>OY728121.1:548388665-549704073 GCA_963277665.1 Viscum album
ATTCATCACCATGTTGAGGATCAGTAGAGCCTTTGAAATCTGGTGGTTTATGGTGAATGAACTCTTGAGAATAAATTTTAAGAGTACCCTCCATGTTGAATAGTGGGGGGCTAGAATGAGGAATAGAGGTAGTGCATATCCTAGATCTTGGACAGTGCGAAAAATCACCTCAACTAGTCTTGGGACAACTATTGGATTCACTCCCTGATGATCAGTAGTAGCTCCTTCCTGGATCTCACTGACCCATCTTCTCGGAGGCATGATGTTACAAAACATCCGCAGAAAATAAGGAATACATTCGATAATTATCATATATAGAAATAATGGAAACATGATCCTGACTAGTAGAACATAAATTATTTGGATTTCAATATATAAAAATAAAAATATAGAAAAGAATAGAACTAATCCACAAGGTTTATTTCTATAACCACCCCTGGTGACTTAAGGTTCATTGTGGTGAGAGTTTTCATTTAACTCAATATCAACTACCACCTATGTTCTAACAAGAATAATCAAATGCATACTTTCATCAAGGAAACATGGTTAAACTTCCTCTGATACCATTTTGTGATGAACCATCCTGGCTACCCTGGTAACTCAATAACCGAGCCGACCCTAACATAGCCTGATGGGCATTCCCAATCCCCACAGGTCAATGACTAACACTTGGAATCATGCAATAGTTAAGTGGGAACAATTTTTACTAAATAATATAGAAGCAAAATAAAACAAGGTAGAATGTATAATGAAAGATACTCCACAGGGAGTGAAGTACCAGAATACAATAAGGCCTAAAATCCTAAAGCACTATAACCCATGTACTAAAATGAAAAAAAACCCAAGGTACCTAAGGAAACAAATCACTAAGACCAAATCTCAATAACTAGATCCACTTACAAGAGATCCCTTCCCTTTTCTCGATAATAGAAGAATAATGTCTACGAACACCCAAAGGAAAAAGTAGGGTGTGATCCTAACCCCAATAGGTTACCAATAAAGATTCCATAATATATTCCAAATATAGATTATCAAAAGAAAATCATTTAATTTTCAAATAAAAAGTTTTGACAATTCAAAGGCATATTTAAACAAAACATTCTATACATATTAAAATGATGGAAATAAATATTTTAAACAATGATTTTAAAAATCATGGAATTTTTCTAAAACAATGGATTATGTAAAATATTTATATATAATAGTAAATATAAATTCCGGAAGCATGTGAGAAGTTTAGACAAACATTGACATACTTTTATATCTCAAATATAAATAAACAAGCGAGCAACATGGTTATCTTCCAAAAGGTATGATAGTATTAAACAAATATAGGATTCCACACAATCTATGTGAAATCAGAAAAATGTTTATATAGACTTCCCTATGACAATATCCAAAGGAGACTCACCACCAACTCACAGGGGATGTGACCCACTGAATGTATGTATTAGAACATTTTCATAGTGTAGAGTGTATCCAAATAACTCAAAAAATACATAAGGCTTTCATCCTCTCTTATAAGATGGGTGAACTATTTTAATACTTCTTAAAAATATGATCAATCCAATTCTTCCATTTTAAAAGTTCCAATTTTGTCCCATATAAAACCGAAACATGTTTAATTCAAAAACATGCCTTTTTAACAAGATAAAACCACTTGGTTTCTGTCAAATTATTTTAATCCATTTTCACTAGTTTGAATTCCATTAAAAACCAATTCCATCATTACAAAATTTATTTCCACATTTAAATTAAAAAATATAATTAATGTAATTTACATCAAATCCAAAATTTAAATTAAACAATTTAAATCATCCAATTTCTATAATCACACCCACTTCAATGGAATTAGGGGTTTTACAAATTTCCATGCCCAAACTATTTCAATTATCTTGATTCACTGGAATTGAGTTTTTATCAATTTAATTGACAGAAGATTTGAGCAATTGAATAAAAATAAATAATTGAAATAAACCAAGAAATATAAGGATAATCAATTTGTCTAATCAGAACGGAACCACCTACCTCAAATTCATCAATGTTAGTGGAAAGGATAATCCAACCTTTGTGGTTCAATACAATTCCCCAAGGACCTATTATCATAAGCATCGACACACTAAAGATTAATGTTCTTCAAGGGGTCCTAGAACAAAAAATATATATTTTATTTCCTAAGGATGTAAAATATTACATACGATTACATTTTCTATCTCCTGGATAATCTATGGATTATCATTTTTTGTTAACACATGCAATCACAAGAAAAAATAGTGAGAATAATTATAAATCTCATTTGATAATTATATCCCTATATATTATTTCACAAGGAAATAAAATATTACACATGATTAAATTTTCTCTCCCATGGATAATCTATGGATCATTATTTTATGTCAACGCATGTGTTTGAAATTATACATCTATATTTATTGCAATTACATGTGGGTAATTTTATATTTAATATAATTATCCTTAATATCCAAAATTAATTATAAAAAATATATATGGAAATATATATATATAATTATATATCATTTCAAAACCAAAATAAATAACCTTAAGTAATTTTAATAAATTATACCAAGTGTGTTTATCAAGATATATATACACATATATATTGATAATTTATTATCATTTGATAATCCAAACAATTATCATTCGTTAATTATATTAATTATCCATTAATAAAATAAGTAAAAAAAATTATCTTTGATATTCCCATGAAAATGATCATTGGTAATTTGTTTCATAAAACTTATAATCATATTTCAATAATTTAATGAGATTATCATTTTACAAAACATCATACTTATCATTTTGAAAATTTGTTATGATGATTTGATTCAAAAAATTATATTTTGATAATTTGATGTAATTATCCATTGATAATTTTTTATAATTAATATTGATGAGACGTGTAATTGTGATTTAATATTTTAAATATATTATTGAATGAAAAATTTATAATTTATCACATGATAAATCCATGTGATTACACTTGGATATCTTATTTTTAATGGTTCGTTAAAAACGAAAAAGAAGATTGAAGAAAAAATTTTCCTTCAAAATAAAAATTTTATTTTTCTTCTTCTCATCATGGTGAATTCAATGGTACCGAGGAAGTGCAATTCTGATCAATAAATAAGAAGTTATTGAATTTAGAAGATTGTAATATTAATAAAAAAATAAAAAATAAAATAAAACTAATGGAAGACAAGAACCTACATCTTGAAGCGCACCAAAGTGGTGAGTGGTATATCGACTAGAGAACTGAGGAACATCCAAAAACACACCCACGAGAGTCTCATGTACTTCACACATGGCGGGATAGACCACTAAAAACCAGATCATTGGTTTATTTGAAACCCCCCAAGACCATCGTGTTTCTTTATTCCACAAATATAAAACCCTATATTAAACCATCAGTTTACATTATTTTTTCATAGGATTTCAATACAGAGTGATTAATTTAATCATATTAATGCGTTGTAATAGAAACCATTCAAAAAAGATAAGAAACAGACGATTTCAAGATTTTGGTTTGAAAGAGGTGTTAAAAATAGTGGTTCGGTGATTCATTGTGGAAGACAATGAATAGCATCACTTAACACTATCAATAAAATTAATTTATTGAATTTTTTTAACATAAAAAATAAATAAATAACACCAAAGGTCTATTGAACGTATCTGTTATACCCCGTATAGGGTAAACACGTTGTTTCGGATACAAGGGTGGTCATGTATTTCTCAAACGATGAATCATTTGAGAGATATTAATGATCTATTAATTAAAAATAAAAATAATTATTTAATTAAAATAAAACGGTTATTTTTTAGAGTGAGGCATCCAAACGCCTGATGAATACAAATACTATACCCTTCTGGGGTAAACCCCTCCTTCTGGACCCATCCGTGGTCTGAGATTTCCCATACAACACACAGTTTGCGAGATATTTAATTATGTTTTGTAAATAATATATTTAATATTATTTAATAATTTTATCTCATGAGAGAGACATACAAATGTCCATCACCTTCGAATATTATTCCTTTATTAGGGTAAACACAATATTATAGAATTAAATGTGGTCTCAGATTTCTCAAATGATACATTATTTTGGAGTTATTTAAAAATATTGAATAAAAAGTACATACATAATATATTCTATTTAATAATTCTATTCCACCTTCACGAGCTTCTTCAGTGCTCAGAAACTCATATTTACTCATTATTCAACTTATAAAATATTTAATTTAATATTATGGAGTGTTAATTTGGTTGTTTTACCATTCTTTTATGTGTCTATCAAAAACACAACTTTTCACTGATAAACCAATTTTCCTCATTTAACGTATGATATTTATAATTTAATAGAAGATGGTTTATCAATACCTAAAACAGTAACATGATGTCACAATTAATTCAATAAATTCTAATCTTTATGTGTTATTCATCGAATAAAAATAATCCAATTACATTTGGGAATGTGTTAGTGTAATTTTATAATATTTATAATTTTTTAACCTTAATTACTTGATTTACCCATAACCATAGTAATGAGAATTACCAAAGTTAATATTTAGGAAGATAAAGAACATACGTGACAAGTTGGGCTATAGTTAAGGGGTTTCTTAAAGTCAATTTTCATTTATTAGGATAAAATTATAATTTATTTACTTTGTTATTCCATCATTATGTGTGAAATTACTACTAATTGTTTTATATTTTATTTACATATTTTTATGGATTTACATTTGTTAAAAATATTTATTTCATTGATTAATTATCACATAAATAATACGATATTTTTAATAGATTTCATCCCAATTTCAATTCCATTGATTCATATTTGAAATTATACACATGCATAATTATATATATTTTATAATTCCTCTTTTATGTATTTACCATGAATAGTATTTTAACCCAATATTTCCATACATGGATATTACATCTTTTCAAATGAATATTTTGTACATTACACGAACACACACTTGAGGACCATAATAGTTTTTTCATTTTTGAGACTAGGTGCATATTTTTCTAATTTGGTAAAAGATCATCAATATCTCCCATTAAGTTAATCTCTGTTAGTACTATTCATAGTAATATAGTATTTAAAACTGTTCTTCATAACCTAGGGAATGGAAACATAAGAAAAGGTGATCTTAGATGGTCATTAAGGTCCAACAAGGGAGATACGTAAGAATACCATGAACATAAGGGTATGAGAACATCATCCTAACATATGAAAACCACAACCTAAACACAAAATATTATAATCGTTATTGATTGCTGATATTTTAGAAGTTTATACGACTTGAATCTTATGTAAATCAAAGAACATGATATATATTATAACAAAATTGGCATAAGATATAGAGATATGGCATAACATAAGGATAGAAAATCATTACAATAGAAGTTAAGGGTTACTTCATAGGATGCCATAGTGAAATGGGTTTACTCCCCATAACGTCATAGTTGTCAAGGTTCACTACTAAGAGTATCATAGAAGAAAAAGTCCCTTTATGAACTAGGTCCATTCATAGTTTTAGTCCAACCTTTTTCATGTGTGATACATCATAACCCAATTCATTAAAGGGAGATATAACCCCCCCCAACTTTGATTAAAACATAACCCATATCATTGTTTATAACATAAAAACCATTACATAATGAAAATCATACATATATGTTCGACGAGTTAATAAAATAATGATCTTATTACAATAAATTAAATGAAATGGGATTCATAAAAATTTTAACATATTATAACACATTGAAAATAAATAGGTTTAAAAATCACTTTGACATTTCATTATATCATAACCTTTCAAAAAAAGTGAGTTTCATAATAATTTTATCATGGTATAACCCATGGAAGAGAATGGATTTCATAAACATATTTTCATAATTATTATAAACTATTAAGTGAAACAAAAAAATAATGATATCCGTGTATTATATCGCCTATAAATATAAATTTACATCAAAGGGTTTAATTATAGATAGAATTTGATTCTGAGTGATAAATAATTTTGTAAAATTTCTAGAGAAAAATAATTTTTTCTTTAAAATCCCATTTTCAAGGGAAGAAATTCATAAGAAAATTATGAAATTAATTTATTCAAAAACATAATTTGAAATATATAAAATAATATTTAGAAATATTTTAAATCATTTCATCTCGAAAATATCCTATAAACATTGAAAACATTATTTAAAACATAATTTTTTTAAAATCGTTTCCTTTGAAAAAATCCTTGAAAAAATATAAATGATTCTTTTAAAATCATTGAAAACATTTCTTGAGGGAAATAATTTTCTCTTCATTGAATATTTTTATGAAACCTATTTTAAAATCCTTTTATTGTAAAATAACCATTAAAAATCAAATGAAATCATTATAAATCATTTAAAATATTTCTTAAATAAATTAACTTTTCCCCATTAAAAATCATTTTGTTAAAAGTGAAAAATTTTCCAAATCCAATTTCTACTTTTAAGTCAATTATTTAAAATTTATTAAATTATAGAATATTAAATATTTCTTTTATTTAAATTTAAATTTCAAAATATGTAAGGGATGTTTGAAATTTTTTACCATCCATGATATTGGGAAATACTGTTCATGTCACGCATGTTATAAACAAATATTATTTTCACATTTTTAGTAATATCCGAACATGCATTATTTTAAAAAATACATGAATTTTAATTTTCCAAGAATTCGTAGAAAAAGCTAAATATGGGTAAAATTTTTCTCAACAAACCATTTTAAAAATGTTAAATACATTTTTTAAAACATTTTAAAAAAACATAGTTTTGGATGAAAAGTGGTTTTTGATTGACGTGAGAAATACATATGATTTTTCATAAAAATAATATTTCTAAATCTTGAGTATATAAATATAAGAAAAATAAAGGAAAAAATATATTCTCATGATATAATAATTGGAGAATAAAATTAATGATCCTTTTGAGAGATATATCATAATATTTCATCGTTTGAAGCATAATCATGAGCAATCCAATTAAACGATGAGATTCTAAAAACAAAATATTACCACATTGGAAACTTTGAATCACAATAACCATGAGAGAATAAAATTAAATTAAACTCATAATATTTTTAAAATTATTATATTCATGATATAAAACGTCAATGGGGTAGTATATACACTTCCTCGAAGAATATAGGTTCATAACATAACTTATATACCAAATAAGGAAAATTGGGACAAAACAATCCCATTACTACTTTGGTGAATTTTGATTCATAACCCCATGCAGGAAATATCCTCAAATTGATATTTAAATACTAAAAAATTATTTTTAATCATTATGAAATACATTATTGTTAATTATAGACACCACAAAAAATAAATGAGTGGTTAATTTTCATATGTCTCTTATAAATAAAAGAGGGACTTCAAATCTCTTACCTTAAGTCACGAATTCCACCATACTAGTACCAAAATTTTGTATAATAAATATAATTTCAAAATAAATAAATTATGTGACCATAATTATATATATTAGATCATATATTATTTATTAGTGTCCATAATTTCCTTTTTATTAACAATTCATTTTTAAAATCACATTTGGAGTAAAAACAACATTATTTTGCATATGTGTTTTGATTTTTAATTTTCTATCATTTTACACTAATAAAAGTTAATTTTTCCAAAAAATAATAATAATGGAATAATTTTCATATTTATACAATAAATTTTTCTTTTAATATCAATCATGATTGGTGTTTTTGAAAAATAAAGTACGTTATGATCATAGAGATGGTAGGCCATACGTTCGTAGGAGGAAAACATCAATTTTTCAGTGTTAATTATGGAAATTAGGTAAGTTGTATTTTAAATTTCAAGAATTATGAAAATACCATAAATAAAATATTATTTATTTAAATATACTTATACCTATATTTTTGTTTTAAGTTTATGGAAGGAGAGTCACATCGCTATGTGAAGGCAGTTGCCCACATGTATACGGATGACGTTATCATCATTTAGTGAGTGTAATGGTAAGAATAAAAATGATATATTATATTATAATAAGGATAAATATTTCATTATTATCTTAATTATTTCATGTATATCAAATATATTCATTAAATTTATCGATACTATAATCCTTGTAAAGAGTTAGTGAAAAATGATTCACATTGCTTCGTGAGGTGGTAGTCTGCCGTACACACGAGCGATGTTATCAATTCTATTATTGAATGGAATGTAAAAAATAAATATATTACATAATGAATTAATAGATATAATTATATTATAAATATTGTATATATACTTCAAATCACTGATTATACCCAACCTCGAGAGGTGGTGTTGAAAAAATGACTAACAACAGTTTGCGAGGCGGTACTCCGTCGTACACATGATTGGTGATTTCCTAACCAATTTTATGGAAATGGATAAGTTTTTAAGTGATTAAATTTACATAAAAATATATAATTGTATTTATTATAATAATTTTATTATATAATCAAGGCTTAATAATAATTTTTGTTACAGCCCAAGAATTTTCAAATAGATTTAATATAGAATTCAGGAAACACCAAGTCTTTACAAAACACCAATTTTTTATAATTGAGCCAGTAAACATAATTATTACACCTCTGTGATTTGAATTTTGAAAAACTGATATAAAATGGTAGTGATCAGTAAGATATTTACTGTCTTATAAAACAAACTTAATTTTTGGTGAATAGTAATATACCCTTATGAATAATAACATACCATTATGAATAGTAATTAATAGTAATTAATAGTAATGAATTGTAAATCAACTAAAAAATAGAATCCTCCCCCATGAATGCATAAATACAATTTAGACATCTTTAAAGTGAAAAAATGATCATAGTATAAGTTTTGGTATTTTGGTATGTCATAAATATTTTATTTACAATTTTATAAATAATTCAATAATTTAAAATTGAAAGGTATTTTCATAGAATGTAATCATAAATTTTTACTTTATTATATTTTGGTCATATGATAATTTTATGGGGCCTTGACTAGTTTCTCAAGGTGTTACAAAACGAGTTATAGTTTTAGAGTTGTTTTTTAATAAAAAATTATTTTATTTAAATGTAAAATTAAAGATATTTAGAAAATTATTTTCATAAAATGGATTTAATTTTTGAATTTATAGCATCAATATATAGTTAGGGTAAATTTTTGAGATTTTTATGAAAGAGTTGAATTTTTAGTGGTTAGTAAAAATATAATTTTGAGTTTCAGGTGTTTAATGACATCATTAATGATTTAATCCGGATTTAATAATTCTGGTCGACTTTTAAATAGTAAGATATGTTATGAGGTTTACCATGTGTCCAATACCATGGGAAAATAACATGGTCAAGCCCATTCCTTTGCAAATTCCACCAATGAGGTGTCCTGTGGAAATTAATTAAATATTCCTTCACTTTTTCTATAAATACAAACCCATTTTTTCATTAATTTAATTCAAAATTCATCATCAATGATGATTTGGTCTTTTTTCCTCCCAAAGAGTCCTCTAAAGGTTCTCTCAAGCCTCCCATGATTTTAACCTTCAAGATTTCAAAGTTATTCTTCAAGGTAAAGGAACCTTTCACTGTGATCTTTTAAAGTCATGACTTCCATTATATTATGTCTTCTAGTTTGAAATTTTTTATGTGGGGGTATGTTATTTTATGTCATTATTCCTGTCCAATTTATGTCCAATTTATGAGAGACCCTTTAAACTCTTATCAATTTATTTTCTGAAATTTTAAGTGATTTTGTTAGGCTGCCAAATATTCGTAAAAGAAATCACATTTTCTCTTTTCCTTCATGTTTCCTTTTCATGTGGTATGCCATTCAAATATCCACACCATGAACTTATTTATATTTTAATATATCCCTCTTCTGTAAAATGATTCATTTATGTATGGTATACCCTTGTCCCCTATCTTTTTATTATTTTCTAAAACCATGTTATATAACTGTTATTCTTTAGAAATTTCATCTCAAATGTTTTCTCTATTTCCCTCAAAACATTCACTTATCTTATTTATGTGAATACCAAGACCTATTTCCTTCCTAGGGGTGTTCAATAAGACATAAAATGGATATTATTGATTCTGGAATTGACATACATAAAAACATTAATCCCCTTCCATGGTTTATAAATGACATAATGATCTTGTTTCTAAACACTTTTTAAAACATCATGATTTTGATATGAACCCCATTTCTGTTATTCTTTTTGGGATATTTATGAAATGTATTATTATGATCCATGTGGATAATATGAAAATAAAGAAATATTCAGGGTGTTCCCTGATAGTTCTCCGATGCATTGGATGAATAATTTAATCTCCTGAGATTACAAGTTTCACGATTTCTTGGTGAATATCCTAGGTAATTTTTATGACACCTTGGGGATAAACCTTGGTGATAGGTTCAAGAATGTATAAATTAAATTTTGAATCCATATATTCATGTTATGGTTCATGTTATTTTCATGATGAAATTAATCTAATTCAATTTCTCATTTCTTTATGTTTTTTTATCAATTTCTTATTAATATCACAAGTAAACTGATTTCCTTGCTTTCATTACTGGGCCTTCTGCTCACCCTTTCCTTTGATGTATGTCTCCAGGTTATGAGATTATGTAATTATACAAAGGATGAACGTATGTTGAAGCCTTACATTGTTTATTAAAATAATGTTTTATGTTATTTTAATTTTTATTTTCTTAATTTCCAGGACACTAACCATTAAATATCTTCTATTTGTAAAATGTAATGAAAAGTTAAGTAATAAAAAGGTGTGATTCCATAGTTGGTATCAGAATATATTTTAGTTATTTGTGGAAATTAGGATATGAAAACATTAGTAAGAACATTATAGAAAAATATAAATATTGGGGAAATTCCAGGTATTTCCATGAAATATTAAGAAAGCAGTGTTCAAAAAAAAATCGATGTCTTTATACGAACAAGTTGATGTGGCTCTAGCATAGATGTACCCAGTAGTGAAAAATACAACTAAAAGTTTCATGTTTGACCTGAGGTATCCTAGTACAGAACAATGGGCCTTGCTTCACACCTGGTTTGACACTCTTGGGGGGATACGTTTGGTTACAAAAAAGTTTTTTATGATTCATTATGATGGATTTATATATAAATTTAATGGTTGTAAAAGAATAGTAATTTATAAGATATGAAATTACTTTATAATATTAATATTCCTAATAGTAAAAAATTTCTATGAATAGAAAATTGCGAGGATTCGATTTCTTTAAGGGGGGAAGAATGCAAAACCCTAAGAATTTACAAATTGATTTAATACAAAATTCATGAAACACTGTGTCTCTATAATACACAAATTTTTTATAACTGAGCCAGTAAACATAATATCTCCCCCTTTATGATTTGAATTTCAAAAAACTGATACACACGGTTGCGTTCAGTAAGATATTTAGAGTTTAATAAGACAACCATAAATTTCTTGAATAGTAAAATACCCTTATGAATAATTACATACCCTTTTGAATAGTAATAAGTAGTAATTAATCGTAAATCGACCAAAAAAATAGAAAAATCTCTCATGTATGTATAAATACAATTAAGACATCTTAAACGTGACAAAACGATCATTGTATAAGTTTTGGTTTTTTTGTTTGTCATAAATATTTTATTTATGATTTTTTAATTAATTTGATAATTTAAAATGATAATTTATTTCCAAAAAATGTAATAATAAATTGTTAATTTATTATTTTATGGTTATATGATTATTTTATTGGACCTTTATTACCTTCCAATGGTGTTACAAAATGAGTTATAATTTTAGTGTTGTTTTTTTGAATAAAAAATAATTTTATTTAAAAATTAAATCAAATATATTTAGAAAATTATTTTCAATAAATAGATTTCATTTTTGAATTTAGATAATCAATATATAGATAGGGTGATTTTTTTTGGATTTTTCTGAAATAGTTGAATTTTTAGTAAATAGTAAAAATACAGATTTGAGTTTCAGGTGCTTAATGACATCATTAATGATGTAATAATTCTGGTAGACTTTTGAATAGTAAGATATGATATGAGTTGTCCCATGTGTCCAATACCGTGGGAGAATACTATCATGACCTGTCCTCAGGGCCCGTGTTGTGACTACCCCAAGCCCGCCTTCCATAGGCCAGAGGCTGGTGACTAGAACCTAATGCCTAAATCCCGTTAACTGGGATAGAATTTAATTTATAAAACATAAAAAAATCCAACCAGAGTACAAACAGAAGTAATACACTAATTACAAAAGAAAGTGCTGAAAGGTAAATGGGCCAGGATACAAACCCAACTGAAAAGTACACCAACAACTGAACGAAAGTACAACAGAGTAGACAAACAGCTGGAAGATAGAAGCAGCTCCTGGGTTGTCCACCTCGAATCCTACCTGAATGGTAGGTACATATAGCCTCCTCATCACCCTCGTCCATCAACCCCCTCCGGGTACCAAATCGTCGTGAAGTCCACCTCCGGGTACTGATTTGTTGTGAGGTCCACCTCCGAGTACCGTCCAGTCCTAGTAGTCTCGATCTTTGACAGTAATGTCCATCGTCTACATCGAACACAACGAGGTGCGGTCATAGCTCGTGCAGGGGTGAGTATAAAGACACTCAGTAGGGACCCCGATACCCTCAAGGTCTCACTAATCCAACAAAAATAACCACAAAGAAGAGTCTCAAAAGATAACCCTTACTTAGGTATAAGCCCATACTTATACCCAATTTATCAAGTAACCCATCTCAATCATGAGGTATCACACAGATATAAAATCAACGGATAACCACTACTTAGGTATATTCCCATACATATATCTAATTTATTAGGTAACTCATCTCAATCATGAGGTAAACACAAAGGTCATTGACTCTGCTCAAACCAGGATTTTCATTAATGATATCGAAACTACAATTGCTGAAGAGCTCCTCCTGTGTCGTGTACGGTGATCCTGTCACGACTCCGAGGCACTGCTCACAAACCTTAGACTGGTGAGTTACTCCTCCTGTAGAGTACCGTGGGTCTACCACCCAAACACAGTAGTGCTCCCCGCTATGGGTCTGCCACCCCAACATAGTAGTAATCCCCCTAATAGACGACATAGGTACTCCTTCTATCAAGTACCGAGGGTCTTCCACCCAAACACAGTAGTGCTCCCCGCCGTGGGTCTTCCACCCTAACACAGTTGTGCTCCCCACTGGGTTATACATGTCACTCTGACTCGAATCGGACAAGCAGTCATCAAGTCTTAGCCAGCTACAAGGTCTCCATACTCTGTACGCTCGTCTCCGAGAGGATCCACTCCACGAGCTACTAGTTGATACTCAATGTGTCACAAATTCCAAAAAAGATTTATCTCAAAGGGCCGCCTCATCAAAGAGGTCTCAACACAACAGACGGCGCATCAATCGGACGCCCGATCTGTGAGTTATAAGCCTTCTAGTCCCGGGGTCCCAATTGGTTTTGTGTACGAACCGACCTAAAAGTATCTGAATTGTACCTAGAACTCTCATAGGGTATAATCAAAGGGACCATTTCTCAATGATTTTACCGACGCTGCTCACAGTTTGTCAAACGGACATCCGGTATGAAAGTTATCGGCTTTTCCGTTCTAGGGGCCAAGTTGTATTTCAGGTACAATCCAACTCGGCCTTACTCAATCTGCGTCCAAAACTTAGGTGAAGTATTCCAAAAGATCCGTCTCATCAAGATGAATCCAAAAAAGTTGACAACACGTCATTCGGACATCCAGAGCTCAGGTTATAAGCGTTTCTACTTCGAGGACCCTGTTAGTTTTGTATTCGAACCAACCCGGCCGTACCAAAAGTTCGAGGAAACCTTGAGTGTAATATACCAAAACGACCACCTCGATCCAATGATCCCTATGCAATTGACGGTGCATCAATCTAAGGTCCGTAGCCCATGATATGGGTGTTTGAACGAACCTAGTCTAAAAATATGGGGTCTAGGCTCGGTCCAACCTGGCCTAATAACCCCTTTGTCGGCCTGAAAAGGGCGACCCGACCTGGGTCCGGGTCTGGCCCGATTGGGTGCGGCCCGGCCCGATCGGGCGTGGTCGGCCCAGCCTTTGAGGCCTGCAGACCGGCTCTGAAGTCGGTCGTGGCTTGGCGCTGGCTGAGCGGGGCGCAAAAGGGGGCGCCACCCCCTTGTTTCCGAAACGACAGACCCTGTGGGGTCCGCCCTAAAGATCTGTCAGAGGTTTACACCCCCCCGGTTTTCCAAAACGGGCAGCCATAATGGCCAGCCTTGGTGTAACTGCGGTACCCACTCAGGTCCTGCCTTCACATGGCGCCGGGGGCCGGCTCAACAGGCCGCCCCTTTGAAGACCGTCAGGGCCTTAGGTCGCGACTCTTGTTCGACTGGCACGGCGTGACTGTGCCGCGCCCCTCTGCCGCAGCCCCTCTTCTAATCCGCGGCCTTCCTCGGCCTTTCTGGCATGGCGTGATGACACTACGCACCACCACCTCCACCGCGGTCCTGTCCGGTCGTGGTCCCCTTCATCCCCGCGCGGTGCAACGACACTGCGCCGCCTTTGTCTCAATCTTCATTGAAGGTCAAAAAGAAATGGGAAGGAGTATCGGCCGTGTTTGTGCGGTCCGATCTCCTCCCGTTACGACGATAACATTCGACCAATCTTAACAACGAAAGACGATGATAAAACATGAACGAAGAAATAACCCCTACCTCATATCATTCGTTGTTCGTTGATGATATCACAAAAGTTAGCGGGCACTGGTTCGTTAAAGATCCGACGGATGGAGAACCGTTCTTTGCGGAGGGAAAGAGCTCTTCTATTCCTCTAGAGGTTTCACCTTCATGATTATTTGCCCTGCCCCCAATACCCATGATTTCCACCATTTTAATGAATGCCAACCATCTCTTCATTAACTATATGAGTAATCAACATAAATGGAGGAGTAAAAGGTAGAGACGTTTCTTAATTAAATAAGAGTTTAAAACATAATTAAAGGGGTGATTAAAAAAATGGGGTTAGTGAGTTGAGAGGGGAATGAGGAGTTAGGGTCTCATGTGGGCCCCTCCTCACAAAACCCTCCCACTTTGTAGGATAAAGATTACCCTCCTCAAATAAAAAAATATTAAACACATGTTTTTTATTTATTCGTAAAAAAACTAAAAATTAACCTATTCTCCTGTCAAAATGAAACTACAGCATAGGTCCCCTTAAGAAATTACCGGCATTGCGAGTTTATCGGTGCCCTCAGATTTCAATTCCGAGCACCCATTAAAATGTTAGAAAAAACCGCTTGTTCGTTTACTGAATGTACCTGAGCTAAATTTCAGAAAATTATTCCGAGCACACCGGGCCTCGGAATCAGGTGTCGTCAGAAACTGCGTTCTCGTAAAATTCCAAAAAATTACGAAAAAATTTTCCTTGAAATTTCTGGGTCTTTACATTACTCCCACCTCAGGGCTTTATGTCCCCGTAAGGCTATAACACACACTAGGGAAACTAATGGAGGTACTAAGCACACATCTGAGCCTCCTAATCCCACGTGCTCTCCTGGAGGATCCTGTGTTGCCAACAAAAGCAGACATGAGGAATCGGAGGTCCCCGTAGGACCCACTCATGTCGATCCTCAACTTATACTAGAACCTCGTGAAAGTCGCCCCGTCATCGATGTCCAGCTCTCCATGGTCGATGATGACGGATAGGTCGTGCACACATCTCCTCAGCTGAGATATTTGAATAACGTCGTGTACCCGGTGCAACTGAGGTGGAATGTCTAGGCGATAATCAACCATTCCTACTCTTCTGGGGACCTAGAATGGTATGTTGAACCTCAGATATTACTTGCCCCCTCGGCCGCATCTCCGTTGTCCTTGTCGAGGTGATACCCGTATAAAGACGTGGTCATCACCCTCGAACTCCAGTGGTCTCATCTCCTATAACATATGACTTTAGTCTACTCCGTGGAGTCTTCATCCGCTCATGGATGATCTGCACCTTCTCCATCATAGCATGAACTATATTTGGTTCTACACGTGCTGACTCCATTACTATCCACAAAGGATATCTGAAACACGGCCAGGTGCTGTCTCTCCACTCCTAACAGCTGAACGCCCGATCTCCTACTAAGAGCATCTGCTACAACGTTCCCCTCCACAGAAGTATAACTTATCATGAAGACATAGTCCTGAAGGAATTCAAGCCATCACTACTTTCTCAGATTCATGTCCTTCTGAGAGAAGATACACATGAGACTATTGGGTTAGAGAGAACCATAAACCGTTCGCTCAAAAAAAAGGGTGAGACTATCCAATTGTAAGAACTCATCACCACCCTTCTACGTCGACATTCCACTAAAGAGCTATAGAGATTTCTCCTCTGCCGAAAAGAGAAATCTGGTATCATCTCCTGGATGAACCACGTTCATTTCCTAATACAGTCAATATTGACATGGATGATACATTCCTGCCATGGATGATGTCATAAGGCCTAGACGCTAATACCAAGAGATCAAACCATTACTCTCGCCTCCAAGGGTCGAGTCACACTGTCAGAAGCAGTGTGTGGTCACTGGGTCTCCTCCAGTAGGTATCTCGAAGGTAAGGGTCAAGTCAACGGTTTTAAACAGGAACCACTTAGTGGAAACCATATAGAGAGGACAGGAAAGTAAACGTCACAATGAAAGGTATCTTATATTACTACAACTCAAAGTACAAAGACACATACAACCACAAAAACATCAAAAAGGAATCCAGAAGAACCAATAACCAATGCTCGAAGCCTGGAACTAGTCCCACACCTGTCCAACTGCTTCAGAAGCTCCACTTCCTTTTCCACCGCTCAGCTACTGCTCAAGATTTCTCCACTGCTTCTATCTTGGTGGCTCCTCCAACGCCTGCAGATCAACTGTGCGGGAGTCGGACTGTCACGTGCCACGTGACCCTGCTTGCCACATGAATAGCACTTTCTGATCCTTATATGGCTGGATCTGTTTTGTTTTCCTCACACAACCAAACCTAAAACCTGAGGTCACCCACCTGTTGGCCTGGTCCTCTTGGACCTCTGCATCATCCATCTCCTGCCTACAGATGACTCGGCTATTGATGAAAAACTCTGCGGCAAGGGCAGTAGCTCCTGTGCATTCTCAGAGTCTAGAGTCGCTGGTATAATCTCCAACCTGAAGAAGGTCTCGATGTCTCCCCATGTGAAGGTCATCCTATCACAATACTGGAATATGTGGCTCCACCACCTCTCACCTGCTCCCTGGAAGAGGCTAATAGCTAGGTACACCATCAAGTCTACGGGTGTCCCAGCTGTGTGGAAAATTTGTGCTACAAACTCCAACTAGTGTCCAGCCATCTGAAAATCGGACTCACCTCAAAACCTATGAGGCCTCTGACACTGGAACTCATGCATCACACTTAATCGGCATGCGCTCTCTGCTGGTGTCTGATCTAGAAGAGGGACCTGTACTGAGGCCTCATCTCTCAAATGCCTTTTAGTATGTACAACTGTTGGGGCTCTAGCTGATCATCCGTAGGGAGGCTTCCTGTAAGAACGGATGCAATATGGTCAAAATACTATACCTGGTGAGCTGACCTAGTTTGAGTTTATTTAAAAGAAACTTTTGGAAGCACACACGCAATCAATTTTTTCGTGCACTGATTCAGAAATCAGTAGTCAGGGTCCTGGTGTATTGATATGTCGGCCGCCCACCCCAACACTGGACTCCCTGAACTGAAAACCACACTGAGTACCCTTAACACTATTGCCTCCTAGAAAAGAAAATATCAGAGTCATGTGTTCTGTGGTAGAACCGACTCCTTTGATACCAATTTGTCATGACCCTTCCTCGGGGCCCGTGCTGTGACTACCCCAAGCCCGCCTTCCATAGGCCATGGGCTTGCGACTAGAACCTAATGCGTAAATCTCGTTAACTGGGAAGGAATTGAATTTATAAAACCTAAAAACATCCATCCAGAGTACAAGCGGAAGTAATACACTCAGTACAAAAGAAAGTGCTGAAAGGTAAATGGGCCAGAATACAAACCCAACTGAAAAGTACACCTACAACTAAACGAAAGTACAACAGAATAGAAAAACAGCTGGATGATAGAAGCAGCTCCTGGGTTGTCCACCTCGAATCCTACCTGAAGGGTAGGTACAGATAGCCTCCTCAGTGCCATCGTCCGTCAACCCCGTCTGGGTACCAACTCGTCATGAAGTCCACCTCCGAGTACTGACTTGTCGTGATGTCCACCTCCGGTTACAGTCCAGTCTTAGTACTCTCGATCTTTGACAGCGCTGTCCATCGTCTACATCCAACACAACGAGGTGCGGGCATAGCCCGTGCAGGGGTGAGTATAAAGATACTCATTAGGGACCCCGATAACCTCAAGGCCCCACTAATCCAAAAAGAATAACCACAAAGAAGAGTCTCAACAGATAACCCTTACTTAGGTATAAGCCCATACTTATACCTAAGTTATCAAGTAACCCATCTCAATCATGAGGTATCACAAAGATATAAAATCAAAGGATAACCACTAGTTAGGTATATGCCCATACATATACCTATGTTATCAAGTATCCCATCTCAATCATGAGGTAAACACAAAGGTCATTGACTCAGCTCAAACTAGGATTTTCATTAATGATATCAAAACTACAACTGATGAAGAGATCCTCCTCTATCATGTACGGTGATCCTGTCACAACTCCAAGTTTCTACTCACTAACCTTAGACTACTGAGGTACTCCTCCTGTCAAGTACCGCGGGTCTGCCACCCAAACACAGTAGTGCTCCCCGCCATGGGTCTGCCACACCAACACAGTAGTGCTCCCCCTAATAGCCTACAGAGGTACTCCTTTTGTCAAGTACCGCGGGTCTGCCACCCAAACACAGCAGTGCTCCCCACTATGGGGCTACCACCCAAACAC
Source organism: Viscum album (assembly GCA_963277665.1). Classification (NCBI taxonomy): domain Eukaryota; kingdom Viridiplantae; phylum Streptophyta; class Magnoliopsida; order Santalales; family Viscaceae; genus Viscum; species Viscum album. The sequence continues at coordinate 548,407,664 of OY728121.1, forward strand.
AGTAGTGCTCCCCACTGGGCTATACAAGTCACTCCGACTCGAATTGGACAAGCAGTCATCAGGTCTCAGCCAGCTACTAGGTCTCCGTACTCCGTATGCTCGTCTCCTAGAGGGTCTGTTCCACGATCTACTGGTCGATACTCCAAGTATCATAAAGTACCACAAATATGTATCTCAATGGACCACCTCGTCAAAGGGGTCTCAATGCAACATACGACACGTCAATCAGACGCCCGGTCTGTTAGTTATAAGCCTTCTAGTCCAGGGGGCCCGGTTGGTTTCTTGTACGAACCAACCTGACCATATCTCAACTGTAGCCCAAACTCTGATAGGGTATACTCAAAGAGACCATTTCTCAATGAGATTACCAACGCTGCTGACGGTTCGTCAAATGAACGTCCGGTCTGAAAGTTATCGGCTTTTCTATTCCAGGGGCACGGTTGTATTTCAGGTACGATCCAACCCGGCCTTACTCAAACAACATCCAAACCTCTGTTGAAGTACGAAAAAAGATCCATCTCATCAAGAGGAATCCAACAAAGTCGACGACACATCATTCGGACGTCCGTAGCTCAGGTTATAAGTGTTTCCGCTCCGAGGACCCGGTCGGTTTCATGTTCGAACCAACCTGGTGGTACCCAAAGTTCGCCGAAACCTTGAGTGTTATACACCGAAACGACCATCTCGATCAAAAATCCCTATGCAACTGATGGTGTGTCAATTGGAGGTCCTTAGCCCATGATATTAGCATTTGAACATACATAGTCCAAAAATATGGGGTCTGGGCCCGGTCCGACCCGGCCCAATACCCCATGGGTCGGCCCGAACCGGGTCGAACCGAACCGGTTCCGGGTCCAGCCCGATTGGGCGTGGCCTGGCCCAGTAGGGTGCGGCCCGGCCCGGCTGGGCGCGGTCCGGCCCGGTGGGGCGTGGCCGGCGTAGCCCATGTGGCCCGCGGCCCGGCTCGAAAGCCGGCTGCGACTCGGCACTGGCCAAGCAAGGCGCAAAAGGGGGGGGGGGGGGCGCCACCCCCTTGTTTCCGAAACAGAGAACCCTGTGGCGTCCTCCCTAAATATCTGTCAGTGGGGTTACACCCCCCCCACCAGTTTTCCGAAATGGCCGGCCGTAATGGCCGGCCTAGGTGTAACCGTGGGACCCCATCGGGTCCCGCCTCCAGGTGGCGCTAGCGGCCGGCTCAGCCGGCCGGACCTTTGAGGACTGTCGCGACACTTGTGTGACCGGCGCCGCGCCCCACTATAGGGGCCCACACCGGCTGCGGCCCCTTGAAGCTCCGGCGCCTCGCGACGGCGCCGCGACCCTCTGCTGCGGTCCGTCTTCTACTTCGCGGCCTTCCTCGGCCTTTCTGGAGCGTTGCGGTGACACCGCGCCCCACCACCGCTGTCGTGGTCTCCTCCGGGCTTGGTCCCCTTCATCCCCACATGGTGCAATGACACCGCACCGCCTTTATCTCAATCTTCAATGAAGATCAACAAGAAATGGGAAGAAGTATCAGCAGTGTTTGTGCGGTCCGATCTCCTCCTGTTACGACGATAACATTCGGCCAATCTTAACAACGAAAGATGATGATAAAACTTGAACGAATAAATAACCCCTACCTCGTGTCGTTCGTCGTTCATTGAAAATATCACCAAAGGGAGCGGGCATCGGTTCATTGGAGATCCGACTGATGGAGAACGTTCTTGGCGGAGGGAAAGGGCTCTTCTATTCCTCGGGAGGTTTCCCCCTCAAGATTATTTTTCAAGCCCATAATACCCAATCTTTCCCCCATTTAAAGAATTCCAACCATCTCTTCATTAACTATATGTGTAAGCAACTTAAATGGAGGAGTGGAAGTTAGAGATGTTTCTTAATTAAAGAAGAGTTTACAACATGATTTAAGTGGTGATTAAAAAGGGTTTTAGGGAGTTGAGAGTGGAGTGAGGAGTAAGGGTGTCGTGTGGGCACCTCCTCACCAAACACTCCCACTTTGTAGGATAATGATTACCCTCATAAAATAAATAAATATTAAACACATATATTTTTATATATTCTGTAAAAAAACCCGAAAAATTAACCTCTTCTCCCGTAAAAAAACAACTACGACATATGTCCCGTTAAGCAATTACCGGCGTTGCGAGTTTATAGGTGCCCTCAGATTTCAATTCCGAGCACTGGTTCAAAAGATAGAAAAACCCACTCGTTCGTTTACTGAACGTACCCGAGAAAAACTTTATAAAATTATTCTGGGTACACTGGGCTTCAGAATTAGGTGTCGTCAAAAACAGCATTCTAGTAAAATTCCAAAGAAATTAAGAAAATTGTTTCCTTGAAATTTCGGGGTCTTTACAAAAACCGTTGTGAAGCCCATGGTTTTTCAAATACCACCGATGAGGTGTCCCTTAGAAATTAATTAAATATTCTTTCACTTTTTCTCTAAATACAAACCCATTCCTTCATTAATTTCATTCCAAATTCTTCACAAACTAATATATAGTAATTTTACCTCTCGTGGAGTCCTCCTAAGGTTCCCTCAAGCATCTCAAGGTCCCATCATTCATTATTTTAATTTTACTCTTCAAGGAAAGGGAAAATTTCACCCTCCTATTTTAGAGTCATGACTTCTTCTACGTTTTGTCTTCTAGTTTTTATTTTATTATATGGGGGAATGTTCTTATAAATCATTATTTTGGTCCATATTATGTCCAAATGATGATAGAACCTTTCCACTCTCATCAATTTATTTTCTTAATTTTTAAGTTACGCTGTTAGGCTACCAATGTTTTGTAAAAGAAATCACATTTTCTATTTTCTTTCAAGTTTCCTTTTCATGTGGTATGTCATTAAAATATCCACACCATGATCTTATATCTATTTTATTTTGTCCCTAAACTATAAAAAGATTAATTTTTGGATGGTTGACTATTATCCCCTCACTTTTTATTGTTTTCTAAAACCATGTTATATAACCGTTATGCTGTAGAAATTTCGTCTCAAAATTTCTCTCTCTTTATCTCACGAAATTATCTTATCATATTTATGTGAATACCTCGACCTATTTCGTTTCTAGGGGTTTTTTTAAAGACATAAAGTTGATATCATTGATTCTGTAATGGACTTATATGAAACCCTTATTCCTTTTAATGGGTTATGAATGACATAATTATCTTGTTTCTAAACACTTTTTAGAAAGTCATGATTTTGACATGAAACTCATTTATTTTATTCTCTTGGTGTTATTTATGAAATTTAGGATTATTATCTACTTGGATAACATTAAAATAAAGACATATCAAGGGTGTGCCCGGATAGCAATCCAATGCATTGGTTATTGAATTTAATCTCTAGAGATGACAAGTTTCATGATACCTTAGTGAATAACCATGGTAATTTTTATGAAACCGTGGGGATGAACCATGGGGATATGTTCATAAATGTCTAAATTAAATGTTGTACCTCATATTTATGTTATGGTTCATGTTATTTTCATTATGATATGCCTATAATTCTATTTCTCATGACTTATGTTTTTTCTCATGTTCTTATTGATATTAAAATTAAACTAATTCCCTTGACTTCCTTACTAGACCTTCTGCTCACCATTTTCTTCGATGTATGTCTCTAGGTTATTAAATGTAGTAATTACACTTAGGATGAACCTATGTTTAAGCCTTACAAGTTTATTAGAATAATTTGTTATGTTTCTTTTTCATGTTTTATGTTCCTAATTAGAAAGACACTAATCTTTAAAGATCCTCTATTTTTAAAATGTAATGAAAAGTTATGTAATAAAAAGGTGGGATTCCATATTGATGGAGGTAGAGGATGAAATAAAATAAAAATTCTTATTGAATAATGTTTCTCCTTTTTCATCTATCTTAAATAGATTTTCCACAAAATTATTCCAAGGATTGATTTATGCCCAAAATAATGAATAAAGGATGATATTAGGGAATTTGGGAAGGTATTTTGGTATGACATAGTTGAAACAAAAACGTAAAAATGATCAAAGAATATAGGCGAGTGGGTGGCCTTTTATAATTGATGTGAGAGGCACACTTATAATTTTTTGAAAAGAAAAAGGGTTACCCACATTTTTTCATAAAAAAAATGCTAAAAAATGGATTAAAATAGATCATTATAAATTATAGGGTCTAAATACAGCCATAAAATAGACTTTATACATGGTTTTAGGTTATTTTAACCATTATCATTTTATATTAACACCATATATGCCCTTTTTTATCATAATCACGATAATTAGTTTTTACTATTTACACTATTCATTTTGGTAAAATTTTATGTTAACATTATTAGATAATATAAATTCATTTCATTCCAAATATTTAATGCATTTTTGAAATTTCATTCACTAATGTGAAAAAAACATAATTTAAAATTAATAATGTAGATGCGATAAAAAGTAGGTTTTCAATAAAAAAATTCATATTTCTTTAATTTTTTTGTGTTAAAATCCAATATGAATGAAATTATAATGAACTACATTGGATAAATAGATATATAACTTCACTAATATTTCATCAGAAATTAAATCAAAAATAATTTATCTTTATAAATAACTTTAACATAATGGTAGTTTTCAATTAAAATTTATTATTTTTCAATATTCAGCTAAAAATTTAATATTTTTTGAAAATTATAAAAAGTTGACCCTAATATATTGATAATATAATGATTAAAAAAATTAATTTATTTTATTTAATTATTCATCTAGAATTATCAAAAATTAATTTTAATCTTTGTGGACAAAAAAGAAGGTAAACTATTTTTTAGAAAAATAATATTTTTAAGAATAAAATTTCATTTAATATTATCTCTTATCTAGAAAACACATAATAAAAGTTTCAAATATTTGAATGAATATATACTGCAAAAACATCAATTCAATAACTCACGAAAATAATTTTTTAAATTTATTGAGGTAAAATGTGTTTGTTTTCATAAAAATAGTTTTTTAAATAATGGTTTCCTTTATTTTCAAATAGTTTTTTTTCATTTTCATTTTTAATTGATTGGTTAAAAAATAATTAATTTTATAGGAATATGTAAACCATATATTTTAATAATTTACTTAATCATATTCATAACTATGATTCCAATATCTTGGTGATATCTTTTATAATGTAATATGTTAATAATATGTAACATTTATTTTAAACTCAAGGTTGCATGTAATGTAATCTAAACTAAATGTTACATGTAATGATAAATATCATAAATATATAAATAATTTTCAAAAAAAAATCACAAAATATTGGAAAGTAACATTCCACCCCCTTAAAATGTTATTTTCCCTTGAAATTAATTTCTATCACCGAAGGTTATAAATTTAATACTTCTTTTATAGAAACCCACATCATAAAAATGAATAATAAAAACCCATAATAATTGAATGTTGTAATCTTCAATGTCACCTAATGTAGCTCATAACTGGGTTTCCACTTAGGAAAAAATAGTTAGGAAGTGAATCCAAGGACGTAGAAAGCATAAATGACACCCAAATACTAATGGAGTGTCATAGAGAACATGGCTACAGGAAAGATAATGACCAAAAATATATAAAAAAATTGGCATGAAAAATATCATTGATATAATAAAAAATGATGATAAGAGGATAAAATTTTATTCCAAGATCCTTTTCCTGATATTTTGGAATTGTTTTTCCATTTAGACCAAGAGAATATGAAAATATACTTGATATATTTTTATATCACATGAATAATTTCATCGTTTTTTGTGCCTTGATCAATTTATTCTTTATCCCTTACTCTAAGAGATGAATGTTTCATGTATAAAGAAATAAATAATATCCATAATTGAATAATAAGTCATTAATTATATATCTAGTCAAAAAAGGTTATCACAATTTTGTCAATATGGATAAATATCCATATGGTGAAGTAATACTTTAATCCTTAAAAAGTCGTCCAAATTTTTACATAATCCATTCAGTTAATGGTTTTCTGTATAAAAATTCCAATATTAAAAGTTCATAAGTAAATTCAGTAAATTTATCAAAAAAATATATTGTTAATACACCAAATATCATAAAGTGGATCTTGATTTTCACATACTAATTTTGTCAATACCTTCGTCATGCATTCTCTTGATATTTTGTAATAACATGAATTTCCATAAAAATTTATTAAAAACATATATGATTCCATATTCAATAAATAAAACACACATCAATGGATATATTACATAAATCTAAAAATTCCATAAACTTTATCAATGATTGAATATATCACCTTATCAACAAATCATTGATCATTTCCACAGTTTTCTGTACCTTCCAATTTACATTATCCATATCAAACATATATTTATCCCAAAATCATTATCTCAACCTCATTAAAATAAAAATGGTTATATTTCAAATAATAATTTATCCATTAATATCACTTTACCATTAAATAACTTTTCCAGGTCATCAGTACCATTTATCATATTATTTCAAATCCATAATACAAATATTCTACAGAAGAATCATTACATAAATTATGATTAATATATCATAATTCATAACTTTCAATCTAGAAACACTTACATTATTAAACCTCACCCATAATCCAATAACTAGGCTTCATTATCTAATTCCTTAATACATTATTCCTTTCATATTACCTTCATAATATCTTTATAGTCAATAGAAAAATCATTACCTGCATGAGCTAGCTGATTCTACTCATGAGATTCCCCCTTTGGACATAGATTTACACAATTCCAACACTTTCCACATTTAAAACAATCATTCATTTATAATACCATATAGAGACCAATATTCCCTTTCATTATGTTAACTAAACATTTCATTTTTTCCTTTGGAAATACATAATTTTTTCCCTTCTTCTCCACACATAAAACATCTCCTAGTTCTTTTGAGACATTCCCTATTGTGATTCTTACAACATTATTCACATAGAGGGAACTATGTATTCATTTCTCCATAGTTTCCATTTTCTAAAATATTAGTGGACTCTATCCATATCTTCTTTGGTGAGTCTGAGAGTTGGTTATGGTGGAAATTGTTAATCATGTAACATGATATCTAATTAAAAATAATCACAATATCGTTCACTTCAATAATCATCCCATTTATTTTTCTCATAAACACATTATCTTTAACATTCAATGTTGATCTTATCATTCTCATTCATTTCATTCAATAAATCCAAAAAACAATCGTGTGAGAAACAATATTCAAAGTGATAAACCACATAATCAAGACAATTACTTATATGGTACCTAAATTATGAACCATTATTTTCAGAATATGACAGAATAGGTTTCTCTTAGGTCATTTATATCCATAATATATTTCAATCCTCTCTTATGGTTTTTCAAGAGTTTGTGAATTTCAAAATAATATCCCATAAGAGTGTCAAACATTGTATGTAGTATGATTTTCTGTCATGCCTCATGTTATAATTGGATCCAACCCAATGCACCCATTTATATGTTATTTCCCCTAGGATCCTTTGTTCTAGATCCAAATTCACTTTTAGTATCCTTACAAGGATGTAATTTATTAGAAACTACCCACTCAATCCTTTACCAAAAGTCATGAATATTTTACTATACCATGAATCATCCTCATACTTATCTTTAGATGCATCCCTAGATATATCCTTAAGAATATATAAATATAAATATATATATATATATATATCTAATGTTTTCTCAACCTAGTTTCCAATGGTTAACTAAACCTTTCCTATGATACAATCTATAGAGACCTAATATTTTCTTGAATAGATATTACATTTTTAGACTAATATTCAATACAACACACAAAAAAATGCATGAGGACCATAATTATTTATTGTATTTATGGATTAGGTACATAATAATATATGTTTATGAAATATCATAAATATATCCCTTAATTATCTTATCTTTTAATACTCTTCAAAAACATACCCATTTAAAACATTTCTTCATTACCTGGGGAAATGAAACATAAGTAAGGGTGGACCTAGATGCTCAGCAAGTCTAAAAAAGGGATAAAAGTAAGAATAACATGATCCTAAGGGTATGATAACATGAGCATAACTTATGAAAACCATACCCTTTATATCAATGACCATAATATTGAGTGATGACATAATGAGTTTATGTTCAGAAGAAATGAATCTGTTGAAAATAAAATAACGTGAGCCATGATGGAATAAAATTCGAATAAGATACATAATTACGGCATAAACATAAGCAAATAAAACATTTCCATAATAGTAAATTATCACTATCGAATCTATTTTGTGAAAATGGTTCACTCCCCAAACCAACATAATAGTCAAGGTTCACACCCACAACCATCATAGAGTACAAAGTCCGTTCTTGAATTCGTTTCAATCCTAATTCGAGTTTTGTATATAAAATGAGATATAAAAATTTACCAAATGAATTGGAGGGAGATAAAGGTACCACCTATCTTTGGTTACAATGTAACCACAATTCATGGTTATAACGTAACCACTATCATATATTGAAAATCATGTATATGTGTTCTATAATATCACAAAAATTTCTTCCTATCAGAACCAATGAAATGAAATGGGGTTCATAAACATTTAATCATATCAAAACCAATGAAAAAATTATAGTTTTCTTAACTATTTCACCGTTTCATCCTAGTATAACCCATGGAAAATGAAGCGTGTTTCCTAATATTTTATAATGGTATAACCCATAAAAGTGAAATGAGTTTCATAAAAATATTTTCATCATAAAAAACCATTAAAATAATTAATAAGAAATGAATACATTGATAATATCCCCTGTAAATCAGAAGTTACCTCAAATTATATCTTCTTATAAATAAAAATATTTTGAAAATAAATTACATTGAACATTTATTGAGGAAAACAATTTTATTTATAAATTAATTTTTTAAACAAAAAAACCATAAATCATTTTTGAAATTATTTTCATCGAAAATAAATATGAAAATTAACAAGTAGTATTTAATTATTTTTCTAAAAATATTCTTATGCACAATATCCTTTAGGCATTGAAAATACATTTTAAAACATAATTTTTTAAAAATCCATTCCTTTGAAAGGAAACACTAATACACATAAAGGAAGTTTTAAAATCAATCAAAACATTAATAGAGAAAAATAACCTCTTCAATTTGAAAATAATTTCTAAATTTTATTGAAAGTGATTTTCATTGAAAATAACCCTGAAAACATATAATCTAATCATTAAAATACATTTAAATGTTTTTTTAGGAAAATAAATTTTCCACTCTGAATTTTTTTTTAAATAAATTATTATCTCAACAATTTTTTTACTTTGAAACCATTTATTTGAATCCTAAAAATTTCAGAAATATGAAGGAAAAAATTATCATTGAAACGAAATATAACAACAGGTAATGGAATCTGGAAATCATTGAGAGGTTATGACAATGGGAAGTACTCTTCAGGACATTCATGTTTAAAACAATTATTTTATTCACATTTTTGGTAAATACAAACATGCATTGTTTTGGAAAATAGGATGATAGCTTTAAAAAAATCATAAAAAAATTCAATCATGGGTAAAAATTTCTTTAATAAACCTTTTTAAAATTTTAAAAAAATTGAGTAAAATTTAATAAATTATGGTTCTGGAAGAAAATGTATTTTCGAAAGAAGAGAGAAATAAAGATGATTTTCATTAAATACATATTTTGAAATAATGATTACATAATGATAGGAAAATGAGATGAAAAGTGAATTATAATTAAATTACCATTGGATAAGAATATTCTTTAGTTTCTTGAGATATTTATCATAACATTATATTATTTGATGTATAATCACGAGAAACCCTGATAAATGGTGAGATTGTAACACAAAACTCTTACCACTTTGAAAACATCGAATTATAGCACCCATGAAATAATAACAATAAAGTAAACTCATAATATTTTGAAATAATTTACATCAATTATATAACATTTCCAGTAGAGAATATATACACCACATATAATAATATTAGTGCGTAACACACCTTATGTCCTAATGAAGGGAATATAAGGAAAAAAATACCTTATTGCTTTGGTAACTTTTGAAACAAACACCATGATAGATATAAACTGAATTAAATATGTAAATGAATAAAATATTATGTATAATAATCATAATATAACTTAACAAGAACTATACCAACCCCACAAAATAATTGAATGGTGATTTTTTATATGTCTCTTAGAAATAAAAGACAGACCAGAAATCCCTTACATTAACATTCGGATTCCATCATTCCTGATGAAACCACATGAAAAATAAATTTAATTTTATTTAAATATATTATGGATGTGTAATAAAAAATATTAAATAAAATATAATTTTATTATTTCTATATATTACCCATTTATCATCAATTCATTGTCAAAATCACTTTTCGGGCAATAATCGCCTTATTTTTCATAGATGTTTCGATTTTTTTCTATATATTACTTTTACAATGGTTACATTATGTCAATAATACTTATCACTAAATAATTACAACATTTATACATAAATTATAATTTCAACACCTCTTGAGAAATATAATTTGGAAATATGAATTACGTTATGATATTCTAGCCGATAGGTCATATGTACACATGGGTAAAGTTTCAATTTTTTAATGGTCATTATGAAAAAGAGGTAAGTAATGTTTTATATTTCTAGAATAATGATAATATAATATATACAATATTATTTCATTAAATATACTTATACATATCATCCACGAGGTATGGTGAGTAAAATAGAGTCACATCTCTACGTGAAGGTGATAGTCCACACATACACAGATGGCATTGTCATATTTGTGTGAAAAGGTTTGAAATAAAGTGGCATATTACATTTTTATAATGATAAATATTTCATTATCATCCAAATTATTTCATTTCTATCACATATATTAATTAATAGTATCCTTTTTATCCTCCATGTAAAGGGATAATGAAAAATGAATCACATCGCCTCGCAAGACAGTAGTCTATCATAGACATGAGTGACATTATCGTATCCCATGAGGAATTGAAATTAAAAATGTATATATGATATAAATGACATATTTTTAAAATTATGTAATAAATATCATATATATACTCTATATTATTCATCATACCCATCTGTGAGAGGTGGAAATGGAGAATGAATGACATCGGTTCCTGAGGTGGTAGTCCTCCATACGCAAGACTGCTGATTTCTTAACCCTTTTGATGAAAGTGGGGATAGTTGAAGGTCATGATCTAGACATATAAAAATCTCATTATATGTAATATAATAAGGTTATTATATCAAAATTTGTTATGAATAATATAATGAGTTGGGGGAATAAACAAAATTAAAACACTCATTGAAGAACATTCTTCTTCTTGGAGTGTCCTACACAGGTTTTCATCAAAACCCATCATAGGATGGTTTTATTCCCAAAATAATGATTCTATTATGAGAGGAGGGAATTTTCAAATGTATTTAGGAAGTTTTTTTCTGAACTAAATTGTTATTAAGGTTAGAATAAGATAATAAAGTGTGTGACATTTTATAAGTGAGGTGAGTGGCACAATTGTAATTATATGAAAATAAAAAGGTGTACCCACATTTTCCTCATGTAAAAAGAAACCAAAATTTAATATGATCAATAATTTGACATTATAGGTAAAAATATGGACATAAAATAGATTTTATATACTTTTTAAGACATTTTAACCCTTAAATTTTTTGTTTAAACCTATGGTAAATAATAATTATTAAAATTATGGAATTAATTTTTCTAAATTCCATTAAAATAAGTTTAAATTTTTATTTAAAATTAATCCCTCATACACAATGAGAAAGTAAGGTTTCACAGAGAAATGTCTCAGAAGTATATATTGTTTTTATATAAAAATTAAAAATGAAAATTATTAGAATGAACGAAATAGGATTTATAGATACAAAATGTAACTATTTTTTATTTTAAAAATATTTTAAATATAGTTTAACATTATAATTAATTTAATAAAATACAAAATTCTCAATTAAAAATAAATATTATTCTCTATTTATAGAAGCTTTAATACTTTTAGAAACATCTAAAAAATTCACCCTAATATAATTTTGTTATGATGACTTAAAAAATTAATTTTATCCTATAAAATAAATATTCTAAAATTATAAAAGCTACTGTTTATATAAGTGTGAAAATGGTGAAAAAACATGTTTTCTGAAGATACCTTTTTTAAGAGTAAAATTTGATTTATTCTTATATGTTGTATAGATAAGGCATAAGAATATTGAAGGATAGTTTTTTGATTATATATTATATAAATGTTAAAAAAATAATTCAAAAAATTTGTTCTTTTTATCTTATGGAGTTAAAAGATGTTTTTTTCATAAAAATTATTTTTCTGAAAAATATTTCCTTTATTTTTGAATAATTTTTGATGATCATTTTTCAATAATTTTTCACCAAATAATTCATTTTATATACATGTAAAATACATAAATTTTTATATTTTAGTTAAATATATATAACCTCATAAATCTAATTGATATGTGATATCTATTAAATAAAAACAATTTAATAACATGTCAATTTTTTTTAAACATGGGTTGCATGTAACAAAAGCTAAACTCAGAGTTATTTGTAATGAAATAAATCGAATAGATTAGATGCATTTGGGAAAAAATTTTCCAAAAATATTAGGGGTTTTAAGTACATATTTATGTATTATAATTAATGTTTCATTTTATGTTTACTCTTTAAAGTGGTAACAATTAAAAATTTACCAAATAGATAAGGATTTATTTTATAATCACATTTTTTGCGATTTTATTAAATTTACATAATTTAATAGTATAATGAATCCTTAATAAAATTCATCTTTTCTTATTATCCTATATATATTTAAGGATTTCCCATATTTACTTCCATATTTTCCTCTATTTGGAATTTGTATCAAGAAATGAAATGCCTGAAAGAAAAGTTAAGCTTATTTCTCTTTTAGATCAGGTGTTTTTAAATTATCTTTAATCATTTTTTAAAATATTACAAAGAAAATTCCATTTAATTACTCAAATGATATATTATGTAAATTTTAATATATAATTGAATTTTTAGAGGATTTAATTAAATAATTTTGAATTTTTATAAGAGGTTCATTTTTTACTTTCATTAAAAAATACAGAAAAATTGTTATTTAACATATTTAGAATTAATATAATTCCCCACATCTGTAACTTTTTAACAATATTTAGTTTATTTTAAATTTATTTAATTATTTAATATATAAAACTATATAACTAAATTTGTTTCTAATAATTCACTTCCATTTTCATTATTCTTTCCAAAGGACATTATTTTATCACAATTTTTTTTACAAATTAACCAATGGAAATATCCTATATCTTGTAAAATTTTTGGTCATTAACATTCTATTAAATGAATCAATGTATTGTTTTCATTATTAATTACGTTTATCTTAAATATAATTGTTATTTGTATCGTGGATAAGATTATGTCTGAAGCTGTATACCATTTTTACATATAGTATTTCACTATGAATGTTATTTCATTGACTAGGGAAAATCTTGATAAATATTTATTCTTTACTAAATAAAGATATTTATAGATATGGAATAATATTTAAAAATTGAATTTATAATTCAATATATTAGGAATTAATTAGGCATACAGTGATAAGTGGGTCCTGGTTATAGATAACCCATCGATGCAATGATAAGTCTTATGAGGAAAATCAGTTTGTCATGATTATTAAATGGGTTTTTGGTGCACACCTTCCCATCAATAAAACTATCATAGAACAAGGTATTGATGTTATAAATATCATTATGTATGAGATCATGAAATATAATTTTATGGATTTCCTTCATCTAGAATGAAATTATTACGATCAATGATATAATTGGATTCATATTATCTAGGGATTCATTTCATGATTAGGTTATTGATTAACTGGAAAGTGTTTTTCAATTATTTAATTATCAATATTTATTATGTCATATGTATTAATGATGTAATAATTTTATTAAAACCCTTACTGAGCATCTTATCTAAACCTTATTTAGTTATATTTTCTTAGGAAATGAGGAAGGAAACTTTAAATGAGTTCAAGGATGAAGAATATGTACTTTCGTAATGTATTATATTTTTTTCAAATGTTATAGGAGATTAAAGTGTGTATCTAGTTTACCGTGAGATGTAAAATATTTATTCCTTTAGGATGAAATTACTTGTATCAAGTGCCAATTTAATAAATTATCCCTTGACTTTAGGATACTAGGATCATGTTCTTTACATTATGGATTCTAATATACTGTATACACATGACCTATATCATCTTCGTGACCTTGTACTTGTGACATATGACTAGTCTAAGACATCATTAGAGTTTGTTATTAATGACCCCAGCTAGATCTCTAGTTTTTCAATCATGTGTACCTACCCATATGAATACCCATCCAAAATTTTTTATGTAATAACTGATAATGTGGACCCATCATTCCATATTATTTTCACATCCTATACAGTGTTAACCAGGAACAAAACTGATAAACTGTATTCCCAAATATAAATCATTATTTCTCACCTATAAGTGAAATGATGAAGCTAAACTATTAACTAGCCATATACTACTAAAATGATACATGTGACTTTCCTTTCTCTTACTTATACCATAAATAGATCTCATTACAGTAGTAGGAGGTCCAAAATCCTGAGCACTTAAGGGTAAAAAATAGCTCAACCCACCTCAATAATCCATTAAATAGTCAATTACTTATATAAAACCATTGGGTATGACCCATGGTCGATTATCCTGACCTGTATTTAGATATCGATATGAATTCCATTCTTGGAATTCACATCCTTCTGAATCCTCATTCCATGAAAAGTGAGGTATACAGAAAATATGTTATGTAAAATAAGGGTATTATGTGGATATTTGTATGAAACACTACTATTTTCCATGAAATAATATAATCAATCAAGATTAAATCTATCATGAAATAACTCCTTGATGCATAGGTCCTTGAAGGTTTCCCAAGTGAGTCCCTCATGTTAACTATCCTTTGTCAAGAAACCCCACCAATATCTAGTGGATCCCTACAACATAAAATATTATTGATTAACCTTTCTATCTTTAGAAATATAGACGATATAATATTTACCCTTAATGATATCCACCTAGTCCTTAGTATTATACTATCTACTGGTGCCTTGAAATTCTATAGGTTGTTGAAGATGGATGTCTCCAGTATATTCGACCATGAAACTCAATGTATGAAATCCATACTATAGTGGGTATACTATTTGAACAACTTGACATGGCGTCAGAACATGCTCTTGTGTACCCTCCTTCTCAGCTGTGCATGCCAATATAATTATACGTGGTGGCATATTTTGTACCATGAAGGAATGTTAGGAACATAAATAGATCCTAACTTAAATTAGGGATTACACAATAGTTCTCATAAGATTCCACCCATTTCCCATGGAACTACCAATCTATCAGTAACCAAAGACCTCATCCATACCCACCAATCTCAATCATCATTTATAGAAAATAAAACAACAACATAAATAGTTCTAATAATTAATTTCATCAAAATATATATTATAACAGTAAATAAAAAATGACATATCACACAATAGGGAATATATCCCAAAAAGATAGTAAAAATATATTCATTAAAATATAGAACAGTGATTTAGTTTAACAACAAGTTTATATATGTAAAGTTGACCCATGTCTATAGTCCTCAGGCATGAACACACTAATAATATCTTGAACATAGTAACATTAATTCGGTCAAGGGTGACTCATAGGTCTATTATGGAAGTGTTTCTAAGAATATGGAACTCCAATACATGAGTCTGACAGAAATTTCTCCTTTCTACTATATCCCTGGTTGATCCATGAGTAAAATAAGAAATCAGGTTCCCTAATACCTTTTTGTAACACCCTTACATGAGTCAATACCCTTATTAAAACACCTTTACGCAAGCTAGTACCCTTACACACACCCTTTGTACCCTTATACAGAGTATTGGAAATCTGGTATAACATTACATAGCACACCAGTACCATAATAAAACACATGGAAAATGTATTTTACTCTTACAAAGATAATGTTTCCCATAAATAACCCTAGAAAATGGGTGTTACCCTTAATAAGGGTCTCCAAAACCCACATTACCCTTACATAAAATCCAACATACATTTAAGCAAGATCTAATAAGTATTATTTGAACCAAGAGAGTTATTCAAATGATTTTATTAGCATGGATAAAGTCCCTCTCACATCTATCCTTGATAAAAGTGTTCTAAATGGAATATTTTCCAGGTATCTTTTTTTTAGTAAATTTTGAAAATATTCAACTTAAGGCTCCTAGATAAATAATTAATAACTTTTAAAATGATTTTAACAATGTTTTATCAGAGAATAATACCCATAATTATATAATGAATATTATTAAGGGGAGTAAAATATTATCACCTAAGAAATTTTAATTATCCTTTGATAATGAAATTTATAATCACATGTGATAGATTATTTTGATAATTATGAAATTTTCCAAGGGAGGGAAACCTTTAATTCTTGAGTTAATATATTTATTTTGAAAATATAATAGCTGGATTTGGTTATTGTAATCCTTGATGAACTATGAAAGTTGGTGAGTCAACAACAATAATAACATTTCCTTGGAGGTTTCGTTCATTCTTATAGACGTTTTAGCTCTTACTTTTGAACCAAATATCATAGTTTATGATAGGCATTTACAGATAAAATGTGGTGGGCTGATCCTTGCCTTTATAGGATACTTTTTATACATGTTTCCATTATATAATCATTAGGTTTTAATAACTCGTTTATCATGTTTGATTTTTTTCTGCTGGTGGGTGTGTGTATAGCTCATGAGACCCATTTTGATATACTATTTGACAAGTATAAATGGAGTATATTATTAAATTGTTCAATTAGGATCAAATATTGTTATTTTTTTCTATGACATTATTATAATTCTATTTTATTCTTACCTTGTGTGATTTACCCTATGATGTGTGTTACCATTTCATTGAAGGTTTTTATTGTTAGTTTATATTGGAGGAACATTATGTAATGTGCATCCCACAACCGAGGAGTGTGCAAGAATTGTGACAATTACGATGAGAGACCCGAGCATTGGGTAGTAGAATGGTAGTTTGTGGGATTAACCTGTGGTAGGGAATTAGGTGAATGAATTTCTTATAGCAAAGATTGAGGGAATGATGAGGTATGATGGTTTGGAGGGTTGAACCATAACATAGCATAGATATGACTTTTTGGGGCCCTGATCTGACTCCTTTCCTTGAGACCACTAAGTGATTTGATTATGTAAATGGTTGATTTTTCTCAACCACATGGAATAGTATGAATATTATACAATCATCGAGAAAAATAATGTACTGCTCAGTGTTAGTTGAAGTTTGTTCAGCACATGAATTCTCAGTACATGTGATATGATTGTTGTTATTGTATCAATTTTTTTATTATTAGGGTATAATCCTATTATACAAGAGTACACTTACTATGGACACATTAGTGGTGTCCTATAGGGTTTATTACTCACCCCATGTTTAGGGATTTCAAATCTCGTTCATACTCATGAATATGAATCCTATTAAGTTATTGGAGACTTTGTCCATTGGATGAGTAAAGGAGAATATATTTTGAAGTGGTATGTGAAGGACTCTAAATGACCCCCCATATTTATTTATTTCTTTACCAACTTATTATATTACTTGATTTTTTATTTCCACCCTTGTAGAAAATTTATTACCAATATGACTATATTACCTATTTTATTTTCTATATGTTATTTTGATTATCATTATATTGTATTATTATTATTTTTCCAATGTCATGATACTGAGGGTATAGTCTACCAACTAATGGAATTATACCCTCACTGCTAGATGGCATCCTCTTACTTATGTGGAGGACGTCATGGGGTCAAGTAGCACTTTGGTTCAGACCTAGAAGTTTATATTGTGGTGTTACAAATTCTAACATAAAATAAATAATATGTTAACCACAATCTATATTTGTTTGTTAATATATTCAGAAACCATTATAAATGACAACACATGGAAAAAACACCTATTTGATTCAAACCCTAAATCACTCACAAATTTTAGTTGAAAAATTATCAAACTTATCAAGACCATGTTATAGATGAAATTATCATTTTTAATCAGGAGCGATAATTGAATTTTATTATGTAAAAATCATAAATAATTTGTTGTAAGGGATGTTTTTAAATATGTAGATTTCTAATTACCAAGAGGAATATTAATTTAATTCTTCAAAAAGTATTTTCTAAATAATGAATAAAAATTCATCATCTAATGTAATGGTAGGGACAATTAATACATGTAATATTTAAGAACTGAAAACTACATATCATAGTTCCTAAAAATTTTATCCTTACCAATTTCATAGGTTCATTATCTATTATTTACATAATATAAAACATTCAAGATACATTTATCAATTTTAAATTCCCCTTTGTATGGGTATTTAATACCAATTTCCTTTAAGAATAAATGAAAATATAATATGATCCATGTCTATATTTTCACCCTTATTGATAATAAATAAAAATCATTAAGATTAATAAAGAAGTCCAAAACATCTAATTGATAGTCTATCTTATCCCACATTTTGTAATGAAAAATTTCATCCACTTTAATTAATGGTGGATAATAAATTATAAAAACAATGATCTATATTTTAATCAGGACTCTATTTGTCTGAATTATCTTAGTGTAGTAATATTAATTAAAATATTAATATAAATTCTATCTAAAATAATATCAATATGTTACACCATCTTTGATTTATAAATCCATAGGATACTTAAGAATATTTTCATCAAATTGATGACCTGAACTCAACTACCCATATACATGAAAATCATTTAAGTGTAATAATTTTCATCCACCTTAAGGAAACCAACTATCTCATAAAACTAACCACCTTAATAATTATATTTGATTCAATAGATACAAGTATATGAGTTTTATTATATTATACCGACATCATAATTTCATGTAAATAAAATATTCACATGGAAAAATTATTTTTTAGAACAACAAAAACAATTCCCCTTTAAGGGTTGAGGACCATCATTTATTATCTAGTCTTGTCATCATTTAGATAACGGGAAATAATATCATTTTAATTCAAGTTGATGTTTTGAAAGGATGTTTCACGGTACCAATTCAAGTACCCATTAATTGATAACACTCTATTGAATACTAGCATCATATAACTCTAGTTCTCCCTATTTATTCACATTATAAATTCCCAATAAATTTGTGAATTAATAAAAAATATATGGGAAAATATTTATTTGACATTGCTCCTTAGTGATATCATTAAGATAGATTTTTATTCTCAATATAGGAACCATTTTCTCTTAACTCTATTTTATTATGAACTCGTTATTATTATTAACATTATTATTTTCTATAATTTCTCACTCATGGGAAGAACTATCTTAATTCATTCGATAATTATATTTTTTCATTTAAAATTTTTAATTTTTATATAATCCAAGGAAATAATTTGATTCTTTTATAACAGAATTGTTTTTGGGTTATTTTTAAATTTTTTGGACATATAATTATGAATTCTATTGATGTTTTTTCGTATATATTTAATCATATATATTGATTCTCAGTAAAATTCTGCCACCATTTCATTGAAACTTCTCATATTATTCTTCTTGGAGGTATTTTATGAAGCTGATCCATTTTTTGTTTCTTGGATTGATTCACTTTCTTGAAAGAAATTGATTCCTAAAATACTAATCTACATATAAAATTTTTAGTTTTCCAATATCTAAAATATTCCCATATAATAAGTTCATCATAATGATTGTATTAAATATTTTAGTAACATTTTATTTTGTCTTCCTTACTCAATAACTTTTTATTTCTGATAACATCATAAGGAAAAGTCATTATTTTTCAACCTTTGATATTTTTATCATCTTCCATTTATATTTTATCATAAATTTTTCATTCATCTATTCAATAAAAATATCACCATTTTTATATCAATTATCTAAATTTTGACCAAATTTTTTATAAAGTTCAAATTTATTTGAAGAGGCTAGATTTCTCTTCTTCTTGGGGGTTCGTTTTTCTTCCTAACAAGAGTTTTTAGAAATTATGATCTTATAATCCATTGTGCATGCCATAGTTATATATTGATGACTAAAATATTATTTCATATATCAGTAAAAGTATGACCATATCATCCATAATTCCAAAAAATAAGAAATAAATATTGTATATTTTTCATTTAATTTGGTCTCAATAGTTTTATTCCATAAATGTATTTAAGCTATGTATCACTTATTTTGAGCTTTCCTTAGGTGGAAATTCCTTTTACACATTTTTATATACACACTATAAAGATTAGTTGAATAATAAATATTTTTCAATTTATATCATACCGTATTTTTGATGATTTAATTACTTTTCCATTAAAAATAATTAAAATATAAAACATTATTGGGAACAGGTTTACGCTTCCTCTTAAGACAATAAAATATTAATTAAGAGATATCTAAAATATTTTCAAAAAACATTTGAGGAATCTTGCAACCAATTGGATATTATAGGAACCCTGATATTACTACTTCTTCTCCTAAATAATTTCAAAACATCAGCTTATGTCCATAAAAGATTTTATAGTTTGAAAACCAATTCAATACAATTAATATTTAGGATTTTTCTTTTGACCAATATAAATATCAATAATTCACTAAATTAAATTTAATATTAATCCTATGATCTTAAGGAATATTTATAATTTCATATAAATAACTACCATTCACATTTTTTTATACTAGACATGATTTAAAATATGTATTTCTTAACATCCATTGAAGAGGTCTATATTTATTCTAAAACAAATATAATATCATAATAATATCTTTCAATCCTACATTTTTCATCAATAATCATTATTAATTATTCTTATAGTAATTCAAAATTTTCATTAATGAGATATCAATTTTTCTACTTCTCTTTAAATGTTATAATTAAATGTTTTTTCACAATTGAAAGTTTTTATTCATTTCAATATATAAAGAATCTATCTATGACACTATTTCTATTTTATAATCATATAGATCAATAATAAACTTTATTATTTATTATAAAAACATCAATGGATTAATTTTGAAAACAAATATTTTATTCAATGAAAAGTAATAAATTTTTTCAATAAGAAAGTGTATTTTATATCCTAGACATTAATTTTTATAAGCATGATTCTCAATATATTTAA
Organism: Viscum album; assembly: GCA_963277665.1. Classification (NCBI taxonomy): domain Eukaryota; kingdom Viridiplantae; phylum Streptophyta; class Magnoliopsida; order Santalales; family Viscaceae; genus Viscum; species Viscum album. Next base: position 548,429,017 of record OY728121.1, read on the forward strand.
AATATAAAGAGTCTCATTGATTTCAATAAATTAGTGTTGTAACATATTTATCTATATTGATTTTTCTCATCTTTATATATTATTATTTTTTAATGTTAGTAATGATATATATTAAAGGATCCATCTTTTTGTTAGAATATTCAAAATATTCAAGAAATAATGAAATCATATTTGAATTATAAAAGTAATTGGGAAAACATATTAAATCACATTAGAATAAGAAATCACTTTTATACTTGTTTTTGTGTCCAATGATCTTAATGTACAAAATGATCTATATAGCCACACTGATAATGGTGTAAGGGAGTGAATCATGGTGAACCACTAATACTATATTTGTTCTCTTTTTTAATTACCTTTCTTAATCTTTAATCATATATGATTATATATTTATTGTTATAATATTTTAGGTTACCAAAAATAGAAAATAAAAATAATAAATTAAACTAGAATGGGACACATAATATTATTTTTTACATGGTTTGATCTCAATGTGTGTGTATATTTGAGTCTATGTTATGGTTATGTTTTAGAAATAGATATACACTAATATTATCATGTGTATATGTTGGGAATGTGTCACCCTTAACCCCAAGGATATCTCTAAAATATCCTATAATGTATCTTTAATATTTTATAGTATCCCGATTGATTATTTATATTGGATCCCATACTATTTTAATATATTTTCTTAATATATTTTCAAATAAGATCATATATTTAATACTAAATGTCTCTACATTAACTGGTAAAAAATTCTTCCTCAATAAGAGTCTTAAATTTTTAATAGATTATACAATACAAAAAATATTCACATTGATCTCTCAATTAAACTCAATCAACATATTCTTCTACTTGGGGATTCCAAATATGTATATTATATTACTAGACAATAAAATTATTTACCCTACTAAAATCAGTTATTCTCTTTATTTTTTAGAATATGTAAAATAATAGTTCCATTGAGTATATATTTACTCTTAATTTTTCATCCTCAATGCATCCGATTTTTCTTTATGCATATTAGTATATTTTCTCTCATAATTTCACCTATATACATATTCTGGATGAAATTTATTATTGTTTTCTTCTTCTTTCACCCTCTACTACCCTTCCTTATTCCTTCTTAACTACATAATTTTATCTTCTCATTAGATCACTTGGGTTTCATCTGCACAGTATTCCACATATATTTTCTCACATGTGAATTTTCCCAGGATTTTGGATCCTTATATAACACCCCAAAACAGTACTATAGTATTAGCTTTGAATATTTAATTTGTTTGATAATATTCTCCACACCCTACACCAAACATAATAAAAACCATTATATATTTTGATAAAATATAAATATATCTATACAAGTGATGAAACATAGATATTGAATTAGAGGGGATGATTTGGAGTACCAATTTTATTAAATCCATGTATAAATAAATGTTTTACTACTATTAATATTAATCAAGTTAATTGAGTTTACATAACTAATTAATAAAATCATTTATCAGAAATGTATTTATTTTAACAAAATTCCATGTATGCGATACAAATTTCTATGTAAGAAAATGTATGATATATAATAGATTATGTTTGATATTAATAATCAATTTATGACACCATATTTGTAAAATGATATAAAAAAATTAAAAAAATTAATTAATATTTTGAAATTTCATTTTCTAATAGAAATTATATCTAATTATATATTTAGAATTTATTAAAAAAAAAATAAAAAAATATTAGAATTTTAAATTAATTAAATTGAACATAATTTTCTAATCAATATTATCTAAATTGACATTGTATGACCTTTTTAAGAATTTTCTATAAAGGCTCATTTTTAGTCAAAAATACTTTTTACATGAAATATGTAATTTATATGACTATACTACTATATATAATTGGCCTAGAAATATATAAAAATATTTAATTATTAAATATTAATTTTGTTAATATTTTTAATATTTTAATCTATTAATTAATCTTATAATACCTATGGAATTTTTTTATAACTAAACAAAATGATTCTTTACTATTGAAAATATTTTCTCTATTTTTCTTTAAAATAAATATTTTTGTAGATATTTCGTTTTTGATTAACATGAAATTAGAATCAAATTTATTTATAATAAATTAATTTATTTCATATTAATCAGCATCAGATACAATTTTATCTTAAATGAAAATTTAAATCATAAAAACGTTATTTTTCTAAAAAATATATATACACAATTAAGTGTATTTAATTTTAAATTAACATTTGAATCCTTTCGAAATTTAAATTTGGAAAAATAATTTCTCACTATAAATTATATTTATCAAATTTTATAAAAAGTTAAATAGTATTTATTTATATTAATTTTAATTACTAATGTTATAAATTAATTACCAAGTTAAAAGTAAAAAAAGGGATAAATTGAGTTTAAACTATTATTAGAAGCCTATTTTTTTAAAACATGCCTAAAAAATGTTTGAGATTTTTATCAACCTATACATGTGTCCCCTACAATTGTTTTCACTTTAAATTCATTGAACCTTGAATAAATTCAAATAATTTTAAATATGGTGATGGTGTTCCCAAAACTATGATTGCTTCCCTTATAAAAGGGTAAAATATTGACTATAATGAAACATAAAATACAATATAATTACACCTTTAAACATTGGTACTCAACTCTCCAGAGATCCTTCTACCTATAAAATAATAACATGTTCACTCATTTTCATACTAACTTTATAACATTTAAGGATACTTTTGATGAAAATTCAAGTCCTAGATGTGATTACTATCAACTAAAAAGATTTCTTCATAATTATCATCCTCAAAATTTATTTTCAAACAATAATATAATGATATTATCATCATTTATATACTTTAATAATATTATTTTCAGGTTATTATCCTTACTAATTCATATAACCCATCCATTAAGGAACATAAAACTATTGTTTATGTGTTGGGTTGACCACCTTCCGCAAGATTTAACATGTTTCATTTTTCCCTTCAACACTGTTAAAGGATGGATTTATAAACTTAATTAAAGGATAAATATTTTTTTTGTATATAATTAAGGTTATTGTGTTAAAAATATAAAAAACTATTAGTAATTTTAACAAAAAATGATCATACTTAATTTATTCATTCTAAATAAGAATGAAAAGAGGATATTATTTTATTAAAATCTGGTAATATTTTAATATTCAATAAATATTCATAAAATTGAATATAATTCATATATATCACCCAGATAATAAAAATATTAGATCATTATTCTTCTGTTATAATTCTATTACAACAGATTCTCCTCATAATCATTCTGTAAATTAGGAAATGTTCATTAATTTAATTTTTTAATCACTTAATTGAAAAATACCACAGATTTATATCATGGAATTATACAAGAATTTTTTTATATTTTATAATGATAAGAATATGTAAATATTTTTTTGTTGGTAATTTTAAATCAAAAAATTATTCATTAATTATGAAAACAACTTTTGTTTGTTAAAAATCCCTGAAATCTATTAATCGTAATGTTTATCATCATGGTACATTATCAATACAAACAAAAAAGAAACTAAAACATTTTAACTATTTGGGAAAATTCATTCCCATATATTTTATGATATTTTAATGATTAACTTTTACTTTATAATAATCATAGACACCACTATTATAACTGATTAAAACTATAAACACCCATACAAAAAATTGAAATATTTGACATAAAAAATGATTACTTCTGAAATTTATGAATGAAAATGGTTATCAGTATAATTCATAATTAATTTATAAATATATAAATGTTAGTTATATATGATTTTAAATTAAGTTCATAAATTTCTGGTATAAGAGGTAATGCTTTCATCTAAAATCCTTCTATTTGAGGTATGTTTTGTATTATCAATGTAATTTCATTTATGTGGTGTATACACTACCTTTTCGAGATATCCTATCATAAAATATATTTTAATCATGTTATTTAAAGTTTAATTACATATCCTCTTTTTAAATATGATTTTATTAAAGTGTTATTCAATCCCCAGGTGTTTTCTTTTTCTAATTTTATTAATCTTTATTATATAATATATTTTGTGCACCAAGATCCATTTGAATAGTGTCTTCATTTCTTAGGAATAATTTTTATAATAATCCTATTATTTCATTGGATTTATAAGTAAATTCATGTTCTTTCATTTTATTGTTTATTTATTTAGTTGTTCTCCAATAGTGAGGATTTTTAGTATCTAAAATTTAATTCATTGTGATTTGATAATTCTTTGATCATAGTTCATATAAGTTTTATACGTTAAAACCTTTGATTTTATAATTTGGTATTACGTTATATTTTTTGGATATAAATTCTAACATTATTTCTTTTAAATATTTTTGATTACATGGTATATTTTTTTGAAACCATTTACTTTATTTCACAGAATATATTAAGATAATGTTATTCTAGTTAAAACATAGGTGTACACTTTAATTTATGTGGTGTGAAAATCAAATTTCACATAACTAATATCAGATTTAGTAAAAATATAATGTATGATATTCTATTCAAATATGGAAAAATATTTTCATTCATTATCTTGTTCTTCCAATATCGATTACTATTATCAACTTGACTATGTATTGGTAAACCATCCAAATTCTTCATCCATATGGGTTATGATCTAGTTAATACTTTTATTGTCATGAAAATAAGTAAAGGTATTACATAAGTTTTTTTTAAATTTTGATGATTATTATACATTTTTATTATATATTGTTTATTTATTTTCTCTTATAGTGAATTCCATAGATTTTAATAAGTGACCGGTGGGCCCAAAATTATATAAGATCTCGATGCATCTGAAAGTCTAATGAGATTATGAAATTCTTATTTTTGTGTATGCCTCTTCCCATAAAAGGATATTTTTTCCACAAGGCCTTGAGAGTATCATTTCTTCACAATTTTCATGATGAAATATAATGTGTCTCAGAACAAGTCCCTAATAAAAATTTTATTTTGATTTTCGACATTTTTCATTTCAATATGTACATTATATGTAATATTGATATCCTTGTTCCCATTTATTGTCATTCATATTACATTCTCCATGTTTTATGGAATTTATATATTTATGTATTAAACCTATTTCATTACAAAATAGATTGGTCATATTTATTCCATGAGTGATTTTTTATATGATTCCCTTACTGAGAGTGTAAGAATAATGTATCTTATGTTTCCATTTGTCAAAGTTATAGAGAAAATTAGAATAAATGACAAGTTTATTAGAATAAACCAAGTCAAATAATTTTTGGGAGATTCAAAAAACTAGTTATGTAATAAGTAGTTTTATATATAATGTGAAAATTATCCAATTGATATAAAGAACATTGGATTTTTCATTTTGTGTTTTTTTTTCTAATAATAAAACATTATTAGACATGAAAATATCCTTAAGATGTAAGATATGAAAGTATAATTTGGGTTTGGTAATGATGGTTGGTTATATCCAGGATTTTATAGATAGTATCAATGAACATATATAATGTATGTGGTTATAAGCACTCGACCTCAGATTATGGATACCATTTTTATCCAAGAAAAAATTTAGATAACTTTTGAGATTTTGATGTTTGTTGAGGATAATTTAGTAGTTGATAGGTTATGGTCAATATTATGTTAAATGTTATGGGTGACCCTTTTCTATAAGTATAGGATTCTACATTAAGGTAATAATTAAAATTTTATTTAGGGATTAAGATAGGGAAACATTGGTGAAAATCCAAGGAATAAGTAACATTATAGGATAACATCCTGATGTTTTGATAAAGTAGATATTATGTGTTTTTATTATAAATATGTCATTTTCTCGATACTGGAATGTGGATGTGGCTATGGAACATATGTAATTAGTGGTAGTAACCCTAATAAGAATTGTTTGAGAATTTAATCAATCATTAAAATGATGCAAGACAAATGGGACTATGACATCACACATGGAGAGACACTCTAAAGGGTGTTGATTTGGTTAATTAATGTCTCTTTTAGAACCAATATAAATTATTTAGGAATTATGTTAACTAATTATGTTATATATCTTAATAGTAAAATGATTATGGATAATCAAGGATTTACCACGGGAGTCACAAGAGGATCCAAAAGTATCATATGTTTAAAAATGTGATCATAAAGGAATAAATTTTCATATTGATATTTTCTAATTCATTGTTTGGATACGATAAAAAAATTGGTTTTATTTTTTGGTTGAAAAAGGATCATGATAATGTTATGTAGAAAAATATGTTCCTGGAATCCACTATGTTTTATAACTGAATAAGGTAGAATAGTTAAATGTTTGAGAATTTATTATTTTCCTAATATGATTAAAAATGTTAGTTTCAAATTCAAACATATGTTAGTTAGATTGATATTCAAATAATCTTGAAACCATCAGCCAATTTAATTAGTTATTTATATTTATCAATGATATTTTTCTATATAATGAATGTTATTATGATTATGTCAAACATCCATGGATGATTAATTGGAAGTTTTACATAAACTTTATGGAAACAAATATTAAATATTAATTATAACCAAAAAATTAATTATATTAAAATTTTATATTTTATTGTATAATTATAGAAAATTATTGATTGAGGTATGAATAAATATTAAGATCAATATACTCTTGATGTTTATTTAAAAAATCTTGGTTTCATTATGAAGATGTTTGTTAGATGGTAATTGGTAACTATGGAATTGAATACTTATTTATTATATTTTTGGACAATTTCTTCATACTTTTGGGATTTTGAAATATAATGAAAAATGTGTGAACTGGACATTGATACCATTTCTGGGATAAGAGAGTGTTAATTTTTTGAGGAACATATAATCTCATATTTTTTTATATTTTTTCTTATTCCTCGCCCATGGTGGGAAAGGGTCATTTATTTAAAAAAAATATATGGTCATTTATGTCTAAATAAATAGTATTCACAAAAATATCATTCAAAATAATAATGAAAATTCAAAGTGAGATCATCCAACCATGCAAGATCCTTATCAATTCCAAAACAGGTGGGACCATCCACCACATAATCCTCCGCTTGTTAATTTTTTTTGTAATGTAGTTTGTGTGAAATATAATGTCTATAATTTCCATCCATCAAACAGTGAGACTCCATGGGAGATACAATGTACCATTTTTAATGTTTTGAACAATTGTCGGGGAATTAAATTCAATCTATAAGTCGGTCTGACACTTGGATCTTTTAAAAGAGATAGCATTAATGACTCCAAGAATATCATACTCAATGTATGATGTCAGTATGTATGTTCTATAGAATAATCCCTGAATTCTCCCACTATAGTCACGAAACACAATGCCACACCATGATAGAACTAGTTCTCTTTTGAGGCACCATATGAGTTTTTCTAAAAAAATTATTGAGAAAAGGCTTCCAAAATAATTCAATAGATCTATCTGGTGGAATTAAGTTTCTATTAATTCCTAATTTTCTCATAACATTGATGTTATGATCACTACTAGGAAAATAATTACTTTTGAGAACATTGGATTTCTTTACTGAGACTATGAACTTTACAAGAGCTAACTAATGATTGATGTAAGTGATAAAATAAAGAATAGTATTTTGGCCATACCAGATTATATGATAGATCTCATCGACCACATATGGAATAGGTTTATACATGTTAATGAAATAGAATCTTCAGTTATATAGTGGAGTAAGAGTCCAGATGAGTAAATATTCAGATGTAGAATCTAAAAAAGGTCATATAAAAAAATATATTGAGATTAAGTGGTAACGAAAATGAGGAAAATAGATTTTTCATTCTCTGTATACTAGTTGTAGATATTTTATTTGGAATAAATAGAATCAACAAAAATTTGTAATTAGTTTTCCATGGGGAGTATATTATGTGATAGCCTCTTTATTAGAGTACGTTGTGAGGTTTAGATGTAGGCCTCATTGAACATTATAATCGAAAAATAATCATGATTATATTTCTGAACAATGATATGGTAATATAACCATATGTTCAAGATGATTGTCATGGTAGGTTCCCAAGAAATAATTTCTATGCGAAAAGTAATGAAATATTTATTGATGATACTCTGACATCACATTATAAATCTAGATGATACAGAAGATGGAAATATTTAATATAGATCTATATATATGAATGTGAATCCTAGGTATTATAGAAATAAAGGGGGATGCAATCCATTTAATAAATTTGAATATGAGTAAAGAATCCTTTTTTTCAATCCATACCAATAATGTCATAATGCTGGAGTCGGAATATTTAATTTCTATATAGATAGATGAATCTGTTAAGGTTGTCTTTCCTTAATTTAACCATCCCAAGAATCTGGCATAGAGAAGGTATTGGGATTTCATGTTTCTACAGATGAGTTCCAAATGAACCATGTAACATCCCCTGATCTGACACACTCTCATGTGAAAAAGGGTTGGTTACAAGATCTCAAGCTCACCTTTCTATACACCATAGGCTGGTGTCTAGTAGTAGAGTTGTGATATGTATAGTTTTAAGTCAATACCCATGGTTTCAAAGTTATGATACAGTAAAAATAAGAAATATAGATTAATGAATAGATACCATAGTGCATAAATAACTTAAGAAATATGATACAACCGAAAATACAACCAATTTAAATGAATAATCTAATAAATAATAAAGGAATAATGAAATGTCATGTGGAAATGTAACAAAATTTCATACTAGAAGTAATACACAATAAAATAATTGATGCATCAATAAACCCTAGTCCCGAATCAAATGTAGATCCTATCTCCAAACTCTAGATCACTCGGGAAGAAAACAATCAATAAAAATGTCCTTTTCCATTATCCAATCCTATATCAATGTAATCTTCTTGGGTTCCAAATGGATAAATGAATAGGGTTTGAGAATAACTTAGTAGGACCACTCCACCATGTCTAAATATAACCATTGTGATATTAAGTTCTTGTAAAAATGAAATAAACCAGTGTATAAATTAATTAAAAAATTAAATTAATACCACACCAACCTTGTTTTTCAACATGCTTGAGTATCATTGAGCATTTCTTATGACCATTCCAACCATATCCATATAGCAACGGATTAACATATCCTTCCTCGAGGCTATGCTAAAATTTCTCAGAGAATATATACCAATAATTCCAACCATAACAATATAGATGTGGTAAAAATATAACCTAATAAAAAAGGTATAGATAAAAAAAATCTTGGTTAAAACATCTATATAAGAATATCAATAATTAATTAGGGATGAGCCTAGTATATAAGAATTTCAGCATGTTTCAGGGAAAATCTTGATATATAAGCATTTTGATATGTGTCACTGGGTATAGCCTGATATATAATAATTTTATCATTAATAAAGGCCAAGCATAGTATATTCGAATTTAATCATTTTACCATGTCTATGTATGTTGTATGATCATTTACTCATGTCATGTGGGCCAATTCCATATATATGCATTATATCATGTTAATTGGTCCAACATCCTAAAAATGGACTTAAAAATTTTTCAAAATGAATTTGATAACAATGATGATATCACAATATCACGTCATAAATGGAGAATTATGAAAATTTCTATTTAACTATCAATTTCAGACTCCATTAATAATTTGGTCCGAAACCAAAAATATGATTATTATCTGAATAATCAGGTAAATCCAAGGTGATTTTATATCAAGAAAACAACCATAACCAATGTTATACTAATCATTCATTAAAACATTTATAAAATTCATTTTATAATCATCGGTTATCTCACCTTAATGGTAGAAAAAATATAGGTCAACAACTATTTCGATCTAAAGTGACTCCATGGAATAATACAATTCCTCATTTAATTTATTTTTCTCATGATATATTTTCCCTATTTGAAATATTTTATATACATGATAAATATAAAACAATAGGTTTAAGGTTTTTAATCCCAACCATAAAATTACCAAAAAAAAACACATCCAATGAAAAACACCCTTGAGTTAGATGGTCTAGATGATGAAAAGAAGGATCCAAGACTATAAAAATTCAGTATTCGAACCAACAACACACATGTTTAAGATATTACACCACAATAGTCTAAAAAATAAAGTGAGAGAAGGTAAAACCAACCTAAATCCACATATCAAATACAATATTCAAAAAAATGTAAAACATAACCAAAACCACTTATAATGGAAGGGATCTAAAACTACATAGAAGGTTCCATAAAATAAAGAGGATGAAGTTGCAGGAAAGTTGAAATAATAATCAACCACACAACACAATTTAAAACTGCATGTTGGGGAATTACATGACATGTTATATAGTTACATGGCATGTAATTATTTTTTTATGGATACCTAAAAGGCCCATTTCTTTAATTGAATATTAAATTAACCCAAACATTATAAGACATGCAATCCATTAACATTTTGTGTAAATGTTTAGAATATGGGGTTTCATCCATTTTTTTATAAATGTTTTAAACACCCATTAAGTCATATTAACATACTAAGAACCCATTGTAACACTTATCCAATTAATATCTTGAATCCATTAATTCAAATAAACATAAATACCTAATCATTTAGTCATTTACACCGACAAAGGCTCTTAGTATCGATCCTTTCCAGTTTTCTCACATTTCCTCACTACCCAAGACTGCAGTTTTACAAACACATATATTATTACGATAAAAAAACAACCAAAAAGGTTTAAACATGTGGTGAAACTTGAAAAAAATAAGTTTAATTAAAAATATAGAGATAAAAATTCATGTAAAATGATGGGATCTTAAAACCACCCCACTATATTACAGCTTGTCCTTGATCGACTCAAAGCATAACTATGGGTTTTTGGTGAACAAGTTTGACCAATTTTCTCTCATATCAGAATTCCTCTTTGAGGTATCCCATTGAACTCTCCCATGATTCCATATAACTCGAACCAAAATTAATCACCCAACCATGGAGATACATCTCACTATGGTCCACAGTCTTATTGAATGCTCTTGAAAGCATACATCCCCACTATGCTCAAATTTTATTATGTCTATCACGTGAGAAGGATTTGGATAATATATCTATAGATATGAAATGTGGAATGTGTTTTATATGGAACTGTATCACTATGGAGGGGATGAAAAGTATGCCACCAGGCCATCCCTATCTACTATCTCAAATGCCCCAAAAAACCTAGGCACTAGTTTTTCTTGATTCTTGGTACGGTGTTGCCCCAATATAAGAGACACCTAAAGGAAAACATGTTGAAGTGACCCAAACTCTACAGGTCTTATATGATGGTCTGGAAATTATTTTTTCATGATCTCAAAATTCACCAACCACTTCCTAATGAACTGAACCCGCTCTGACATCTCCTACATGAGAATAGGTCCAACAAGTGCTTACTCACCTGTCTCTATATAATAGAGTCAAATGACTTAAACTTCCACAAAAATACTTAATAGGATCCAATTGTATTGACTCAAATAAGATATTTTTATATGAATATACAATGAGTCCAATATGTTTCTCCAAAAAAACCACCAAAATCCCAAACACAGGCTCATAGAACCAAAATTGACTACATAGACTGACCACTAGTCTGACAATGATAGGCCATACTCAGAGGAAGCAGTGTTCCCATTGAAATTTGAAGAATCATCGAAAACCATGATGTGAAATGAGGTTCTCTATATGAAATTATACACTATATAACTCCATGAAACCAAACTACCTAACCCATGTAAATACATCCCAAATAATCAAATGTAAATGTATCCCTAATAAGAATGAAGTGGGAAAAATCATCAATAAATCCATAATAACTGATTATTCATCATTGTTATTGGTTTTACTAGTTAATAATATAACATAATCCATAGTTACATCATTTCATTTCCTCCAAAGAGTTGGAAAAGGCTAGAAAATCCATGTTAGCCTCTGCTACTCAACTTTCAGCAGTTGATAAGTGAAACATATCTCCATAAATACTCCTGCCTCTCTCTTCATTTTGACCACTAGTACTTTCTAAAAAGATTGTGATACATATTTTCCATACTAGTATATAAAACCCATCTAGATTTTCCTTATATTAATTAAATAGAAAAGAAACCTGATGTGCTCTGTTTCTACATTGTAGTGTCCCTAGATCAGATATGCTCTCAAAGGAGGTACTCCAAAATCACATAGAATATTCCATAGTTTTGAGGGGATGAATATAAATTTGAGATGAAATAAAAAAAACAAATGGAACAAATTAAAAAAAAATTATGGGTAATTACAATTCATGTAATATAGTAAAAAATCATGTAACTCTTTTTATTGGAACACACTGAAAAATCCATCACCTCAGCTGAATATTAAATTCACTAGAAAATTACATGATGTGTAATTCATTTACATAGTGTGTAAATTTTGTATAGTGTATTTTAAACCCATTTTACAAATAAAATACCTGAACTCCCTTTAATTTTTGTCAAGATTCTATAAACCCATGGTAACACCTGACCCATTTATACTCGAGCTCTATTAATTAAAATATATATAAATACCAAAAAAATTAATTAACTTTCCGCAAAAATGGATCTCCTTGGGGATCCTCTAAGGGTTTTTCAAGTTTCATCATAACCAAAAATTGTGTTTAATCAAACACAAAGTGTTTTACAGTGAAAACAAAACCACCAAGGTTTAAAGATATGGTGAAACTCAATAAAAATAAGTTTAATTAAACACTTAGATAGTTTCATACTAGGAAAAATATGAGATCTTACAAAACATGTATGAAAGGATTAATTGAATCATTTCATGTTTTCTAAAACCATTCCTTCATTAGATAGAGGTTTAAAACACCTTTTCTAATTAACAATGATCATTTTCTGTTATAAAATTATACAACATGAAAAAAATACAATCCTTGAGATTTTTGGTTGTCAAAAAAGGATATTTTGAATTCATAAAGGAGAAAAACAATTTTGATATTATTATCACATGTCATGTAAAACAATACAAGCAATTGGCATAAAATTAAATTTCTATGAAGAATGTTTATTTTTATTTTGACCATCAATACATGAGATGTTTCTATCTTTTTATCAATACCAAAAAATTTGGACACTAAGGTAAATTAAAAGCATGGTCTCCTCTATAATTCAAATTTACATCAAAATGGTAGTTTTTTTCTAGTGAGGGGAATACTTACCCAAATAAGATAAAATAATTATCCTAATATATGTTTTTCCACATGATTCATGAATAAGATAAAGAGTATACATTAGGTTAAAAATACATCTCTTTCTAACATAAAGAAGAGGATGATGTTATCATCATAAATAAGTTGATTAAGGTTAAAAAGAACCTATATTCTTGGATTGGTTTGACAATTATTTCATTAATCATGTGAGTAATTAGTATAATATTGTTGTCACTTGTAATGAGAAAAATATCGTTGAGATAGGTGGATTATTGAACCACTAGAGTATTCGTTGTATGTGTAAGGGGATCCAATGATGGTCACTAAGATATCATGTAAATTGAAATGGTATTTCACTAAACTGATGAATTTTATATTATATCCACTACTATGTAACAATTATTAAATGATATTCCAATACATTGTGTAAAAGTATTTGTTAATAGAAATATTGAGATAATTTCTACCACCTATGTTTGATTTTATGGAAAGGTTGACATATTTTGATGTAGAAATAATACAATCCAAAATGAAAATAACTTTCAAAATTAAAAAATGGATCAAACAGTTGATTTTTTGAGGTAGAAGAACGGTATTTTCTATGAATATTACTAACGAGCTCATAGATATCCTAGACCAAAGAAATGATCGCAAAAATATGGGTTTCACAAGCATTCTAAATATATGTAATCTATATGAGGAACATAATTTTGAGGCCCTTAGGGAGGGTTCAATTAGAAATGAAAGAAGTTATAATAATTCAATATTTACGATGTATAACATATGTAAGGCTGCCGAATATGAAAGTTATAAATCTATTGGGACTAAATACACTATTAGGGGTAAGGATGGATACAAAAATCCATGATTTCAAATTCAAGAGGCATACTGGTAATACATGCGTTATCTTTGAGGACGAATATATTAAGGAATATTCCATCAATAAAATCATCATCAATTCATAGAACATTAAAAATGATGGAGTAGTAGGAAAAAATATTTTCAGTGAGGATTTATTTATTATAAATTACACTTTCACCATTTTTTTGATAGGAAAATGACTTATATGATTTGAATACCCAATGAAGGGAGTTTTAAAAATTCATACTACTATACCCAACATTGATCCATTGGATTTTAAGGATAAATTTTGACCTTTTAATTTCATAAGGGGATGAATTAAGTTTGGAGGTGATATCAATATCTCAAGAGAGTTCCTAGGTGATGTCATTGTTAATATAAAACTCTTGTATATGTCTGAGGATGGAATTAATGGAGGAAATATCTAAGTAAATAGTATTGTATGTATCTATACAATATAACTTTATAATATTCTTCAAAATATTCATATTCAAGATATAATAAATTGTATCATTCCCTTAATGAATGGAATTTAAGCACACACAAATGGTGTTGTCAAAGTCAAAGTTGGAGTGCCATACATTGTTGAATTTAAAAGGGAGGTGTAGCTTAAAACCTATTGTTATAAGAATATAAATAATTAGGTTATGGTCAAAATTGATCCTGGGGATATTGGTGATGGGAAAAGATTCTCATTTATAAAGATCTATTTCATTATGAAATGACCTATAATGTTGTATAGAAATAGTGTTTTTAGAAACCAAGTATACCAATTATATTTTTAATTGACAATATCGATCTCTACTAGTTCATTTACATTAATACATTCCCTAAAATTCATGATGGATATGTTGTAATGGAATTTTTGTTTCACCAGTGCAATGGATGTTATTAATGTTCCCAAGGATAATACAGGGACCTAAAATTATTCAACCATGCTTATAAATTTACTTCTAGATTTTTATTATATCATGGTACATATTCATAACATAGTTGAATGATCAAAATATATGAATACAAGGTTATTGTACCACACTAATGATCATATTATAATAAGTGATGTTGGAATAGTCATTTAACACTAAAGAGTGAACAAAAAACTGAAGGGTTTCCATTGGGATTAAATATCTATTGATACCTACCAAGTGATAATTTTTTTCTAGGAAATAATTTCTAAGGGTGCATGTAATATTTGTTAAAAAATTCACATGTGTTTTTTTGGTTATTATAAATATACCATTGAATAGTGTAGGGTTTTTCGAAGTTAGCCACTCCTTGGTAATTCTCAAAAAAATATATTCATTTTAATTAGTATTCTTATTTCATGTTTCCATTCATTTTCAAACCACTAGTTTTTTATGGGTATTATATTTATCAATCATCCATTCTAGATGATCTCTTGGTTAAAAACATTTTCTCTAATTGCACACCTTTCTTATTAAATGAAATAGCAGGAGTTCCCACACTATGGTCATCAACACTTATTTTATCCCCCAAAAATATGGGAGCACCAATTTGGATATTCAATGAGTTAAAAGGAGTATCATGATGATCCTTATTTTCTTTAAACTCTTCCATAATCATGCTATAAATCTTATTCAGAGATACTTTTGGAATGACATCATTATTTGAAGAAGAAGAATAATCTATTGACCTATGGGGGAAAATTCCATTTAATGGAATGGATTCCTTATAAATAGATGGTCAGGCGAAGTCTTGAGTTTCAAGGGTAGGAAAGGGAGTGGGATTTTTTCCATCATCATTTTCTAAACCTTGAATAGAGATTGGGGAATAATCTGAATGCATTTTATGGGGGGTGGGGTATTATTTATTTCTTAATAATAACAATTTTATTATTTCCCATGATTTTCAACATCATATTATTTAGGAATAGAGGTAAAAAATTACATAGAAAATTATTTTTCAGTGAAGATAACTTCTTCATCAGTGGAATAAAATAAAACTAAATCACTTGTAACCTCAGCTACAAGGGAATTTGAGGGATGAGGGCCTCAGTCAATCCCATAATCAATGATATATTTTCTATAGTTTTCTATTTTATAATGATTTATTGTTTTACTTTTCCTAAACTCGATAACATCTTTTCAATATTTGGACATTTCTGAGGTGGGTTTCTTAATTTGAATTTAGATGAGTCTACCATTCTCAATAGAGTGGGAATTGATTTCTCACACATTATAGAAGGGGGTGGTAGTCATATTCAACCTTGAAATTAAATTTATGATCATACGCAAAATGGTTTAACACATTTGGAACCTTGGGTCCCATGTTGGATTCCTCCATAATATGAACAATGTAACATTTATCTCCAAAAGGGTGCCCTAATTCATCTTAACTAGTGTATCCAAACATGTGTCTAGATAACTAAGGTCCTTGGGATTCCAGAATTCCCTTATATTACAATAAATTATAATACAAATATGGGATGTGGTTTTCCTTCAAGTGGATGTGTAAATATTGAAATATGAATATGATAGTCTAAAAATGTCTATATTAACATGTATTCCCCCAAGATTCCAGGAATTTGATAGTTCTTTCCTAAAATAAAAGATGATGTGGATGTAGCCACTAATAATCAGGATTGTCTCAAATTAGTTGGCCCCAAAATGAAATAAGATTAGAATTAAGGTCAGTGATTCTATATTGTTTGTATCCTTTAACATGTGTGATGTAACCAAGATAAGTTTACATGTAGAGATCAAATATTTATTAATGGGATTATAGGTTATCCACAATTGGGAAAAAACCATTATATGATTTGTTGATAGATACTCGATGAGAGAAATATTTCTTAAAAATATAGGGTGTTTTGTGATAAAAATCTACATAGGACACCCTGTTGTCTCATAGATTAAGATCTTACTCTTATTCCATGTTTGATTTCCCTATTTGTACATTCAATGGCTCTATTAAAACCTATCATTAATTGTTAAATGATTCCATGGTTTTTAATGTTTTTATGATTCAAATAGATTTTTGGAAAGTTACGTTAGTGAGAGAATATGATTATGGTGTATAAATATTTTGGAATTTTATTATAGGAGTGAGTACAATTGTTTGAAGAAGGATAATCTGGAATTTAAGAGCATATATTTCAACGGTTATTGGGGTTATAATTTTACAAAAAGATTCATGGAATTTTGGTAATTTATATTAAAGATTAGATTAAAAAGTATGAGAGAACCCAACTCAATGTTTTATATGTTGAACCATGAGTTATATATGTTAAATTGGGAGTGATGTTAGTAAAACTGAGTATGATAAAATATGATTACTTATAACTATAGGATAACATGATAGTGTAATAATGTGAGACATATTGTGGTTAAATTAATTTGTGGTTATTTATTATAATTCAATTATAATGATCAACATTGATGATAACAATTTGGTTTTATTAATGGTTGGAACTAGAAGAATCATGGGTGTGGGAAAAAATGTGAAGATTATGTTGATGAATAACCCATTAGAATGGGAGACAGGGTGAGAAATATTATGATTATTCCAAAGAAGATATCAAATTTTTTTAAATTTTTTTTACCTTAGTAGAAGTCCCAAACACACTACGGAATAGAAATACATAGTCTCGTGAATGATATTTGGACAACAGTGTTAAAAATCAGACATGTAACGGAAAAAGGGAAGATAGTAGAATCTGTTTCTAAAATTTCATGATATTTAGTTATTATATGACTCAAGAATTCTATACAAGAACAAACATGGAATGTAGTCATGAAAATCCATGCAATCATGAATAATACTATTCAACTAATACTATTGAATCATATAATGTTTCATCCCTCATGATTTTAACATATTTTTTTGTAATATTTCACTAACTAATGGATATTGAGTTATAAGTAAAAATAGATAGTGATATGATTATCATATAAATAATTTTTAGGGTTTTTTGGAATTTATTACTTATGTATCTATATATACATACCTTCGTAGAATAATAAATAAAATTATAAATGGGTAATATATATTTATAAATAACACATAATATTAATTTATCATATTGATAAATCTATTTCCAGAACCTAAATAACCCCATGATTATGTAGTGATGTACGTTTACCTTTTAGTTTCCTAAATAAATAAAACTGACCATATAAGTCATGGTGTAGGGATTCAATTTGATTAAGTTGTGAGAATGTATAACTATGATATTATAACATTAATTACCTTTAATAAAGATAAATTTTTCGATATTATTCTCCTCACACAACACTGAACACAAATTATTAAAAATGTACTTATATATAATATAAATATTTTTGCATGACTCTTAAAATATAGTATTTGAATAAGTGGATATGAATAATAGTAACACCATTATATAATCATTGTATAATTAAAATAATGACTACTTCTAATGTGAATGATATTTAATTAGTTTAACTAAATGACTAATAAAATTATTTATCTAAGAATTATCTTCTAATTTTAATTCTTTTTATGTGATTAAAAGATAAATTTTAAGGAAAACATGATTAAGGACGATTTGGTTTAATATTAATAATTGGTTTATAACAAATTAGAATGTATATATATGAAATAAAAATGATATCAGTTAATATTTTATACTGTAATTTTTTTATGAAAATTGTTTTTCATTATATTTTTGGATTTTACTGAAAATATGAATTTATAAATATATTATTTGAAATTAATAAAAGTATTTTTGATTTTTAATTTGTCATATCTAATGTTATTTGGTTTAAATATTGGTGTCTTTTTCCTGAAAATGTAGTTTCTTAGATGAATATAATATTTTCAAAAACCATTTAATTTGTATGGATTTAATATTATAAAATAATGACCTAGAAATTTATATAATCCAATATGAATTTTAGGAATTAAATTATTCATTTTAAAATTTTCTTGCAAATTAGAAAACCAATGGTGGACATTTTGTAAAAATATAAAAATGATACATTAATATAAAAACTATTTGAGGTATTTTTCTTTAGAATCATTTATTTTCAATAGAAATTCCATTTTATATTTCCTTGAAATACACATAACCATTTTTTCTTCATGAATTAATATATTATATTTAAATTATTTTCCTAGATAATTTTTTATTATATAAAATTAAAATCTAAAAATGTTATTTCTCTAAAAAGTAATTTTTTGTAATTATTTGTTTATATATTAAAATTAACATTTCACAGCCTTCAAAATTTTCCATGATAAAAAGAATTTTAAATTTTAAATTAGAAGTATAAAAATATATTAAATGGTCAATCTTAATATTTTTGATCAAAATTAATTACTAAGAGTAAAAATGTATTACCAATGTAAAAGTAAAAAAGGTTAATTGAGTTTAACATTATGTAAATGACATAAAATATTTAAAAACATTCATAGAAATGAATCTTTAAACATTGGATTTACTGAGATATGTTTTATATACACATTTTCACATTTTATCTATTGAACCATGAACAGTTTCCAAAAATTACAAAAAAAAAAATTAAAGTTGTTCCCAAAACTACCGCTTCCTTAACTTAAAAAAGGGTAACATCATCACAATATCAAGACAAACCATACCTTATAATTCATTCCTTAAAAAATACCATATTAATATCCCTATAACCCTCTCCCTTTAACATAATACCTTGTCCATTCATATTTACATATGACCTTCAAATTTAAGGAGACGTCCTAGGAAAGTTAAAATCCATGATGTGAGTATTTCTACATACTTCTCACCATAATTTAATTTTTTAAAATTTATTAAATATAAACTAATATAATGATATTATTATATTTTATGTACTTTAATTTTATCATTTTATTTTTATTACCATTATTTATTCATATAACCCATCCATTATGAAAACAAAACCGTTTTAAGGTGTTGGGATGTCTACCACACCCACAACGTAACATGTTTTAATTTCAATAAACGTATTACACGGCTGGGTAAAAGGATTATATAAAAGGATATATATGATTTTTATGATATCATTACAGTTATGGTATAGAAAATATTTTATCCTATAAATTATATGAACATCAAACGATCATCACTAATTTAATTATAAAAAATATGTGTGCTAAGTGGATAATATTTTATTCAAATTGTGTAATATTTTCATATGAATTGATTCTTACAAAACAACAATTTTATTCATATTTATAAGCTTGATAATCCCTAAATAAATTCATTATAATTATCATATAATGATTTTATATCAAAAGTACCTCATAATCATTCATAAATCAGGGTATGTTCTTGTTGGGGTCGGTATTAACACTTAATAAAACAATACAATGAATTTATGTAATGTATGATTAAGATATCATAGTTAATGGTATAATTTGATATAAATATGTAATGAATATATATATATATATATATATTGTTTTTGTTAAGTCTATTTAATCATTTATCTAATTAATTATTAAAACACCTTACTTTCTATAAGAATCACCAAAACATGATGATCTTTGCTTTGATCATCATGGATCACTAAAAAACAAAAAATAAATGAAATTATTACATTATAAACAATCTTGGAACATAATTTTTAGTATATTTTATGTTCTAGTAATTATAAACTTTTAAGAATGAATAAACAAAAACACTGCTATTATAAAATATGTAAAAATGTTTAAAACTACAAACACCCATAGTGGAAAACAAAAAGAATTAATGCATAGAATGAATATATATGAAATTTATTAAGTTAAATGGATATGATTTAGGTTATTAATTATGTGATTTATATGTCTCATTGTGTGATATGAAATGACAAATTATATTTTGGAATGT
Organism: Viscum album; assembly: GCA_963277665.1. Lineage (NCBI taxonomy): Eukaryota > Viridiplantae > Streptophyta > Magnoliopsida > Santalales > Viscaceae > Viscum > Viscum album. The sequence continues at coordinate 548,449,928 of OY728121.1, forward strand.
TAGAAATAATAGGTAAGGGTTTTGTCTCTGATTCCTCTCTTTGAAACATGTTTTGTACTCTGCACATAATTTCAATTTTTATGATTTCTATACAACCTATTTTAGATATAATTTAATGATATTTTAATAAAGGTATTTTAAGTAAGATTTGGAACACCGCGATATATTTCTCTTCAAATAAATCTAATTCTTCAATAGCTTGTGTTACATACAACCATGAGTTTAAATGAACCATGAAAAACTATTAGTATAAAATGACGGTTATAACCTAGATGTTAAATTGGAAGGAATAAAAATTAATAACGAATTTATGAAATAAAATTAAATTTCCATCTCAATATTAATGAATTTGTATGTTTTAAAAAAATAATCACACAAATATTTATAAAATCTCTTTATTCTTTCAATACAATGTTATCTTCAAAAATGACAATATTTTATTTTAATGAGTGAACATTATTTTATAAAATTATAATAAAATGGATATGAAAAAACAAGTTTCATCATTTCAAATTATCTGAAAATTATTATTTTTATATACTTTTCTAAAGACATTAATTTTTATTAAAAATATATTCTTACTTAATATTCATTGTTATTTTAAATTTTTTACAGAGTTAAATTTTGTTTTTGATTAATTTTAAATTATAATTAGTTCATTTTGATTTAAAATAACTGATTATTTTTTTGAAAAATTTTACATTGTAATTTATTGTAAAAAAATTTCTTTTTAAAAATGATATTTTTTCTAAAAAACTATTTTCCATGACTTTTTGCAATTTTATTTTAAATTAAATTCTGAAAGATAGGTGTTTTTAATTTTCAAATTTTATTCCAAATTAGGATTCATAAGGTCTAAATTTAGTTAATAGGTTCCTTTTCCTTTTCGCTAAACAGAGTAATAATCGTGGTTAATTTATTTACCACGGTAAATGGTAAATTGGATGATTTATGACCAAAATAATATTATAAAGACTATAAATTGACCCAAACACAAGCAAAAATAATAAAAATTTTAGATAATTCTACTTTAACACATAATTATTTGAAATAAGTTATTTAATGGACACTCTTTGGTGAAAATGACATATATAATATTTAAATCCCAGAATGAAACAATGGAACTTTCTTGGTCCTAAATATCTATTATGTGTCCACATGAGGAAAAAATATATTATGAAAAAATATAAATAAATTTTTTTAACATAATAAACATATTTTCATGAAAAAAAATTATTGATGACTTTTTTGGCCACCTAGATGTGATTATAATATATATAATATTTTATTAAATAAAAATATAAAGATGTCACATTCAGGATTCAAATACTATATAATTTTTAATATAGGGTTTAGAAAAAGATATATATGACTATAAATATTATTCTAAAATCTATAATATGTATCTTTATCGTGTGCTTTTTTTTGAATTGTAATAAAAAATATGTATATGAACTAATTACACAACACTGATGTGGTAGTTATTTTATTAACGGAAATACAAAATAAATGTTATAAAAATATTAAAATGAATATAATTTTAAGATAATCAATCTGATAAAATGATTTCCTAGATGATATTGAACTCATACTTATAAAATAATTATTTCTATGTTACAATTTTATATAGTTATTTTTAAAGTCAATGTAATATGTTGTTTCAAAATTGACACTAATGATTTTTTATTAAAATAATACTTTATTAAATTAGTTTAAAATCATAAAACAGCTTCAAAAATATAAAAAATTATAATATGGTCAAAAAAATTATATATTTTTTATTTATTATTTAATTGACATCAAATAAGTAAAAATTATATCCTTTTAATATTGAAAATGTTGTTACCTCAGCTAATGTTAAAATATGATAACTAAGGGTTAATCAAAATGTTACAGTTTAAAATAATAACAAAACGTGAATAAAATAAAATGGGCATTGATATTACAACCTTATATCATATTATCGTAGAGTCCATGTACATTTGGATGTATTTGGATTGAGATTCAATTATTATAAATTAATATGTTTATAAATTCCAAAAGCGCCCCTCACCTCAATTATAAATGGGCGCCTCCTCCCTCACTTATTCAAATCCCATTAAGCGTTAAGGCTAGTCCACCCCTACAAATTTATATTATCAAATTCCCTAGACACATTCAATATATTATTTTATTATCTAATGTCAAATAGTAGTGTCCTTTAGTGGATATCTAATGTATGTTTTCCAAGGAAGAGGTAATCATCTTTACTGATTCTTTCAAGATTATTTCTTCTTCTAGCTTCTCTTAATATATAGTTTTAATTATAAGGTAAACAAAATAAATTTCCATCTATATTATTATATGTTATTATTTTTATGTAACCACTATATTCCACCTTTTATCCATCATGCAAAAAAGAAAATCACCACGCATCCGTACATATGGCTATCAATCTCCACACCGTGCTGTAATTTGTTTTTCATCACCTCTTTATTTGGATGGGTATAATGATTATATATATATATATATATTAATAAAACAATATTTATTGTCGAAAAAATATATACCATCCACTTTTTTACCATTTCATCATTAAGGGAGTGATACCATCTCTGGTGCATACGTAGGACCAACCATCTCTATGAGGCAATGTGATTCATATTCCATGTTCACCACTCAAGAATGATTATATAAATCTATAAATGAATAATAATGATATTTATTACTTTAATATCATTATTTTTATCACATAACTATATTTGATACAAAATAGCCCAGACTTATATGAAAAAACATGCATAAGAAATTAAAGAAGTTATGACCCAAAAAAGGGTAATAATGAAATATTGATGACAAACTGGTGATATGATGATATAAGAAGACCGTATTTGATATCATAAATACAAATATAGTTATGTAATAATTCAGTGGAATAATTTAATCCATTATAATTTAGTATCAGATTTGTATGAAGGAAATAATACCTATATTGAGAGTTAATTTAACGATCTCATTACTATCCAAGATTTCATATATATAAGTATTTACTGGGGAATATTCATATTCCATGTCCAAGTTTCATAAAAAAGTATTCTAAATTTTTTACTATCCTTATACAATTACTAAATTAATTTTGACCCATGTTTTAATTTTACTAAATGTCTTGAAATGAATCTTCTGTCATTTTCCTAACGAGGTTATTTTTGACTTTTCCAACAAAAGTAACAGAGGAATATTTTTTAACTTTTATGGAATAAATATTATTTAATGACATCCCAAAGACTTAATTACTTGAGGTTTCGCACACAATATTAGAATATTACTTTAAAATAAAAATTTTTGTTTTAAAAATGTGCAGTATCCTAAGAAAAGGTAACATTTTTAAAATGATACTATATTTTCGTCATGAATTATTTCAAGTGGCCTTTAAAATTTATTTTCCATCTATGATAACATTATTCTGTTCTACTTATGATTTAATGGGGATATTATTCAAGGATATTATTTCTGATATTTCTCGAGATTTTTAAGTCAATTCTGGAATGATATTTATGAAGCCCATTTATTTTCCCTTGGTTATGTTATGATGGAATAATTTTTATGAAACCTGTTTCTTTTTATGGTTTCTATGAATGAATTTGGTTCTTGTGGAACACATTTGTATGGTGTCCATTATGTTATAGGTTGGACCTATATCTCCCTCTATTTAATTAGGTAAAAATTTATATCTCATGATATATAAAGGACCTGAATGAGGAGAAATCTCAGTTTAGTAATATAAGGCTGAAATGGGGAGTAATCTTGCTCATGCAAATTAAATTTTCTAATTTGATGGTTTTTAAATGATCTTTAACTAATATAGAAATGATTTTATATAGTTATGTGTATTACATAATTACATTCCTTTTTTATACACTCATGGAATATGTTTTTTGATTCATTGTGATCTTCTATGATTTATCCCATGACATGAGATCATGATCTTCGATATACATGAAATAATTTTCAAATTTCTTGTTGTTTTTCTTATGTTTTATTATTATGATATTATTGATATATCTCTTGTTTACCCTAGATTATTTTCTTATATCACCATTTTTTTCTGATTCATTACCCCCATATATGAATAAATTTATTATGTAAGATTTATCAAAAAGTGTTCTACTTATAAAGGAATAAGTTGGAGATGATATAGATGTTTTATGAATCAATTATTTATGTTTACTATTATTAAAATTTAGTAAACATATATGGTTATAGACTGGTTTTGTTATTTTATTTAATTAATATTCTTCTATTTTTATTTCATATATTTGAATGGAAATTAAGGGCCTTCATTGTTGGAATCAGAGGAAGGTTTATTTCTCCTTTTGAAACCGAGATGAGAAAACCTTGATAAGAAGAGATAAATGGAATAAATGGAAAAATAGAAAAACCATAGTGAATATAATTTGAGCATAACTTTATGGTAAAAGTGTGAAAACATATATGGAGGAAACTATCTTAATGGGACTAGTAAATTTTTTATGTTTGGGAAATACGGTCATTGAGAAATTGACTTATGAAGTGATGGGAAGAAGATAACTAATGACAAGAATGGAGAAAAGGCTACACAATATACACCTCATGTACTTCATTAGTTAAAGTGAATGGAAAATTGGAATTAGGCTAACCCATTACCAAATATGAGGGTAATATATGATGATCGATGTTAGTAACCTCTTAAGGCCAAAGACAAAGGTAAATCACATGCGATCACAACTAGAGATATAGAGTACAAAAATGAAGTGGTGAAAGGAACACGTATCATCCACTCTAAAAAGATATTATTTTATTTGATTCTCAACCCAAAAACTATTTTATTTATAAAAAAATTATATGGTTATGTCATTATTATCTCAAAAATTCGATATTGAGTTGGCTATAGAAACTCTTATTAGAACAATTGACGCCTCACAAGTTTATGATTCCTCTCCAGTTGAAGTTGGTGGGAATGTGCTTCCAAAAAATATTGTTATCTACCCTTTGGTTATATTCTATATAATTATTGGAATGGATTAGATTTATTTATATGGAGCTCATATTAATTTATGAGTACGGGAAGTCAAATTTCATATTCTGAATGAATCACTGATCACTATTGATGTAATGATGAATATTAACTCCCAGTGGAAATTAATTCAATCATGTCGGTCTTAATTCATATTAATTAAGGTTATATTTCCCAAATAGTTGGATATAATATCACCATTATAGATACACATGTTTTATAAGATTTTTTTATCTCTTTCTAGACTAATTTCTATGTATTTTACAAAAATTTTATGTATAGTTTTCAATAGAACTCACACCAAGTTCTATTCCGATTTCAAATACTCCTTATGGTGTGAGTAAAATCGAGTTATAATAATTGAAGAAGAAAATCTATGTATATCATGAAATGGTATTAATATGACATAGTGTTTCACCTTAGGGTGATAATATTCTATTTTTTAAGATTAAAAATAGATCAATGAGACTCGACAATGATTATTTAGAACCTAACAAGATCACTATCAAGAAGAAATACCCTCTACCCATTATTGATGAATTATTGACCAATTGTGTAGAGATCAATAAATTTCTATGATTTATCTATTTTCTGGATGTCATCATTTTTGATTTAAGAAGGAGGATATACCTAATATGGATATCCATACAAGGTATAGACATTATGAATTTGTAGTGTCACCTTTTGGTCTTACAAATTCCAACTATTTCATCATGTATTTAATGAATATATTCATTATAGACATTGTTTATCTCTTTGTGATAGTGTTTATTGATGATATTATTTTATATTCAAATATAAAGGATGAACATGAAAATTACTTTAGGATTTTACTAAATACCATGATTAAGGATAATAATTATAAAAAATTTACCAATTGGGAATTTTGTCTTAAAGTTTTTTCATTTTTTTGTCACATAATTCGAAGAGAGGGGATATTTATGGATACTAAAAAGAAGGATGTTAATGAACATTGGAATAGATCAGAAATTTTAACTGAGATCTGAATATTTCTTAGTATGGATGGATAATGTAAATGTTTTGTGAAATATTTATAATGATTATCTAATCCACTCACCATGTTTACTCTTAAAAGAGTTAAGTTATTATGGATTGAGGAATGTGAAGGGAATTTTAGTGAACTAAAAAGTTGGTTATTTCGGGAACATGTTCTCACACTAACCTATAGTGTATAATGGTTTGGGATATTAAATTATGGATCTAAGAAGGTGATGGGATAATTTCTTAGGCAAAAGATATGGTGAAAGCTTGTGCCTCACGAAAATTGAAAATCCATGCACCAAATTACCCAAATAATTATTTAGATATATATGCAGTAATATTTACATTAATAATATGGAGGCATTACATTTATGGTGAAAGAAGTTATATATATTCTGGTCCTAAATATTTAATGTATATTTTTACTAAAAAAGATAAGAATATTCTCCAAAAAATAAGGTTGGGGTTGATTAAATATTACTACAGCTCAATATATTACAACAATGGGAATGAAAACAATGTGGTAGATGATTTCAATCACAAGGATCATGCCTGCTAATATATGACGAAGATCACAAAACACCCAATATTTAGGGATTTCAAATGATTGGATAAGGAAATTGTAATAGAAGGGGATAAATCTTATATTTCATAAATTAATTTTCAACCATCTACACATGTGACGAATGAGGAGGCCCAGAAAGAAGATATAGATCTATAAATTGAGGTGATAAGTGTTCCAAAGTTTATAAATGATTGGGATGTAATAAAAGGTTCATGAACCAATTTTTATCCCTCCCATACAGAATTAAGGAGTTGTTGGATGAGGCTCATACTTCATTTCTCTCTATTCATCCTCGAAAAAAAAGTAGTATATGGATATGAAAGAGCATTTTGGGTTGTATGGAATGAAGAGAGATGTTTAAAAGTTGGTTTCATAGTTTTTGGTATATCAAAAAGTTAAGGCTTAGAGAGAGATTTCTAAGAGGATGTTACAACCCTTACCAATACTGGAATGGAAATAAGAAAATATCATCATGGAATTTTTATAGGACTTCCCAAAACATTTAATGTTGATAACTATATATATGTGATAGTTGATCACCATTAAAAGTCAAAAAAACTTAATTTCTATTTAGGAATGATTATATATTGATAATATTTACAAAATAAATATTAAATAAGTGTTTATATTGCATAGAGTACAACTTTCTATTTATCTGATCAGGACATGAGGTTTACCTCGATGTTCTAGAAAAGTCTTCAGTAGGATTTGGATACAAAGTTATGTATTTTCTCTACTTATTACCCTCAGAGAGATGATTAGTCAGATAGAAAAATTTAAACACTAGAATATATGATGAAATCTTTCTCTATGGTTTCTAAAAATGTTTGGGATCAACACCTACTATTGGTACAATTTTTTTACAAAAATATCTTTCATTCCAGTATTCAGATCTCTCCATATGAATCCCTCTATGTTATGAAGTGAAGAACTCCAAAATATTGGAATCTAGTTATAGAAATAAAGATATTAGGACTAGAACTAGTTGGGGAAATGGAATATAATTTTAGATCTATTTAATAACATATAATATCCAATCAAGATAGACAAAAAATTTATGCTGAAATCGATAAAAATATGTAGATTTTGAAGTGTGTGACAAGGTATTATGTTTGGAATATATACCTAGAAGATAGTGATGATATTTGTAAATAGTGTAAATCTAATCCATAGGTATATCAGTACTTTTTAAATTCTTGATCTCGTTGGGATGTTATCTTTTATATTGGGAATTCCACTAAATATATCTCAAGTTCATGATGTGTTACATGTACCTATCATGAGAATGTATATACATGAACCTTCACACGTACTAAACTCAACAGTAATAACACTAGAACAAGATAATTCCTATAAATAACAATTGATAAAGATTATAGATTATACGGATAAAGGTCTAATATAAAAGACCACTCATTGGGTTAATGATTTATAGCATAACCACCAATTAGAGGAAGCTATATAGGAACATTATGATGTGATGAGGTAGTGAAATCATCATATTTATATATCAATTTGATTAATTATGAGGTAGAAATTAATTTTAATTATTTCTTAATGTAACAACATGATATATATAATAAATATTTCTCTTTAAATAATTTTAATTCTTCAATTTCTTGTGTTTCACACAACCACGAGTTTAAACGAACCACGATACATTATTAGTAAAAAACTTACGATTATAAACTATCTTTTTGAATAGTGGGAATAAAAATTTACAATTAATTTATGAAATAACTATAAAGTTACAACTTAATATTTTTGTATAGTTCATTTTATAGGGAATTATCACACAAAATTTAAGAAATTTATGTTATTTTTCAAAAAAACATATTCATAAAAAAAGAGTTTATTTTCATTTTATGTGTGAATAATAATTTTTAGAAGTTCAAGAAATTTTATTTAAAAAAATTAAATTATGTGTGTTAAAATTTACATAAAATTATTTTTATTTTTATATAATTTTCTAAAAAAATCTTCTTTTAGGCAAAATATAGATATTTATTGAAAATTATTTATTCTTCTAAATTATTTTCACGGTGAAATTATATTTTGGAATTTTTTTAAACATTTGTTAGTTCATTTTGATTTAAAAGAATCTAATTTTGGTATTTTAAAAGTATTTCAAACATTAATTTTTTATAAAATCATTTTATGTTTTAAAATGGACTTTTTTCTGAAAAATATTTTCCATGATGTTTTACCGATTTTAATTTAAATTAAATTTTAAAAATTATGTTTTTAAATTTTAAAAAATTAAATCAAAATTTGGATTAATATGGTCCCAAATTATTTAATAGCTCACTATTTTTGGCTAACATGAATAGTATCCTTGGTAAATTTCATTACCATGTTAATGGGTAAATTGGGTGATTAAAGTTAAAAATAAAATTATAATTACTATAAAATCATAATAAAACCATATAAAATTATATTTGATGAAGGTAATTAGGGAATTAACACATCAGGATCGAAAATAATTTTTTAATGGTCAATTTTACATGAAAATTACAAATATAATATTTAAATTAATGAAAGTCACAAAATGTCAATTTATTTGTCCTAAATATCTTTTATGAGTACATATGGGAAAAGTTTTTTTTTGAACGAATATAAATGTAAATTGGAAACATAATAAAATAATTTTCATGATTCAAATTTACTTTTGAATTTTTGGGCGTCTTTGTTGAGATTATTATCATTAGTAAATTCTATTTAATAAAAAATTTATGATGTCACTTTCATGTTGCACAAACTATATCTGTAACATCACAAGCTTCCACGGTACGTTTCCTTTTGAATAATGCAATGGCGTGCATTGTACGCAACTTCGAGATTTTAACACACCATAACCAATCAAACTAGCCGTTATGAATAGTAATACCTAATTTTTGAAATTTTATAAATTCTATCTCTTGAAATGGACTTCATTTTTGGATTTGGAATATCGAAATTACCCTAGGGTGAAATTTTGGTACTTTTCAGATAACTTTCATATTTTGATGAATAGTGAAAATTACTAAATTTTAATTAAAAACTACTTTTTTAATCAAAATAATTAATAGTGATAAATTATGAATTTGAGTGGTTTTAAAGTATATTTAGAATATATTTTTACCATGTAATACAATGTGGGTCATTGAACATAATTTCACATTTAAACCAGACATAAACAAGTGACAATCTTTTGATACTTATTATCTCTTAAAAACACGCTTTTTGTTTTAACAATGGGAATTAATTTTAAATTAATTTCTGCCACTTCTGTGTTTTGAATTTGGAAAAATGGATTCCATATTTGGAATCAGGATGTTCAAATTGTGTAAATAGGTAAATTTTATTTTTAGACATTTTGGATAATTACTTCGGTAAATATTTTATTTACCATGGTTAAAGGGTAAATCCGGTAAACAAGGGTTAAAATATAATATTATAAAATACTAAATTACCCTAAAATGTGTCTTAACCCTATCGGATGATACATGGTCGACCATGGGCATCTTTGGGTCGATTTTGGGACCCCATGGATTCACTTGTATGTGATAATGACACTTTATTTTAATTAAGTTAAAATAAATACAAATATGACACAAGCATATATATTTTAGAAAAACAATTGTTACATTGGGTTATATATGTTGTATTTTAAACTATAAATATTCATTAGAAATATAAAACTATTTCCTACATAATGATATTTTATTTATAATTTTTAGACATTAAATAAGTTAATTTATGTATGACACAATGGTGATGAAGTAATTACCATAATAGTGAAAAATTAGAATAATTGATATTATAAATACACAAATAAATATAATATGAGACTTTTATTGAATTAAACTAATTTTATAGGTTAATATGACATATTAGGATTGATTTAATTAACTTTTTTCGTAGTAATCATTCCGTTATGTGTTTCAAAAAAATCAACTATTGAATAGTGTCAAAATTGACATAAAATAGTTTTTAAAAACAATATTATATAATTAATTGATATTAAATTCATAAAAATATACGGTTCGGTCAAGAGACTTATATCATGATAGGTATATCATTAATGGACCACTTGGTGGTCTCTTGTATGTATATTGTATGTTTATTAACCATATAATATAAAAATACAAAGAGACATTGTAAAAGTGAAACTAATTAACTAAGACTTAATACTTAAAGATAAGGATAATATAATGACCCAAAACTATCTAAATTCTATTGGTTGAGTTGTTTTCGACCCATCCCCACCTTAAAATTTAAATAATAAACTTTTGAGCCATTAGAAACCGAATATGAATTTATTATAAATTAATATTTCTAGCTTTTCCAAAGGTGCCCCTCACCCCTCTTATAAAAGGGAACTCCTCCTTCTCATTTCTTCACACCATTATGCCTTTTGGCTCGGCCAAAACCTACCAAAATACTCTCTCAACTTCCCTCAATACAACCTAAAGGCCTTAGTTTGATCAGAAAGCCAACCTAAGGAGCCCTTTTGATCAAATCAAAATGAAGAACCCGAAGAAGAGGTAATGTTTTCACCACCCCTTTTTAAGTTCCATTCTTCTTCCACTTCTTCTTTCATTGTTTTTACCATTATAAAATAATAACGCCAGTATCATATATATACTTTGATGTTATTATAAATATGTTACAACCATATTCAGTATTCTATCCATCCTTTGAATAACATGTCACCATACGTGCGTACGTACGGCTTACCGTCTCCACGTCGTGGTGTAATTGTTATTCAATATATTATTATTTGGATGGGTATAATAATGATGTGTAACTCATGTAAATAATAAATATAACATGATAATGATTCTGTATATATGATATACCATCCAATTATATATTATTTTAATATCAAAATAATGATATTGTCGCTCGTGCGTACGTACGGACTACCGTCTCCACGAACGCGATGAGATTCATTCTCCATCATATCCATTCAAGTATAATTATAATTTGATGATTTAAAAATAGTATATAAGGACATGATATCATTCTGTATATGAATAATATACATCCCATTAATAACGAATATGGATCACATAACAATGAATATAAAGTAAAATGAACCCGTTAACACCCGAAATGACGATAATTCTAAGATATTATTAACAAATCAATGTTAAAAGATCATATATGATATCATATTAAAGTAAATGATACTTGTATAATTCAGTAACAATTATTTCACCATTATACAGGCGGTAAAACTACTGTCGACCAAGGAAAAAGTAAAAATTAAGGGGTTTCTTATCTCACTCTTAATTTCGTGAGAATTCCATTGTTCACCACTTATTTATTACATGTGGTGTATGTGTACTACCCGTAATTGTATTCATTGTGTATTATACATTAATTCATGGGTATATACATTATAATTGTATTATCCTTCTTTCATGGGTGTATGTTTCGTATCTTACCTAATCGATAAGGGAATTCAAAATTTCAATTTCCACACATTTGGCTTTACGCATATTTCATTGATTATATTACTCCACGATTATGTGTGGAATCACTATTCATTTTATTATGTCATAATTTCTACTCCCTTTTCTATGGATATACTTTTGATACACATAATCACTCCCTTGATAATTTCTCAAGTCATCGATATGAATTTGATAAGAGTAATTTTAACTCATTCTCCATTTGTTGAGTTAAACATCCAATTCATTGGTGTTGTTTTTACAAGATTATGTGTGAATATCCTTTGATTGTTTTACACTAAATATCCAATCATATTTAGTGTATTTATATTTGTCACACATAACTATGTCGTTGATTTATCCTTATCCTAAGGATATGACCTTTATGAGAGATTTCATCTCAACTTAAATTCCATTGAGACTTCATTGTTGTTATACACCAAATCACTTTTATGTGGTGTATATAATATACTTTGACATAGTATATCATGAATCCCTTTATTCCCATGATATTACAATGTTTTTATTACCTCAATTATTTGTATTCAAGTGTCTCTCTTTTGGTTAGAATCTCTAACTAAAATACCATTTTTAAATGTTTTAAAGGCTTATTAATCTAAATATTTCTCATTAATGTACATGTTTTAAAAATGTTGTTGAGGATTTATTTATATGGACATTAAAGTTTTAAAATTAAAACTCCTTTTAAAAAATTTCAAAGTCATATGGGACACTTTGATTCAAAAATCTATTTTGAAATGGCTTTTTGACAAATAGTGTGACTTTTAAATGATTTCAAGAAAAAGTGGGATATTTCTCTAAAATAGTTTTGATGATTATTTTCATCTATATCAACATCCTACATTATTCTTGATTGAGGTTAATGTGATACAATACAATCTTCCATATTGTATCGAATGAGTTATGTTTGACTATGGATGTGCTATTTTTATACCATTCATGGTTTGTGGTTAAAGTATTGACATTTCGTATGCTAGTTTTAATACGAATGTTTAAGTTATGTTTAACCCTGTTTATATGAGGAATGTATTGGACTTAATAAGTGACGGGTGGAGCCCTCTATAGCTCCTCGATGCATCGGTAGGTCTCATGAGACAAACTAGTGTCTTGGAACAAGTCCTTGGCAAAATCTTATTTGTAGTCTCGGCACGAGACCTTGGATATGTGGTTATGATAGTCTGACATTATGCATTCCATCATTATGAAAGTGGTTATTGATATTGCATGAGATTGTTAGACTAGTAGAATATCCATGTGAGTAAGTAAATGGCATTATTTTATTTTATCTTTGCCATTTTATGCTGAAGTTCAAGTTTAAAAGGCTTTTGTTTTAGTTATAAACTGCCTTATGTGTTTATGCTTATCTATGAAAGCTTCTTCTATAATATTATCCTTACTGAGCATCTGAGCTCACCCCTTTTAATGTTTTATTTTTCCCAGGATTATGAAGAAGTAATTTATGAATGACCTGTAGGGATAGTATGAGGGGATATGAAGACAAGGTGTTTTTTATGATGTAATGTAAAACTTTATGGATGTATCTAGTTATTCCAAGGCTACTAAACTAATCGGTCTTTCGATACTTGATCTTTATTTTGATCAAGCCAATGTTATATAATAATGCACCGACTCTGGGTAACTGGGATCGGGGCATTACATTTGGTATCAGAGGAAGTTTAGTACAAACCTTGGAAGCTGGATTTAGATAAACTCTGATTAGAGCACGTAGACCTAATATGAACTTTGAGGATTATTATAGAAGAACTTCCTAGAATTTTGGTATTGTAGAGATTTTGTGAGTTTTTTGAGTAATACAACCCTATCTGGATACGAGCAGGTAGAGGCGGCTCTGGCACAGATGTACCTAGGGGTAAAACCCAAAAACACCGCTTTGAGCTAGACTCGAACATGAACTGGTGCACGACAAAGGGCCTTACTGCACTCTTGGTTATGACACTCCTGGGGGATATTCTTAGGGTAATTTACATTTTCTTTACAAACAGATTTAAGTAATATATATATAAGATGAGAGTAAATGACCTTGGTTAATCCTAATTTGTTTCAAATTGAGAATATGGTGACATTTTAATCTCTAAATGATTTTACGACTACTGTTACTCACACAATGCTTTCTGGTTTTAGTCAATGGCTGGATTCCAAGGAAGTCATAGTGACTTTGAGAATGATGTACAAGGTGGGAACAGTGGTGGAAATGAGCAGCAAAATGGATTGTTGATAGGCGTAAAAGATATCGTCTTTATGCCAAATCAGTTTTCCAAAAATATGATCAACAACATATATATTAACCAACTCCCACACTCAACAAGGAAGAGAAAGGTGATAAATGATAATAGCTCCAGCAATGGAGACCATGGAGAAAAGAACCCTCAATTTTCATCATGCATGAAATGTGGAAGGAGACACCCAGGAAAGTGTCTCAATGGGACAACAAAATGCTTTACGTGCGGGAAGGAAGGACATAATGTGAATAATTGCTGAAGAAAAATGAAGAGTACTATGGAAGAAGATAAAAATGGTCCCAAGAGTCCATTTACAGTCATTTTCCATAAATGTAGGGGACCTAGCCATTACCCGAGTGAATGTCCTATTCTATAGGATATTTTCTTGGTCAAAGAAGAAGCTATGTGGAAATAAATGGTTGGAGAAATGTTTTAAAAGTATTAGCGCTCCTTGTTGATGGGTTTACTTTGGAATAATTTTCTCTTGTATTTGTAACCCCGCAGTTTGCCATGTGAGAATTATATTTGAGGAAGAATTGTCTCTTCTCCTGTGGATATAGGTATAAATAGCCATTTGGTTTTATATGATCACTGAGGTTTGAGAAAATTATAAGTTATTATAATTTGGGATGAAAATGTGAAGTGAATTGTGTTGCATTTGTTGTGAATGAGGCAATTGGATTGTCTTGGAATGAATGGAGGTCGAGGAATGTCAAGATGTGAATGACAAAGGTTGTGATGGTGTTGGTGGTAAAGGAGAATGGCCATGGTACTAAGATGCATGTCACTTAGGAGATTCACTAAGTGGTATTGGAAATTGTGGTTGAAACATTCTCCATGTACATCTGACGATTGTTGAGATGCTCTTAAAGTTCCAAGGACTTGTATCAACTGGATACAATGTCACAACATGATTAGAAGACCATGCATTGTAGTGACAATGCATGAGGAGTTGAAGAAGCAAGATGATCCATTCACTACTTCTAAGTGGATGAAGTGTTTTAATGAAGTCCATGCACTATCACTTAGTGCATGTGAATCAGAAGATGTTCCAATTGATCTCTGATTAGATCAATGAAGTTTATTGAAGAAATATTTGATTCAGGAGCTCGGTTGAAGATGAAGAAACCTTCGGGAATTCCATTCTTGAATGTTGATTATATGTTGAAGAAAAATGGAGGAATTATAATGAAGAAGATTAATACTTGAATTCTTAAGAAGAAGATGAAGGAGAAGAAAGGCTTGAAGTGGCTCTCTTGATATGGCTTGATTTCATGGAGGACTTTGTTTTTTTTTTGACAAAGTCTTATTCAAGACTTAGCCAAAAAATGTGCCACCAAGGAGGCCAGCCGAGGGATCACCCAAGGCACATATGGGCCTAAGGCGCCACGCCCATGGGGAACCCTCAAGGCCAAGGCGCTCCCTGAGGCGGCAGGGGGGCCGTGTGTAAGCCCCCGAGGACACGTGGTGGTGAAACCCGCGCGCCCGAGGTGCATAGTGGGCACTAGGAGCGCGCCCGCAGGGAGCATGAGTGGGCGCAGAGCGCGCCCACAGGGAGAACTCTGTGCGGGGCGGCACCGAGAGGGGAGAAGTTCAATTGCGGGGTTGAGGGAGCGCTTGGGTAATAAGATGCGGAAAAATCGGAGCCCGTTTCGATGTGGGACGCGGAATTTTTCCGCGGGAGCGATCCTGGCCGCACGATCGATCGCGCGCCAGATCTCGGCCGCACATCTGATCCGCGGCGAGATCTTCTGATCACAACCGTCCGATGTCAATCAAACGCCAGATCTGACGGCTCCGAGGCATCTCCTTCCTCGAGCTTGAGCCGAGGACATCCCGTGCCACCCGACGTCCCCCGCCTGAACCAGTGGCGCCTCTGCAAGATGTTTTCGAGATTGCGGCCACCATTTTCGAAGCTGAGGTGTCCCTCGTGATCGTCTCTCCACACCGAACCGAAACATGTTTAAAAATGGGCTTTCATGCAACGAGAGGAGAATTCGAAGTTTGGCCGAGGCAAGAGAATCTTCTGAGGCTATGAAGTGTTTATGCTTGCATGGGATAGAAGAGACAAAGGCCGTGCATGCGTTCTAAGTCGCATGCACGTGAATGAGAAAAAAAACAAATTCCTCCATGAAATCAAGCCATATCAAGAGAACCACTTCAAGCCTTTCTTCTCCTTCAACTTCTTCTTAAGAATTCAAGTATTAATCTTCTTCATTAGAATTCCTCCATTTTTCTTCAACATATAATCAACATTCAAGAATGGAATTCCCGAAGGTTTCTTCATCTTCAACCGAGCTCCTGAATCAAATATTTCTTCAATAAACTTCATTGATCTAATCAGAGATCAATTGGAACAACTTCTGATTCACATGCACTAAGTGATAGTGCATGGACTTTATTAAACCACTTCATCCACTTAGATGTAGTGAATGGATCATCTTCCTTCTTCAACTCCTCATGCATTGTCACTACAATGCATGGTCTTCTAATCATGTTGTGACATTGTATCCAGTTGATACAAGTCCTTGGAACTTTAAGAGCAGCTCAACAATCGTCAGATGTACATGGAGAATGTTTCAACCACAATTTCCAATACCACTTAGTGAATCTCCTAAGTGACATGCATCTTAGTACCATGGCCATTCTCCTTTACCACCAACACCATCACAACCTTTGTCATTCACATCTTGACATTCCTTTACTTCCATTCATTCCAAGACAATCCAATTGCCTCATTGACAACAAATGCAACACAGTGCACTTCAATCTCCCCCTTTGTATTTGTTGTCAATACACCACTTCAGCACATATGAATGGGTCAATATGTGTGCCAATATTTTCTCCCCCTTATTGGCAATCAAATGCAAAGGTGTGGTGTGGTTCTCTTTTAAAAAAAAATCTCTTCCTCCCTTCGAACAGCATCTTCTTGAAAATCACTAAGAGAGGGATGATGCCACATGTTCTTCTTAGCAAAGAACCTTTAGTAAATCAACTATAAGTCTACTTGGGCTAACCCGGTGTAGAAAACAAGATTGATATAACCAAGATTTTTCAATGCTGTCCAAAATTCACTGTACATGTGAGATCATGCTTCAGGGGTTTGAAATTTTTCAGATATAACAATGAATTGCTAAATCCTGCACAACTTCACAAAACTCATTAGAAAGTTCAGGTGCAAAGATAAAGCTCCCCCATTCATCCATTTTCTTAAGATGATATTAATTTCAGAACATCATCTTCTCCAGATTGGCTCCCCCTCAAGGGGTGCACTCCATTCTGTCCAAACCATCCTCCAGATGATAATGATCATCATCTTCAATTCCCTGCAATGTTAGCATATGTATATACCAAGAGTATAAGGGAATAAGATGGAACCTCCTTGGTTCATCAATGTGAACAACAAGGTTGAGAAGATTCTCTCAACCGAGATGTCCCATTTTCACCAGTCTTCACACTTGCACATTTGATCTTCATTGATGATTGTGCTGGTGTGGTTCTCAAAACATCTTCATGTGAAACCTTCTTCTTCCCTTTTGCTTTAGTAATTGCCAGAACTTCATCTTCAGCTCTCTCCAGATCTTTGGCAAGTTGCAACTGATTTGGCCATATGACTGACGAGTCATTTGGAAGTGTGGCCTCAGTTCTGGAAGTTTCACATGGTTCCTTTGATGCTGTCAAGCTACCTCTCTTAGGCAACTTGTTTTCAATAAATCCCTTCTGCTTCTTTTGGATTGATTGTCTGTTTGAGTTCAGTTGGCTTCTATTTATTTCCATGGCTTGTTTGCAAAGATCCATGGTATGACCTTTCTTTCCACAGTAGAAGCATATTTTGGTGGTCCTTCTGGATGCATCACCCTTCTTGGACTCAGACTCCAAGGACTTCTCTTCCTTTTTCATAATCTTCTTGGGAGCTTTTTCAGCTTTCTTCTTCTTGCTTCCCAAGGATTCCATTTTAGCCAGGTTCAGTGATCTTCTCTTCCTTTTAGCTCCGGATATAGTTGGACATTGACATGTATCTTTTTGACCACTTTTTCAATCATCCCAGATGTTGTCAAGTAATCCAAATCTATTTGCAGTAAACAGATGTCTCTGGACCTGTGGATGCTGCTTCTTTTCCTCTGGCTTGCTCCCCCTAGTCATGGGCTTCCTCTGTGCTTTGGTATTCAGTTGATTGTACCAACAATCCTTTGCACAATGCCCATACTTGTTACAACACCAACACTGACCCACAAATCTTGACCTCTTCAGTCCTTCTGATTGTAGGGTACTTTTCTTGACCTGTTGTGCTGTTTCAGGGGAGCTCTGCTTCTTTACTGTCTTCATCCATATTTGTTTGGAATTATTCTTCCATCCTGCACTTTTTATGGAAACACAATTAGAAGCATCAGTACAAGATGGGATGGATGGTACCTTCTTTTTAGAAGTTGTTGCCCTTTTATTAGAGGATGGCTTTCTTTTAGAATCATCCTTCTCAAAGCTCACTTGAGTAGCAACATTTCTTCTTTCAGCTGACTGGGAGGCTTTGGCTTTGGGTGATTGCTGATTTTTCAATATCACCTCCAGTTCTAAGCATTTCATGTTAAGGGAGTTCTTCTCATCCTCAACAGTTCTTAGCCTTCCTTCCCAATTTTCTTTCAGCTATTCTAACTGGTCTTCATGCACCTTCTTGATTTCAAGCAATGAGTTGTCAAGCTCCTTCACCCTTTTTTACTTTGTCTTCAAGTTGAGCATCTTTAACAACCATTGATCCTCTATGCCTCTTCTCCAGTGCATGGTAAACATCTTTGATTATTACTTTAAAGAATTCTTTCTCAGAAAGGCTCCTTTGCAATTCTTCAGCAGTGTCTTCATATCTTTCATTGCAAAGAGAAACAGTTTCATCTTTAGCCTTCACCAACTTTCTGAGAGTGTTGGTTATGCCAACCCTTTTTGCCAATTAATCTTCCATTGCATTGGCTTCTTCTTCTAACTGTGATTTTTCTTCATGAAGATCATGGATGCCTGTAGCTATACACTTTGCCACTTCCATGGGAACTGTCTTCTGAAGATATTTGAGTGCACTCTGAAGATCATTCATTGTTTCAACTTCATCACAGCTAGGACATGATTTCTTCATCTTCTTGGCCTGTTTATTCATTCTATTTTTCTGAGTCTTGGCAGATATCTCCATTTGAGGCTGGTCGCTCGTTTCCTCAAATCTGCACTTCATAAAGACTCCCTTGGATCTTTTAGAGGTAACCTTCCCTATGATACCAATTGAAGTGCCCAGATTAGTGTGAATCACTGAGAGGGGGAGGGGGTGAATCAGTGATCCCTTAAAACTTTTTACTAATTGATTCCTTATCAATTAAACCTCTATGGCTGGTTAAAGCCTCGATCCACTCTTCTTGTATCTCTCACCTTTCCACGAATGATGCAGTAAATGTAAAGGCACTGGACACAAGGATTTACAAGGTTCATCACCAAAGGCCTACATCCTTGCCATGCTCTCCCAGCATGGATTCTCCCATTATAATCTGTTAGTATTACAATGGTCGATACAGCTTCCCACCATATCTCTCCTGAGTCCCACGGGAGGGTCTTTATACTGCTTCACACAGTGTTACCAGAGTCCCACTGGCCTGCTCCAGAATCCCACTAAAGACTTCTTCTCCCTGAGTCCCACAGGGTCTTCTCCTGGCTCCTCGAGTCACACGAGTAGCTCTTCTTCTTGTTCAGCTCTTCAAGTATCTTCAGCAGTCTGGGATAAAGACTGCTGGCCTTGCTCTGTACCTCTGATCACTTGTGATGATCAGGTCTTCTCGTCTTGCTCAGGATTTACCTCCTTCTTCTCAGGATGACCTGGCCTCTCTCCAATCACTGAATACTCAAACAATTGATGTCTTTAACTTCAGTCTGGTCCAGTCTCTCTTCACTTCACTTCATGCATTGAATGCATGGAAACTCTGAATCCTCTTGCACTGACTGCATGGCCTTCTTAAATTTTCTTCAAGATCTTCAAGTCTTGGACAACTCAAATGCACACAACTGATTTAGCACTGTTCACGTGTGCACGTGCATGCATGCATGCATGCACTCTCCTCTTTCTCTTCCTGGTGCAGTAAACCCACAAAGGGTGTAACACTTTAAGCACACACCTTCTTCCTCCTTCACACACTTTATCCAATTTGTTTACACACTTAGAGTGTGTTCTACTTTAGTGTGGGTCACTCCTTATTTCTTCTAAGTGTATACACACTTCTTTGTGTGGCTAAGTCTTATTCAAGACTTAGCCAAAAAATGTGCCACCAAGGAGGCCAGCCGAGGGATCACCCAAGGCACATATGGGCCTATGGCGCCACGCCCATGGGGAACCCTCAAGGCCAAGGCGCTCCCTGAGGCGGCAGGGGGGCCGTGTGTAAGCCCCCGAGGACACGCGGTGGTGAAACCCGCGCGCCCGAGGTGCATAGTGGGCGCTAGGAGCGCGCCCGCAGGTAGCATGAGTGGGCGCAGAGCGCGCCCGCAGGGAGAACTCGGTGCGGGGCGGCACTAAGAGGGGAGAAGTTCAATTGCGGGGTTGAGGGAGCGCTTGGGTAGTAAGCTGCGGAAAAATCGGAGCCCGTTTCGATGTGGGACGCGGAATTTTTCCGCGGGAGCGATCCTGGCCGCACGATCGATCGTGCGCCAGATCTCGGCCGCACATCTGATCCGCGGTGAGATCTTCTGATCACGGCCGTCCAATGTCAATCAAACGCCAGATCCGACGGCTCCGAGGCATCTCCTTCCTCGAGCTTGAGCTGAGGACATCCCGTGCCACCCGAAGTCCCCCACCTGAACCAGTGGCGCCTCTGCAAGATGTTTTCGAGATTGTAGCCACCATTTTCGAAGCTGAGGTGTCCCTTGTGATCGTCTCTCCACACCGAACCGAACCATGCTTAAAAATGGGCTTGCATGCAACGAGAGGAGAATTCGAAGTTCGGCCGAGGCAAGAGAATCTGCCGAGGCTATGAAGTGTTTATTCTTGCATGGGATAGAAGAGACAAAGGTCGTGCATGCGTTCTAAGTCGCATGCACGTGAAGGAGAAAAATATGGAATGAACCCGCGTGAAATAAAGAGAAATACAAGATTCACAGAATCTTGAAATACCCGAAAACTTCGGGGATTCAAAGATTGTATCCCGCGGATGTTTTGAGGATTCCTCTTCCTATAAAGAGAGGCCGAGCCCTTGAGAATGCTTGATGAAAAACTCGAGAGAAGTCCCGTGAGCTCTCTGCCTCACGAAGAAAGAAGCCCCCGCACAAATTACTTGCGCGGCTGAAGATCTCGGTGCCATCCTTGGCCCGAAGGTGTCCCCTGTGCGCTATCCTTTGCGCGACAGGAAGGAGGAAGGGCAGTGCCAACTTGCGCGCCCCCTCTGTGCACCGCGCCCCCTGCACGGTAGGCGCTTGCACGGCCAAGTGCACCCTTGCACTTGCGCGCCCACGGCCGAGGTCCTTTGTGCCTTGTGCTTGCGCGACAGAAGCTGTGAAGAGAGGAAGGCCGCACCCCTTTGCGTGCCTATTTTGAAGGTGGAGTGCATACCTAGTGTGTGTGTGCAAATGGAGTAAGAGGACCCTACGGTTTTGTGTGTGCAAAGAAGAAGACCCGAGGACATTGTGCCTTGTGTGCTAGGTGAACAAGAGAAGGCCGTAGCCTTTGGGTGTATGTGCAAACAAGAACAAAGAAGGCCGAGAGTTTTGGGTGTGTGCAAGGAGGAGTGGAAGGCCACCACATTTGTGTGTGTGCAAAACAAGAGGAAGGCCGAGGCCTTAGTGCCTTGTGTGCAAAAATCAGTGGAAGAGGCCGTAGCCTTGTGTGTGCACACTTTGAAGAACAAAGAATACTTTGTGTGTGTGCAAGAGGAAGTGAAGACCAATGTGTCAAGTGTGTGCAAAATGAAACAAGTGTGTGTAAGGAGACAAGTTGGCCGAACCTAAGTGTGTGCACTAAGAAGTGTGTATACACTTAGAAGAAATAAGGAGTGACCCACACTAAAGTAGAACACACTCTAAGTGTGTAAACAAATTGGATAAAGTGTGTGAAGGAGGAAGAAGGTGTGTGCTTAAAGTGTTACACCCTTTGTGGGTTTACTGCACCAAGAAGAGAAAGAGGAGAGTGCATGCATGCATGCATGCACGTGCACACGTGAACAATGCTAAATCAGTTGTGTGCATTTGAGTTGTCCAAGACTTGAAGATCTTGAAGAAAATTTGAGAAGGCCATGCAGTCAGTGCATGAGGATTCAGAGTTTCCATGCATTCAATGCATGAAGTGAAGTGAAGAGAGACTGGACCAGACTGAAGTTAAAGGCATCAATTGTCTGAGTATTCAGTAATTGGAGAGAGGCCAGGTCATCCTGAGAAGAAGGAGGTAAATCCTGAGCAAGATGAGAAGACCTGATCATCACAAGTGATCAGAGGTACAGAGGAAGGCCAGTAGTCTTTATCCCAGACTGCTGAAGATACTTGAAGAGCTGAACAAGAAGAAGAGCTACTCGTGTGACTCGAGGAGCCAGGAGAAGACCCTGTGGGACTCAGGGAGAAGAAGTCTTTAGTGGGATTCTGGAGCAGGCCAGTGGGACTCTGGTAACACTGTGTGAAGCAGTATAAAGACCCTCCTGTGGGACTCAGGAGAGATACGGTGGGAAGCTGTATCGACCATTGTAATACTAACAGATTATAATGGGAGAATCCATGCTGGGAGAGCATGGCAAGGATGTAGGCCTTTGGTGCTGAACCTTGTAAATCCTAGTTTCCAGTGCCTTTACATTTACTGCATCATTCGTGGAAAGGTGAGAGATACAAGAAGAGTTTATCGAGGCTTTAACCAGCCATAGAGGTTTAATTGATAAGGAATCAATTAGTAAAAAGTTTTAAGGGATCACTGATTCACCCCCTCCCCCTCTCAGTGATTCACACTGATCTGGGCACTTCAAAATGCAAGTTATGATATAACATCTGTGGTTAAATTATGTTATTTTGAGGAATTTATCTCATTTTGGTAATATTATAAAATATAGTTTTTTAAAAAGTACAACACGTAGACCGTTTGACAACCCATCGCGTCGGACAAAGCTATGGGAATCGAACCCACAACCAAAGTGCGATTGGGATTTATCGCCTACCACTGGACTAAGTGAAGTCCCTGGTTAGTGTGACTACTTTCTTTAGTTATATGATTTTATTGATCAATAATATGTTGGTTTGGGTTCTTATGTCTTATCAAATGAATACCCTTAGTATAGGAAAATGATTTGGTGATTAAGTGGAAAATGTTATTTTGGAAGATGTTCACTTTGTTGGGAACACTATATGTCCAAGGAAAATAGAATACTATGGGATGTCATTAGAGGAGTAATGGTGGATTTTTACCTATGTTTTTATTGTTGATCTAGAGTGATTTGGGTTATTTATAGAAATGATTAACCTATAATAAAGAATATGTGATTAGGTTAATTACTTTTAAGTATGTGACTTTAAGAGTAGATGATTTCATTTGGAGATACAATTTAACGTGGAAGACTACATTCTTATAAGTTTTGGGTTTCAATATTAGTTTGGATTATATTGAAGGATTTTAAGGAGAATTTATTATTGAATGGTATTTATTTAACTTTGGGGTATTGTTGGTTTAATTTTAGAAATTAAGATTAGTATTTTTTTTCTCTAATGGAATATACATTTGGGGGATCATCAGAACTTATACTAACCATTTTGGTTTTGATTAATCTCTAAAGACAAGTTAAATATATAGTTTATCCTACATGGATCATGTATTTCTATAGAAGTTTATTCTAGCTCTTTTATTGTGACCAACTCTTCTTGAATACTCATTGTTCAAAAAAAAATAAGTTAGTGGTAAAAAGTTATTAAATAATGAAACTCTACATAAAATGTAAGTTTATCTCTTTATGTTTTTAGTCAATATCATAAATGAATTCCTCGTCCTTATGTAATGTAACTTAAAACAAAAAAAATGTTGTCATTTTACATTCCTACTAGGAGACTAATGGTTGTTTGTCCCAACACAAGTTTGTGGTTTTCTTATTGTTAACCTTCTCCTGATAATGATTTCTATCCATCTCCATCAGAACTTGACACTTAGTTTATAATCCATATCCATGTTTTCCTACATGGAATCCGAGTATGGGTTATCTTGGATGACCTTTATACCTCTCTTTCTTTCTTTTAAAGTGATAGTTTTATTGACTCTTTTTCCGATGTGGGACTTTCCATTATATTCCGAAGAACAATTTTAAAAATTGTGAGGACACAATTTATTGAAGGAGGGGAGAATGTAACACCCCAAGCTTCCACGGTACATTTCCTTTCGAATAATGCAATGACGTGCATTGTACGCAACTTCGAGATTTTAACACACCATAACCAATCAAACTAGCCGTTATGAATAGTAATACCTAATTTTTTAAATTTTATAAATTATATCTCTCAAAATGGACATCATTTTTGGATTCGTAATATTGAAATTATCCTAGGGTGAAATTTTGATACTTTTCGGATAACTTTCATATTTTGATGAATAGTGAAAATTACTAAATTTTAATTAAAAACAACTTTTTTAATCAAAATAATTAATAGTGATAAATTATGAATTTGAGTGGTTTTAAATTATGTTTAGAATATATTTTTACCATTTAATACAATGTGGGTCATTGAACATAATTTCACATTTAAACCAGACATAAACAAGTGCCAATCTTTTGATAGTTATTATCTCTTAAAAACACGCTTTTTGTTTTAACAATGAGAATTAATTTTAAATTAATTTCTACCACTTATGTGTATTGAATTTGGAAAAATGGATTCCATATTTGGAATCAGGATGTTCAAATTGTGTAAATATGTAACTTTTATTTTTAGACATTTTGGATAATTACTTCGGTAAATATTTTATTTACCATGGTTAAAGGGTAAATCCAGTAAACAAGGGTTAAAAAAATAATATTATAATAATACTAAATTACCCTAAAACGTGTCTTAACCCTATTGGTTGATATATGGTCGACCATGGGAATCTTTGGGTCTATTTTGGGACCCCATGGATCCACTTGTAAGTGATAATGACACTTTATTTTAATTAAGTTAAAATAAATACAAAAATGCCACAAGCATATATCTTTTAGAAAAACAATTGTTACATAGGGTTATATATGTTGTATTTTAGACTATAAATATTAATTAGAAATATAAAAATATTTCATACATTATGATATTTTATTTATAATTTTTAGACATTAAATAAGTTAATTTATTTATGACACAATGGTGATGCAGTAATTACCATAATAGTGAACAATTAGAATAATTGATATTATAAATACCCAAATAAATATAATATGAGACTTTTATTTAATTAAACTAATTTTCTAGGTTAATATGACATATTAGTATTGATTTAATTAACTTTTTTCGAAGTAATAATTCTTTTATGTGTTTCACAAAAATCAACTATTGAATAGTGTCAAAATTGACATAAAAGAGTTTTAAAAAAAAATATTATATTATTAATTGATATTAAATTACTATAAATCTAAGTATCAGCAAAGAGACTTATATCATGATAGGTATATCATTACTAGACCACTTGGGGGTCTCTTGGATGTATATAGTATGTTTATTAACCATATAATATAAAAATACAAAGAGACATTGTAAAAGTGAAACTAATTAACTAAGTGTTAATACTTAAAGATAAGGTTAATATAATGACCCAAACCTGTCTAAATTATATTGGTTGAGTTTTTTTCGACCCATACCCACCTTAAAATTTAAATAATAAACTTTTGAGCCATTATAAACCGAATATTAATTTATTATAATTTAATATTGCTAGCTTTTCCAAAGGTGCCCCTCACCCCTCTTATAAAAGGGCACTCCTCCTTCTCATTTCACCACACCTTAAAAGCCTTTTTGTTCGGCCAAACCCTGACCCAATACTCTATAAACATCCCTCACTACAACCTAGAGGCCTTATTTTGATCAGAAAGCCAACCTACGGAGCCCCTTTGATCAAATCAAAAGGAAGAACCCGAAGAAGAGGTAATGTTTTCACCACCCCTTTTCATGTTCCTTTATTCTTCCACTTCTTCTTTATTTGTTTTTACAATTATAAAATAATAACTACAGTATCATATATATAAATTTATTTCATTATAAATATGGTACAACCATATTCAGCATTCTATCCATCCTTTGAATAACATGTCACCATACGTGCGTACGTACGGCTTACCGTCTCCACGTCGTGGTGTAATTGTTATTCAATATATTATAATTTGGATGGGTATAATAATGATGTGTAATTCATGTAAATAATAAATATAACATGATAATGATTCTGTATATATGATATAACATCCAATTATATATTATTTTAATATCAAAAGAATGATATTGTAGCTCGTGCGTACGTACGGACTACCGCCTCCACGAACGCGATGAGATTCATTCTCCATCATATCCATTCAAGTATAATTATAATTTGATGATTTAAAAATAGTATCTAAGGACTTGATATAATTATGGATATGAATAATATACATCCCATTAATAACTAATATGGCTCACATAACAAAGAATATAATGTAAAATGAACCCGTTAACACCCGAAATGACGATAATTCTAAGATATTATTAACAAATCAATGTTAAAAGATCATATATGATATAGTATTAAAGTAAATGATACTTGTATAATTCAATAACAATTATTTCACCATTATACAGGAGGTAAACCTACCGTCGACCAAGGAAAAAGTACAAAGTAAGGGGTTTCTTATCTCACTCTTAATTTCGTGAGAATTCCATTGTTCGCCACTTATTTATTACATGTGGTGTATGTGTACTACCTGTAATTGTATTCATTGTGTATTATAATTTAATTCATGGGTATATAAATTATAATTTTATTATCCTTCTTTCATGGGTGTATGTTTCGTATCTTACCTAATCGATAAGGGAATTCGAAATTTCAATTTCCACTCATTTGGACTTACGTATATTTCATTGATTATATTACTCCACGATTATGTGTGGAATCACTATTCTTTTGATTATGTCATAATTTCCACTCCCATTTCTGTGGATATACTTTTGATAAACATAAGCACTCCATTGATAATTTCTCAAGTCATTGATATGAATTTGATAAGAGAAATTTTAACTCATTCTCCATTTGTTGAGTTAAACTTCCAATTCATTGGTGTTGTTTTTACAAGATTATGTGTGAATATCATTTGATTGTTTTACACTGAATATCCAATCATATTTAGTGTATTTATATTTGTCACACATAACTATATCGGTGATTTATCCTTAACCTAAGGATACGGCCTTTATGAGATATTTCATCTCAACTTAAATTCCATTGAGACTTCATTGTTGTTATACACCAAATCACTATTATGTGGTGTATATAATGTACTTTGACATAGTATATCATGAATCCCTTTATTCTCATGATATTACAAAGTTTTTATTACCTCAATTATTTTTATTCAAGTGTCTCTCTTTTGGTTATAATCTCTTACTAAAATACCATTTTTAAATGTTTTAAAGACTTATACATCTAAATCTTTCTCATTAATGTACATGTTTTAAAAATGTTCTTAAGGATTTATTTATATGGTCATTAATGTTTTAAAATTAAAACTCCTTTTAAAAAGTTTCAAAGTGGTATGGGACACTTTGATTCAAAAATCTATTTTTAAATGGCTTTTTGACAAATAGTGTGACTTTTAAATGATTTCAAGAAAAAGGGGGATATTTCTCTCAAATAGTTTTGATGATTATTTTCATCTATGTCAACATCCTTCATTATTATTGATTGAGGTTAATGTGATACAATAAAATCTTCCATATTGTATCGAATGAGTTATGTTTGACTGTGGATGTGCTATTTTTATACCATTCATGGTTTGAGGTTAAAGTATTGACATTTCGTATGCTAGTTTTAATACAAATGTTTTTGTTATGTTTAACCCTGTTCATATGAGGAATGCATTGGACTTAATAAGTGACGGGTGGAGCCCGCTATAGCTACTCGATGCATCGGTAGGTCTCATGAGACAAACTAGTGTCTTGGCATAAGACATTAGCAAAATCTTATTTGTAGTCTTGGCATGAGGCCTTGGCTATGTGGTTATGATAGTCTGGCATTATGCATTCAATCATTATGAAAGTGGTTATTGATATTGCATTGGATTGTTCGACTAGTAGAATATCCATGTGAGTAAGTAAATGGCATTATTTTATTTTATCTTTTCCATTTTATGCTGAAGTTCAAGTTTAAAAGGATTTTGTTTTAGTTATAAACTGCCTTAAGTGTTTATGCTTATCTATGAAAGCTTATGCTATAATGTTATCCTTTCTGAGCATCTGAGCTCACCCCTTTCAATGTTTTATTTTTCCCTGGATTATGAAGAAGTAATTTATGAATGACCTGCAGGGATAGTATGAGGGGATATGAAGACAAGATGTTTTTTTATGATGTAATGTAAAACATTGTAGATGTATCTATTCATTCCAAGGATACTAAACTAATCGGTCTTTCGAGACATGATCTTTATTGTGATCATGCCAATGTTATGTAATAATGCATCGACTCTGGGTAACTGGGATCAGGGCGTTACAATATCAATTTTAAGACAGGGTTTACCAAAAGATGTATTAGAGTATAAATACTATTCTAAAATCCATGATATTTTTCTTCATCATCTAATTTTATTTCTAAATTTTAGTGAATAAATAATTATATAAAATTATTACACAATGCTGATGCAGTAATTATTTTATTAATGGAAAAATAAATTAAATGATACAAACAATATTAAAATAAAAATAATTTTATATAATTAATGTTATAAAAAAATTATATATGATCCTAACCTAATAGAGATATAATTATTTTCTTATGTTAACTTGTTATCTTGATTTTTTAAAAATTCCATATAATGAATAGTGTCAGAATTGACACGAATGATAATTTATCAAAATAATATTTTATTAAATTATTTGGAAATCATATAACATCATGAAAAATACAACCAAATTATAATTTACTCTAAAATATCATATATTTTTAATTTATTATTTAACTGACATCACATAATTAAAAACTACTGCCCTTACATGTTGAAAATTTTGTTATCATAGTTAGAATTAAAATAGGTTAACTAAGGGTTAAAAAATTATTATTTTTAAAATATTACCAAAACATGTATAAAATATATTTATTAATTATATTACAACATAATATCATCTTATTTTCTAATACATGTAATTTCTGAGGTATTGGAATAGATATAGAATTTATTATCAATTAATATTTTTAGATATTTCAAAAGGGCCCCTCAGATAAATTATTAACGGCAACCTCCTCCCTCACTTCTTCACACCACTTTGATACTTCAAGGTCGACCATAACCTAAAAATTTACCATCTAAAAATCCTTATCCAAATTATAGTGGTTCAAGCCTTCTAAAAATACCAACCATAGTATACCTAAGAGGTGATCTAAATGAAGTTCACCAAGGAAGAGGTAATCATCTTTATTGACTCTTTCGAGTTTATTTCTTATTCTACTACGTGTTCTTATTTTTTTCATTAGTGAGTAAAAACTCCAATATCAAATAAATTAGGATATATAATTATTATTAGGGAACAACCTTATTCTACCTTTTAATCATCCCATAGAAAACAAATGCACTATGCTTGTATAGGTACAACTTACCATATCCACATCGTGGGGTATTCTATAATTCATCACCTAGTTATTTTGATCGGTATAATTATTGAAATAATATATATATATATATATATGATAATGATAAAATTATATTTATTCTTGGAAAAAATATACCATCTACTTCATCACTATTTCAACATTAAGCGAATGATATCGTTGATCATGCATACCTATGACCTACCATCTCCAATACGTGATGTGATTCATTTTACAAGTTAAACATTTAATAATGTTTATATAAATTTATATAATGAGAAAATATGATATATATTAAATTAATATAATTTTGTAAATAACCGAACTATATCCTTTTCATAAGAACCAAGACTTATATGATAAAACATGCATAGGAAAATGAAGCAGTTAAGACTCAAAAGAAGGGAAATAAGGAAATATTATTAATAAATATTTGATAAGATGAAATAAGAGGATAATAAATGATATCATAAATATGAATATAATTTTGTAAAAAATAAATATCATTTTTAAACCATTATAAATTAGTTTCATAAATGTAAAAATAAAATCATACCTAATGTAAGGGTCAATTTCATGATCTCATTGTTATTCGTGATTGTTTATATGTAGGTATTTATTGAGAATATTTATCTACCATGTCCATGTTTCATAAAATCATATTAAAAAATATTTTTACTATTACTATAAAATTTTTAAAGTCATTTTTACCCACGATTTAATTTTTACTAAATGGGTTGAATGGAATATTTTATCATTTTACAAACGATGTACTTTAAGACTTTTCCAGACAATGTATGAGAGGAATGTTTTTTAAATTATATGACATGGAAGGATATTTATGTCATTGTAGTTTATTAGTTCCATGGAAGATTCACTAAAAATATTAAAAGGTTATTTTAAAATATTTTTTTAAAAAAATTGTGAATCAAATTTATTGAAAGAAAATGCATTCAAGGGGAAAAGATATTTTCCTCAAGAATTATTTAAAGTGATCTTTTAAAATAATTTTCCATATATGTTAAAATTATTTGATGTATCTTACGGATTAATTGAGATATATTTCAAGGATATTATTCATATTATTTTTATTGATGTTTTATTTTTATGATGGAGTTATATTTATGAAACCTCTTTCTTTTTCAAGGGTTATGTTATTATGGAATGGAGTTCATGAAACCAATTTAGTTGTTTTGGGTTCTATGAATTAGTTATGTTTTTATGAAAGACATATATGTGGTTTTATTTATGTGATGGTTGGGAACTCTATCACCCTCAAATTCATTAGGTAAATATTTATATCTAATGAGATAAACATGATTGTGATGATGAGAGAACCCAATTTAGTAATAAAGGGCTAAGAACAGCATATAAACCCAGTTGTGTAAAGTATATTAACCACTATGATAGATTTGGAAATTATTGTTAAATAATATGAAAATGAATGTATTTTATTCATAATATGAAAAAAATCCATGTCTAATATTATACACACATGTAATATGTTATTTGATTAATTATAACCTTCTATGATTTATCCCATGACATGATATCATGATCTTCGATATGAATGATATTATCTTCAACTGTTTTATTTAGGTTATTATATATTATGATTATGACATGATTGATATATCCATTGTTCACCTTTAATGTGAATCTATGTTCACCCTTTTCTTATGTTTCTTTTTTCTAGGATATGATGAAAGGTACTTCATATGATGTGTTAAAAAGTATTCAAGTTATGCAGGATTAAATGAGAGATGGTGTATTTATTTTATGAACCTGTTGTTTTTGTTTCCTAGGATCCAAAGACACTAAACCTATAAAGTTATGGTGTGTTTTTGTTATGTTATGTAATGAATATTATTCCATTTATATATAATATCTATTTATGAAAACCATGGGCCATTATAAAATTTCTATCCCTGTATTTCATGGGGTTTTTATTAATCTGATATCCAATCAACATGGGGTTTCTTGGAATAAAATTTGGATTCTTTGAATCATTTTACATTTTATGAACCATGATAAAATTAAATGGTGTTTTCATTACCAATGGATATATTTTAGCAATATTTCATGTGATTAATTTGATTTACTACCCAATTCATGTTATCTAATTCAAGTGGCAATTGATTTAGATGTTTCTCCAATAGTGATGATTTTTGGCTACTCAATATTTATTCATTGAGTTATGATCATTCTTTGAAAATTTCTCTCAAAAGTTTGTTCTATTATTCCATTTTTGATTGTATTATATTGTTTTATAGTATAGTGTTCTAGGGATATACATTCCTTCCAAAAAATACTATTATTAATATTTTTCACATATTAGGATATGTTCTTTTGAAAAACTTCCACATTCATTCTCCTTGTGGATTATGATAATATTATAGGAGTATTTAGATATATATATAATCAATATTTTATATGGAGTGATCAACACATTTTATATAACTCTAATTGGATAATTATGACCCAGAAATTATGTTATTGTATTTATATAGGGAAAAGTATTGTCATTCCATAAGTTTTTATTCCAATAAAAATAATTATTGTCAAGTATACTATGTATTATTTAACAATCAACCATCATCGAATAGACTAATTATGGTCAAATTATCAATTTTATTGACATGAAGAAATTTATTGGTATTCTATAGGGTTTATTTTCAATGTAGATGACTATTGAAATGGTATATTATATATATTAGTCATTTCCAATTATTTTGAATGTATTGGTCATAAGAGAATGACAAGTGAGGCCCAACATTATATATACCCTCGATGTATCGATGAGTCAAATGAGATAAAAAAATTTGGGTATTAATGTATAAAACTACCTATAATAGGGTATTGTCTTATCACAAGTCTCTGAAAATAGGATTTCTTCACTTTGGTCTCAACATCGAGTAAATTATCATAGAATATGGCCCTTATAAAAGTTTTATTTTCTTATATTAAATTATTTATTCAATCACAATGAGATAATTATTATTTATATACATTATATTACTTATTATTATGATTATATAATTTTTTTAGTTTCATGAAAATTATGGAATCATGTATATTAACTATTTCCCACCTTCATATTTATGTCGTGTTTGTACCATGATTTATTCGTTTTTTTGTTTCCCTTAATAAGTGTTTGAGATCAACCCTTTTTTCATTTTAATGTTTTATTGAGAAAGGAAATACAAATGATATTTTATGAGGATAATCCATGTAAAAGAATTTGAGGGAGACACCCAAGTCTAATTATGGGTTATGTTGTTTTATATGTAATGGTAAAATTTTCCATTTGATAAAAAAACACATGATTTAACAATTTATGTCTTATTATAATCATCTAGATCTATAATATTGAATATATCCATTTAATATAATACATGAACTAATCATATTGATTTTGTAATTATAGTTGATTTATTTTCATGGATTTTTTAGAACGCATCAAAAAAAGTATGTAAACGAATTGTTTATGAACACCTTATCCATGAACATGGATCTAGGGAATCAAACCTTCCCATTATGATTATATTATTTAATTAATCATGTTAATATAACAAAACCAATTATCATATTTCTTATGTATAATATAAATGTTTAATAGTCTCATTAATTTTTTATTTGAAACTAATAAAATATTTGAAATAAAAAATACACTACCTTTTACCTTAACAATTATATCAAATATTAATTTTCAACAACCCAAAAATGTTGTTTAGTGATCCCATAAAATTATTCTAATTTAATCCCTCTTCTAACTCATCTTGCATCACAACTCAATAATTCAGATATTTAATCTACAAATAATGTCACAACATTCTATAATATATTTCTAATCGATTTTAACATTTTTGAAACAAATATTCCTTATATAAGTTATTTAATATATCATATATCACATCAGAAAGAAAAAATAAATTAAATATCCCCATGAATATTCTTTATATACTTAAGGGTATCTATTATATTTTTAGGGCAATGTTGTCTTTTCATTTTCATATCTTCCATATTAACCAAATATATTTCATATGATTTGGATGAATTTAATATTTTTGATTTTTATACTCTATTACCATTTTCATAAAAATCAAAATGTTTTATATAATCATGTTGATATGATTTATCAACCATTAAATCATCTCAATGATACATAATATATTATATATAATTGGGTAATATTTCCATTCCCATATATCAACATAAACATTAATTCATTTTTACATAATCTCAAAAAATATCTAGCATGTCATAGTATGATCATTAATCACCTGAAATTTATTATGTGTATTAGAATATATCTTATGTATGATATGATATATATAATCTATCATCCTGAAAACCATACATACCTTTTATAAATAGTAATTTATCACAATGAGACTCTAATATTTTCTCTCATATCATCCAGAGAATGTTTCATATAATAGTGATATATAGAATAGTTACAAAATTGTATTTTGTGGGATACACTCTATGTGTTCATTATATTTTATCCTCCATATATAAATTGAATAATGTCTTCAGATTGGATCATATCCTCTTAAAACATTTTCATGGAATCACTAAATACTCAAATTAATGTTAAAAATTAAATCTATTTAGTATTATAAAAATCCTTCACAAGTCTTTTAAGAATAATTCAAAAACATCATACAACATAAAATTAATATTTTTTTAGTATATAAATATATCATCAACTAAAATTTAATTATATTTTCAAAAGAAAAATTCATGAATAAACATTTGATTATGATAATTAAAAAAGGGAATTAGATTTCATGTTTGATAACACCAATCACAAAACAATAACTAATTCAGATCCAATTTCACTCAAACCTTCTAGAACCCATTTTATCAACTTAATATGGATCAAATTATATTCAATTACCTTAAATTTTACAAGAAATTACAAATTAATATCATGGTGTCCCATAAAAAAACATCAGATGATAAAACAATTTAATTAAATAATTATATTCCAATATAATGAGAATCATCTAAATAATTTACCATGAAAGTCTAGCCAGAAGGAAACCTTCTAACCATTTATTTAGAAGAAATAAAAAAGTACAACAGTGCAACGGACAGGGAAAAACAACAGAAAAACCCTCAAACACCAAGAACTGGTCTAGAGATCAAAATACGACATATCATTTCCATTTTTAAATTAATTTGAGAAAAACAGAGTAATTTTGGTCATCTTCATATTGATAAATAAGAAAACCATGCCAAAAATTATTTATAAACACAACATAGTGGAGTCTGTAGAATCAGACGTGGTCCATAGTGGAGTCCTTATGATTTATTGGCTTCTTAGGAACTAATCTCTATTTGAAAAAAAATTAAAAATTCTGTATGTATTTGAACAAATTAAGATGACTTATATTGGTTATCCTGCTACATAACCATTGAAAATATAAATAATCTAAGAAAAAATTATGATAAACCAAAATTTTTATATTTTCATTATCATTATATATTTTCTTCATATTTTAATAAAAATTAATTTACAAATAACTTATAGTAAAAATGAACAACATAAAAAAATAATCTCATCAATATAAAAAATAATACATGATGGATAGATACACTCATTAAAATTAAAAAAAATAGATAATAAAATAAAATAAAAATAGGAATATATTTTAGATATATATATATATATTTCTCTCCTAGAAATATCACACTTATGAATAGTATGATAAAAAGCAAAGAGGAGACTAGAGAAAATATTAGAAAATTATAAATTATATATAGAATATATATATATAATTTTGTATAATATTTACTAAAGGATATAAAGGTTATTAATAGTGATTAAAAGTAATATTTTATTTTTATAATAGTAACTAGATGTTTGGATAGATGTGGAGATCTTAAGAGGCTGAAAAACCCTTTGAGTATGGTTATTTGGATGACTGAAGAGGCCAAACAAGTTGTAAATTTAAAAAGGGATGAATTAATGTGTTCTCAATTGAAACATGGTCAATATATAGTGTTAATATTAGAATGATATTTGGTGTGATTTGATAAATACACATTTATCATACTATTTTGTGTTTAGTTACTTTCTCATTTGAGTCATACAATGTCATGATTTCTAAGGAAAATGGTTCATGATTTTTAAACTAATTTTAGTATTTTGTTAAATAAAAACATTATCATTGGTTAATGATTGGATCATTGTATTTGATTTGAGTTTTAAAGGAATAATTAATTCATATATTGCAATGATCAGGTTTTGGTTTCTTTTTAAATTGGTTTATTAGGAAGAAAATTTGGTATGTTATTATTATTTGGGTAAGGATGAATTTTAATGACTTTCTTTTTAAATTATTTTTACACCATATCAGATATAAGGTAAGAATAAAAATTCATAATTTTCCATCTTATTAATATCATTCAAAAGGTTCTGAGGATTTCAGAATGAATATTTTATTCTAGATAAAATATTGGGGTCCCATAATGAAAACATTATAATGGTTCTAATAATTCTAAAATAAAATATAAAAATAATTAAGGGTTTTGAAGTATGTCTAACATTGGGGAAACCAGTATAAAGTATCCTTGAAGGGTTCTATTTCTTTAGAATGAAATTCCATTGTGAAATTAATTAGAGGAAAATGGAGTAATTTTGGTCACGTTGATGTTGATAAATAATAAAACCATACCAAAGAAACTTTATAACCACAACATAGTTGAGTATGTAGAATCAGAGGTGGTCCATAGAGGGGATAATTAATATTCTCAATGAATTTTATATTTAAATTTATAAAAAATAGGGGTAAAGAAAATTTTTACAATATAGGTGATATGTTTGACACATTTTTATCCAAAAATGTCATCTATGAAATGGCTATTTTTGTTTTGGATAATCCATGGTGATGGTACATATAAAAAATAAGTTTCACTCATAGTGTAACTTCATATTTATAATATAAATGAATCTAGTTAACCTAGGAGGATTCCACCACCCACTCTAGTGTGAATTGAATTTTAAATTTGGTTATAAATTCAAGAGTATAATGATTGTAAATTTATGAAAAAAAATAAAGAGGCACATGGGATCACGGAATATGATGATCAATTATCTTATTTTCCTTCATTTTTAAATCCTATATATAGGAGTTCATGAATATACCATGAATAATTTCATTTTTCAATTTTATATTAAAAATATTGAATTTTTTTTTGGAATCAAAA
The DNA here is from genome assembly GCA_963277665.1 of Viscum album. Taxonomy (NCBI): domain Eukaryota; kingdom Viridiplantae; phylum Streptophyta; class Magnoliopsida; order Santalales; family Viscaceae; genus Viscum; species Viscum album. The sequence continues at coordinate 548,487,207 of OY728121.1, forward strand.
CCATGATCATTTTGGTTTTATCCTCATGGTAATGAGAGTTTGTGAATATTCTACTAACCATTATGCATTCATATTCATTTTCACTCAAACAAAAATCATTGTATCATCACTATAAAGAAAAAAAATATAACTAGTGATGTGAATAAGATGATTTTCATGATTTTTTATACCTACTAATTTACATCCCAAAAATTAGTGACAAACCCTCTTCCAGGCTATCCCATTGTATTAGAGCATTCTCTATACAGTTGCAAGTAAATATTACCTTGGATCTAATTTTGATCAGGTTTTTTACATTTTATGGATAAGATATTTAGATTCAAAAAATAAATATGGATATAATTTATTACACATATTGAAACCCAAATTTGAGGTACGTCACCTCATTATAATTGTTCTTTTATGTTTGATGTTTTTGAAATAATTTTAGTAGATGTTTTATGTGTAGAAAGATGAGGAGGTCTTGGAGTTAGGATGAAATAATTTTCTGAAGTAAACATTTACACTATTTAAGGGTTTCAAATCATAACGTATTTGGGGGTATATATCTTGTATCATTTCAAAATTTGTTTGGTTTTCCAAAGCCTATTTAAGATGTGAAATAATTCAAAACGTGATGTATGTTTCTCAAAGAAAAGAAGTCAAGGTGACATGAATATCAAAATAAATTGGATCTCAATAAATTTTTATGGGGATTAATAAATATCATTACGAATTGAACAACCCTTGATAGATTAACCCACCATATTTGTGTGATATTACTCAGTCAGACTACTCTATTTTCCTATTAACATCCCATGTTTCTCTAGGTAATTTCTAGTGAACACTGACCTACAGACTCCAATTCCACTAAATCATTGAGAATTTGTTTGTGGATATAAGAGTTACTGGTTCCCAACTTCATTATCATAGTAGATATCCTTAGGTTGTCTCATGTGGAACCATTAACCAATGCATAATATTTTCTATATGTTTTTGTATTTCTATTGAAGAGATCACTGTGGGTTTTATTTCAGGAATGGGAGGAAGATGGTTATCTAATAAATAATCTTGGATCTTTTGTTTTAATAATAATCAAGGTATGTTCATTCTCTTCCACTATACCATTCTAAAATATCTTTTCTTTAATGTTGATATTTTCTCCATATTTTTAATGGAAATACCTTTATTTTGGTTTGTGGGAAACCCTTGTTTTGAATCGGTTTCAAAAAGGGTAGTTTTAAAATATGTTGTTGGGATATTTTATTCAATGTTGTCAATGGAATTGATTTAAAAATACATAGAAAACTATTTTATATGTTATATTTTCTTTTCATACAAGGTTGATTGTGGTCATATTTAATTGTACGAGGCCTTTTCGAAACAAACTTGGTGCTCAGTGATATCTTGAAAGGCTTAATGGGATATCACGTAGTGAAGATTATGTCACAAAAATATTTCTACTCACTCTTATTGGGATTTCCACTAGAATTATTTTCTATTTGTGTGTATGAAATATTTAATGGCTATGCCATGTGGAAATTTAAAGAGATAGAAGAAGTATTTATAATGTTAAATTGCTTTCACAAATTTGTCTCCATCGATAATATTTTATATATTAAAACACAATGTTTTTTTATAAAATTTGATAACCTATTCATATACTAGTGGAATGTGATTTGATGTATTTTGGGAAATTATAATGAGTTATATTCTCACCCCATTCTTGGGAAAAAATGTTTCATCGGTCGATTTAATCTACATAGATACAAGGATGGTTCATATTTTTTACTTCTCTAGTAGCGATCCATGAATTCAAGGTTTGGTTGCAGATGCTATAGATGGGGTTTGTCTATATCATATTTTGAGATGGTGACACGTTGGTTCCAATGTTTTTCTTTTTTCATTCTATTCATTTCACCTTTATTTATTTTCCAATTTTACTCTAATATTGCATGTATTGGTATTTTATTAAGTTATATGATTGTTTATTCAAGTATCATATAAAGGATTGGTTTTTATTTTTTATTGTTTTTTATTGTTTTGTCATTAAAGGTGAAAACTAACCCACAATGATTCATAATCCATTGAAATTTAGTTTTCAGCTTTGGGGCCCAGGGGATGTCATAAAAGGCTATTTCCATTTTTTCTATTCTTATGCCAATGAGGTGGGGTGAGTGTTATATATGGTATATGTTTTTTTAATTCCTACAGTTTTGTTGGTAGAAAAAATGTAGTAATATGTATAGAATAAGAAGACGTAGCTACTTTTTACGTGCTGAACATCATGTTAGCAGGGTCTCTCGGTACATAAGTGTTATGATCCACTTCTATGAGAATTTTTATATTATCTACTTGGGATTAGCTGATGTTTTTTTCATACCTTGAATTTTTATCGATACTAACCATTAATACTACATGTTATATCTTCTTTTTGATGAATTATTGATAAAAATGGTTAAAATGGATAAAATGGTTATTCCTAAAATAATAGTCATAGTGGTTGTTTTTCTTGTTGTGATAATTGTTTATAATGTTCTGAAATTCATTCGAGCCTTATGTTCCTAGAGAAAAATAGTTAAAATGTTGTATTATTATATATTTATAAAATAGAACTATGAATAATCCATATAAATTAGAATAAATAAGCTACTATAAATTTGGTTACACATGAGCCATTGAAAAAACAACAACAGAAAAAGTGCATTTTGAAATTGTTTCAACATTATGAGAGAGGAAATTGAAATGATGAACCTAGGAAAGTATATCTTTTAGTAAATTTTCAAAAAAGACTCCACCCATTTTTCTAGGGGATTATAAATTTGATAAAGAAGAACTGTGGGAAAACTGATTGAATAGAAACATTGATTTTCTCAGAATAGTATAAGATTTGATGATTATGTTTCTAACCTATATGTTTGAATATATTTCATAGAAACAATTTTATTTAACTATAAAAGACAAATATGAACAAGGACATATTTGGTAGTATTTTAATTAAGTGTTTAATGAAAAGTTATATCCCTAGACATTCAAAATAGAAAGAACAAAATATTTCTTCATATTGAAGCATGAAAACCTCTCTATCATAGAATTTGTAGGTATGATTTTGAAAACATTTAATTTATCATTGGATGTACCTACCATTTCAACCATGAATGGTAATATCATTGAGTCATGATTACAACCAGATATTCAATCCATGATATATGTTCAATTTTTAATATATAAAATAGATATGTTGAAAATGGAAATACTGTGAGAAATAGATCTATTAGAAATCATTTTGGAGGTATTCTGTTTGTTCCCATGGGGGAAATTTTCAACTATAGTGTTGGAAATGTGAGGTAGAGCGATTCCCACTCTCACAGAGGTATCCAACATTAGACTCAGACTATAAAATCATATAGTTTTCCCACTTGATCTAATATCATATTATTGTTTTTAGTGTGGTTAGTTAATATAAAATAGGATATTATGTACTATAAAACTAGGGAATTACAACTAATGTGGTAAGATAGGTCATATGATGATGTTTTTTCCTAAAATTCAGAGTTCAACAGGTGAAATAGGATCTAATCAGTGTCATATTTTATATTATTTAATAGAATAGTCCTATAAAACTAATTCGAATCTAAAAAATAGGTGAAATAGGATTTTCCCTGGACCACTTCCATAAGGCCCCAGCCTTAAACCTTACATAATATTGAATTAAATTAATAATTCACATTGAGGATATTTTCAGGTTTAGAGTTTTAGAGAATTATAACACAACTATTACATCTCAAAATATTACAAAGTAGAGACTTCTACTAAGTTTCTATAGAATAAAAAAAACTCTTAAAAAGAAACATGTCTATTTCCATGTTTTATATAGCATGACATTCCCTTGATCCCATCTTTGACCCTATTCCACATTAAGTCCTATGAAAAACATTTAAAAAAAACTTGGGGTGAGCATAAAAAGCTTAGTAAGGGATACACAAAGAATGAAAACAGTTAGTTTATCAAAACAACAAGTAAACTATGTATACTTTATCAGAGTAATACTTTTCACCTTCATGAAGTAGTAAAAAATATTCACTAAAATAAAAGATCATTACTTAGAATTTTGTAACCAAAATATTACCATAAAACCCATATAAAGATCACATAACATATAAAGGTAACTTGGGACATAAACATACTTAAATGGAATAACCATACGGTCGACTTCCACTCATATCACTTAATGGAATATCCATACGGCCGACTTCCATAAATACTTAATGGAATAGCCATACAGCCGAGTTCCATACCCAATGCATTGGAGGTTATAACATAACCACCCATCCTGGTATTCATGGCACCACCCGTCATATGGTTTATCACGTAACCACCTGTCAAATGTCCAAGTACCATTATAAAATAATAAGACATAAAAAAACATAATGGAAAGAAAACATTTCAACACTTTGATCACAATATATCACTCAAATATATTGACATAACAAATCCATTATAAAAAACATTTTCAATACCAAAATACATAAAAGAGTATATGGTATTTATTTCATTTTAAAAACATCACGGCTTGTTGAGGAAGCCAAAGACCAAATAATACCCGCGACGGCGGAAAAGGTCATTGTCACCGCGTACGTTAAAAGAAACATTCCTTTTTTTCATTTTGTAAAACGCTTTGTAGAAAAAGATTCCTTTTGTATAAAAGTAATGGTCAAAGGGTTTTATACACCGTATAAAAGAAACTTGTGTATAAAACGAAATATGCCTCAATGAAAGGAGATTGAGATGATGTCCCTTACCTCGGGTTCGTCTTGACTCGATCATTCTTTAACTTCCTAAATAATAAACTTAAGTTAATTTTTACTTGCTTAAGAACCTTTTTCAAGTTCATTATTCCTTTTATATCACTTATTACCATGTCATAAACACTATGTAATTATTTAAGTTATTAACGGTCGTTTTAACGATCATTGGTACTTGAGTCAAAAATATGCTCTTTATAATTACAAGTTGTTCATGTATCCATTAAATCCAGAGTTAAACTCATGATGTAGATATAATATATATCATATATATCCAGTATATAAATGCATTTATAATATTACACAATAATTTAGAGGTAAGAAATGAAATGCACCGTTCTTGGAGACGTTAAGTCGTACGTACGCATGAACGCTACTTTCATTTCTATGTCATATTAACGGAATTAAAACTAAATGAGAGTTATGTATATTTTAATTCCAGAATTATATTAATCATTTAGATGTAACATACATCATATATATCCATTATATATATGTACTTATAATAGTACATTACATTTGGGGATAAGAAATGAAACGCACCGTTCATGGAGACGGTAAGCCATACGTACGCATGAACGTTACTTTCATTTCTATCTCATAATTTAATGGGAAGAAAAAATAATGATATAGAGGTATATTATAATTCCAGTATAACATCATATATAATAACTTTAAATCCATCCTTTATATGTCCCACATATGGCATTAACGAATCAAATCACTTTGAGGGGGCGGTAGTCCGCACTTCCTAAAATGAAATTATCATGTTTACCCTTAATGGAAGCCATAAAGTTATGCTCAAAATGAAAAATACCGAAGCTTAAGGAAAACATAAAAATATTATATATCATATATAAATATAGTGTCATCTTAATGGCTACCTTTGAAGGTGTTAAAAGAATGTTGAACAATCATCGTTTCGGGAGGCATAAATTCGCCATCAACGGAAACAATATGTTATTTAACCATTAGATGTAGATGTGTGTAAGTGTAGCTCGAAATATTCTTATAAAAACATCCTAGTATATTTAATATACTGGATTTGTTACAAAATAAATGAATAAAAAGAGTTTATGGGGTTGGAGAAGCAAAATAAAACAAAAGAACACAAGTGAAGACATCACCTTAAATTCGGGTAACTCTCTTAGATTTGAGCTCAAAGGATTCCTTGGTAAGACTTATGCCCAAAGTGAGGCTTCAAGGAGTAATAGAGGGATGTGGAGAGACAAACTGGGTAGGGGTTGGCCGAGCCAAAGGCTTTGGAAGTTTGGGTAAGGTGGTAGAGGTGGGGGCCTTTTATAAGAGGAGAGGAGGGGCACTCTTGGAAAGAAAAGAAAAGTCACTTTATTTTAAAATCATATTCGGATTTAAGAGGTCCCACATTGATATAATTCGAGGATAAGGTGATAAGGGTGCGAAATATACCCATACAATAGGTTTTGTACATGTTTAGGGCATATATTATACATTATCGTTTCATTTTATTTAAATCCATTATTAATGAGGTAATCGCTGCATCATCATGATGCCATAAATAATTTAATATATTTAATTTTATAAAAATTATAAAAAAATATAATGATGTAGGAAATATTTTTATCTTTCTAATGAATATTTATAGTCAAAAATATTATTTGTATAACCCCATGTAATTTTTTTTTAGTAAAACAACTCATGTTTGTGACATTTTTATTTTAACATTAAATAAAAAGGTATTTATGTCATTTTCCAACCAAAGTGGCTCCATGGGATCCCCATGTTGACCCATGTATTGTCTTGGTCGGCCATGACACATCCAATAAGGGTAGGACATGTGTCAAGGTCATCTCATATTATTAAAACATTATTTTTACCTTAAACTACACAAATTACCTCTAATCGCGATTAAAAACTTAATAAGTTACTATTCACCAAAAAATTTATTTTAATCCCATTGAACCAAATTTTACTTCTTAATGACAACCATTTATGTCGGATTTTTGAAATTCAAATAAAAAAGGTGGTAAAATTTCATTTAAACGAAAAATCAGTTTTTTAAGTACCACTTAGTGGTTTCACTATTCGTCAAAAATTGATGTTTTTCAGAAAAATATGAAAACTTCACCCTAAGCTATATTTGATATTATGAATTCAAAAATGAAGTCCATTTTTAAAAATTCACAAAATATAAGTTTCATTAATTAATTTAATAATTACTTTCCACTGTCAGAGCAAATAGCGTGTTTTTATGAAACAATAAGTATCAAAAGATTGACAGTAGTTTAAGTCAGATATCAAAGTGAAATTAATTCCAAAAACCACTATTGGATTTAATGGTAAAAATATATTCTAATATCACTTTAAAACCAATTCAAAATATAATCTAATCATATAAATAAATTAGATTAAAAAGTGGTTTTGCATTAAAATACAACATTTTACACTATTCATTAAAAAATGAACTTTATCGGAAAAATACCAAAAATTTACACAAAGTAAATTTTGATGTCCCGATTCTAAAAAAGAGTTATATTTGGTCCAATAGAATTTATAAGAGTGATAAAAACTATATTTAATGACGGTTTTCCATCAAAAGGTGATAAGTGAACCTTTAGTGAAAATTATGGTATAAATGCCTAAAATTGAATTCTTTCAGTATTTTAAGCCTTTATCTTTTATTGGATAAATGTAAAAACATTTAAAAAACATATATAATCATATTTTAGTTATTTCTATCCATTCCCGCCAATACAACGACTACATGTTAACTACCATTTAAAATAATATTATTATATTATTAGTGTGCAACGTAAGTTTTCAAAGAAACTCATCGTTGCATATCGAGTACGCTATCGAACATAGCAACCCCTTTTAATTAAAATTAATATTTAATTCGTAAATATTAATAAATATGAAAATTCTTTATTCTTTATATACCTGGGATGTTACATCCTTCCCCCCTTTTGGGAATTGCATCCTCGCAATTTTATTCACTTATCAAAATAAGTGGGGGTATTTATCCCTCATAGCATTTTCAGATTCCCACATTGCCTCTTCAACCATATGGTTTTTCCACAAAACCATTACTTGGTGAATTACCTTATTTCGCAACACTTTCTCTCTTCGGTAATGAATCTAGACTGGTTGTTCTTCATAAGATAGGTTCTATTCCAGCTGAACTACCTCTGGACTCAAAACATGGGATGGATCTGGCATATACTTCCTCAACATCGAAACATGAAAAACATTGTGTACCTGAGATAAACTCATAGGTAAAGCCACTCGGTAAGCAACTGATCGAACTCTCTCCAGAATTTCATATGGTCCAATGAACCTTGGACTCATCTTTCCTTTCTTACCAAATCTCATCACACTTTTCCATGGAGAAACCTTGAGAAAAACATGATCACCTACCTCGAAAGATAGATCCTTCCTCCGGTTATCCACACAACTCTTCTGCCTACTTTGAGCTGTTCTCATGTGTTTCTGAATCAACTGAACTTTTTCTGCCATCTCTTCTACCAATTCTAGTCCCATCAGCTTCCTTTCACCCACTTCATCCCAAAATTCTAGATTTCGACATCGCTTCCCATATAATGCCTCAAAAGGTGCCATCTGTATACTGGAATGAAAACTGTTATTATAAGAAAACTCAACCAAAGAAAGATGTTGGTCCCAAATTCCCTAATAATCCATCAAACAAGCTCGTAGCATATCCTCCAAGGTCTGAATTGTTCGTTCTGACTGTCCATCTGATTGAGGATGAAAAGCTGTACTAAAATTTAATTCAGTACCCAACGAATTCTGAAGGCCTTTCCAAAAGTTAAAAGTAAACCTGGGATCACGATCAGACACAATGGATAGAGGAAATCCATGTAACCTGACTATCTCATTAAGATAGAAACGGGAAAGTTGATCTTGTCAAAAAGTATCTCGTATAGCAAGGAAATGAGCAGATTTAGTCAAGCGATCAACAATAACCCAAATTGCATTATTACCTCGAGATGTCCTCGATAATCCCACAACAAAGTTCATGGATATGTTTTCCCATTTCCACTCTGGCACTGGTAAAGGCTGAAGCATCCCTTTCGGTAACTGCCGCTCTGCTTTAACCTGCTGACAAGTCAAACACATCATAGTAAAATAAGCAATATCCCTTTTCATTCCATCCCACCAGTAATACTTCCGCAGATCTCTGTACATCTTAGTACTGCCAGGATGAACTGAAAATGGAGAACTATGAGCCTCACATAACAAATCATTCTTCAACTGTGAATCACAAGGCACAAATAATCTCTTCCCAAACCTCAAAACAAAATCATTATAAATGTTGAATTCAGGCAACCTACCCTTCTGAACCAGCTCTACCTTTTTCTACAACTCACTGTCTTCCCTCTGTGCTTGCTTAATTCTGTCTGATAGGGATGATCTCACTGATACCTGAAACAAAACAGAATAACTTCTTGCACCAACAAATTCTATGCCAAAGTTCATCAAATCAAAAACCAAAGGATCTCATTCCAAACATATCATGGTTAATGAAGCATCACTTTTTCGACTCGAATCATCAGCCACTTTATTTGATTTTCCCAGATGGTAGTGAATTGTACAATCATAGTCATTGATTAATTCCATCCATCTCCTCTGTCTCATGTTCAATTCTTTCTGAGTGAATATATACTTTAAACATGTGTGATTAGTATATATTTCACACTTTACTCCATTCAAATGATGCCTCCAAATTTTTAAAGCAAAAACAACAACAGCTAATTCCAAATCATGTGTAGGGTAATTTACCTCATGAGTTTTCAACTGACGTGAAGCATAAGCAATTAACGGATCATTCTTCATAAGGACACAACCAAGTCCCTTCAATGAAGCATCATTGTATATAACAAACTCACCATTCCTGGAAGGAAGTGCCAAAACTGGAGCATTCACCAATCTTCTTTTCAACTCCATAAAACAATCATCACATTGTTCTATCCAGATAAACTTAACACCCTTCCGAGTTAGCTTAGTCATTGGACTAGATAACCGTGAAATTTTTCAACAAACCTTCGGTAGTAACCTTCCAAACCAAGAAAACTATGGATCTCGGTTACATTTGTGGGTGTTGGCCATTCTTCAACAACTTTTGTTTTAGCAGGGTCAAAAGTTATGCCATATTTTGAAACAATGTGACCCAGGAAAGAAATTTGTTGTAACCAAAACTCACACTTGCTAAATTTTCAATATAGTTTCTTTTCTTTTAAGGTTTGCAAGATAACCCTTAAATGACTTTCATGCTCCTCTTTACATTTAGAAAACACCAAAATATCATCAATGAAAACAACCACAAACTTATCCAAGAACTCATGGAAAATTCTATTCATAAGGTCCATGAATACAGCAGGTGCATTGGTTAACTCAAAAGGCATAACTACAAATTCATAATGGCCATATCTAGTACGGAACACAGTCTTCGGAATGTCTTCTTCTTTTACTTTCAACTGATGGTACCCCAACCTCAAGTCAATCTTCAAAAAATACTGAGCTCCCTGGAGATGATCAAACAAATCATCGATATGAGGCAAAGGATACTTGTTCTTAACAGTAATATTATTCAAGGCTCTATAATCAATGCAAAGTCTCATTGATCCATCTTACTTTTTAACAAACAAGACAGGAGCACCCCATGGTGATGTGATAGGTCGAATGAAACCTTTATCTAAAAACTCCTTCAATTTCTTCTTTAACTCTAAAAGTTCAACTTGAGCCATTCGATAAGGGGGTTTTGAAATTGGCTTAGAATCAGGAACTAAGTCAACAGTAAATTCAACTTCTCGATCATGAATAATACCAAGAAATTCATCAGGAAAAACATCAAGATACTCATTTACCACTGGCACATCATTAATATGAACAGTTCCTTTATTTTTAACAATATGTGCAAGGTAAAATTCATTTCCATCTTTTCCTAGTTTCTCAACTTCCTGATATGTTATCAAAATCAATGGTTCATTCTTGTACACAAACAGAAAATCTTTCTGAAAAGAAACCATTTTAGCTCTGTAGTCAATATTAGCATGATAAACAGAAATTCAATCCATGCCCAAAATAACATCAAACTCTACTAGAGGAAAAACAATAAGGTTTGCTGGTAGATTATTTCCACACAAAAGGATAGGATGGTTCTTATAATTCCTTTTTGTCTCAACATTCCCTCCGGGTGTTTTTACCATAAGTTCAGGATTCATATCTTGAGATGGAATTTCCAATTTACTAGAAAACTTCATAAAAATGAAAACGTGTGTAGACCCTGAATCAAACAACACATTGGCATAATCTGAACAAACAAACAGTGTACCTGATACCACTTCATTCGATGGCCCAACATCTGCTGAGGTTGTTGCAAAGGATTTCACCACCCCTTTCTACTTGTAGTCTGGCTGCTTTCCCCTAGTTGAGTTCTTCGTTAGACACTCATTTTCATAATGACCCATTTCATTACACTTAAAACATCTTACCGCTGGTTTTTCATTTCCTGCTTGATCATCCTCCTTACAGTTAAGAGCAATATGACCAGACTTACCACACCGAAAACACTTACCCAACATGGATAAACATTCTCCAGGATGCATTTTACCACACTTCTCACAGGATGGATATTTGGTTTTCTTACCTCCTTGCTTCATTGATGAATTCTTCCCTTTTTCCGGCCAACTGGACCTCTTATTCTATTTTTTGTCATAGATCACCTGATCATTGTCAAACTTCATTTCCACCCTCTCCGCACATCGAACAGGTTTTTCATAACTATTGAACTCACGAGAAGCTAAAGCCCTTCGATACATTGGTTTTAACCCTGAGTAAAAAGAGTTTATTTTACTATCAAGATCTCGTATGATGTTTGGAGCATATCTTGCCAATCGAGTGAACTTTTCTTCATAAGCAGCCATTGAATCATCCTCCTACCTCATCACTAGGAACTGTTTTTCCATCCTAAGACAACCCACCTTAGGAAAATATTTCTCAAGAAACATACCTTTGAATTCGTCCCAGTGAAGATCCTCAATCTCTTCACTATCCCTGATATTTTTCACCATCGATCACCACTGATCAGCTTCACCTTCAATACGGTAAATAGGAAGACTAACCTTTTGATGTTCCGAACACCCCATGACATCAAAAATATTCTCTAGTTCTTTAATCCACCCTTCAGCTTGCACGAGGTCAGATGATCCTCTGAATGATGGGGGATGTTTCTTCATGAAATGTTCCACCACTGACATGTTCCTCGGCGGTTGATCTGTCTAATCTCATTCATGGATACCACCACCATTTATAGCATGAGTCAACTGTGCCATCACTGAAACAAACTGTTCAGTTCTGATTCCAACCATCTCAGGTTCCTGATTTGGAAGGTTGTCTTCCTCCTGATGTCGTCACAACATAGCTTCTTTGTTTCCTCTGTGGAAAACTATTCTGAACAGTGAAATATCTTAGGTGAACCAACATGGTAATCTTTAAATGCTATATCATTTCAATCATACCATAAATTAACTTATAATTTTACACTTTTCTAACTCCTAAAGTTGTCTAAACCGACCTATGATACCAACTATAAGGCCTCGGCCTTAAACCTTACATAATATTGAATTAAATTAATAATTCACATTGAGGATCTTTTCAGGTTTAGAGTTTTAGAGAATTAGAACATAACTATTACATCTCAAAAGATTACAAAGTAGACACTTCTAATAATTTTCCATAGAATAAAAAAACTCTTAAAAAGAAACATGTCTAGTTCCATGTTTTATATAGCATGACATTCCCTTGATCCCATCCTTGACCCTATTCCATATTAAGTCCTGTGAAAAAAATTTCAAAAAAACTTAGGGTGAGCATAAAAATCTTATTAAGGGATACACAAAGAATAAAAACAGTTAGTTTATCAAAACAACAAGTAAACTATGTATACTTTATCAAAGTAATACTTTTCACCTTTATGAAGTAGTAAAAACTCTTCACTAAAATAAAATATCATTACTTAACCTTTGGTAACCAAAATATTACCATTAACCCCGTATAAAGATCACATAACATATAAAGGTAACTTGGGACATAAACATACTTAAATGGAATAACCATACGGTCGACTTCCACTCATATCACTTAATGGAATAGCCATACGACCGACTTCCATACATACTTAATGGAATAGCCATACGGCCGACTTCCATACCCAATGCATTGGAGGTTATAACGTAACCACCCGTCCTGGTATTCACGGCACCACCCGTCATATGGTTTATCACGTAACCACCCATAAAATGTCCAAGTACCATTATAAAATCATAATACATAAAACAAACATAATGGAAAGAAAACATTTCCACACTTTGATCACAATATATCACTCAAATATATTGACATAACAAATCCATTATAAAAAACATTTTCAATACCAAAATACATAAAAGAGTATATGGTATTTATTTCATTTTAAAAACATCACGGCTTGTTGAGGAAGCCAAATACCAAATAATACCCACGGCGGCGGAAAAGGTCGTTGTCACCGCGTACGTTAAAAGAAACATTCCTTTTTGTCTTTTTGTAAAACTCTTGGTAGAAAAAGATTCCTTTTGTATAAAAGTAAAGGTCAAAGGGTTTTATACACCGTATAAAAGAAATTTTTGTATAAAACGAAATATGCCTCAATGAAAGGAGATTGAGACGAAGTCCCTTACCTCGGGTCCGTCATGACTCGATCGTTCTTTAACCTCCTAAATAATAAACTTAAGTTAATTTCTACTTTCTTAAGAACCTTTTTCAAGTTAATTATTCCTTTTATATCACTTATTACCATGTCATGACCACTATGTAATTATTTAAGTTATTAACGGTCGTTTTAACGATCATTGGTACTTGAGTAAAAAATATGCTCTTTATAATTACAAGTTGTTCATGTATCCATTATATCCAGAGTTAAACTCATGATGTAGATATCATATATATAACATATATCCATTATATAAATTCATTTATAATATTACATAATCATTTAGAGGTATGAAATGAAATGCACCGTTCATGGAGACGGTAAGCCGTACGTACGCATGAACGCTACATTCATTTCTATGTCATATTAATGGAATTAAAACTAAATGAGAGGTATGTATATTTTAATTCCAGAATTATATTAATTATTTAGATGTAACATAAATCACATATATCCATTATATATTTGTACTTATAATAGTACATTACATTTGGGGATAAGAAATGAAATGCACCGTTCATAGAGACGGTAAGCCGTACGTACGCATGAACGCTACTTTCATTTCTATCTCATACTTTAATGTGAAGAAATAATAATGAAATTGAGGTATATTAAAATTATAGTATAAAATCATATATAATGACTTTAAATCCATCCTTTATACGTCCCACATATGGAATTAACGAATCAAATCACTTTGAGGGGGCGGTAGTCCGGACTTCCTAAAATGAAATTATCGTGTTTACCCATAATGGAAGCCATAAAGGTATGCTCAAAATGAAAAATACATAACCTTAAGGAAAACATAAAATTATTATATATCATATATAAATATAGTGTCATCTTAATGGCCACATTTTAAGGTGTTAAAAGAATGTTGAACAATCATCGTTTCGGGATGCAGAAATTCGCCATCCACGGAAACAGTATGTTCTTTAACCATTAGATGTAGATCTGTGTAAGTGTAGCTCGAAATCTTCTTATAAAAATAACCTAGTATATTTAAGATACTGAATTTGTTACAAACGAAATTAATAAAAAGAGTTTAGGGGGTTGGAGAAGCAAAATAAAACAAAAGAAAACAAGTGAAGGCATCACCTTAAAATCAGGTAACTCTCTTAGATTTGAGCTCAAAGGCTTCCTTGGGAAGACTTCTGCCCAAAGTGAGGCTTCAAGGAGTAAGAGAGGGATGTGGAGAGATAAAATGGGCAGGGTTTGGCCGAGCCAAAGGCTTTGTATGTGTGGGTAAGGTGTTAGAGGTGGGGGCCTTTTATAAGAGGAGAGGAGGGGCACTCTTGGAAAGTAAAGAAAAGTCACTTTATTTTAAAATGATATTCGGATTTAAGTGGTCCCACATTGATATAATTTGAGGATAAGGTGATAAGGGTTCGATATATACCCATAAAATAGGTTTTGGACATTTTTAGGGCATAGATGTTACGTTATCTTTTCATTTTATTTAAATCCATTATTAATGAGGTAATTGCTGCATCATCATGATGTCATAAATAATTTAATATATTTAATTTCTAAAAATGATAAAAAAAAATATCATGATGTATGAAATCTTTTTATCTTACTAATGAATATTTATAGTCAAAAATCGGATTGGTATAACCCCATGTAAAAATTGTTTTAGTAAAACAACTCATGTTTGTGACATTTTTATTTTAACATTAAATAAAAAGGTATTTTTGTCATTTTCCAACCAAAGTGGCTCCATGGGGTCACCAAGTTGATCCATGGATTGTATTGGTCGGCCATGACACATCCAATAAGGGTAGGACATGTTTCAATATCATCTCATATTATTAAAACATTATTTTTACCTTAAACTACACTAATTACCTCTAATCGCGATTAAAAACTTAATAAGTTACTATTCACCAAAAAAATTATTTTAATCCCATTGGACCACATTTTACTTCTTAATGAAAACCATGTATGTCGGATTTTTGAAATTCAAATCACAGAGGTGGTAAAATTTCATTTAAACGAAAAATCAGTTTTTTTAAGTACCACTTAGTGGTTTCACTATTCATCAAAAATTGATGTTTTTCAGAAAAATACCAAAACTTCACCCTAAGCTATATTTGATATTCCGAATTCAAAAATGAAGTCCATTTTAAAAAATTCACAACATATAAGTTGCATTAATTAATTTAATAATTAATTCCCGTTGTCAGAGCAAATAGCGTGTTTTTATGAAACAATAAGTATCAAAAGATTGACACAAGTTTAAGTCCGATTTCAAAGTAAAATTAATTCCAACGACCACTATTGGATTTAACGGTAAATATATATTCTAATTTTACTTTAAAACCTATTCAAAAGATAATCTAATCATATAAATAAATTATATTAAAAAGAGGTTTTGAATTAAAATAGAACATTTTACACTATTCATTAAAAATGAACTTTATCGGAAAAATACCAAAAATTTACACAAAGTTAATTTTGATGTCCCGATTCTAAAAAAAGAGTTATATTTGGTCCAATAGAATGTATAAGAGTGATCAAAACTATATTTAATGATGGTTCTCCATCAAAATGTGATAAGTGAACCTTTAGTGATAATTAGGGTATAAATGCCTAAAATTGTATTCTTTCCGTATTTTAAGCCTTTATCTTTTATTGGATGAATGTAAAAACATTTAAAAACATATATAATCATATTTTAGTTATTTATATCCATTCCCGCCAATACAATGGCTACATGTTAACTACCATTTAAAATAATATTATTATATTACTAGTGTGCAACGTAAGTTGTCAAAGAAATTCAGTGTTGCGTATCGAGTACGCTATTGAACATAGCAACCCCTTTTAATTTAAATTAATATTTAATTCGCAAATATTAATAAATATGAAAATTATTTATTCTTTATTTACCTGGGATGTTTCAACTTCAGTTTATCATTTAACACCGCAATAGGGATGAAAGAGTTATCCCATGCCTGATGAATAATAAATATATAGAGCATAATATGTTATTGTGAGTGAAAACAATGTCACTGTATTGTGAAAGGTTACATTCTTTGGAAAAATTATTTTACACATGTTTTCTAAAATATTGGTGCATTTCATTATTTCCATTCTTTTTATGTGGTTAAAAAATCATGGCTACTTGTGGAAATGATTCCTCATGTCATTTGTAAGGAACCCCCTTTGATAGTTGGAGTATAGAGTATTCAAATGCCTGATATGTTACGTTACGATTGTTATGGTATGATTTATTTGTGATTATAAAATCGTGGAAAAATATTTTTCTTGATTTAATCTTTGTAATATACTGGATAATGGGATTTAAGGCCCATATCGGTTTCTATGTGCAACAATTAATGTTTACATCTTTGTATGGAGTTATTAAACTTTTCAAGGGGAATTATGATATAAATGTATATAGAGATGTTTCTTTAGTGATAGTTAATAGAGCCATATCTAATCAATTATCATCAATTACCTCCAGTTATAACGATGAAAAATGAAATGAAACTCTTCTTGAAATAGTGGATCAATAGATAAATGTCTTTCCAGAAAATTTCTCTATGTAAAAATATAAAATAGAAATAAAATTTACTACCGACTTACTTATAAGAACAATACATATTTAACTACCATATTAAATAATGGATCTAAATGAGGTGTATGAATTAATGATTCATCTTGATTAGTTGTTAAGTAAATACATTATTAGGAATTTTACATCAACTTGAGTTGAAAAACTTTTATTCATAAAGAAGGCATATTGTACTCCCCCCTTGTGTGTTGATTATTGTATGAAAAATAAATTCATGATTAAAAATTATTATCCTCTTTCTCAAGTGGATAATCCATTTTATCAATTAAATATAGCAAAATAGTCCTATAAAATTGATCTATACTCAAGGTATCATCAACTTTTATTCATAATATAGTATATCCAAAAAAACATTTCATATTTTATACAGTCATTATGAATAAAACCTCATGAAATTTAATTTGATGAAAACATTATCATATTTTATGTATTTTATGATCTAAATAATCCATAGGTATATTTAATCATTTTTTTTGTATTTTTTATGTTATTATGGTATATTCTAAAAATTATAATGACTATAAATTTAACATAGAATTTTTACTAAGTATGTTACAAGATCATCATTTATATTATATGTTTTTAATGATTGTATTCTAGATCAAATAATTACATATCCATTAGAGTGTAATTTTTATAGAAGTAATAATAGTTAACACTTGTATTATAAAAGGATTAGTATCATGGATGGCACCAAAGAATGTTTTTGATGTTTAATTTTTTCTTGGATTAACAGGCTGTTATCACCACTTCATTCAGGATTTATCAAAACATTATTCTCGTATGACTTCTATTAAAATTAAATGTCTTCATTTTTTTGTGATATTAAATTTCATAAATAATTTTTGCATCTTAAATTTCATCTCATATTAAAATTCATCGATTTTTTTTCTAGAACTGGGTTACAACTATATAGTATATTGTGATGTATTTGGATTTGGTATTGGTTGTGTTTTCATTTAGGGAGACCACATTGTGGAATATGGTTCAAGAATTTTTTTAGTGAATGGGATGAATTATCCTATGCATGACATTGAATTAGTTGTGTTTTTTCATGCATTAATGATATGGAAACATTTTCTATTTGAATAGAATTTCACAATTTTCACTAACAATAAGAGTTTGAAAAACACCTTTTCTCAGAAATAATTTAACATGAGGCTACATCAATTAATGGAATACCTCCAGATATTTTATTTCAACCTGGTATACATATACTCCAAAGGGAATTCCATATCATAGGCATTTAGTCTAAAATCATACTGTGAAGCTGTATGAGAAGCTTATAACCAAGGACAGTTAATGATCATGACTGTTGATGCCCATTGAGATTGTGCTACACAAGGTGATCATGGAGTTTTATTTTTATTAAATAATAATATAAACTAGAAAATTTATTAAAATAGGAACACACACCATATCATGATAGTATCAAAATAATGTCAAACTGTAATTTTGGGGACAAATTTGAATAATGAAAAAAAGATGAAAATTACTTGTTATGATTTTATAATCAAAGAATTGTTTCTCAATCTATAAACGAATAAATTATTTTAACATGTTATAATTTTAAATAGGCTATTCATCTAGGATTTTATAGAATTTACAATGAAACAAAATCATATTTATTATGAGTAGGTATGAAATGAAAAAATTACACAAAATGTAATGAATTTTTTTACATGTCATCAGGTAAAGGATCAACATCGAAGATTTAGTGGTATGATATAGTGTATGAAAATACATGTATGTAAGTCATATAAAATTATGAAGTATTTTTTCATATGACCACCAAGAACATTACTAAATCACAATGATATATGGGTTGTAATGTATCAACATACTAATTCAGAAAACATTATCCATATTAGATAATCAAACATGGTAGAGGAGTTGGAAAAAATAATTATCTAAAAAGTGCTGAGGATACATGGAGTTATGGATAAAATTACATCTGATAGATATCCTTGTTTCCCATGTTATTTTTGGAAATCACTACAATGGTATTTTGGATGATAATTGACTATGAGTACAACATATCATACATAGATGGATGGATAGTCATAACATACTATTAAAACATTTAAGGACATTATATGAGCGTATTTCATGAACATGGGTTGTTTATGGGAGGATCATATGGCTTTGGTCAAATTTACTTTTCAAAATACCTATCAAGAACTAATATAGATTCCATAATTTGACGTTTTGTATAGCTAGCCTTGTCATTGTCCATTATTTTGGGTGGAAATAAGATGGGCATATTTAATTAGTCCTAGTCTTGACTATGAATGTAAAACAAAATTCTGGTGATCTTGTAGAAGATGTGTACATCTCAATGAATATAGAAGTCATATATAGATAAACATTTCTGGCAATTATATTTTGATTTCAATGACCTTGTCTTATTGAAAGAATCATCGAAACATGGCCATAAATACATGGGGAAACAAGGAATTCTTGAAACAATGTATATGGTAATGTTTGAGTTTATAGAAACAATGAAACTTTTGTGTACAAGATAATGATACCACCGAGATTAAGTTCTATTCATAACATATTTTGTGTTTCTCAATTGAAGAAGTATCATCCAAATCCATTGAATATGGTCAATTGGGATGATGTTACTGATGAGGTGGATGAAAATTTTATCTACAAACCCATAAAAGTTCTATAATGAAAATAAAAGACCACTCTAGGATGATATATTAATTTTTATTGAGTATTATGTAAGAACGATGAACATAAATAGGAAGCATATGTGTAGGGAATGTTTATACAGGAGTGATGGCCAACCATTTTCAAATACAACATAGATATCACTATTTCTATAGATAGAAATCCCAAAAAATGGATGAATGTAGAACCACCATTTTGAGGCATTACATTACATTATTCTTGTTCTTTTATGATTGAATTCATTAGAATAATTTAATTAGAGTTTTTAGTATTGTATGGGGCGGAGATATTGGAGTCTAGAAACTTGAAAATTTAATAGGAAACAATCACACAGTAATATATTTCACATGATATATATTTCTGGGTAAATTCATTATATATTTTAGAAGATTGAATGGTTTCATATAGGTCATTTCGGATTTGTAAACCATTAATGATGTGAAATCCATTTCTTGGGTAAAATATGTCACGGTGACGTGAATATTAGAATAAGGGGAATTTTCATGATTTCACAACATGAATTCATAATTCATGTTATGAATACCCTGGAAATAAAAACATTATACTAGTTTTTCGGTGTAATATTTATCATTCAACCCCATCTATTTTCTTATCCTCTTCCATGGTTTCTCAAGGAGATTTATAGTGAACTTGGATTTCTAAAATATTATTCTAATGAATCATTAAGGATTTTATTGTGGAAATCATTGGTTAGGGTCTCCTCCATCTTTCTATTTTGGGATTTATTTAGGTTATCTCTTTTAAAACCATAGATATGTGTGTATAACCATATGTATAGGTTTTTATTTCTATTTATGTGATCTTTTATGGGGTTTTTATGGGAACGAGATAAAGGGTTTGATCCATGGAATCATCATGGATTTTTTTTGATACTCATAGTCAAGGTAGGTGGAATCTCTCCTAATTTACTATTTTGCAATGTATTATCTTGAATCAAAACATTTTTTATCATACATTGATTGGAAATCCATTTATTAAGTTATGAGGAAAACCATAATTTTGATATTAAGGAAAAGGGGTTGTTCTAAAATATGATCATGAGTTATTTTATTATTATTTTTCAAAATAATTGGTTGTCAAATGATTTTTTTTTTGTGGAAAACTATTTGATATGGATGATATTATTGTCATAAATGGTTGCATGTATTCAAATTTAATTATACATGGACTTAATGAAATGTACATGGTTCTTGGTTCCCACTAGAATGTAACAAGGGGATATCACCTAGTGATGTTTTGGTGAGGTATAGATTTCCTATTGTAAGTGTTATGATTTTTATTGAAAATAATGAATGTGTGTATAGGGATGACATATATAATTGGTATTTCAAGTGTAAATTAAATGAAAAAGTGGATGTATTGATTTAGTTAAATTTAAATCTTAAACTTTTTCCCTTTGAAAACTATTTTTATATTCTCACTCTTTATTTTATATAAAATGTGATACCCTGTTCTTGCCCTAGTGGTGTGTGGTGGGAAGTTGTTCATGACATCCTATTAAGTGATATAATAACCATATAATTGGAAGCATTTCTCTATTTTCAGTTATCTTCTACAAATTTATTGGGAGGTTCATATTTGATATAGCTCTAATGGTCAGCCTTGACTTCATGGTTTGGATTCTGAAGCTAGATCTTGGGAGGGTCTGTGGCATAGTATGATATAGAAACCCCTTTCCTAATGTATTTATATTTGAATTATTATCATTTCTTCTTTATTTTATTCCTACTAAAACTATGATATTTTATGTATTATTATTTCATTGAGTTATGTGATTGTTTTTTAATGCGTCATATAAGAATTGATGATTATTGTTTAGTGACATATGTTGTTTTATCTTCAGGAGGAAAATCATCCCCCAAATTTTCCAAATCCCAAGGAATTAATTTTCAGACTTTGTGGTTTTGGGGATGTCACATACATATATTATCATTTAACCTCTTTTCATGAATATTAATAGGGGTGGGTTGTTACAGTCTATTTTCAATTTAAAATGATTTCATCAAGAGTAATAGAGGATTATTCTATAAATTATATACCCTAGAATAGATGTTCAGGACATAATAATGAATGGTGTATATATTTTTAATCATGTAAAAACTTATACATAATTTGGAAAAAATAATATCCATTATGAATAGGTGGAAATTAATAAATTACCTCATCTATATCAAAGAATTGTTTTACATGAGTCATGGAAAAAAAGAATAAAAAAATATAGGAGAATCGTTTTGATAATAATTATAGTGAAATGAAAGTGAAACTGATCTGGTTATAATCATATATATATATATATATTGGATCTTTTTGTAACACCCCGACCCAGTTACCCAGAGTCGGTGTATTATTGCGTAACATTGGTATGATCAGAAAAAGATCAAGTCTCGAAATACCGATTAGTTTAGTAGCCTTGGAAGTACTAGATACAATCATAAATGTTACATTACATCATAAATTAAAAACTACTATAACAAAGTCTCCATAGTCCACACTCATATCCTCTTCTGGCTATCCCTGCAGGTCATTCATAAAATACTTCTTCACATCCTGGAAAATATTAAAACATTGAAAGGGGTGAGCTTAGATGCTCCGTAAGGATAACAATATAGTGGAATCTTTCATAAATAAACATTAACATTTAAGGAAAAGGTGAACTAAAACAAATGCCTTTTAAACATCAAATTCAACATAATATGGCAAAAATAAAATGAAATATTTCCATTTACTTATTCACATGGATATTTTACTAGTCGAATAATCACATGCAATAACAATAACCACTTTCATAATGATGGAATGCATAATGGCATACTATCATAACCACATAGTCGAGGCCTCGTGCCAAGACTACAAATAAGATTTTTTCAAGGCCTCATTTCAAGACACTAGTTTGTCTCATGATACCTACCAATGCAACGAGGATCTATAGCAGGCTCCACCCGTCATTTATTAAGTCCAATGCATTCCTCATATGAACAGGTTTAAACATATCATAAACCATAACATAGTCATATAACATAAAACATGCATAAAGGAAACATAACATTTCCACATTTCAATCACAAGATATCAATACAAAACATTGATATAATAAAAAAACACTTTCAAAACCATTTTCAATACAATATTAAAAAAAATTAAATATTGGTATTTATTTTTCATTTAAAAAAAGTTATGGCTTATAGAGGAAGCTGAAACTCAAATAATAGTCACGGTGGCGGAGAAGTCGTTGTCACCGCATACGTAAGCAAAAAACATTCCTTTTGTCATTTAGTAAAAACAATTCGTATAAAAAGATTCCTTTTGAATAAAATTAAAAGTCAAAGGGGTTTATACTCCGTATAAAGGAAAGTTGTGTATAAAACCAAATATTCCTCAATAAAAGGAGATTGAGATGAAGTCCCTTACAAAGATCATTTTTTTTAAATAAAATAGATCTATTATGTGTATTCACTATAGGAACACATAAAGAAAGTACAAATACATGATAGGACATAATAATATAATGACATAATTTGAAAGTAGGAGATTAACCCAAAGAATGGAAATTGGGTTAAGAAGTTCCCTTACCTCGTGTCCGACTTGACTCGACCGCTATTTAACCTCCAGAATAAAAAACTAGAGTTAATATATACCTAATTAAGAACCTTATTAAAGTTCATTATTCCTTTTATATCACTTATTACCATGTTATGAACATTATGTAACTATTTAAGTTAATAACGTTCGTTTTGTCGATCTTAGGTACTTGAGTCAAAAATAAACTTCTTATAATTAAATTTTGTTCATGTGGTAAAATATCCTTTATATCCATTATTATATTCATGATTTACATATCATATACATCATATATATCCAGTATATACATTCATTTATAATATTACATAACATTTAGAGGTAAGAAATGAAATGCACCATTCATGGAGACGGTAAGTCGTACGTACGCAAGAACGCTACTTTCATTTCTATTTCATATTTAATGGAATGAAGTTATAATTATATAAAGGTATAATATAAATCCAGTATAATATAATGTATAATACCACTTACTCCATCCTTTATACATCCCACATGCGACATTAACGATTCAAATCACTTTGAGGGGGTCGTAGTTCGCACTTCCTGAAATGAAATTATTGCGTTTACCCATAATGGAAATCGTAAAGGTATTCCATAAATGAAAAATACAGAAAAATAAGGAAAACAATAACATAATATATATCATATATAAAAATAGTGTCATCATAATGGCCACCTTTGAAGGTGTTATATGAGTGTTGAACAATCATCGTTTCGTGAGGCAGAAATTCGCCATCCACAGAAACAGTATGTTCTTTAACCATTAGATGTAGGTGTGTGTAAGTGTAGCTCGAATAATTATTATAAAAACATCCTAGTATATTTAGGATACTGGTTTTGTTACAAAAGAAATTAATAAAAAGAGTTTAGGGGGTTGGAGAAGCAAAATAAAACATAAGAACACAAGAGAAGACATTACCTTAAAATCGGGTAACTCTTTTTGATTTGAGCCAAAGGATTCCTTGGGAAGACTTATGCCCAAAGCGATGCTTCTAGGAGTAAGAGAGGGCAGTTGAGAGAGTATTTGGGTAGAGTTCGGCCAAGCCAAAAGACTTGGAATCTGTGAATAAGGTGGTAGTGGTGGGGGCCTTTTATAAGAGGAGAGGAGGGGCACTCTTGGAATGTCATGAAATGTTACTTTATTATATAATGAGATTAAGATTTTAAAGGTCCCACACATCTATGTTTCGAGGATAAGGTGATATGTGTTCGAAATATACTCATCCAATAGGTTTTTGACAAGTTTAATTCTTTGATTTTACATTATCTTTTCATTTTATTTAAATTGTTAATTAATGAGGTAATCGTTGCGTCATCATGGTGTCATAAATAACTTAATTTATTTAATGTCTAAAAATTATAAAAAAAATCATGATGTATGAAATCGTTATATCCTTCTAATTAATATTTATAGTCAAAAATATTACTTGTATAACCCCATTTAAAAATTGTTTTAGTAAAACAACTCATGTTTGTGACATTTTTATTTTAACATTAAATAAAAAGTTTTTAATGTCATTTTCCTACCAAAGTGGCTTCACGGGGTCCCCAAGATGACCCATGGATTATATTGGTCTTCCATGACTCATCCAATAGGGGTAGGACAAGTACAAAGTTATTTTCATATTTTTATAATATCATTTTTATCATAAATTTCACTAGTTACCTTTAATCGCGATTAATTAAACTTAAAAGTTACTATTCACCAAACATTATTTTAATCCCATTGAACCAAATTTTACTTCCTAATGAAAACCATGTATGTTGGATTTTTTAAAATCAAATCACATAAGTGGTAATGTTTCATTTAAACGAAAAATCAGTTTGTTAACTACCACTTAGTGGTTTCACTATTCATCAAAAATTGATGTTTTTCAGAACAATGCCAAAATTTCACCCTAAGCTATAATTGATATTCTGAATTCAAAAATGATGCCTATTTTACAAAATTCCAAACATATTTGTTGCATTAATTAATTTTATAATTAATTCCCGTTTTCATAACAAATAGCATGTTTTTAAAAAACAATATATATAAAAATATTGACAATTGTTTATGTCCAATTTCAAAGTGAAATTAATTCTAATGACCACCATTGGATAAAATGGTAAAAATATATTATAATTACACTTTAAAACCACTAAATATTATAATTTATGACTATAGATTATTTTTATTAAAAAATTTGTTTTTAATTATTTTTTACTATTCATAAAAAATTGGAAGTTCTCAGAAAAATACAAAAAATTCAACATAGGCTAATTTCGATATTCCAAATCCAAAAATGAAGTCAATTTTTAAATATAAAATTTCTATAATTTTATAAAGTGGGTATTACTATTCATAACGGCTACTTTGATTAGTCGCGATGTGCTAGAACTCGAACTTGCGTACAATCCAAGCTATTTCATTATTGAAAGAGAAGCGTATCGTGGAAGATCGAGGTGTTACATTCTCCCCTCCTTCAATAAATTGCGTCCTCACAATTTGACATTTTTCTTTGAAAATAAAAGGTTGAAAATAGAAAATACCTTTCTGGAAAACCCACATCGTAAATAGGGTTAATAAAAATATAACTTTAAAAGAAATAAAGAGAAGTACAAAGGTCACCCGAGATAGCCCATACTAAGATTCTATGAAAATATGGATATGGAGGAAAAACAAACCATCATGGTCTGATTGAGAGTCGTATAAAACAGGATTAAGAGAAAGTTAACCACAAGAAAATCACAAACTTGTGATTGGTTAAATGGTCATTGAATCCCCAGTAGGAAATGTTAACCGACAATGTTTTTGTTTTAAGTTACCTTTCATAAAGTTAAGATATTTATTTAAGAGATTTACTAAGAATGTAAGGAAATATACTTACTTGTCATGTAGAATTTCATTTTTTAATAAATTTTTACCACAAACCCATCTTTCACTCCAAATGGTAACAGAACTCAAAAATATTCTATTTATCCTAATTGTATAAGGTTCCAAATATTACCACATACCATTTAGATTAGGAAAACTATTTTGTAAAAACCAGGGACTTCCTGTAGGCTAGTGGTAGGTAATGAAGGCCTGTCACACTGTGGTGGTGGGTTCGATTCCTACAGCTTTGTCCGACGTGACGGGTTATCCCCCAACCCGCAGGTTGTCCTTTTCCTAATATTATAGTATTATAATATTCCAAAAATAATCTTCATAAATGTTTTAACCATAAAAAATACTATCCAAAGTTCTTCTTAATCCATTCCAACCTTTATAGTTATCCAAAATACCTCTACCCAGACTTTCTCTAAATGGTCTCTAAATTCCAAAATCAATTGTAACATCGGACTCCCCAAACAAAGTAATGTTTCTCTTATTGTCAGATTCTAAAAATATGATTACCTTACTCATATTAAAACCTTAATGAAATCAAAAAGTACTATAGTATAATCCTTATATATATCACATTATTCGTATAACCAGAATATAATCCTTGAGTCCAAAAGCACCAATACATTAATTATTCCACTTCAACTTTAGTAACAGTATAATATTTTCCTTGATCCCTTGGCATTTTCTGAGGTAAGTTCCCCTGACGCTTAGGAAATTCATTTTCATAATGTCCAATCTCTCTACAATTATAGCATTCCACATTGTCAGTAACTTTCTTTCACTTGCAATCATGAGCTTGGTGGCCTTTTTCACCACACTTGTAACAAACTCCCATTCCTTTTAGGCATGTACCGGAGTGATTCTTCCCACATTTATCACATAATGGAAAATCCTTCTTTCCAGTTTTCCCTTTATCTGTCTTTTGTTCCATCGTTCTCTTATTCTCTTGCTTTACTTAGTTGTCATAAGACTTAGAGAATTCCTTTTCTGTCTTGATAGCACATGAGACAATATCTTCATACGTTGAGAAAGATTGAGATACTAAAGCTCGATGGAGAAGTGGTTTTAACCCATCAAAGAAATGATCAAACTTACTTCTTGGGTTACATATATAATCTGCAACATGCCTTACTAACCTTGTAAAGTTAGCCTCATACTTTGCGACATTCTCATCCTCCTTCTGCCTCAGACTCAGAAATTGATTATCCATATCTGCTCAATGGTCATGTGGAAAGTATTTTTCTAGGAAAATTTCAATAAACTCCATCCATTCCATACTTGATACTTCTTCATCATAATTTGTGTTTTGAATCAGCGACCACCATTGATCGGCATCTCCAGTGAGGCGGTAAACTGCCATGACAACTTTCTCCCTTTTTCTACTCCCCAAGGCCTGGAATATTTTCTCTATGGAGTTTATCCATTGGTCAGCTACTAATAGATTTGTACCCCCATTAAATGTTGGAGGTTGTTGCCTCATTAAGCGGTCTAATATTGATCCTCCACGTTACGGATCCGGGTGCTCCATACGAGTAAGGTTATTGTTCATAACCTGACTGAGTTGTCCCAGTATGGTAATAAGATGATCAGCACCAGTTGTATCTCCATCTCCACAATAATTATCTTGATAAGGAGGGAAATCCCTAGATGGAGTGCGTGAATTGATACGGTTTCCATTCCTCCCACTAGGCACCATTTCTAAACAATAGCATAAACTAGATTAGTTTATGAATTAAAATACATAATTCCATACTTGTAAAACACTTAAAATAAATTTAACTATTTATGGATATAATACATAATCATAAAAATGTTTTCTTTGAGGAAGTATGTACTCATAAGCCCTTTATAATGGTTTGTAAAGAAAATGATAATTATCCTAAGTATATCCCCCGGGAGTGTCGTAACCAAGAGTGCAGCAAGGCCCGTTGTTGTGCACCAATTCCCATTCGAGTCTAGCTCAATGCGGTGTTTTTGTGTTTTACACCTAGGTACATCTGTGCCAGAGCTGCCTCTACCTGATCGTATCCAGACAGGGATTTATTGCTCAGAAAACTCACAAAATCCCTATAATACCAAAATTCTAGGAAGTTCTTCTATAATAATACTCAAAGTCTATCTTCGGGCTATGTGCTCTAATCCAAGTTTATCTAAATCTAGCATCCAAGGTTAGTACTAAACTGGCTCTGATACCAACTGTAACACCCTGACCCTAGTTACCAAGAGTCGGTGCATTATTGTGTAACATTGGCATGATCACAAAAGATCATGTCTCGAAAGACCGATTAGTTTAGTAGCCTTGGAAATACTAGATACATTCATAAATGTTACATTACATCATAAACTAAAAAACAACTATAACAAAGTCTCCATAGTCCACACTCATATCCTCTTCTGCCTATCCCTGTTGGTCATTCATAAAATACTTCTTCACATCCTGGAAAATATTAAAACATTGAAATGGGTGAGCTCCGATGCTCAGTAAGGATAACAATATAACGGAAGCTTTCATAAATAAACATTTACATTTTAGGAAAAGTATAACTAAAACAAAAGACTTTTAAACTTGAACTTCTGCATAATATGTCAAAAATAAAATGAAATATTTCCATTTACTTATTCACATAAATATTCTACTAGTCTAATAATCACATGTAATATCAATAACCACTTTCATAATGATGGAATGCATGATGCCAGACTATCATAACCACATAGTCAAGGCCTCATGACAAGACTACAAATAAGATTTTGTCAAGGCCTTGTGCCAAGACACTAGTTTGTCTCATGAGAGCTACCAATGCATCGAGGAGCTATAGCGGGCTCCACCCGTCAATTATTAAGTCCAATGCATTCCTCATATGAACAGGTTTAGACATATCACAAACCATAACATAGTCGTATAACATATAACATGCATAAAGGAAACATAACATTTCCACATTTCAATCACAAGATATCAATACAACACATTGATGTAACAAAAAAACACTTTCAAATCCATTTTCAATACCAAAATAAAAGAAAATTAAATCTTGGTATTTATTTTTAATTTTAAAAAAAGTTATGGCTTATAGAGGAAGCTGAAACTCACATAATAGTCACGGTAGCGGAGAAGTCGTTGTCACCTAATACATAAGAAAAACATTCCTTATGTCATTTAGTAAAAACATTTCGTATAAAAGGATTCCTTTTGAATAAAATTAAAAGTCAATGGGGTTTATACACCGTATAAAGGAAAGTTGTGTATAAAACCAAATATGCCTCAATGAAAGGAGATTGAGACAAAGTCCTTTACAAAGATAATTTTTTTAAATAAAATAGATCTATTATGTGTATTCACTATAGGTAAACATAAATAAAGTACAAATTCATGATAAGATATAATAATATAATGACATAATTTGAAAGTAGGAGATTAACCCAAAAAATGGAAATTGGGTTAAGAAGTTCCCTTACCTCGTGTCCGAGTTGACTCGACCGCTCTTTAACCTCCTGAATAATTAACTAGAGTTAATCTATACCTTCTTAAGAACCTTTTTCAAGTTCATTATTCCTTTTATATCACTTATTACCATGTTATGAACATTATGTAATTATTTAAGTTAATAACGGTCGTTTTGTCGATCTTAGGTACTTGAGTCAAAAATAATCTTCTTATAATTACAGTTTGTTCATGTGGTAAAATACCCATTATATCCATAATTATATTCATGATGTAGATATCATATAAATCATATATATCCATTATATACATTCATTTATAATATTACATAACAAATAGAGCTAAGAAATGAAATGCACTGTTCATGGAGACGGTAAGCCGTACGTATGCATGAACGCTACTTTCATTTATATTTCATATTTAATGGAATGAAGTTATAATAATATAAACGTATAATATAATTCCATTATAATATAATGTATAATACCATTTAATTTATCCTTTATACATCCCACATATGGGATTAACAATTCAAGTCACTCTGAGGGGATGGTAGTCCGCACTTCCTAAAATGAAATAATCGTGTTTACCCATAATGTAAATCGTAAAGGTATGCCATAAATTAAAAATACAAAATCATAAGGAAAACAAAAACATAATATATATCATATATAAAAATATTTTCATCATAATTTCCACCTTTGAAGGTGTTATATGAGTGTTGAACAATCATCGTTTCGTGAGGCAGAAATTTGCCATCCATAGAAACAGTATGTTCTTTAAACATTAGATGTAGGTGTGTGTATGTGTATCTAGAATAATTCTAATAAAAACATCCTAGTATATTTAGGATACTGTTATTGTTACAGAATAAATGAATAAAAAGAGTTTAGGGGGTTGGAGAAGCAAAATAAAACATAAGAACACAAGAGAAGACATTACCTTAAAATCGGGTAACTCTTTTTGATTTGAGCCAAAGGATTCCTTGGGAAGACTTATGCCAAAAGTGAGGATTCTAGGAGTAATAGAGGGAAGTTGAGAGAGTATTTGGTCAGAGGTTGGACGAGCCAAAAGACTTGGAATATGTGAATAAGGTGGTAGTGGTGGGGGACTTTTATAAGAGGAGAGGAAGGGGCACTCTTGGAATGTCATGAAATGTTACTTTATTATATAATGAGTTTCGGATTTTAAAGATCCCAAAATTATATGTTCCAAAGATAAGGTGATAAGGGTTCGGAATATACTCATGCAATAGGTTTTTGACAAGTGTAAGTCTTAGATTTTACATTATCTTTTCGTTTTATTTAAATCATTAATTAATGAGGTAATCGCTGAATCATCATGGTGTGATAAATAATTTAATTTATTTAATGTCTAAAAATTATAAAAAAAATATAATGATTTAGGAAATCATTATATATTTCTAATGAATATTTATAGTAAAAAATATGACTTGTATAACCCCATTTAAAAATTGTTTTAGTAAAACAACTCATGTTTGTTACATTTTTATTTTAACATTAAATAAAATATTTTTAATGTCATTTTCCTACCAAAGTGGCTCCATGGGGTCCCCAAGTTGACCCATGGATTGTCTTGGTCGGCCATGACTCATCCAATAGGGGTAGGACAAGTGAAAAGGCATTTTCATATTTTTATAATATCATTTTTACCATAAATTTCACTAATTACCTTTAACCGCGATTAATTAAACGTAAAAGTTACTATTCACCAAAAATTATTTTAATCCCATTGAACCACATTTTAAATCCTAATGAAAACCCTGTATGTCGGATTTTTGAAAATAAAATCACAGAAGTGGTAATGTTTCAATTAAACAAAAAATCAGTTTTTTAACAACCACTTAGTGGTTTCACTATTCATCAAAAATTGAAGTTTTTCAGAAGAATGCCAAAATTTCACCCTAAGCTATAATTGATATTCCGAATTCCAAAATGATTTTTATTTTAAAAAAATCCAAACATATAAGTTGGATTAATTAATTTTATAATTATTTCCCGCTGTCACAACAAATAGCGTGTTTTTAAGAAACAATATATATCCAAAGATTGACAATTATTTATGTCCAATTTCAAAGTGAAATTAATTATAATTAACACCACTGGATAAAATGGTAAAAATATATTCTAATTACACTTTAAAAACAATCAATGGTATAATTTATCACTATAAATTATTTTTATTAAAAAAGTTGTTTTTAAGTATTTTTCACTATTCATAAAAAATTGGAAGTTCTCAGAAAAATACCAAAAATTCAACATAGGATAATTTCGATATTCCAAATCCAAAAATGAAGTCCATTTTGAAATATTAAATTTATATAATTTTAAAAAGTGGGTATTACTATTCATAATAGCTACTTTGATTAGTCACGGTGTGTTAGAACTTGAACTTGCGTACAATGCAAGCTATTTCATTATTGAAAGAGAAGCGTATCGTGGAAGCTCGGGGTGTTACATTTTTTTATGCGTGATGATTAAAAAATTGATGTGTTATTTGTCTGGGTTAAAAGAAATATGAGTTAGATTTTAAGGTGTTGACATCTTTCTAAAGACTCAAAAATAGTGTATAATCCTATGATAATCCTCCCACATAAGTAACATGTAAACTTTCAACCCTTGATAAATAGTTTTGCTTCATATAATATAATGAGAAAAATTTATTTATGAACATATAAGAAATAATAAAATGATATGACTTTAATTATTTTATATGGTCTAAAACATCTCGAACCAAAAAAGTATCATAATGTATATATTGAATCCAATGGTTATTAAAATAATATAGACATGTTTATATCATTAATTTAATGTTTCACATAGTTAGTAAAAGGTAAATATAATGAAAATATTCTATTATAGTGTTTCAAAAATGGAATTATTGTAATGGTTTCATATATTTTCTATATTATATATTATGATATTGTGGATGATGAATAATATCCCTTATCAATAAGGGGAAACAAGATGGTATGTAATTTTTGTTGAGGGTAATTTTTTTGAATAAAAATAATGGCCAAAATAATGAATAAATAAAACATGTTCCCAATATAAGAGGTTGTATCTATTGAATAGGAATTAAATTGAGGGGAAGCGTACGTGGAGTATGAAATTATAATATATTTCTTAAGAATATTACATAATTTAGAAGATACCTTAGGTGAATAAGATGATGATAATATCATCGGAGAGTAGAATAATTTTTAGAAAACACTAAAGGTGATTTAATTATGAATGAATAATTTCTCTTTGTTGAAGGAAAAAAAGAATATTGAGGGTGAAAATATATTATGGAAATTTGAGAATGTTTCTTGGATAAAATATTCTTAAAAATAAAAATATAATGACATTTTAGAGATAAAAGTGGATTCGACACAAATGATCAA
The DNA here is from genome assembly GCA_963277665.1 of Viscum album. NCBI lineage: Eukaryota > Viridiplantae > Streptophyta > Magnoliopsida > Santalales > Viscaceae > Viscum > Viscum album. Next base: position 548,520,316 of record OY728121.1, read on the forward strand.
GGATATAAATTCATTACTTTAATATAATGATATTATTCTTGAGATTAGCACAATATATATCATTTAAATGAATGAATAAGTAAAATTTTTTTAGGAAACTTTGATGATGTTGAAAATACATTTTTCAAAATAAAAATTTTTCCACAAAATTCAATTATCATAGTTTGAGAATTATTTAAGGCCATAAAATATTTTACTGATACTCCCATAAAATATTTATATTCACACATAGAATAAGAAGTTATTTATTCTGAAACTTATCATTATAATTAAAATTGTTTTTGATGTGTTGATGATATGAATAAGGTCATTACCATAGAGAAATATTATAAAAACCTAATTTATAAATCTAGTTATATTATTAAAATTTTAATGTTATGCAGGTTTGGAAAGAGAATAACAAAACCAATATGTATAATTATAATATAAATGTAAAAACGAGGTCAAATAATAATTATATGGTTGAATAGATGAAGAAAAATTCAAATAAAAGATAAACTAAATGGGGTGATTAAAATAAATCTATAAATTACTAATGAAGTTTGTAATATAAAGCATGACATTGGAGGAATATATTATATTGTAATCCAAGTATTAAAAAACATATTAAATCAATAGTATCATACTTTTCCAATATTATATGAATAAAAAGTACTTTTTTAGTGTCTCTGGAAGATTAGACACACAAATATAAAATTTGGAACATAATAAAGGCATAACTATTTAATACTCCACATAGTCATCTTAACTCCCAATGATGTCCTAAAAATGAATATGATATCCTATAGAAAATAAATATCAAAAAGGGTGAGGTAGAAGTCCTATTATATAAATAAACATGAAAAAAAGAATAACAATAAAATCAAGAGACAAAACATTCTAACATAAAGAGTATAATCATAATATCATAGTTATGAAATTTTTAATGAGTTCATAAGATCATTAAAATGTATCAACAACTATTAGGATCCATCCATAAATATTACATTATATAGTATCCTTGGATAAGAACGCACATTTGTGTATTCTTGATGATATTTCTAGAATAATGTTTTAGGAAATTTGGATATCAATATTACATAAATGGATACCACATCACAAAATGATCACTCCCATTTACTATCAACTTTTTCACACAATAAAAAACAATTATTACATAACATGTTTTCATTTCATGAAATATACACACAATTTTTATCTTAACCTAGTATTTGTCACTAGACCTAAATAAATCCCCATGATAAGAATTTGAAAATGTGTTTTGTGTAAAAATATAGTACATCATGTAATAAATAATTTTAATGTTTTTTGATATTAATTAGATAGTTATATCCTTTACAATAATATTATGTAATTTTTAAATAAAAAATAGTTCTAATTAAATTATTTTAATATTATATTTTATTTAAAAGTATAATTTTTAAATTATAGAATTTCAATTTAGAAAAATGAATATTTTTTAAAAAATTATTATATCATAATTAACTTATGATTATATTTTTGGATTTTTTTAGAAAACATTGATTTATCTGTGAATAATGAAAATTTATGATTTTAAAATAATATAATTTTTTCAATACATTCAGTAATTTTAAAGTCCCATTATATTTTTAATGTTATTTAATTTGACATAAGTATTAATTTTTTTTATTTTATCTACTTAATTAATTTTAAATAAATTTTATATTGGATTTTATATAATTTTGTTTTCTGTTTTAAAAATTAAGTTTGTATCGAAACTCTTTTAAAGTGAATAATGTTTCCCCATATTAATTAATTAAATAATCAACTAATGTAGAATGATTTATATTTAATTTATATATTATATATCTAAAAAATATGAATTTAAATTCAAATAATGATTGTTTTCAATGACAGAGTTAATCTAAAATCTTATTTTTTCATGAGAAATAAATTTCCTTAAAACCCATTTTTCATAACATCTAGAGGTTTGAAATTAAATTATATCATACCCCATATACAAATTTAATATGGTAAAATGGATTCCATATTTATAATTATAATTATTTATATTGTCTTATAGTGTGAAATTAAATTTTGGTCATAATGATGAGTGAAAAAAGTAAAACTCGTTTACCATGGTTAAGGTATAAACAGATTTATAAAGGGTTAATACTAAAATATAAGGATTTAAATGAACTAAAAAATTATCTAAAATATATTTTATAGACATATTAAAACCATAAAATGTATTAATATTGACAATTTATCATTTTTAATCCTTATTTCATGTAAGAAACATGGTTATCATGTTTTCTTTTCAGAAATTAAAAGTGTGTGAATCAGTTTACTTATAGAGGGCCAACCCCTATCCATTTATCTTCACACCAATTTTTTTTGGATTTTAAATTATCTAATAAATTAACATCCTTAATTACCTATCCACATACTATAATCCATTTTATCATAAATTCTTTCAATGATGAATTTTTATGCTAAACATTGTAGGCTTTATGTAGAATAGGTATTGTGAATAATCAACCATATTTATTTTATTTCACCATTCACATCCTTAAAACATTCTTAAATAATTATGATATATTAAAACATTTATTTATCATATACATTGATTTTATTATGTTCATGTTATAACCTAAATCCATTTTCAATTTCATTAAATGGGAAATGAAACCATAATTTCTATGTGCATTTGATTACTTCCTCATTAACCATTGTTATTTGTTTTTCATCATCACCTCTAAAAACATGATACAAATATGTATTTAATTAATATATGTATATAACTATGTGTGTGTGTGATTTTTATTATAATATTTCTTCTATAAATATTATATCACATATACCTTCTTACTTTACATCCTTTGGGGGGTATGATAATTTTGCTAATGTGTATAGTAGACTACTACCTAGCGTAGTGATGATATTCATTTTTAACTAACACTATTAATTTAAGGTAATAAAGACAATTATATGGAATATACGTGATATTATTATGATATTAATGAAATATTAGTCATTTTTGAAAGATAATATATTATTTTATTTGTTACCTTTCCACTCACATAAAAACTATAACCTCGTTCATGAGTACGTATGGACTACCACCTCCACGAAGTGATGCGATCATTTTTATTCACCAAATCATAATGTATATATATTAAAGAATATTTAAATATATAATATTGAATTTATAATATTTTTATAATACCTTAAAGATAATATATTTCATACCGCCATTCCATAATGACTGTTGAAAATGGAAATTTGCCTAATGCATACATACGACCTATGCTATGCATGACATTACCACATTACATTTTTCATAAGAAACATTAATTATTGGTTTTAAAGGATTAATTTATTTATAAAATTATAATTATTTCATTATTATTATTTTTATATGTTTAAATAATTATATCTTTGATAATAGTCATCCTACAGAAGTCATTTTTGACACAGAAGCCGAATATCACCAAAAATATAATGTAAACCAATTTGATTAAGTAATCATATATAACAGGGGAATGAGGGAAATAAAATGAATAATAATTGAAATTTCCTTACTAATGTAAATATATAAAATATATTTGTTATTCCTGAGGATAATGAAATTATAAGTTGAGTGGAACTCAGGGTAAGAGTCTTTTTCTCAATTTCCATTCAATGTTTCAAAAATTATTTTATAAATGTACATATATGGAGATGGAAGTATTATAATATATTTTTATTTATTTAAAATGTTTTTGAAAAAGTAATATTTTTATAGAATGTTTGACGTTGTGTATAAAAGGCTAAATGAAATTTCCATTTTAACATATACAACAACAATAAAATTTTCCACCTACAAAAATATTATTTGAATAATGAATTTATTTAAAAGAGTTGATTTTTTATTGAATGAAAATAAACTATTTATCTTTATGGAGATTTTTTGTAATTATAATTAGTTTTTAGAAATAGAAGAACTTTTGATAGTTGAAAGTATTTCCAAATTGGATTAAAAGTGTGTTCCCCTTGATTTATAATGAATTTTTTTAAAACAAAAGTATTTTATTTATGATATTTTCCTAGTAAGTTGTTTATATGATGGTTTTACCCCCATTATATCTCACAGGTGATCCCAATATAGGTTATTAGATGAGAGAACCCTGATAGATCTATAATACATTATATAATAAATATATTTTCTTGAAAATTATAATAGATGTCAGCCGTATGGTTATTCCAATTTATAAGGGTTCTACGTTGATGATCTCCCAAGGTAATTACGTGGATTTTATATTCTTGATAATGAGTATTGATGGAAATAAGGTGATTTAAAAATTGTAAGATAATGATATATTTAAATGATAGATGATCCCCTTTTCTAGTAAAAAGGTATTCTTTTAAGAGAAAATACATTCATGGGTTTTCCTTTTCTTTATCAGACTGACTATTTTATAATTTTTATGCCCGTTATTGACATTTATGTTCTCATAACATGTTTTTAATATGTTTTCAATTTGATTTAATGAATAATAATGGAAAAAAATAAGTCATGTTGAATGTTTTTAAAATTTATCATTTAAATAAATCATGTTTTATTTTATAAGTTCTATATTTTGGTTAAAATTAATACTAATCATATGTATACACTTTGTTTTAATTAATTTTGTAATGTATGATTTATGAAATAATTATCTAAAACTATAAAAGTGAAATTATTGTCAAATTTTAGAGAATTATTTCCTAAAATAAATATCAATATTATATAATGTTTAAGGATATGTCCTTATTTTTGTTATAATAGGAAAGAATTAGATAATTTTAGAGGATAAGATAATCTTAATAGCATACCCTTGAAGGTGTTTAATTTTTGGTTAACATGAAATGATATTGAGATTTTTGGATTTTCATATCTCTTTTTGTAAATTATGTATTTTTAGAATTTTTTTTCATGGAAGATAATATGATGATATTGTGGGAAGGCACCAAGAGGATAACATCCTCTAAAACTAGTATTCATTTATGGTTGGAATTTTAACTTAGAAGTATTTAACACATATGGACAAGTTATCCTAGGCAATTATTGGTTGTTTCATCTATGTTAGATGGAAACTAAATTTTCCCTAGAGAAATATGGCGATAGATGATCATTTCATGAGACTAGACCATCTAGATGTCATTGGAACCTCAAATATAGTGGTAGCTAATTTATGGATAAATTATAGGAAATTATTTTTGATTTCATCGGATGCTCATAACATCCAAAGGTAATTGTTTCCACCGATCATTTTTAAGGTGATTATGATCTATATTTTTTAGTTAATAATACCAAAGGTAAATATAGTCTTGATGTTATGGAATGGGAATCATTTAAGGATATTTACTAGGATAATTATTTCCCTAAGGTTGTAAGAATGAAGTATGAAAAATAATTCCTAGAATTTAAGGAATAGGGTAAATATTCTGTAGTCACATATGAATCCAATTTTAGAAGTCAATATTTATACATAAATATTTTTTTGGACATTGTTAGTAAAATTAATAGATTTTATATAGGATTAAAACCATTTTTATGAAGTCCTCTATCTGCATGATATTTTAAAATCTATAAAAAAATTTCATTATGCTTAGAACGTTTAGAAGGGGATAGTGAAAAATTATGCTCCCAAAAAATAAATTAGTAAGAAATAATTTTTATGGTATAAAATAAAGAATTATCCAAAAAATAAATATAGAAGTAAGAAAATCATGTTCCCATATTTGGTTAATTGTGGAAAAAATCCTGGAAAATTTCTTATAAAATTCAGGAAGTGTTACTGAAGTGAAATGTTTTGACATGTGGCCCATGTCTATACGGAAAATGAAAAGAAAAATAATGAAAAGTTAACTTCAAGATTTATCAATGGGAATGAGTTGGGATATTATGCTAACATCTTTCCCATGTTTTTCTCTAAAGGAGGATATCATCAAGGACAAATGTGAAAAGGTATAGATAAAATCTTTTCCTTCTACTATTATTGATTTTGGGCCATCACATTCAGTGTTGATAGATATATTACTTATATATTCATATCATTACAATACTCATTTCACTCTAGAAAGTTTAATTCATTAATTTTGGAGAAATTTTCTAGAAAATTTGGAGTATAACCTAATGAACATTTGATATATCTTTTATTGACAAATCCCAGTGGATGTATTAAGGAATCAATAATTTATTGGAATTTTACTGTTCACATTAGTGGGATAGGGTTTCCTATAAATCTTGTTGAATGTCCCATAGTTGAGTTTATGTCCTTTTAGGAATTTATTGACATTTTATTTAGAATGATAATATTGATTGAAGAGCCAATAATGTTATAATAAATGATTTCATACCTTTGAAAACATATCATATGTTAAGAAATTTATTAGAGACAACATTAAAAGTTACCTTGATTATATAGATTAAATGAAAAAAACAATTTAGATTATTTATCTTCTAGTTTTTAAAGAATTTATTGATGTTGTTTCTAGTGATTTTACAAGTTTTATTCCTGATTGGTTAGATGAATTTACTTATGACTTAGTGCCTAATGTTAAGCCTATTTCAAAACCCCCTTACAAACGGATCATGTAGAACTTTTTGAATTCAAAATACAATTTTATGAGTTGTTAGATAGGGATTAATTCGTTGTAAAACATCCTCATGGGGTAAAAATGTTTTGTTTCTTAATGATAAATATGGTTTATTGAGACTTTCCATTGATTATAGAGACACAAATAACACAACTCCAAATAAAAAGTATCATTTGGATAATATTGATGATTTGTTTTATCAAATCCAAGGTGGATTGTATTTTTTGAAGGTCGTTGTCATGTTGGGATACCATCATTAGATAGTTAAGGAGGAAAATATTTTAAATAAAATGATTGAGATTAATTATCACCCTTATTAGTTTTTAGTTATTACCATTGGTTTGTCAAATTCCCTAATTATATTTATAGACCATTTAAATAGAATTCTACATGAGATCCTGGATAAGTATGTGTCTATATTTATTGATGATATTTTTGTATATTCCCTATGTTAAGAGGAATATTAAAGAAACCAAAGGATTGTATATCAAACATTAAAATAAAATAAACTATATATAAAATTTATTATGTGTGAATTCTGGTTTCAAAAAAATCTTTTCCTTAGAATTTTTATTATAAATATGGTGTTTCTATTGACCTTAGAAAAACTAATGTTACTGAAGATTTTATATGGACAATAAATCACATTGATATTTATAGTTTTCTTGGATTATAGGTTTACTACCAACATTTGGTTAAAAATATTTCCTTGTTGTCTAGACCATTAACAATGTTAATGTGAAAATGAGTTAAATTTATTTGTAAAAAATAATTTGATGATTTATTTAGGAACTAAATAAGTTTTTTAATATTCCATTTTTCACTTCCCACCCGAATTGGTGCACTTGTGATCTATTGTGATGATTTTTAATGTATTTGGTTGTTTCCTAATTCATAATTATTAGTTAATTACTTATGATTCAAGAAAACGGAAACCTCATGAGTTAAATAATGATACACAATATCTACAATTAGAATCTATGTGTTTTGGTATAAAATTTTGTGGAATAATTTAAATAGAGTAAAATGTGAGATATAAACTCATAAAAAAATGATGTATTTTTTTACTCAAGAAGAGAAAACCATTAGTAGAGAATATGTATGGAACTGATTAAGTATTAGGATTACATGATTCAGTATCATCATTAAAAGGAAAACAATGTAGTTTATGTATTGAGTCTTAAAAATAATACTACAATAACCATGTTATTTATGGATGAAGACCCTTTGGTTAATAATTTGTGGAATATTCACCTAAAAGTAACGAATGAAGGAACCTCCTCTATTTGTTAGGTGTTATTACAATCATCTAGTTCAGAATGAATTACTAAATATTATTAAATTTTATTATGTTATTTAAGAAAAGGTTTCATCTATTATGATGGGTAAGTTTCCTAAGATCAATATTGATAAAGAATGTGTAATAATATTTAGAAGAAGATTATTTGTGCATTATGATACTTAGAGAAAGAGTGATTTGTATAATAAGGAATATAGTTATCTATTTTTCATTTTTCCTGGCTATATTATAAAATACAAATACCTTTAGGAGTATTACTCATGTCATGGAATGAATAGATATATAGTGAAGATTACAATAAAATATTTTACTTATTAATAAGATAAAATAAGGATACAATTACAGAAGGATATTCTTCCAAACATTCCCATGATGTAGTTGAAATGGAAACATATATGAAGTGATTTTGTGGTGGGAATTCAAAAGACATCTTGAGGCAACAATGTTATTTGGATAATGTTTACCGATTAATATTATATAAACATTTCCATCCCATTTGAGATACCAAGTCTTTTCATCATATTTCATGAACATTTCTCATGGAGATATTCATGTTAAATGGTGTTTCTCTATCCATTATATTGTGCTATGATACGAAGATCACATTTATTTTTGGAAAGGACTTAAAAAATATCAGGGCACAAAATTAAATTTTAGTTCAACTTTTCGTCCTCAAAATGATGGATAATATTATAGAGAAATTTAAATTCTGTAAGATATGATTAGTTATTATTAGATGGTTTACCAATGATGTTGGGATTAACATATTTTTTTGATTGAGTTTTCATATAATAACAATTTTCATTCCACTATACGTATAACACCATCAGTGGAATTATATGAAAAGTGGTGTCAGATACCATATTTTGAGATGAAATGTGAGAAATGACGTTCATGAGACTAGAGTTTGTAGAATAAATGTTAGAGAATGTGTAATTGATTTAGAAATATATGAGTTTTTCTTATAGAGGGAACCAAATTTCTGAGGATAATCGAAGGATATATATTTTTTGGGGAAGGTGATTATGTTTTCTCAAAGAATCATTGTGGAAATGTAATATGTGTTTTTGTAAAAAGAGGAATTTAATTCCCATTTTAATTGGAATATAATAAATCTAGTAGAATGTTGGATATGTTTCATAATAAGTTAATTTTAATCATACTTTATCCTTGGTACACAATGTAGTTCATGTTTCTATTTTATGAAAATATGTGCCAGATTCATATCATGTTTTGATCCCAAATGTAGTTTAGTTGGAAGAAAATATTTATTCTGGGGAATAAAATTTTCAGATTCATATCTTTAGAGATCATGTGTTTTCAAATCATAAAATTTATCATGATAACATTTTTGGGAAAAATAATATGCTTGTGGAGGAAACATGGGAATCTAAAAATTCTATGAGGGGAGGATATCCAAACTACATCAATAATTGAAATATTTTTTAGGATGAAATTTAATAAATGGGTTTAGAATGTAATAAAAAAATTAATGGTATAATAAATATATTTTATTGTTTATTAATATGAATTAGATACTTATATTCATTATATTAATATATTGTAATTTTTAAATAAAAAAGAAAAGAGTTTTAATTAAAATATTTTATTATACGGCTTTATATAAATGTTTAGTTTCTATATTGTTGAATTTGGTTTAAAAAAATGAATATAACTTTTTTAAATGAGAATCTGAAAATTAAATTATAAGGATTTTTTTAGATTGTTTTGAAAATATTTATTTTTTAGTGAACAATGAAAAAGATAGATTTTTTAAAAATGTAATTTATTTTGAATAATAAAGTAATTTTAATATTCAGTTATGTTTTTAAAATAACTAAAAGTATCATAATAATTTTATTATTAAATTTAACCCAATGAATTACTTTTGAATCAGATTTATATTTTCTTTTAGTATATGTTTTTTTTGGGTTTAAATAATTGATTTTTCTAAAAACTATTTTAAAGTAAATAATTTTTCTATATTTTAATTAACTAAAAAATAATAATGACAATTAATTTAAATGAAATTTACATATTATATATATTTAAATAGAAATTTAAATTAATGATTAAATTATTTATGGCCATTGAGATGATATAAAATCATATTTTTTCAAGTAAAATAAAATTTCTAAAATTTCTTTTTTTATCACGCCAAATCAGTTTAATTTTCAATTAAAGTCCACATATTCATTGATTTTAATTTGGAAATATTTATAACATAAATTTAATATTAATATTCTATATTATCTAAAAAGTCTAACATAAATTTTTGTAATAATTTATAGTTAAAATATTAAAAATCTTTTGCCACAGTTAATATAAAAGTGGTATACCATCACGTTAAACATGTAAGATAATCATTACAATAACCTATTTTTTAATATATATTTTATTTCCATATAATGACCTTACCATCTATTATTCCAGATAATATGATATTTTTCAACCAAATTTCATGTGGAAAATGTGGGTAACACTTTTTTATTTCAAAATCTAAAAGTGTGCCAGTCACCTCACTTATAAAAGGCCACCATCTCTCCTCATCGACTCATTCCATAAAACCATTTTTTTCATCCATTAAATATAAAAACTCCTACATTTATTCCCTACCTACACCCTTTAATCTTGTTTTTTTATCATAATTCTATCATATGAATGTTTTTGGTGTCAACATAAAGATGTTATCTGAAGAAGAGGTATCAAGATTAACCGATAGTTTTTTATTTTATTTCTTCTTCCACATAATTGATATATTCAATAATTATAGTGATATAATAATAGTATATCCCATAAAATAATTTTATTATGTTAATGTAAGATCTTAAATACATATCTTCTTCCATCAAATTTAAAATGAGATGACAATTCATGTGTACGTCAGACTACCAACTCATTAATTGACGTAATTGGTTTTTCATCATCCCCTCAAAAGGATAGAAATAATTTTTAATTTAGTTTATATATATGATATTTTTATCCATAATCATAAATTTTAATTATTTTATCACATTTACATTCGTAGTATCCATTCTACTAGTGATATGAAAATGTTGCTTGTGTCTACAGCGGACTACCACCTCGTGAAGTGATGTGATTCATTTTTCACTAAATCTTTTACCGTATGGTAATATAGAAAATTTTAAAGAATATATTTTATATTATTATCAGATTAATGAAACAATTATCATTCTGAAAATATCATATATCATTTTGGTTCTTACCTTTCCACTCAATGGAAAATGATAACTTCGTTAATGTGAGCGTGTGAACTACAACCTCCATGAAAAGATTGATTCTCTTTTTTCTCCACTTTACAAGGATTATATATATATATAAGTATATTTAATGAAATAAAATTATTTTTATTATATTATTATAATTAGATAATGATAAAAATAGTTTCCAAATTTTCACAGTGATCATTGAAAAATAAAAACATTAATGATGCATAAATATAGCCGACTGTCTCCCGGATTAAAATGTTGTTCAATTTTTTTTATAAAAATCATTCATGATTCGTTTTAAAATTAACATTTCTTTTAAAAAATAAAATTATTTCATGATTATTATTCAAAATATGTTTAAAAAATGACCACTTTTTCCATGGTAAACATAACAAGTTCATTTTTTTATAATAGGTGAATATCTTCAAAATATCTGACATAAACTTAACTGATAACTTAATAATATATAACATAGTAATTATTTAAATAAATGGGGAAATAAAGTTGAAAATTTTCCTCAATAAATTAAATATTAAAAAAAATTAATTATTCATATATATATAGAACTTAGATGACGATTCAGACTAAAGGCAAGGGACTTCATCTCATTTTATTATTGTTGAGGCACATTTGGATGTTATAAACCAGTATAATTTTATAATGATTATATAAATCCAAATTTTACATGCTATATCATGAATTTATCTAGCATCATTATATTTAATTTATTTTAATTTCAATCATTGATGTGTTTTATGTTGTAAATTTTTCTTAACTGTAAAGTACTTTTCATTATGAATCACCACTTAATGTTTTCCTTCCTACTCATTTCATTTGTGTAAATTTTTTTAAAATAATTTTATAAACGTACTTATAGGGGAATTTAATTTTTATAAAGGAAATATTGGTATTTCTTTTAAATGATTTCAAAACAAAATCTTTTTATGGAATTTTTGACATTATTTACAGAAGATAAAAGGAATGCTAAATTTCAACATATAAGATAACAATAAATTTTTATACCACAAAAAAACAATTTAATGAATATTCCCTAAAAAAATATTGGTTTATTTAAAAATACCCTATTTCAATTTTCAATTTATTTTTATAATAAAAATGGGGTATTAAAATTAAATGTTTTATAATATCCAAATATATATTATCATATGGGATTTAAAGGGTTTTTCATGAATTTATGATGGAAATTTGTAATATTAAAATTTTTCACTGATGATATAGTCCTTATACATAATTTATATGATGGGTTAAGCCCCATTATAACCATCATGTGATCTTTATATATCATATATGATGGGAGAACCCAAATAGAACTCCATTTATTTTTTTATTGATTATGTTCTATAGATAATTATATTGGAATTCCTCCATATGGTTATTCCAATTTGTTGTGGTTATATAATTTTTTATAAGGGTTTTATGTTGATGATGTACCAAGGTACCTATATGAATTTTTTATACTTGTTAATGATTTTTCATATAAAATGATTGATTTTAAAAGGTAATATAATTATATTTTTAAATTAATATCGATCCCCTTTCTAGGGAAAAAATAAATTCTTTTAAGAAATTGGTTTGTCCTGGGTAATCATATTTTTCACCAAACTAATGGTTTTATTTTTTTTATGTACCCTACAAAGATTTTTTTAATATCTTTGGTTTTTAATATTTTTTCAGATTATTTAAGTATGGTTATTGGAAAATAAGAAGTTATGTTGCATGTCATGAAAATTTCCATAAAAAATAATGTTTTAATTTAAAATATTTATGTTGTAGAAAAAAATGTGACTAGGAAGAACTGTCCAGTTGGTATTATAATTTTTTTTGAAATGTATGAGTTATAAAATAATTTTATAAAACTAAATAATTTAAAAGATACTAAAATGTAATTAAATAAATTATTTACATAAAATTAAATAATATACAATGCTTTAGGAGATCCCCATAAAAATTTCGCCTGAAAATCCTTTTATGGTATATATAAAAATAATAAAAGAATGAAAGAAATCAGTTATTCCATGAATACTGATAATAATTTTAGTTTTTAAAAAAATTAGACCATAACAAAAATCTTATTACAAAAAACACTTATCTCTGCAAATATTTTCATAAATAATTTCCGAAGAATTTTTAATGGATAAATAAATCTCACAAATATTTCATAGAAATAATGAAAATTCATTAAAAACTTTTTTAAAATGAATTTATACATTTATCCTTTACAATTTACTATATAATTTCCATTATAATTAGTCTGAATATCTTACATTGTAAAATCGTATTATTTTCATAAAAAACCATGAATAATCATAGATAAAACTTGTCTGTAACTTGTGACACAATTTTCATATCACTTTTCTTGTCAATGTTATAAATCCCCAATATATTAGAGAGGTAAATCACGATCAACTATTTATGGTTTATAAGAAAACACCATCATAGTTTTACAAAGAAACCACCTCTCATTGGTCTATAATATAACCACTCATCCTTGGTTTATAATGTAACCACCCATTATAAAAAACAATTCCCAATAAAAAAACATAATCATATCACATGAATTATTGTATAAATATATTTATTACACCCATAAGAAAAACATTTATCAATATAAAAAACATTTCATTTGAATCCCATTAAAAATACAAAAAAGAGAGGGAAATATCATTTACTATTAAAGTAATCATGATTTGTTCTTCAATAATCCAGTGATCAAATAAATATTCGGGGATAAATAAATCCCATTGATTTTCTATATGTTTAAGTAGAACATTTCTTTTCACTTTTGTCAAAGAATTCCATATAAAATACTTAATTATAATCCATTATAAAACCATTTAATAAAAGAGAAAAGAATCATAAATTTGTTTATAATTAATTCATATATTTTTAAATAGACTAATAATTTATTTTAAAAGTTATTAAGGAAAATATTTTGAAAAAAACCAAGAAAACATTTAAAATGTTGTTTTTAATGTAAAGTTCCATGTACCTTGAGACCGACTCTCCTCCTATGTTCACTATAATAATAAATAATAATATTATATTAATTATTTTATTAAGATAATTTTAAATGTTTATTATTCATTTAATTTTACTTATTTCCATGTTATATTATATTACCTAATCAATTTAGTTCACTTTAGATGTTTTGATGATATTTAGCACATATATTCGATATACCTTTGGTAAGTGGAAAACTATCAATGAGTTAGTTATTCCATAATCTCAAGAATAATAATATTGATATTATTATAATCTAAAAACATCAATTTTACTCTTTAAATCCATCAATGGAATATTTTTAGGATAAATGATTTAAGTTACCATCATGTAAATAGTAGGTTGTATGTATGGACGAATAACATTTCCATTTTCAAATAAAATAATTTAATGAAGGAAAGTATCATATTATATTTATAGATTACTATTTAAATAATTAATATCATTTTATTTTTTAAATATACAGATATGTAGTATCAATATTATGTGGTTATGAAAAATGAATCACATTGCTTCATGGTGGTGGTAATCCACATGTATGCACGAATGATATTATAATTTCTCAAAGGAAGGAGGGATAAAAATGTAAGTGGTATTTTTTATTTTAAGGATGAAAAATATATCATAAATATCATACAAATATATTAAATAAATCAATATAACAAGTCATTAGAGGAGGTGATGGAAATTGAATTACATCAAATCATGTGGCGGTAGTCCACCGTACACATTAAAAATTGTTTGATTTATCATTTCTTTGAAGAGGAGAAGGAAATATGTTGTTCCGTTAATATAGAAAACACTAAATATATGTAATATATTTATTTCACTATTTTATCTTGATTTAATAATACTTTAGTGAGTTATAGGAAACAAAATGAAAACACTTAGTAAAGATATATACAACTCATTTTCACATCCACATTAATTATATACCAAAATCCATCCATGGATTGATTTATGACAAAAAAAGGTCACATGGTTATGGGGAGTGTTGTTATAATTATATTTAAAAAATTATTATCTAAAATAATTTTATAAAAATGTGGGATTAATAGAGAATATAAGGTTTCATTTTATATGTGAGGTGAGGGTCACTGTTAAAAGTTCATAAACTATTAAATTTGTAGAAAAAAAATTTCATTTAATTTTTTAATATAATTAAAATATAGTGAGTGTATGGGTAAAATGTTTCCTATATAAAAAATATAAACTAGTTTATAAATTTATTAACCCATATATCATTGTTTTAACGCCATGCTAATCTTTCGACAGTTACGCGAAAAACAATTCTTTTTTACTTTTGAGGGGTTAATAAAGTAACAATAAAATGAAAAGCAGGATAAATAATCCATGGTTATAATTTTCAACCATATAACATTTACTTGGATGATGATTGATTTTTTAATAATTTTAAATTATTTAATGAAATATTTTATTATCATATATATTTAATGCAATTTTGGAAACTATTCGTTTCATTGGACATTGAAATGAACATGATATAAAATTAATTCAAATATAAATCCTTCATAAACCATAATATTTTATATTGATATACATTTTTATGAACTATAAATCATCCACAAAATATTAATTTTAGTATTTTAAAAATAATTAACTTGATTTTTTATTGCCTGCAAAAGATCATTGATGAGGTTGTGTAAGAATTTAAGGTAATAATTTAACCACTTAAAAATATAAAAAATTTAATAATATAAAATAAATAAATAATGTTTAATATAGATTTTTTATTTTCATTAAATATTTATTTTTAATCAATCTATGTCATGTCAATATACTTAATATTTTAGTTTGTCTTTCTTAGCCTCACATAAGCATTGAATAAGCATTGGGATTTTTATAATGTTATATAACTCAAAAATTATAATGTATATATAAAAAACAATAATAAATTCACCTATTAACCACATAATGAAAAGAATTATCAATTCTCAATTATTACCTTTTAGACAACAATGTTTTCTTTTCTAGTGCAGTGAAAGAAATTCATCAGAAATTGAAAGAAGTTTCTTATATACCATGAAATAGAATATAAATTATTTTAATTGATTATTTTTAATATATAAATTTTTTATATTATCATAAATTATTATTTTTCAATTAGTTTAATAGTATTTTCTATTATATTTATATCTTGGTGATATCATAAAGGATATCGTATTTCATAAATCAATATTTTATATAACCCCCCAAAAATTATACTTCATCACAAAAATATAAATATTTTAACCTAGGGTAAATGTGACATTATTTATAAAAATATGAATTAAATTTTAGAGAATTTAATTTTATAAGTGATATATATTAATTTCAATATAAATGTGTAATATGTAACAAAGAAAAATTATTATAAAAATTAATTTTTATTCTAAAAATAGATCATATACATAAATCATTTATAAAATCGTTTTAGTGGTAATTAATTATATTATATATAAAATATGTACGTTTTATTATTTTTAAGTATAAATTAAAAGCATAATGATGCTTTTCATGAAATGAAATGTCAATTTTACCAAAATTTTTATCTTCAATATACACTTAAAAATAAATCTTATAGGAAAAATCCAAAAAATCTTCTCTATAATAAATGTTGGATATTTTATTTTCAAAAATGAATTGATTTTTATAAATTAAAATTTATAAAAGGTTCATAAATACATTAAAATATAAACTTTCAAAAATAAATAAAAATCGTTTTTGATGTTTATGTATTATTGAAGAAAAAGAAGAATGTTACTAAAAATAGAGTACTTATTTCAAAATAATTAAAAAAATAATTTTTATTGTGTGTAAACATTTTTAATATTTCATAATGTGGCTATTTCTATTCATAAATACTATTTCAATGGGTACTTTATAGACCACATCATTAAATTATAATATTTAATGGTATATTTAAGCCCACATGGGGGCGTTTTCTGTGCTATAAAACCTAGTATTATTTTAAAATCATAGGACATTACATTACACGCAAATTTAATAAATTACAACCTGAAAATTTGAAAATAAACTAGGATTTAAAAGTTTTTACGTTTGAAAATACATTTTTGGAATTTCAATTCTTCTTGAAAAGTGTTAAATTGGTATATCAATTTTATATTTAATAAAAGATAGCTATAATTAAAAATAGTAGAAAATTAGTAGATGTGAAAATATTATAATGGAGGAAAAATTATTTACAAATAATAGGGGGGAGTAACAAATATTAATTTGAATACTTTTATGTTTTGTTATTCACCAATATTTCTCTCTAAAATAATGAGTATTCAATAATTAATTTTCACAACTCATGAACTAAATTAACTTTTTAACATTATAAATAATCCCTTAAAGGTTAATGATCTATTCCTCTAATATTTGGACATTATCTAAATAAAAAAATGTTTGAAAAGGATAATAATTCACAACATTAATAAACAACTGCATGAATAAATACTACTTTAATATCGAAATCCTAGAAAATAATAACTAATTTTAATTTTAGATCATTTAGTGAATAAAGAAAACATAAAAGTAATCAATATATTCCTAACCAAGTATGAAACCCATAAATTTGAAGTATATGATAATATATTATTCCACCATTAATTTATAATATATCCCCCGTCAACATTGGCCACTCATTAATTCATACAGCCAAAATCAATATTCTAAAATCATATGATCTCCATAATATGGTAATCATTTCTGTATGTTACAAAAATCACTATAAAATATAATATTCTTTCAAAATATAAATAAACAATTATTACATAAATAAAATCCCATCTTAGTAAAATGTACTTCCATTTATATAAATCATATAATTCTCCCACATATACAGATAACCTATTTTGCAAAAACATAAAATAGATAGAAATCAAATCACTTTTCAATCCCATGTTCTTCTATATATCATATAATCTAAAAATTAATAAACCTTTTATAAATATTATCTAAAATAACCTAAATATCAAATATCATATTAACTACAATGAGTATCAAAATATTTAAACATAAATCAAAAAAATAAAAGTACATCCTTCTTCAAATAATCATTCATAAAACAAAAATCAATCTCAAGGGTTACATATTCCCCAAAAATTTATTAAGATTAAAACATGACTTTATGGTACTCCATCACCAAAACTATCAAATGATTTTTAATAATTTCAAAATTTTGATCAATTTTAAATATACCAATCTATTATGAAAATTGAATACCTATATATAAACACTTCAATCATTAAATACTACTCATAATCAATTATTAATTTATTTCCACATTATACCATTATATTTCCTATAATCAAGAATGTGAATCAAGTAATAAAAATCAATAATATTTCAACATAATACAAAATATAATCCATTCCTTTATTATTTTATTTTATTTATTCCTTATATCCAAATATAAGGGAATTTTGCATTTCTAAAAATATATGAATATAGTATTTCAAATCCCATTCTTCAACATTCTCTACAGGTCATTGATTTTCATAATTCATATACTATTAATCCTTAAAATTTTCAATTTATTCCTTTTGAATAACATTATTTCACCTCATTTTTTTAATTGTAATATTCCTTTTTCATTGATATATTATTTAATTATGCGATAATTTACCACATATAAAACAACTTCTAATTATTTTATGCAGTTTTGAAATTTTATTCTTCCCACATTCTAAAAACATCGAAAATTGAATATTTTTACTTTTAATATATTTATCTTATGAACAGTCATGGAACATAATTTATATCTGGTTTGAAGAATTAGTAAACTCACCAAGGTTCAGGTTATTAGTCATAAATCCTGATATATTTGTTTTACGAATAACCACAAGAGTTTTCAAAGAAACACACATTTCATTTGTATTCTTTTTCATTAAACTACAACATTTTTTTTCACTTAATGTTTTATTTTATATCATACATGTTTCATCCATTTACTAAAACTAAATAAGTTCTAGGAGTATATTTGTAAAATCACAATAAACCATCTTATGAGGATGATAAACACTAATATATCATTAAAAATGTTATCCCCTTTTCAAATCATTCTATTAACAAATATATATATAATAATACATAACAAAATAAACTTTTTGTATATAAAGTAATTTTAACTTATTTTTAAATTAATTCGAAGCCTCTAATGTTATTTAAACACTTTCTATAATAACAAATATTAGGATCCAACATTAAACATTTCATAATATATGGTATTTTGAAATGAATTAATTTTTTTCATTACCAATTTACCTTTAGGATTATAGTTTTATATAATTATGTAGTTAACCTAACATAAATAAATATTACATAAAAATTGAACAATTACATATAGTATCGATCTTTTTAAAAATAAACATCTTTAAATATATTACGGGTTTAATTTTTATAAACGAGCTTTAATATTTTCATATTGAACTCATCATTGTCCTAACTCATCCATAAATCTCGATTGAAAACATTTTAAAATATAGGATTAGAACAAACTTCATTGTAAGGGATCTATAAAAATAAAAAATAATGAAGTTATGAAATATATTATTCTATAAATGCTTATAATAAAAATTATTTTGAGAAATAAAATTTGGGGATAAAATAGAAATTTTATAAACATTGAAATAAAAATATCTACCAAGATAATTTAGGAAAAAATTTCATAAAAAATATTATTGTGAATATAAAACTCATAACGACTTGTTTTCAAAAGTGTAAAACATAGGAAAAAACTTTCACCAAAAGTTATACCATTCAAGCATAAAAAGTATCATATATTTTCCTCTAAAAATAATGTCAATAGAATACCTTTTTAAAGCAGAAAAAATACATATAATCCCATTATAGTCTTAGATTTATCATGTAGTTATCTTCAGACATCTTTTTTATATCAATATTAAAACCACTCTTACAAATACCCTATTAATTGGAGAGCTATATCGTGGTCACCTATTCATAGTTCAATATGGAATGACTAGTCCAAATACTATAAAAGAATAAAATGTCCAGGGTTTATAATCGAACTTCCCATACATGGTTTTTAACGATGCCATGTAGCTTTATAAAACATTTCTATGAACCATTTAATTTTAATAATACAAAAATTATTGTCCAAAAATATTCTCTTCCAACAAAATAAAAATAATTTCAGATAAAAAAATATCAATTCAATTTGAAATAATTTTCCGAAATACCCTGGATAATGCCTAATAGGTGTTTTCATTGAATAAAATAAATAAATATTTTAAATGAATCAAAACATAAAATGATGGTAATGGTGGTGGGTATAACCATTGATTCAATATACATTAATATAGAATATACATTTTCTATTTTGAAATTTTTTTAAACAAATAATTAAAATGATTGATTTTCAAAACCTTTTATATAATTTAAAAAGGGACATAAAATTTGATGTATAATTCATTTATGTAAATATATTTATATTAATAAAACAATTGTAAGAATATGAAAGAAAACAATTTACGAAAAAACATTTAAAACATTTAAAACAAGGTTTCTAATATAATGTTCCCATAAACTCGAGGGTGACTTGTCACACACATTCCTTATCATCCTAAATAACTAAAATTATATATATTATTTACATAATTATTGTATTTTTTTCAATGTTTTTTAATTTTATTTTTTATAATTCCATTTTATATAAAATTACTTAATCAGTTCTGTTCATGTCAATTGTTTTGAAGATAATTGACACAAATGTACAGAAAGACAATTGTAAGTTGAGTATAGTCAAAGATATAATTACTCCCCCATATATAGTTTAATAATCATTAAATAATTATCATTTTTATAAATTATTTATAATTTTCAAAACCAAATGTGAAATATGGTTGTGAAAAATGAATTACCTTACAATCATCGAGATAGTATGCCATTCGTATGTATTACAAACATTTCAATTTTCAAAGAAAATGATAGAAAGATATAAAGTATCATTTTACCATTATATATTAATGATTATATAATAATTAAAATATTAACTCTTTAAATATACTAATATATAGTATCCCTATAATACAGTCATGAAAAACGAATCCCATCGCTTCATGGATGTGGTAATCCACATGAACGTAAAAATGACACTATCATTTTTCCTTGGGTAGACATGTAAGAAATTAGATGAAATATTATGATACAAAAATTTAAAATATCTCATGAATATCAATCATATAAATTTAATCCATCATTTTTAAAATACAATATAGGTTGTAGTGGAAAAATAATGACTAGGATTCTTGAGGTTGTAGTCCACCATTCAAACCAAAAATTGGGTAATTTACCATTTGATGGAAGGGGATATATAAATAGATTATTGAATTTACATAATAATTTCTTACAATATGTAATATAAGGATTTTATTATTTTATCATTTTTTAAAATTATTTAATAGAGGTAGAATAAGAAATAAAATTATTTTTTTGGGTTTTAATTAATCCAAGTCTTCAGAGGACATCTTTATATTTTTTCCTAAATCATTCCATGGTTGGTTTTAAAATTATAAAAAACCCCTTATGAAGTACGAATTTATATTAGGGGTGTATTTTGGTAAATAATTTATAAACTAACTTTCTCAAAAGGGTTCGAGGAAGTGAGGAGAGGAGGTTCCCTTTAATAAGCGAGGGGATGGGTACTCTAGTAATTTTATAAATAAATTAGTTAATATAAAATAAAGTTAATAGAAAAATATCCAAAAATTGATATAATGAAAATATAATATGATTATGGGTTGAAATTATCACATTAAAATTTACATGTATTTATAAGGTTTTAAAACCAATATCTATGTTTCATACATTAATAACCATTTTGAAAATTATAGGGAAAACAATGTTTTTTACTTTTTATGGGAGAAGCATGTTTCTTAAAAAGGAAAAGGGACCAAAAAATACACCAAGGATGGTATTTTAAACTATAACACACCCATATGGCCTATTATAGGAATTATTTAAGTTTAAATCATTTAGTAGAATACTCATTATTATTAAATATCAACGATGTCTTTCTAAAACTATTTATTTAATTTGATATTTGCAACAAAATTAAAGAAAATTAATTCAAATATAAAATTTAACCAAATCCCAAATATTTTATATTTAACTACTATATTTTTGGTGAACTATATATCAACCCAAAAATAGAAATTTTAGATATTTTAAAATAATTTACTTGAATTTTCAACTCCTTGCACAAACACTATGTTAGTGTTGCGTAAGCATTGGAGGTAATTTTTCCAAAAGTAAAATATTTAAATAAAATACCAAAAAAATTCAACATACATTATTTTCATTATAAATTTATAGATTCATGATATCTAAATATTTAAACACATTATTTTCACGAAATATTATTTATTATGTATTGTTGACTTTTTTAGTGCTACAGAAGTATTGAACAAGAATGTTGATAATTTAATTTTTATACAAATACAAAAATAGAATATATCTTAAAAACCAAAATAATACCCTTTATGAATAAAACATATAATTAAATTACTTCTATATTCTCAATAATTATCTTTAGGACAACAAATTTTAATTTTCTAGTGTTGTGGAAGAACTGTGTCATCATTGAAAATGATTTTCATATTTATCATAAAATAAATTATAAATTATATGTTTTAAATTAGTTTAATATGATATATGTTTTATATTATAACAAATTATATATTATTTTTATATAATAAATTTTTTATATCATATTTATGTCTTGGAGATATCATAAAATGTAACGTATTTCAAAAAATATTTTTTTTCTGTCACAAAAAATTATACTTTTCAAGAAATATATCAAAAATTAAACCTAGGATAATTTTTAAATGATGAATAAAAAAAATACATTTCATCAAATATAATTTTAATGATAGATGGAAATTAATTAAAATAATAGTTTAATATGAAATGTTAAATAATTTGTAGAAACAAAAATGCATTTTTAAGAGAAAATTAATATAATATCGAAATAAAGAATAATATTGATTCATATACATTGAATTGAATTATTTTTTACTAGTTTATAATTATATTAATTTAAGATATAATTAAAATAACAATGATACTTTTTAATGAAAATATTGAAATCATTATAAAATTAGTATTTTAAATATTCACTGAAAAATCCTTATTTCTCAGAAAAATCCAAACAATTCATGATTAGATAATTATAATATGATGATTTCACAATTGATAAACGTTTTATCAAATAAATTATGTAAATGTTCCATAAAATAATTATTTTGTTCAATCCTAATAATAAATAAAATTCATTTCTGAAGAAAATATATTCTAAAATAATAAAATAACATTCCTAAAAATTGAGTGACTATTTCCAAATAATTCAAAAATAAATTTGTATTTATTTGGAAAATTATATATATTTAAAAACTTGGTTATTCGTATTCATTCTTGAAAATTAAAATTCTTGGTTATAATAGTTGTATTTAAATAGGAATATTTCATGGTTCATTTAATCTCGATTTTTCACATTGTATATACTATAGAACATAGTTCTATTTTAAAAAATTATGATATAACAACAAAATAAGACATGAAATCCTAAAAACTGGAAACTTTTCACACGTAAGACTATCCTCATAATGTGTAAAAAGTCCTACAGTGGAATTTTGTTCACTCCCTAATACATTACAAAACATCTAATGAGATATAAATCTATACCCAATTAATTAGAGGGGTATATAATTCACATCCCACAATTCACATAAATATAATTAATACATAAGTGTTAAAAATGTGGAAATAAACCTTAGATAAATCATAATGTTGATCAAACCCATGATATTGAAATTTTTTTCACAATCCAAATATAAAGAATAAACAATAGATAAATAAAAATATTATCAAGATAAGAACGAATTAAATAATTTTCGACAACAATAAAAAAAAAATTTATATAAGAGTTTTTGATTGAGTTCCATTTTAGAAAATTCATGATAAATATATGGAGAATAATGAATAAAAAGGAACCACTTGGGTGTAGCATTATTTAAATAAAAAAAAGATGATTTAATGAAAGAATGCACTTTTGGTTTTTCCAAAAATCAAAATTGCAAAAAATGGTCATATATAAACTAATTATGGGTCTTCAAAGTTATTAGTGATTTATAAAAATTATTGAATTGGTTATTTCCGTGGGAAAATAAATTAGAATGTGAACTTAAACTATGATTACTTAAAAGATGGAATTTTGAATGAAAATAAAAACACGCCTAACCAAAATAATGAAAGGGATATTTAAGTAGTTATAATTGCAAGGGACACATATAAAAACTATAAGAGTCATAAAATAATAATATTTCATAAATTTCATAAAATAAAAAAGAACATGAAACTAATAATTTATAATCAATTTATTGAATATTGGTTACCTTGAGTTCCATATTGGTTATGTGCATGTGATTAAAATACTGAATAATAAAATTATATTTATTAAATAATTTATTATTTGATTTATCCAGACACATTTCTTATGTAAAGTTCCTTTAATAATAAAATTTTACTTAATTATATTATAGTTTCATTTTATAGGTCTTTCATTTGAGTTTTTAAAATTATTTTATAACCCCTTAATTCAATTGAAAAATATTTAATGTATTAAAAAATTGTTTAATAGTATCTAGATTCTCCGTAGAATAATGGAAATAATTTCTAAATGTTAAATATATTTTTAGTACCGACTATAATGGGAGTGATGGATAATGAAACACAATTCTCATGGATGTGATAAATTAAACAAATGCATGATTTACATTTCCATTTATCAATGAATTATAAATAAATAATATTTATGGTAATTCTAATTTTCAAAAGCATAGATATATTATAAATATCATATTTTTTTATCCATTAAATTCTTATAATAATTTATTAATGGTAGTGATGGATGATTGAAGATGTCAGTATTATTAGAGTGGTAGGGCACACAACTCACTAAAGACACTTTATTCCTAGAGGATATAGAGAAAAAGATATTAATTATTAAATTAATATAATAAAAGCAGTTTAATAATGATACTAATGTCATTATATTGTTATGAATATGAGATATTTGGAAGATTAAGTATAAAAAGAAATGAATAATGCAATACATACATTGGAGACTTGATATTCTCATAGAGATTTCAATAGAATGGATAGGTCACAAGAACAATTAATGATACCAAGTAATTAATGACGATATATTTAAATATAGTAGAGTTAGTTGGGGAATATTTTCATGGAAAATTATAATTGTAAGTATAACTATCGATTGGTGATAGGGATCCCGTTTTATAATTGGTGAAAATAGATTATTATCGGATAACCTTTAAAAATAAATTATAACATTAGACTATTACAAGGTAAAACACTCCAAATTCTTGTGATAATGGAGTTAAGGTGGTTCTAAGAGAAATATATTATCATCGAAGTATTTTAACATGTGTTTAAAACATAATATAGGGTTTTTTAGCATTATGTTTGGACATTCTACTTTTTTACATTTAATATAGGTATATAGTTTTAAATAAGTTATTTTATGTTTAACTAAAAATATAAAATAACCTATATAAAAAATATTTATTTTCTAGAAATTAATTTACCAAATATTAAATACAATTAAATTCATAATTTTATAAAATTGACCATTAAATTAAAATAAGTAATATACAGAAAAAATGTTTTAGTGGAATGACTACATTCCATCCATCATAGATTCATTATATTATTTAGTATTTATTTACAATTGAATTATTATTTTTATATTTATTAATGTTTCCATAAAATAAAAATATTAATTATTTTACGGAGATTATTTTAACTGTCTTAATAAAATTTCAGGATTTTAATAAAATAATAATTCTAAATTAATTTTTTACCCATTATCCTGGTAATTAGAATTAATCCAAATAATAAATATTTTAAACCTACAAATGAAATAGGCCATATTAAATATTATGAACATTATTATCTCAAATCAATGAATTATTTTCCGTAATTAAATTTTCATGTGTATGGAAACTAATCAAAATATATGTACACATAACAATTGTTTATAGTATGGATGTTTTCAAGAGTTTCAAAAATATTTAACATGTGATTTATAAATTCAACATAGTATTTTTATTTAATTATATATATATATATATATTCAATGAAAAATGAATCTCAAGCATTAAAAAAATTATTGTAAAATAAATGTTGTAATTTTTAACAAAAAATGAATTTTAACTATTTTCCAACAAATCAATTATTTTAGAAAAACTAAATAAATTAATACAATGAATTTATAGATATATTAAATCCAAAAATTAATTTATTTTGGTGAAATTAAAATTATAAAAATATTATAAATATATCAATCAAAAATTGTGTTATTGTTATCTATATCCACTAGTTTAAGAACAATTACATCTTTCTTGATTAATTTAATTTTATTAAAGTGTTTTGGGTTTTAATTTTTTCATCTATTTTATATAACATACGATACTAAAAAAATATTTATTAAGTGAAAATAATCATTAATATCTCAAATCATTATATAGTCTGAGGATAAAATTCATATTTGTTCTACGGTAATTTCTCACTACCTCCATTAGGGACATGCTATGAACTATGGGATAGTAAAGATGAAATTTTATGATACTGCATGATGAAAAATTAAAATGTAATAGTTAAATTGATTTTTTATATAATTATTTTAATGGAAAAATTGTGAATTTTGTCAATCCATAACACACTGCCAACAAGTGTATAAAAATTATATCAGTGAAACTAAAGTAAAAGTAAAATTCAAACTCTATAAAGTGAATGATTATATAAGAGGTATAAATGCTTTTTGGTGTCTTGTAAACTAATTAGAAAGGTATTTAATAGTTGAATAAAAGTTAGTGGTTACTCATTTCACATGAACCAAAATAAATATTTATTAAAATTTAACTACATTTATGAAAGAGGATATTTTTTAATCAGTAATGATGGATCAATAAATAATAAAGGTGTTAGAATAAACAAAATTAGTGAAAGGAATCTTAAATAAATGTTCCTTAAAATTATTAATGTGATAATGCACTATCACATTTGGGACTCTCAAATTCATGAGATGGTAATGAGGTTATCATCCATAGGGATTGATCTTTAATAACAACAATGAATGATTAATCAATTTTTATAATTATATATCCGAAAAGTGGAAATATATTTATGATTTTCAATGATGAACAATAATTCTCAGTGAAAAAGAATGATAAAGATAACCATGACATAGTGGAAATGCCAATTTTGGGTAAGATAACTTGTCTATGATTATCAAACATGAAGATGTCACATTCAACTAATGGTTAATAATGATTGTTGTAACGCTTTAAACACACGAAAAAATGGACAAATAGTAAACCCGTTGAAAATTACAACTAATATAAATCTAAACGAACAACTTTTATAGATAAATGTAGATATAAGTGAAATTATTAGCTTCAATATAACCAATTTATATTGGTATTTTATAACATTTTATGATTAATTTTCTTGTTTGACATGTACCTATTTTACAAATTAGAAAAAATCCAAATAGATTCAAGAACTTTTATTAGACTATTAACAACCAATTACAATTTCCTGAAAAACTTTCAACATAATAATGGATTCAAATACAATAATAGTTAATTTTAATCATATATTAAGAAGTATGAAATAATTGATTGTCTTATTTCTCTATAAACATCCCTAGTAAAAAGGGAATAAATAATGAATGAACTATATTTTTATTTATTCGAATATTCATGTAGACAGAGCATGAAATATTGGCATATTTTAAAGACATACTAAAATAAATGTTATCTATATTAATAATTGTTACTTAATTCAATCTAATTCATAGGCTACCACTAAATAGTTACCCAACCGAATCGTCCCCATGGAAAGAAACGGATATCTGATTGACATTAGTTGAAAACTAGTGATAGGGAATTAATATGAATAAATAGTGGGAATGTATTTCACTATATATAATTACAATGATAATTAAGGGTGAAATAATCTAGAATCTTGAATGGTTGAACTATATAATAATATTCAATGTATATTAATTAATATATTCTAAATCCAATAACAAACCAAGAATTACATATACAATATAAACACAAACACGAGATGTAAGAATTTTTAGTTTTTATAATCAGGTACAACAATAATAATAAATGACCAATACACTAATATACCATAAAATGAAGATGAAATAAAATAAGGATCAGACTATAAATTACTCTGGACTAAATTATCCAATGTACAATAATCCCATAGGCAATTAAACACGTGTAATTTCTCCAAAACAACCATTTGAACCAGGTTCTCCAATATATTGAAAAACCCCATCAATAGAGTGAAAAAAATTATTTCATGCCAAAACCATATGAAATTTATAATTAAGAGATCCATATACACAAATAATGGTGTTTATATAGGGTTTGGGATAACTATGTGTAGAATTATTCCAACACCGAGATTGTAAAATTACTTTCATAATATAGTTCGTAGATTTCAATTTTGAATTAATTAATATTATAGGATATTTTAAATGTATACCTTGAATACGAAATTCATGCTTCAATGTTTTCCAAATATTCATGGTAATAAATTTTGTAAAAAATATATATCTAGGTCAAAAATATTTATTTCAAAGGAATGAAATGTACTTTGGTTTCTATAAAAATCCATTATTATGTTCCATTTAAATCAAAAATTCATGGTCCACTTATCACACCTTGAACTCTGATACTTCTTTATTTTATCCTTTTATTACTCTTGGGTCTTTTTGTCGAGTTTCGGTTTTGAGTCCGAGACGAAATTTTGTATTATTGGAATTTTTGAGTGGTTTTTCCAAGTAGAGCATGATTACCATACGATTAGTAGTAACCAAGAAACCTGACTATGTGGTAGGTATGGATTCAGTTAGAACTAACCACATAGCCAGCACATGGCCATGTAATAGGTCCCAGTTAACCATGCACCAGTCTTTCTGTAGATAGAGAGCCCAGCACGGTTACAACATGATTTGGAAAATCATGTGATCATGCAAGGTTATATAAAACATGAAACCCAAATCTCCCCCTTTTGGATTTAACACCATTTTTATGGGTCTCCCCATTCCTCTATCCAATTTGCAGTAGGGGGCCTCGTAGACCCTCCTCCTTAGCATCCAAACATCTAGGGTCACTCCCCCTTCAGATCTATGGTAAGATCCCTCACTTTTGTTCATTTTCCCTCTCTTTATCCCGTTCTCTCCATTATTTCAAGGATTCCTTATGGGTTCTCTAAATTTGAAGAACAATAGAGTAGGTGTTGGCTAATATTTTTTGTAATTTTATGATGACTAGTGAATTTGGGTTTTTTCATGATGGTTGGTTCTTCCTCTCATTAGAGTTTTATTCTATACACACATGGTTGAGCTAGGTGTTTTCGACTATTTCCTTTCTAAAAAAATCCATGGACACTTGTGTGCTTTAAAATAAATTTTAAATTTCATTAGAACCTCTATAATACCTACGGATTTATGTAAATGGTAATTTTGTGTTGGTATAATTTACTAAAAATAGAATTTAAAAGATATTTTTATGCGATGTCTAGGTTTAGGGCATATAGTGTGTTTGTGAAATTCCATTATTCATTTAAAGTGAAATTGGGGGTTTTGAAGATATTTTTAGCCCTAATTATTTTTTATGGTATTTTTTATTTTTGTATTTGGTTTGGTGTATATATTATTGTAATGTTATGGCTTAATGGTTGTGTTATAAAAACCTTGGAAAATGTTTTATGGTTTTAAGGTGACAGTTTGGGTTCATTTTGAATAATGTGATTGGTTGGATTTTGTTTCAAAGTAGGGGTCATTTTTTGAAAATAGTTTTGATTGTATTCTTGGTTTTTAGGTGTTCCATAGGATATTGAAACCTTCATGGATTCACTAGGTTCACACACAGATATTCCCACAAATGAAGATAACACCTTTAATATGGTGATTTCTTACAACCGTGATCCCTTGAATGGTTCTTTGGTCTCTAAAGGATATGGGTTATCTTGTGTGATTTCAAAATAATGGTTTTAAAATAAATTCCCAATGTGTATTTCCATTTTCACCGTGGTGTGTGTTTTGGTGAATATCAGGATTAAGGGGTCGTTTGGCTATTTGATGAGATTAGGTATTTTCCTTTTAGAGTTTGAAAGGTTTTTCTAAAAAAAAATAGAGACATTTATCTTATGGGACTGTGTTTACCTTAAAACTCTAAAGTGATTATTGTGTAAATATTTAGAAATGAATTTTTTTTGTAAATGTGACCTCTTGATTTGGTGATTCAAAATGTTTTACGAAATGGTTTGGTATTTTTATGATGTGACGACCTTGTTGGAACCTTAATGATGTGTGAGATATATATGTATATTTATAGGGCACCATTATAGAAAGGATTTGCATTTATGTTTTATCATATATTGGTGTCCGTGTTTGGGGTATGAAAGTGTTGGGACGATAGGTAAGATGAGTCATTAATGCGTTGACCTCCTACTTACACAGTTTTACTACCACCATGGGTTCTTGGGTGCCTTTTAGGTGATCGAGTGATGGTAAATTAACATCCATAGTTAGACGAGTTGGTACTCTCCTATAGTTATAGATAGGCCATAAGGGTAGTTCCACTGGTGAGGCTAGGGTAGAGCAGTTATTTGGTTGTTGACCTAGGGGCATCACCGTATGCGATAGGTAGTTCCAAACCGAGTACATCCAGAGGTCTTCTAGGGATGTTTAGGATTACACGTGTTCATTATCTATGTGTGTTATTTACTTTCTAATGTAATAGTTTCCATCCTATAATATTTATCTATTTCTTTTTTCTAGATCATTAGGTTTCTTTATTATATATGTTTCTTATGAAATGGAAATTGGTTTTGGAACTACCGTGTAGCATGTGCTGGATTTTAAAATGGGAAAATGATGTTTTTTAATTAAATTTAAAACACTATTTTTATAACTCTATTTCAAACTAGTGTTAATGGAATATTTTCAAGAAAGGAAACACTTGGGTTCTATGGTGATTTCTTACTGAGCTGTAAGCTCACACCCTACATGTACCACTCGTTGCTGGTTGGCTCAAGCTATTTTATATGTTTAACTTTTGTTCAGGTTTCCAGGATCAGGTGATCCTTATTAGAGAACGGTTGGTCCTATGGTTTGAGGAGACTAATGTGTCACATGGACATTACGGTAGTTTGGTTTTTAGTTTTTTGTTTTGAATTTAGTATCAACTTGTTGTGTAACATTATTAATATGGAAGAGTTGTATGTATTTATTATTTGAGATTTGGTATTAGGTTTCTTGTTGTTCAGTTTGCTATTATTTTATCCTAGTTTGTTTTATGACACATTTTCCCATTCCGGTTTATATTTGATTCCTGAGACATGTTTCTTTCCCCTAGGGATCAGGAACCCCATTCATGCCATGCTATAGACTGGGTTCAGAATCATGTCAGATGACATCTCGGGATGGTCCATGAAAAAAGGTATTAGAGAGAGGTTTTTTTGTAATTTGGGGGGTATTTTAGTTTGATATTAGGATTTTTGGGACACTGGAGGTAGGTGTGGGATGAGAATTCTGAAGTCTTTCTCATTCTGAACCACCAGTTACTAGGGGTTTTCTGGGATTAGAGCGGTCTATTTTTGTTTTTGATTAAGGGATAACAATGGAGGCGAACGAGTGTCATATTGTGGCCTCACATGGAGTAGTGACCTATGTGGAGTCCATGTGCCCAATTAAAGGTTCTCTTATCATTATTACTTACATGGGTCAGGTCCCACTACCGCATCGCTTGGTTGGGCATAGTCACAAGTACCTCATTCCGATGGTTTTTTGTTTGTTGTGTTTTGTTTTGGTTATAGTCTATGTAAGTGTATGATGAAAATGAAAGTTAATTTTTAAATAAAAAATAGATTAAAAATTGATGTGACTTCCATAAAATTGTGTTATATTTTTGACGTGGGTTTTAAAATTGAGTGTATTTTGGGTTTTAGAATATGCATTCGGTGCGAACCCTGGTGTTCCTAATGTAGGTTTTCTTGTGTGTGGGTCTGTGCAGGAATTGTGTGTTGGAAGGTGTGGATGGAAATGGACAAACACTTGTGTGATGGTATATAGGACTCCTATGGTGGGGGATTGGAATCAATGTTTCGGTGTGGTGTCTCTGAAAGGGATTTTAATGAGAAGATGATTTCAAAAATTGTTTTTTCATGAAAAGTGGGTTTTGGAATTTGAGAATTGTCCCTAGAAGAAGTATTTTTTGAAATTTAAAAGAAAATGGTTAATTTTGAAAATGGATTTTATGGTGGTGTTGGTATTTTTTTTCTTCCAACAAAGATGTTTTTATCTTGAGGTTTTCTTTTTAATTATGCATCAGTTTGATGTTGGATTTGGTTTGTGTTTTACATGTTCCTCAGGAAATGCCGCCCAGAATGTTCCCCAATGTTTTGGATGATCATTCTTGTTTCTTAGACCTCCTAGAGTTTTGCCTATATTACATAGTGATAGAGGTCCTTTAGAGGGTATAAAGTGGTTTGAAGAAGTTAAATGTTTTTTCCAGTCACTCAGAACTCCCAAATCAATTAGAGTGTATGCAGTTCAGTGGTTGTTTGAGGGTCCATATTTGGACCAGCGGGAGTTGGTTTCCCCATCATTAACCCAAGTTGAGATGGAGTGGGAAGTGTTTAAGATCACTTTCATCCAGATGTTCATGCCAAAAAATGTCCAGATGAGAAATGTGGTAGAGTTGTGAGATTTTCAGCAGTTCTAGTGGCCAGTAAAGTCTTACATTAACCATTTTACGGAGATAGTTCCATTTTATTTGGAGGTAGCATTTGAAAATTACATTAAAACCACACTTTTTGTCTAGGGAGTTCAATTTGAGATTGTGGAAAATGTGCTCTCATCTGGTGAAACCGATTTCGAGAAGATGGTGGATGAGGAATTCAGGGATGATCTGGTTTTCGGGGTTTAGCTTGTGGTGGTTAGATCTCTTGATGGCACCCGATATGGTGAGAAGCGCAAGACGAAAGAACTTATTTCCAAGGAGTCTCCCTCATTAGTCTAAAGTACATATATTTTAGACCATTCACTTTTATGATTCAAGTGTGGCCGATTTGGACACTCAATGAAGTCTTTTCGCAGTCCTATGAAGACCTACCATCATTGTGGCTGTTTATGTCATTTAGAAATGTTTTTCAGGAAATGATTTCTGAAAAAGAAGTCTTGATTTTAAGTTTTTCTTACCTAACTATGATGTATGAGATGCTTTATCCATCATATCCCTTTCCATAGGTCTAGGGTTTAATATCATGAAAAGTCATATGTTTCCTAGGGTACGAGAAGTACCGACATAGTTTTATGTTTCCTAATTTTTGTTCCTTAGGTTTTTCTCTGTTCATAAATTATTGTAAGAGTGTGATAGACTCATTCTACCATAATAAAAGTGTATTTATTTACTCTAAATGTGCTCCATATGAATCATTTATTTATCTTAATTGATGTTTTTCATGTTGATTAGTAGTTTCGTTTGGGTTTTTGTTATGGTTTTGGTTTTGGTTTCAACAGTGATTGTTTGGGAAATGTTTGGGTTCTATGAAGATGAGAAGTAGCAGTTTTAGACCACTATTAATTTTTAGTTTGAATTAACTTGGTGGATTATCCCTTCTTTTGGGCGAATCAAGTATTGTGTAAAATTTTTAATTTTGATTGTGATGTTGTCTACCCTTGCGCAGAGGGTTGCTGGTCTATGTTAGAAGATTCTCGTTCCGACATCCCGATATGCCGAGGTTTTTCATAGTAGTTATACTTCTTGATTCCTTATGGTGGAATTGTTTTTCTCATAGTGATGAAGTTTAATTAGTTTCAGATTAATATTTACTTTGTTTCTAATTATGTTATGTCCATTGTTTGGATAGTATACTGAAATTGGGTATGTTCGGGATAGGAGTTCCTACTTTGCCCTCCCTTCGGGGTGGTGTGTTTGGATCATTGACGTTTTCATGGAAGAAAAATTCATGTGGTTGGGAGAACCCTCTCGTGATATCCCCTAAATCATAGGGCCTCTGTTTCTTATTGAATTGGTTGGGTTTGACCTTTCGGAGAGAATTTTCATCCTCAGATCATGGTTTCCTAGGTTTCGTCTGGGCATGGAGTCGAGATTTTTGTTAACGATAGGATGGGTTACTTTAAGGGGGAATACTGTGTATGTGGTGGGGAATTTTGCAACAACCCAACATCATATAATTCTTTATTTTTTTAATTTTATTAGTATTGGGTGTTTTGGTTATAGTTTGGTTATGATTCCTGATCAAAATATTTGGTTTTTGGAGTTTTCAGGTGGTTTTTCCCTGTGGAGAACAGTTACCACACAGTTAGTAGAAACCATGCATCCTGGTCATTTGATAGGTATGGGTTCATACATAACCAACTACACGGGCATCATATGTCCATGTGGTTTGTCCTAGGTAACCGTGCTCTAGTACTTCCATAGGTAGAGAGCTCCACACCGTTACCCTGCGATTTGGAAAACCTTACAGCCAAACTGTGCAGTCATGCATGGTCATTAAAAACTAAATCCCTAATCCAACCCTTTTGGTTTTAACTCCATTTTCAGGTTCTCCTCCTTTCTCTAAAAAATGTTCATAAGGGTTTCCTCTGATACCCTCATCTTTGGCTTACAAACATCCATGGTCACTCCGCATTCGGATATAAGGAAGATCCATCCCTATTTTTTCATTTTCCCTCTCTTTTTCCCCTTCTCCCCCTTTTTTAGGGTTTCATTATGGGGTATCTATCAAAGATGATCCATATGGTTAATATTGTATAATTTTCAAGTGATTTATTGATGTTTATGGAGTTTGGGATGTTTTTGAGGCTCATTTCTTCCTCTCCTTAGGGTTATATTCCATCTGCACAAGGTTGAGTTAAGTGTTTCCTTTTTTTCTTTTCCTAAAAAATATATGGAAACATGGGTTCTTGAAAATAATTTTTAATGTCATTTTAACCTCTATAATACCTATGTCTAGATGTAAATGTTAACATTGAGATGGTATAACCTACTAAAAATATATTTTCAATGAGATTTGTGTGCAATGTCTAGGTTTATGGAACCTAGGGTGTCTGTGAAATACTGTTGTTCTTTTAAGGTGAAATTCTTGGATTCTTGGAAATTTTAAGCCTTAATTATTACTGATATGGTTTTTTTTGTGAATTTTTTTGGTGTTTATAATTTGTTAATGTTATGTCTTGATGGTTGTGTTATAAAACATTGAAAAGAGTTTTATGGATTTAAGGTGATTATTTGTGTTCTTTTTAAATAATGTGAGTGGTTGGATTTAGTTTCAAGGAAATTTGTAGTTTCCTTAAAATTTCTTTCAGTCTCTTCTTGGTTGATATGTGTTACTATTTATGTTGGCACATCCATGGGTGCAATTGGTGCACATATGGATCTTCCGGAAAATGCAGAGAACAATATTAACATGGTTCTTTCTTTAAACTGTGGTATCCTGAATGGTTTTTTGGTCTTTAAAGGATGTAGGTTATATTTCGGAATTTCAAAATAATTTTTTCAAAATGATTTCTCAATGGTTATGCCTATTTTCCCCATGGTGTGGGTTTCGGTGAATGTCCGGCTTAAGATTCTGTTTGGCTCTTTCATGAGATATTGTATTTTTTATAAAAATAATGAATGGTTTTTTCTAAAAATTCATTGGAGACTATTGAATTAAGAGACCATTTGGAACATCAATCTCAAAAGTGATGTTTGTGTTAATTTTTTTTGAAAGGAATGTAGTTAAGTAAATGAGAGTGACTGATTGGTGATTCAAAATGTTTTTTTTGGAAATGGATTGGTATTTTTATGAAGTGATAGACCAGTTGGCATGTAAGAACCCGGTTCTTATCTTTGAGGTACGAGTTTATTCTTTTATCCTTTCCTTGAGTGTTTTTAATAAAATAAGGAAAATAGGAAAAAATCCCAAATTTTGGAAGTACATGCCGTGTACTTTTCCACACGTCGTGTACTTCTGGAAGTGTGGGATGGGTACACGGGGCGTGTGTCCATGTCAGCGATGAGGGGTGTAGGAACCGACTACACGCCATGTAGTTGTCCTTTACACACCATGTAGTCAGTCGGCAGGTGAATAGAAAGGTGGTGGCCATCTTTGCAACAGAACACGTCGTGTACTAATGAAGACATGTCATGTAGTCATGTCGGCTGGTGAACAGTGCCACGCTGGCAGGAATCCATCAGAGGAACAATTTAAAAATGGGAAGTACACACCATGTACTTTGAAATACACACCGTGTACTTTGTTTTTTTCACTTAAAATGGGAAATATACTCCCCTGTTCATAGGGAAGGCATAGAACCAGACGAGATCTCAGAAGAGGATGGCAAAACCTTTGGAGATCTGCCGAGCGCACATCGAGAATCTTTTTCTTCGTTAGATGATCTCGTTGGAACCGCACGGGTAAGCCCTCCACTCTTCATTAATGGTTCTAGCCAATTCTTCCGCTAACGAGAGTTATTTTCATTTAAGAGAGAATTCTTTTACCTCAGATCTACGGCGTTCTTGGACGTTTCAGAAGGCGTCGTTTGCGTATATCGTTCGTGGGTGTTTAAGGTAGGTGGGTTGGTGTTATTTTCCAACTGTCATGTGTTTTGTGTGTTTTTGAGCTACAAACCCGTATTTGGGGTGTTGTGTGACTGAGTCTATGGGTTTTTTAAATACTTATAATTGTATAGGTAATTTAATGTGATATAAAAATGCTATTTGGGATCACTGCTTAGATCTAGGACCACCCCGGGGATGCGTTCCCCTATTTAGCCGTTTGGTTAGGATACCCAAGGGTATGCTATATTTACTTTATGAATTACATTTTCCATTAGAGGAATTGTATAAATGGCATGTTTATGTGTTGGGATCGACCCGTTTATATTATCCTGAGGGCGTGGTTTTATTATATTAGCCTGAGGGCGTGGTTGGTATAGCCTGAGGGAAAGGTTACTATTCTTCCTAAGGGCAAGGATTGAGGGAAATATTCTGTTCACCTGAGGGTTTCATTTCAGTTTGGCCTGTGGGCAAGATTACACTTCCCCTGAGGGAAATTCCTGAGGGCAGGATTCTATATATCTTGAGGGCATGGTTTCACTATATTAGCCTGAGGGCGTGGTTGCATTAGCCTGAGGGCTTGGTGCTGTTGAGCACAGAATGTTAAAAAATTAAATGGTGAAATGGATAATTAAAATGGAAATATAACTGGTTAAGTTAGTTTCTTTTGAGTACTGCTTAATTTATTTCATTTTACTACTGCACACTGTTGTTTCATGTTTACACACATTTTGGCATGGGCCTTTGGTGGGTGTCTACTGTGATATATTTCTCACACCCTGTTTGGGTCATGCTTTTTAGCCCAAAAAGATTATGTTTCTGTAGGTGTAGATAAGGGAAAGGGTCCTTATACAAGTACATGATTGTTGCTGAGGAGTATGGGAGCATGGGACAGAGCTCTGGCACGTGATTCTACCAGCTGATTTTTCCTATTTTTCTTTCCTGTACTTGTATTGTATTTTACTGTTGTGTAACATGTTCTGGCTGCTTTATTAGACTTTGAGGCATGTTGCACCATTATTTATATACTGGTTGGTATTATCTAGTGCAGTTTTTATTTCATTTGTGTATGGTTTACTGCATCTGCTGTTGTTGTATGTTTTATTTAATTCTTCTACGCTACACTTTGAAAAATGAGGGCATAGTTTCCCCACTATCTGACCTGGGCCCTCGCTTCTAGTCAGTAGCCTCTGGTGTTTGGGGAAATGCACTTGAGGTCACGTGGAAAATAGGGTTTGGGGAACCCGTTGAGTGGTACCCGGAACCAGGACGTTACAAAGTGGTATCAAAGGAGTTTCTTTTCTTCGACTTACTATTTGGAGCCTTAGTCAGTGATATGACGAATAGTAGTCGGTAATAATTTGTGCCCGGGTGTAGCTAACCCATGTATAGGGAAAATCATGTCTACCTCGAATTTTTGCAATCTTTCTGATTTTTCAAATTTTACAGTGGATTTTTTTTCACCGTTGGGTGACGCACTTGGGATTGGGCTATTATATTTTATCCATGGGTTCTATTTAGATGAAACCCGATGAGATGAGGGTATGCCATCTCATGAATCATATAGGAACATTCTAGAAATCACATTCCATGCATAGTTTCCATGCCATGTAGGTGCATTAGAAATTTCATGTTGTTGTGATAGTTGTTGTGCTAGTAAAGCATGCTGTTGTGATAACTGCTCTGATAAAATACCTGCTACGTGATAGGGTAATTTTATTTGAGTCTGTCTATAGAATGAATGCCAAACTTTGGTCCTTGGGGAGTATGGGGCCTCACTGACCTGAATTTGGTGGATCATTAGATGGTTATTTTGTTATAACACAAATATGATTTCATACTTTGATTCGCGGGGAGTATGGTCCCTCATGGGTCACAATTTGACACGTAGGTGTTGTTTTTCAGTATTTTATGGGTTACGGGGAAATTTCTGAGGCATACTGTCTGGAAACCCAGTATAAACACCGTATAGTATCTTTAAACACGCCGTGTATGGCCTTCTATTTGGGAAGAAAAATAAATTTTTTTAAGTACATGTCGTGTACCCATAGTACACACCGTGTAGTCTCTTCCCGTGTCACAAACTGTGTGGGAGAAGTCACGGGGTATGGAATTTTTGGGGAAAACATGTCGTGTACCGAATGTATACTCCATGTAGTGTTGACCTGGAGTCCGTCCGTGTAACTAACAACATGGGTCGGTGAACTCTTGTATAGAACATGCCATGTCAATGATGAACACGCCGTGTAGTGTGACTTGGGGACACGGTCGTGTAACTAACAACACTGGTCGGTGTCACCTCTCCTTGAACATGACGTGTACCTCTAGGACACGCTGTGTAGTCTTGTCCGAGGGTAGACCACGTGGAATTGGCTGTGTGGCTAGGAAATAGGGTGGTTTACACGCCGTGTGCGGGTTTAACACGCCGTGTGGTTACAAGTCGAGTAGTCGGACGTGTCACAAACAATAAGGGAAGTTGGAAAATTACACCATACACGCCTGGTAGCTATTATACATGTCGTGTAGTTTTGGTTCAACATGAGCCGTGTGGCTTAGCCATGAAGAAGGACCCGGGTAGGGGAAGAGAAGTCAGGTACACACCGTGTAGTCAGTATACACACCAGGTAGTCTTGTTTTGAAAATATTGAATTCCTTCTTCCTCCTATTCCCTTTTGGGTTTCTTCATTTTCGGTCGTTGATAATATTAAATATAAGGCGTATTTTTTTCCTTTTAGTGTCATTCCACCTAGACTTCCGTGGGTTGTTCGCAAGGAGAGCGGAAATGAGTATACTCAAGAGATGGTGGGCCATGGGCTACCAGTAGACCCTCCAGAAGTGCCTGATGCATCACCAACTGTTATATCGGACACATGCTCAGAGGCACAGTTCCGTGAATGCTTTATGCGGTTAATGCAGACCTTTCATGGAGCACCGCAGGCTACTACATCTATGGCCGAGCTGATGCGTATCTTCCAGCAGCTACATCCGCCTATGTTTTGAAGGGTTGGTGGACCACATGCTACGGAGTCTTGGATGGAGGTCGATGCAGACTATTTCTGAGCATCGTGAGACGCCTCCTGGGCGGAGGGTCAAGCTCGTGACTTATATGCTACATGATTCCACCAAGAGGTGGTGGGATGTTACCACCCAGTCAGAGCATTACTGATACATGGTGTGGGAAGAATTTCAGGCAGTCTTCTATGAATTATTTTTCCCAGAGATGCTGAGGTTAGATAGAGCTCGAGTGTTCATGAATCTGTAGTAGGCCGCTATGTCGGTGATGGATTATTCCGCTCACTTTACCAAGATTCAGCGTTTTTCACCCGTTCTTGTGGGTGATGAGACGTTGAGGGCCAAGCGCTTTGAGGATGGTCGTCGATATGACATTCGAGCGCTGGTGAATGTTTTCAGGTTGCCTTCAGTACATGCTATTGTAAATCAGGTGCTGATTACAGAGAGGAACCTGCGGGAAGCTAGTGGTGTGGGCCAGGGCGGTTCAACACCAGTTAGTGGCACTATTTCTACTAGCAATAGGAAGATACCGATGGATTTCTCTCAGGGAGGCAGTACCAGCCAGGCAGCTTCTTTAGCTGGCCTGATCAGGTGCTACCAGTGTGTTGAAGAGAGTCACAAGAGACCACAGTGTCCATATGACCCAGTGGAGTGACGATATTGTGGAATGGTGGGTCATCTACCAGGATTTTGCAGGGCGTTTCTACCAGTGGCTAGTGAGAGGGGTTCTATGCAGACTCTGCATGCGGATGCAGGACCAGCAGCTTCTTACCAGTCGGGATACTAGAATACGTCAGGGTGTGCAGGAAGAGATGGTGGTCGTGGACATGGTAGCCGGACACCAGGATCTCAGAGGCAGTAGGGTGGGACAGCTCAGGGTAGTCAGGATGTGTCGCAAGGCCGCGACACTGGGCAAGCATATGCAGTGCAAGAGACCCAGCAGGAGTAGGATCCCACACCTTCTACAGTCAGAGGTACTATTCCAGTAGCTTCGGTCTTATCTTCTGTGCTTTTCGATACGTTCACTAAAAATAGTTTCATATCTGTGCCCATTATAGAGAGCCTTGGGATCTGTGTTTCTACTTCTTCTGATATCATGACGTTAGACACTTCGTTGGGGACTAGATCGGCTGGTGTGCATCAGTGCAAGGAGTGTCCCCTTGTGGTTGGAGGGTGTCACTTCCTTTGGGACCTCTATGTCTTAGATATGACGAGCTATGATGTCATTCTCAGGATGGACTGGTTGGTTCCATTTCGAGATTTTGTAGAATGCTATCATCACAGTGTGAGTTTCACGTCACCAGAGGGCGGAGAGTTTCAATACAAGGGAGAATGGGATGTTCCGGAAAGTCGAGCTAGACAAGAGCTTCATGGGCGAGATGGAGTCACATCCCAGATTGCGAGCTTATATTTGGATGATCAGGGGACTTGTCAGATGGATTTCCCTCCAGTTGTTGATCGTTTCAGGGATGTTTTCTTGAATGACTTTTTAGGTCATCCTTCGTAGTGATAGGTGGATTTCTCTATCGAGATTATGCCAGGAGCAATACTGGTGTCCATTACACCTTATAGGCTAGATACACCTGAGTTGCAGGAGCTCAAGAGGTAGTTGGAGGAGTTACAGTCAAAGGGTTTCATCCGGCCCAGTACATCTCTGTGGGGTTCTTCGGTCCTTCTTATGAAGAAGGCAGATGGTACCCTTAGACTCTGTGTGGATTATTGGAAGCTGAATTAGTGGATGGTTAAGAATCGATATCTGTTGCCAAGGATAGATGATCTTTTTGATCAACTTCGAGGAGCATGAGTGTTCTCAAAGATTGATTTGAGAGCCGGATATCATCAGCTGTGCGTGAGACCATCAGATATACCACTCATGGCTTTTCGAAGCAGATATGATCTATACAAGTACTTGGTTATTCTGTTCAGACTCACGAACACACCATCAGTTTTCATGGCTCTGATGAATCAGTTTTCCATCCATGTCTTGATTCTTTTTTGGTAGTATTCATGGATGACATCTTAGTGTACTTTCACACTCAACATGACCATGCCACCCATCTTGAGATCGTATTGATTACACTGAGATAGTATCGACTATTTTCTAAGCTCTCAATGTGCCACCTTTGGATGGACCAGATTCACATCCTGGGTCATATCATCTCAGATGATGGAGTTGTAATAGACCCAGAGAAGGTGAGGGCAGTAGTTTCCTTGGAGCAGCCTAAGAATGTGTTTGAGATACAGAGTTTCTTAGGGATGGCTGGTTACTAAAGACGATTCATACAGGACTTCTCCCACTTAGAAGCGCCGTTGACGGGTTTGACTAAGAAGGGTGTGAAGTTCGTTTGTTCGGAAGCTTGCGAGATAGCCTTTTAGGACGTGAAAGGAAGGTTGACATCAGCACCGATCCTGATACTCCCAGAGTAGGGGAATAGCTATATAGTTTAGTATGATACGTCAGGTATTGATTTGGGAGCAGTGTTGATGCAGGGTGATTGAGTTATTGCCTACAGTTCTTAGCAGTTGATGCCACATGAGAGGAATTAACCGACGCAAGATCTCGAGTTGGCTGTAGTTGTGCATGTGTTGCGCTGTTGGAGACATTATCCATTGAGAGAGAATTTTCTGGTTTTCACTGACCACAAGAGCCTCATGTATATCTTTACTGAACATAACTTGAATTTGAGGCAGTGAAGGTGGGTTGAATACATACAGTCCTTTGATTCTGAGCTTGCCTATACACCTGGTAAAGGTAATGCAGTAGCTGATGCACTATGATGGGAGATTCAGACACAGGCTGTGCTAGAGGCCAATGGTGAGTGGCAGCTTATGTCCTTGTTCTCTGAAATGCATCTGGAGGTGCACGACAGTCAGGGGCAGTCCTATCTTTCTTCTCTAGCTTTGAATTCTTCCCTCCTGGATAGAGTGATGATGAGACAACTATCTGATTCAGAAGGCCTAGTTCTACAGGAGTCAGTGGCAAGTGAGGACCCTCCTCCTAGTTTAACAATTGGCGATGAATAGGTTCTGAATTTCCATGGACGAGTGTGGGTTCCAGGGGATATATGTGAGGAGATGATGTGGGAGTTTCATGCTTTATCTTGGGAAGTTCATCCCGGGGTTACCAAGATGTACTGTGACTTGAGATGTCAGTACTGGTGGCTGGGTATGAAGAGAGATGTAGCTGGTTTTGTTACGAGATGTTCCACCTGTCAGTAGGTGAAGGTGGAGCACCAGAGACCAGTTGGACTGTTACAACAGTTACCCATTCCGGAGTGGAAATAGGATGATGTCGTGATGGATTTTGTGACAGGGTTTCCGAGGTCACCTAGAGGCAATGATGCCACATGGGTTGTTGTGGAGAGGCTCACGAAGGTAGCTCCCTTTTTGCCAATCAAGTAGAACTTCGGTGTTGATGAGCTTAGGAAGTTGTATATCCGAGAGATCGTACGTCTTCATGGGGTCCCTCTTTCTATCATTTCAGATAGGGATTCCCGCTTTACGTCTCGGTTATGGAAGAGTTTTCATAGGGCACTGGGTACACAGGTTATTCTAAGCACAACATACCACCCTCAGACCGATGGCCAGTCAGAGCGTACGATATAGGAGTTAGAGGACATGCTGCGTGCATGCATCCTAGACTTTGGGGGCTCTTAGGAGAAGCATATACCCCTAGTCGAGTTTTCCTACAATAACAGTTTTCATGAAACTATCGAGATGGATCCTTATGAGGATATATATGGTAGGCCATGCCGATCAACATTGTGCTGGATAGAGGTAGGTGAGGCAGCTTTACTGGGACCACGTCTCATGTAGGAGACTTCCGAGAAGGTTCAGTTGATTTAGAAGCAGATGGCTACCACGCAGTCTCGTCAGAAATCTTATGATGATCAAAGTAGATGACCTATGGAGTTCATGGTCGGGGATCAGGTTTTCTTGTGTGTTTCGCCGAGGCTGAGACACAGACGGATCAAGAGATAGGGTAAACATTCACCGCGGTATGTGGGGCTATTTGAGATGCTGGAGAGAGTCGGGCTGGTTGCCTATCAGTTGTAATTGCCGCAGAGGTACCGAGCCATGCACGACGTCTTCCATGTATCTCAGTTGTGCCACTATCATTTAGACCCGTCTCACACCTTTCATCTAGAGGATGTTGAGCTTCAGATGGATGTGTCCTTTGAGGAGCCTCTGATTCGTATCATGGAAAGGAGCACGAAGGTTCTTCGAGGCCAGTCAGTTCCTCTCATACAGGTTCTATGGTAGCATGGCCGAGTGCAGGACGAAACCAGGGAGCGGGATACTGACGTATGTGCTCAGTGGCTAGAGCTGTTCTGAGCTATATCTTCACCACCCTTGGAAGGGAAATTCAGGGACAAATTTCTTTAAGGGGGGATGTTTGTAAGAACCTGGTTCTTATCTTTGAGTTACGAGTTTCTTCTTTTCTCCTTTCCTTGAGTGTTTTTAAGAAAATAAGGAAAATGGGGAAAAATCCCAAATTTTGGAAGTACATGCTATATACTTTTCCACACGCCGTGTACTTATAGCCGCGTGGGATGTGTATACGTGGAGTGTGGCCATGTCAGTAATGAGGGGTGTAGGAACCGACTACACGTCGTGTAGTGGTCATTTACATGCCGTGTAGTCATTCGGGAGGCGAATAGTAATGTGGTGGCCAGCTCTGTGATAGAACATGTTGTGTACTCATGAAGACCCACCATGTAGTCATTTCGGCAGGTGAACAGT
Organism: Viscum album; assembly: GCA_963277665.1. NCBI lineage: Eukaryota > Viridiplantae > Streptophyta > Magnoliopsida > Santalales > Viscaceae > Viscum > Viscum album. Next base: position 548,564,910 of record OY728121.1, read on the forward strand.
GCCATGCTGGCAGGAAGCCGTTAGAGGAATAGTTTATAAATGGATAGTACACGCCGTGTATTTGGAAATACAGGTCATGTACTATGTTTTTTTTCTTAAAATGGGCAGTAGCCTCCCCTGTTCATAGGGAAGGCTTAGAACCGGATGGGAGCTCATTAGAGGATGGTCGAACCTTTGGAGATCCACCGAGCAAACGTCGGGAATCCATTTCCACCTCAGTCGATCTTGTTGGAACCGTATGTGTAATCCCCCCACTCTTCTTTAATGGTTCTTTCCAATTCTTCCCCAAAAATGAGTTATTTGCATTTAAGAGAGAATTATTTTACCTCAGATCTATGGTATTCTTGGACGTTTCAGAAGGCGTTGTTCGCATATATCATTCGTGGGTGTTTAAGGTAGGTGTCTTGGTGTTATTTTTCAACTTTCATGGGTTTTGTGTGTTTTTGAGCTACGAACCCATATTTGGGGTGTCGTGTGGCAGAGTTCGTGGCTATTTTAAATACCTAGAATTGTATAGTTAATTTAATGTGATATAAAAATGCTATTTGGGATCACTACATGGATCCAGGACCACCCCAGGGGTGCGTTCCCCTGTTTAGCCGTTTGGCCAGGATACCTGAGGTTATGCCATGTTTACTTTATGCATTACTTTTTCTTCGAGAGGAATTGTATAAATTGCATGTTTATGTGTTGGGATCGGCTCAGTTATATTATCATGAGGGCGTGTTTTTATTATATTATCCTGAGGGCGTGGTTTGTATAGCCTGAGGGCAAGGTTACTATTCCTCCTGAGGGCAAGGTCTGAGGGCAAGATTCCGTTCACCTGATAGTTTCGTTTTAGTTTGGCCTGCAGGTGAGATTCTACTTCGCCCGAGGGAAATGCCTGAGGGCAGGATTTTGTATAGCCCGAGGGTGTGGTTTCATTATATTATCCCGAGGGCGTGGTTCCATTAGCCTGAGGACTTGGTGCTATTGAGAACAGAATGTTACTAAATTAAATGGTTAGATGGATAATTAAAATGTCAATATAACTGGTTAAGTTAGTTACTTTTAGTACTATTTAGTTTATTGTATTATACTACTACACACTGTTTGTTTCATGTTTACACACAGTTGGGCACTGGCCTTTAGTGGGTGACTACTGAGATATATTTCTCACACCCTGTTTGGGTCATGATTTTCGGCCCAAACAGATTACATTTCTGCAGGTGTAGATAAGGGAAAGGGTCCTTATACAGGTATATGATTGTTGCTGAGGAGAAGGGGTGCATGGGTCCGAGATCTGGCTCGCGATGCTATCAGATGATTTGTTTTGTTTTTAATTCCTGTACTTGTACTGTACTGTACTGTTTTGGAACATGTTCTAGCTGCTTTCATAGAATTTGAGGCACGTTGCACCATTATTTATATATTGGTTAGTATTATCTACTGTAGTAGTTTATTTCAGTTGTGTATGGTTTACTACTTCCACTGTTGTTGTATGTTTTATTTAATTCCGCTATGCTACACATTGACAAATGAGGTCATAGTTTCCCCACTATCAGACCTGGTCCCTCGCTGCTAGTCGGCAGCCTCTGACGTTTGGGGAAATGCGTTTGAGGTCACATGGGAAACCAGGTTTGGGGCACCCATTGAGTGGCACCCGGAACTGGGATGTTACATGGGACATTATTGATATGTGATATATATTTGTATATATATATATACAGGTCACCTTTTTTAGAAGGATTTCCCTTTATTGGATATCGTATGTTGGTGTCCGGGTTTAGGGTTTTCATGTGCAGTGATAGAAGGTAAGATGAGTCATGTATGCATTGGCCACCTACTTACATAGTTTTACTACCACTATGGGATCCTTGGAATCTTTTAGATGATCGATTGAGAGTAGCTTACCAGACCTGATTAGTAGTTTTTTTACCCACATGCAGTTATAGATATGCCAGAAGGGTTTTTTACTAGTGAGGCTTGGATAGAGTAACCAATATGTTATTAACTTAGGGGGGTCACCTTATGCTGATAAGTGGTTCTAAACTGAGTATGTACGTGGGTGTTCAAGGGACATTTAGTATCACTCATGGTTATTATCTGTATTGCTTGTTTACCTTCTACTATTCTAATTTCAATCCTATATTGTTTATCTGTTTTTTCGCACAACCATGGTTTTATTTATTATGTATTTTTTATATAAAATGGAAATTAGTTTTGGAAAAGTTGTGTGGTGTGTGTTGTATTAGAAAATGGGAAAACCATGTTTTTTAATAAAATGTAAAACCCTATTCTCATAATTGTATTTAAAACTAGTGTTAATGGATTGTTTTTTGGGAAAGGAAACACTTGGATTCTATAGTGACTGCCTAATAAGCTATTAGATCACACCCTACATGTAGAACATAGTGCTGGTAGGCCTATTCTATTTTGTTGGTTCATCTTTTGTTTAGGTTTCCTGGATCAGGTGATTATTGTTGGAGGCGGTTTAGTACTATGGTTGGAGTTACCAATGGGTCACATAGAGATAATGGTAGCTTGATTTTTAGTTTTTAGTTTTGTAGTTAGTCTTTACCTGTTTAGTTTTATTTTGAATCTAGATCAGCTTTTGTATTTATTATTTGAGACTCAATATCGGGCTTTGACTAGTTCAGTTTGTTCTTATTTGATCATAGTTTGTATTGCAATGAAACCATTCCCATTTGGGTTTTATTTGATGCCCAACACTAGTTTCCAGCTCATAGAGATTAATAAAACCCTTAGGATGATGCCACGAATAGGGTTGGGTGTCAGGTCGAATGACATCCCAGGCCGGATCTTAAAACCACTAGTTAAAAACGAGAACAATTTATAAAATTTTTATTGGTATAATTATATGTTTATAAATTTATAACTAATGAATCATTTTCTTTAAAATCCTTCCACGAATATGGTTTCAAAATGAAGTTGAAATATAATATATAAAATTAAATAATTAATGTATCATTCAATGGGAACCCACATACCAATATAAATAATTAAATAAAACAAGAATGACGTATAAGGTTCCACTTATCCAAATGAAAAAAATGGGCATTCAAATATTTCATTCAATGGGAATTCATAGTATGATATAATAATACAATCCATTAGTTTATTTTTTAACTACTTAATTCATATCATTTGATGATCTATAAATATACATCAATAATCCATTATCGAGATTATAATGTTTTTATGATAATACGGTCATCTAAATCTCTCCCATTGGGGGCCTTCCCTTGGCTTGGTTTCAATCTAAAAATGTAAAATTGTTAGAGAACAATATGAACCTATATGAACTTTTTGAACCAAATACACCTGATTAATATGATCATATTCCTCCATTTAGTAAGAACTAAATCTATACTAGAGAACTTATCATTTTATAATACTTACTTGTATGAAAAATAATTAAATTTATATATAAACTACATCAGGTTCTGAAGAATTACACAATTTGGAGGGTGAAATTAATAAATTAAAATTTACATCACATTTATCAAAAAGGATAAAAATTTAATCCCCACATCACTTCAAACTCATTCTTTTAAAAATTCTGTTATCCACATGAAAGAAAATTATTAATTAAAATTAAACATCCTATGTATTGGACTTAATGTATAGACTGTAAAAAAAGAAAAACATGGGATCAATATGAGTGTATCACAACATCATTAAAATATTTTTTATAAATTAAAAAAATTTGGTTTTGATTCCAATATGAAAAACGATTTTATAAATCAATAGGAAAAAAATGGAAATTTAATATTTAAAAAATATTCGTATATTTGGGGTCATATTATTTTAGAAATGGCTCTATGATTTAAAAAAATCCATTTAGACAAGTATTACATATAATATATAAAATATCTAGGAGGATCCACTTATTTTATCACCAAAATAATTTCAGTAGATCATCAAATAAATCCTCATGAATATTTTACGTAAAAAATATTTATTCTAAAATGAATAACCTCAAATCCATTAAAAATATAGTATGATAAATCAAAAAAAATAAAAAAAAATTAATTAACATTTAATGGGATTAAAATATAGATATAACATAATTAAAAATAAATAAAAAAATACCTAATAGATTCATGATATTTAAAAATAAATGAATTTGAAAAAAAACATAAAAAAGACTCAAAAAACCGCTATGCTTCCATAAAAAGAAGAATAAATAAATATAATGTCCTCTACAAAAATTACCCATCCAAATTAAATTGATTAAAAAAATAAAAAACCTAAATTTATCTCAAACAATGGTTAGGGTTAATAATGAAATTAAAATTTATGATTATATGAGTGAAATGAGAAGAGGAGAACAAGAATTGAGGTATATCAATAAACAACCACATGGAATCCTTGAATAGGGATAAAAATCCAAAGAGGAATAATTAATGAATTCCAATGAGCTCTCTTATATGATATATGAATAATAAATTTAGATTTATAGATGTATTATATATGGTCTATAATTGATACCTATAAAAAACTCTACAGGTAGCTATACCTCTTAAAAGGGACTCTTACCACCATCCTTAGTGGAATCCCTTTCCACATGAAGACCATTGGAAGAGAGACACACTTCTGCTAATGCCCGCATGTGATAGCTCCCTAGGATTGGATTAATTCCTTCAGTTTAATAATAACTATGCAGAACTATATTTCTCATACATGGATATTACATATTAATGGATTAATATTCATTAAATAACATAATAATCCAAGATATAATAATTTAGGTATGGTTCCATTTGAAACATGGACATGTAAAAGACTTGTTCAGAAGTTAACTGCATCATCTCCTACTATATTCTTCATAACTATAACCCTTGTTAGAAATATCATAAATAATACGTTTCTTTATAACTCTGGGAAGGGAACATAATAAAGGGAGGGCTTACATGCTCACTAAGGGTAAATAAGTGAGATAACAAAATAAAATTATCATAAGGTTATGTGAACATGATAATAACATTTGAAAACCATACCTCACATATCATGGATCACCAACATGAGTCATGGAATAAAACATGGATGTTCATAATATAGGAATCGTAAAGAAATAAAATAATATAATCCTTGAGAGATTAACATTGGAATTAGATATAGATTTTTGGAACCCACATAAGTATAGACATTTAATTGTGAAGGATACCGACAAAGACATTTATATCATGTTAGGAATAATCTATCTACCTATGTAAAAAATTTGGGCTTGGAATAATCTCTCGTGTACCCTCCTTGGGTCTTGGGATAACCTCCCATGTATACCTTTTCGGGCATGGGAAATCATAACATGTTACCAATTTGAGATCAAATAACATTAATCATTAAAAAATTAATTATTGGTAGATATAAGTATATCAAATTACAACATATATACTTTATTGTGATATAATATCATTAAACATTCATCATATCCTAACTCGTAAAAAGAAAAAAATGAATCATAATTATTTCATCACAACCTAACATATGGTAAAGAAATAAGTTTCACAAACATTTATATTCATAATATTAAATCATTTAGAGAAAGAATAAGTATGGTATTATTTTATCAAATCCTTATAAATATAAATTAATGTCAAAGGATGTCATCTTAAATGGGGAATTAATTCAAATGATCAATTAGATTATTTCATGTGGAAAATTACCTTTCAACACTAAAAAAACATATTTTAAATATTTTTTCAAATATAAATAAAAGGTTTACATTGAATATAACCTTGGAAACCTGTAATGGTTGCCTCAAGACAATGAGTGGTCATTATGGTTGAAAATAATGATATTTTAATTAATGGTAATACAAATATTCTTTCAGATTTTCAAAAAATTCAATAGTACCTCATTCGGAAAATGAAAAAAAAGATTCATTGAAAACCATTTTGTAAAAATTTAAAACACCAGTATAAATGTATTAAATATTCATATTATAAATATTAAAACCATTCATCAAAATATTTTTTGAAACATTTTCATGGAAGATATTTTTTTTCAATAGAAGATAAAAATATTTTAGGTTCCTCCCTATAAAAAATCATTAGAATCAATAGTACATTAACAGATGATAATGAAAGAAAACATATAATTTCTATGTATTACAAGAGTATAAGAAACTTAGTGAGCTTATTAGAGAAGAATATCATAAGATCTCATCATTGGAAGTAAAATCATAAATAACCCTAATGAACAATGATATTGTAACATCAAAACGATAAAATATTGGAAAATATTGAAACATAATCTCCATGTAATGAAAAAATGTTAATTAAAATTCAAATCCCGATAAGTATTATAAGAAAAATTATAGTAAAAATTCATTGGAATTATATAATGCACACAAAATAAACATGGTGTTAATATGGCTTGTGTCTCACAGAAATAAATTTTAGAAGAAAATGCCTTACATTACATGTTTAATTCCATCACACATACATGAACCTACTATAAAATAAATATTTGTTTATAATTAATATATTAAATTATCATAAACATATCTATCATAAATTATATTATTTAGTTATAAACATTGATAAATTATTTTCTACAATGCTTTATTAAAATCACCGATTCAGGTGAGAACTGCTTCGTCTTTTATATATGTTTTTTCGGTAGCTTCAGTCCTACAAATTTGATCATGGTTCTAATATATAAATAATTTTATCCATTATATAAATATCATATATATTAATCATAAAAATATTAATATTTATATAAAATTTAGAGATAGAAAAAATAGATTACACCATTAATAGAGATGTCGTGCAATACTTATTTGTGAACGATGTTTTTATTCTCTTGATGGATGGAAAAAAATCAAGACAGATAATACATAAAATTTATAAAGTCATTATAATTTCATATGTTAAAAATATATTAATTAAATATATCCTTATTACCTTATATGTTAAAATTATGTGAAAATATAATCCCATAACATTGTGATGTGGTAGTATTCTGTATGCATGAGTGCCATTATTGTATTCTGACAGGATATAATATAAAAGGTTACATATAATATCATAATCCCAAAAGTATAATTATACCGTAAATATAATATATGTAATTATATGACATAATTATATCCAACTGTTAGAGGTGGTGATGTAAAACGATTTATATAGGTTCGTGGGGCCGTAGTCCGCCCTACAAACATTCAGCAGTTTCATAACACATTTGATGGATGAAAAGATGGATTTAGATTATTAAACAAACATAATAACTTATCAATATATGTGATATAATTAATTTTTATATAATTATATTTAAATAATGTTTAAAATATATGTAATAATAAATAAAATAATAATACTCAATTAAGAATGATATGTCTTCTTTCGAAAACATTTTTAGGATAACATAAAAAAATTATTAGGAGGGTTTTATAATCATAATAAGTCATATAGAATGTTTCCAAGGATTTATGTAAGATATTTTGTAAGTTATTGGATTGAAAATTATTTTTATATGTGGGGTGGAGGGTAGAGGGGTGCCTTTCATTACTAGGGGAGAGGAGAAAATTAGAATATTTAAAAATAAAATGGTGTACACACATTTCAAACATGAAAAAAGGAACCAAAATGGACCATTATAAAAACTTATATATTTTAAGGTCCAAATATGGAAATAAAAATAGACTCCAAAAATCATTTATGTCATATTACCCTGTATCATTTTATTTTATGCCCATATAAACTCATTTTAATCATATCTTCAATAATTAATTTTTATAGTTTTTACGATTCATTTTGAAAAAAATATTGTTAAACATATTATATAATATTAATTGTGTTGATTCCAAATATGAAATGAATTTTATTAAATTCAACTCTTATAACTGGAATGATTATATATAAAATTAAACCTATAAGGGTGATTAAAATGATGGTTTCTAAAGAAATTTTTTTCATAAGTATAGAAAATTTTAGAATCAAATGGTAACACAATTATTATTCAAATATATATATTGATTTAATTATAAAAAAATTAAACTAATTTTACATTGAAATTTTTTTAAACAATATATACATTCTAAAATTTTTTAAATGGGAAGGTTAATTTTAATCGAAATCAGTAATTTTCACTATTCACAATGAAATAATCATTTAAAAAACTAATCTAAACATCACCATAATTTAATATTTACCTATACATTAAAAAATGATTTTATTTTTAAAAAATTATTTTATAATTGATTAAATAATTAATTTAATTAATTTTTAAGAAGAAAAATAGTTTTTGTGAAAACGAATTTTTTAAAGGATATAAAGACTACAAATATTTTCGAAATTATTTATAAATATATATTTTTATATAAACCATTATAAATAATTTTAATTTTTTTATTCCTATTCATATAACATTATTTAATGGAATGTTGGTCGCTGTCATGTTTAAATAATAATATTAATAGTATATCGTGGTTTATCAAAACTAATTTTTTAATGTAATAATTTCTATCAATGATATTAACATTATTTGAATAAAATATTCATAAAAACTCTGGGTGTTATATTAAAACACTATAAATGTAACTTCTCACATGATAATTTTCACTTCAAAACGAACATATGAGGATACTTCTGCCTGATCATTTCCTCACGTTCCCATATAGCTTTTACAAATTAGTGGTTTCTCAATAAAATATTACCATATTATGGATCCTCTATTGTAAAAATTTCACTCAATGATCCAAAATATATAAATGTTCTTCTTCATTATAAATATCATTATTAATTGGAACTAATTTTGAGTTTAGTACATGTGAAGGATTATTTATGTAATTATTCAAGAGATATACAATGAACACGTACTCGACATGAGTGAGGTTTGGAGGAAGAGAAATGTGATATGAAATTAATCCTAGCAAATCATTAATCTTAAAAGGACCAATATAACTAGGTTTGCCTTTCCTTTCTTTAAAAATATCATAAAATTATTCATTGGAGAAATTTTTGTGAATACATTCTCTCTAATTTCAAATTACACATCACTCCAACGATTATCAACATGTCATTTCTAACGACTCCGAGATGATTCGATGTACTATTAATTAACTCTTTGATTCACTTAATCATCATGAGCTATCATAGGTCCCAATTTCATCATTTCTAAATCTTTATTCTATCACATTGGAGTTCTTCAATTATTTCAATAGAGGGATTCATAAGTAACCATTTTAATGATCGAGTGAAATCTATTTTTGTAAGAAACTTCAACTAGATGAAGGTTTTTATCCTATAAACCATTTAAATACCCATAAAAATATTTAATAATACCCTATATTTTTTAATTGTTCTCATATACTAACCATCTATATGACTATGATACACAACACTAAAATATAGATTATTAGTTTGGTCATGATGAAGACATATCTAGACCTTTGTGGTATTCTACAAATCCTGATCAGACATAATAGAATATTGTACGACATGAAACCTTAAAACCTCCTTAATTTATATACTAAAAATATTATCTAGTGAAAAATATTTTCTAATAGTGATGAAGTGTGAGGTCTTTTTATAGAGATTGATAGCTAACCATATAACAATATCCACTTTGGATGTTTTGGGGCGTCCAATGACAAAAACCATGGTGGTGTTTACCAATTTCCATTCCAATATGGGAAAGGGTTGTAACATCCCCTAAGACTTTTATATTACAATATTAACATGTTTAAATATTATGTATTGATATAAAAACATTGAAATATATTTATTTATTACATCCCACATGAAAAAATCATTCTCATATCTATATATATTTTCACTTATAGAGTGAATAGAGAATAAAAAACTATGGTTTTCCTCTAAAAGGACTTTTATCAAATATGGTACTAATAAAAAAGTTAAATGGTTCGGAATCTATAAAATTCCATTATTAATAACATTATGCTTAGGGAAATTTATCACATTCTTCTATTTATCTATATCTATTATCTACACCTCTTTAATCATAACAAAGATATATAGTTGAACACTCAATTTTAAAATATATGTTTTAATCCAATTCACGATTTAAAGAAAAATCCTATATAAATCCATAATTAAGGATATTTTTTATCTTGATAATTTATACTATAGTGTGATCCTTTTGGATCAAATCATTGGTATCTTTTTCACCTTCCTATGGTGTTAATATATTATGTACTCAAAATAATTAATTTTCTCAATGATCTTCAGGGGAGCATGTTAAACTCTTCCTATGTGGATAAATATTTAAACTGTTATGATAATTAGATATATATATATATAAAATTTATCTACAAATACAATTTATATATATTTTAAATGTAAAAATTAAAATATCTAGCTTTTAGTCATGGGTTTGGTCATTTTTTTCATTAACCATCAATTGTTGTGGGGAGTAAGGAATCACTATATCATTTTGTAAGAGAATGTATCTCAGTACATTCATTGAATCTTCAGTATAGATTGAAAACCTTCTCCAATGTGGGGTAATGTAATCATAGGTTTATTGAATAACCTTATCTTCAGATACCTGAAATTTTTTCTCACATTCATCTGTCTAAAAGAAATTAGATCCCTTTATAGATAACTTGGTGAGTGGATTGTATACTTGTGAGAAGTTTTCCACAAACACGCAATAATATCCCACCAAACCAAGAGAATTATATATCATCATCAACATTTGTATTTTATTCCATTTTACATGATCTCCATTTATTTACAGATCCATTAATATACCCTATATGAAGGTTATATTCCCTAACAATGAAATGTTATTTAGAGAAAATTCTATATCGGTAAATTTTGAATTCAATTTATCCTTCCACAATGACTTTAGTAAAATTCTCATGTGATATTCATCGAATTATTTTTTATTTAAATATATAAGAATATCATATGTTGTGAGTACTAAAAACTGATAAAGGTAATCTCTAAATACACTATTTATATTATCCATAAAGATAGTTAGGGAATTTGTATGACAAATTCGAATAACTGAATATTAATTGTGTTCATAACATGCATGTGATGTTGTCTTGGGTATATACTAATTCTTAACATTCTATGGATGTTTTCCCCAATGAAGTTATGTCATTGAAAGTTATTAATACATGAATAGATGACCAGACAAGTAATCAACGTGGAGTGGAGGACACTTGTTTGTGATTACGATATGGTTTGTCTCTTGATAAAAAATGCAGAGTAACATAATTCCATATTTATTATTATAAAAAAGAATACAAAAACCCCAATGAGAAAAACATGTCTTAATTAATCCATTTTAAACATTCTCTTTATGTTACTTCGATAATTACTGAAACTCAATTGTGGTTATTTTATAGGGAGACATTAAAATAGGCATCACACTAGGTATATTATAAATTGAGAACTTAACCTCGCAATTTAGTGGAATACCTAAAAAATCTTATGGAAAGTCATAAATAAACTACCGTACAATGGGAATATCATTGTTGTTTAGTATGTCCCCTTTCTTATGAGATTAAAATACAATTTGAAGGGGAATCAACAACCATAAAATGGATGTGATATCCACTCGAAGTTTATAAATATCCTCTATCTTATAGAAGATCATCAGTTATATTGGAATATCAAATGTGAATTCCCTTCCCCCACAATTTATTTGTGATTTTTTTTAGAATTAAAACCCTTTCCTAAGATAACATCAAATTTAACTGGAGAAGGAATGAAGTGGTTTTTAGGAAATCATATACCCTTAAACATCTACTATAAAAGAATCATAGAAATGAGAAGAGATCATTGTAAAATTTGGTTTTTAATATCCAATTCAACATCTTATCATTTTGTAAGAATCATCATACACATATAAAATTATTCATATATAAAATAATGTGATGATCCATAATTAAATAATACTTTAGTAGTCCTTTAGTGGATCATAAGTGTGCCTTCCACCTTATAATTATCTTAACCCTCATCCGAAATAGTTCACACATGAGATTTCTCATTTTCACTTTGATTAAGAGGTTTATTACATTGATCATTTTCATTATCCTTCAACTATGGGAACTAGTTAGTATAATTCTCATAATCCATGCATTTGAAATACATGAGTGTGGGAGGTTAATTCTATTGATATTTCTCTCAATTAAAATCATTACCTATCTTTTTACCATCACATTGATATTCATCAGCTTTATAAGAATTATTTCAAAAATTGAAACATGCATTATTTCCCTTAGTACAATTACCTTCTTGATTACTTCCAAACATCAAGTGAAAAGGATATTTAAACTTCTTTAATCAATGGATTTTGGAGTTTCCCTTGAATTCCATCTATATATTTGTGTAAAAACTATGTTATTGATGGGTAAATCCAATCACACTATCCACCTTGATTGTAAAATGAATGAATTATTCATATATAACGAAGAATATTATGGATAAATCAATTTAGAGACTTGGTTTTAATCCCATAGATAATTGATAAACATTACATTTAGGTTCAATGATTATAATGGAAGTATACCACGAATGCCTTGTAAAATTTTCCTCATTAGTATAAACAAATTCATCATATTTGTATTTTACCTAAAGTAATTACTTCCCCATTTAAAAAAAAGAAAATTAATAATGTATTTTTTTTAAAATAAGATATTAATCTCATTTCACTACATGGATTTTATTTCTTCCTATTTTATTTTATTATTGATAAGAGACCACTATTCATCAACTTCACCTTCCAAATGATCGGTATCTAAGATAATTTTTTCATGATCAAAAAACTAGAGAATAGAAAAATATTTTTCGTGGAACTAATACATTACTCAGAAATAAGTGTGATCTATTGAAATACTAATAGAATTTAGCTGTTTCCTTGTGCAGAACGCAACATAATTTTGTTCTCTCTTTTTTGTGATTGAATGATCCTAATGATTCATATCTTGAGAATATTTTGTGTGCATAATAGTGTGATTTTTTATTGAAACTCCCATAAATATTGGTTTATTAGGTGAAAAATAATTAAATTTTCTATTATAGTAAGAATAAACATGGTTCCTTTGTGTTGTTACTAATTATTATAAACCTAGATCTTCGAGTTAACAAAAATAATCTTTTGGGGTACCAAACAAAAATAAAAAAATAACGTATATGATGAATAAATTATGATAAATTCATGTCAATATATGAAATATTATGCTTAACATATATCATTCATGGTAATTATTGTAATCATTCTTGATTATTTTTATTGAGTGTGTGAATTTCAAAACAATATCCAATAGGTGTGTCAAAAAAGGTGTCCAACAAGGCCCGTTGTCAAATACCATGTGATGATTGAGTACAACCCCATTAACCCTATTTAGAGTTGATACCCATATGTATCACACCATAAAATTAGATAATATTTTCATTATATTCGATATCATATTTAATTCCCAACATCAGCCTTATATAACCCATAAAATAAATTTTTTTAAATTTAATCTATTTGATAGCTTACTAAACACACAACCCTAATCCCAAAAGAACCAAAATATATTATCCCATTTTAACATATATAGTAAATTATATGGTATGAATAGTAATAAATAAATTATAAATATTTTTTTATCTTATGATCATAAGTTAAATAATAATCATTAAAAATAAAGAATGAATGTTTACTGAAAAACACTATTTTTTTCTAAAAAAATGGTTTAGTCATGATTTGACAGCATAATTTAAATTCAATTTGACCAATTTTTAAAACATTATTTTAAGTAAAGAACATGATTTTTAAAATCCTAATATCAAGATTTTATAGGTTAAATTTTTGGTATACTTCTCACATGATCCATTTTTTGATTAATAGTTATAAACCTGTTTTTAATAAAAACCACATTTTCGTTTAAATAATTTTAGAGGATAAATTATATTTTAATTTTGATTTAAAATATCAATAGATCTATTATATTTAAAATTAAATAAATTCGTTCCTTTAAATCAATTTATTATTGAATATTAATATCCAAACCTTTTATAGTTATGATAATTTTCTTTTAAGAAACCTATTTTTTCCATGCCTATAGGTTTTATTTAAAATTGGATTTTTGAAATATCTATGTATTGAAATTTAAAAATAGATTCCATACATGTAATTAAAATAATTAATTTTTTAATTATTCTAAACTAATTTTTCAACCATTAAGAAGATTAAAAGTAGTAACAATTAATTACCATAAATAGGGTGAGAAAGGGTTTTCTAGTGGTTGAAATAAGAATATATTAGATAAAAATGGGCTAAAACATGTCCAATAAATATTTTATGGATATATTTAAGTATAATCACCTATATGGTTCTATAATGAACTGTTTTTTATTATTTTGTTTCAGGAAAAAACATGGCTGTAATAAAATATTTTCAAAATTTCAATGTGTGTCCTCTCTCCAAATTATAATAGGCCGCCATCTCCAACCCTATCCACAATTCCTAAGAGTTTTTTTCATCAGAGAACTAAAAAAAATAACATACATACACCCATACTAGTATATTAGTGTAATTTTTCTATAATTAATGCAAACTAGAATATATTTTCATGAAAAACTAGTGAAGTTGTATGAAGATGTTGTAACATTCATAAATGAGGATATTTATTTTGTTCCATCCTCTATATCCTTAAAATAATATTAAACCATGATATTATAGAAAAATAATTATATTTCATATTGGATATGTTACTATGTTAAGGTAATTTACAATATCCATATCCTATTCCATCAAAATGGAAACGAAACTATCAATCATTAGTACGTTGGACCACCGTCTCACGAAGCGATGTAACTCATTTTACATTAACACATATAATGATTGAATATAAATTTTTATTTAAAATATTTATATGATATTAATGATATTTTTATTCTTTATTAATAATAATATGATACGTAACTTCTTAAATTATATTTCAATTAAATTAGTATAATTTTGATGGTGTGTACGGTGGATTAATGCCTCAAAAAGAGATGTCTTTCATTTTTCACATACATTTTACATGTAATGGAATAAGAACATACTTAGTGAATATTTGTGATACATATAAAATTATATTAATTTTATAAATATAATATATCCTACACATCATCACCCTTTCATCCATTAAGGAAATGATAATGTCACTCATGAGTACATAAAACCTACAGTCTCTACAAAGAGATGTGATCCATTATCTATGCTCAAAATTCAGTAATGATTCTAAAAATGTATATTATAAAAATAATACTATTTATTATGTTAATATAATTCTGGAATTATGGAAATATATGATATGTGTAATAACCATAACATTCATGACAAAAAATGCCTGAGAAAATAAGGCATTTAACATCTAAAATAACAATAAAAAATGAAAAATTATTAATAAATGGATTATAAGATGATATAATTGGATCATATATCATATTATAAATATGAATCACTATATTAAAATAGGCCTTAAAAAGTTCTAAAAATGACAATTATCTACACCAGAAAAGCACTGACTACTACAGTGGGATTAAAAGCAGGTGTCTTTAATCAGCACTAAAAAAGAACTGATAAATAGTACTTTGTTTGTGATTATAAAATAAGTGATGACAAAAAAATTTATCAGTACATAAAGATTAAATAATAAAGGATCATTTATTAGTGATTCAATATGTGCTGATAAAAGGGAATACTATAGTGTGCTATAACAGCACACTATTGCACCAAAAACACCACAAAATCAGAAAAAATAATATATGAATATAGAATATAGATAAAGAGAAAACAATATAGGATCGATTTATTGTTTCTGTAGATGTGTTGTTTTTTAAATCTAAAATGATAATTACAAAAAATAAACTTAGAGTCATACCAGTCACACTGTGTTTCATATTGAGGTGAGACTAGTTTTTACAAATCTCAAATGATTTATGGATCATTTTCCTAATGTATCAAAATAATCCGAATTTGTTTTCTAATTTGGGAGTAAGTCACTTCTTTTTATTAATTAAACGTCATTTTAAACTGGAGACACACACATTGACTCATAATGTTCATATCATGTGTTCGTTTGACATAATACAAGTTACTACATGTTACAAATTACTTTTGAATCATTTTCCTAAATTATATAGACAATCCATGTGTGTTTGATTAGTTTTTTGGGATTAATACTTTTTGAACTAATCTGTTGATTTTAAAAAAATGACACACACATTCAGTCATAAAAGAAAAATATTCTATCATATTGAGTTAAATCTAATTATGACACATTAAAAATGACTTATGAATAATTTTTATAAAGAATCAAAACAATATGAATGTCTTTTCTCAGTTTTGATTAGGTGTGTTGTTTTTTACTAAAATTGAAGTCAATTTTAAATAAAAATATGGACATGGCATCATATCGGTCACACTGTGCATCAAATTCAGGGGTAGCTAATTATTTCATTTACCTAATATCATATGGATCATTTTCATAACATATGAAAACAATGAAAACACATTTAATTAATTTTGAGTACATCACATGAATGTTTTTTCTAAAATATCATTTTAAATGACAAAAACACACTTTGACTCATACCGATCACATTATGTATCATTTTGATTAGAGAAAAATTCCTACAAAACACAAATTAATTATTAATAAATATCCTAAATTATTATGAAAATGAATGTATGTTATCTCAGTTTTCAGTGAGTGATATTTTTTGAACAAAACGGTCAATTTTAAATTGATAAAGGAAACATTGAGGGATACCGGGAACATCATGCATCAGACTGAAGTGCAAATGATTCCAACACATAAAAAATGAATTAAAGACCATTTTCATAAATTATAAAAACAATATGAATATTTTTCATTGGTTTTGAGTAGGCTAGTTTCCCATTTATTAAAATTGAAGTTATTTTTATATAAAAAGGTGCACATGGATTCATACTGGTCACACAATGCATCAGATGAAGGTATAAATGATTAATATAAGTCCTAAAAGACTTTTTTATCTTTATCATAAATTCTCAAAAAAATATGAATTAATTTTCTTAGATTTTATTGCGAAACGTTTTTTTAATAAAATTTCATTTTAAACACTAAACAAAAACTTCAGCCTATACTGATCACATAATGTATCGGTTTGATGTGAGACTAATTTCTACACATAAAAAATGACTTATGATTAAATTTCCTGAATTATCAAGAATATTCTAGCATGTTTTCATTTTGGTTGAGTGAGTGGAATTTTTGAACTCGACTATTGATTTTAAATTGATAACAAACGCATTGGGTCATAGTGTTCACACAATGATTCAAATTGAGGTCAAAAAAATTCCAACACAACTCAAATTACATATGGATCATTTCCATAAAGGATCAAAAAAATAAAAAAATTGATTCTTCTTTTTGAGTAATTCAGTAGTCCTTTTTACTAAAATTAATTTCAATTTTAAATAAGAAATGTACATAGAGTCATATCAGTCATACCTTGTGTCACATTGAGTGTAGATGACTAATACATATTACAGAGTCTCAAAACAACCCTAATATACATATGTTACCACACTTACATTTTTATTCAAGATTAACCTACTAACACAACATATTGACTCAATGTTACTATCCCACTAACCATTCTCATTATTCAATTGGAAAAGAGAAGAGGCATTTGACAATGATAAAGGTTTCACAGCAAATAACAATTTATTAATATACAGTGTTAGTAGTTTTAAAAAAAGGAAATTAAAATAGAAATCCAGGTAATATTTGTAGAATGAATCATTTTATATCTTTTATGGATTGTTTCTGATAGTTGAAAGAAAAATATTACATCCCAAATGATCTGTGAAAAAAATAATAAATATGTATTAGATAAAAATTCTAAGAAATTTACATACAATTAGAAGAGAAAATTATGAAACAAATAATTAAATAAGTAGTAGGAATTCAACTTTTTTTTGATAGTTGTATACATTGATGATGCATTTCCTTATTTTAATTATCACAATTGTAGGCTCAAAAAAATAAATCACCTGTATAAGAAAAAAATTATTATATAAGTAATTTTTAAATGAAAATAATAATCCTAAATATGAAACAATACATTAATTATATTGTCAAATATGTTGTTGTGAAATCATCATTGACCACAAGGATATTGTGACTGTAAATCAAGAATAATGATAAAAAATCACAAATAAATCTCTCTAAACAATAAACAATGAGAGAGGGAGATGAATAGAAATTATGATACATTGGATTGATGATTTGAATTGTTTGAGTGAAATTAAAGATATCCTAATGGGTTCATAGAATATTAATTTTGTAAAATAAGTAAATAAATTGTTACATCCAAGGTAAATAAAGAATAAGACATATTTCATATTTATTAATATTTTTGAATTAAATATTAATTTTACATTAAAGGGGATACTATGTTCGATAGCATACCTGATACGCAACAATGAGTTTCTTTGAAACCTTATGTTGCACACTAATAATATAATATTATTATTTTAAATGGTAGTTAACTCTTAGCCGTTGTATTGAAAGGAATGAACAAAACTAACTAAAATATGATTATACATGTTTGTTAAATGTATTTACATTTATCCAATAAAAGTTAGAGGCTTAAAATGTGAATGAATCTAATTTTAAGCATAATTTACAATAGAAAGGTCAATTTACCGCCTTTTAAAGGAGGAAACTATTTAAATATAGTTTTCTCCAATATAATACATTCTAATTCACCAAATAAAATCCTTCTTTATAATGGATACATCAAAATTCACTTCGTGTAATTTTTTGGAATTTTTCCAATATAGTTCATTTTTTAATGAATAGTGAAAATATTGTATTTTAATTCAAAAATGAGTTTTAATATAATTTATTTATATAGTTAGATTATATTTTTAATTGGTTTTAAAGTGTAATTAGAATATATTTTTACCATTTAATCCAATTTTGGTCATTGGAATTAATTTCACTCTAAATTTGACATAAACAAGTGTCAATCTTTTGATAATTATTGTTTCTTAAAAACACGCTATTTGTTTTAATAGTGGGAATTAATATTAAATTAATTAATGTCACTTATATGTTTTGAATTTATAAAAATAGAAATCATTTTTTAATTCAGAATATCAAAGATATATTTGGCTTATTTTTTTGAATTTTTCTGAAAAACTTCAATTTTTGATGAATAGCGAAACCACATAGTAGTAGTTAAAAAATAAACATTTTCATTTAAATTAAATTTTATCGCTTCTGTGAATTGAATTTCGAAAATCTGACATATAGGGTTGTTATCAACAAATATAATGTAATTCAATAAGATGAAAATAATTTTTGGTGAATAGTAACTTTTGACTTTTATTTACCGCGGTTAAAGGTAAATAGGGTAATTCAAGGTTAAAAGAATATTGTAATAATTCAAAATTACCATAACACATGTCCTAACCATATTGGATGAATAATTTCCGACCATTTATAATCTTTTGGTCTATTTTGGGATCACATGGAGCCACTTATGAAAGATAATGACACTTTAGATTAATTAATTTAATGTAAAGGCAAAAATGACATAAACAAAAATCTTTTAGTAAATTAATTTTTATATGCTGTAATATAAATTATATTTTCGACTATAAATATTTATTGGAAAGATAAAAATATTTTCTACATCATGATATTTTTTTATAATTTTTAGACAAAATATAAATTAAATTATTTATGACACAATAATGATGCAGTATTACCTCATTAATAAATGTTTTAAATAAATAAGATAATAATGATTAAAATATTATCCAAAAAATGTGAAATTATGAATGGATGATTTTATTTATAATATGAGTCGTCTTATATTCTACATTAATGTTTTTTGGACCTTTTGAAACCGAATATCATTATATAATAAAATAATATTTTCACACTTTCCTAAAGATCCCCTCCTCCCACTTATAAAAAGAGACAATTTCAAACAAATTCATCACACCTCTAAAGTCTTTTGGCTCATCCAAACTCTACCCAATTAAGCTTCCTACATCCCTCTACACATCCTAGAAGCATTAATTTATGAATAAGGTACTTCAAGAAGTCCTTTTGTTCAAACCAAAGGGAGTTACCCAAATTAAAGGTAACAGTTTTTTTAAATTGTTTTATTTTATTTTAATTTTCCAACCCCTAAACTCTTTTTATTATTTTATTTTGTTACAAAAACAGTATCCTCAATATATTGGGGTGTTTTTATTAGAAGTATTAGGACTACACTTACACACACCTCCATCTAATGGATAAAAAACATAATGTTTATGTGGCTGGTAAACTAACACCTCACGAAACGATGATTGTTCGATTATCTCCTACTGCCTCTCATAGTGGCCATTATTAGGGAAATGTATTTATATTTGATATATATTATTTTTATTTTTTCTTTATGCTTATGTATTTTCCATTTATATCATTCCTTTATGGTTTTCATAATGGGTAAACGCTATAATTTCATTTGAGGAAGTGTCGACTACTGTCCCCTCAAAGTGCTATGACTCGTTAATGCCATATGTGGGATGTATAAAGGATGGAGTTAATGATATTATATATGAAATTATATTGTAATTATAATATTCCTTTGTATAATTATGTTTTAGTTCCATTAAAATAAGAAATTTAAATTAAAGTAGTGTTCATGCGTACGTACGGCTTACCGTCTCCATGAACGGTGCATTTCATTTCTTACCTCTAAATGATATGTACTGTTATAAATATATATATATACTGGATATATATGATATATATGATATATAAATAATTAATTTAATTCTGGATATAATGGAATATTGACCACATGTACAACTTGTAAATATAAGGCGTTCATTTTTTACTCAAGTACCAAATATCGACAAAATGAATGTTATTAACTTAAATGATTATATAATGTTTATAACATGGAAATAAGTGATATAAATGGAATTATAAACTTGAAACAGGTTCTCAAGAAAGTAGAAATTAACTTTTGTTTATTATTCAGGAGATTAAAGAACCATCAGTAGATGTCGGACATGTGGTTAGGGACTTCATCTCAATCTCCTTTTATTGAGGCCTATTTTGTTCTAAAACTTGAATTTCTTTTATATGCTGTATAAAAACCTTTGAATATTTCATTTAATTCAATGTTAATATTTGTTTACAAAGCTTTTTAATAATCGAAAAAACAAAATGTTTCTTTTTTAACGTAAGCGGTGAGAACGACCTTTCCACCACTGCGAGTATTATTTGATCTTTGGCTTCCTTAACAAGCCGCAATATTTGTAAAAGGAAAAATAAATACCATATACTATTTTTTATGTATTTTGGTATTGAAAATGATTTTGAGAATACATTTATTATTTCAATATCTTGAAATGATATGTTTTTATTACAATGTGGAAATGTTAACTTTCCATTATGCTTATGTTATCTTTTATGATCATGTTATGGTTCATGGGAATTATTTACATATACGGGTGGTTCCATGAGAAACCTAGTGCGGGTGAGCCTGAGATAGCTCTCCAATGAATTGGGTAACATGACAGAGGTAAACGTGAATGTTTCTCCAAATAGATTTAGAGAATATAATATTATGGGTATTCCAAAGTAACTCCCTATATAGATGTGATAACTACAAAGTAATTATGATATGGATGCCAAAAGTTACCTTTATGATTTATGATTTCTATGTGTTATTCATAAAATCTTATGATTTCATGAGGTACGTAAAAGTGTTCACGTTTTTTCTGTATTTATGAACAAATGTTTTCATTATTTTTTTTATAACCGTTAGTGATCTTTTTATGCTCATCCCATGTTTTGAAATTTTTTCACAAGACTTAAAGATTAATGGGTTCAAGGATGGGATCAAGGAAAAGTCAAGCTATCTAAAACATGGAACTAGACATGACTCTTTTTTTCAAGAGTTTTTATTTTATGAAAAAATGGAAACTATGTATAAGTGTATACTTTACAATCCTTTGAGATGTAATAGTTATGTCCTAATTATATAAAACTCTAATCCTAAAAAGATCCTCAATCAGAATTATTCATTTAATTCAATATTATGTAATTTTTTAAGGCGAGGTCCTTATAGTTGGTATCAGAGGTCGGTTTAGACAACATTAGGTGTTAGGGTATTGTTAAATAAATGTCCATAAATTAAATTATGTTAACATTGGAATGATATAGCATTTACATATTAACTTGTTGCTTCGCCTAATATGTTTCTGTGTTGAGAATGGTTTTTCATAGAGAAAACATGGAATTTGTGATGGGAAGTCATACAAAGGGAAATGACCATCCAAATCAGCATCCTGAGATGGTTAGAATCAGAACTGAATAGATTACTGTAGTGGTGGCTCAGTTGATTCAGGTGATAAATGGTGGTTGTGTGTATTGGTGATTTTTTGGATTATTCTAAAAGTAAAGAGGCGCATGGAAGTCATTTAAGGGTTTTCTTGCAATCCTTAAATGAAAATAAATTTCATGGGAAATTCAGCAAGTATGAGTTTTGGTTACGACAAATTTCTTTCCTTGGTAACATTGTTTCTAAGAATGTCATAACTATTGATCCTTCTAAAACAAAAGTCATTGAATAATGACCAAGACCCCCAAATATAACCAAGATTCGTAGTTTTCTTGGTTTGGTAGGTTGTTACTGGAGGTTATTTGAAATTTTTTTTATGTTTATCTTGTCCAATGACTAAGTTAACTCGAAATGGTGTTAATTTCATCTGGACAAAATATGTGATGATTGATTTCAAGAATTGAAAAGGAGATTGGTGAATGCTCCAGTTTTGGCACTGCCATCCAAAAATGGTGAGTTTTTTATCTTCAGTGCTGCTTCCTTGAATGAAATTGGTTGTGTCCTAATACAGAATGATCAGGTAATTTCTTAATCTTCAGATCAGTTAAAACCACATGAGATAAATTACCCTACACATGGTTTGTAATTAATCAAAGATTATGATTTCATGATCCATTACAATCCGGGAAAATCAAATAAAGTGGAAGATTCTTTCAGTCGAAAAAGCAATGCTTCATTTACAATGTGACATTTGGAACAAGATCCTTTGGTTTTTTATTTGATAAACTTTGGCATAGAAGTTATTGGGGCAGAAAATTATTTTGTTTTGTATCAGGTGTCATTGAGATCATATCAATTAGATAGAATAAATAAAGAACAAAAAGAAGATAGTGAGTTGTAGAAAAATGTAGAGTTGGTTACGAAGGGTAAGTTTCCTAAATTTAACATTGATAATGATTGTGTTTTGAGGTTTGGGAAGAGATTATATGTGCCTTGTGATTCACAGTTGAAGAACGAGTTGTTATGTGAAGATCATAGTTTCCAATTTTCTGTTTATCCTGGTAGTACTAAGATGTACAGTGATCTTCAGAAGTATTACTGGTGTGATGGAATGAAAAGAGACATTTCTAATTTTTCTATGAAGTGTTTGACTTTTCAGCAGGTTAAAGTAGTTCAGAAGTTACCGAAAGGGATGCTTCATCCTTTACCAGTGCTAGAGTGGAAATGAGAAAATATATCAATGGAATTTGTTTTGGGATTACCAAAGACATCTCGAGGTAATAATGCAATATAGATTATTCTTGATCGATTGACTAAATCTGCTCATTTCCTTCCTATTCGGGATACATTGTCTCGGGTTCAACTATCGGAGTTGTATGTTAAAAACATAGTCAGGTTGCATGGAGTTACCCTCTCCATTGTATCTGATCATGATCCCTGGTTTATTTCTAACTTTTGGAAAGGCCTTCAGAAGTCATTATGTATGGAATTATATTTTATTACATCGTTTTATCTACAATCATATGGGTAGTCAGAATGAAAAATTCAGACATTGGAGGATATGTTACGTGCTAGATCGATGGATTATCTGGGAAGTTGGGAACACCATATTTCTTTGGTTGAATTTTCATATAATAACAATTTTCATTCTAGTATACATATGGCTCCATTTGAGGCATTATATGGAAAGCATTGTCTAATTCCAGCTTTTTGGGATGAAGTAGGTGAAAGAAAACTTATGGGACCAGAATTTGTAGAAGAGATGGGAGAGAAAGTTCAGTTGATTTAGAAGCACATGAGAACATCTCAGAGCAGGAAAAAAAGTTATGCAGTTAACCGGAGGAAGGATATTTCTCTTGAGGTAGGTGATCATGTCTCTCTCAAAGTTTCTCCATGGAAAAGTGTGATGTGTTTTGGTAAGAAGGGAATGTTGAGTCTGAGGTTCATTGGAGCTTATGAAATTTTGGAGAAAGTTGGATCTATTGCGCACAGAGTGGCTTTACCTCCACTTTTATCCCAGGTACATAATGTTTTTCATGATTCGATGTTGAGAAAGTATATGTCTGATCCATCTCATGTTTTGAGCCCAGAGGTAGTTCAGTTGGAAGAGAATCTCACTTATAAAGAACAACCTGTTCAGATTCTTGACCATAGTGAGCAAGTATTGTGGAATAAGTTAATTCCATAAGTAAAGGTTTTGTGGAAAAACCATATGGCTGAAGAGGCACCGTGGGAATCTGAAAATTCTATAAGGGATAAAAACCCTCACTTATTTTGATAAGTAAAATTGCAAGGATGTAATTTCCAAAAAGGGGAAGGATGTAACATCCTAGGTAAATAAAGATTAAGACTTATTTCCAATTTATTAATATTTGTGAATTATATATTAATTTTACTTTAAAGGGGTTACTATGTTCGATAGCGTACCCAATACACAACAATGAGTTTTTTTGAAATCTTATGTTGCACACTAATAATATAATATTATTATTTTATATGGTAGTTAACTCCTAGTCGTTGTATTGATGAGAATGAACAAAACTAACAACAATATTATTATAAATGTTGGTTAAATGTATTTTTATTTATCCAATAAATGTTAGAGGCATAAAATGTGAGTGAATCTAATTTTAAGCATCATTTACAATAAAAAGGTAGATTTAACGCCTTTTAATGGAGAACCATCTTTAAATACAGTTTTGGCCCCTTTAATACATTCTAATTAACCAAATAAAATCCTTCTTTAGAATGGGGACATAAAAATTTACTTTGTGTAAATTTGTGGAATTTTTCCGATAAAGTTCATTTCTTTAATGAATAGTGAAAATATTTTATTTTAATTCAAAACTACTTTTTAATATAATTTATTTATATAGTTAGATTATCTTTTTAATTGGTTTTAAAGTGTAAGTAGAATATATTTTTACCATTTAATCTAATTTTGGTCATTAGAATTAACTTCACTTTGAAATTTGACATAAACAAGTGTCAATCTTTTGATAGTTATTGTTTCTTAAAATCACGCTATTTTTTTAACAACAAGAATTAATTTTAAATTAATTAATGCCACTTCTATGTTTTGGATTTAGATAAATAGCCATAATTTATGAATTCAAAATATGAAATATAGCTTAGGCATAATTTTTGGTATTTTTTTGAAAAACATCAATTTTTGATGAATAGTGAAACCACTTAGTAGTTGTTAAAAAAACTGGCTTTTTCATTTAAATGAAATTTTAACGCTTCTATGAATTGAATTTAAAAAATCCGACATACGTGGTTGTTATGAAGAAATAAAATGCGGTTCAATAAGATGAAAATAATTTTAGGTGAATAGTAACTTTTTACTTTTATTTACAATGGTTAAAGTTAAATAGAGTAATTCAAGGTTAAAAGAATATTTTAATAATTCAAAATTACCTTAACACATGTCCTATCCTTATTGGACGTGTAATGTCCGACAATGGGCATCTTTGGGTCTATTTTGGGACCACATGGAACCACTTATGAAAGATAATGAAACTGTAGATTAAATAATTTAATATAAAGGCTAAAATGATATAAACAAAAATATTTTAATAAATTAATTTTTATATAGTCTTATATAAATTATTATTTCGACTACAAATATTCATTGGAAATATAAAAATATTTCCTACATCATGGTATTTTTTTAATATATTTTAATGGAGTTTGAAACACAATCATCCAAAAGGATGTATGGGGTGAGGGACTTCATTAAAATTTCCCTACATTGAGGTATATTGTAATGCTAGAAACCAATTATATCTATCATGGTCAATATAATACCTCTTTTATATGTAATATAATTATTCAATCATAATTCACATTATTTCATGTTTAAATTTGAAATAGTTTATCCAAGTATAATTCAATTAAAATTTAATAAGTTTAAAATCATTTAATTACTCAATTTCTTTGCATGGGGTTGTATTACTTATTCATTTTCTTCCATATTATATGATTAATTGTGTATTGAATTTTTAATCCATTATATTATATATCCACTTATTTTATGTGGGGTTTTAAATTTATAGTAATAATCAATTCTTTGTTCACTTATCACTTCAATGTTCTGATCTTTGTTAGGGTTTATTTCAAAATCTGGTTTTAATCAGTATTGTTTACACTTGAATTCCAATTTTATGAAATTATTTGATAATTTTATAATATTTTTTTTATATTATCCTCTAGTTATAAAAAAATGTTTCTAATAAAATCATTATTTTTACAATCTTCGGTACTTAAAAGAATGAGAAAATTTTCATTTTAAAAAAGAAGGTTCGTTTGACTTTTGGCGAAAAGTGAAAGGAATTGTTTTTAACAAATACAATATGGTAAAAAATACATCAGGAAAATTAAATGTTTTATAGAATATTTTATAATATTCAATTTTTATTTCAAATAAAATTATCGAAAAAATATTTTTTTGAGCCTTTTAGTTATAAGATGTTAATTTTAATATTAAATAGTTATTTTCATCAAGAATGTTTTCAAGATATTTTTATTGTATTAATGTTATTCAATAACTACATATTATTTAACTTATACTATAATATTCATATATTGGATTTATTCACTAATTATTAGTTCTAAATATGTTTTATTGTCATTTTAACAAATTAAAGAATTGATATTTCTTTTCTTGATTCATTTTTGTAGTCATTACCTTTACCTTGTAATATTAACCATCATGTGATAATTAGACAATAAATTACCCTTAAATATCCGTATTATTTATCATGGATATGATTATTTATTAAAATATATATCATTTATAAATATGGTGCTTAATTTTATGTTATTTTTTATCTTTGGAAATATTGATAAATATGCATTATTTAATTAATATAGATATTTGAGAACAAAGAACATTGTTATTGAATTAAATTGATTTCTACATATAAGGGGAATTATTCAGTCACACAACTACGTAAGAGGATAATAATTATATAGAACCATGATGATTCAATAGTCTCATGAGGTGAATCTGTATTCTAGCATTAAACTTTTTTACATGTATTTTTAATCTATCTTGTGAAGGGTCATTATAGTAGAAGTATCATGTACCCAAAATTCATGAAAATTAGTAATTAAGAAGTTATTCCCTTAAAAATTCAGTAATATTTATCTCGGATCATTTATAATGATATTATCTATGGATACATTTAATTACAAGTTATTTATTAAAAGAAATGTGTTTTTAGTTATTTACCTTTCCATATTGATTATTCATTATCTGTTCCTGGTATTCATGTTATTTAAAGGGAATACATGTTTAGTTATTTACATATCCATATTGATTATTACTTATCTAATTAGGATATCTAAGTTATTGAATAAATTTATTGTGTTTTCAGATATTTACCTTTCCATATATATTATGAAATATTGATTTTTTTTGTCATTTAGAAATGATAACTTATAGTTTACATAACTCTTACTGAGCATTTGAACTCATACACATTTTTTATCATTTACCAGGAATCCAAGAAGTGTACTATGAGTGATATAAATGGATATTCTATAGGAAATAATGATATTCTCCAAAACAATTATGATTAAATTTATAAATTCTAATATAATATAGGAATATGGTATGTATTTATTTTACCAATAATAATAACCTTTTTGATCCACCAGAATATGATTCCTTGTATTTAGTGCCAATTTAATAAATTAGACACCAGATCTAGGTTTCTGGGGTTATGTTCATTATGCTAGGTACAACTATACTATATCCATATCCACTTGTGGTATCCAAATAGGGATACAATTTATCAAAATCCACTTACACTCTCATTGACCGAAAATTCCAGATATTTTCCTTCATATAGAATTATAACAAATGTTTTATGTAAATGTAAACATCCTATTTTCCAATGGTTGAACTAAACCATGTAATTATAACAACTATAGTGGTATAAAATTATTTACATTGTGGTATAATTGATACTTATCAGAATACTCCCTGGGTGGATACACATCCTCGGCGGGACACTATCCATCATCGCTAGTGGATGCCCTTTTCTCATAAATCCCTTGGGTTGAGAGACCTACTTTTACAAAATTCATAAACATGAAAGATTATAATGATTGAATTTATACCTTCACTCTGATATCAACGATGATGATCAATACATTTCACATACATATTTTTCATCAAAAGAGATAAACAATCATTATATAACATAACGATCTATGCCAGAATTGATTAGGTTTAGTGCCTTTGGAGACATGGATGCATAATAAAATGGTTCAAAAGTGAAATAAATTATCTCACAATAAGTTTTTTAGAAATAAAATCCCATTTATACCAATCATAAATAATACATTTCTCCAAAACAAAGAGAAAGGATGTGTAATAAAGAGTGAGCTTATAAGATCAGTAAGTGTAATCAAGGTAGATATCTGTATGATGTGAGTATAAGGGTATTAGGACACAAAAATAAAATTTGAAACTCATAACCAATATTTCATAGATTGAAAATACGATTCATGTAATAAACTTGGTAGTTCATAAGATATGAATCATATATGAATAAAATAAAATTACCCATGATAATATAACATTATAATAAGATATGGATGTGGGGAATACACATAAGCATAAAAAATAGAATGAACAGTTTATGCGTAAAGTCATTGATAATTTGTTAAGATTTGGATAATGATCTATGTACCTACATCAGGATTTTTATAACCTCTAGTATACCGTCTTTTGGGATTGTGAAATACACAAATGTACCCTTTTTAGGAATGGGATAACCTCCCTGGAATCCTCTATATTCTCATTGAATATTTATCATTACCCAATAAATTAGAGGGATATATATGTTACACAAATCACATAATCCATAAATTATTGTACCATAAGATCATAAAACATCAAACAATTTATAACTGATTAAAATAAAATGGGTTTTAAAAAAACTTCATTATAAAATAACATGTGGGATTGAAATGGGTTTCATAAATTTTTTTCTCATAATAATAAAACATATAGAGTGGGAATAAGGTTTTTATCATTGTACCATATCCTCAGTAAATCTTGAGTAACATGAAACAATGTCATCTTAGAATGAAAATTATTTTGAAAGATATCTTCGAACAATTATAGAGGAAAATAACCTTTCAATTCTGAAGACAATTTTTTAAAATCTAACATTTTCTAAAATAATCAATACTTTTTTGTTGAAAATTAAAATGGAAATATGTAATAATGATTCAAACCATTATTTTTTCAAGAAATTAGAAATCCCACTCATGAAATACATATTAAAATAATGATTCCATTCATTTTTTGGTAAATGAAAAACGACATCATTTAGAAAAAGGAAAGAATATAGTTTTAAAACCATTTAAAAAATTTAAAACGTGGATAAAATTGATTCAAATTTTTTTATAATATTAAAACTTTTTTATAAAACATATATAGAAATCACGGACATTGAAGGCAAACAGTTCTCAATAGAAGAGAAACAAAATTCAAATTTTCTGTAAAAACATTATTTTGTAAAATTAAGTACATAAAGAGAAGAAAATGTATAGAAGAGAGATATTTTATAGCAATAACAAGAGGATAAGGATATTTTTTAGTTCCTTTATAAGTATATCATAATATCTCATCATTTGACTCATAATCATAATCAACCCTAGTAAATAATATGATTGTATTATAAAACCCATACCACTTCGGTATCCATTTAGTAATAATCCCCATGAAATAAAAAAACATAGAAGGAAACTTAAATCCTAATAATTTTCATAATAATAATTATAAAACAATTTCATTGTTTGTATATATAAAAAATGAAATAGGTGGTGAATAAGGTATTTGTCATAATGAAATAATAGTATGATGAAAATCCAATAACTTATGTCTCAAATATCATAATATACATTTGAACCTACTGTATAATAAATATTGGTTTATAATTCATATATTATAGAAAAATTATTTTATTTATAATACAATATATTATTTACTTATAACATTTTATCTACCATTTATTAACAATTCTGTGTTAAAATCATAGTTTCTAGTTATTATTACATCTAATTTTTAGTACGTTTTGGTATTTTAGTGTCAGCAATTGTACCTTTATCATGGTTCCATTATCTATTGGGTGTTAAAAAATATATTAATGTAATATATATTCATTTTATACTAATTTAAATTCATCCATCCAATTTATAGACAGAGAAAATGGACTACACAACTAATAGAGACGATTGACCATATGTTCGCATAAACAATGCCTCATTTTCTCAATAGATAGAAATAAAGGATGGTAAATAATATTCCAACATAAAAAAGTAATTATTATTTCATATATATCATATATATTAATTAAATTTACTATAATTTACCTTTCTTATAAAGAGTTTGTAAAAAATGAATCACATCACTTCGCAAGGCGGTGGGAAAACATACGCACATGTGACATTATATTATTCTCATAGTATGGAAAGTAAGAAGGTGTATGTGATATAACAATTTAAAAAATATATTAACATAAAAAATATCATATATTTACATTTAATACTTTGTTAAATACTATAAGGATAGGTTGTTATGGAAAACGAATTACATCAGTTCGAGAAGTAGTAGTCCACCCTAAAAATGATTGATGGTTTCATTTCCCTTTTTATTGAATAGGTGAAATTTGTAGGATATTAAATTAATATAAAAAAATATATTTTTATTGTATAATATGATGTTATTATATGATAATAGATGAAAATATTTTAACGATATAAAAGAATAAATAAAATAAAAGTTATCTTTTACAAATAGTATCTCTTCATCATACATCCTACATAAGTTAGCACCAAAAGCCTCTTTAGGTGGGTTTCATAATAAATATAGTTCTTCTAAGAATTTTTTAGGGAATTATAGAAAATATTTTTTAGGTACTAGTTGAACTGATGTTTTATTTATCTTTGAAATTTTTTTGAGAGAGAGTTCCCTTTTATAAGTGGGTTAGAGGACACATTGTGAATTTTTTTAAAGAAAATTGTAAACCAACATATTAAAAAGTACACTATGATCCAAAATGTAATAGTATAAAAACATATATGATATATTTTCCAAATATTACTTGAGATGTTATATTAGAAATGTTTTTAGGTCATTTTAACTATAATATTTTTATTTTAACCCCATGTAAACCCATTTTAACCTTAACTGTGATGCATAGTTTTTATTATTTTCACTAATCATTTTGGAAAAAAAATATGTAAAACTTTTTATATAATATTTATAATTATTTTTAAAAATTATTAATAATTTTTTCCAAAATAAATGGTACATTATTTTCATAATATAATTTAAAACTGATCCTACATACACGACAAACAATTGGTTTTCTAAAGAGACTATTTCATTTATATAGAAAGGTTTGATATTTAAAGTAATAATGAATTGTATTCCAATGGAATAATTTTTTATAATAAAAAAATAATTAAACTATTTTAAATTTTAAAATATTTTAAAACCATATAGAACATTGAAAAATCATTCAAAATAGTTTTTAATATAAATAAGTATTCTCCACTATTCCCCAAAATTCTAATCTTATCAGATAACTCTAAAAAATTCACCCAAATATAACATTGACCCGTTGAATACAAAAATGATTTTAATTTTCAATAATAAATTTCATAAAAGTTTAAATTATTAATTATTTTAATCATCCACAAAATTACTTTTTGAGAAAAATTATGTTTTGAATCATATAAAGACATTACAAAAAATTAATTACCTATATATATATATTTTATTAGTATTAAACCGTTATACATAATTGTGAACATTAATTTATACCTACCTACTCACACCAATTTAATTGTTATTTTATGATGGTTAGGTTTAAATAATATTATTAATAGTATATCATGGTTCATTAAAACTCAGTAACATGAGTAACCAAATCTATCAAAAAAATAAATATATTTTAAAAAATTAAATTTCATAAAAACGTATAATGTTTAAATAATTATTTAAAATGATAGAAAAATCCCATTAATTCAATCATGGGTATAATTTGAAATTAATGAAATTAATCTGGATGAACAACCACCATAGTGAGGACCTTTAAACAAAAGCCCAATGCACCACCTATAGGAACATATGTAGTGTTTCTTCAAGAAAAATGGAGGAGTGAACCATCCTAAGGTGTAACCAAAATTTCTAATCCTCATAATACTATGGATAAATTTTAACACTATAGTAAAAAGTATATATCTGTTTGAACTGCATGGAGAAACCCTCAATTTTTATGACATGTCGATCCTCACACAAATTTCTTTAGAGGAAATTTATGTCATCCTCACTAGAAAAAAATCCATGGTGCATGGAATTGAACATAATTGTCTCAACAACATAATCACCCCCATTATAAAACACAACCCAACTTCATCATGTTCATCATCCATCTATAAATGTTCCTAAATTCCCTAAAATTTTCTCAATGATAAAAAATGGTCCACAACGTATCCCACCCCCTGTATCATGATCTAACACATTAATTCATGGTCATGAAACAACCAAACACTACAAAAAACGTTCTTATATAGCTCAAAACAAAAAACACCAAAAATAAACAAAACTCAAAAAATAGACAAAACACTTTGAATTTCCTAAAAATATTAACTTCTTTTATAGTAACCCAAAAAGTATAAGATATTAAACACTATATTTAAAATTTGTTATCACAATTCTACCAAATATTACTTTTAATTCCATAATATAACCATTTAACATTGATGAAACAAGAATTTAAAAATCCGAGACCTAAATATAACACGAAGTTATGTTAGGGAAAATCACAAGAGGTCAAGTGATTACAGGGTGTTATAAAATTAATATCTTATATAATAAATGGATATAATTTCCCCATGAATATTTAAATGGATCCAAATGTATCCATACAAATAATTATAATAGAAAATAAACGTCATGGAGATCTTCAATAGGTCTCGACACTATATAAAATTTATCATGAATGACATGTTTAAAAATAAATGTTTACATGAAATGGATTTCAACAATACAACCATGATTTATCAAATAAACCTAATGAAACAGAAATCCTCTATCAACTAAAAAGTAATTTCTATGATAATATTTAAAATCACTAAATTTTATACCACCCAATTGAGTACAATTCCGCCACAAATAAAATTGATTTTGGAAAATACAATTTTATTCCCTATTTAAAAATAACCTATGAAATACCCAAAGGGAAAAAATCCAGGAAACTCATTGCACTATAATTGTCAAAATATTATGAGGTAAGGATATATCTACCCATGAACACATTCCTCAATATAATATTACACTAGTGAAAAAAATAGATCATAAAAATATAATAGAGGGAAATATATCCATGAGATCACAAAACACTATCTCACAAAAATCAAAAATGAAAATTCTCTACATGTATCATTATCATTATAATTAAAAAATATATACCAATCATACATACCCACGAACATATTAAAATCCACACATAAAAAATCCCTTTGAAACTATAGTTCAATAATATGATATCATCACATATAAACCATTAGAGGTATAAAAATAAAGGAAGCATGAGAAAACCTGTATGTAGTTAAAACATCTATAAATATGAAAAAAGGAAACACCGAATCAGTGAAAAATTGTATAAAAATACCCTAAAACATTAATTATAAAACCCAAATGCATCAATCTCCAAAAATAGATAGTAATAGAAATATAGGAGTTTGCTCGATAATGAAGAATTCATAATTAATTCAATTTCACCTACAATTAAAAAGTTGAACAACTCCACCAACTCAAGTGGATTTAAAATATTTTTTTTGGAATGTAATTTTTTTGAGAAACTCTAAATCAATATAGAACTATGATACATGAACCAAATTATTTTATAGGAAGATCCAAGAGTCATAAAATTTACACCCAAATGTTTAATGAAATCATAGTTGGGAAAAACATTGAACATTCCATCAAGACGTTTCAATAAATAAAAATCTAAATTAAATAAAGGATGAATCTGTATATCACATGTAATAAATACAAATGTATAAACAAGTTTAAAATAAATTGGTTAGGCCAACATAAATAATTTACAAAATTATATCACACTGTAAAAATTCCATTTTTATGGAGAACTACATTTCAATAAGATATTGAAAAATATTTTTACCAAAGGAATGTACACAAATAAAACTTTTCCATTCTATTTTTAAATCTCAAAATTTTTCATTCATAACATAAAATACAAAATTATTTACCAGGGAATTTCTATAAAAAAGTAATTATGTTTTAAAATAAACCACATATTTAATATAATAATCCAAATAAATCTTTTAAATTATTTCTATTGTTGCAAAACAATTTCAACACAAGGTCACTACCTTTAGAAAAAAAATCATTGTTTATTCCAAATCGTTTAAAAACTATATAATTAAATCAAAAAAATTCAAAAAAATATCATTATTAATAAAATTTCAGTGAAATTAATTTATAATTCCTTCCTTCAAAATAAAAACATTCCATGAAATTAAATTTCAAATAAACTAACATCAATAATACGTGAAAACATTTCATTAAATTTTTTTTTCACAAAAGAATAAATAAAAAACATATCCAAACATAAAATGAATCATTATATAAATTACCCCATCATAAAATAATAGATTTTTCGAAAACCCTCCCTAATCCACCTCCAAAACATGGAAACCACATTAGGAGACATGAGAAACCAAAATATATTTTGAAAAAAAATTATGGAGGGTTGAAAGGTTTTACATAATTTAGACACATTTTTTTATTACCAATAATAAATTATGAATCAGATTCAAATAAGGATATAAATCCATATTCATGGTCTAAACCGTCTTTGCATACTATGAGATCAAATTATAAAATTCTGGTTAACATGAACTTTAACCAAATGGATAAATGTGCCCCCCAAATCATATAATTACGAAATTCTTCTCTAATGATAATCAAAATAATAAAAAAAAATATAGCAAAATCACTTCTCAAATCATGATAAATGGTGTAAAGTCAAGTATCATCATGAATTTTTGTGATTGATCATATACATTGGACATGGATCATGTGTTCTGTTAATATGACTATTCATAAAACAAAGAAAATCATATTTTACAAGTGTATCGTATGATAAATGTTTTAATGATATAGCATAAGATAAAACAAAAACAATAGTCACCATGATTAGTTACAATTTCTATTAATCTTCAATCACTAAAGGCTGGTAATAAGTTCCCTCAAATCAATGTAAATAACCTATGGATGTGATTTTTCCCTTTGTAAATAACCAATAGTCACATAGGGATTGTCCAAACATTGGACCTCTAAAATGATGAAATAAGTATTTTTAATCAATGAACCAATAAAATGTTTCATAGACATGATAAGTATCAATATGAAATTCAATAAATATTTTAAATTACTATTATCATGTTATATAAGAAAATAAATAATCAATAGGATCATATAATATACAATAGATGAAAAATACAATGGGGATCAAAATAAAAAATACTCCCATATAAATTTTTTGATACATAACTATATTATAGGTATATAAAAATACAATAACTCTTTAACATCTCTATTTGACACATTTTTACTCTGAATATCAATATAATCCATTAATAGAATACCTAGAAACAAATTATTGAAAATAAAAACCTAGGAATCTATATATAACTTGAGATATGAAAATATGAAAAACTAAGTCTCTCAATAGTTTGAGCTGAATCGTTCAAGTAGGATTATAAAAAGAGTCATTGCAATTACTTTTATATAACTATTTATAAACTATTCTTTATCATAATTTTTAAAATATGGTATTGAAAATGTAATTCATAGATAAATCTAATATATCGTCATTATCCATTAAAAAATTCCCTTGTTAAACAATTTTGAAAAAAATTCATTATCGTGGATAAAATAAAATAAGTCAAACCTAAAAAATAAATCCACTATTTTTTTGAAATCTCTTTATCTATCCCCCTCCTATCAAGAGGGTGAAATTCCATGAATAATGTTTTTCTACCAAAACAATTTTCCATTTTTTAGATCCGTTAAAAAAGTCTATTTTTAAAATAGGCAAAAATGTATTCCATTTAAGAAGTATAGAAGGAACTTAAAAAATGGTACCATCATATATATAATATAAATTTAATCAATAAAAAATAATATAAATGGTTCCACTAATCCTAATAAACATAATGGGAATGAAAATAACATATGGAATTAGGATCCACTAGATGATGCCATAGTCAAATGAATTATTTTCATGGGAAATTACCTACCTAGTAACCTAATATGATCTAATTATAATCATAGGTAATTAAATCTATGGTTGTTGATATATTCTTATTATTGAATAGACCTGAATCACACCCATATATGGCTTTACCTTGAAAGGGAACCTTATGAACCACAAAATTAGCCACAAAAAATATCTACAAGTGCCTAATTTTTTATTGATATCAGACTGTATAACTCTAATTTGGATTATTCCAATGGTAAAGGTTCAATTTATATAATGGGACTATTCCACACATATTATATACTATTATGACCAGAAAAATATCACTCACTCTGTTACCCTAGATTCCCATGACATAAAAAATGTGAATTTTGGGAATTAGATAATGGAAATGACTATCATAGACCTTAATAAAAAATAAAAAAAAATAAAAATAACTCACCTTTAACACCCTCACAAGATATAAAAAAACTTTTATATACTGGATCACCAATATTTATATTTTTACTTCCATAATGGGGAAAAAATCCACAAATGGAACAATTAAACATTTCTAATGGTGAAAAACTTGAGTGTTCCACAACATCCAAAAAACACATTTTATAATATACCAAATTGTCATCTCAGTCCAATATAGAAATAAATATTACAAACATAAACATGAAATCAAATGATAATTATTACCATAAGGACACAAATTTCCACCCATATGAGTCATATAAAAAACATATTTATTTTAAATTTGACCCTTTAAACATGGGGTGCATCATTTTGAAAACATAATAATTCTTATAAAACATTAGGAATCATCAAAATCATTTCAAAAGTTCCTCATTATGATTTTAAACATAACACATAGAAGAAAATTAATTTAGTTCTAAACTAATTACTAAATATACCTTGAAATTAAACGATGTCAAGTCAAGATATATGTTAAACCATTTTCTGAAATGTTCACGAGATCCAAAATTGGATATAATAAGATATGAAATAAATTAATAAGGCTACAATATTTCATATAAATTTCAAAATAATGTAATTTTTAAAAAACCGTCACCAAGACAAGTGGAAACTAATCACTCTTAACAAAAAGATACAATTAATGAATTTAAATTACGTATACAAAACTTATCAAAATGTTCACCCTGATTAAGCCAATATAAAAACATAAAATTATGACATATAGTTATTAAGGTATTTGAAAAAAAATTAATTCAGTTGAAATGGGGTAAGATATAATTGGATAAGAAGTATCAAGGTATAGTATTGAATAACCCCTAAACATCCATGAAAAGGATACCAAAAACTGAGGAATAATAAGGGAAGAATTTTACTATGAATTTACTCACCTCACCTAAATAATAATAATTATAAATGGTCTTCAAGCCAGTTATCGTTTACAATGGGTAGAATTATTAATTAATAAAATCAAAATTCGATATGAAACTACCAATACATAACCCTATAAACAGCACCCAAAAAGATATATGTGAACCTCTATGGTGTTCCCTAAAGGACTGTGATGAAGATAAACTCCATAGTGAAAAACTATATGACTTAGTCCCTTGCCTATTTTGATGTATCCTTCACACCCTCGATGAATTTCCCTTATATATTAATAATACATGGAGCATTCCACACCCACTAAAACATGGTCAAAAATAATTTATGAAAATTCAAAGTGTCTTGGAAACCCCAATCACCATAAAATCAAGTGCCTCTCTATTATAAGGCATTATCCACAATATGGATTCAGTAGTTATATCCCCACAATGGTATAATACACAGAAACTCTATCTTACTCAAAAACATTTGTGAAAATTAATAATATAATGAAAAAGTTCCTCATTGGAAAATAATGATGTATTATGTAACAACACAAAATATGATACATGGTCCTCGCATTATATGTACGAAAATAGATTAGCTACACTCACCAAGGCTTCATATACTACTGCTCAAAACTACAAAAAATTCCTAAAAATATCATAAAATAATCAAATTTCTTTAATATTACTATATTATTTTAAATAACCACGATTTAATATAATATTATATACAATAATGAAATGGGTGTTTCATAGCGGTTCCCATTTTTTGAGAAATAAATTCCATTTTAAAATTGATGGATATAAAATATTCATGGTGTTGAGCCCTTTTCAAGAAATATATTAGATAAATTAATTGGTTAACCAAAATGATCTTGATATAATTTTCCTTGATGTTGATAGGTGAAATATAATGATAGAAAATGTTCGTTGTTACTCATATTGAGTTAATGTAATTTCCAAATTGACCTGATTAAAATAGAAGTATCGATGGTGTGGTAGTTGGAATTTTTTATCTAGAGTACATATTTTCTAATTTTGGATCATTAGTGACCAACAATCAATTGTGGTTGTCTATTTACAAATAATATATCTCATAAAAACCAATCTATATGCGATTTGAGACATGATCCAAACCCTATTATATAATGGACAACCCATTTAAAACTGATTCCTAGTGGATTTTGATAGGAAATGGGGGAGGAGAATGAAGGTTCACATGAGATAAAAA
The DNA here is from genome assembly GCA_963277665.1 of Viscum album. Classification (NCBI taxonomy): domain Eukaryota; kingdom Viridiplantae; phylum Streptophyta; class Magnoliopsida; order Santalales; family Viscaceae; genus Viscum; species Viscum album. The sequence goes on from OY728121.1 coordinate 548,604,094, forward strand.
TTATAATTGAACATTAGTTCAAGGGATTAAAATATATATTTACTTATTATTAGTTTCCATTATTTATTATATGTGGAAGTTCTAGGGTATCTCACTTCTCTATTCCATGATATTACTTATAAAAAATGGTGGTGTGTGTGGTTTGGATACATCCATTTCCAACACGTATTATCCTTATTATATTTAAGGTTAGTAAAATTTATATACTATATTGTTCCATAATTTCCCACTCTTAGTAAAATAATAATAATTTTAACATCATCATCAAGATCCAATGTGATAACTCTATATTATATGGTTTTATTTATAATTTATTTTGTTTATTTTATACATATTCTTATATAAATTGTACAAGTTTTAAGATTATATAGAATAAATTCAATTTATTATTAATTCTAGTAACTGTGGTGGACATTGGAATTAAAATTAGTTAGGATGAAATGATTTATTGATTGTAAAAATGTGGTAAAAACTAGAGGATTTTTTCTCATGAAATAACCAATTTTTTTCCCTAAATCCAGAACATATTTAAGATTATTTTATTTAAGAAACTGTTTATTCCTCAGCATAGGTGTGTGAACAGGAAATATATAGAAGAGAAGAAGGATGGGGACTATATTAGGTAAGAACATGACAATGTTCATGATTAGATAAGAAATCCTAGTTTGGATCGGTAATTGGAATGTAAAATGGTGAAATGGAACACACAAATTTCATTATGGCTAGTGCATCATGTATATTAGCTAGTAAAGGATTCACCGCCCACATGAATATATAATGTCAGATGTAGGAGGGGTGAAACTAAAAACTGAATTCAAAATGAATTCCAAAAAAATCATACAACACCTTCATAATGCTGGTATAAATTACCACATAATAGGGTTATCATCCTTACAACGTATTTGGTCGACCTGTTCCAAATAACAACTATCAAAATCATGCAATAAGATCATTGTAATATCTTATAGAGATTATATTCACTTTGGATCTATGTTATCTTCAATATCTAACCGTAAATGATTATAAAACATACACTGACACACGATTGTCATTGAATGCTTATCACAAATTAATATATGCATGAGGTTGTTATATTATGAACTTAAAAATTCACCTTGGATGTGTGTATAAATAAAAGTGTAAAAATATTTCAATATGATACCTATAACATGTGATCATATTCATGATGTATTAATATGAAATTATAAAATAAGAAAATTTTCATGGGTTATAGGGAATGTTAATATAATTTCATATACATTAGTAGAATAGGTGAGATATAATAATTCCTGAACAAGATCAATATGGCATGGTTTTTGGATCCTGTATTTGCTTTGTTCAAAATGAATTGTTTAATAAGGAATCGTTTAAAAAAGGAAGAAGATAGTGGTGGAGGGATTTCTTACACTGTGTATGTTCATAAGACAATCATGGTTTAATTTTGAGTTTTATGGGGCTTTAAGAAAATTTATATTCTTGTATAAAACTCAGTTGTTTTATGGAATGGAATTTCATTAGCTATTACTAAATTTGGTTAGAATAGTGATTATATTGTCATAATATTATTGATGTTTGTATGGTCGGATTTTCATTGGGATTGTTACACCTCATTTAAATAAATATTCCACATTAGTTGGATTATATGTTCTATATTGGTTCACATGAAATTTAGAGTTAGATAAAGATATTCTAGAGTGATAATTGAGATTACAGTGTTGTGTTTCAGTCTATATGATATAAAGATTCCAATTCAGTAATGTGTTAATATGAAATTTATATCCAATACTTTAGTCATTTTTGGGTTGGTGTTTTCTTTAAGAATAAGATATAAATTTTAAAAATTATATTCCATAGGGAATTAATGATTCCATATGTCTATTTATGAATTTATTCCATGTTTAGGGAGTAAAAAATGCTAATAATGATTTATAATATAGTTCTATAGATTAACACTCTTTCCATCTCATTTTAATTTCGTTATTTTAGTTTAGGATTATGTTTTTTTAAATTTTTCATAGCTACCTGTATGGTTGTTTCTTTTTGTGTACACCATTTACTACATGATGAATGTTTTTAATGATAAACCATTAATGATGTATATTGGGTATAAATGAGAACTAACATTGTAATAGGATCATAATTCATCTTGTTGGTCACAATGAGGAATATTATTGGATTATTAATATTCATATATATATATAATCTATTTCAACACCCAGAATAGGGTACTACCACATACTACTCCTCTAAGAGATATTCCATTTATCAAAACATCTATAGTGACAAATGGGTTGAGTTGTAACAACTTTAAGTGCCTATAGTTATAATTCATAGATAACATAACTGATAAAAAATATTAGTTAATGTCCTTTTAATATTGGTTTAATATTTTGATAGGGAACTCATAGAATAGAAGTAACTACTCAAGGAACATGAATATATTCTCATGTTACACGAAGATATTTATAATAACATGGATACTAATGGAAAGACCATATATTTCCTTGTAAATTACATGTTCTTATAATATAAAAATGTAATTTAGATGAAACATATTTAGATAATTAGGAGGGAAAAAATAAAATAGGCATTGAAAAAAATGAAATTAAACAGGAAGAAAAATACAAATCCATCATAGTTTTATAAAAATAGAGTAATATTCATCATGTAAATCACTGTAGAAATGTTGTTGGAGAGGAAGAAAGCATTTGGTGTGGGATGAATAATTAGATTTGTAGAGGATTTATGAGAATAATTAGAGGGGAATATTTATATTAGTGTAATTAATAAATCATTAGAAGAGAAAGATACATGTTAACAAAAATATTGAATAATATTCATAAAATTTCTAGACCGATTATAAAATTAAAAATGTTGAGGAAATAAAACTTGTTAGAGAAATAATTCTTGGAGATGGATAAAAATTTCCATGAAATATACCTCTATCCCAAATAGAAGATGTGATAACCTCATAAACATTAAATTAATTCAAATAATTCAAAGAGAATATAAACCAAGTGATTGAAGGATGTGATAATGTTGTATTTATTATAAATGAATCTCATAAAAAATATAAGAATATAGGAAGAGTGGTAAAAATCATAGTTCCATCATTACATATGATGAATTGAAAATCAGATATGAAGTATTATTGGAAGAGTATTTAGATCATGTTGTTGTTATCATAGATAAAATACCTCCCAAAACATAAAATTGCAGAATAATATATAAAATATATAAACTCAATAGATAATTATATTTTAACAGGATTGAAAAGACTATGATAAAGGATAACTATGTGGATATTGATATAATTGGTGATTCATAAGATCTTCAAACATAATGAAATGAAGAGAAAGTTAAATAAGTTCATATCACCATCAAAAAAATTATGAATGAAACAATAATATGTGATTGAGAGAAGTGAGAGTTCTCAATATGCTATTATATATTGTAAGGGAAACTTCAATAATTTGAATAATATAAGAATAATATATAATTATAATATTATTTCATATTTAAGAGAGGAGAAGTATGATTTATGTATTAATGGAAAAAGACTACAATGATATGATATGTTTTTAAATTTCCAACTCACTCATTTCATATATCTATCAATTATGCCCCACCACAAACCTCTGTGAAGAAGACTTAATATATAAGAATGAGAACATTCAGACTTCATGAGTAGACTTCCAAATAAGATATAAAAATTTATTGGGTTAATAATGTTTCACTTTACTATCTCATGTGATCAATATATTGATTTAGCTTAATGGGAGTAAGAAATATTTTCAATGAAGGATTTTTTATTATATTATTAAGATTTTTATTTAGAATTAATTTAGTTTTTCTCTTATTTTTCAATGTCAGTTCTCTTATATATTATTCTTTAATGGAATGGTCTTTATCTTTTCTATTGATTATTTTTCCTATAGTATAATCAAAGGAAATAATTATGAAAAATATAATGTCATATTGGTTGATTATGGGAAACAAAATGAAAATAATTTAATTGAAATAGAAACCTTATAGAGATCAAGGAAATGAAGATACTTTCTAGAGGGGTCAATTTATATTTCTCTAATCCCTTTTTGGGTTATTATTCAGATACATGTTGAGTTTAAACCTTTATAGGCATTTCATCTCCATGATTGAAAGTTAGAGAAGCTATTTAGTTTATGAGTGTGGGAGGGATTATATGAAATTACCCAGTAGTATTTATAGCCTCTTTTATGTCCCTAGTATACATCATCAATAACAACATATTTTCCACCATGTTAGAAAATTTTTATTTCACCATGTTTTTAATTGTTTGAGATATAAAAGTAAATTTATGAAAATAAATTATTATCATAATTGTGGTTTATTTTATTATGACTATGGATTTAATATCAATTTATATATTTGGTTATTGAAATATGTTATATATTAAATTAATTAATATTTTTAATTATAAAAATATGTTATTCAAAATTCTGATTCCCCTGTTCTAGAGTGTTCTATGCCTTTTGAAATCTTCTTTCACATGGCAATTTTCTTAGTAAATTTCATTATTCGTATCACTGGAAATAGATTATACTTTTTGTTAAAAAATTATATTGATTTTAAACCAAATTATAATAATTGATGCAATAAACTGAATTGTTTTTTTCTCAATTATCATTATTACATTCCCAATATATGATATTTTTAGAATCGATTTGAGATAATGGATTACAATTGTAATACCCAAAAATTATAAAATATGAACATTGTATTTAATAGATTATGTGTCACAGAACACCAAGAATAGAAAAAAATACAACACCCATATAATTTATTATAGATTTATTTTTAAATATATTCAACATCATAAAGATCTGGCATTACACACAACATTCAGTTTAGATTACATTACGTGAAACACAGAGTTTAAATGAAATGTGAAATATTATTAAAACATTACTATTTTATATAATAGTTATAACATATCCATAAATTTTTTTGGTATCAATAAATATACAAATATTAATGAAAAAATGTTTATTTATAGATTATTATTAAAATAAGAACGATTTGAAATAGAAAGAAATGTTTTCTAAAAATAGTATATTTTTTCAAAAGGATGATTAGCAGCACAATGTGCACATAATTTAAAATTAATTTTAAAAAATTATAAATTAGTTTTTAAAATTAAAATTAATTTTAAAATCAATATATCAAAATTATCTTAATGTAAATATTTAGGAATTTTTGAAAATATTTCATTTTTGATGAATACTAAAAATACTGAATTTAATTTGAAAACTATATTTTGATATATGTAATTGGTATTGTAAAATTATATTTTTAATTTTTTAAAATTTAAATATCTTAATTTTAAATCAACTAATATAATTCAGGTCATTGTAATAATTTTAATATTGAACTTGGATATAAAAACATTATAAACTTTTGAACATTTTCTCTTTAAAACCCCTCTTTCTCGTTGCGTTTGTAGTATTACTTTTAAATTAAATTTCGTAACATATAAAAAAAATAAATTTTAAAAAATTATTCAATATTTTTGATCAAAGGATTAAATTATATATAATAAGGTTTGCATAATTGTTTTTATCAAAATGAATTTTGAAAACAATAAAAAATAATTTCCACAGTTATGTTATAAATTGATTTACTAAGGGGTTAGAAAAATATGATAAGGGTTAAATATGAAATTAAAACATTTAAAAACCTTATTTTATCTATATATTTTGACATTAAATCTTCAATTCTTCATAATATCACATTTTTAGGATTTTGGTTTGATAAAAATGTAAACATGATTGAATATTAAAAAATTACAAGTGTTCCACTCACCTCACATATAAAACACCACCACATGTCCCCCCTATTTCACACATCGAAACCCTTATATATTTTCTAATACATGGAAAAATGACTTAAAATAATCCTTAATATCATTCTAGAATCATTAGTTTGGAAGAAAATATATCCTAGGTAGGAATTTCTTCAAACCTAAAGAGGATACCTAAATAATAAGTAACACTCTTCAATGAGAATTTTTATTTTACATCTCCTTCCAACTTGTTAAATTATTTTTATAAAATGATGATATAATAAACTCAGTATGATACATATAATTATATGTTATTATGTTATGGTCATGACCTACAAGAACCCCCACTTCAATAAAATGGTTTCTGAAATCATCATTGGTTTGTATGGCGGAGTACCACCCCACAAACCATTTCCATTTGTTATTAAATTTCCACCTATCATGGATGGGTATTATGGTGGATACAGAGTATATATATGATATATATAACCTAATAATACACATTGACTCATTTTATCATATATATATATATATATATATATTACATTTCATTCAATATGAGATAGAATGGTGTCGATCGTGTACATGTTACACTACCACCACGTGAAGAGGTGTGATTCGTCTTTTAATAACACCTTACATGGAGTGTGTTAAAGGGTAATTTGATGATTATATGGGATATAAATGAAATAATTATGATATTAATGAAATATTCATTATTCTATAAGGATAATATACCATTTTCATTGTTATATTTTCACTCACATAAGGATGATAGAATAATTTGGGTACATGTGGTCTAATGATTTCACGAAGTGAGGCGACTCTCATTTCATTTCCCAATCACATAAAGGATATATATAAATATATATTTTTGTGTTTATGATATTATGATCATTATGGAAAGATAAAATATTAATTACCTTACTTCAATGATAAACATTAAAAAATGGAAATGTTTTCCACGTGTATGTATGAGCTACTATCTCCATTACCATTACATACATCGTTTTTCATAAAAAAAATTCAAGATTAATTTTAAATGTATAATTTATGTCTAAATATGATAATTATGTATCAGAAACTATTCTTAAGATTATAAAACTATATAATATGGTCAATAATCAGAAAATTCAGGATAAAACATGAATGAGAAAATAAGGAAATTAACACCTGAAATAATGAAAATAATGAAAAATTATTAACAATCAATCGATAATATGTTATTAATGGAACATATATTATGTTTTAAATATTTATACAGTTATTCAATAAGGTAATAAATTTCCTAAACCCATTATACATTCGGATAAATAACTTCCAACTAAAAGGAATCATCAGGTATGAGATTTCATTGCAATTTATATTCCATTAAGACTTATTTGTTATTATGCACCAATTAAATTTAAATGGTGTATATACATTCAATTTATTGTGTAACATCATTACTAATTTATAATTAATGGTATTTTAAGTTCACATTGAATCATATCATCCAAGGGTATTTGACTTAAAAATTACTAAGTGGTAAAAGTTATAGTACCGTCTCACTTTATTATGTGATTATTAACATTATCTTGAAATAATCACTTTCTAGTAATAATTTTTCATTAGACAATACGTTTATATTAAATATATATATTTATATATTTTGTAGATGTAATTTTTTTTAATCTTATACCAATTTTATATATGGTGTTTAGTTTGAATTTTATTTTATTAACTTGGGAATATTGATAAATCTGTACCAATTACTCAATATAGATATTTAATAATAAAGAACATTGATTCACTAATTAAAATGATTATTTGACATATACCAAATTGTTTTTAAATGAAAACATGGGTGGGGAATAGTTATAGATATAATATTTATAAATTTATAGTTCTCATCAGACAAATTAGTTGTCCAAAATAAATGGGTTTCTACTAATTGTTTTAAACTGTATTGAGGATAGATCTTAAGAGTATGACAACCCTTATTTTTATTACAACTTAAACATGATTTATTACATAAAACATAACTTGATACAACAAATAATATCGAGAGGTTTAGTGTCTTTGGGGCTTAGGATCATTACATAAAAACATAAAACATGAAATACAACATCTTTGTTGAAAACTTCCTTTACATGACCACTACATTCCCTCATACATAGAATTGCATGGGATAACCTGAGGACATGCATAAGAAAAGGGTGAGCTATAAAGCCCAGCAAGGGAGTACACATGGAATAACATGAGGAGTAAAATACATGTTAGACAATAGGAATATCAATAGATCATATAAGAAACATTAACATAAAAGCATGATAAAGCCTGATAATCATAACATGGAAACGTGACAACAATACTTAACATGGAATTAGCATGAGCCAAGGATCATTATACATGGAGCATGAGTAAATCCTCATTGCACATAAGGCACGAGTAAACCCTCGTTTCACTTGAATTAGCATGAGTCAACACTCATTGAACATTACATATCTTGATACTATACTTATCCAATGCATTGGAGCGCTATAAGGGTGCACCTTTCTTAAACAATTTATTTCATGCATAAGTGCGACACATGGATCATAAAACATGGATTCATAAAACATAATCAATTATTCCACGATAGAGGAATGTGTAATTCATACATGAAACTTTACAATCAATAAGTAAATGTGCATAAAGGTGAATACCCTGGATGGAGAAATAGGCATGGTATTCACAACACAATGACATTGGTTTAGAAAATGTGTGCGATTTCGGCAGCGTAACGGTGTGACATAAGAATTCATAAAAAAGGATGATGAGAGAGAAAGGGGTTCCTCAAAATATTTACATTTAATGGAAAGTAAGGAGGTAATATAGATACATTTCCTAACAATTGTAATGGAATTTAGTTTCATGATAAAAATTATTGCTTGAATGTAAATGAGGAGGGAGAAGTTCCATTCGGAATTTTGGCATAGTAACGGGTGTACATGGGAGGAATTAATGAGAATGAAAGGGGTATCCCATCATTCAAACATAAAGAGGGATGTATGAGGGAGGTGTGAAACCATACCCCAACATTCATAATTGAAATTAAAAGGGAAAAACAACTTAAAGAAAATTGGACAAAAATGAGAAAAGAAGAAAAAACCCTTACTTAGAAGTGTGCTTCCAAAGGATAGAGAGAGGCTTGTGAGAGGCTTATTTGGAGCTTGGGGCACCTTGGGAGGATTATAGAGAGAGTAGGGTAGAGTTTGGACGAACTCTAAGGGATTTTAGGGAGGAGGAAGTGGGAGCTTGGGTGGGTTTATATAGGAAAGGTGAGGGAATTCTTTATTATTTAGGTTTGGGTCCCCTTACATTAAATTAACCCAAACCACAAACCATCCCATGGTTTTTGCCCATGGTTTTTGGAAAAGGGAACAGGAAATAAATATTTTATAATTCCAAAGTCCGAACGTCTTAAAATATTAGGGTTTCTTATGTGGAGGTGAGTCACACTACCATGGAAATTAATTTAAAAAGGCAAGGTGTTGAATAAATTTTGAGAGGTCCATTAATGCTTTGAAAAGTAAGTCAAAAAAACCCAAAGTCACATTATTTTAATGTTAAAACATATATTGGCCGAAAATAAGGATTATAGTATTTTATTACATCACCATTGGGTCATTATGATGTCATAAAACACATTATATATTTAAAGAGTTTTTAATTTTTACTCAAAAATTTGATTGTCTCAGAAAATTATGAAAAATTCACTATTGGATAATTTCGACATCCTGATTCCAAAAATAACATTTATTTTATCTAAATTTTTTTATAAATATGTTAATTTTCACTTTTAAAATAAAAACTGGCATTTATCAAAAATTCACAGGTTTGGACATAAATGGATTTCAAACCATAATAAAAATTTATAATTGCATTCATAAAATCATAAGATCATTTATATTTAATAAAAATTAATTTAATAATAATAATAATATTTTATTAAAATATTATTTAATTCTAAAATCCCTTAATTTAATAAAATATAATTCTTAGTTAAATAATAACTAAAAACACTATTTGTCCTTTAAAAACTATTTACAATGTATCAAAAATGACTAGAAATTATATTCATTATTATATACAAAAAAATTATGTACATGAACATAGTACTACTTATTTGTTACATAACCACTTAAAATAGCCGCATAAGACCTAAGGGTATGGTGTGCGATGGTGAAAGACTCTAGGGGTGGCTCGGATAACATCGCTCGACTGGTAATCTCTATCAACTTACACTTTTCCCGTAGACAGTCTCGTTCGAGCTTTACATGGTGAAGCTCAGCTTGGGCTTGGTCAAGAGAGAAGCCCAAGGATGCCACCTATTTTCTGAGCTCCAACAAATGGGCTTCATATGGAGCAATTCTATTGGACGAGGCCATCGCTTCTTTTGTCTGAGAAAATTGGATTTGGTAGAGTCCTATATTTATACTAATCATGTGATCACTGTTCAGCGGCTATATTAGCAACGATCAAAATTCTTAACATAAAACCAATGAAGTTGACAAATTATATAAACATAATGAAACATTTAATTTGATCAAGAGGGATTTTGATTAATGAAACCTTGGGTCATTACAATATTCCCCACTTAAGAAATTTCGCCCTCAAAATTTTCCTTTTCCCACACTAAAACAAATGTGGGTAACTCAGCTTCATCATATCCCCCAATTCCCAAGTTGCATCTTCAAACTTTTGGTTTCTCCACAACATCATGATGAGGGGCATTGTCTTATTTCATAGATCTTTTTCTCTATGATCTAAGATCTTCACTGGTTACTCCTCATAAGAAAGATCATCTTCCAATTTTACCACCTCAGAAGAGAGTAAATGTGAAGGGTCCGGTATGTACATTCTTAATAGGGATACATGAAAGAAACCATGTACTTTGGTCATAGTAGGAGGAAGTGCTATTCGATAGGCCACAACCCCGACATGATCATGAATCTTGAAGGGGCCGATGTACCTTGGACTTAACTTCCATTTGTTTCCAAACCTCATGACCTTCTTCCACGGAGATATGCGTAGAAACACCATGTCTCCAACTTTAAACTCAAGGTCTCATCGATGATTATTCGCATAAATCTTCTGTCGACTATGGGCTTCTTTGATATGCTGCTGAATGGTTTTCACCTTCTCCACCATTTCCTCGACCATTTCTGGTCCAAGGAGCCTACGTTCACCAACCTCATCCCAACATGTCGGTGTTCTGCACCTTTTCCCATATAAAGCATCATATGGAGACATTTGAATGATCAAGTGGAAACTGTTATTATAATCGAACTCAACTGGGGGAATATGTTGATCCCATACTCCCTTAAAGTCGATTGAGCATGATCTCAACATGCCCTTAAGTGTTTGGATAGTCTGCTCAGATTGGCCATCCGTTTGAGGATGATAGGCCGTACTGAAGTTCAGTTCAGTATTCAGAGCATGTTGAAGACTCTTCCAAAACATAGAGGACAATGTTGGATCTCAGTCAGACACAATAGATAGTGGTACTCCATGCAACCTTACCACTTCCCTGATATATATCTGTGCGAGTTGATCCAAATAGAAATCCTCCTAAATGGAAATGAATTGTGCAGTCTTTGTAAGATGATCCACAACAACCCAGATTGCATTTTTGCCTTTGGATTTCCTCGGAAGTCCGGTGACAAAGTCCATGGTGATGTTCTCCCATTTCCATTATGGTATGGGAAATGGTTTCATCATTCCCTTAGACTTCTGCCTCTCCGCCTTCACTTACTGACACACTAGGAACTTTGATGTATATTCAGCGATCTGCTTCTTCATATTATCCCACCAAAATTTTTCTCAGAGATCTCGATACATCTTTGTGCTCCCTGGGTGAATAGATAAATTTGAACTATGTGCATCATCCAAAAGATCCTTCTTCAGCTCCGAACTTGATAGAACACATAGTCTTTTCCCAAACCGCACAATTACTTCTTCACTAACATTAAACTCTGCGGATTTCCCTCTTTTTGATAGCTTCCACTTTTTCCTGAATTCCCACATAATCCTTTTGAGCATCCTTTATCCTTTCCAAAAAAGATTGTTGAGCAATAATTTGTGAAAGGATTGATCATATTCCCTTCTTTATGATTCCTATGTCCATCTTCATCAAGTCTAAGAATATTTGATCCTTCTCAATTCTCATCATTGATAGAATTGCTGGGTCCATTCTGCTTAGGGAATCTGCCACCTTATTCGCTTTCCAAGGGTGGTAATGTATTGAATAGTCATAATCCTTAATGAGCTCTATCTATCTTCTCTGGAGCATATTAATCTCTTTCTATGTGAATATATATTTAAGACTCTTGTGGTTAGTATATATCTCACATTTCTCTCCATAGAGATAATGCCGCCAGATTTTCAAGGCAATGATCATCACCACCAACTCCAGATCATGCGTTGGATAGTTTCGCTCATGGATTTTCAACTGCCTTGAGGTATAGGATATCACTTTATCATTCTGCATCAGCACACAACCTAATCCCTTCTTTGAAGCATCACTGAATACCACAAAATGTTCCCCACTTGTGGGTAAAGTGAGTACGGGCACAGTGATAAGCCTCCTTTTCAACTCCTTGATCATTTATTCGCATTAATCACTCCAATCAAACATTACTCCCTTTTGAGTTAGCCTGGTAAGAGGGTTGGACAATCGTGAGAAATTCCTCACAAATTGTCGATAATATCCAGCTAACCCCAAGAAGCTATGGATATCCATTACCGATGTTGGCCTCAGCCATCCCTCAATTGCATCTGTTTTTGGAGGGGTCCAAAGATATCCCATTTTGTTGTGATGATATGGCCAAAGAATGAGACCTATTTCAACTAGAACTCACACTTGTTGTACTTTTCATAGATCTTCTCCTTGTGCAAAGTCTCAAGTACAGTTTTTAAATTCTCCTCATGATCCTCCTTGGTTTTGGAGTATATTAGAATATCATCTATAAAGACTACCACAAATTTGTCAAGGTAATCTCTAAAGACATTATTCATCAAGTCCATGAATATTTCTGGAGAATTGGTGAGTCCGAAAGGCATTACTATGAATTCATAGTTCCCGTATATTGTACGAAAAGTAGTCTTGGGTACGTCTTCCTTCTTCACCCTTACTTGATAATATCCCGACCGCAAATCCACTTTGGAGAAGTATTGTGCTCCACGCAGCTGATCAAACAAGTCATCAATTCTTGGGAGAGGATACTTGTTCTTTATCGTGATTTTGTTAAGTACACGATAATCGATGCAAAGCCGCATTGACCCATCCTTCTTCTTGACGAAGAGGACTGGTGCACCCCATGGTGAAGCACTTGGGCGTATAAACCCTTTATCCAGATTCTCCTGTAGTTGTTTCTCCGGCTCTTCAAGCTCAACAACAGCCATTCTATATGGAGTCTTGGATATTGGTAGTGCCCCAGGTATAAGTTCAATTGAGAACTCAACATCTCTTCTTGGAGGAAGACCATGCAGTTCCTCGGGAAACACTTCAGCGAATTCCCTCACAATAGGCATTTCTTCAAGGATGGTTTCTTCCTTGGACTCAATCATCTGAGCTAGATACGCGTTCTCATAAGGCAGTAATATCCATGCTTGAGATGATGGAGCTAAAGTAAATTCATCTTCCTCCAGACACTTGTAAATAATCAGGGGTCGATTCTCAATATGGAGTGTGATTTCCCTCTCCCGAAAATTTATGTTTTCTCCATATAAGGAAAGCCAATCCATGCCATGAATTGCATAAAATTCCACCAGAGGAAGTATTAAGAGGTTTTCTGGGAGATTCAATCCACAGATTATAACAGGGGATGACTTATATTCATGGGATGCAATGATTCCCCCATTTGTCGTACTCACCGACATCTTTTCTTCTATGATTTTTGGTGGTGTTGGGATTGTTCTACTAAACTTTTGAGATATAAAAGAATGCATAGAACCTGAATAAAAAAGTACGTTCGCTATTCATGAATGAATAACTAGCATACCTGTCACCACTTCGTCGTCGGGGTTCACTTCGGCAGAAGTGATGGAAAAAGATCTTCCTTGCTGTCTTAGAGGTCGTTGGTTGTCTCCGAAAACCCTTGGATTAGCGAACTAATTTTCAAAATGATCCGGTTCTTTTCATTTGTAGAATTTAACAATTCATTGAGGTTCGAACGGAGTTTTCCTATCCTCTATCACAGCCGCAGGTCCTTCTTTCCGACAGTTAACAGATAGGTGCCCTTCTCTTCCACACCTGAAGGATTTTCTCGTCCCCTTAAGGCCATTTCTAGGGTGCTTCTTTCTACACTTTTGGAATGTGGGGTGATGTATCTTCATAGAACCATTGGATTTATCCATCGGACCACCAGCATTGAAGCCCGCCTTACGCTTCTTGTCCCCAGGATACCACGGTGATTCCCCGGTCTCTATTTCGACCTTGAGGGTACATCAGACAATTTCCTCATAGCCTTCAAAGTCATGGACCGCTAATGATTTCTGCAAGCTGGGATTCAGCCCACCAAATACGTGGTTAACCTTAAATTAGGGGGTAATGACAAAGCTGGAAGCATATCGTGAAAGCCTTGTGTTGTTTGCCTCATACGCTCCAACAGATTCTTTATCTTTTTGCTTGAGGGAATGGAAGCCTCTTTCCATCTTAAGCTAGAGGGTGCGCGAAAAATATTTATTGAAAAAAATCTTCCAAAAATCCTTCCATTCCAATGCCTCGATTTCCTCCTAAGGCTTCGTATTTTTGATCAACGTCCACCATTGATAAGATTCACCCTCCATACGATAAGCCTCCAGGAGAACCTTCTCTTGTTCAGAACATTAGAGGATGGAGAATATCTTTTCAATGGAGTTGATCCATTGTTCAGCGATCGTGGGATCGGATGATCCACTAAAAGTATGAGGCCTTTGTCTTATGAAGCTCTCGATAGAGACTTGTTCTTTCGTAGGGGTGTTGAACGTTCCTCTTGACCCGTGTTTCTATTCAAAACATGAGTTAGCTGAGACAGAATCGTGACAATGTTCGCAATTCCCGCTCCCATTGGTTTTTCATTAGTACAGTCATCACACTGATCTTCACAACGGTTGTTAGCCCGAGTGCTCCTATTACCGGCCATTGGATGGAACAAAAGGAAAGATAGGGGTAACACATAAAGGGTAATCCAAAGACAAAAGTTGATGACTTATAAATAAACTTTTATTTCTTTACTCAAGAGTCTATAGGCTTCAATCTAAGCTTTTCATGATCTACTTTCTAACATATATTCTTAGGGGAATTTTTTTTAATTGCATTAATAAGGGTTCATACTTAGCTTGTGAATTTATCAAAACATATCCCCCAGGAGTGTTGTAACCAAGAGTGCAGCAAGGCCCGTTGTCGTGCACCAGTTTCCATTAAAGTCTAGCTCAAAGCGGTGTTTTCGGGTTTTACCCCTTGGATACATCTGTTCCAGAGCCGCCTCTACCTGCTCGTATCCAGACAGAGATGTATTTGTTTGATAAACCACTTACTCAGTACTTACCAAAACATAGGTATGTTTTTATTATACTTAGTCTTGTATTTAAGGCTTTACTAGGGTTTCCTAATCCTAAAAATAACTGAACCTATGCTCTAATACCAACTATGATAACCCCGGTTTTTATTACAACTTAAACATGATTTATTACATAATACTTCACATGATACAACAAAGAAGATCTATATTTTTAGTGTATTTGGGGCTTAGGATCATTACATAAAAACTTAAAAAATGAAATACAACATCTTTATTGAAAACATCATTTACATGACCACTATATTCCCTTGTACTTAGCATTGCATGGGATAACCTGAGGACATGCATAAGAAAAGGCTGAGCTATAAAGCCTAGTAAGGCAGTACACTTGGAATAACATGAGGAGTACAATACATGTTAGACAATAGGTATATCAATAGAGCATATAAGAAACATGAACATAAAGGCATGATAAAGCATGTTAATCATAACATAGAAATGTGGCAACAACACTTAACATGGAATTAGCATGAGCCAAGGCTCATTGCACATGGAGCATGAGTAAATCCTCGTTGAACATAAAGCATGAGTAAAACCTAGTTGCACTTGAATTAGCATGAGTCAAAACACATTTCACATTATGTATCATGATAATATACTTTACCCAATGCATTGGAGTGCTATAAGGGTGCACCCTTCTTAAACAATTCATTTCATGCATAAGTGTGCCACATGGATCATAAAACATGGATTCATAAAACATAATAATTTATTCCACGATAGAGGAATGTGGAATTCAAAAATGAAACTTTACATTCAATAAGTGAATGTGCATAAAGGTTTATACCCTTGATGGTGATATGGGCATGGTATTCACTACAGAATGACATTGGCCTAGAAAATCGGTGCGATTTCGGCAGCGTAACAGTGTGACATAAGAATTCATAAAAAAGGTTGATGAGAGAGAAAGGGGTTCATCATCATATTTACATGTAATGGATAGTAAGGGGTAATATAGATACATGTCCCAACAATTTTAATGTAATTTAGGTTCATTATACAAAATTATTTCTTGAATGTAAATGAGGAGGGAGAAGTTCCTTTCAGAATTTCGTCATAGTAACGGGTGTACATGGGAGGCATTAAATTAGAAAGAAAGGGGTATCCCATCATTCAAACATAAATAGGGAAGTATGAGGGAGGTGAGAAACCATACCCCAACATTTATAATTGAAATTAAAAGGGAAAAACAACTTAACGAAAATTGGACAAAAATGAGAAAGGAAGAAAAAACCCTTACTTGGAAGTGTGATTCCAAAGGATAGAGAGAGGCTTGTGATAGGCTTCTTGGGAGCTTGGGTCACCATGGGAGGATTATAGAGAGTGTAGGGTAGAGTTTTTACGTACTCCAATGGATTTTAGTGAGGAGGAATTGGGAGCTTGGGTGGGTTTATATAGGAAAGGTGAGGGAATTCTTTATTATTTAGGTTTGGGTCCCCTTACATTAAAATAATCCAAACTTCAAACCATCCCATGGTTTTTGCCCATGGTTTTTGGCAATGGGAAGAGGAAATAAATATTTTATAATTCAAAATTCCAAATGTCTTAAAATATTAGGGTTGCTTATGTGGTGGTGAGTCACACTCCCATGGAAATTAATTTAAAAAGGCAAGGTGTTGAATAAGTCTTGAGGGGTCCATTAATGATTTTAAAAGTAAGTCAAACAAACCCAAAATCACATTATTTTAATGGTAAAACATATATTGGCCAAACATAAGGATTATAGTTTTTTATAACATCACCATTGGGTCATTATGATGTCATAAAACACATTATATATTTAAACGGTATTTAATTTTTACTCAAAAATTTGACCGTCTCAGAAAATTATGAAAACTTCATCGTTGGATAATTTCGACATCCTGATTCCAAAAATAACATTTATTTTAACTAAATAATTTTCTAAATATGATACTTTTCAATTTTAAAATAAAAACCGACATTTATCAAAAATTCACAGGTTTGGACAGAAATGGCTTTCAAACGTTAATAAAAATTATAATTGCATTCATAAAGTTATAAGATCATTTATATTTAATAAAAATTAATTTAATAATAATAATAATATTTTATTAAAATATTATTTAATTAAAAACTCCCTTAATTTAATAAAATAGAATTCTTAGTTAAATAATAACTAAAAATACTATTTGCACTTTAAAAACTAATTACAATGAATCAAAAATAACTAGAAATTATATTCATTATTATATAGAAAAAAATAATTTACATGAAAATAGTAATACTTATTTGTTACATAAAATCTTAAAACAGCTGCATAAGACCTAAGGGTAAGGTGTGCGATGGTGACAAACTCTTGGGGTGGCTCAGATAACATCGCTCGAGTGTTAATCTCTATAAACTTCCACTTTTCCCGTAGAGGGTCCCGTTCGAGTTTGACATGGTAAAGCTCAGCTTGGTCTTGGTCAAGAGAAAAGCCCAAGGATGCCACCTCTTTTCCGAGCTCCGACAAATGGGCTTCATATGGAGCAATTCTACTGGACGAGGCCATCACTTCTTTTGTCTGAGTAAATTGGATTTGTTATAGTCCTATATTTATAATAATCATGTGATCACTGTTCAACGAATATATTAGAAACAGTCAAAATTCTTAACATAAAACCAATGAATTTGACACTTTATATAAACATAATAAGACATTTAATTAGATCAAGAGGGATTTCCATTAATGAAACTTTGGTACGTTACAAAGATTATATGTTTTCATGTTCCTGATACATGATCCCTAAAAATTAAATATTTAATTAATTTAGAACTTATTTACGTTGTTATCCATATTTTTCTCCATGATGTTATCATTCGACGCATTTAATTCATAGTTTAATTATTAAATTCCATGTGTTTTACATTATTTATATTTCCATATTGATTATGCATTATCTCATCATGATATTGAAGTTATTTAGATGTAATGTGTGTTTATTTATTTGAAATTACATATTGATTGTTATTATCGATTCATTGTAACATTCTCTATACATAATCCATACTAATAATTTTCCCTCACCCTTATTTGGTTTATTTTCTCCAGGATATAATAAAGAAATCCTGGAATCAGTTTTCAAGGATGTTGTTCATTATTAATTGTTATGTATTATGTTTTAATTTTGATTCCCAACATAAAATGGGTACAATATCTGTATCTGGTTCTCTAAAACTACTAAATCGATATTTGATTCAAGTGTTGACCCTTTTTTATATGCTATGGTAATAAAGTAAGACAATAGCCTTGGGTTACAGGGGACCAGTCATTACTATTAGTTTCATAAGAATTTTAGTTGAAATAATATGAACTTGATTAAGTAACCTATAAACAGAGGAATCATAACTCTTTGATAATCCTTGATAATAAGTATTGAATAACATACAAAAGTTTTCTTAAGGAAGTGTTTATGTGGTTTTTCCTAAAAAATTACTCCACGTATGGAAACTACAAGTTGATTTTGTTTTGGCACAAAAGAACCTATGGGAAATAAATATGAAAAAGGAACATCAAACTCGATCTCATCATCCCAAGGTGCATGTAAACAAGCCTTACTATGAACCATGTTTGACACACCTGGGGGATATTCATAAGATAATTCTTATTTTCTTTACACACCATTATGATGGATTAAAAAACGATATCTCCAAGGAAACCATGATTATTATTCAAATAAATACAATTCATAAATTTTAATTTATGATAAGTGTAGAAAAATATTTCTTGTTATAAATTATTATTTAACATTCAAAATTTTATGATGTAATCCCATATAGGAAAATGTATAGAAATGGAACCTAGAAGGAAGAAGAATAAAAATACTCCTTGATATTCTTGACATTTCACTACTGAGTAATCCAATACAAATAGCATTTCAACATAGAAAATTATGAATATATTATATCATATTAATTAGTTTATGAATTGAACATTGTCGAGATGGAGGAACCTATTCCATAGTGATATTATTTAATACTGGATTGATTTTTGCCATATAAGACCTCATAATATAATTGGACTATTATTCCATTGGTAGTAGAGAAATGTAATAAGTATCTAGATAACACATTTACGGAATTGGGATGCATAGAAAATGAAATGGTTACACTTTTAGTGTATTTTCACAGAGGAGACCCTAAATAATGGTGGTTGTTGATCTACAATACTAGGGCGGAAGAGGATGTAGAACTCATTATAATGAAATATTTTAATGAGAAATTAATTGTAAAATATTTCACTTGAGATAATGAAATTTAAATAAAGTGAAATTTCCTTTAGAGAAATTAAAAAAGAAGACCAATGTTTTGTTGAGTGTGAGGTTACATTTACAAGGTTATCTAATCATGCTATAGATTACATATTCAACATAGAGTGTAATAGTGGAAATTTCATTTTAGGTATTAAGCCATTTTTCTGAAGGGATATGGTCCCTAAAACATTTTGTTCATAAGATGAAATGTTTTTATGTTCTTTCAATAAAGAGAAATAATTATAAAACTCTTATGGATTACAAGGGATAAAATATAATAAAACGATGACAAATAAAAATAGATATATGGAATAAGGTAATGACAGATTTTTTAACATGCAGCGATTGTGAAAAGAAACACCATGATACTTGAATGAAGGGAATGTTATTTTTCTACAAGAGTGGATGAAAATAAAACCATTTCTATGATTGAATGGGAATGATATAAATTCACAATGTGAAATTATTCCACTATAAATAGATGAGGAACTATTCCAATTAATTCCTCAAGATTCATGGGAATTTTCCTAAAATAAGCTAAGGGATCTAGGTCATTCTTATAATATGTGTAAAATTCATTTATAATAACTAATGTTCTTGTGTTTTGATTTTTGAATTATGTCATTTGGGTATCTTATAAATTATTTCATGATTATTATAATTATTAAATTTATAAGGATTATACTATAGTAATTTTGCTTCAAGGATTTGAAAGCATTTGTTGAATGGTACCAGTGACCAATAAAAATAATTCAGTTTAAAGTTGAAAATCCTAGAAAACAAATGATGTAAGGAATGATAAACTTTAATATGTTCATAATGTTGAGATAATGATGTTTGGATTAAGATATGATGGATATGAATAATGTAAATTGGATTGTACTGACAATTGTGAAACTAATTAATGTTTCCTTAACAAAGTGGTTAATATTATCATTGATGGTGATAATATAATTTTTTATTAAGGAATTTATCTAATAATCTGTGTTTTATTTCTGGAATAAGGAATAATTCATGTTACAGATAATGTTTTATATCAATTTAGGACATCACCATGTATAAATAGAATACAAGATTAAGGTATTCACATATTTGGTATATGGATATTAAGATCTACTTGATGTTATTTATGGGAATAATTATAAGATAATTTTGGGATTTTTTTACCTTATTTTTATTGCTTCAGATCATATTCATTTGGGAGGATCAAAATGATAACCATTAAATAAATTGCTAATTATGAAATTATGAGGTGGTTTTAGAGAATAATTTATCACTTCACCATATAGGGATTTATTCATATTGGATAAACTATAATAACTATAGTTTATAATAATAACTAGATATCAATGGAATGACTTATCATTCTATTATGAATCTCATGATCCATTGAAACTGGATTTATGTGCTTCAAGCTGAAAAAAATCATTTATTTTAGTAAAAATAATGTTAAAAATGATCAAAGAACAACAAAAATATGATATTTTTCCCATGAAATAGAGAGATAAATGTGGGTACATTTTCATATATTCTCATTCTAGATGAAATATAGTTTCCCCAACATTTGGAAGTGGATATTGAAAACAAATCTATCATATAATCGTCATTATTGTGATATAAATGGATTCTTTCATAGAAAATTGATTTATGTATTTCAGTTTGTTAACATTCTATGGACAACCCACATTCTTGTGATCAATGTTCTCTATCACTGTCTATAAGTGTTTGACAATTAGGATTCTCTCCTATGACCATGAGTAATTTTCCCACTTATGTTCTCCTACATGGAATCCTATTTACGTGTACCTCTATATCAATATAATAAATAAATATTTTATGAACATCAATTAAAATTTCTATTGATTTCTGTTATCTATGAATTAGAACTGTTGGAACACAATGGTATTACTTCTCAACCCCTTAGTCACTATAGTTGTTCTGATAAATCAATGCTCCATTAGAGTTGTATTTTTTGGTGGTACACTATTACAGGTGTGGAATTACTTTATATATATATATATATGAAGATTAATTGTCCTTGAATATTCATTATTAAGACTAGTGTGATGAATATAGAGCATCCTATGAGGTTATCTCTCATTGTAACCCAATATAAATCGATAATGGTGTATCATTATAACCATTAATCATGTATTCAATCCTATACACAAGAAGAAACGATGATATTGTATACTAAGATAAATACATTAAAACATAATAAAAACATAATCATAATCTAAAATCATGAAATATAAATGAGTTGAGAACGTATTAATCTATGGGACTAGATTATCGGTCATTAATAAAATTCATTTTTTCCTAAAAAGGGAGAAAACCCATGAAAAGAAATATGGAATTATTAAATCCCAATGGAATATAATTTTTATAATTTTTATCTTTTTCTTATAGAAAAAAACACAAAATTAGTTCTATAGTTGATAATGGTTTCAGTATCACAAATAATAAAGAATCCAAGATACAATCATCAAAACTTTTTTTATATCATCACTACCAAAAAAGATTGTAAATAATGAAAAAATATAAAATTACTAGTTTAATGAGTTTATTAGTTAATGAATTAAAATGTATATAGAGATTATTTAGTAAGAGATTTTTTTGGGATGGATTTTTAATAATACGAACTTAAATATAGACATGGTTTTTATTAAATAAACCATCACCAAAATTCTATCTTATTATACTATTTCTCTCTAATATTATATATGTTAACTATATAACTCCGTAAACTACATAATTTTGTATTTTTTTAATTGAAATTAATTTCTAGTAGAGATTACATAAACAATAGATTGTTGGTTTTATATAGGATTCATTATTATTTGTGATACTAACTCCTTCGCCAAATACAATACATGTTTTAGGATTGTTTTTTCCTCATGAAAAAGATATAAAATGTAAAAAAAAATTATTCCATATGGAATTATTGGTTCCTTATGTCAATTTATGATTATCTCAATTTTTTGGTGGAAATAAAAGTTAATAATGATCGATAACATAGTTCCATAGAACAATATTTTTCGTTGTTCATTTATATTAAATGGTTTTAGTTTAGGTTTATATTTTTCTATATTTTTTATTGTATTTTTCAATGTTACCTACATGGTTGTTTTTTCTTATATACAATATTGACTACATGATTAATGGTTTAATGATACACCATTTTTTATGTATATTAGGTATCAGGTAGAGATAAACTCATAAGATGCACCTAATTCACCATGTTGGTCCCAAAAATAAAAAATGCATGGATATTCATATATATATATATAAAGTATTTTAGAAACATTAATAGAGTACCACAATAGACTACTCCTCTATGGTAGAATCCATTTACTAGGGAAACTATGGTAACTAATGTGTTGATTAATAATACTATTGAGTTCCTAAAGTTCTAATTCAATGATAATAAAACCCATAAGAAACTTTCATTTATTTCATCTATAGTTTTATTTAATATTTAGTTTGGGTAATCAAAGAATCAAAGTCACAACTCAAGGAAATAGAATATATTGTCATGTTATAAGAAGAGATTTTTGATAAAATGGATAATAATGGAAATATAATAGACTTACTTGTAAACTACATGATCTTGTAATAGGAATCATGGAATTGAGATGAATAATATCAAGAGGATGAGGAGGAGAAAAATAAAATAGGAATTGAACAACATGAAATTAAATAGGAAAAAGAATATAAATACCTCATAAACATATGAATCTCATTGTTGAAATTATTTCTGGGAGGACCAAAAAATTCAGTATTAAAGGAATAATAAGATTTAATGAGGATTTATGAGAATGACAGGATGATGAGATTGATTTTAGTGGAATTAACGAATTATTAGAAGATAAAGAAACTTCAAAAACATAATAAAGAAAAATATTTCTCAAATTTCTTGACCCATCCAAAAATTCAAAAATATGAGGAAATAAAACATGTTAGTAGTAAAAGTCTTGGAGTTAGATGAAATTTTCCAACAAGTAGACCTATGTCCCATATAAAATATATGATAACCTCCATGATGAAAACCTAATTCAAATTATTTAATGAGAATAAAAAACAAGTGATTGATGTATTTCATCATGTTACATTAATTACAATAAAAAATTATAAGAAAATATAAGAAGATAGGAAGAGTGATATATTTCATAGTTACATCATAGAAAATTATGAATGGAAAATGAGATATGATGTATTTGGGGATGTTTCTTTAGAAACCTTTGGTGCTATAATGCATGAAATACATTCCCAATCATAAAAACGAGAATGAATACTAATATATAGTTACTCAATAGATAATTATATTATAAGAGTAGTTAAAATGAAATGATAAAGCATAAATTTATTGATATTGATATAATTTTTCTATCATAAGCACATCAAACACACAGAAAGGAAGAGTAGATCAAAAAAGTTCATAGCTCCATAATAACAATTTATGAAGAAAAAACGAATAAGTGGTCGAGGGAAATGATAATTTTTAGTATGTCGTTATTGTTTATAAAGAAACACCTCTATCTAATGAATATAATGAGAATATTATATAATTAAAATATTATTAACTATTAAAGAGAATATGTGGATTATTATGTATTAATGGAAAAAGACTATATCGATACATTTTTATTTTGAAATTCCAACTCACTCATTTCATATAGGTATTAGTTAGCCTCTAAGACTTTTCTCGGTGACGAACACTCAATATAGGAGGAAAATAAAATTCAAAATTTATGAGTAGACATTAAAATATGTTTGAAAAATGGAATGGTTAATAATTTTATATTTTCTAATAAAATGGGATCAATGTAATTATATATCTTAAAGTTCATAAAAAAGATCTTCTATGAGGGAATTTTTTTGTTACATTATTAATAATTATATTTAGGATTTATCTATTGTTTCTCATAATTTTCAATCTCAATACTCTTATCATTACTACATTAATGTAATGGTCCTGAAAATTTATTGGTTGTTTATTTTTATTGTAGTTTCAGATATGGAAAGAGTTATGGAGAAAATAAGAAAGTAAAATAGGTGGAGTAAGGAAAAAATTGAAATGAATTTCTATGAAATCAATTAATTATTGAGATCATGGAAAGAAATATAATTTCTATAGGAGATAATTTATATTTATCAATTAATTTTTGAGCCATTATTTAGATTTTAATTGAATTTAAAACATACATGCAACCCCTCACCATGATTGAATGTTAGTGATAATGTTCAGTTTATGAGTGGGGGATTCAAGTTAAGAAAATAGTTAGATTTATTTATTACCTATTTTTTAGTCCTAGTAGTCATAATCAATAAAGATATATTTTTAACCATTTTAGATATTTTTTATTTCACAATGTTTTTAATTTTTTGAGATATAGGTGGACATATTTAAATTCACATTCTTAGCATTATTTTTAGAAATTTTATAATGATTATGGATATGATTGAAATTCATAAATTTGATTAATGAAATCAATTATTTAATAAAATGATTGTTAGTGTTCAAGATAGAAATATGATTTCCAAAACATTATTCAATTATCCAATAGTTTCCTATTCATTTTTGACTTATTCATTCCCATAAATTGTTTCTTGATAAAATTCATGATGGGTATCACTATCAAAAAATGATGGTTTTTCATATAAAAATAGTATCATTTTAACCAATATTAAACTAATTGAGGCCATAAATGGAATGTTTTTGAGATTATTTATCACATTGAATTTCCCTGTAAATTATATTTTGTGAATCATTTAGACAAAATTTATTACAGTTATAACACCATGAAATTCTAAAATGAGAAAATTAAATTCAATATAATATTTCACACGCAAAACGTAGATTATAAAAAAATATAAAAACCCTAGAATTTATAATATATTTATTTATATATAAATTAAATCTATTTGATATCTAAAATTAAACACATCATTGAGTTTAACAAACATTACACACACTACCTAGTTTTAATTAAATGTGAAATATTCTTAAAATATTACTATTTAACATAATAATTATATCCTAGACAGAAATTTTAATCTATGATTAGTTATAACTAAATTAATACAAATATGGTCATATATTTATTAGTATTCAAATGTTAACTAAATGAATGAAAAAGAACATTTTTTTGGAAAATATTATATTTACAGAACAGATTACTCGTCGGGAAATGTGCACATAATTTATAAATTATTTTAAACAGATTTATAAAATCTATTGAAAAAACAAGATTCATTTCTAAAACTAGAATATCAAAGTTATCTTAGGGATAGATTTTCATAATTTAATAAAATGTTACATGTTTTTAATGAATAGTTGAAATACTGAATTTAAATTTAATACAACCTCTTCATTTAAATAATTTTTAATTTTAATTTTAAATTTTTATTGAATTAAAATTAAAACTAGAAAAATTAAATATCAATTAATATAATTTGGATTATTTTAGTAATTTTCTTATTGAGTTTTTATATATAAAATTTTTATAATTTTGAACATTTTCTCTTTAAATACCATTATTCTTATCGAGCCAGTGGGATTAATTTTAAATTAAAATTTACCACTTATGTGAATTTAAAATAAGAAAATGGATTCTGTAATTGGAATTATAATAATTTATATTGTAGAATATGAAGAACATATTTTTTACCAAAATTAATTGTGAATCCATTAAAAATTAATTATCGTAGTTAAGGTAAAAATTGATTTACTATGGGGTTAATAAATGATAAGAGTTTAAAATTACCATATAACCTGTAAAAAATAGTTTTATCGAAATATTTTTACCACATATATTATATATATTTTTATAATTACCCATTTTATAGGCCTTTGGTATGATAAAAACATGGATATGATTGTGTATTTTAAAAAAATTATAATTGTGCCAATAACCTCACATAAAAATGGACACCCCTTTCCTCTATAATTCCCACATTAACAACAGTTTGGATCTAAGAAGAGAATAAAAAATCACTTCTCGAATTCCCCACTCTCATCCAATAATAATTAGTTTGGGTAAAACTCTAACCTAGAAGGCTTTGCAACAAACCAATGAAGGAAACCAGAAGAAGAGGTATTGTTCTTCAATGACCGTTTTTATTTAATTTCATCCTACACCCCATTAAATTATTTTTAATCCATGATGATATAAAATAAACATTATATTCTATATAAATATATATTTTTAGTTCATTTTCAGGACCTATAACAACCCCTAATTCAATTGAATGGGTTATGAAATCGTCATTCGTGGGTATGTCGGACTACCACCTCACAAACCAACGTCATTCATTTTTCAATTTCCACCTGTCATGGTTGGGTATGATTTTGTATAATATATATATATATATATGATATTTATAATTTAACTATACCTATTGATTCATTATTTAATTTATTTTTATAATTTACATTCCATAGGAGATACAATAACATCGATTGTGTGTACGACAGACTACCTCCTACCGAAGTGATGTGATTAATCAGTCACTATTGCATTATATGGAAGGTGTAAGGATATTTTTAATGATTATATGTGATATAAAGGAAATAATTCTGATATTAATTGAATATTTAGTTTTATTTAAAGAAAATATATCATTATTATTATTATCAATTCACTCACATAATGGTTATAACATCATTTGGGTACATGAGGACTCCACTTTCACGATGCGACATGACTCTTTATAATCACCATAACATAGGGAATGTATATATTTTTAAAGTATGATATTTAATATATTATTATAGTAATTTAAATATAATATATTCCCTACTATTTCTAATAACAATCATTGAAAAATGTAAATGTTACTCATGCGTATGTACGACATACCATCTCCATGATCGTAACCGACTTCATTTTTCATAACAATAATTTATGATTGTTTTTAAATATATAATTTACCTATAAATATGATAATTATATCATTATTAGTATTCTTTATATAATGAAACTGTATAATATACATAGGAATCAGAACATTCATGACAAAGCATGAATGTGAAAACAAGGAGATTAACACCTGAAATATCGAAATAATGAACACTTATTAACGAACAAGATATAAGATGTTATTAAATGATAATATATAGTGATATAAATATTAATATGGTTCATTAAGAAGATAATAACATGTTTAAAATCACTATACATGAGGTTTAATAAGTTTCTCTCAAATGGAGGAATGAGTTAAGAGGTTTCATCTCAATTTATATTCCATTGAATCAAATTTGTTATTATGCACCCATTTACATTTATATAGTGTATATAATATCCATTTTTCATGTAATATAATGATTAATTTATAATTCATGATATTTTAAGTTCACTTTGAATCAGTTCATCCAAGGCTATTTGACCTTAAAAATAAAAAATAATAAATATTATTATACAATATCAGATAATTTTCTAACAGTCAATATTCTCTTGAAATAATCACTTTCATGTAATAAGTCCATATTGGAAAATAATTTGCTCATAAATATAAATATTTTTTCTGGATATATATTATTATTTTTAAATTTTATACCATTTTAAAATATAATATTAATAAATCTGTATCACTTACTCAATACGAATAGTTGAGGATAAAGAAAATTGACCAATGAATTAAATAGACTATTCAATATATAATGAACGATTTGAACATGTATAAATGGGTGGGGACCCGTTAAAGATATCCACTTGTAGCCTAAAAAATCTTTGGATAGAAATTAGTTTCCCAAAATTAGACATGTTTCTACATATTGTTTTAAACTATCTTGAGGACAAATGTTGATAGTAGAGGTTTTCATGTGCATTGGACATGAAATCCAATTATAAAATTTTTAATTCGTTTAGAATTTTGTTACCTTATTATCCATGATATATTTTACATGATATTATCTATAGATTAATTTTAATATTAGTTTATTTATTAAATAGAATTTGTTTTTAGTTATTTACCCTTCTATAATGAATATGTTTTTTCTTATCTTGATAGAAATGTTATTTAAATAGAATGTGTGTCTAGTTAAATACCTTTCTGTATTTATTATGATGATTGATTAAGGGTAGATTATTCTATATGATACCCTTACTATGCATTTGAGCTAACACTTTTATTCTTCTACCGAG
Organism: Viscum album; assembly: GCA_963277665.1. NCBI lineage: Eukaryota > Viridiplantae > Streptophyta > Magnoliopsida > Santalales > Viscaceae > Viscum > Viscum album. The sequence goes on from OY728121.1 coordinate 548,632,901, forward strand.
GATGTGAAGAACAAATCTTGGAATTATTTTTCATGGACACAGTTATTTTGCTGATGATTTGAAATATGTTTTATTTTTTGAAAATATAAAATTTCTATCATGTATATATCTAGTTCCCTAAAACCACATATTTGGTAGGTCCTTCAATAGTTATCCCTTTGTATAAATGCCAATGTAATAAAGTAAGACATTGGCTCGGGGTTACTTGGGTCGGATGGTTATTGTATGTATAAGAGTTAGTTTAGTAGAAATCATAGAACTAGATTATGATAAAAAATATATTAGGGAAACAAATATTTGATATAAATTGATGATAAGTATTTAATATCATTTTAAAGCCTTAATATGTAATATAATAGGTGGTTTTTCCTAGAAATACATCTATGTATGGTTACTACAAGTTGACATGGTTCTTCCAAAATTTAACATAGTGGTAATAACTCTAAGAAAGGTACACTAGGATTGACTTGGTCATCAATCGATGCATGAAGACGAGCCTTACTACTCACCATGTTTTACACTCCTGGGGGATATTGGTAGGATAATTAATATTTTATTTGCAACCCATTATGAAGGATTCATAAATAATGATTCCCAATTGAACCATGATTATAATTACAAGATAAAAAATTTATAATTTTTAATTTATGTTAAGAATTAGATCATATTTAAAATTATATGTTTTGATTTAGTGTTCATAATTTTATTATCTAATCTAGAATAAACCCTTATACAGAAATGGAACTTGGCTGGAAGACACATATCAATACTCAAGGATAATATAGTGATTTCCCTACCAAGGAAGAAAATATATCTAGAAATAGGAATAATATAAATATGAACATATTTGGCAATATTAATTGGGTTATGAAAAGTAACGTCTTTGGGATATAGATACCAATTCTAGAGTGAGATTATCCTATGAAAGATTACATTATGTAATAGAATACCTCATTATTTGGTGGGACTATTATTTTATTATTAGGTAAAAAATGGATTAATTATCTTGAGAATATATTTATGGAATTACAATTCATTGAAAAGAAAAAGGTTCAACATGAATTCTATCCCCCAAACGGTGATTCTGATAAATGGTGGTCATCGATATAGAATACTAGGGATGAAGAAGAACTAGAGCTCATGGAATGTAATTCCATTAAGAAGAAATTATTCAAAATATTTCCCTCCTAATAAATAAGATAAAATGAATAGAAATTTCCTATGAATAAAGTATAAACAATAAGATAGTGTTTTTGGGAGTGAGGTGACAATTTAAAGGTTAACTTGGCATGCTACTAATTACACATAAAATACAAAGTCCGCGAATGACCATTTCATTGAAGTTATTGATCCTTGTCTCTGAATAGTGATGGTATGTAAATAATTTTAATCATATAAGTAAATAGGTTTATGTACCATCAAGATAGATAATGAATTCTCCAACTCTTATGGATTCAAAGGGAATAATGAGAAGAATATGAGTAAAAATAAAAAAATGGATAAAGGGAAGAAGGGGAAGATGGATTTTCCAACATGTCAAAATTGTTGAAAGAAACAACCTAGTACTTTAATTAAAAGAATTAATGTTCTCTATTAGTGTGGAGATAAAGGCCATCATTATCTTGACTGGAAGGGAATGAATTAAATTGATAATGTGAAATGGTTCCACTATAATTTAATGGGGAACTATGAAAATCAACTCCCCATGAGTCAAGGGAATACACCAAAGATAATACAATTGATCAATTTCAATCTTATGAAATCAATTCAACTGAAGTTTAATAATAAATTTTATTGTGTTATGATTTAGGGATTATGTCATTTGAGTATTTTCTCAATGATTTAATTCTTATATTAATTATGAAATGTAATATTGTTGTACTATAATACATTTTTTTCATGGATTTTAAAGTGTTTGTTGAAATGTATTTCATGAATCGACCTAGCGAGGTCCAACTTAGGATACCCCCCCTTACCACCTATAATAATCTAGATGATGGAAAATAGTGCCGAGTAGGTATGTAAAACTAATGGGGTTAGTTAGACTAAGTAATTTTACAAAAAAACACATTACCAATCCAACACAATTTTGAATTATAAATCAAATGGAAACAATTCATGCATGCATCTAAGATCCCATAACTGAGTACAATTGTAATGTAATGAAAAAAAGAAGAAGGAGCCAAATACAAGAAAAACAAAAAATTACAAAGAGTCAAACATTCTAAAAGGTCAAGGACTAAAGTCAAAAGTAATATCCCAGTAACCACATCAATCGGACTAGATTAAGCTTAACTCCACTTTCTCCCTATCGTACTAGGATAGCATCAAAAGAACCATCGTTTCCATGAGACATCACTTGTGTGGAAAATCCCATGTAGTGGTGAGTAAAACAATACTCTGTAGGAAACACCAAAATCACGAAAAAAAAATCACGAAGTATAATCAACTCAATACAATAAGTCATAATCAATTTATAATAGAAACATACGGATATACTTAGGAAGGACACCACCCCCATTCCATCATAACTAACTACAAACCATAGGATTCTGCTTAAAGAAAAAAATATTATGGTAGAATATACTCCATGATCCATGCAAACATTGGATACACTTGATGAAAATTATGAGGTCGTTGGGCCCAATATAATAAATATCACTAGTCGAAGAAGAATCAGATACACTGATAGGGGTCAAACCCAAAACCATTAGGGGACACCATGAACCCTATCTAGATCAACACCCTATATAGGTGATCACATGTAAATGATTAAAAAAAAATTACTAATATATCCTACTAGTTGGGGGATAAATTCCCTATTCATGAAGGACATTTTGATTCCAAAAACACCAAATAGGTAAACATTTATGATAAATGGTCATACTATAGTTTCACAGAGGGACACCACAACTCCTTATGAGACTCATCCTCTGGATGCTATAACAATCCTATGATGTGGATATAATTCCATACTACAACCTTGAGAAAATGGACCAATTGAATGTGATCAACAATTACTAGTCCCAAATAAGCAAAATGATATCTTCCAAAACACTTTATGAGGTTACACGACATATACCGGGGGTATACAACATGTCAGACTATCTCCATGTCTATCAATGTGGAATATATTCACATTGAATGTAAGTCTCCATATTTGTGATGTTTAGAAGAATTAAATGATGTGTTGATACCAAAAAACAATATGTCCATGTCTCCTGGCTATGTACATGTATAATTTCCATGTCCATTTACAAGTAGATGTACACACAGATGTGTGTATGTCCAAGTACACAACTTTCCACATAGAGAAATATGTTTTTCAAGTGTCTTTGTACTTCCTGATGTACACACCAAGCCTCATAGGAGGGGTTAAATGATATGTGACCATGTCATAGGGTATATAGTATTTAACTCCAGCTGGACCCCTGGTGTCGTTTCCTGGGGCATCAAGGTGTGTAATGCCAGATTACACACCGTGTAGCTAAGAATTTTCTAGAACATTGTAGTTCTATTCCTCATCGATCTACACATTTCATGAAATATCGATCTTGCCAAAATTTTCTGATCAGAGGTTGTCAAATCATTTCTTTCCTCAATCTCTCATATCTGGGATCTAATCTACTAAAGAATCACCAATATTGATCCATTCATCATTACAAGTCAAAACTAGGATTAAAAGATAACAAAAATATATTTTGATCCACCTATGCTCATCAACCGCCCTCATCAAACATCAATCGCACCATCGATCATTAGTCACACCAATAGTATTCATCTGTTTCACAGAAGAACGTCACACAGTGAAAAAATTCAAGATATAAATTGAAGCGTGACCCAAAATAAAATTATCATGATTAATGTATGAATAATGAGGGAAGAAATCCAAAGGTCACAAAATATGAGGAACACACCGTGACCATTTATCATTTGGATTGGGACTATAGTCATAGAAGAAGAAAAATGAAGAGGAATAAATCAATAGAAACAAAGAATAATTCCATAAATTTAAATCTACAAATGATGCATGTTTCAATTATATTCATGGAATTGGTCAACATAACCCATGATTAAGAAACATGATGAAAATTAGAATTAAAATAATCCTACCAAGAGTTTGGATTGATCATTGATGAATAACGATTGCATTCCCATCATTGAATACATCCAAAATCTCCATTGGAAAATTGATATACGATTGGATCATGGTCCATCATTGTTCACCAAAAAATGAATCCAAAGGGTATTTGAATCTCTTTGTTTCGAGTGGCCAACCCTGAAGAAATCCTATAACTGATTTTTTTAAGAGGAATCATGTTTTTGTGTCCCAAAATTAAAATAAAATCATTAAAAAATATATTTTATTTATTGTACTCCCTTGAAAACTTTTTCACATATAGCCTGTATTGCAAAATTTTATGTCATTCCTAAGGTATAACCCAAACTCTAAACAAAATGCATCCATCATATTTATGATTTTGTCCCATATTTGTGTGTTATTTCCCTTTTTTAGGAAATAAGCATGCATGTGCTATGTAATATATTTAACATATTTCAATCGTTTATTCTAGGCCCACTAGTCTTCAGAAAAAAATGTATTCTCAACACCTAGTCTCAAATATAATCCATATCGTATCAAAAAATAACACATGAAAAAAACTAGTAATTACATTATCCACACACGAGGTAAATTTTTACTAAAAATATAAAACATACTAAAAATATGAGGTTACTATGATCACATGTATATATCATAATCCCAGGGACTCTCCTAAACATTCTTGTGATGCCACAAGACACACAAAGGGAAATCAAATACCCATATAAGATCTTCTTCTTATGATCCAAGATCTACACCGACTACTCTACAACGATACCACAATCCTTGTTTTCCACCTCTCCCTAGTTTATAACGTATGATGGGTCATGAACATACCACCTTAGATGTGACACATGGATGATTTTGTGTACCCGTTTCAACCCAGGAAGTAAAACTAAGTGGTATTCCACCTCCCCACCTATACGAAATATCTATAAGGGGCCAATGAATAATAGCTATAACATTCCACTGCTTCCAAATATCCTCAATAAACATTGATGTGATACTGTCAAGAACACATGGACCTCCTCCTCAAAATCTATTGGTCTCCATCTTCGGTCTTCATGAGACTTATTATGGATCAGTGTAGTCATATTCCACTCATGGACGAAATGAACCTTATCTATAGTACACAATACCAACTTCAGCGCCATGAGTGATGACTCTCTAGGATCATTCCAAACAATTATTGACTTATAGTGTCTTCCATATAATGCTACGAATGGATCCATGCTAATGGTTAACTGGTAGATACTTTTGTATGAAAAATCCACCAAGGGTAGGTGATCATCCAAACTACGATCAGATTAAAACATGAAATCCAACAACATTTCCTTTAGTATATTGATTATCCACTCTGTATTACTATTAGTTTGTGGTTGAAAAATTGTGCTCAAGAGTAACGATGTCCCAAAATCCAATTGCAATCCCATAAATAACTTATATGTGAAGTGATCATCACATCCTGAGATGATCTTTGGGGGAAATCAATGGAGACAGACTATCTCATCCAAGTAAATGCATCCCAATCTCTATACTGAACTCTACTCTTTAATGGATAAGAATTGATCAGAATAAGTGATTCAGTCAATGATCACCGATATTGAATCATCTCGAATGGATGTACATGGAAATATTGTAATGAAGTCCATGGAAATACCATCCCAATTCCACTCTGGAACCACACGGAGTTGATCCAAACCTCCTCTAACCTAGTTCTCAACCTTCACCCTCTAACAAGTGACCCATAAATAGACAAACTCTTCAACTACCATCTCCATGTCTAGCCACCAAAACTAACATCAGAGGTCTTGGTAAATATTTTACACTACTTTATTTACCACCAAAGTAGATGTATGAAATTCTCACATCACCTCCTCTTTCAACAATAGTTGTAGCATCATATTTCCTTTAAAAAAGAAATCATTCTCCCGACCATAAAAAAATACATGCGGATCATATCCAATGGATATCTGAGTACATAAACTCTCACATTGGGTATCTCCACATGAATCATTATAGATTATCTTTAAAAGTATTGGAGTAACAACAACAAACTATAGATATGGAGCACCATCCATGTCCATGATGGATAGATGCAATGAGTGTGACTACTTCTATGCCTTAGATAAGAAATTGGAAAAATATTTCCTGATATGAGTTTCCACCACCACGATCACATTCCCAGGAGTATAGAAAATTTAAAGGTCATATTCAAAGATTAACTCTTTCCTTCACCTTTATCTCATGTTAATATCCTGATGAAAAATGATATACTTAGACTCTTATGGACATAGTAAACCATAAACATATATCCCACCAATTAGTGTCACCATATCTTGAATGTTAAGACTATCGTTGCTAACTCAAAATCGTGACTCACATAGTTTGATCAAGTAGTATCAGTAGGAATAAAACATAGGAAATAAATTCTATCATATACACCATATACCAAGAAAGTCCCATCCCCGATGAATCAGATAACACTATATTCATGACACCTTCCAATGGAAATATAACAATGGGAGTTCCCATCAAGCTCGTTTTTAACATAAAAAAAATAGTTAATTGAATAATTTCATCCACACAAAATCAAACCCCTTCATTTTAAAAGGTGTCAAGGTTTCTTCTACTATGGAGAAATCAGGTAAAACCCTCTGATAGTACCCTACCAACACAAGGAAACTAGACCCCTTGGTGACACTCTTGTGTGGATCCCATGTAAGCACTACCTCACCCTTTCCTAGGTACACTGCTACTCTAACCTCTTAGTTTATGTGTTCAAGAAAAATGTCCTCCTGAATAAAAAACATACACTTCTAGGGAAACCCATTAATATGGTGAAATCAGAGTGTGTTCAAGACCATCCTCCAGTGTCTCATGTTCTCCTCCTCATACTCTTAATAAACAAGGATTTCATCGATGAATAATACCACAAGTGAGTCTATGAAGGACATTAAGATACATTTCATGAGTCCTATAAACAGTTATGGGGATTTTTCATGATTGAAAATACCACCAAGTTCTCATAATGGACATATCTACATCCGAATGAAATGTTCGGTATATCCTCATCTCGTACTCATAGATGGATAAAGACTGATCTAAGGTAAATCTTTGAGAACCATCATTCCCATATCAGATGATCGATGACATCATAAACCCTTGGTATTGGATACCTATTCATCATATCCTGCATATTAAAGCACCAATAATCCACTCATATCCTTAAGATCTCTTCTTCCTTCATGGATAAAAACATAGTGTATACCTAGGGTGAAACACTAGGTCTTACAAATACTTTTTACTTTATGTCATCCCACTACACTATCATATATCAAGGCTCTATGGGATACTTCTGATATGCTGGTGTAGATATTTGTTCCATCCCGGGATGCAAGTCAATGCATAATTCTAGCACACAGTGGGAAGGTAAACCTTTTATGTCCTCAATAATGACGTCCTCATACTCTACCACCATTGTATGAAACTAATTTCCCATGGAATCAACTTCTCCAAATGTCATTCTAGTTAATTTTTGTGTAATCAGTCACACTTTCATATGTCTGAGATCATACATCTCTTCCGAGGCTTCATTTTCACCCACAAATGAAAACCACATTCCATCACTAAAGGCACATCAAGTCCCCTGCAAAAAATAATAAATTTGGGAATGAATTGTGGATATCCATTCCATAACTAAGATGAAATATGAATCCCTCATTATTGAAATGAAGATATCCCATACAAATATATTTCCTCCAAGTATCAGATGACTTTTTCGAAACAAGTAAAAAATCTCTATATCAATGCCTGTTTGAGCCTCCAACTACATGGGCAGAGCCAAGGGTTCCTCCAAAATATCAAAATATCAAACTATAGAAGCGGAAAAAAATGAACAACTTGCATTTGTGTGTATCCATACTTAATCTATTGTACAAAATGCATAGACCATAGCTGGTATCATCCCTATATCTATGAGATAATAGGCCTCCATTGTTTACAATTGACCTAATACTTGTCCACCAGCTTATTGAGATTGGATCAGACCACTTGGGGGTGGTGTGGTTATAGGTCAAACCACTGACCACCTTCTTCTGACCTACTGGCCCCTCTTCCACATCCTCCACCTAGCGAACCACCACTATCCTTCCTATTTATCTATCATGGTGGTCCCACAACCATCTCAAAAATATTTTTTCGATGATCCAGACAATCAATATCCTAATGTCCCTGAACATCATAGGAGAAACACCACCTCTCCCTTGGATGATTCGATCCACCCTGAGATCCCTATACCACTAAACCTGTGTCCTGAGATCACCTCTGGGAACTACTGACACACTTCAATCCCTATTATTTTTGTCAGGTTCATTCTCATAAGGTCTCAAATACTGAGTTCCCACTTAATGAACCCATTATTGGTGTCTCATCTACCATATATATCTCCAAAACCAAGGCTCAATCGATCACCCCATAATAGGTGGGTGAAAATATGGATAATATTAAATCCCTAATGTCTCAACATATGCCATTCTCAAAGGTCCAACATCTGATGAACTGATCACATAACATATCCATGGTGTAACTTGATATATTAGTAGAGCACACTAGATACCCTTACCTGATAATAATACCATAATAAAGATGCAAGAGCTTCTATATATATAGTGATCACAACATGGATGGAAATAACTCATCCCTAATGAGATTATAAGTGTCTAACTAAAAGAGATCTATCCCATTATGTGATTGATTCACTATGATCGTCCATCACCCAATAGATCCCTAAATATGAATCGTCACAAGGAACACCATATGATGGCATTCATCCTCACAAGTTAAAAAACACGATTGCCTGCCACTATCTAGTCCTTTTCATCCTGGGGGTCTGGATCACCCCGAATCATGAGAGGTCTTTCCTCTAATACTCATAAAACCAATTTAGTATGTGTGGATCCTCTCCTAGTTTTTCAAGCACTAGATGATACTCAATGGGTGGTGGTATCTATGGTAAAACACCCATAGGTTTATCTCGGGTACATGCCCGGGTATTGATGCCTCGTCACCGGGAAAATCATCCTCATTATCATGAAGGTGAGTACTGATTGTCTATCTATATAAAGACATCCAAAAATAAAAGAATATATACCTAGCTAAAAATAGTGTATGTTGGGAGATGAATCAAAAAGGATTTAAAAAACACAACCATTCCTATATGATAGATATACCATAAATTTTCCATAAATAAAATAATTACATTAACTAAGTTGAATGGTTGGTGATCAGAGTGTTGGTGTAAAGATATATTAGTCACCCCAACTAGACTGGAGTCCCTGTCCTAAAATTAAGACTTAAGAAACTAAAAAATGTTCCCCTAAACTAATATCATTATCCACAGCCTTAAGGTAGAACCAAATTTTATGACATCACTAGGTCATGACCTGACCTTTCGAGGTATGACCCTTTAAACCCCAAATACTACCTCAAATATACCGTGGGATGGTGATCAATAGCATGTATGAATATACCATAAATGGTAGGCATTATCCAAATGTACATATACACACATACCCATCACCACACCCAAACAATGAAGAAATGTAAAAAAATCTAGAAAAAAATGCATTCATACATCTAGGATCGTAGAAAACAGTATGATAGTAAAGTACTAAAATGAAAAAAGGGACCAAATACAAGCCCAACCGAAAACTGTAAAGAGTTTAATTACTCTTAGATTGAAGACTAAAGTCAAAAGAATGTTATAGGTAACAACCTCAGTCTAAAAAGATCAATCTAAGCTCCACCTTCTCATTGTCCTCCCATGATAGTGTCAAATGGTTCATCATCTTCATAAGACATGACACGTTTCGGAAAATCCCATGCAGGGGGTGAGTAAAATAATACTTAGTCGGACACCCAAATAAAACTAAACAAGAAGTGGTATGTATAATCATCTCTATATAACATGTCAAAATCAATGTATTATAGAAACAATCAAATCTACTCAGTAATGAAACCATTCCACCAGGAGGTCATAACCAACTTCTATCCACACGATTCTTCTTGAGGCAACTCTCATTCCGGGATAATATATTCAATGATCCATGCTATCATCGGAGACAGTCAATGAAGAGTTATAGGTCATTGGTAACCACCCAATAAATATCACTTCTCTAATAAGACCCTAATATATAGATAGTGGGTCACACCCAGAACTACTGGGGGACACCATGAACCAAACCTGGATCAAATTTTGACATAGGGGATCATATGCCAATGATACCATAGACCCAACTGATACAACCTTATAGACAGGGGCTCAACTCCCTACTCAGGTAGGTCCCACTCATTCCTAAAACACAACTATAATAATAAATGAAGATATATTTTTGCACTACTGTCTCATAGAGGGAAACCAAATATCAGTCAGTGACTCGACCTCTTTAGGGGATCAAAATAATGTGATATTGACGTAATTCCACACTTTACACATAAGGGAATGGAAAAATGGATCACCCTCAACCAATAAAGTCCAAACCAAGAAAATGAAGCACAAAAAACACTCCTAAAGTGTGTACATGGAATGTACTTGGGGTACACATCATCTCCATTTACTACAAAGTATACCTTTGAGTAAGAGCTTCACATTGAATGTATGTATACATTTACACAATGTGTAGAAGTAGTACATGGTCTGTAGGGACACATGAAATTCTACACATGTCCCATGGCTGTGTCTGCGTATGGTGGTCATGTCTATGTACCGACTCATGTACATCTAACTGTATCTTTGTCCAAGAACATGGTGGGCTACATGACCATGTACTTTATTCCCATGTCATTGTACATCCAGAATTACATGACTATCCTCACAAAAGGTGTCGTTCAATGTTTGATACAGTCAAACATTCTATGATACATAACTCCAGTTAGAATGCTAAAACCAAATACAAGGTGGACCACAGTGTGTGTAACGTCATACTACATGTCGTTTGTCTTGAGATTTTCCAAAACACTCAGGTTATCTTCAACATTAATATGTGTATAGGGTGAAATGCCAATTTCACTAGATTCTATAGATCTAGGCTCAACCAAACTTTTCTATTCTTCATTTCCTGGATCTATGATTTTATCTTCTTTGAAGTCTCTATAATAAATCTATTCCTTGCCGCAAATGAAAATCTGTTTAACGGATACCTAAAATTCATTCATATCCACATCTAGTTTTCAACCGACATTGTCACCCTCGACCAAACCACTAATCACAACCCAAAATCACGGTATTGATCATTTTTACCCTTAAATAGTCACTGAATAATAAAATACTCAGTATATGTTGAACCATGATCCAAAATAAGACACTCACGATGAATATGTGAAGAAAATGGGATGAAATCCAAAATCCTCAAAATTCGTGGAATGAACCCTGACCATTATTTATTTGGACTCAATACATTTTCATAGAAGATTATGAACAAGGAGAAATAAATAAACAAACAAAACCCTTAATTACATCAATTTAAATTTATTGATGATGCACGTATCTATTAAATTAATTGAATTGGTCCACGTGCATCCATGATTAGGAATTGATATGGAAAATAAAAAGAAGAAAATCCTAACTATAATTTGAATCAATCATTTATCAATAACTTTTTCATTTCCACAATTTATGTGATCCACACACTCCATGGGTGCAAATATATGTGATCCGATCTTGATTCATCGTCATTCACTAAGAAATATCTCCAACTAGTGTCCGAATCTCTAGGTTATGAGTGGACAACACAGAGGAAATCCAAGAAATTTATATTTAATGAGGAATATAGTCTTTATGTCACAAAATAAAATAAAATCTTTAATTAAATTATTTAATTAATTATATTCGCATTAAATTTTTTTCACAAACATCCGATGATGAAAAATATTATGTTGTGCCTCAGGTAAAACTCATGTTTTGAACTCAATGGAACCCTTATATTTGCAATCCAGACCATCATTCACAATTTATTTCACATTATCATAGCATTTACACATGTATGATATTTAATAAATTTAATATATTAAAACCATTTATTTTTCACACCAGACCTCCTAATCCCACACTTTCTCAACACCTATTCTTGAAAATAATTCATTTATTTTTCAATAATAATACAAGGAAAATATGAGTCCTTAAATGACACTAATGACCTTGAAAAATAAATTAGTGGAATTTTCAACTTCTTGGAAAACACTTGATTTAGGTAAATATATCAATTAATATGTTCTTAATGTTTAGATAATGATGTTGGTATAAGAGGATGATTGATATGGATAATTTAAATTAGATGGCACTAACGATATATGAACTGATTAATGTTTCAGTGAAAATGTGGTTTACACTATCACTGATGGAGATAATATCATATATTGATTTAATTAATTTATCAAGTAATCTCTGTTTTATTTAAGGAAAAAGAAATAATTCTTGATACCAATAAGAATTTACAGTAATTTAGGTTATTACTAAATGTATAGATAACACACAATGAAGGCATTCACATGTTTGATATGTGGATATTAAGATCTACTTTATGTTGTTTTATAGAATAATAGTATGTTCATTTTATAAATTTAGTTACATTATTTCTAATGTTTTGGATATTAATCCGTTGGATGTTTCAATATGTTAACCATTAATGAAATGGTTTATTATGAAAGTTTGATAAGGTTTTAGAGGCTAACTTATTACATAAATAGATGAAGATTCATTCCTATTGGATGATCTATAATAACCATTTTCTAAGTAAAATAACTTGAAATCAAACGAATGAATTATCATTATATTATGGATCATATGATCTATTAAAAGTGAATTTTAGTGCATTAGGAATAAAAAACACATTTCATATGATGAAAAATAATGTGTGAAATCTAAAATACGTTATTTTTCCCATGAAATAAAGAGATATCAAGTGTGTACATATTCATGTGTTCTCCGTGTATATGAAAAAAGAATTCCCCAAAATTAGGAAAATGATCTAAAATAAACAATTATCATATTATAATCATTTTGGATGATATCAATGACTTTTTGAAACCAATTTTTTTATGGATTTGTGGTCCTTAACCATTTGTGGTTCCCCAACATTCTCGTGATAAATGTTTTCTATCACTCTCCATCAGTGTTTAGGACATAGTATTCTCTTCCATGAACATGTTTTACTTTCCCTTCATTGTTATCATATAAAGAAACCTAGTTATGTGTTATTCTATATAACCTTGGTACATCCCATTCACTCTTATTAGGAGGATTTAATGTTATTTTGTTTTATGATGTGGGTTTTCAAAAAAATAATTTTAAAATATCAATCCCTTAATTTCAAAGATCATGTTTAAAATATGAGGAAATTTTTTCCTTTTTTCTTATTTATTCTATTCATATTTTCAATTTATATTCAATGTTTTTTATTATAATAATAAGTACTTTATGAGGAAATATAAGATCTTTTCTTTTTTATACAATTTATAATTAATAAATTCTTATTGTATGAGAGTATAATAATGTTACTTGAGTTGAAACTTATTTTTTATGAGTTCTATATCAATGTTTTAAATCAAAATTCGGAGGAAGTTAATTAAAAATCCTTTATGAGTTCTATTATCCAGGGATTATAACTTTTAGAACTCAATTGTATTAATTCTCAGACCATTAGTCATCAAAGTTGTTCTGATAAATGGATGCTCCCTTATGTGATTAGTATGTGGTGGTACTCCATTATAAGTATTTAATTCGTTAATATATACATATATATATATGAATACAAATTATACCAGAGTAATCCTTTTTGTTACCAACATGATGAATCAGGAGCCTTCTATGAGGTTAGATATCCAAGTTACCCAATATACATCAATAATGGTGTATCATTATAACCATTCATCATGTAGTCAATCCTATAAAAAATAAGAAAAAACCAAGATGTTATCTAGGAGAAATACAAAAATTAAAAGAAAAACGTAATGATAAACTAAAATCAGGCAATATAAATGATCTGGGAAAAGTACTGATCTATTAAACTACATTATCAATAATTAATAACTATCATTTTTCTTATAAAATAGATAAAAATCAGGAAAAGACAATGGGAATTATTAAATCCCTCTGAAAGATTTATTTTTAATTTTTGTCATTTTCTTAAAGAAAACACTACCCCCAAACTATAACTATAGTTGATGAATGTGTTAGTCTTAAAAATAATAAGGAATCCAAGATACAACCATAAACCCTTTTGTTATATCACTAATTATACAAAATAAAGTCAATTATGAAAACAACCTAAAAATAGTATAATGAGTTTTTTAGTTAATGAATTAAATACTTGGGAGAAATGAGATAATATGAGAAATTTAAAGGGATTATTTTTTTAAAAACAACCATATAACTAGAAACATGTTTTTTATTAAAAAAAATCACCGAAAATATGTTATACTATTTATTTCTCTATAATTATTACTTAAGTACTTATTTACCAACTTTACTCATTAAAATACTTTATTTTTTCTTTTTTAACACAATTTACTATTTTTCTAGCATTGATCATATGACCATTGGATTTATGGTTGTATATATGATTCTTTGTTCTTTGTGATACTGAAAACTCAAAAAACTATATTACTCAGTTTGGGTTGCTATTTTCATTTAGGAAAATAATATCAATTTTAAAAATTATATTGCGTATGGATTTACTAATTCCCAATGTATATTCCTATTTTTTCTCCATTTTTATGTGAAAAAGGATGTTATCAATGATCAATAATCATGTTATAATGATAAATACTTTTCCCCGCTCTATATTTCAAGATTTTAGTTTAGACTAATGTTTTTTTGTATTTTTCCATGTAACCTACATGGTTTTTTCTACTTGTGAACATGATTGAATATATAATGAATGGTTCCAATGATACACCATTTTTTATGTATATTGTGTATCCAAGAGAGATAACCTCATATGAGGCACCTAATTCAGCATGATTGTCACAACACGGAATATTCTAGGAAAATTCATATTCATATATATGTATCTAAAAAATAGTATTTAAACACCAGTAATAGTTTACAAGCACATACCACTCCTATAAGGGTGAATCCATTTATCAGCTCAATTTGGTGACTAATGGGTTGAACAGTAATACCATTGATTTTCTATAGTTCTAATTCCTTGATAACATAACTCAAAAGAAATTTTAATTGATTTATTTTAAAAGTGGATTTAATATATTGATAGTGAACTTATACAATTGAAGTCAAAACTCATGGAAAAATAATATATTTTCATTTCACTATAATGGATTGTTGAAAAAAAGGATAATAATTTTTTTGGTATTTTTACTTATCAATTACTTGTTATTATAATATAAAAAATGAAAATGAAATGAAAATATTTATAGAATGAGAAAGGAAAATATAAATTTTACAAGTAAAATTAAAGTGGAAGAATAATACAAGTGTGTAATAAAGTTATAAACAATTTTAGATTCACGATGGATCTCATAGTAGAAATGATTTTTGGGGTTATGAAAAAATAAAGTTTTAAAGAACTAGCTTTAATGTCAATTTATGAGAATGATTGGATGATGATATTGATTTTAGTGGAATTAATTAATTTTTATAAGATAAAGATACTTTAAATAAACATAACAAATAAAAATATTTCTAAATTTTTTTGTCCCATCATAAAATTTAAAAAGGTGAGGAATGAATAGGTGTTAGAGGAAGAATAGTTAGAGATAGGTGACATTTTCAATGATATATACCTCTATCAGGAATAGAAGATGTGATAACCTCCTATAATGAAACCTAATTCATATAATTCAATTAGAATACAAATCAAGAGATTGATGGATGTGATTATATTTCATTTATTATAAATTAATCTCATACCAAAACATAAATAGAGAGGAAGAGTGAGGAATTTCACAGTTCCATCAAGCAAATGATGAATCAACCGTAATATATGAAGCATTGTGGGTAGCTTCTTTAGAAAATGATGGTGCTATCAGGGATGAAATAACTACCCAAACATTAGAAGGAGAAATAATAGTTAAAATATAGAAACTCAAAAAATATTTATATTATTAGATGAATGAATATGAAATGATAGAGGAGAAATGTAAGCATATGGATAAAATTTTTCATGTAGAAGTACATAAAACACATGGAATTAATGATATGGTCATAGAAGATCATAACTCCATCAAAACCATTTATGTATAGATAATGAATAAGTAATTGATGGAAATGAGTAATCATATTATTCTATTATTATTTATATGGAAAACCTATATTAATGGAATAAAATAATAATACTATATAATTCCAATATTATTTAAAATTAAAGATAAGAGAAGGATGATTATTTATTAATAGAAAAAGGTTATATAAATATGGTATATTTTGAATTTCCAACTCACTCATTTTATACGTCTATCAATTAACATCCATTAAGAGCGTAGGTGAAGAATACTCAATAGAGGAGAAAAATAACATCCAAACTTGCTAATTATAATTTCAATTAATTTTTACAAATAAACTATATAAAATAGTTTCATTTTCCTATCACATGAGTTAAATGTAATAATATACCTCAAAGTGCATAAAAATATCTTCCTCGAGGGAAATATTTTCAATTAAATTATGATGAATTAGATTTTGGATGAGTCTTTTGTTTCTCATAATTTTCATAGTCAATAATCTTATCCTTCATACCTTATTAGAATGGTCATAGAAATTTACAAGTGATTATTTTTCTTATTAATCCAGTTAAGGAAAAAGTTCTGGAGAATAAAATAAAGTAAAATAGGTGGTGTGAGGACAAAAAATTAAATTAATTTCAATAACATAACTCATTATAGTGATCATAGAAATGAGGATAATTTTTAAAGGGGATAATATATATTTCCCTAATCGAGTATTGATCCATTCTTCTGATTTGAATTGATTTTAAAACTAACAATAAAACCCTCACTATGATCAAATGTTAGTGACAATGTTCATTTTATGGGTGAAGGAGTGAATATAAGAAAATACCCAATTGTATTTATTACATATTTTATATCCCTGGTAGACATCATTAATTATGATGTATTTTTTATCGTGTTTGAAAATTATGATTTTACCATCTTTGTAAATGATAGAAATATAGGCGGACATTTATGAAATTCTCAATCTTATCATACTTTTCTGTTATTTTATAATGATTATAGATATGATTTAAATTCTAAAATTTGATTCAGGAAATATAATATTTAGTAAATTTATTATTAGTATTCAAGATATAAATATGTTGTTGAAAATTTTGATCCCATTTTTCATGATTTTGATATGAATGTTTTGACATATTATTTCAAAAAAAATTTCTCGATAAAATTCTTGATGTGTATCACTACCAAAAGATACTGATTTGTCATGTAAAAATACTATTATTTTAAACCACATTAAAATTATTAACACCGTAAATGGAATAATTTTGAGATTATTTATCATTGTGATCATTCCTATATATGACTTTTTTTGAATTGTAAAGTGATAATGGAATAGTATTGTAACATCATGAAATTATAAAATAAGAACATTGTATTTGAAGGATTATGTGAAAAATAGATCCCAGATTAGAAAACTATATAACACCCCTAAAAATTATGATATATTTATTTTAAAATAAGTTATCCCTCTTTAATAGTTTACATTATACACATAATTGAGTTTGGCTTGCATTACGTGAAACATCGAGTTAAAATGAAATGCGTAATGTTTTTAAAATATTACTATTTGATATAATAATTATAAAATATCCATTAAATTTAAATCTATGAATATATCTAACAAGAATTATGAAAATAATGGATATATATTGATTAGTAATGAAATAATAACCATTTGAATGAGAAATAATGGGTTTTTAAAAAACATTATTTTTGATGAAAGGATGATTAGTCATGAAATGGGAACGTAATTTAAAAATTATTTTAACAAAATTTATAATTTTATTTTGAAAAAATAAACATCATTTTGTGAACTAGAATATAAAAATTATCTTAAGTTGAATTTTTGATAATTTTATGAAATGTTTCTAGGGTTTTCTTCTCTCCCGCTCACGCTCGCGCTTGTGCTCGGCGGCACCACTTCTTCTTCTTCATGATGTTTTTTTAGGGTTGTGTCTTTCCTTGTTTCCTATCTTTATCTTCTCATTCCTATTCAAGCTATGTCCTTTACTATTTAATGGTTCGATTTTCGGTTTCCTCTCGTTCCTCTTCAAATGTTTCTTCTCCTCCCTGCTTGGTTGTGTGTCTCGTCATTCATCAACCAGCTTCGTCCTTCCCGTTTGGTTCCTGGTTCAGAGGCAATGCTCAGTGGTGGCTCCAGATCAGGGTCTTCTCCGGCGGCGTCCTCGGTGGTCCCTTAAGGTTTTGTTGGCGGTCCTTCCAGCCCAAAGAGGCGTTGGTCTCTCTCCCTCGACCTGACGGTGACCAGGTGTTCCGTGAGTACATTTCTCTGGCAGTGGATGGGGATGCCAGATATTGCACAGATCATTCGTTCGGCAACTGATTTTCTTGTCGGTTTTGTTTGGGCTTCTTCCTCATGTCCACTGGTGAAGGTTTTCTGTGTTCATTTCTATGAAGCGAATTTTCTGTTTAGTTTTTTGTTCAGTGAGATGAGATGTGTCTGGTTTTTGGTGTTCTTCATTCCTGGAATCGATGATGGTGGCATTTTATTATGGTTGACTCACGGTCGATGACGCCGATGCTACATTGGATGACCGGTTGGTTTTTGTCGGTGATGTGGTAACAATGATGGGATGCTGGTCCGTCAGGGGGTGCAGCTCGAGGCGACTCGCCGCTCGAGGTTTCATGACTGATGTGTTTTGGTGATGGGTTTGATGCAGTACCAGTTTGAATTTCAAAATTGGGATCTATTTTTTTTGGAATCTTGAAATATTTTGATGTTTGTAATTTGCGTAGTTGGTATGGTTTTCATTGGACGGTGTGCGAGGTTTCCACTTAGCCATAAAGTGGGTTTTAGAAATACAAAAAAATGGATTTGAAAGTGGAAATTTAAAATGACACTTCATTTAAATAATCTATAATGATATATTATATTTTGGATTGGTTTTAGATTAATACCAGTAAAATTATATATCTATTAATAAAATTTATGTTATTTTGTTAATTTTTATAATTAATTATGACATAAAAACATTGTAAACATCTAAAAATTTTCTCTTTAAAAACCCTCTTTCATGTTGAGTCTGTAGAATTAATTTTAAATTAAAATTTTAGACTTATTTGGATATAAAATAGAAAAATTGATTCCATATTTGGAATCACAATAATTAATAATTTAAAATAAGGTCCATTTTTTCAAGAAAAATGAATATTGAAGATATAAAAATAATTAATTACTTCTATTGTGGTAAAAATAGATTTACTAGGGGTTAATATTTTTTAATAGGGTTATAATTGACCATCCAGCTTTTGAAACAAAAATTTTTTGGCCATATTTTTACCATATATCTCCTATTTTTTATAAAGAACCATTTTGGAGGCCTATGGTATGGTAAAAACAAGTATAAGAATTAATACTTTCAAAACATTGTAAGTGTTCCACTCACCTCACTTTTAAATAGACACCCATTCTCCTCTATTATTCAAACAATAACCGCATTTTGGATCTAAAAATACCATTAAAAAATTCACTTCAAAAATTCCAAAATCTCATATTGGAAGCCTTATATTAGAAAAAATCCAACCAAGGAAGGATTTTTTGTAAACCTGGGGTGGATACATAGTGAAGAGGTAACATTCTTCAATGTGTGTTTTAATTTAATTTATTCCTCCACCTCATTAAATAATTTTTAAAACATGATGATATTAAAAACTCAGTATATTCCATATATTTATACGTTTTTATTTCATTTTTATTTCTTGAAACCTCCCATACTTGCTTCAAATGAGTTACAAAATCAACATTCGTGCGTATAGAGGAATACCACCACGTGAACTGACGTAATTCATTTTTCATTTACCACATATCATAGCTGGGTATGATGATGGATCTAAAGAATATATATGATATTTTTTAATTTAATTATACCTATGGATTCATTATATCATATATAAATTTTTAAATTTACATTCCAATGGAGATACTATAATTTCAATTGTGTGTACGGTAGACTACCGCCTCGCGAAGCGATGTGAACCGTCTTTCACTAAAACATTAAATGAAAGTTGATAATAATATATTAAATGATTATATGTAATATAAAATATATAATGATTATATTAATGACATATTTATTATTATTTAATTATATATATCATTTTCATCATTATATTTTCACTTTTATAATAATGATAATATCATTTGTGTATGTGTGGACTCCACTTTCACGAAGTGATGTGACTCACAATTAATCACCACACCACATGGAGGATTTATATAAGTTTAGAATATGGTATTTATGATATAATGAAAATTATTTAAATATAAAATATTTCTTACATTTTTTCCATAATAATATTTGAGAAATGGTTATGTTACTCATGCGTATGTTTGACCTACCATCTCCATGATTGTAACAGACTTCATTTTTCATAACCATATTTCATTATTAGTTTTTAATATATAAATGATGTGTAAATATGATAATTATATCATGATTATTATTCTTTAGATAATGAAACTACAGTGACCCTAGCATTTTTCACTTAACATTACATGATTTTAAGAATAATTATAATGACAGTACAAGCCAAGGATCATTAAGTCTACTCTCTTGGAAGACTAGGTACATAAAACAAAAAATATGGGACTAAAAAACTTCTTTATTTAATCTCCATAAAGATACACTAACTTTCATTGATCCCTTATATATTGATAAGGTACCCTAGGAAACACATAAACAAAGGGATAATCTAAAAAGCCCAATAAGGGAATGAACATAAGGAGACAGCTTAAGAAAACATGTTAGAAAGCATGACATAATGACATCAAATGCATGGAGCATATGAAATCATATCATATAAACATTGGAACCTATAAACATGTAATTATATAAATTTGGAAGAATAATAAAACATTTCCTTAGTACGGGTCAATGCTAACCACCAATACTATTTCCCATATTAGTGTCGGTCAAGGATAACTGTCAATCTTATTTCCCATTGTAGTGCAGGTCAAGGCTAACTGCTAATCCCATTTCATAGAGCATCTCATGAATCATAAATTTAACAAATTCATTGGATCTCTGTTTGCGTAGACCCATCAAAAAAATTTCATGAATATTCTTTCCACATAAATAATCAAACATAATCAACCATATATAAACATATGTGTACCCATGGAATGAATTAGGTACCACAATCATGACAAAAAGCATAACCAATGAGCATATCATTAAAGTTTACATGAATGAAATGGATTAGAACATACATGGGAATTAATAAGGTATAATAGGAATATAAAATTTTATGTGATTTCACAAATAAGTGAAAACATATAATAAATGTATTTGAGAAATATTACCATCAAAACATTTTTGTGCGGGTTTAAGGAAAATACTATAGAGATTTTAAAAAAGAATAGATGGAAATATTGTATATGAAACCATAATTGAACTAAAAATCTTCTTCATAATAAAAAGACTAATTTTATAAAGGCAATGGTGACTTAAAATGGGGATATAGTGCACTTGAAATTTGATAAAAAGTCAGGAATTTTCCTTAAAACAGGTTTTCTTATCAAAAAGTTCTAAGGAGGGAATCTTTTAAAAACATGAGTATCCCCAAAACAGAGAGATGTAAGGGTCATAATAAATGAATTTTTTAAAACCAAATATAATTTATAATCTGTACATAAATATATAATATAATTCACTTTCGATATAAATAAAGATATGGAAACCCGAAAGAACAAAGAAGGATCGGGTAGAATTAATTACGGTTTATCGGTATGGTGTCAGGGTTACCTAAGAAAGCTTGATGAGAGAGAAAAGGGGTTTATTATCACATATAAATCATGTGGTATATATGGGAGAGGGGTGTAATCATACCCCATTATTAATTATTTCACATACAATTTCCTAGCACAGAGAACATCTTGATTAAGAGTGACATGTAGAGGATCCTTTACCTTAACTCCGATGGTGATATTTTCTTGAACTTAATGACCTATGAAATAAAATTAGTTTAATTATGTAATAATTATGTAAAATATTATATATGTAAATGATTTATGATAACCCTTTTTAATATCATTAATGAGCATTTTGATTGGTTATGAGATTCAATTTCAATTATTGGGTTCATTTTTTTACTTGGTTTTAATGATCAGTTCACTTATATTCACGTTTGGATAAACACGTAAGATGAAATTTGTTGTACAAAATTGGAGTTCTATGATATTAGTGATAATATAGGAGATTAAACTGTTTATATGAATTAATTTGGTTATTTTTAGTGAATATGAATTATTATATAAAACCTTAGCGATAACAGTTTTGGTTAAACAGTGGGTTTTGATTACAACAAATTTTTCTTGCATTATAAGTTCATACAATTTGTACAAAAGGATTATAAAACCAAAAAAATGATATAATACATATATAATAATATGGTTCTACCATATGAAATATTGTTTCATGACTAGAATTAATTGTAATAATAGAAATTTGTAAATCGTTGTCCATGAATGTGCTAAATTAACACATCTCAAACAATGTTTTCATTTCGTTCAAATAAAAGAAATGGAAATTTGATAAGATAAGGAAATATACCATTAGTATAATATAATTCATGTAAATTTATTTTACCAGAGATATCATACCATTTGGGTGAATGGATGTGAGGACGAAAATAGTAAAATAATATAACATAAAATAAATAAATGAATTAGAAAGGGGAATTTTCCTCCCGAGCTTAACTACTTTGAGAACCTCTTAATGGGAGAAGTTTTGGTATTTTTAAGAGACTAAGTTATTTTGGATGTGGTGTAGGAGCATGGGGAGATATTTTGGCAGAATATTGGAAAGGCATAAGGCATGAGAGGAGTGGAGATAAAAGGGAGTGAGGGGGGTTTTATAGTGGAGGAGACGAGGGTTTTCATAATATTATAATCATTAATTTGTTATATAATCACATTAAAATAAATAGTAAGTATTCCATTACCATGAATAGTAATAAATTCATGTGATTTCGAACCAATTGGTCTTAGATCAGCAGATCATCATCAATGTCTTAATAAATACATTATTTATCATTAATCATATTTTACTATTCACCAACAATCCTGGTATTTTGAAAAAATTCCAAATAATTCACCCAAAATTTTTTCAATGGGTATAATCCCAAATTGAAATCCCTTTTTTAAAAAGAATTTTCTAAATATGATTAATTTAATATTTAATTAAAATCATATTTTATTTTTGAAAACCCAGTTTTAAAACATTCATTTAATTATTCTAAAATATAAGTACATCATACTTTTAGTTGAATAGTATTTTATACTATCATAGGTAGGGTTAATATTAATTAGGGTATATCTCTATTCATAAGAGTATGTTACTATTCCTAAATATTGGATACTATTCACCAAAAATTATGTTTTTTATATGACTCTAAAAAACATACTGATCCCAACTGTATATCTTAGATTTTCAAAATTCCAAACACAGAAGTGAAAAAATTAAATTTAATGGTCTCCTAGCACTTATTAGTTCATTATTTTGTGTTTTTATATGATTTCCTGACACAATTATAAGAAGGAAATTTCCATCAAAAACATTGGGTCGTTACATTATTCCCCCCTTAAAAAATTTCTCCCTCAAAATTTTGTTTTATCTTATAAGGTTTAAATAGGTGATGGTACTTTTTCTTTGTTTCCTCCTATAGTTCTCATGTTACCTCATCATACTTGTGGTTAATCTATAATACCATAACAAACTGAGTATTATTGTTACGTATAACTTTATCTCTACGATCCAAGATCTTTACTGGCTGCTCCTCGTAAGAAAGACCATCCTCATACTATACCACCTCAAAAGAGAGTACATGTGAAGGGTCTAGTATATACTTACATAAGAAGGATAGATAAAATATGTCATGTACTTTTGACATGGTAGGTGGATGTTCTAGTCAATAGGTCATAGCTCTAACTCGATC
Source organism: Viscum album (assembly GCA_963277665.1). Lineage (NCBI taxonomy): Eukaryota > Viridiplantae > Streptophyta > Magnoliopsida > Santalales > Viscaceae > Viscum > Viscum album. Next base: position 548,657,208 of record OY728121.1, read on the forward strand.
AAGAATCTCAAAGGGGCCGATGTACCTGAGGAAAAACATCCATTTCATTACAATCCTCATGACCTTTTTTCAATGGGTATATGCACAGAAATACCATGTCTACAAATTTGAACGCAAAGACTCGTCAACGATTGTCTTTATAACACTTTTTTCGACATTGGGTTGCCTTGATATGCTTCTGAATGTTTTTCACCTTCTCCTACATTTCTTCGACCATTTCCATTCCTAGAATCTTATGCTCATAGACATCATCCCAACACGATAGTGTTCTTCACATTTTCCAATAAAGGGCTTCATATGGTTCCATTTAGATGCTCGAGTGGAAACTATTGTCGTATGAGAATTCAATCAGTGGAAGATGTTTATCCCATACTCCATGGAATTCCATCGAATATAGTATAAAAATTTCTTCCAGTGTCTAAATAGACCACTCATATTGGCCATAGGTTTGAGGATGATAGCCTGTACTGATGTTCGGTTCAGTTTATAGGGCATGTTTAAGATTTTTCCAGAACATCGAGTTGAATGTAGGATCACGATCAGATACAATAGATAGCGGTACTCCATTAATCCTTTCCAACTCTTTGATATATATATCTGTGCAAGTTGATCCAATGAGAAGTCTTCTCAGATTTCAATAATGATGGTTTTCTTCATAACACAATCCACAACAACCCATATAGCATTATTTCCTCTAGATGTCCTTGGAAGTCCAATAAAAAAGTCTATGGTAATGTTCTCCTACTTTCAAGCTTGTATGGGTAGTGGTTTCATCATCCCCTTAGAATGTTTCCTCTCAGCCTTCACTTTCTGACATACGAGGAATGTTTATGTATATTTATCTATCTCCCTTTTCATATTGTCCAACTAAATATTTTATAAGAGATCTCGATGCATCTTGGTGCTCACCCAGTAGAAAGATAATGTTAAGCTATGTGCATCATTAAATAGCTCCTTCATTATCTCTAGATCAGATGGTACACATAATCGTGACCCAAATATTAAAATTACTTCCTCATCAATGAAGTACTCAGAGGGTTTACTATTTTTAAAAACTTCAACCCTTCTCATAATTTCAACATCTTTTAATTGAGCATCCTTTATTTTCCCCATGAGTGATGGTTGAGAAATTATCTGAGAAATGATTGATGATGTCCCTAGCTTAATAATTCAAATGACCATACTCTACAAATCAAATAAGATCAGATCCTTTTCAATTATCATCATTGATAAGTATGCATGATCCTTTTTTACTTAGAGCATCCACCAACTTGTTTTCCTTACAGGGATGGTAGTGAATTAAATAGTCATAATTCTTGATAAGATCTAACAATATTGACTAGCATATATTAGGATCTTTTTGTGTGAATATATATTTGAGATTATTGTGGTTAGTATATAGCTCACTCTTCTCCCCATAGATATAATGTCGCAAGATTTTTAATTAAAATATCACAACCTCCAACTCCAGATCATGGATCTGATAGTTTTTCTCATGAATATTCAACTGCCTTGCGGCATAAAATATCACCTTTTCATTTTTCCTCATATTACACCAAAGGTTTACTTATAATATTTACAATAAAAACAATAACATAAACTACAACATTAGATATAATACTCAAAGAAGTATTCCCTAAAGAGATAATATCATTTCAGGTGGGGACTCAATGTTCTTAGAAAACATGAATGATATACTAATAGGATGTGAATTAAAATACATTATGACATGAATTACTTTGAAGTAGTGGTTAAAGGTAATTAATTCATCATTATCAACCATAGAATAGGAGCATTAGTGATCCCTTGATTATGGAGATTTTGGATGCTCCTCATGCTTCTTTGTCCTTACAATAGAGCATCTTGTTGGATAATGTACAACTTCTCCACATTTTTGACATAGAACTATGTATGATGACATAGCTGTAACGTTGTTTCCATTAACCACATTATTCATTTTTTCACAGAAATTGTCCAATTTCTACCTAATCTTTACACACGTAAAACATCTCCAAGACTCTTTGTGACATTCCCTTGTTTCTTCTTTCCACCCTTGTTGTAGAAAGGATATTGGGTCTTCTTTCCATTATCACCATTATCAAATGATCCTTAATGAGATTTAATCTTCCACTTCCTTCACTACATTGGGAATTAAAACAAGTACTAATTATTAATCATTATTCATAATTGTTGGTTTTCCATAATCATGATGTGACTTTCTTGAGCTCCCATCTAATCAGGAATCCCATTTTGGCATTCATCACATTGCCCTTTCACATCAGTTGTTAACCTGATTTGTCATATTACCATCCTTTGGCCAAAATAAAATAAAATTTGTGGATGATTATGACATAATATGGATACCAATGACATTAAAGAAATATTATAAAAATTACACTTATCTCCTTATCTTATGTGTTTCTAGGCCTCAATCAATGTTATTCATGATATATCCCCTAAGATATATTCTTAGGGGATCCTTTTTGTTCCCTTAATAATGGTTCATACTAAGCCTAGAATTTAACACGGAATATCTCCATAGAATATCAATCTAAGAGTGCATCAAGGCATGTTATCGTGTAACAAGATACCCTAGGTCTAGTCAGAAAATCGTGGTTAGTATTTTCACTCCTGGGTGCATCTCTGATAGAGCCACCTCTAACTGTTTTTATAGAGACAATTATGTATTTTCATGATAAACCACTTACTATATACTAACCAAAACATAGGGGTGTTTCCTTATACATAGTCTCATCCCTAAGGTTCTCACTAAGGTACTCTATTCCTAATCTCAAAAAATAACTAGATAATCCTCTGATACCAACTATAGTGAACCTATCCTTTTTCACATAATAATAAATGATTTAATGCATAATTATATATCAGATTAAAACCCAAGGGTCCTTAAGTCCAGTGTCTTGGAAGACTAGGTACATAAAACACAAAACATGGGGATAAAAAGGATTCTTTAATTAATATTTATAAAGAGCACATAACTTCCTTTGAGTGCTTACATCTTCATAAGGTACCCTGTGGAACAATTGACCAAATGGATGAGCTATAAATCCCATTTGGGGAATGAACATAAGGATATAGATTAAGCACATGAGTTAGGAGGCATGACATAATGATATAAAAGGAATAGAACATATGAAATAATTTCATATAAACAGGGGATCATATAAAAATAGAATCATATAAATATTGAAAAAACATAAAACATGTCCTTAGTACGGGTTAAGGCTAACCGCCAATCACATTTCCAATATTAGTACAGGTCACGGCTAACCCCCAATATCATTTCCCATTGTAGTGCGGGTCAAGGCTTACCGCCAAACCCGTTTCACATCACATATCATGAGGCTTAACATTACCCAGTTCATGGGGGAACTATCTGGGTGCACCCATCTCAAAATTTTCATTAATATTCTTGACACAAAAATAATCATAAATAATCAACCATGCATAAACATATGGGTATCCATGGAATGAATTGGGTACTGCAATCCTGACATAAAGCATAACCAATGGGCATACCATGAAAGTGTCCATGAAGGAACGTTATTAGAAAATACATGGACATTCATAAGGTACAATTGACATATAACTTGGTAAGTGATGTCAATCATAATTTACAACATATAATAAATTTATTTTGAGAAATACTAGCATTAAAATATTTTTGTGTGGTTTTAAGGAATATACTATAGAGATTCTAAAATAGAAAGAAGGAAAATATTTTATATAAAACCAGAATTGAACAGTTATGGTTTCATAAAAAAGACAGATATTACAAAGAAAATGGTGGATTAAAACATACGATAGAGTGCACTTGAAATTAGATAAAAATTCTGGAAGTTCCCTTAAAACATGTTGGCTTATAAGAAAGTTCTATGGAGGGAATATTTTAAAAAAAAAGTATATACCAAAAACAGAGTGATGGAAGGGTCTTTATAAATGAATTTTTTGTAACTAAATATCATTTATAATATGTACATAAATCGATAAGATAACTCCATTTTGATATAAATAATGACAAGAAAACTCGAAACAACAAGTAAGGTTTTGGTAGAATTAATTACGGTTTATCAGCATGGTGTACGATGTACCTAAGAGGGATCAATAAGAGAAAAAAGGGGGTTCTTATCAATTATACATCATGAGCGAAGAATGGGGGAGGTGAATAATCATCCCCCATCATTACTTATTACACATAAAATGTAATCGCATAGAGTACATCTTGATTAAGAGTGAAATGGAGAGGATTCCATAACTTAAGTCTGATGGTGATATTTGATTGAACTTAATGACCTGAAAAATAAAATTAGTATTGTTAGTTAATAATTAAAGAACATCTTATATATTTAAATGATCTATTACAACCCTTTTTAAAATCATTAATGACCATTTTGATTGCTTATGAGAATCAATTTCACTATTCGAGTCTATTTGCTTAATCGGTTTTAATGAACAATTCACTTATATTCAAACCAATTAGGATAACATTAGCATATCATCATAAATGCCTCAATATATCTATTATTTAGCATTTATCTTAAATTATTGTATTTAACTATTCAAAAAAAAAATCCATATATTTTTGAAAAATCCCAAAAATTCACCTTAACAATTATTCGATGTGTAGAATCAAAAAATGAAGCCCATTTTTCAAAAATAATTTTCTACATATGATAAATTTATTATTTAATTAAAATCAAAAATTATTATTAAAAAACTAGTTTTAAAACATTCATTTACATATTCTAAAATATAGGTACATCATACGTTTACATGAATATTAATTTCATAATATCATAGGTAAGGTTACTTTTCATTAGGTTATATCATTATTCATATGGTTATGTTACTATTAATAAGGTTAGGATACTATTAACCAAATATTATGTTTTTCTTATCAGACTCGAAAAAAAATATTGATCACAACTGTGTATTTCAGATTTATGAAATTCCAAACACAGAAGTGACAAACTTATGTCTAGAGGTCTCATAACACTTATTAGTTCATTATATTGTGTTTTCATGTGATTTCATGCAATAATTATAAGAAAAAAAATTCCATGGAAAATGTTGGGTTGTTACAAAAGCTACAAAATATTTAAAATAATCATAGTTTTCATGACCAAGAGGGAATGATAAAATAAGGCGATTAACACCTAAAACCACAATAAACATTTATTAACCAACAAGATCTAATAGGTTATAAAACCAACATATATAGTGTTATAAATATTAATATTTTTTTTAATAATTTAATAACATTTATAATACCACTATACATGAGGTTAAAAAAATTTCAAAAAATGGAAGTATGATTTAAGTGATTTCATCTCGATTTGTATTCCATTGCAACTTATTTATTATTATAAACAAATTCAATTTGATTTATTGTATATAAATTCCATTTAACCTGTAATATCATGATTCATTCATAATTTATATTATTTTATTTTCACTATGAATCATTGAATCCTAGGTTATTTGATATGAAAATTATCTAGTGCTAAGAGTTATTGAAAAAACTCAGTTAATTTTGTTATTGTAAACATTCTATATAAATAAACACATTCGTGTAATAAATTTTCAAGGGAAATTAAATTTAACTTAAATATATATATTTTTTATTGATAGATATTATTATTTCATAAACTATATAAATGTTTTACATATGACTTTTACATTAAATGTTACATGATTAACTTGTGAATATTGATAAATTTATATCCATTAATCAATATGGATATTTGATTTTATAAAAAAAAATTTCATGTATTAAATAGATTATTTGATCTATAAGGATGGAATTATACATGAAAAAATTTTGGGGCCTGGTTAAAAATAACTAGTCAACAAGGAATGAATTGTTTTAAGAGAAAAAGGATTTAAAACCTATTATAATGAAAAATGTTTCTAAAATTTATAGACCCATCGTAAAATTCAAATTGTGTTGAAATAAAAGGTGTTGGTGGAATATTTGTTGGATTTCGATGAAATTTTTAATCGAATAGAACTCTACCCCAAACAGAAGATGTGATAACCTCCAAAATTGAAACCAAATTCATAATATTAAAAGGGAATACAAACTATGTGATTTATGTATGTGATCATGATATATTTATTGCAGATAAATATCATAAAAAAACAAAAGATGTTAGGAAGACTGATAAAATTCACAGTTCATTCAATGGAAAATGAGATATGACATATTGGTCAAACTGTTTTTTTAATCGTGGTGGTGTTATCTAGGTCGGAATAACTCCCCATAAAAAATTGAGGAATAATAGCTATAATATAGAAACTCAATAGAAAATTATATAACAAGAGGAATGAAAATGAAATGATAATGGGGTACTGTGTGGATATCGATATAATTGGTGATAGAGAATCAAATAAAAAAAGATGGAATGGAATTTCATACCATATAAGATCATATCTCCATCAAAACAATTTATGAAGAAATAATTAATAAGTGATAGAGGGAACTTATCTTGCTCAGTATGATGTTATTTTTCATAAGGAAACACCACCATTCATAGAATAATATATGAGGAATTTAGAAATTAAATATTATTTCATTTTTAAGAGAAGAGAATTATTATTATGTATTAATGATATGAGGAAATATTTAAATGATATATTTTCAATTTATAAGTCACTTGTTTCATATATCTATCAGTTAGACTCCACTATTAACCTTAGTGAAGAGATATGATAGATGAGAAATATAACATTCAAACATTATGAGAAGAATTTCAAGTAATTTTTAAAAATAGATTAGGTAATACTGTTTCTTTTTTCAATCATAAGAGATTAATGTGAATATTTATCTTGAATTATATAAAAATGGTATTCCTCGAGGGAACTTTTGTTTATTTCATTATTAATATTTATATTTAGTTTTAATTTAGTGGTTGACATATTTTTCGATGTAAATACTCTTGTATTTTATTATTTAATGGGATTTCCATTTAACTTTTCTAGAAATTATTTTTTCTATTGTTTTATTGAAGGAATGAGTTATAGTGAAAACAAATGTCATATAAGTTGATTTAGAACCCCAAGAATGTTTTAATTTCAATCAAATTGACTAATTATAGTGATCAAGGAAATGAAGATACTTTGTAAATATCAAATTATATTTATACCTCATTTTGTATTCAATGTATACATCATCAATAAAGAGATATATTTCCCCTTGTTGAAAATGTTTTATTACACCATATTTGTAAATGCTAGATATATTGGTGTAAAAGTATGAAATTAACATTATTATCATAAGATTGAGTTATTTTATAATGATAGTGGATATGTTTTAAATTCAAAATTTTTATTTATGAAATATTCTATTTCATAAACAGAGTGATAATGTTCAATATATAAATACATTGTGCAAAATTTTGATTACCTTTTTACAATTCATCGATGAATTTTTACATATTCATTCATATATTATTTTTTGGAGAAAAATCAAGATGTTTATAAGTACTGAAACATTCTATTTTTTCATCTAAAAAATGATGATATTAAACCAATATAAAATTATTCATTCCATAAATGTTTTTATTTTGAGTTCATTTGTCCTTGTGACCATCTTTATATATAATCTTTTTTCATTTTATATTGATAATGTAATAATATTATAACACACTTAAATTAGAAAATAATAACTTTGTATTCGATAGAATCTGTGACAAAGAATACCATTATTTGCAAAAAATAAAACAACCATAGTCTTTATGATGTATTTATTTTTAAATAACCTCAATTTCTTTAATATCTTTTATTACACAAAATAACGAGTTTAGCTTATATAACATGCAAAATGATGTTTAAATGAAATGTGAGATATTATTAAAATAATATTATTTGATAATATAATTACAACCCAGCTATTAATTTAGACGATATGAATAGTTTTATGTAAACTAATAAAAATAATATTTTATATAGATTAGTAGTAAAATAAGATCCCTCTGGAAGAGAAAGAATGGTTTTCTAAAAAACTATATTTTTTGTGAAAGTAAGATTACTTATGTAATGTGAACATAATTGAAAATTAATTTTAACTATATTGATTAAATTTATTTTAATAAACAATTTTTTATATCACAATATCAAAATTAGATTAAGGTGAATTATAGGGAATTTTCTAAAATGTTTCATTTTTGTATGAATTGTGAAAATATTGAATTTCAATTTAAATGCACATTTTCATTTAAATAATATAGAATGATAAATAATATTTTGAATTTGGTTTAAATTAAAATTTATTCAATTATATATCTTGTAATAAAATTTATTTCATAGTAATAATTTTCATATTGAATATCAATATAACCACTTTTTAGACTTCTGAACATTTTATCCATTAAAAACCACTTTATCCTAGAATTTAAATGATTTATTTTGGAAAATTTGATTAATTATTTGTAAGAAGGTTAAATTTTAATTTATAAGATGCTCAACATTATTTTTTACCAAAATAAATATTGAAAAATAAGAAAAATTAATTACTGTGATTAAGGAAAAAAATAGAATTAATTGGGATTAAAAATAATATAATGAATAAAAATGATTATAAAACAAGTAGAAAACTAATTTTATGGACATATATTGAAATTTTATATTCTATTATTATGAATGAACCATTTTTGAGGCCATTGGTTTGATAAAAATGTGGATATGATTGAATATTTTCAAAAAACAATTACAAGTGTTCCTCACACCTCACTTATACAAGGCCACACCTATACTGTCTTCTTAAAATATTAAAAAACATTAGTATATTCCAATACTCGACCAAATAAATACTCAAATTCCATACACTCTTCCTAGTAGCCTCATTTTTAACAGAAATCAAACCTAGGAAGGCTTTGTTATAAACCTAATTATGATACCTAAAAAAAGGTACTGTTCTTCGATGAGCATTTTTATTTTATTTGTTTCTCCACCTATTTAAATTATTTTGAAACCATGATAATATAATAATATCAGTATATTACCTATAATATTGTTTTTTAATGTTATTTTTATGACCATAAAGCACCCCCACTTCAATAAAATGGGTTATGAAATAATCATTAATGTGTATGCCGAACAACCACCTCATAAACCAATTTCATTCATTTTTCAATTACCACATATAATGACTCAGCATAATGATGTATATAATGTATATATATGATATTTATAACATAATTATACATATGTGGGTATTATATCATATATAAAGTTTTTAATTTCAATTCAGTAGTAGATACATTAATTATGATCGTTTGTACGACAGACAACCCCCACATAAAGTGACTTGATTTTCCTTTCACTAAATTGTTATATGGAAGGTGTGAAAATTATTTTTAATGATTCTATGTTATATACATGAAATAGTCATTATATTATTGATTTACTTATTATTCTATAAAGATAATATATCATTTTAATTCTTATCTTTTCACTCATAGAATAAAGGTAACATTATTTGTGTACGTGTTGACCACTACTTTCATGAAGCGATGAAATTGTATTTTAATCACCAAACCACATGGAAGATATATATAATAATATAGTATATTATTTTTTTATTATTATAATTGTGTAAATATAAAATATTACTTTTCCTTTTCCCCATAATAATTGATGAAAAATGGAAACCTTACTCAGGTGTACGTATGGCCTATCATCTCCCTGATCACAACATACATCATTTTTCATGTTCATCATTCATGATTAGTTTAAAATATATAATTTATGTATAAATATAATTATAATTTCATTATTATAATTCTTAAGATGATTAAAAATTATAAAATGACATGAATGAGAATATTCATGACAAATAGGGAATGTGAAAACTAGAAAATTAACACCCAAAACAATGAAAATAATAAAAATATATTAATGAACGGGTGATAATATGAAATAAAAGGATAATATATGAAGTAATAAATATAAAATTTGTTATATAATGAGTTAATACCGTTTTTAAAACCACTATGCATGAGGATAAACAATTTTAAACCAAAATGAGGCATGTGGTTAGGGATTTCATCACAATTTATATTCCTTTGTGGATTGTTTGTTATTATGCACCAATTATCCTTTATGTGGTGCATATACTATCCATTTGTCTTATAATTTCATGATTAATTCATACATTATGATATTTTAAGATCAATTCGAAATATTTTATCAAAGAGTATTTAATGTGAAATTTATATAGTGGTAAAAGCTATTGTACAATTTCACTTAATTTTGTGATTGTTAACTTTCTCTTAATATTTTTACATTCTTATAATAATTTTTCATTGGAAATAAAAATAAAAATAAATATATATATTCTCTTGATTGAATGTTATTTTTATTGATTAAATTTTATACTATTTTTATATATTGTGTTTACTTTAAAATTAAATTCATTATCAAGGGAATATTGATAAATCTATATCCTTTACTCAATTTCAATATTTTATTGTAAGGAACATTGATTCATGAATAAAATTGATTATTCAATTTATATATGGAGTTATTTTTATCAATAGACATGTGTGGGACTCAGTTATAGATATCCCCTTAATGAATTGACATGTGTCATTAGACAAAAAAGATGGAAGAAATTAAAAGGGTTTCTCCATATAGTTTTAAACAGTGTTGATGATATATTTTGATAGTAGTGGCTTTTAAATTCCTGTGAAATGATGTCCAATAATTAAACATTTCATTAATTTAACATTTAGTTACAGAATATTCAAATATTTTTTCTCTATGACATTATCTTTGGATTCATTTCATTCTAATTTTATTTATTAAGTGGTTTGTATTTTTATTTATCTACCTTATCGTATTGATTATGTCTTATTGCATCATGATATTAATGTTATATTAATTTCATGTGAATATGGTTATTTATCCTTTTATATTAATTATGATTATTAATCCATGGTAGCTTCTGATATATGAAAATATTGTTGATCATGTGAGCTTACCCATATTTTGGTGCCTTTCCATAGGATATAAAGAATAATTATTCCGATAATATTTCAAGGATAATGTTCATTCTCAATTATTATGTAATATGAATAATTGCATATTCCAAATATAAAATGGGTATCATTTATTTATTTGGGTCCCCAAAACATCAAAACTGATAGGTCCTTCAAAAGAAAATAATTTTTGTCTATTCCAATGTAACAATTGTCGGGAACCAGCTCTTGGTAATTGGGGTTGATTCATTACTATTAGTATCTAAATAAGTTTATTAAAAAACATAGGATGTAGATTAATTAAAACATAGATATAGGAAACATGACCCTTCTATATACATTGAAAAATTATTGAAGAACATCATAATGTTTTTGTATGGAATATATTATACGGTGTTTACAAGAAATAAATCCTTTTCTAGATACTATATTTTGACCTAGTTTAAAAACATTGTAACAAAGGGGTAATAACTCAGATAATAGAACATTGGACATGGCCATATTGTCATCTGATACATTAAAATGGTCCATACTATAAACCATGTTTGACACATCAAGGGGACATGCTTTGGAAAATTTATATTTTCATTATAATCCACTGTGAAGGATTTGAAAATATATATATCACTAAATAAACCAACTTTATAATTATTAGATTAAAAATGAATAAGTTTTAATTATTGTGAAGTGTCATATAATATTGGGAATTATAAATTGTGATTTAATGATCAAAATTTTATGTGCTGATACATTATATTCAATTATTTTGAAATGGAATATAGAAAGAAGAAGCATATTAATACTCATGGATAATATAGATATTTCTCTATTAAGAATACAATACAGCTGGGATTGAATCTGATAAATTTATTAATATATTTTGGAATCATAAAAATTTTATGAAAAATAACCATGCATGGATGGAGAAACATATTTTATATTGACATTATCTTATGTTGGATTGATTTATGCAATGTAATATCCCATCATTTGGTGGGACAATTAATGTAGTGGTAGCTTAGAAATATATTAAGTATCTCGATAACATATTTATTGAATTATGATTCATTCAAAATAAAATGGTTACACTTTTAATGTATTTTCCCAAAGGCGATACTGATCAATGGCAGTCATTGATCCAAAATACTATGGAGGAATATGAAATAGAACCCATGAAATTCTATTCCTTTAAAGGTAAATTATTCGATAAATATTTCCTATATGAGAAAAAAATTTAAAATGAATAGATATTTCCATAACATAAATTAAAAATACTACAAAAATTATTGAGTGCGAGGAGACCATTAAAAGGATCACTAAGAATGATAAATATTACAAGTACGACATAGAGTGCAAGAATGAACATTTCCTTAATGGTATTAAGCCTTGTATTCTAAGGGCATTGGAATCTCATAGTTTTTCATCATATGTTGAAATAGTTATATGTTATATTAAAATAGGTAAAGAATTATACCTATATTATGGCAATGATGGAATGAAAAAAATGAATTGTATGATAGAAAAAGAAAAGATAAGGGGGAGATGTGAAATATGTATTTTCTAACATGTGATAATTGTGGAATGAAATACCCATGTACTTTTTTGATGGGAATCAGAGTTTTCTACATGTATGAAGAGAAAGGCCACCATTCTCATGGTTGGAAGGGAAATAAAGAATCTTATAATGTGAAGTGATTCCACTATAAGGGTATGGGTGATTATGAAAATAAAATCCCCTTGTGTAAAGGTAATATACCTAAATATAGTTAAGGGATCAAGGTAAATATTGTGTTATTAATACAATTGATGGGTAATGATTGTTGTTCTTGTGTTTATATTAATTAATTATTTCATTTGATAATTCTATCAATGATATCATTGTTATATGAATTATGAAATGTATAAGGATTTTACTACAATAATTTTTTATTAGTATTTGAATGCTTTTGTTAAACAGTATGAATGACCAAGAAAACTGATTATGTGGAATGTTTAAATTTTGTAAAAATCATTATTTAATGAATGGTATCACATAATATGATCCTGATGTTGTGATAATGATTTTGGGTAAAGAGATAATTGGTATGGATAATGTAAATTATAAAGTAACCATGACCTTGAAACTTATTAGTATTTCACTGAAAAACCGGTTTATTAAATCATCTGTGGAGTTAAAAAACTTTTGAATTTAATGAATGTAAATAATAATAGATTTTTGTTAAATAATAAGGAATCATTCATGTTTACAATAAGGTTTTATAAAAAGGTATGTTTTTACGAAGTCTAAATCGGATACACGATTAAGGTATTCACATGTTTGGAATGTGGAAATTAAGAGCTACTTCATGTTGTTTTGGAGATTAATGATTAGTTCATTTTTGAAATTTCAAAAACTTATTTATAAATATTTTTATTATAATCATTTGGGAGGATCAAAAGGATAACCATTTATGAAATGCTTTATGTTTAAATTTATATTAGGTTTTAGAGAATAATTTATTACATCCCTATATGAAGATTTATTCATATTAGATAACCTATAGTAACCATTTTTATAATAATAACTAGAGATGAAAGGAATGAATTGCCATTCAATTATGTATCATATAATCTATTAAAAGTGAATTGTAGTGATTCATCTCTAAAAAAATAATTCATGGATATTCATTTATTATACAAATAAATTTTGTGTAAAATGATTCAAGAAAACCCAAAATTCGATATTTTACCATGAAATATATAGATATCAAGTAAGTAAAATTTCATATGTTCTTACTCAAGATGAAAATGTAGAACAAAAATATTAGGAAAAAAATATTGAAATAAATTTTTTTAATGTTATCATAATTTTTATGATATCAATTAACGTTTTCACATCACGTTTGTTTATGGATTTTTGGGCATTGCCCTATCTAGATTACCCACTTTCTTGTGATAAAAGTTAATTATCACTCTACATCAGTGTTTGGGTGTTAAAATTCTCTTCCATGTCCATGTTTTAGTTTCCCACATATGTTCTTATATTTAGAAACATTGATATGTGTTATTTTGTATGACCCTTATTCTTACCATTAACTCATATAAATAAGATGTTTTATTAAATATTTTTATGATGTGGGTTTTCAATAAAATATTTTTTAAACATCAAGCACTTTATTTCCTATATCATGTTCAAATTATGAGGACACATTTACTTATAGTAGGGAGAATGTAACACTATGAAATTATATAATAAGAACATTATATTCGAATTTTTATGAGAAATGTGACACCAAGAATACAATAAAATATAACACCCCACGAATTTTGGAAATATATATTTTTAATTAAATTAAAAATTTCAATAGCTTTCATTACACACAAAGCTAATTTTGGCTTTCATTACATGTAAAATATAGTTTAAATGAAATGTAAAATATTATTAAAATATTATTATATAATATAATATTTATAACATCACGATTATATTGGTTAGTATCGATATTACTAAAAAATTGTGAAAATATGGTTATCTATTGATTAATAATAAAATGAAAACAATTTGAATGATAAATAATAATTTTATGAAAAATAATATTTTTTCATAAAAGAAAATTAGTCATACATCGTGAAAATAATTTAAATTTTACATTTATCACATTTATAAAATTTATTTGAAAAAATATAATTAATTTTCTAAATAATAACGTCATAAGTATATTAGGGTTAATTTTTGGACTTTTTTGAAAATTTTTATTATTCGATGAATAGTGAAAAGTAAATAATTTAAATTTCAAACATCCTTTTTTCTGAATAATTTATAATGTTCAATTATATATTGAGTAGTTTTTAATAAAAAAATAGATAAAGTTTATATAAATTAATTCAATCTAGGTTATTTTAAAAAAATTTATATTTCATTGTGACATTAAAACTTTGTAAACTTTTGAACATTTTCACTTTAAAAACCAAATTACATTTGGCGTCTGCATGATAAATTTTAAATTAAAAAATTTCAACTTATGTGATTAAAATTTGGTAAAATAGATATAAAATTTTTTAACCATAATAATTTATAAATTATAGTAATTTCAACATGATTTTTGACCAAAATTAGTAGTGAAAACAGAAAAAAAAAATTATTACCATGGTTAAGGTAAAAATGGATTTATTTAGTGGTTAAACAAAGAATATAAGGGTTATAAATGAGTATTAAATTTGTCCAAAACACATCATATGGCAATATTTTGACGATATATATTCTAGTTTAGATAATTTCCCATTTTGGAAGATTTTTTCATGATGAAAACGTTGGTATGATTGAGTCTTTTAAAAATATTACAAGTGTGCCACTCACCTCACTTATAAAAACCCACATGCCCTCATCTATTATTCACACCTTCAAAACCGATTGGTTCAGCCAAAATGTAACCAAATTTCTTCCAAACATCAGTCAAATTATATTATAATCTATATTTTGAGAATAAATCCAGCCTATGATTTCTTTTTTGAATACCTGAGGATTATTCCCAAAAAAGAGTTAACACTCTTCAACAAGCGTTTTAATTTTATTTGTTCTTCCACATCCTTAATTATTTATATAAATAATATGAAATAATAAAATCAATATTTTAAACATATGTAAAATTTTTATGTTAATGGAATGACTTAAAACCACCCCACTTCGATCAAATGTGATTTGAAATTTGTATTCGTTTGTATAGCGGACTACCATGCCTCACGAACCGATGTCATTCATTTTTCAATTACCGAAGCTCAAAGTTTTGTATAATTATGGATATAATGTACATATATAAAATTTATAACATAATTAAACCTCTTGGGTCATTATATAATATATAAATTTTTACATTTAATTCCATTGGAGATATGATAACATCTCTCATGCCTATGGCAGACTACCATCTTACAAATCGATTTGATTCGTCTTTAACTAATGCTTTACATGGAAGGTGATATGTATAAATATAATGATTATATATCATATAAATTAAATAATTATTATATTAATTAATTATTTATAATAATGGTAATATAATATATAATTTCATTTCATAACCTTTCACACATATAAAGATGATGATATCATTCCTCTATGTATAGATTACCCTCTTCACGATGCAATGTGACATTATTTTCATCACCAACCCAATGAATGAGATATATATGTATACTGTATGATATATATCATATTATGATCAGTCAGGAAATATAAAATATTACTTATCTCCTTTCCAAAATGATCGTTCAAAAATGGGAATGTTACTCAGGCGTACGTATGACCTAGCATCTTTATGATCGTAATGTTATTCATTTTTCAGAACTATATTTCATGATTTATTTGAAAAGTATAATTGATGACTAAATATAGTAACTATTTTTGGATAATAATTCTTTATATTATGAAACAATATAACATTCCAAATAACCAGAGAATTCATGAAAACCCCATGAATGAGAAAACCGGGAAATTAACACCCAAAACAATGAAAATAATGAAAAATCATTATTGAATGAGTGATAAGATGTTATGAAAAAATAATATATGATATTATTCATAATAATATAGTTATTAAATAGGTTAATCAAATGTTTAATTCCACTACTTATTAATTTAAATAATTTTCATCCAAAAGGAATCATGATGTAAAAGATTTTGTCTCAATTTACATTCCATTGAGACATATTTATTATTATGCATGAATTAACTTTTATATGGAGTATAAAATACCCATTTGACAAGTAATATCATGATTAATTCATAATTTGTGGCATTTTAAGTTCACATTGAATCATTTCATCCATGGTTATTTGAATTGAAATTTATTATTTTACAATATCGCTTTTGTTTTTTATTGTTTTCTTTCTCTTGAAAAAATAAATTTCATGTAACAATTATTCATTTTAATTTATATTTATATTAAATATAAATAATATTTCTTGATGAAAACTATTATTACATAATCATATACTATTTTTACATATTTTTTTACATTGACTATTATTGGATTAACTGGGGATATATTGATAAATATGAATCCATTACTCAATACAAATATTTGATGAAAAGAAATATTTATTTTACGAATTAAATAAATTATTATATATATGTGGAATTATTTGACATACATTTATGAGTGGGTATCTTTTATATATAGCCCTTTGATGAATCTATGGGTCTTTGAGACAAATTAGTTTTCCAAAATTAAATGGGTTTTAACCAGTAGTTTTAAACTATATTGGGGAAAGATAATTAATATAGGGGTTTTAATGTTCTTTATCCATGATATAAAATAATTAATCATTTAATTAATTTATAATTTAATTTTCTTATTATCCATGATATTTTTCCATAATAGTTTATCAGGATGTATCTCATTCTCTGTTTCCGGATTAAATGGCATTTGTTTTTAGTTATTTACCCTTTCATATTGATTATGTATTATATTATCATGAGATTATATCTATTTAAATGGAATTTGCGTCTAGTTAATTACATTTACATATTGATAATTCTTTTTAATTTCTTGGCATCTTCCATTGTACGTAACACTTACTGATCATTTTAGTTCACCTATAATTCGTTTCCATTCCCCATGTTATGAAGAGGAATCATTGGAATGAGTTTCAAGGATGTTGTTAAATTTATTTTGTTATGTGTAATATTTTATTATCTTCCCATAATTTAAAATGTGTATTCATTTACATATCTGGTTCTCAAAAACAACTTAACACATCAGTCCTTCGGGATTTGACCCTTTGTTTCTTGGAAAATGTGAAAAATTAATACACTCCCTCCATGTTACTAGGGTCGGGTAGTTACTTCCATGATAGGAATAAACAAAAAAAAGATACCTTTTATTAATAGACCATTTATTATTTTTCAATTAATGATAATTATTTTATAACATAAAAGTGGTGTTGGGTATTTAGAACCCCCTAATTGGGTCCCCCTAGAGCCAACAAAGGAGGTATCATCACGAATGGGATATTTATTCTACTTGGTAGAAATAAATAAATTCACCTTATCCAAAAAAATTAGTTTTATTGGTGGATATTTATTAAAATCACATTCTACTATATATTTTTTGTTTGTTTATAAATGAATGTAGTTTTTATTTCCATTAATCACATTGTTTTTTATATTTATGAATGTTGTAGAAAAAATGGTATTATTGATTTGAAGTGTTAACTATCGAATATTTTATTTCCCATTCCCAATAGGGATCTAATAATTTCTCTCATATTAATTTGTATAACCATTTTCTTGATATAACCTATAATTTTCAACACTACCAACCCATTCATATTTTGTCCTATTAAAGTGATAATAGTTGTTCATTGTTTAGTATTGAGAACATTTTAGCCTTTCGTATAACACACATTTTCTCTTTTGTGGAACCATTTTGTAATGTAAAACAAAAAATATATGAATATACATTACATTATAACTAATCATTAGTATTAGTATTCAATTTATTCAAAGAAAAATTAAACATATTGAGCATTATGGTTTGGTTTTGGGTGTTTCAAGGCAGAATTAGTATATAATTCTAAGAATTTGATTTTGGGGAATGTCACTTGTAAAATATTTTGGTAAGGGTTTAAAATTATAAATTTCGTGTACATACATAGTGGTACCTTCATATCATAAAAATTAATGTCAATAACGTTAATTCTAAAAAAATATAGAGATGAAAAATGAATTGTTTTGGAAAACATGAAAATAAGTGAACTAAAATTACATTTAATTCTTCCATGTGGGTTTTTTAACCCAGGATGAAAGATGATGAATGTGGTGATTTCATCATATGAGGTAATTTGAATATATAATAATTCATTTCATTAGGGTTTTTTTAATATCATTTTAGGTGAATTATGAAATGATACCTCCTTTTAAAGGCCATGATTTCACATTTTATAT
This sequence comes from Viscum album, assembly GCA_963277665.1. Taxonomy (NCBI): domain Eukaryota; kingdom Viridiplantae; phylum Streptophyta; class Magnoliopsida; order Santalales; family Viscaceae; genus Viscum; species Viscum album. Next base: position 548,676,129 of record OY728121.1, read on the forward strand.
CATAACCCAACAACCTTTAACCTCTAAGAATGTTTGAACCTTAATGAAAAATTGATAAGGAATTATTTGTTTAGACTTATATGTGGAGAAAGAGATGACCTACAATCCAATGGATAAAATTCAAATAAATGACATTTCATATAACTCTCGATCAAATTATATTGAGTGATGAGTGAAATGTGATTCCAGACTAGTAAATATTTAGTGAATTCTATAGTAATGAATGGTTGGAAAATGTATGTTAATGAGGAAAATGTGTTTAAATTGAAATTTTAATTTAATCATGATATTACAATAGTTTTTAGGGGGTATCATGGTTTTAAAACAACTACCTACAATATTATGTTTGTGAGTATAAAAATTTAAAAAAATCCCTCTCTCTGTTCAGAAAAATATTTATTTGATGTTATTATTTATTATTGGTTGAAAGATAATATTTATGTGTGGGGGAGAATTTAATCACTAAATTATACATATATTTTAATAATTTTCATTTTTATTATTCTTTACATTATGCTAATTTTATGTATTATGGGTGTGGTGTTACTTTAGGTTAAATCAAGATTAATTTGGTGGAATTAGGAAACAATAAAATAGAAGTGTATATTTTTTTTATTATGGGAATAATTTAGAAAACATTAATAGATTTATCATTATTTATAAAGAAAAAATATTGCATCCCTTTACGATGGAAACCATTGGAGAACATCCTGGTCAAGAATACGTCAATTAATCACCACATGCACTAGCAAGGGAAGTCATCAAAAAAGGTTCCAAATAAAGGGTAATTTAGGCTATTACTAGAAGTAATTAATGATCATACAAGAGAGTTTGACAATTATTGTACCATTGAAAGAAATTTTATGTATGGTAGAAATGGAATTTATAACATTCAATTTTCCCCATATACTAGGTTATATATATTAACGAACTAAATCAAAAGTCTGACGAAGGAAATGGGTGGCCCATAATTTCTCTCAAAATCAAAAACAATCATTCCCCCATCTTATAAATTTTTTCACACCTTAGCACCTCTTCTAAAAAATACTATTTCCACCACTGTTCCCTAGTTAGTTAAATTTCACTAATGAAATTCCATTAAAATTAAAAAATAATCTCTTATTTCAATTATATGGAGCTTATTATCCCCGTGAATAAAAAAATTTCTCCACAAAAAATATATAAGATGATTTATGATTTGAATGTTTATCCATGTATGATAATTTTGCATAGTCATCATTTTTTAATGCCATGAATGTCCGTACAATTAAAGGAGACTAAATATGTCATGATGAGCTATGTGATTTGAATTCGTACATTATTCTTAGTTAAATGAAATAAAAAAGTATGAAGTTATAATGATACATAGTGTCATGAACCGTCTCCTAGGGGCCCGTGTCATGACTATCCCAAGCCTACCTCCAATAGTCCAGGGACTGGTGATTAGCACTAAGTAGGAATATACCAAAAATATGATGCATTAGTATTAAGTACTTGTGAAAAAATAGACATCTCCAAGCCACAAATGTTGAAATGTAAAAATAGTAATTAAAAAATGTATACAAACACTATATTCCACAACTAGAGTACCAAAATTAAAGTACCATAATAGAAATAGTTCTAGAATACAAGACCTCCAAAAATATTCTTTAACCGCAAGTCCAACATATTAAAAAACGTGGTACATGGACTATTGTATGAACCCTAGGAATACACCTAATCAATCTGGCCTCTCTAAGCGCCAAATGGTCCTTTTCCACCTAGGACTCTATCCAAGGTTCTATCATCTCCACATGACATGACACATATGAGAAAATCCAATATAATGGTTAGTAAAACAATACTTAGTAGGACACCTGAAAACCATAATGTAATACCACAAAGGAAATTTCATGAAATAATTCCACAAATTAATACCACAAGGGAAATACCAAAAAGGAAATAAATCAATGGAATACCACAATGGAAATACCATGAATGAATACCACCAAGGACTACCAAAAAGGAATACCACAAAAGAATACCACAAAGGACTACCATAAAATAATACCACAAAGGAATTCATAGTTACCTCCACATCGATATATGCCTATAAAAAATATATCAAGAACATTAAGATATACTCAATCCAATAAGACAGACAGTCTCAACAAGAAACATATTCTCTATAATACACATAGTCTTCATAAGACACTTAGTCTCCATAAGACACATAGTCTCCATAAGACACATAGCCTCTATAAGACACATAGTCTCTAGGTCATAGATAGCCAAAAAATATTTTTCTTGAAGCATGATCATTCTACGAGAACTCAATCCTCAAGCCATTTGGTAGTATGAATACTCCCCAAAAACCCACTAAAGCTATCTCAAAAAACATTCTCATCATTAGGGTCACATTTCCACATATATCTCAGCAAATAGATGAACCGTTTGAATGTTATTCTTGTTTGAATTTTCAAAATGTGGAAGGAAACAAGGCTTTTGGACCGACCATACGGTCGATCTACCAACCATGGAAGTCGACCGCTGCGGTGGATCCCCACAGTCGAGCACACCATGGCTTCTTGAGTTGTCACGATGGTCGATCATCGTCCAAATATTGCGGCCACATAGTATCTCAACCGACTATGGCCCGGTTTAGCTACGCAAGGTGCGAATTGACCAGGCCCATCTCAACTGGGACTGACCTAACTTTAGTGGGCCTGAACCATTTCACATGGGCCCAACCCGATCAACCTGAGTCGGCATGCCTCCTCTGGCTCGCCCTGCTTGTGTGCGATCCATCTATCTTGGTCAACATGGTCGATGATTATGTCCCATATGGCCACCACCACTACACATCGATGACCATTGCATCCATAGACTGTCGTCACCACATGCAACATCCTGCCGCATCCCATGCAGCCTGTTATCACCTTCCATGGTCACTGCTAGAACTGCCTCCTCTAGTCTCTATGCCTCCTCACGCCGCCATGCTGGAACCACACCAGTGGTCCCTTCCAAAGATATCCAAGCCTCATTTTATTATCTTATTTCTTAATATAAGGCATATCTATAATGATCGGGTCCCGGTCTACATAGATATTGATTCTATTTCAGTTTTCCTTGAATCCAGGGTTTTGATATTGATTGAAGTCACCCAAAAATTTTATCCACGATCATGAGGACAAAGAGAGATAAAATCCATGAAAGGGGGAGAGAAAATCGCGAATAACACCTTGAGTAAAGGACCTTTTCCCTTTCTTCATGTCATCCTCTATCCATTCCCATTGGAAAGAAAAAGGAAGAAGAATCCAAAACAATCTCCAATTAATAAACCATGAAATTATCAAATATCATGCATTGATCAATCTAAAGATCAATATTTTAGAGGATTGACCTGCATTCCTTCTGAAAATTAGGATTAGTGAAATAAAAAAGAAACTACTGCACTAACTGGGATATGGATTGTTTTCTACCAAAGATTGATTTTCGTTGGTGATCTATCAAGAACAATCTTGGATCCCTGTGTTTGTTTTCTCTACTAAGATAACTCTCTAAATATTCTTTCAAGAGCCACAAAGGTATTTATAGGGCTATGAGGAAATATTTGGGTCCATTCCAAGATCTTCATTTAAAATAAAAAACACCCCTATATCAAGATAAAATTAAAACAAAATAAAGTCACACCTTATTTTATTCATCAAAAATTCAAAAAACGATTATTCAAAGCGGACATGCATCGACCGATGTTAGGAAATTCCTAGAGAAAACTGCACATTATGAAATTAATATTGGTATCATATTTCCAATCAGGGTCACCATTCATGTGATACTGGGATTTTAAAATAAAATAAATTTTTTTAATTTTTTTTACGATTACATCCTTGCTGACTTTTTCGTCAGATAAAATGTGACAACCAATGTTAGGTCATTCTTAGGGTAAAGTCTCCACTCATAGGTCAATTGTTCCTTTTTATTTTTGATCAAAGAACTTGTATAAATTATATCCAAATTTTTCAAGAATTTTGCGTACACATGAAATGAAAATCATAACATTTTTCAATGAATTGTCCCCAACACACCAGGCCTCAGAATCGATCGCTCTCTCAGCACCTGGTCATTGAATATTTCCAAATAATTTCTAATTTTTTTTGAAAATACGAGTCATTATATTATCCCCACCAAAGGTATTTACATCTATTAAAATCCAAAAAAAACAGGGATACTCAATCATATGAGGGTACTGAGCACGAATCTGCGCATCCTGCTCCCATGTGGTCTCCTGGAAATTCCCCTTGTGCCACCATACATGTACTAAAAGAATCAACCACCAACGTAGGATCCTCTTCACCTTATCCTTGATCTCTACTAGGTACTCTATAAAACTCACCCCTCCTTGATTCCCTTCTCAAAATAGTCAATGACATGTGGTGATTTGTACACATACCTCCTTAGTTGCGACACGTGGAAGATGTTGTGTACTGACTCTATCTATAGAGGTTGATCCAAGAGGTATTCCATCTATCCAATTCTATGTTGTATAAGGAATGTTCAGATGATCCTCGAAGTTATCTTGCTACCCAGACAAAATCAACATAATCCAAATCGAGGTGAGACCAAAATGAAAATGTGGTCTCCTTCAAAGAACTCCAAAGGAATCCATCATCTATTAGAATAATACATCTGATTGATTTGTGTAGTCTTGATCCACTCCCGAATGATCTACACCATCTCTATATTCTCCTCCAATAACATCAATACCATGAGTGTTGACTCTCTTCATTCTATACAGAAAGGTGGTGACCTATAGGGATACCCGTACAATGCCTTGTACAGTTCCATATTGATGGTGGAATTTTTGCTATTCTTGTACACAAACTCTACCATGGGTAGGTTATCCTCCAAACTGCAACCAAAATCATACATGCAAGACGGTATCATTTCCTCCAAAACTTGTATGGTTCGCTCTGTCTGGCTATCCATATGTAGATGAAATGCTATGGTCAAGAGTAAATGAGTCCCAAATGCTTCCTGGAATCCCTTCCATAATCAGGATGTAAATATAGAATCAAAATCTGAGACTATCATCAATGGAACTCCATGGAGCATAACTATATCCTACAATTTGAGGCATATCATCCTCTCAATTGAACACTACTCCAGAAAATAATGGAAGTGAATCAACATGATTAGTCAGTCAACAATCACCCAGATGGTTTCGTGACCCTATTCATACATGGAATACCGGTCAAAATGTACATCGATATACCATCCCACTTGTATTATAGTATGTCAATGGGTTGGGATAAACCTCCTGGAACCTAGTTCCAATCCATTACATGAAGAAAAGTGAGGCATCGATAGATCAACTCTACAACTCCCTTCTTCATACCTGCACGCCTAAACTGTCATCAAAGGTCCTGGTACGTCTTTTCCACACATAGATATACAACCTACTGGAATGTATCAAACTACCAAAGAACCTCCTCCCAAAACATCATTGGTACCATTGTTCACCCTCTAGAAATAATGATGTGCTCTCCACCCTTCGAATATCAATTAGGATCATTAGTTATGGAAAATGATCATGTTCGGTCTCATTGTCAGTATCTCCAATCTATGCCTCCCAGACTCACTCTAAGTGTGGAGGGGTGACAACCTTCGACTGGAGGTATGCTGCGATATCTCCATCCACAAAGGATTACTATAATGATGCCAACTACTCTAGCACCTCACTCAGTAACTATAGTCTAGATTTAATGCTAAGAGAATCTTCCACCATGTTTCCCTTCCCATTAGTATAGACAACCTCAATGTCATATTCCTAGAGTAAGTTGATCTATATCCTCTATATCATGTTTAGATCCTTCTACGAGAAGATATAATGGAGACTATTTTGATCAGAGTAGATAATAAACCCCTCACCCATCAGGTAGTGTCATCACATCTCCAAAGGGAATAATACCACTGCAAACTCTAGATCACGGGTCATGTAGTTTTGATCAGGTGGTTTCAACTATAATTAACCATAGGAAATCATCACTTTCCCATGAATCAGGACACAACCAATCCTTATTCCTGATGTATCATTGAACACTACGTACTTGACACCCTCCACTAGTAATCTCAAAATGGGAGCACTCATTAATACTTTCCAAAACTGCTATAAAACCTCTTATAACTTCTCAATGAACATGAATGGTTGTCCCTTTCTTTTCAGATATGTCAAGGATGATAACACTCTAGAATTTTTTTTACAATACTCTGATAGTACCCATGATAACCAAAGAAACTATGTACCTTAGTAACATTCTTGGGTGAATCCCAAGAAAGCACAACCTCTATCTTAACTGAATCAACTACAACTCCAAACTCTAAAATGTCATGTTTAAGAAAATGGACCTCTTAAATACACATCTAACCCTTCCAAAGATTCTTGTATAGATGGTTCTCTTTGAGTGTGTCCTGGACTAGGTGCAAATGTATTGCATGCCCCTCTTCAGACACCAAGTAAACTAGGACTTCATCAATGAAGACCTCCACGAACCAGTCTATATAAGGTTGAAATATCTAGTTCATGAGTCCCATGAACACTGATGGGGAATTATTCATGAAAAATTGAATCACCATGTAATCATCGTGACCTTAACAAAACCTATAGGACATCTTCGGTATATCCTCATCTCGTACTCGTAGCTTGTGATAACCTCATATGAGGACGATTTCTGTGAACCATCATTCCCCCCTTCAAATGATCAAAGAGGTCGTCGATCCAAGTTAGTGCATACTTGTTCGTTGAGGTCACTTTGTTCATGCAACTAATACCCACACATAACCTAAATATCTCATATTCCTTCTTTGCAAACATAATCATAGATGATTAGAGAGATACACTGGGTCTCACGAAGCTCATCCTCTACAAGTCCTCCAACTTCACCCTGAACCCAAAAATCCTTATTGGAGACATATTATATTCTGGTGTCCATATTTACATCATCACTAGGTATAAATAAAATAATATTTATACCTCCCTGGGGATCCTTAGGAATGATGTCCTCATACTCTTGGTCCACTGCAAGAAATTTTGTACTGAAATCATCCTCTGTACTGAGGTTAAGGTTAGCCAGCTGATGATTGATGGGTTATACCCTCCTATCTGTGTGTCCATCCTACATTGACAACATGTATCTTTCATCAAATAATGAAATCATGGCCATATCATTCTGGACACACTGTACTATATTTCTAAAATAGTCAATCTGAGCATGAAATTCGGATAAATTTTCAATAACTAGAATGGTTTTGTAAGTCCTCCATGACGCTACCTAGAGATCCCAATAAAAAAACTCACATCGAAGAGTAATTTCAAACTATCAACACAAGTGTTTGATCATTGAATATTTTCTCATAGGAGTCTCTAAAGATAATTTTCAAGTCAATGGTTCAACCTGAATCTCTAATTCTCAAACAAGGTTCATGGAAATAATAAAATGACATGGTATTGTGTCTCTAAAAACTAATTCAATGGTGGAAAAGAAACAGATCATACCATGAATCATTTCTGGATCTCTGGGGTCATATTCCTAGACCACATGTAGTTTTTCCCTCCCCTGTCCTCTTGCTCCTTGAGCCTGGTGTGGACCAACTGAGGGTGGAGTGGGTAACATGTAAAAATGTCAACCACCTTCTACTGCCCTCATAGATCCTCTTCTACATCTTCCTCTCTACATATCAAACTACTTATATCACTATCTCTACCCAAGTTTTCTATCTAATGTCACTCTGTCAGTAGTACAAAATGTTGGACAATATCGAGTGAGATATCCCTTACCATCTAATGAAATTAATTTCACCATTGAAGGTTGATTGGAGCTACCCTAGGAGCATTGAGATACAAATCCCATATCTTGGGACCTCCTCTTAAATTTTAATTCATGTCCATGTCTTTGATTCTGATGTTGACTTCCCACTACTATGGTTTCTTCTCCGGATTTCCAACAGATGACTACCACTAATTGTAACTACCCAACCAAGGAACACTCAACCATAAAGGTTATCTCTAGATTCCCAGCCTAGGTAGGAATGCCAAGGGGGGTAACGCTCACATGAAATTACCTATATTGATATTTCTCAAAGGTCTAATCCATGAAGCATGGGTCATATATCATATCCAACAAGTACCTTAAATGGTTGGTATGCCTCGATGAATACTTATATACTGACATGTCTCCATTTCAGTGATATAGAATTTCCTGTACATTCATATCCCTTAGATTATAATGTCAGAAACACTCCCAGATAACGATTATCAAACTATGACCAAAAAGAGTAACCTCATTCAATGATCGGGTAACCAATCCCCACCATCACCCTGTTATGACATGTCAAAGGCTCACCGCTAGAACCACCATCTGATCTTCTGGTGTCCTGACTAGATGGAATGCTCATGTCACTACATCAAGCCAGTCCACATCTGCCTATGTGTCAGGCTCACCACTGAACATGATGGGTCTATATCACTGAAACAAATGAAGTGTGCTCAGCCTGCACTCCTCATCCATTGGTAATACATGAACTGTGTGGTAATCTACAAGAGGTTGTATAGCTTATGAACCACTTGGAGGTGCTATATCTAGTACAAATCCCTATAGTGATGTCACGACACCAAGTGGATAATCCTTATTATCATGCATTAGAATACTAGATGATAGTCTACATGAGTCATCTTGAAGTAAAATAAGATGTACCACAGTCAATTGAGTATATCTGCAGAGCTGACTCAGGAAGGGCATGAAAGACATTAACCACACCTATATGATGCATGTACCATTATTTTGCCTGAAACTTTGGTTTCCATGTACCATGTTGAAAATAAGTTTCCTAGAGTTTTGGTGTATACATCAGCTTCCACACAAACACTATATTCCCTAGCCGGATAGATGAACTCGAAAAACATAACAATATCTCCCCAAACAAATCTCACAGACTCCCGGTCTAAAAATAGAACAGACCTAATTTAAAAACACTCTTTCACGAGCTGTCCCAATTGGGCCCATGCTCTGAATACCCCAAGCCTGCCTCCAATAGGCCAGGGGTTAGTGACTAGAACCTAGTTCACATATCTCGAAAATTGGAGGCATTATCCTTAAATACATATATGCAAGCAAAATCACCAAGCCACAAATACCGAAATGTGAATACACTATGTAAAACCTCATGCAACCACTGTGTCCCCAAAAAAAGTGAAAGTATAGTAATCTGAACAAGGCCAGAATACAATCCCACCAAAAAGAGTCTATAATCAGAAGTCCAACATTATAGAAAATAGGTACTTGGACTGCTTTCTGAACAACAAGAACACACCTCATCTATTCGGCCTCGCTATGTCCCACTTTATCCTATTCTTCTAAGGACTCCATCAAAGTTTTGATCAATATAAAAAGACATGACTTGTCTGGGAAAATCTTGTGGTGGGGTGAGTAAAGCCATACTCAGTAAGAAACCACAAAACTAAAAATAAATACAACAACTGAAATACCATGATGGAATACCACAATGGAATACCATAAAGGAAATACCAGGAAGGACTATCACAATGGAAATACATCAATGAAAAACACAATATAAACACAGTGTAGGAATACCATCGAGGAATTACCATGAAGGAACACCCCCAAGGAATACCATAATAAAATACCATAATGTATTACCAAAAAAGAATAGCACAATGTAATGAATAGTAAAATCCACTAAGATATATGTCTATAGAAAATGTCTCAATAACAAATAGATATAATCAATCCAATAAGGCATATAGTCTTAATAAGATACATAGTGTCCATAAGAAACACATCCTCCAGAATAAAAATAGATTCCACTAGATACACAGGCTATATAAGACACAAAATATCTATAAGACACACATTATCTGGGTCACATCCATCCAATGATTTTTTTCCTAAAACGTGCTCATTCTGGGAGAACTCACTCCACAAGATAATATGTTTAATGAACACTCCCATAGAAACCCACTAAGGATAATTTGAAAATATTGTCTTGTCGTAAAGGTCCCAAAGCTGTAGGTGGCTTGTCCAACAAACATAGATTTTGGAAGTTATGCCCGTTTGAATTTTCTAAAGGGGGGTGGACACTAGGATTATGGAACAACTATACGACCAGTCCATCGACCATGGTGGTTGACTACCATCTTAGATTGCTCAGTTCGACACCCCTGGGGTATACATAATTGTTACATCTCAAATTACTGTGGTGGTCGACCATCCACTAGTTGTCATTGCTACATGGTAGCTCAGCCGACAACAGCCCAATCCTACAGCCTTGGGTCTGACCCATGCCAAACATTAACCATTGGGGCTGACCCAAACCCACCCATCTCCACTAGGCCTAAACCAACTCCATTGGTCCTGAATTGTTTCTCATGAGCCCTGCCCAGTCAATATAGTAACTAACTGGATCCAACACGGCCTCCGCTGCTACACCCACATGCAGACTACATCCATGGTACTCCATCGCCACATGTGGACTCCAACCACATCCCACGCGACCCACTATTTCCTTCCTTGACTCCATTCAAGACCACCACCTCTAGTCACCGCACCACCTTGAACCACCTGGTCAGATTACAGTATGGGACCCACATCATTAGTCCCTTCCACAGACCACCAAGCCACCTCTCATGCTCGGATTCTATAAATAAAGGTATATCTGCAATGCTCATGTCCCTTTACACATAGATCCTTCCTCCTTTTCAGTTTTCCACCAATCTTGGGGTCTGATTATATTCTGAGCCTCCTGTAATGTCAATCAATGACCATTAGGGTAGAATGGTGAGGAATACCAATAATGGTGTAGTGAAAAGAACAAAGAACACCATGAGGAATCGTCCTTGACCTTTGTTCATTTAGGTCAAAATCCATTCTCATTAGAAAGAAGAACCGAGAAGAATATAAAACAATACCCCATTAATAAACCCCACAATTACCTATCATATTTCAATGATTAATCCATAGATCAATATTTTCATGGATTGACCTGTGTTCATCATAAAAATAATAAATTGGGAAATCATAAAGAAACAACTTCCTTACAAGGGATACATATCATTTTCTCTCAAGGATTGATTATTATTGGAGATATGTTAAGAATTATCTCTTATCCCAGTGCTGTTCATCGCAACTGAGATAATTTTCTAAGGATTCTCTGTAAAGGCACTATAGAAATTATAGGGTTATGAGCATAAACATATATCCCTTCCTAACTCTTCATTAAAAACAAACAACATCATAACATCGATGTACCATTAAAATGAAAATAAACTCAACGTTTATCTTATTCATTAAAACGTCCACAAGCAATTTTTCATAGGTATCCTACATCGTCCTATGTTAGGCATCACATAGGAAAAAAAACATTACGAAATCAACGATGGTATCAGATTCCCAATTCCAGTCACCATTCATTATTTATTACAATTTTCCAATAAAATAAATTTATTCTATTATTCTATTTATAGTTACTTCCTTGGTGTTTTTTTCTTCAGATGTCCTATGATGACCAAAATTAGGTCGCACCTGAGGTAAACCCACAATTTTGAGTTCAAAAAATCCCTCACATTTTTGATCTGGGCACCCGTTTAAATGATATTGCAGATTTTAAAGAAAGTTTTTCATTCCTTCTATTAAAAGCATATCCTTTTTAATAATGTTTTCTAGGAACAATGGGCCTTGGAATCATACACTATCTTAGCTCCGTGTCTTAAAATTTTCCAAACTAGTTTCCAAAAATAATATTATAGAAAATCTGAGTCATTAAACATATATGATTTTCTTATGATTTCATATAATATGTGAAGATATAAGATCATAAATCTTATAAATAGAATACCTTTTTGAGGTTGAGTGTATATTATGTCGTAGTTGTGTTTAGATTGAATGAAATAAGATAATGTAATCTCATAGAGTGGATAATTCTATGACATAATTTTCTTTACAAAATTGAGGATTATGTAATTGAAATAGATCAATATTATACTTAATATGGATTTTTACAATCATATATGACTATGATGAAACCTTGATGTGATAAGGGATGAAAAGAGTTGAGCTACAACTGAGTTTTTTCAAATGAAGGAAACTAATTTCATGTAATTTTAGGAGTTTTAAAGGAATAATATTTTATGGAGTTTTCACATCTTGTTTAATGTAAGGTATTACCTCAAGTGGATATCTTGAATTACCAAGGTATACAGGGATGGATATGCATGGGATGGATTTTATATAGTTAAAAAGAGGTTGTTTCATTATGGTTTTGTTTATATCATAAGAAAAATCCATGATTGTTGTGTTGTATTAAAAACATTCAATGATTTTATAACATGATACAATATTTTTGTGGAGATTTCCTATATTTGGAGAATACCTTTCTTAATGAAATTACACATAAAGAGGAAATATAATAGAATGAGTAAGTTAGAATAAAAAAATTATCAAAGGTCTATGTTTTATGTGGGAGAGAGTATGTTTTAACACTGGAGTAACTTCATGTCAATATTTGTTTTTCAATATTAGATTTCCATTATATAACCTCAGAATTCATACATTAGTTATTCATTTTAATTTTGGTGTGTTCTTGTCATTGTGGGACCCTTTTATTATACTTATATGTATATTTACTTTTCTAAGACTCTTAGTTTATTAGTGGTTGATGGATACAAGGAGATGAGTGGCTAAGACTTATAGGAGAAATTGGAATTGATTGAATGGGAATGTTATATATGGACATCATTTCAAATTTTTCTAATGAAATTTAATTTTTGATATGTATTTCATTTATGTTATTCCATATCATATCACCTAATAACATCGAATGAGGGAGTGTGATTAGGGGAAAAAATACATTATGATAATGGGATAGAGTGAGAAATTACTTAACTCTACCTATTAAATTTGAATTTGAAATTTATAAATAAAGGATCTATTATATTACATCCACAAAAGAATGAAATGGGCATAAATAGTTTTATTTTTTTCTAATAAAGAGTGTCTAATTAACTTATAATGTCTAAAAAAATTTAAATTGACGAATTTAATGAGTATATAATAGTGGTTTAAATAAAAATTCATTCCTATTAATTTATTTCACTCCCTTTTTTCTATCTTTTATTTTACTCATTAAATGGTTACCTCATTAACCGAGTTATTTTATTAATTTTTTATTCACCTTTATGACACATTAGTGATGATATAAAAATTAGTTTTATCATTATATTTATTATTCCTATTACTTTATGTGATCGACCACATACATAAACTACCATACACCTTGAGAGTTAGGATCTGTTCCAATAATAAAATATAAATTCTAATCATTACCCAAATATTGATGTAATGAAACCCTATTTCCTATCAAAATATTGCAAACCAGTGAATAGAATAAAGCATATTGAGTGTTTGTTGTTTTAGTGACCAATAATTCACCACCACAATTGTGGAATATTCCCTCATATGACATAAAATATTAAAATTAATGTAAAAATAATAACATGGCTATTAGGGAAAATGATGGATTAACAATATTTGAAATTATTTTTATAAATTTTATAATAAAATATTATATAAAAAATTAAATAAAATAATGGATCAATAAATATATGATAATTTATATATGTGTGAAAATTTTCAATAAAATTTTTTTATTTAATTTATAATAATCCTAAATATTTTTCCGGAAATGAATATTTTAATATCCTTATCTATAAATTAATTTTTTATAAATGGATATCAACTTTGGAATAATTATGATGAAATTTGGTATGGGTAATGATCGAGAATCTTTGAGGAATAATAAAATACATTTGTGAAAAGAAAAATATCATGTGAACACCCTATGTTATAATAGTAATGAATTATATAATTTTAGGGTTTTTAGAAAATAATAGAATATTAAAATACATAATTTACTAATAATGTATATGAACCATTATTTAGAAACACTTAATTGATTCGAATTTTGATCCATAATATTTTATTAAAATATTTCATTAAAAAACCATTTCACTTCATGAATATATTTGAATAGAAATATTGTTGACCGTGTTCAAATTTATTCTTCTCTCCCATCATTAGTATCTATTATGAATAGAATCATAGTTAACATTTTTTAACATATGATTCTTGTACTTCATGGTGCACCAGATCCACTAATAGAAATATTATAATCTTCTCTATTTCACTTTTTCTCCAAGATAGAAATCCTAATAAGGTTAATTTATCATATTCTTCCACACACTCTATAATATGACCCGATTTATTTTACTAATATTTTTATATTTATCTTCTAAATGGAAAATGTATCAATGCTTCCCAAGATCATCTATTAGTAATAGTTCAAGTGGGATTTTCCTAGTATCTTAGATCATTCTCATTCTATAATGAATTATTAATTTATCTTCCATAATTACATGTACATATCATAATCATCCTTCATTACATGATAAATGTAGAAAATTATAATTTATTTCCGCTTAAAATAGGGTCAACTATTTCTATTGATAAAACCTCCTATTTTTATCTTTATAAATGATTATAAATCTTCATATTTGAATTAACATATTAATAATTCCATGATATTATAGGATTATTTTGACTTATTATTCTATTAAGATAAGATGGAATCATGACTCATTCATCTAGATATTAATCAATAAAAAAACATAGCATCATTTTATTTATTTTAAAACTTTTTCTACTTTTTTGGACTAATAATACGTATATTTGTTATTTTGCATCATATGTATCTCATTAGAAAGATAAAAATTCTTTATTCATACTCATGTATGTCTTCTATATTCTTAGGATAATATTATGTAAATTTTTTTAAAAATATTACACACTCCTTTATTTATAATTGGTATCAACCAAAATTTCATTCATATCAAATTATATCTAAAGAATTGCTAAATTATACACTATGTTAAAAAATTTATCAACTCTATAATGTTACATATAATTTCATAAATATTATATTTGGAATTTTAAATTATCATTACACTATAGAGTATATTTTAAATGATAGTGTATGATATCCTTTGATACACATAAGTATGAACTTCCATATATATCAATCATATGCTCTGAAATATCTATCATATGTTAGTACAATATATATGTTTTAATATTTTTGATCATTATTCAAGATATATGTCATACGAATGATCTATTATATAATATATATCTTATAGAAAACCTTGCATATAATATAGAAAATGTAACATATCATAGTAAATGTAGTACCCCTGGTTTCTAGTAAGTAACCCTTGATTTATGGTTTTTAAGTGCATGTAGAATATGTGAGATGGTTAGGAAAGTGTGGAGACTTTAAATGTGTAAAAGGGAAAAAAGTGGTGAAACACGGTCTACGCACGGTTTTCCAAACCATGCGTATGTCGTGCGTGCGGTGGTCACTTTGGATAGAAGAGACCGCACGGTGTGCACACGATTTGGGAAAACTGTGCGAGGAGGCCATGCGGAGCACCCCTTCCGAGTAGTGACGACCACACGGTTAGCACAGGATATGACTAACCGTTTGGAGTAACCTAGAAATGAATGTTAGCAAGGCAGTACACACTGCACGATAGGCGCACGATTTGTCTAATCGTGCGGACAAACCATGCGGTCACATAAAGTTAGATCCTAAAATTTTGGATCTAACTCGTTTTGCCTTTGATTTCCTTGTTTAAACTCCTAAGTGGCCCTAACTAGGTATTACTCAACCATGAAGGTTTGAGGACTTCCCACAGGCGTTCCAAAGGCGATTCGAAGGGTTCTCTTGGCGAATCGAAGCTGGGTTCTTAAGGTATGTGATCGTTCTTGATCGGTTGCATAGATCTACTTAGATCTACTTCTTCTCTTCTCTCTTTTTCTTAGATATATGCATGTTATAGGTATATCTAAGGGTGTGGAAGCCAAATATGACACAATTTGGTCTTGGTTGTTTTAAGAGAAGAGATCTAAGGAGGGTTTTTGGAGAATCAGCTCGGTTTTTTTTGGTGTTGTTCATCTATTAGTTGGTTTCGCCTAATTTATTGAGGTAGGTGGATTCACTCTCGATTCATCTTTCTTATAACTTGAAGGCATAGTTAAAATTGATTTAATTTCATTGTTTTGATTGTGAAATTTTGGTGCAAAGCATGTTATAAATCTTCTTCAAGGTTGATTTATGGGTTTTGATGAAATTGTGGAAATTGAATGAATGGTTTATAAAAATTGTTTTCGTTTCTTGATTTTAAAATTGTGATTTTAAAATAAGGATTTTCAAGATTTCGAAAATGGTTTGGGGAAAAAGGTTTTCAATAAAAAGGGTGGTTTTATTGAAATGGTTTTGGCATGGTTGAAATGTTGTTGTTTTTGGGCATACATGGTGTGTGTGTTAATATTTCATTTACAAGGCTTGGATGAAATATGACCTTGTGCTCGGTACCAAAAGTGTAATGGAATATGTGGAATAATTAACTTTTGACGACTTGGTAGATCGACAAGAGACCACTCATGAGTATGGAATTTTCGCAACGATTCATGCATGGGTAATGATGTGATTATGTGAAATGGAATGGTAATTCCAAAATAGAATTGTGAATTTGATTGAAAACTTTTCATGTTGATTTCCTTTTAAAAGATGGTTTTTGGTTGGAAGAATGGTTTTTTGGAAACATTGTTTTGATATGAAACTTGTTATATTGTGAACTGTTTTGGAACTGTTTTATATAAAATGTTTTATGTAAATGTGCTAACATGTTTTATACTAGAGGCATGGGTTGGGAAGTCATCGGGGAAAACCTACTGAGTTTCATTACTCACCCCCTGCTTTGGCACGATGGTGATTTTGCAGATTTCATATACCGGGATGTTGGAAAAGGTAAAGTGTCGCATGTTTATAGCACTACTTCGTGATGATTGCGCTGGTTCGTGAGGTTGGAGCATGGAGCTTGTAGAGCCTTGCAGTATTTGTCTTCTTTGAGTCTTATCGGCTGTATTTCCTCTATTTACTCTGATTTTGTTTTGGTTTCCGTTGTTTCACTTTGGTTGGTTTATTATGAAATAAATTGCAGAACTATCATGCGTTTAAATCATGCATCATATAGTGGTTGTATGGAGATGTTTATTTAGTTTGCATGGTTTGTTGGTTGTTTTAATTTAAAGGGTAAATCGTCCCCGATGTGTTTTGAAACCCTTCGGCATTTATTGCCAACCTTTGGCACCTCGGGGATATCACTTAAAGCCATATAATGACTCATTGAGCTCTCAAGCCAATGAGATTTGGAGGGTCATTACAAATGGTATCAGACTGGTCCTTCCTTTGAGGTACAAATGGTACCAACTTGTTGGGTCCTTTCCTAACAACTGTTTATTGATGTTATTGGTCTTGGAGTTGAAATTCCTTCTTGTCTATTCCTTGGGTTGGAATCTTAGAAAGGATTAGGATTGTCGGAACATGAAATGTATAGCATAAAGGGACGTAGCTAACCCCTTTATGATGAACATCAATTTACCAGGGAGTTGGGTATATAAGTGTTTTGAGACACTTATAGAATGTTGAAAATCTCATTTTCATGGGTTTAGAAAATGAGATGAGAATGGAATGCATTGTAGAAGAAAGACTTCCCACTAGGACTATATAAATCATTTTGAGAAATGAATTATGGTTTGATGAAAAAGTGTGTTTTATGAAAATTTGATTCCTGTTTTCAAATGAAAGACCTTGAAAAGATAATGGTTGCTGAATTTTGAAATTAGATTGATTTTCGAAAGAAATAAAAGATCTGTTTTAGAAATAATTGGAAATCAATGTTGTGATAGTGATGTTAATGGAATTTAAATTCTATGACTTCAGTTGCTAGGAAGTGAGACTAACATCGTGCATTGTTTTTATAGAAAATGGCACCTGTTAGATGTCGTAGAAACCAAATGGAAGAGGTTGCGGAGAATGTGGTCGCACTTGAGCCACAGGTGAACTAGCAGTTAATCTAATTTATAGTTCAAGCATTCTAAGTGGTGGACACGTGGAATCATAGGGATGAGTCAAGGCATGCAGACTATTCCGTCCAATTCCAAAAGCAGCATCCACCCATCTTTCAGGGTGATTCTGAACTAGAAAAGGCTGAGGTGTGGCTGAGTAGGATGAATCGTATCTACGATTTCATCAGCACACTAGAGTATATAAAAGTAAAGTTGGCAACGTATATGCTTGAGGATCTTGCATGACAGTGGTGAGAGCTAGTGGTGCAGGCTAAGGTGGATCAAGGCCTAAGCTGGGAGTAATTTCAGGAATTGTTTAATAAAAAATTCTATCCCCACACGTTCAGGATCTAGAGGACAACTTAATTTTTCAACATGAAGCAGGAGAATCTATCTATCATGGAGTATGCAGCAAAATTCATGAATTTAGTACGCTTTTCACCGGAAGTTAGTGCAATTGCATCTCTAAAGGTACACATTTCTGAATCAGGGTTGTGGCAGGGGATTCGCCCGAAGATAGTTGTGCTCAGTATTACGGATTATACAGAGATGGTAAACAGAGCCACAATAGCAGGAAGAGACATCTCAGAAGTTATGGGAGGAGTATGTATGATGATACCTACGGGAACGGGTGGGAACTCTAATGCTGGGAACAAGCGGAAGAGGGACACCTACTTCCAAGGTGGGAGTGCGAATCAGAATTAGACGGCTGGATCGGTGAATCTTCCTCCACAACCCATGATGATGGTTGGATGTTTTCAATGTGTGCAATTGATCACATGAAACAAGAATGTACAACAACACCTAAATCATGTAACACTTTTAACAAGATGGGGCATCTTCAGCGTTATTGTCACAGTGCTCCGAGGTCGGGTGCGCGTGACACTTCCTAGGCGTCGCAAGAATCTTATGCTTCGATAGGGAGAGGATTGAAAAAACAGTCTCGCCAGCAGAACAGATCTAGTTATGGTGATTCCAGGAATACCATGACTCCTCAGGCAAACCAATGTCAAAAAGGCAATTAGGAGAAAAGTGCACCAACAAAGCAATTGAATGGAGCAGAACAGGTAATTGTGGATGACTAGTCTAGACCGTGTATGGTGAGAGGTATGATTCTTTTGAATTCTACCCTCATGCAAGCTTTGTTCGATACTGGTTCATTGCATTCTTTTCTTGCTTCTCATATTTCTGATTTTCTAAACTTAAGAGTTGAAATGATGCCCTCTGTGATAAAACTTCAAACACCTCTCGGTGAAAGGGAATGTAGAGACATCGTGTGTAGAGCATATTCTATAACTGTTCATGGAGCTGAGATGAAATGGGATTTCTCTATGCTGGAGATGGATGTCTATGATATTGTCCTGGGTATGGATTTGTGGATAGTTTTTATGGCTCACATCGACTCTTATAGCAGAACAGTCAGTTTCGTGACTGAGAACGGCATCAATCATCTCTTTAGAGAAGAATGAGTGGTGAAGGCCGGTGGAACGGGCTTGTTGGCACCAGCAGTGGCATCAATCTCTTACCAGTTGGATATGATAAACATGGAATTGATGGATGAGATCACGAATAATAGTTTTCTAGTAATCATGGATCAATTTCTTGATCTATTTCCTGAAAACCTCTTAGGGTTACCACCTTTGAGAGAAGTGGAATTTATGATTGATCTCCTTCTAGGGATTAGTCGAATCTCACTTCCATCTTATGGGATGACACCAATAGTGTTAAAGGAATTGAAATTGTAGTTGGAACAACTGGAAAGAAAAAGTTTTATTTGGCCAAGCATGTCTCCATTGGAAGCACCAGTTTTGTTTGTAAAGAATGCATATGAAACTTTGAGGCTGTGTGGATTATCGTAAACATAACCAAGTTATGATAAAGAATAGATATCCACTTCCACGCATTGATGACCTATTTGATCAATTGAGGGGAGCTTAGTGGTTCTCCAAGATTGACTTGTGGTCAAGATATCACCAGTTGTGAGTTCGGAAGGAGGATATTCCGAAGACAGCCTTCAGAAGCAGATATGACCACTACAAATATGTAGTCATGCCTTTTGGTCTTACGAATTCACCTGTGGTCTTCATGGATTTGATGAATCAGATATGTCAGGCATATCTGGATTCTTTTGTTGTGGTGTTTGTGGATGACATATTGGTTTATTCAAGAACTAGGGCTGAGCATGAGCAACACTTGGCGACAGTGTTGGAAATCTTGAGGAACCATCAGTTGTATGCCAAATTATCAAAGTGCGATTTTTGGATATAAGAGGTACGTTTTCTGGGCCATGTAGTTTCTGAGAAAGGTGTTTTAGTGGATCCAGAAATGATAGAAGCTGTTCTTTCTTGGAAACCGCCAAAGAATGACTTTGAAATACAAAGTTTTCTTGGACTATCTGGTTTTTATTGATGCTTTGTGCGTGACTTCTCACAACTAGTATCGCCTATGAAAACACTGAAAAAGAAAAATAGTGCATTACAATAGACTGAGGAATGTCAAAGGTCCTTTCAAGAGTTGAAGGTCCGCCTTACATCTGCACCCATCTTGATCTTTCCAGAATCAGGATAGGGGTATGTGGTGTATTTTGATGCTTCAGGATCAGGGTTGGGATATGTTCTCATGCAAGGGGAGACCATGTTGTTTTTTATGGGTCAAGGTAGTTGAGGGTGCATGAGAATAATAACCAAACACATGAATTGGAATTGGCTGCAGTCATCCATGCTTTGAAGACATGGAGACATTATCTCTTTGGTGAGAAATTTACTGTGTTTACGGATCACAAAATCTTAAAACACATTTTATCACAACGAGATTTGAATCTGAGGAAGAGGAGATGGATGGAGTATCTTCAAATTTTTGAATTTGACTTGATGTATACACCAAGTAAGGGAAATTCGGTGGCCAATGCATTAAGCAGAAATTCATATGCTCAGTTGGTTAAAGAAGCTTCATGGGAGTGGCAATTGATGTCGGTCTTAGCTGACATGCATGTGGAATGTGAAAAACGAGGTGATGATGTGGTTTTATTTTCAGCTATTCTTGTTCCTAATTTAGTGGAGAGAGTAAGGGAGGCACATGAATCTGATCTAGACTGTGTTGCAATGAGTTCAAAACTCAATGGTGGGGAGACCATTGAGGGATGGAATATGGATGGGAGTTCAGTTTTGTGGTTTCGAGATCAGATGGATGTACCATTAACTTCTTAAGAACAAATCCTTCATGCTTACCACCATTCCATATGGGTTGTACATCCAGGTACAAAAATGATGTACAAGGTGTTGAAGACGCAATTTTGGTGGAGCGACATGAAAAGAAAGGTGGCCGAGTACGTCTCACGGTGCTTAACTTGTCAGCAGGTTAAAGTAGAGCATCAGAGACTAGCTGGTATGTTACAGTATTTACCTATCCCAGTGTAAAAATAGGATCATATAGATATGGATTTTGTTACAGGTCTTCCAAGAACGGTCAAAAAACACGATTCCATTTGGGTGATAGTGGATCATCTAACCAAGTCAGCCCATTTTATCTCTATTCGTGAAACTAATACGGTGGAAGATCTTTAAAAAATATATATTTGGGAAGTGGTAAAGAGACATGGTGTACTAGTGTATATTGTGTCAGATAGAGATCCGAGGTTTACATCTCATTTATGGAAATCCTTACAACAAGCCCTGGGGACTCAGTTGATGACGAGCACAGCGTATCATCCTCAGACGGATGGTAAATCTGAGCGGATGATACAGACATTTGAATACATGTTGTGGGATTGTGTAATAGATTTTTGGGGCGCATGGGAGGAGAATATACCCTTATTGGAGTTCTCATACAATAACATTTATCAAGCTTCAATATGCATGGCTCCATTTGAAGCATTGTATGGGTGTCCGTGTCGTTCTCTACTATGTTGGGTGGAAACAGGTGAAACTTCACTAGTTGGGCCGATCCTTGTCCCAGAAACAATGGAGAAGTTATAGTTGATTAGAAAGAGGATAGAGACAGCTTAGAGTCGTTAGAAATCTTATGTAGATCACCACCGAAGACCCTTGTCATTTGCGGTGAGTGATCATGTCTTTTTGAGAATCTCTCCAAGGCTTGGACATCATCTTTTTGGGAAGAAAGGAATGTTATCTCCTCGATATATAGTCCCTTTTGAGATATTGGAATGAGTTGACAGGTGGCATATCGGTTAGCCTTACCACCAGGGTTCAGTGCAGTGCATAATGTGTTTCATGTATCTCAGTTGATGAAGTATGAGCCTGATCCTGACCATGTGATAAGATGGGATCACGTTGACCTAGAGCCAGATGCTTCATTGGTACAAATCCAGGTGTGGATTGTGGATAGACAGGATAAAGTCTTTTGTGGAAAAAGCATCATCCTAGTGTGGGTTTTGTCGCAACATGGTCATATTCAGGAAGAGACATGGGAACACGAGAAAGAAATGAGAGAGCAGTGGACAGAACTCTTTCAGACAAACATTGGTTTTCTACATTCCATAGACGGAAATGCAAATGGTGGGGAGAATGTAGTACCCCCAGTTTCTGGTAAGTAACCCTTGTTTTATGCTTTTTATGTGCAAGTAGAATATGTGAGATAGTTGGGAAAGTGTGAAACTTTAAATGTGTAAAAGGAAAACAAGTGGTGATGCACGGTCTTCGCACGATTTTCCAAACCGTGCGGAAGTCGTGCATACGGTGGTCACTTTTGATAGAAGAGACCACACGGTGTGCGCATGGTATGGGCAAACTGTGCGAGGAGGCCTTGCGTAGTGCCCCTTCCAAGCAGTGATGACCACACAGTTAGCGCACAATTCGACTAACTGTGCGGACTAACCGTGCGGTAAATGTTAGCAAGGCAGTATAGACCGCATGGTTGGCGCACGGTTTGTCTAACCGTGCAGACAAACAATGCAGTCACTTAATGTTAGATCCTAAAATTGTAGATCAAACTTGTATTTCCTTTAATTTCCTTTTTTAAGCTACTAAGCGGCCCTAACGCGGGATTACTCTCCCTTGAAGGATGGAGGAATTCTTCCAAGCATTCCGGAGGAGATTCGAAGGGTTATCCGGGCGGATTGAAGGTCGATTCTTAAGGTATGTGATTGTTCATGATCGGTTTCTTAGATCTACTTAGATCTACTTCTACTCTTCTCTCATTTTCATAGATCTACTATGACAACCCTGCTTATTTTAAAAACATAAACATTATTTATTACATAAAATATTCACTTGATACAACATGGAAGATCAAGAGGTCTAGTGTCTTTGGGGCTTTTGATCATTACATAACAACTTAATCATGAAATACAACATCTTTATTGAAAACATCCTTTAAATGACTAATACATTTTCTCATACTTAGCATTGCATGGGATAACCTGAGGACATGCAAAAGAAAAGTGGTGAGCTATAAAGCACAGTAAGGGAACAAACATGGAATACATGAGAGGTACAATACATGTTAGACAATAGGCATATAAATAGAGAATAAGAGAAACATGAACATAAATTCATGATAAAGCATGATAAACATACATGGGAATGTGGCAACAACACTTAACATGGAATTAGCATGAGCCAAGGCTCATTGCACATGGAGCATGAGTAAATCCACATTGCACATGTAGCCTGAGTAAACCCTCATTGAACATGAATTAGCATGATTCAAAACTCATTGCACATGACCAATCATGATACTATACTTTACCCAATGCATTAGAGCGCTATAAGGGTGCACCCTTCTTAATCATTTCATTTCATGCATAAGTGTGCCACATGGATCATAAAACATGGATTCATAAAACATAATCATTTATTCTATGACAAAGGAATGTGGAATAAAACTTTATAATCAATACATAAATTTGAATGAAGGTGAATCCCCTTGATGGAGAAATGGGCATGATATTCACTATACAATGGCATTGGCTTAGAAAATCGGTGTAATTTTGGCAGTGTAACGGTGTGATATAAGAATTCATAAAAAATGGTTGATGAGGGAGAAAGGGGTGTCTCATCATATATACATGAAATGGACAGTAAGGAGGTAATATAAATACATTTCCCAACAATTTTAATGGAATTTATATTCATGATACAAAATTATTGCTTGAATGTAAATGAGGTGAGAGAAGTTCCTTTTGGAATTTCGACATAGTACAAGTGTACATGGGAGGCATTTAATGATAGATAAAGGGGTCTTCCATCATTAAAACAATAAGACGGAAGTATGGGGGGGGGGGGTTAGAAACCATACCCTAGTATTTAAAATTGAAATTAAAAGGGCATAAACATATTATGAAAATTGGACAAAAAAATGAAAGGACGAAAAACCCTTACTAGGAAGTGTGATTCCAAAGGCTTGAGAGAGGCTTGAGAGAGGCTTTTTGGGAGCTTGAGGCACCTTGGGAGGATCCTAGAGAAAGTAGGGTAGAGGTTGGACGAACTCTAAAGGCTTTTAGTGAGGAGGATGTGGGAGCGTGGGTGGGTTTATATAGGAAAGGTGAGTGATTTCTTTATTATTTAGGTTTGGGAACCCTTACATTAAACTAATCCAAAATACAAATCAGATCATGGTTTTTGCCCATGGTTTTCGGAAAATGGGAGAAGAAAACAATATTTTATGAGGATAATGTCCGATCTTCTTTAAATAATGGGGTTGCTTATGTGGAGGGGAGTCACACTCCCATGGAAAATAATTTAAAAAGACAAGATGTTTAATAAATATTGAGGGGTCAAATAATGCTTTGTAAAATAAGTCAAACAAACCCAAAATAACATTATTGAAATGGTAAAACATATATTGGTAGAAAATAAAGCTTATAGTATTTTATTACATCACTATTGGTTCATTATGATGTCATAAAACACATTATATATTTAAACGGTATTTAATTTTTACCCAAAAAGTTGACTATCTCAGAAAATAATGAAAAATTCACAGTTGGATAATTTCGACGTCCTGATTCCAGAAATAACATTTATTTTATCTAAATAATTTTATAAATATTTTAATTTTCACTTTTAAAATAAAAACCGATATTTATCAAAAATTCACTGGTTTTGACAAAAATGGCTTTCAAACCTTAATAAAAATTACTATTGCATTCATAAAATTATAAGATCATTTAATAAAAGTTATAATAATAATAATAATAATAATATTTTATCAATGTATTATTTAATTCAAAAATCCATTAATTCATCAAAACAGATTTCTTAGCGGAATATTAACTAAAAATACTATTTGTGCTTAAAAAAAACTATTTACAAAGTGTCAATAATGACAAAAAGGTATAATCATTATTATATTCAAAAATATTGTACATGAAAATTGTACTACATATTTCTTACATAAACCCTTAAAATAGCCACATAATTCCTATGGGTAAGGTGTGCGATGGTGACAGACACCTGGGATGGCTCAGATAACATCGCTTGAGTGGTAATCTCTATCAACTTCCACTTTTCCCATAGACAGTCCAGTTTGAGCTTGACATGATGAAGCTCAACATGGGATTGGTCAAGAGCGAAACCCAAAGATGCCACCTCTTTTCCGAGCTCTGACAAATGGTCTTCGTATGGAGAAATATTATTGGATGAGGCCATCGATTCCTTTGTCTGAGTAAATTTGGATTGTTAAAGCCCTATATTTATACTAATCATGTGATCACTGTTCGACAACTATATTAGCAATGGTCAAAATTCATAAAATAAAACCTAAGAAGTTGAAATTTTATATAAAATTTTTAAAAAAGATACATTTAATTATATTAAGAGGGATTTCCATTAATGAAACTTTGGGTCGTTACAATATTCCCTCAAGAAATTTCGCCCAAGAAATTTCATTTTCCCACATTAAAACAGAGGTGGGTAACTCAGCTTCATCATTTCCTCCGATTCCCAAGATGCTTATTCAAACTTGTGGTTTCGCCAAAACACCTTGAAGAGGGGCATTGTCTTATTTTGTAGAACTTTTTCTCTACGATCTATGATCTTCATTGGTTGCTCCTCACAAGAAATATCATCCTCCAACTGTACCACCTCAGAAGATAGTATATGTGAAGGGTATGGTATGTAATTTCTTAAGAGGGACACATGAAAGACATCATGTACTTTGGACATGGTATGTGGAAGTGCTAGTCGATAGGCCACAGCCCCGACATGATCTAGAATCTCAAAGGGGCCGATGTACCTTGGACTTAAATTACCTTTCTTTCCAAACCTCATGACCTTATTCCATGGAGATATGCGTAGAAAAACCATGTCTCCAGCTTTAAACGCAATGTCTCATCAACGATTATCAGCATAACTCTTTTGTCGACTCTTGGATACCTTGATATGCTGCTGAATGGTTTTCACCTTCTCCACCATTTCCTCAACCATTTCTGGTCCAAGAATCTTACATTCACTGACCTCATCCCAACACGCCGGTGTTCTGCACCTTTTCCCATAAAGGGCTTCATATGGTTCCATTTGGATGCTCGAGTGGAAACTATTATTATAAGAGAACTCAACTAGAGGAATATGTTGATATCATCCTCCTTTAAAGTCCATTGAGAATTCTCTCAACATGTCCTCAGGTGTTTGGATAGTCTGCTCGGATTGGCCATCAGTTTGAAGATGATAGGACGTAACGAAGTTCAGTTCAATATCCAGAGCATTTTGAAGACTCTTCCAAAACATAGAGGTGAATATTGGATCTCGGTTAGAACCAACAGATAGTGGCACTCTATGCAGTCCTACCACTTTCCTGATATATATCTGTTCCAGTTGATCCAATGAGAAATCCTCCCAAATAGCAATGATGTTTTCAGTCTTTGTAAGATGATCCACCACAACCCAGATTGCATTGTTGCCTTTGGATGTCCTCAGAAGTCGAGTGACAAAGTCCATGGAGAGGTTCTCCCATTTCCATTCTGGTATGTGCAATGGTTGCATCATCCACTTAGACTTCTGCCTCTATGCCTTCACTTGCTGGCACACCAGGCACTTTGATATATATTCAGCGATCTCCTTCTTCATATTATCCCACCAAAAGTTTTCTCGGAGATCCCGATACATCTTTGTGCTCCCTGGGTGAATAGAGAAATTTGAACTATGTGCATCAAACAAAAGATCCTTATTTAGATACGGACATGATGGACCACATAGTCATTTCCCAAATCGCACAATTCCTTCTTCATTAACATTGAACTCTGAGGATTTCCCCTTTTTGGTAGCTTCCACTTTTTCTTGAATTCTCACATCATCCTTTTGACCATCCTTTAACATTTCCAAAAGAGACGGTTGAGAAATCATTTGTGAAAGGATTGATGATGTTCCCTTCATTATGATTCCCATGTACATCTTCATCAACTCTAATAAGATTAGATCCTTCTCAATTCTCATCATTGATATAATCACAGGGTCCTTTCTACTTAGGGAATCTGCCACCTGGTTCACTTTCCCCGCATGGTAATGTAGTGAACAGTCATAATCCTTAAGGATCTCTATCCCTATTCTCTAGCTCATATTAAGCTCTTTATGTGTGAATACATATTTATGACTCTTGTGGTCTGTATATATCTCACATTTCTCCCCATAGAGAAAATGCCGCTAGATTTTCAAGGCAAATATCACCGCCGCCAACTCCAGATCATACGTTGGATAGTTTTTCTAATGTATTTTCAACTGCCTTGAGGCATATGATATCACTTTATCATTCTGCATCAGCCCACAACCTAATCCCTTCTTCTAAGCATCACTGAATACCACAAAAATTCCCCCACTTGTGGGTAAAGTGAGCACATGTTCAATGATAAGCCTCATTTTCAACTCTTTGAAGCTTTCTTCACATTCATCACTCTAAGAAAACTTTACTCCCTTTTGAGTTAGCTTGGTAAGAGGTTTGGACAATCATGAGAAATTTCTCACAAATCATCGATAATATCTAGCTTACCCCAAGATGATACGGATATCCGTTACCGATGTTGGCCTTGTCCATCCCTCAAATGCATCTGTTTTGGAGGGATCCACATATATCCCATTACTTGTGATGATATGGCCCAAGAATGATACCTCCTTTAACCAGAACTCACATTTTTTGTACTTTGCATAGAGATTCTCCTTGCGTAAAGTCTCTAGTATAGTTCTTAAATTCAATTCATGATCCTCCTTGGTTTTGGAGTATATTAGAATATCATCTATATAGACTACCAAATATTTGTCAAGGTAATCTATAAAGACTATATTCATCAAGTTCATAAATATTTATGGAGAATTAGTGAGTCGTAAAGGCATTGCTATGAATTCATAGCGCCTGTATCTTGTACGAAAAGCAGTCTAGGGGACATTTTCCATCTTCACCCTTACTTGATAATATCCCGACCGCAAATCTACCTTGGAGAAGTATTATTATCCACACAGTTAATCAAACAAGTCATCGATCCGTGGTAGAGGATACTAGTTCTTTATCGTGATTTTGTTAGGTTCATGATAATCGATGCAAAGCCTCATTGACCCTTCCTTCTTCTTGATGAAGAGGACTGGTGCACCCCATGGTGAAGAACTTGGGCATATAAACCCTTTATCCAGATTCTCCTGTAGTTATTTCATCAGATCTTCAAGATCCATGATATCCATTCTATATAGAGTCTGGGATATTGGTATTTCCCCTGGAAAATGTTCAATTGAGAATTCAACATCTCTTCTAGGAGGAAGACCAGGCAGTTCCTCAGGAAACCCTTCAGCGAATTCCATCACAATAGGCATGTCTTCAAGGATGGTTGTTTCCTTGGACTCAATCATCTGAGCCAGATATGCGTGCTCATAGGGCAATAATATCCACACTTGAGATGATGGAGCTAAATAAGATTCATCATCCTCCTTTCACTTGTACAAATTCGGGGGTTGATTCTCCACATGGAGTGTGATTTCCCTCTCACGACAATTTATATTGGCTTTATATAAGGAAAGCCAATCCATGCCACGAATTTAATCAAATTCCAGTAGAGGGAGTATTAAAAGGTTCTTCGGGAAGTTAAATCCACATATTATAATAGGGAAGGACTTATATTGATGTGATACAATGATTGCCCCATTTTCCATACTCACCGACATCTTCACTTGCATGATTTTTTGTGGTGCTGGGATTGTTCTACTAAACATTCGAGATACAAAAGAATGCGTATAACATGAATCAAAAAGTACATTCACTATCCTTGAATGAATAACTAGCGTACCTATCACCACATCATTTTCGGGGTTCACTTCGGCAAAAGTGATGGAAAAAGATCATCCATGCTTCCTTGGAGGTTATTGGTTTCCTCTGAAAACATTTAGATTAGGGCACTGATTTGAATGATGCCCTAGTTCTTTGCAGTTGTAGCAATGAACAATGTGTTGAGGTTCGAACGGAGCATTCCTATCCTATGTTGCAGCCGAGGGTCTTTCTTGACAACAATTAATAGCATGGTTCCCTTCAATTCCACACCTAAATCATTTCCTCATCCCCTTCAGGCAATTTCCAGGGTGCTTCTTTCCGCACTTTTGGCAAGTGGGGTGCTGGATCTTCTTAGCACCGTTGGATTTATCCATCGGACCACCAGCATTGAAGTCCACCTTACGCTTCTTGTCCCCATGATACCCCTATGATTCCATGATCTCTATTTTGACCTTGAGGGCACATCAGAAAATTTCCTCATAGTTGTGGATTTCACGGATCACTACTGCTTTCTGTAGGCTAGGCTTCATCCCACCAAATAAGTGGTCAACCTTGCATTTTGGGGTAACGACAAAAATGGAATCATATTGTGCAAATCTTGGGAAGTTTTCCTCATATGCTCCAACAAATTCTTCTCCTCTTTGCTTGAGGGAAAGGATGTCACTTTCCATCTTAAGACGGAGGGTGCGCGGAAAATATTTATCGAAAAACATCTTCCAGAAATCCTTCAATTCAACCACCTCGATCTCCTCCTTAGGCTTTGTATTTTTGATCAACGTCCACCATTGATCAGCTTCACCTTCCATATGATAAGCCGACAGGAGAACCTTCTCATGTTCAGATCATTGAAGGATGGGGGATATCTTTTCAATGGAGTTGATCCATTGTTCAGTGATCGTGGGATCAGATGATCCAGTAAAAGTCGGAGGCCTTTGTCTCATAAAGATCTCGATAACGACTTGTTCCTTCTTAGGGGCGTTTGGACATTCCTCTTGACACATGTTTCTATTCAAAGACTGATTTAGCTAATAGAGAAGTGTGATAAAGTTTGTGATTCCCGCTCCCATTGGATTGGGAATCTCAATAGTATAGTCATCACACTTATCCTCACATCGGTTATTAGCCCAAGTCCTCATATTACAATCCATTCACTGGAATAAAAGGAAAGTTAGGGGGTAACACATAAAGGGTAATCCAAATACAAAAGTTGATGACTTTTAAATAAAATTTTATTTCCTTAACTCATGAGTCTATAGGCTTCAATCTAGGATTTTCATGATCTATTTTCTAACATATATTCTTAGGGGCATTTTTTTAATTCCCTTAATAAGGGTTCATACTAAGCTTGTGAATTTATCAAAACATATCCCCTGGGAGTGTCCTAAACAAGAGTGCAGCAAGGCCCGTTGTCGTGCACCAGTTCCCATTCGAGTCTTGCTCAATGCGGTGTTTTCGGGTTTTACCCCTAGGATGCATCTATTCCAGAGCCGCCTCTACCTGCTCGTACCCAGATAGTGATGAATTTTCTTGAAAAACCACTTATTCATTACATAACAAAACTTAGGGATGTTTTTATTATACTTAGTCTTGTCTCTAAGACTTTACTTGGTTTTTCTAATCCAAATCCCAAAAAAACTAAACCTATCCTCTGATACCAACTATGACAACCCTGCTTATTTAACAAACTTAAACATGATTTATTACATAAACTATTCACTTGATACAACATGGAAGATCGAGAGGTCTATTGTCTGGGGATTTTGATCATTACATAACAACTAAAAACATGAAATACAATATCTTTATTGAAAACATCTATTACATGACCACTACATTCCCTCGTACTTAGCATTGCATGGGATAACCTGAGGACATGCATAAGAAAAGGGGTGATCTATAAAGCCTAGTAAGGGAATAAACATAGAATAAATGAGGAGGAAAATACATGTTATACAATTGTAATATCAATAGACCATAAGAGAAACATGAACATAAAGTCATGATAAAGCATGATAATCGTAACATGGAAATGTGGCTACAACACTTAACATGGAATTAGCATGAGCCAAGACTCATTGCACATAGAGCATGAGTAAATCCTCATTGCACCTGAAGCACCAGTAAACCCTCTTTGCACATGAATTAGAATGATTCAACACTCATTTCACATGACGTATCATGATAATATACTTTACCCAATGCATTGGACCACTATAAGGGTGCACCCTTCTTAAACATTTCATTTCATGCATAAATGAGCCACATGGATCATAAAACATGGATTCATAAATCAAAATCATTTATTACACGAAAAAAGAATGTGGAATTAAACTTTATAATAAATAATTAAATGTGAATTAAGGTGAATACCCTTGATGGAGAAATGGACATGGTATTCACTACACAATGGCATTGGCGTAGAAAATCAGTGTAATTTGTGCAGCGTAACGACGTGATATAAGAATTCATAAAAATGTTTAATGAGAGATAAATGGGTGTCTCATAATATATACATGAAATGGACAGTAAGGAGGTCATATAGATATATGTACCAACAATTTTAATGTAATTTAGATTCATGATACAAAAGTATTGCTTGAATGTAAATGAGGAGAGAGAAGTTCCTTTCAGAATCTCAGCATAGTAACAGGTGTACATGGGAGGCTTTTTGATGAGTAAGAAAGGGTTCTACAATCATTCAAAAATAAGAGGGAAGTATTTCAGAGGTGAGAAACCATACCCTAGAATTTATAAATGAAATTAAAAGGGCATAACAATACTATGAAAATTGGAAAAAAAATGGAAGGAAGAAAAACCCTTACTTGGAAGTGTGCTTCCAAAGGTTTGAGAGAGGATTGAGAGAGGATTTTTGGGAGCTTGGGGCACCTTGGTAGGATTATAAAGAGATTAGGTCAGAGGTTGGATGAACTCAAAAGGCTTTTATTGAGGAGGAAGTGGGAGCTTGGGCGGGTTTACATAGGAAAGGTGACTGAATTCTTTATTATTTAGGTTTGTGACCCCTTACATTAAACTAATCCAAACCACAAATAATAACATGGTTTTTTTCCATGGTTTTTTGGAAAAGGTAAGAGGAAGAAAATATATTATGAGTCCAAAGTCCGATATTCTTAAAATAAATGGGTTGCTTATGTGGAGGTGAGTCACAATCCCATGGAAAATAATTTAAAAAGACAAGATGTTTAATAAGTCTTGAGGGGTCCATTAATTCTTTTTAAAATAAGTCAAACAAACCAAAAATCACATTCTTTTAATGTTAAAACATATATTGGCCGAAAATATAGCTTATATTATTTTATTACATCAATATTCGGTCATTATGATGTCATAAAATACATTATATATTTAAACGGTATTTAATTTTTACCAAAAAATTTGACTGTTTCAGAAAATTATGAAAAATTCACTGTTGGATAATTTCGACATCCTAATTCCAGAAATAACATCTATTTTATCTAAATAATTTTCTAAATAAGTTAATTTTCAATTTTAAAATAAAAACTGACATTTATAGAAAATTCACGTGTTTGGACAAAAATGGCTTTCAAACCAGAATAAACATTACAATTGCATTCCTAAAATTATAAGATAATTTAATAAAAATTAATTTAATAATAACAATAATAAAATTTTATTAAAATATTATTTAATTAAAAAATCCACCAATTCATCATAAAAGATTTGTTATCTGAATATTAACTAAAAATACTATTTGTTCATTAAAAAAACTATTTACAAAGTTTCAATAATGAAAAGAAGGTGTATTCATTATTATATATGAAAATAATGAACATCAACATAGAACTAGCGATTTTTTACATAACCCCTTTAATCAGCCGCATAAGAGCTAAGGGTAAGGTGTGCGATGGTGACAGACTCTTGGGCTGGCTCGGTTAACATCGCACAAGTGGTAATCTCTATAAACATACACTTTTCTCGTAGATGGGCTCGTTAGAGCATGACATGATGAAGCTCAGGTTGGTCTTGGTCAAGAGCGAAGCCCAATGATGCCAACTCTTTTCCGAGCTCCGACAAATGGGCTTCGTTTGCAGCAATTCTACTGGATGAGGCCATCGTTTCCTTTGTCTGAGTAAATTGGGTTTGTTAAATCCATATATTTATACTAATCATGTGATCACTCTTCAACGGCTATATTAGAGACGATCCAAATTCTTAACATAAAACCAAGGAAGTTGGCATTTTATATAAACATTTTACATAAGGAGACATTTAATTAGATCAAGAGGGATTTCCATTAATGAAACTTTGGGTCATTACAACTATGCCTATTATGGGTATATCTAAGGGTGTGGACTCCAAATATGACAAGATTTGGTCTTGGTTTTGTTAGGAGAAGATATCTAAGGAGGTTTTTTGGACAATCGTCTCGTTTTTTTGGCGTTCTTCGTCTATTGGTTGGTTTCGTCTAATTTATTGAGGTAGGTGGCATCACTCTCGAATCCTCGTTCTTAGAACTTGATGGCTTAGTTCAAATTGATTTAATTGATTGGTTTTGATTATGAAATTTTTGTGCAATGCATTTTATAAATCTTCTTTAGTGTTGATTTATGGGTTTTGATGCAATTTTTGGAAATTGAATTAATGGTTTGTACAAAGTGTTTTGGTTTCTTGATTTTATATTGGTGATTTTAAAATTTGGATTTTCTGGATTTGGAAAATGGTTTGGGGAAAACGATTTTCAATAAAAAGGGTTGCTTTAATGAAATGGTTTTGGCATGGTTGAAATGGTGTGGTTTTTGGGCATACATGGTGTGTGTGTTCATATTGCATTTACGAGGCTTGGTTGAAATATAACCTTGTGCTCGGTGACAAATGAGTAATGACACATGGGGAATAATTACCTTGTGACGACTTGGTAGATCAACGAGAGACCGCAAATGAGTATGGAACTGTCACAACGATTCATGCATGGGTAATGATGTGATTATGTGAAATGGAATGGTTATGCCAAAATGGAATTGTGAATTTGATTGAAAACATTGCTTGTTTCTTTTCATGGAAAAGTTGGTTTTTGGTTGGAAGAATGGTTTTGCTGGAAACATGGTTTTGATATGAAACTTGTTATATTGTGAACTGTTTTGGTACTGTTTTATATAAATTGTTTTATATTAATGTGCTAACATGTTTTATCCTAGAGGCATGGGTTGGGAAGTCATCGGGGAAAACCTACTGAGTTTCATTACCCACCCCCTGCTTTGGTATGATGGTCCTTTTGCAGATGTCATATACCAGGATGTTTGGGAAAGGCAATGTGTCAAATGTTTATACACTACTTCATGATGCTTGGGTTGGTTCGTGATGTTGGAGCATGGAGCTTTTGGAGCCATGGAGTCTTCATTGACTTTGAGTCTTTCCAGTTGTCTTTCCTCTGTTTACTCTGATTTTTTTTGACTTCCGTTGTTGCACTTTTTTTGGTTTATTATGAAATAAATGGCTGAACTATATTGGGTTTAAATCATGCATCATATATTGGTTTTATAGAGATGGTTATTTAGTTTTCAAGGTTTGTTTGTTTTTTTCATTTAATGGGTAAATTGTCCCCCATGTGTTTTGAAACCCTTCGGCATTTATTTCCAGCCTTTGGCACCTCGAGGATGTCGCTTAAGGCCAAGTAATGACTCGTTGAGCTCTCAAGCCAATGATAATTGGTGGGTCATTACAATAAAACTCTCATTTTTGCTTATATATCAACCTGGTAATGTTACATATCATAGTGAGATATAATAAATTATAATTTAATTTTTAGAGGGATATTACTTAAGGATTTATTATGTTTTCTCATCTAAATAAAAATTCCTGAAGATAATTAAATCTATTCACTAACTATTCAAGAATTATTTAGGATTCTATAATCACAGTACATTATCTTAAAAATATCAAAAGTTTTTCAAAATATATCAATCCTTTAAAATTATATTTTTTAGAATTCACAATGAAACATGAATCATATGTGTAATCCTCATTTATTAGTTTAATATATCTTCAATTTCCTCATTATTTATATCATAAAAATAAATTATATTTATCCTTTAAAAAAGTTTGATAAATATTTTATGTAGAAAAATTTATGCTTGATAACACATGGGTTAAATATCTATTTAATTCAAAACCCACATTAAAAAATATTTATAGTAGACTAATTCAAAAATTCATTATTATATTATGTTTTACTGTTCCCTAAAAATCATTCAAAATTTTTCACTGAATATCATTATTCATTCTCAATACTCTGAAAATTCCAATGATGTGGAATCATGAATATATAATTATAAAGAAATTTCTAATTTGACCATATGCTTTATGATTTTCTATAGAAAGAATAAATTGTTCAAGAAGCCATGTTTCAAATGAAAATAATATATTAAAGGAACTTGGAAAAGGGATTGAAAAATGGATGGAAACTGAAATTAGATTAATTATTGTGAATGAAAGTGAGAAAGACATGTTAAGAGTGACTGTTTAATGTTGAAATAAACGAAAATGTTTATGGATAAGTATATAAAATATAATAAGGATATGGAAGCCATTTGCAGTTCCTCTGAGGGAAACTCTAATAAATCTGACTCGACATGTGACTATTAACGTCATAGAGCCAACAAGTGCTTTATGAAAATTGTTTCTAAGGTATATATTATATCAACTATACTTAATTATGGTCATTTTAAAAATTATGGTGACATGTAAATAGAATTAATATTTGAGTATTTTAATATGATTGAGGATAAATTAAATGATCATAAATAAAATTTCAAAATTCTAAAGAAACTACATGATTTCACTACAAATGAGAAATCTAATCTTTCTATAGAAAAATAGAAAAATGGTTAATTAAAAAAAGAAAAAACTAAACTAAAAATTTCAAATAAGAAACATAAAAATCACTTATAAAGGGATAAAAATGGTAGAAAAACACTAACTCATATTTTATGAAAATAGTTTCTCTTAAATATATTATAGGTATTGGTTATCAACTCCTACAGAGAAGAGTAGTTGAGAGAACATTTTTCCAAATTACAATTCTAGAAATTCTGTTACTAGTTAATTTTTAAATGAAAAAAATAAAATTTTGTTTAAATATGTTGTAAAACTTCTTAAAATAAAACTATTAGGAAAATATGTGTCTATAAAGACATAATCACTAAAATATTTAGACCCAAGAAAATTTGGGTACCAAAATCATTTCTTGTATGAACCATTTTTTGTAGGTAAGTATCATAAAGACCCCTAGTATAATTATATGGTGTTTGGACAATGGATTCTCTAAACATATTATAATATAAAAAATAAGTTTCATAAATCTCATAATGGTTGATGGTTTTCATGTCACCATTGGTGATAATATTAAAGGAATGATCATTGGACTTAGCCAAATTGGTAACATTAATTCATTTTTAATTTCTAAAGATATCATTTATTGTTTAAAATATAATATGATTATTATTTAACAGTTGTGTCTTGATGGATTTAATGTGCTGTTCGAAAATAATTATTTTATTTTTTTAATTCTATAAACGATTTATATTTTACTACTTTAGGAAATGAGAATGTTTATGAGTTTAATCTAGATTCTTTTATTTCTTGAAATGTTTCATTCATAAGTTTCTTTCATAAATAATATTGTCTCTTGCATATGAGACAAGGACACTATAATATTAACATAATATAAATATTACTAGAAGAGGGATAGTTAGGGATCTACCTAATAATAAAATCCAAAATAATTTTTTAACCACTATCATAAAGGGAAACAAAACTATATTTATTTCAAATTAAATAAATATGTTTTATATTCTAAACCTTTTGAGTTTGTTTACTTGGACTTGTTTTCACCATGGAGTGTTTTTATTTTAAATGGTAAGAACTATGTTTATTTACTTATAGAGTATTTTTATTGGGGTACATTAGAATTATTTTTTCTCAAAAAATAGAAGCGAATTATTGTATTACCAAGTATGGAAAATATATAGAAAACTTAGGTGGACATTGAATTAATACCCTCAGAAGTGACCATTTCCATGAGTTGAAAAATCAAAAAATTGAATCTTTTTTCTCACAATATAGATATATTCAAAACATCTCTACTCTTAGGACACCTCAAAAGAATGGGGTTATAGAAACAAGAAATAGAACACTTTAAATGATATCACAGATTATGCATAATGAAATGACTTACCTATCTTCTTTTGGGGAGAGGCTATGAACACAGTCTTATATATAATAAATAGAGTTTTAATTTGACCAATATTGGAGAAAACATCTTATTAACATTGGAATAATCTAAATATTATGGTTAATTACATCAGTGTTTTTGTTTTCAGAGTCTTTATTCTTAACACTATGGGTAATCATGAAATGTTTTCCTCCAAATGTGATGAAGGAATTTTACATAGATATTCATCATCTAGTAAATCCTATAGAGTATATAATAATAGAACCAAGAATATAGACAATTCTATCCAAATAGAAATTTGTGATATATATTCAATTGAATCTAAGGCCCCATTAGGCAACCTTCAGGTTGATTTATCCACTCTGAATATACATTCTAAGCCTTCTAATTGTGTATAATGTGAGCTGAAAAATCATCTAATTATAATAAACATAAAGAGCCTGAACCAAAATATATATAATATCCTAAGGTGACCATCCCATATTTTTATATAGCTATTTAAGTATTACATACCACCATTTTGGTGCTATAGATGGATACATAGAAAAATTTATAATAATTTCAGCTTCACTAGGAAACCTAGTGGAACATTTTTCCTTTATTTTATAGCTAGAGCATAAGAATAAAAATGACTAAATTAATGATGAATGCTTGGTTATGGATATGAAAGTAGAACATAATCAATTAGAAAGAAATAATTCTTGGGAATGTTTTGATAGACCCAAAGACACCTTACTTTAGGAACTAAATAGGTGTTTAGAAACAAGGATGATGAATTTGACACTATAGTAAGTAATTAGGCTAGAGTTGATACACAATGGTTTAGTCAAGTCTATGGTATATTATTTGAAGATACATTTTCACTTGAATCTCTACATAAATACACGATAATAATTCTTTCTTATGCATCACATATAGATTTCAAACTATATAAAATTAATGAGAAAATTTCATTCTTAAATGGGTATATAGTTAATGATTTTTTTGTTTAAGAAAACCCTATATTTGAAAATCCACAATTTTCATATCAATTTTTACCTTAACAAAACCCTTATATGGTTTGAAACAAGCACATTTATATTGGTATTATAGGCTTAGCTATTTTATTATTTCAAAAGGATTTTCAAAAGGTTTACCTAATCATTCTATGTTTATGGGAAGAGTTTCGAAAAATGTTTTAGTTGATCAAATATATATAGATGATATTATTTTTGGATATTTGAAAAATTATTTATGTACTGAGTTTTCCAAAATAATTCAAAAATGAAGATGAAATGAGTTTAAGGGGTTATTGTTTTTTGTTTCGTGGATTTTTCAAAATAATTAATGAAATTTTTTTAATCAATGTAAATATAATAAATTCATTTTAAAACATTTCAATTTGGATAACACTAATAGTAGAAATACTCCTTTGAGTACTACATGTATGTTGGACCTTGATGAGGTTGGGAAATTCGGGGATCAAACCATTTACATTGGTATGATTAGAAGATTTTTCTACATAATTCTTATCTTACTTGATATTATGTTCAGTGTATGTATGTGTGATCATTTTAAAGCAAATCCAAAAGAGTCAAAATTACTTACTATAAAAATAATCTTCAGATGCCTCAAATATACTACAAATTTTGGACTATTATATCCAAAATGACATTCATTTTACCTAGTTTTTTATTCATATTCAGATTTTCATGCTTGAAAGTTATTTTGAAAACACACATTTGTAAAATGGTATGTTTTGGGAAAGAATAATGTTTGTTGGTGTAGTAAGAAATGAAATTCTATAGAACTACCTACTGCTAAATATGAATACATTGTTGTAGGTAGTTATGTTCTCATATTCTATGGATGAAAAAAAATAACTAGATTATGGATACCAACTCGGATATTTCACTCTAAATTTTGACAACACATGTGCTATGAAAATTTCAAATTACCCCGTTACTCAATCAATAAAATATGATATTTATGTAAGCCATAAATTTTTGAGAGTTCATAACCAAAAGTGTGATATAACTCTTGAATACAATGGTTTTGAACATCATCTTGATGATTTTTTCACTAAATCATTGAATTCTTAGCGAATGAACAACATCAATCTTGAATTATGCAAGATTAACTTTGGTTATGTTAAATATTCTGGGACTCACCATTGAGTATTACCCACCATTATGTTTACTCGCGGTTAGAAGTTTACTCAACATTGGAAGTTTACACCACATTTTTTTCTGATAGTTGGATGGTTTTCAACTATTTTACTTTCTTACCATTATATTTTAACTCACCATGGATATTTACATACCACTTGAATATTTTTTTATTTTTTCCATTTTTTCTATCTGTTTTTAAACCTCTTTTTGTAATTATAATTTTATGATTTATTTGTTTCTTTATTTCTTTATTCAATTCATATTTTTTCAATATTTGTATTTAGATTTTTAAAATATCTAAAATTCCCAAATGACATGAATTAGATGATTTTCCAATTCCAAAACTCACATTCATCATGCCATTTTCTCTTGAACAGTAATTTGACCCTTTATCTCTCGATCGTCAAACATCCCTCACCTTCACTTGAGTATTCCAAATCAGTATTCATTGATAATGTTAAGGGGCCTAAAATTTCTTCTCCAGATGATTCAACTCCATCAAAGAAGCATAATAGTGGGAAGATTCATCCAGATATAGTGGAACAACTAATCCCCAAGCATGAAAAGCATGTAGATGTTCTAGAAAAAGATGGTAAACTGGGGTGGTTACCTTCGAGAAAGTCATTAGTTCTCAGAGTGATACATTACCAAGGATGTGTAGAGTTGTTTGGTTCTAACCAAAGACCCTTCTATCCTAGTTTGGATCATAAATTTTAGCTGTTTATAGAGTATGATTTTGATTAATAAGAATAATGGGTGATATGTAGAGTAAATGGATGTAAATATTTGTTTTCCCAAAAGTAATTAGAAATGTTTTTAGAGGTTCATCATGAGGGTGTTAGAAAACAATATCAATGAACCATTTCTAATGATGGAGATGATTTTTTTTATAAAGGATCCTTGATTGAGTTAACTTGTGGTGGAATAGTTATAAGACCATTTTCCTCTAAACATGAGGTGGAATATAGGTAATATTTATAGTTTATCCAATATATGTTATGTATGAAAAAAGTTATATTTTCCATAATGAGGTATCATGATGATTCATATCTATGTCTTATGAAAAGAGGATAGAAGATAAACATGTTTAGATATATAATGCCTCACAACATGGAGATGTAAAATCCTTCCTCTAGATCCAATTATTTAATATAACCAAAGTTTATTTGGGTTATGATTAAAGACAAGGGTCTTGTTGGTGAATGTGAAGAACCAATAATGGACTGTGGATGTTTCTGCAGCACATATATAATTTAAAAAAGGATGAATACTGGTTGGAATCCTTAAATAAAATAGTGAGTTGATGATTGTGAGAAGTTATATGATGAGTTCAATCTGATTGAAAATCCTTCATGTCCAAACAATCCATTGGACCCTTTCATGGGGCCAGAATATGTTTTTGAATATTCACATGAAGAGTAAGATGAATTTTCTACCACTTTTGATAAAGAGATGTATTTTTCATTAGACGAAGAATGTGATCTGAACTTGCCTATAAGTTATCTTACCATATCATTTGTTGCTCCTATTTCACCAAGATCTATTCCTATTAGAGAGAAAGTATTTAAAGAAGGTAGTGACGAGGAGTAAATAAAATTTTATAGTGGAGAAAAATTTAAAAGATCATACAAATATTCAAAGGAAAATGGTGAAATTTTTTATGAGGATGAAGAGGAAGATAATGAAGTTGATGGATATGGAGATGTAAATGGAAATGGAGATAGTAGTGATTGTGATGGAGGTTAGGATGTTTCTGGTGTACACATTATAGAGGAGGTTGTGGAAATACATAAGGCACTTGTCTCCTCTCTCGGAGTATCCACCCCATGATTAGAAGAGAGACCCACCATTCCTGATTATATCGACCTGGTTTCTAGAGAGGAAAATAATAAATTAGTTGAGGGGGGATATATCTCCATGTTTAGAAACTCTCCTAGTTGATCCTAAATTTGGTGAGAATATTTCTTCTCTTGCTGGGGATGTTAAAAAAGAGTATATGAAATCATTTTTTAATCATCCATTTATTGAAAATATTGTTGTTTATCCTCCTACTATTGAGAATAATGTTTTTGTACCAAGTTTTGTTGAAAAATTGAGTGATGTACCTATAGTTTTATAATCTATAGATTCTAGTTATCAATTTGAAAAATATTATGGAATATATTATTTTGGTTGGATGGATCCAATATTTAATGAATGTGATATGTTTCTTGGAGTTCACCAAATAATCATGGACCTGATCTTTGAGAGGCAAGGAATCCTTAGATGATCAGATTGATACTACAAGTCAATTCGAGAGGTTTTCTTAAGATGATCCTACAAGGTCTGAGCATGCTACAACCTTAAATGTACATACTCTTCTATTGGTGTCAGTTGATTTTTTCACTATAGGTTACTTGGATCATTTTATAGAAAAACATCCCTCATATATTTGTTTGTTGTTGAAAAATCCACCTTCTTCAGTTACCAAGATTTGTGAGAAGGATGAAAATCATTTGATGGAACTTGGGATTCATAAAATTCAGTATAATATGATTCTTAGTATTCAAGAAGTAAGAGTGGAAATTAGATGGTTGGAAAATGAAATAGAATCTATGAGATCCACAATGGACATGAGGAAATTTTCTTTTATGGATTAGTTCACTTATTTCTTAGAA
The DNA here is from genome assembly GCA_963277665.1 of Viscum album. Classification (NCBI taxonomy): domain Eukaryota; kingdom Viridiplantae; phylum Streptophyta; class Magnoliopsida; order Santalales; family Viscaceae; genus Viscum; species Viscum album. The sequence goes on from OY728121.1 coordinate 548,718,364, forward strand.
AGGATGGAGAATATTACTTCCATAACATCTTTATCTAGTGCTCCTCCTCCACCACCTTTTGATGTTGATATGATCAGAGCTATTCTTAGATAAGATCATCGAGATTGTTCAACTGATGTTCTTGACCTACCTCATAATACTTTGAGACAAATTATACATAATAGTTACCATACACATATTATGGATATATAATACATTATAGAAATAAAATTTGGTTGAGAGACCATCATTAAATTCATAGAGTATTATCTATCATGGATGCATATTATTCATGAGATGAATGATCATCTCATGTTTGCAGTTGAAAATTTCAAGATCCCCTATCTTAAAAAAAGTGTTTAAACAATATGTGAATTAGTTAATGGTTTGGAATGTAGTACATATTATTATTATGGAAGAGAATATGGATTTTTTTAGTTATATAGATTGAGAAGGAAACATAATTACGGATTTCATAAATCAGATGAAATTGTTTCTCCATGTTTATGAAAATGATGATATGGATTAGAATTTCATACCTTTTATAGCTTATTTAACACCCATTTTTTCTGAACCATAGTTCCTTAAACCCAGTGTAGAATAGATCTTAATGAACATTTTCTAACTAATTTCCATCCTTTTGATCTATCGCCTAGAGAAGTAGTTCAACACATTATGGAAATTATCATTATAGAGATTCCATTTCTGATTGATGTCCAAAAAAAATTCACTAGAGTTCCTTCAAATTCACCTACTGAGCCTAATGATTAGTATAATGAGGAAGGAAAAAACCACATAATTCCTTCCAAAAATCCTGAGGAGTGACAATGTTTTAATTTTTTGGTCTTTGATATGGATTATTTTGTATAAATTTATATTGTACATTTTTTTAATCTCCATCATTTGATTTTATTAATGGAATTATATTTTTCATGTTCAATTACATTTCATTTTTAGTATTACTTTTTGATAATAAAGAAGGGGGAGAATAATATATAGAATTTATTCCATATTTTATAATCATATTATATTGACATCATTTCTTCTCTAATACCATACTAATATTTAATACCATATATGAAAAAATAACATCCATTAATACTATACTTTAATTGGTACTATTTATTGAAAAATTAAATTTAATACCATATTTAATTTCATTATCTTTGATACCATCCTCTTCAATATTTTTTTAAAAAAAATTAATTACCTTTTATGATTTAAGTAACATTGATACCATGTTTGTAAAATTCCATTATTTATGATCATCAAAATAGTGGAAATTATTGTACCCTTGTTTTAATGATAACCAAATCATGTTTATTATGATATTAACATTTCTTATTTTTTATGATATCATTTTACAGTAAAAAGTAGATTAAAAAATGGATATGTATGACTCTCTATTGAGGATGATCCACTACAAGAAATGACTCACTTTTGGGAACTACCTACCGTCAAGGAGAAAATATGGCTATGGGAAAGACTCACTACCATAATGAAAATTTTACAAATTATTGGAAACACCTATATTTTGTTATGTGTTGGTGCCAGAATGAATATTTTGAAAAGTATGAGAAAGCGTAACTGTCAGATGATGGCTCACCATTGGACTAGAAATTTGGTAAAGTATGGAAAACACCTACCATTTGAAATGTTATATGTAAATTTGGATAAGTGTTAGAAAAACCTACTTCCAGACTCGAGTGACCATCAAATTTGACCTACCATTAGAGTAGAAAATATTAATTGTTGTGGGATGGATAACCACCATCCTAAATCACCGCCAAATATTGACTCACCATTCCAAAAGACTGAACTTTAGAGTTTATTTCACCATTCAAAGGAATCAACACCAGTTATCATTTATTTTTAATTTAATATTTATAATAGATTAATTATCAAATTGAATGCTGAAACATATTTTAATGATTGTGATTAATTGTTTTTTCGATATGCATTAAATTACATGTCATCCATGAGTGAAAGGATGTAGAAGACCAAGATGATTCATCCTACATTCTGCTGTTAAATGAAGGATAATATTCCCTCATGTAGATATTTGTATCAAAATTTATAGAAATATATATAGAGATACTCATACACATGAAATGATTTGAAACATTATTAATGAATATGAAGAGTTTCACTTTCTGATATCTTACATGCTTCAACTGGACTCCACATGATAGAGGATGAGTGGAGTTTATAGAATATTCGTTTTCTGGCTATAGGAAGACTAAATTGTATACCAAAATTCATTATACTAGAGTTTTCAAAACCACAAATCAAGATCCATGTCAAAAAACATTCACGGATTCAAAATCTTCATAGCTTATCAGACAAAGTAACATAACATTTCAATATATCATCATTTTTCATTCTATATATTTTCATTACATTGGGAGATGTGTGGTTAAATATATTTTATTTAAACTAAACTATATCATGTGGTATAATGGGAAGTGACTATATTAATTCTCATACAACCCTTATATCCATTTTCTCATGGGTTGTGGAAGAGGTCCATGTGCAGACTATCTTTGTTTTATTCTAATGGTATTGAGGAAGAGATCATCTGTGACCTGGGAAGGTAATCTATTTTACACCTCATTTATGTTTTTGTTAATGATTTATTTTATATAACATTCATGTAAGTGGGTTACTGCCAAATGTAGAGGATTAGGTCTCACCATGATACTAAACCTCATGTATATTATTCCACTATATGTTTTGGTTTGTTTGTTAAATTTATTTTCATTAAAACCAAATTTATTTTAAACTATAAACAAACCAAATACATTTATAGTTATTCATAATTAATTTTTATATAAGGTTTGGATTATGTAAATTTATTTCAATAGATAAAGTAGTTTTTCATAATTGTTTTCACTAATACTTAATCATTCTTTTAGAAATATTTTAAAATACCATATATTATATTGATCTTATGTTTTATTTTTAAAAAAAATTATTTTATTAAATTGCTGGATTTTCATTTAAACCTATTTTATAAAAAAATTATTCGGTACTCAATTTACCCACTCTTGAGATACTCACTCCAGCCAACACTTGAGATCAAATTGTGCATTTTTAACTTTGATAGAATAACTTCATATTTATTTTAGTCGATGAATCCTATCTTATAATAAATTTTTATCATGTTTTATCATTAGTTCAATTTATAATTATTCAACTACCAATAGGATGATTTCAAACAATTTTAATATTTTATCCTTTCCTTCAATCCTTTTGATATGATTTAGGAATAATTGAACTTTTATTGGAATTTCCCTCTCCAATTCCTTTGTATCTATAGTTAGATATGTTTTATAATCCTACATACCATTAATTAAATAGAATTAATATTTGAATATATAAATATAGGTATTTATAAAATGAAAAAATTATTTAATGTAAAAAATATGTTCTTATTCAGATATTATAAGGGTTCCTATAACCAATCCATCTAATCCTAATACAACTCAAACAACATTATAAAAATATAAATCCAACCTAAATACCCTCAACATAATTTTCTATTATTGTTTCAACATATGTTACACTTCATCATGTAATTTATCTCATTGTCAAAAAAACATTAATTCAATCAATAAAATAAACATTCATCAACCATAATCTATGTTTGTAAATTAATATATATATAATGATTCATTCATGATAAAATAAGGATAGAATATATAATAACTTCAGTGCAATCATTACTCAATCCATCTAGAATAAATCTTCACAAAATTAGCATGAACAGATTTTAGTGACCCCTATTATCTTCCATTAACACATTTAATTGGAAATAATAAAGATAAACTAAGAAATTATCATATGTAATCCATTCATTTATAAATTTTTATATTCTTAAAATCTAAGAAGTGTGTAATTTTTTTCCTTTTATCTATTTTTCCAAAATTTGAATTGATATTCTTAATCTAATAAAATGAAAAATAATGAATTATATGTATTCTAAAGGAACTCCAAGATATATATCATAGTTGAAGAACATATTTTATTTTTTGGATTCTCTAGACATTAATATCTTATTTAGTATAAATATATGTATCATAATCCATTTTATCATTTCATAAACTAAGTATCTATGTTAACATGATCAATAAATTGATAATATATAAAAAATATAGGATTGTTTAGAAACAAACCATTTTCTTGTAAATATTTATTCTCAATATATATTTTTATTATTATTATAAAAACGGTAATGTAAAAATAATATTTTACAAAAAAAATGAAAATTTATTTTTTTCAATATAATATATTACATATTAATGATGAATAAAATTTAATTTTTTTTAAAATAATATGTTATAAGTAATCACATAATCAACATGAGTTGAAATTATAAAATCATTGGGTTGTTATGTCATATAAATATGACACTCATCAATAATTCTATAAAAAATAAAGATTATAAAAATTAATGGTAAATTATATATTATATGGTGAATATTTAGAGAAGCAAATTGAATATATATTTAGTAAAATATAATACATTTACTATGAGTAAATGGATTGCATTTCTATTAAAATTATAACATAAAATTATATTAGTTGTGGAGCCTATGTGATATTGAATAGCCTTCGGTTACTAGGGAAGATGATAATTGAATAATAACATAATAATTTTAATTGAAAAATTTATTCTTTAAGAAATTATCATAAATTTAATTGGAATAGTTAATTTAATATCGGTCAATATATAGTATTGATATTACACATAGACTTGACTACATTAGTAAGAAAACATGTATATTACATTGAGTTGTTTGGGTTATCTTAAAAATAGAGTCATTCTACAACATGTTTTTTGGAAAAAAGTATTTATAAATTTGGAAGTCATTTTTGTCTTGTATTAAATGAAAACAGGATCATGTTTGATTATTAATTCCATGGGAGTTGAGTGATATTTTAATTGAATAATTATTTCTTGGAATGAAATGCATATTTTATTGTTTTTTTCCAACATATGATTTTTGAGGATCCAATGTTTTATGATAATATTTTTATTGTAATGTAATATTAAATTACTATTTCAATTTAAATGTCCACTACATGATGTCTTGGATATGGTAAAATACCCTTTTCATATGGTTTTATTATATTATTTTTTAGTAGAGGTAATTATGAATCCAATAAAGAGTATTTTATTCTATCTACTATATCAGGGTAACATGGTGAACCATCATCATTTTTGTGAGAATGTTAACTAGGAATTTAGAAGGAAGTATGGGTTGTGTTGTAAGAGTAACATTGAAGAGATGACCATAAAATAGGCATGGTGGATGCTATTTCATGAGAAAAAAATTCTATTATGTAATGAATTCATAAAAAAAATAAATATTTTTTTGATATTCTATATTTAGATATGAGACAAACATGTCGAAGAAACATCTTACAATCAATATAGAATAACAAGGACCAGATGAGGTGGGGGTCGAGGAGAATTATGAGAGCTATGAATATAATTCTTATTTAAATTCATGCACAAATTCTGTTGGGAATATCAAGTAATATGAGGTAATATTTTTTAATCTTTTGTATTTTTTATCTTCATTTAAAAAATAGTCATTTTGGAGGTGTATATTCCATTAGTATGGTCTATCAAAAAATATATATATCACCCCCAAAATTATTTGAGAGTTAATTTTTTGAGATTCAATGAAACTTAGGGAGTTTCAAATACCCATTATAAAGATAATTATATGAGTAACATGAAGTAAATTAATGGTTTAAATGATGGTGATCCCTATTATAGAGTAACAAGAGGTTTGGGGAAGTGATGATAAATTTAATTATTTTTAGTCGTTATCATTTCCTATATAGGAATGTTTATGGACACCTATACATTATGTACCTTATATGTTTTAATGATAAATTAGTAACATGTGTAATGGGATCATAACTATTTTTCATCAGGGGTTATCGAACTATTAATAAGTGTTTGTGAACATTGTGTTAACCATTATTGCAATTTTGTTCCTTATGAATCAAACACTAGACATAATATCATATTCATTGATATCTAGTCACAATAAAAATTAATGGAAATAATGTGAATCTATTTTTAATGTTTTATATTACCATTGATTTACCACGTCTCAATGGGGACATATTTTCTTCAAGGTCATTCAAGTCATATTAGATAATTAAAGATATTTTTTCTAGAAACTATTCCCATTAATCTAAATAATTATTAACTTGTCAATATCTTTAACTAGTGAGATCTATGCATTCTCCTAATACAATCAGAAAAAAATGAGTAATAATAATCCATAGAAATGTATTACATCCATATATTGATATAATTATCTTTAAAATCATTAAATATCCTAATATGTTTATAAAATAATCATGAATGATGTATATCTTCATCATGTTGGGGAATATTTTACATTATATGAACATAATCATATCAACGATGAAGTAAATGAAATACGTTTATCTATTTCAATGAAAGTATTTATAGGATCAATGGGAATAAATATCATATGAAATATGGAATAAATATTATTAAAATAATGAGTAGGATAATAATGCTAAAGAATATATATTATAAGAATGAAAATCCAAATTTGACATTTCCCAGATGGGAGATGATCAAATGGTTGACATGTTATTTTTTTGGTGGGAAAAACTATGGTCATTTTAAAAAGTTATTGATAAATATATAATAATTCTCACATGGTAAATAAACTTGTGAGAATACTCCAAAATATGTTCAATGAAAAAAATTAACCCTTGTGCTATGTTTGGATATACTATGATATAATGAGGGAAATTTACTTCTGGGGTGGAATAAAACATAATAATGTGAAAATTTTCATTATTTTAGAATTTTCAAAAAATATTATACTAAAAAATACATTGGATTAAGAATATGATTTCTAACATGATTTCATGGGTGTGAATAATCCATTGTCATTATTCAAAAGGAATTCAACGATGAAAATGTTATTATATGGGTAAAAATCCATTTAGTTTTCTCAATTATAGAATGATTGGACACTATTACTCAAATTTCCATGATATTTATTAGTATAATGGGGAATATGTAAAATTACAAAGGATATCAAGGAAAAATAATTTAGTATGTGTTGAAAATTGAAGAACATATTTCAAATTAAAAGGATAGGTAAAAAAATAAAATAAAATGAAAATTCACTCAGAAAATTAGGCCATAAATAATGATTTGGTATGGGACTAATTTTTAGGGAATAAAATAATTATATGAATATTGATTTTATAATAAAATAGGTATGAATATATCGTATGTGATGATGGTTAATATAATAGTATACAAGATGAATTAAGTTATGATAAAAAATCAATTTTTCTTAAATTAAAAATAAATACATTATTGATTATAATATATAAAAATTATCCTAAGAGTGGAAGCAAATTATTTAAATTTTTTAATGCTACATTTAGATAAAATTTTTATAAATTAAATACAAAAATTATAATTTAGATATAGGAGTAGTTTAAATGAATTATATGTGATTTTAGTGCCCCATTTGATTCTGGGGTTATATTTTTTAAAAGGTTGAGACTGAAGCCTCATTTTATTATTTAAATCTCATTTTATTATTTAAAGAAAAGACCTCTTTAGACTGGGTAGAGGGAGGCCCATTATATAGACCGAAGGCCCAAGGCCAAGTGTCCTGAATACAAGGCTTGAAAACCCATTTTTTTGCCCAAAGAGCCCCTATGTGAATAGTACTGCTACAATACCCTAGCTGCTACCAAGAAATAATGGTATTTTCCCATTGTAACAAATACCATTATTTTAGAAACATGTGATTACAATTTTAATTTTGGTATATGTTTCAAATTTATTAAGAAGGTCATTACACTACCATATGCGGAGAAATCACACCTTTCTATTTCTTACAGTAATATAAAATATTCTTGTCTAAAATAGTGGTAGAAGGATAAAATTACCAAGAGTAATTATATGTATAATTTCAATGTAAATTAAAAGTATACTAAACATTACATCGTTGAAAAAAATTTATCATGATTCAAATAAAAAAGGAATATCAGTTGGAATATTATAATGAATCTCTTTACTACTCGAGGAGATTCTCATTTTAAGGATGGTTCTAGAGCTATAGACTATATGGAAACATAGTATATGTGTGTAAATGTAATTTTTAACTACCTTATACAATAGGATGTGGAAAAATTTAGGGTATTTAATAAAAAATTATTATATTTCATCATAAGAAACATCACAAAGGTATATTAAAAATGAAAAACATTAGAAATTTTCCTAAGGAAGACTATTTGATATGTCTTTAACATAGTATCATTTTCAATAATTATTTCATAATATTTTTATAATAATTAAATAAGTAGTTCAATTATAAATCTATCAAAATATGTAATAAGAATAATAACAAATTTTTGTCTATTATCACAAAAATGATGAAAAGGGTGAATACCCTTGAATTCCGGATAGTGGTTCCACATCACACATCACCATAAATATTTAATTGTAAAAATATAATAAAAATATGTGGGTGTATATGTTATACTCTATAATGATGGATCACTCAACATAAAAGGATTTAGATACACCGTATATGGAGAATATAAACCTAAATCTAATAACAATTATATTATTGATGTTATAATGAATATTTTCAACAATGAATTAAATCATTATATCAATTTTAATGATTTATTGTTTCAAAATTATGGTTCCTTAATAATAAGATTTAGTGATGTCGAAATAATGATAACTGGATAATAAACATGTGGATATATATTACATATTCTCAATGATTAGGATACATTTAGCTTGAGCAAGAAGGAATAGAATTATTAATGCTATAGATAATGTTACCATTTATGAGAAAAACTAATCTGTGTTTTTCATCAATCACATTACTGGGCTTCTTCATATCATTTTATTTTGGTCAATTCAATAATTGATACATTATTTGGTCCCCTAGATTTTCATTCATTAAATATTATTTCTAAACTTTTGGTATATGTGGTTTATGATATTATTACCACTATGTTTTTTTTCTTGTGATTACAAAATAATTTAACTCAAATTTCATCTTCTAATATCTAGTTCCACAAGTCCACATTGAATCACCCATTTACATCTAAACTCATAGGGAAAATAATAAATCTTCTTTATAGCTATCAAAATTCCCCAATTTATAATTCCCCTCATATATTGGGAATCATTACACTAATGGAACGGTCAATTTTATTATCATTTTTAATTAAAAAATTATATTTGTATCATGAAATACATTTTATGTTAGTATCATAATATATAATATGTTCATCGTCCCTTTTCACCTATGAAAATAAATACAACTCAATTTTATGATGGAGAGTGCGAGGGAAATATTTATAATTAAATAAAATTTTGAATTCATCCCGGTCCATAAAATCTATGTCATCCAAGGGATTATTATTCTTGATTAGATTCATCCACTTATCAGCTTCTCCTTCAAAGAAGTGAATATCGAATATTATATTCCTTTTCAAAAAGAATTAAATGATAGAGAATATATTAACACTTGTTCTTATCCATTGTTCATTGATTATGGGATATGGATATTCCATAAATGTTGGAGGTATTTTTAGTTTAATGGAATCAACTATAATATCCATTCTTATATCTAATTCCATTTAATTTCGGTATTAATTCATAACTTCAGTTAGTTGTTCATGTACTACTACAAATATACAAATATTTTACTCAAATGATGTTAGTAATTTTATTAGGACATTGATGACATTTCCCATTACATATTTTATAACCTGAATCCACCTATAAGAAAACATTTTCTAAAAAAAGTATAGTTAGGGATACAAATAATTTCATTGATAAGTTATAACAATGTAAACTATAAACACAGAAGGTGTAAATCATACATGATCTGGATACTGTAATATAAAAAACCTAATTTTAAATATACAGTTTTGCCAAAAATATTCCCATAAGGTCTCCTCACCTATTTTGGTTCTAAATACTTTAAAATCCTTCATAATGTTCTATAATGATTATATGAATTAACCTCTATGATTTTAAATAAAAAGTGTGTTGTAAGGTATCATTATTGAGAACCGAATGATGACAGAGTTAATATCCATTGCACCTATTTGGGGTCTATTACAAAAATGTACATATATTCCAAAGAAAACATCCATATATAGTATGAAGATAGTATTTTCAATACTTGGAAGCATATATATGGAAAAAATTACAAAATCATCTGGATGTTTGTCTTAATAAACATATTCCAAAGGATTTCAATAATGTTATCAAATAAAAATATCAAAAACTAATTATTCCATTCATTGAAAAAATTACTATAGAACCATTTCATACACACACATTATTTAATAAATTATTAAAAAGTATATAAAATATGTAAAAACCACATATTTAGAGGTATAGTGTCTTTGGATTTAAGACACGTAAATACATAATATTACCTTCAATGGATATAATATTTATTTTAAACTCTATATAGTGATCCTAACCTCCATAGATTGTCTAAAAGTGTAGATGATACAAGGAATTAAGAAATGATATCAAAGTTTCATTGAATCAAGTTAATATTTTCAATATCATAATGCTTGAATGTATATAAAAATGTTAAGGGTCACTCCCAAGGAAATCATCATAATGTTGAAAAAGTCAAATTTTATAATAAGTTCAATATGTAATCACTTATATTACATATCATTTTATATAGAACATTACCCAATACATAAGAATGATATATAATTCTGATCCCACCATCACATAATTAATACAATAAAAATTTGTTTGACATGAGAAAAAGAAACAATATATAAATCAAAACCATGATCAAACCAATAGGGAAGAATTAGGATTCATAATTATAGTTTAATAAATATATGAATAAAATATCATAAGGATTCAAAAAATATGGAGGAATTAATTTTTTGTGATGATTTATAAATAATAAATAGACATAGGTCCTGAACATATTGTTCCAATTGTGAAAATTCATGAAAATAACCTTGTAATAGAAAAAATCAAATGGGTGATGAATTGTTAACTAACAAATAGAAATTTGTTAGAAGGAAATTTCTTTCCATTTTTGATAATGCCATAATGAATCATATATGATTAAATATAAAATATTAATTCTCTTAAGAATATATTCTTGTTTTGAGAACATTTGATTATGTTGATTCTTGATATGAGACATGAAATGGGAATGTTCCCTAAAATCTAGTTTACATTAATTTGATAATTTAAATAGGACCTAAAAATATGTATAACACCATCAATGAAATGTATATTTAATTAGGATTGTATTTAATGGATTTATATAAAAAACTATGGATTTTCATGGGAATATTATTGTGTAAAAGTGATAAAATGTAAGAGAATGTGTAACTAACATTAAATAAGGCTATGGTGGAAGATACCTCAACTAATGTTTGAATTTTCTATTAAATTTAATATAGAATAATAAATAATTAAATTATTTTCATTAAATAAATTCCCAATAACCTTATTCATCAATATTTTATTTTATAAGGTCAGTTTATTTACATTACTTATTTATTATTAATAGATATTAGGCATTCATCATTTATTAGGGGTTGTTCATCTATTTTATCTATGTTAATTATGCTTTGTTGACTTAGGTATAAGGTGAATTAAAATAATAAAATGATATCTACAAGTTCTAATATTTTTTCCTTTTTAATCTCATTAGAATAATATATATATAGTTTCAATGGTTATCCCTAAATAGACCCAATTAGTAAAGGTTCCCTATCAAGCCCATTTTTATTAGTTAAATTTACAATGATTATTTTAAATAAAAATTATATATATTATATATATTATATTTATATAAAATTAGGAGTGGTGAAAGTATAATATTTCAATACTAATGTAAAAATTAAATTCAACCTTGTTAAGTAGTTTTAGAAGTACGAATAACATCATTCGGTGCGGGAGGCAGTCCTCATGTACACACGAAGATTTTTTCAATTTTTTAAAATGATATTGGTTGAAGGTATAAAATTGATATTTCACTAGAATAATAAAAATTCATTTTAGTAATAGTTTTTTTATAATACCTTTATGTATATAAGGGACTTCGTGGGTGTAGAAGAATAAAATAATTACAAATAACGTGTAGCAAGTATTACATCCCCAATGGATGTTTTCCCTTTGGGATTACAATAAGGCTACTAGCATTGATCATTGGTGAGACAATTAATTCATGTATATTTGGTATTTTTTATGAGATATGATGGAAGAGTTTTTGTCGATCCAAATCCTTATAGCTGTTATGAAATTACGAAGTGTTATGTTTTTTATATGAAAATGGGGTGTTATTTTTATAAGAATTATTTTCATTTAAAAATTGTCACTACATGTTTTTAATGGAAAATGGAAAAAAATTACCAATAATTGTTTTATTTGAAATTATATAGTTAAAACTCCCTTCATCATCAAATCATAATCATGTTTTCCACATGTGTTTTCCTTTTTCACTATATTAATCCTCCTTTACAATAATTTACACTTATGAGAACCATATTTTCTATCTCATAAACAAAATTAGATACAAAAAAAATTAATATTTTAACTATTTACTCATTTGGATATTAGGATTTAAAATATGGAAATAATTTTATGAAATAAAATTTTTATGTGTTGGAGAATTTTTTTAAACCACATAATTTGTACTGATCATTTTATAAATTTTAGGATTAAAATTTATTTTGTGTATAATATTATCATTGTATTTAGTTTTTATGATATAAAATGATTTATTATTAAACAAATAAATGCCTTTTGGGTTTCAGAAAATTAAATATAAAAAAAATATATAATAAAATAATATCCGAAATTTTATTTTATTTGGACTAAATATTACTTATGCCTTAAAATTATATGTGTATTATTTATTTGTTGAAACAAGTATTTTAAAATGAATAATAGTTATTAAATAATTTCATTAAATTCCGAATTAATTATTATATCATAAAAAATCAATTTTAATAAGAGCACCAATTTTAACTATTCACCCATTATATCAACTATTTTAGATAAATAAAAAATGATTCATAAGTAATGTTTCACATGATGATTCTAAAAAATCAAGATAGTTTATTAAATTAATTGACATAAGTGATGAAAATTAATTTTATTTATAATTTCATAAAATAATGAAAATTTATTCTTTTGAAAATTAATTTTAAAACTAGAATTGTATCTATAAAAATAGAGTGTTTTCAATTACTAATAATATTATATTAGTTATTATCATATGTATTTCCTTATATTACACACATATATATTCATAATGTAAATTTGTGAATATAATTTTTTGAGTGATTAACACATTTTAGTTGATATTTATTAATGAATCCTCTTGAGTAGATATATATATATATATGTGACTTGATGAGGATGAAATCAACCAAAATAAAATTATATTTTATTATTTTAAGGTATAAGTTTTTTTGAATTCCATAACCATATTTTATATAAGGTAAATGAAAATATCTTGAGAGATTCAAACACATTTAAATTACTATTGAGAACAAAATATGAAGTTTTATCAAAATATTTCTATGAGATAGTGGCTTTGAGTACAATAATAAGTACTTTTAATCATATAATTAGATGCATTCAACGTATAAATATTTTAGACACTATAAAAACCACAAGAAAATAACATTTTTTGAGTGGAAAACCAAATGTTTTTTGACATGATTAGAATTATGTTGTTGGAGCATGACATAGTGAATTATTTTCAAAAACATTATTCAATATCGATTATATACATTCTTAACCAATACATAGTTTGAATAAATTCAGTCACTGCACCATGTGAGATGTTAATTCAGATGAATCTATATACGGCGATATCAAAGTTATTTAGAATCCGTTTTTATAATAAGATCAATGATAAAAACTCAAGAAATCATGATGAGATAGAAAAATGTAGAATAATTCATGTATACACACACTATAGCAACCCGAATTCTCCCAGACTGTTTCCCTTAGGAAAATCCATTTTTTGGGTGTTCTAGGTGAAAATGGTGGCTCATTTAAAGAGTTTTCCAAATTTCAATGGGCACATTATTGCGTCAACATCGATGAGTCATGGGAATTTGAATCAGTGAGTCATGTGTGTCGAAATTAGTGAGTTAGGGGAGTTAGCATCAGTGATTCAAGGGTATTTACATCCATGAGTTAGGGGCATTGATATTGGTGAGTTAGGGGTGTCGAAATCAGTTTATCAAGGGTTTCATTGTTAGTATGTCCGGGTGTCAGTAGGTTGACATGTTGGTAGGTCTTTTCATTGGTAGGTCATGTCAGTATCTCACCCATTGGTGGATCAGCATCGGTGACTCACCCATCAGTGAATCATTTGTGGTTTTTCTATATTTTTCTAGTTTCATCCATGTTACATATTTTCCTCCATATAATGTTAACTTATTAATTCACAGCGAAGCTCAGGTCTATATCCACCTTTTCCTAATATAATTATTAATTTACATATATCTCGTAACATCCCACCAGCGTTGTGACCACTTAGCAGTGTGGTCAAACCATGATCTGATTTTAAATTATTTTGTGATCATCTCCCTGATTTATAGGTTCTTTTCGTTTCATAAATTTAGATATATTCATTCCTTATTCCATTTAATTTCCAAGGGTACACCTAGAGAATTCCTCCCTAGATGAGTTGTGAAACTGTGGTAGACACCCTCCTACTATGTTTTCTTGGAGTTCTTCCCATGCTACTTGCATGATCCCCTATTCTTGGTGCAAGGAGGAGCTTTGATCCTTTGGTCATCCAAGTAGGGATTTAATTTTCTTTTCATTAATTTTTAATCATGTGGGGTGGTAATAAAAATGAAACCTGGTGCAGAACAGTACGGAAATATTTTAAAAGAAAATAAATAGAAAATAATTGGAATAGATCAAAGGATGAAACAGGTAAATAAATTAACAAGAAGAGAGTGGTTTAATGCTGATAACCTATTTTATTTTTTAATTTTTGATTATGTTATGGTTGTTATTTCTTTATGCCTTCAGAAAATAATGGATGTTAGAGGCCTTTGTTTCCACAAAAGTGAAGTTCTATTTTTCTAAGATGTTTGAACAATAGATAAAGCATTTAATCTACTTAATCATGTATACCTTTTAACTCCCCGACCCCAGAAGCCCAGAGTTTGTGCATTATTAGGTATCATTGGCATGATCACAAATGATCAAGTCTCGAAATACCAATTAGTTTACTAGCCTTGGAATTACTAGATACATTAATAAGGTTTACATTGCATCATAAAATGGAATAATACAACAACATTGTTTCCATAGAAAACATTGATATCCTATAGACTATCAAAGCAGGTCAGTCATAATATATTTTTTCGCATCCTGGGAAAAATAAAGCATAGATTGGGGTGAGTTCAGATGCACAGTAAGGATAAAAATATAGCAGAAACATTCATAAATAAGCACAAGCATTTAAGGAAATGTATAAAATTAAAACAAAAGCCTTTTAAACCTAAAATTCATCATAATATGGAAAACATAAATCATAATAATTCCATTTACTTACTCACATGGATATTCTATAAGTGGAATAATCACATGAAATATGAATAACCACTTTCATAAAGATGGAATTCATAATTCCAGACCTCATAACCACATAGTCAAGGCCTTGTGCCAAGACTAAAAATAATATTTTGTCAAGTCCTTGTTACAAGACACTAGTTTGTCAAATGAGACATACCGATGCATCGAGGAACTATAGTGGGCTCTACCCGTCACTTACTAAGTCCAATGTGTTCCTCATATGAAAATGTTTAAACATAACATAAACAATTATATTAAAACTAGCATAAAATTATCAATACATTATCTTTAAACCATGAATGGAATAAAAATAAAACATCCATAGTCAAACATATCACAAAACCTTCAATACAATATGGTGGTTTTGTATCATAATAAATCAACTTCAAATAAGCTTAAAATCAATCAAAGGATGTTGACATAGATTAAATCAAAATATTTTTTAGAGAAATATCTATTTATAATTTGAAATAATTTAAGAGTCACATAATTATGAAGAAAACATTTCTTTTAAAAATATTTTTATAAGCTTGTAAGGGAAGCTTCAACGTTGTTGTAACGACGGAAAATAGCCTCAACCACCGTACAAGTTAAAAAATCATTCTTACCTTAATTTTTTTTGAAAAGGTAATAATGTACCTTGTTTGGAAAACGACGGAACGATTCATTTAAAAACATTTTATAAAAAGTCAAATAAGGTTTTAAATGACTATAACCCAGAGTCTAGTAAATAGTAAAAATGTATCGGAATATATTTTTAAGAAACATAGATGTGGATGACAAAGATGTCCCAGTAGATAATTACATAAAAACAACCTTCGATAATAAAGAGATTGGGAAATTAACCATTTACTTGTACTTTTCCTTGGTAGAGGGTAGGTTGAACTCCTATATAATGGTGAAATAATTGTTATTAAATTATTCAAATATCATATACATTACTATTATATAATATATTAACTTTTAATATTGTTTTGTTAACAATGTTTTAGTATTATCGTCATTACGGGTGTTAACTGATTAATTTTCCATTATATAGTCTGTATCATAAATAATATTTGTTATTCATAGGATTTATATTATTCCTATTCAGAATTATATTAAGACTTTAAACATTATTTTTAATCATCTAATTAAAATTAGGCTTGAATGGATACGATGTAGAATGAATCTCATCGTGTTCGTGGAGACTGTAATCCGTACATACGTACGAGCGACAATATCATTATTATGATATTAAAATCATATATAATTAGATGGTATATCATATATACTGAACAATTATCTTGTTATATTTATTATTTACATCATTTAGACATCATTATTATACCCATTCGAATAGTAATGTATTGAGTAACAACTACACCACGACGTGGAGACAGTAAGCCGTACGTACACACGTATGGTGACATGTCATTCAAAGGATGGATATAATAATGAATATGGTTGTACCATATTTATAATAACATCACAATAAATAGAAGATACTGGATTTATTTTTTTAATGGAAACAACAATGAAAGAATAAGTGGAAGAAGAAAAAACATGGAAGTGGTGGTGAGATATATACATCTTCTTCGGGTTCTTCCTTTTGATTTGATCAAAAGTGATCCATAGGATGGATTTCTGACTAAAGGATAGCCTCTAGGATGAAGGTAGGATAGTTGAGAGGGTATTTGGGTAGGGGTGGGCCGAGCAAAATGGTTTTGAAGGTGTGAATTAGAGAGAAGGGGAAGTTCTCTTTTATAAGTGGGGTGAGGGGCACCATAGGAAAAGCTAGAAATATTATTTTATAATAAAATCAGTTTTGGTTTATAATGGATCCAAAACGAATTAATCAAAGGATAAGGTGGGGATGGGTTGAAAACCTCCCATCCAACAGGTTTTAGACAGGTTTGGGTCACTATATTAACCTTATCTTTTAAATTAAACTCTTAGTTAAATAGTTTGACATTTGCCATGTCTCTTTGTATTTTTATATTATATGGTCAATAAACTTACTATAAACTTCCAAGTGAAACCCAGGTGATTCATTAATGATACAACGATCATTATATAATTCTTTTGGCCGAACCTGATATTTTTAGGATTATTATATCAACCAATAATATTGTATTAGTTTTAAAAACTCATTTATGTCCATTTTTACATTATTTAATAATTGATTTTTTTTAAAGTTCTAACAACTTGATTACTTAGAACTATATACATTTAATCAACTTTAACATGGTATATTAACCTATAAAATTAGTTTAATTAATTAAAAGTGTAACACCCCAGGATTTCAGAGTGTGTTATTTCTTAAAAATAATTCAATAACTTGCACTACACGCAACACCGAGTTCAATCACACCATTAAAAGAGGTCATGAATAGTATTTACTACATTTTGAACTTTATATAATCCTTATAATTTTAGAATCCCTATTATGAGTTTCTTAGTCATAATGCAAGAACAGATTCATTTTCAGTATTTCACTTTTATCAACTTCTAATAGTGAAACCTTTTTAAATACAATATTTTAAACTTTTTGACTAAATGGGGACATCAAAAATTTAAAATGAAACACCCCAAGCTTCCACGGTACGTTTCCCTTTGAATAATGTGAGAGCGTGTGTTGTACGCAACACCGAGTTCTAACACACCATAACCAATCAAACTAGCCGTTATAAATATTAATACCTACTTTTTGAAAATATATATATTTTATATTTCAAAATGGACTTCATTTTTGGATTCGGAATATCAAATTTAGCCTAAGGTGAAATTTTGGTACTTTTCGGATAACTTTCATATTTTGATGAATAGTGAAAATTACTAAATTTTAATTAAAAACAACTTTTTTAATCAAAATAATTAATAGTGATAAATTGTGAATTTGAGTGGTTTTAAAGTATATTTAGAATATATTTTTACCATTTAATATAATGTTGGTCATTGGACATAATTTTACAATTAAACCGAACATAAACAAGTGTCAATCTTTTGATAGTTATTATCTCTTAAAAACACGCTTTTTGTTTTGACAGCGGGAATTAATTTTAAATTAATTTCTGCCACTTCTGTGTTTTGAATTTAGAAAAATGGATTCCATATTTGGAATCAGGATGTTCAAATTGTGTAAATAGGTAACTTTTATTTTTAGACATTTTGAATAATTACTGCGGTAAATATTTTATTTACCATGGTTAAGGGTAAATCCGGTAAATAAGGGTTAAAAAATAATATTATAATAATACTAAATTACCCTAAAACGTGTCTTAACCCTATTGGTTGATACATGGTCGACCATGGGAATCTTTGGGTCTATTTTGGGACCCCATGGATCCACTTGTAAGTGATAATGACACATTATATTAATGAAGCTTAAATAAAAATAAAAATGGCATAAGCTTACATCTTTTAGAAGAACAATTTTTACATAAGGTTATACATGTTGGATTTTCGATTATAAATATTAATTAGAAAGCTAAAACGATTTCCTACATAATGATAGTTTATTTATAATTTTTAGACATTAAATAAGTTATTTTATTTATGAAACAATGATGATGCAGTAATTACTATAATAGTGAAAAATTAAAATAATTGATATTATAAATACCCAAATAAATATAATATGATACTTTTAATGAATTAAACTAATTTTCTAGGATAATATGATATATTAGGATTGATGTAATTGACTTTGTTCGAAGTAATCAATCTGTTATGAGTTTCACAAAAATCAACTATTGAATAGTGTCAAAATTGACATAAAAGAGTTCTTAAAACAAATATTATATTATTAATTGATATTAAATTCCTAAAAATCTAATGCTCGGCCAAGAGACTTATATCATGATAGGTTCATCATTAATGTACCACTTGGGGGTCTCTTGGATGTATATAGTAAGTTTATTAACCATATTATATAAAAATACAAAGAGACATTGTAAAAGTGAAACTAATTAACTAAGAGTTAATACTTAAAGATAAGGTTAATATAAGTACCCAAACCTGTCTAAATTCTATTGGTTGAGTGGTTTTCGACCTATACCCACCTTAACCTTTTAATAATAAGCTTTGGAGCCATTAGAAACCGAATATAAATTTATTATAAATTAATATTTCTAGCTTTTCCAAAGGTGCCCCTCACCCCTCTTATAAAAGGGCACTCCTCCTTCTCATTTCTTCACACCTCCAAAGCCTTTTGGTTCGGCAAAATTCTGCCCAAATACTCTCCTAACATCCCTCACTACAACCTAGAGGCCTTAGTTTGATCAGAAAGCCAACCTATGGATCCCTTTTGATCAAATCAAAAGGAAGAACCTGAAGAAGAGGTAATGATTTCACCACCCTTTTCTAAGTTCATTTCTTCTTCCACTTCTTCTTCCTTTGTTCTTACCATTCTAAAATAATAAATCCAGTATCTCACATATACTGTGATGTTATTATAAGTATGGTACAACCATATTCAGTATTCTATCCACCCTTTGAATAACATGTCACCATACGTGCGTACGTACGGCTTACCGTCTCCACGTCGCGGTGTAATTGTTATTCAATATAATATTATTTGGATGGGTATAATAATGATGTTTAACTCATGTAAATAATAAATATAACATGCTAATGATTCTGTATATATGATATACCATCCATTTATATATTATTTTAATATCAAAAGAATGATATTGTCGCTCGTGCGTACGTACGGACTACCGTCTCCACGAACGCGATGAGATTCATTCTCCATCGTATCCATTCAAGTATAATTATCATTTGATGATTTAAAAATGATGTTTAAGGACTAGATATCATTCTGGATATGAATAAGATACAACAACCATGGCTTATGTAACAAAACATATAAAAGAAAATGATTAAGTTAACTCCCGAAACGACGATAATTCTAAGATATTATTAACAAATCAATGTTAAAAGATCATATATGATATCATATTATTATATATGATTCTTGTATAATTTAATAACAACTATTTCACCATTATACAGGAGGTTAACCTACCCCAACCAAGGAAAAGTACAAGGTAAGGGTTTACTTTACATCCTCTTCATTATCCAAGGTTGTTTATACGTAATAATCTACCGGGATCTCTTTATCATCCACATCCATGTTTCTTAAAAATGCATTTCAAAACATTTTTACTATTTACTAGAATATGAGTTAAAGTCATTTATACCCTTTTTGACTTTTATAAGTGGTTTATAAAGGAATCTTTCGGTCGTTTTCAAAACAAGGTCCTTTTTAACCTTTTCGACAGAATTAAGGTAAGAATGTTTTTTTTAACTTATATGGCGGGTGCGGTTATTTTCCGCCGTTATAAAATCGTCAAATGTTTCCTTACAAACTTACAAGAATATTTTCAAGAAAATGTTTTATTTTATATGGCTCTTAAATGATTTCAAAAATAGAAAGAGATATTTCTCTAAAAAGTGTTTTGATTTCATCTATGTCAACATCCTTTAATGGATTTTACGCTTATTTGAAGTTGATTTATTATAATACAAAACTTCTATATTGTATTGAAGGTTTTGTGATATGTTTGACTGTGGATGTGCTATTTTATACCATTCATATTTTATGGTGAAACTATTGACATTTCGTATGCTAGTTTTATTCCGAATGTTTATGTTATATTTCAAACTTTTCTTCAGATGAATGTGCTAAACAAGTATGTTCCGGGTTGGGGACCGGTAAAAGTAAGCCCTCCAGGTTGGGGACTGGTTAAAGTAAGCCCTCCAGGTTAGGGACTGGTAAATGTATGCCCTCCGGGTTGGTGTCCGGTTATTAGAGGCACTCCGGGTTGGTGTCCGGTTATTAGAGGCACTCCGGGTTGGTGTCCGGTTATTAGAGGCACTCCGGGTTGGGTTCCGGTTAGAAGTAACCCCTAGGTCTTGGGATGAGGCCTAGACAAAGAAATTAACGTTTAGCATTATTCATTCCAACATTATGAAAGTGGTTATTGATTTTTTCATGTGATTATTTGATTAGTAGAATATCCATGTGAGTAAGTAAATGGCATTATTTCATTTTATTTATGCCATACCGTGTTGAAAGTTCATGTTTGAAAGGCTTTTGTTTTAGTTATACATTGCCTTAAAAGTTTATTCTTATTTATGAAAGTTTCTGCTATTTTGTTATCCTTACTGGGCATTTGAGCTCACCCCTTTTCTATGTTTTATTTTTCCCAGGAAGTGAAGATGTAAGTTATGAATGACCTGCAGGGATAATATGAGTGGATTATAGTGTGGACTGTGGAAACATTATGTTGTTGTAGTAGTTTTTCATTTTATGATGTAATGTAAAACTTATGAATATATCTAGTGTTTCCAAGGCTACTAAACCAATCGGTCTTTCGAGATTTGATCTTTCTTGTGATCATGCCAATGTTACGAAGTAATGCACCGACTCTGGGTAGATGGGGTCGGGGCGTTACAGTTGGTATCAGAGGAAGTTTAGTACAAACCTTGGAAGCAAGATTTAGATAAACTCTGATTAGAGCACGTAGACCTAAGATGAACTTTGAGGATTAGTATAGAAGAACTTCCTAAAATTTTGGTATTGTAGAGATTTTGTGAGTTTTCCGAGCAATACATCCCTGTCTGGATACGAGCAGGTAGAGGCGGCTCTGGCACAGATGTACCTAGGGGTAAAACCCGAAAACACCGCTTTGAGCTAGACTCGAACGGGAACTGGTGCACGACAACGGGCCTTGCTGCACTCTTGGTTACGACACTCCCGGGGGATATGCTTAGGATAATTCTCATTTTCTTTACAAACCATTATGAAGGGTTTATGAGTATATACATCCTCAAAGGAGACATTTTTATGATTATGGATTATATCCATAAATAGTTCAATTTATGTTAAGTGTTTTATAAGAATGGGATTATGTATTTTGATTCATAAACTGATCTAGTGTATGCCATTGTTTAGATGTGGCACCCAATAGAAGGAATGAGAACTCCAGAAATGCACATGATCCAAAGAGAAGGAAGGATCATATCTTTGATGGTCTTAAACTAGGATTTATAAGAGAAATAGTCTCCCATGTATTATCATCATATGAAGAAATAATATCATGTGTTGATAAGATAAGTAAAGAGTTTACTGAGTCCTATGGATTTGAAGGGAAGCAAGAGAAGAAAAGGATGGAAGAGAGAAATATGGATAAAGGGAAGAGGGAAAAGAAGAATTTTCCCATATGTGGTAACTGTGGAAAGAAACACCCTGGAACTGCCTGAAAGGAATGGGAGTTTGTTATAAGTGTGGAGGAAAAGGGCACAAAGTACATGACTGCAAGGGTAAGAAAATGGTTTCAAATGTACAATGCTTCATTTGCAAGGAGTTTGGACACTACGCGAACCTATGTCCCAGTCATCAGAGTATGCCGCAAATGATGTTATTGGATAATAACCAAGTTATGATACTACCACAGATGAAGAGGAATGAATAGAGTTCTTATGTTGATTATGTCAATTGAGTGTTGTATCAACAATGTACTTGTTATAATAATTATGGAGTATATAATGATTGTACTGCAGTACTATTTCATTAAGGACTTGAGATTATGTGGAACAAAGAAAAGTGACTCAATAGCAGGATAAATTTTTGGAAAATATATGGTTGAGAGAATGATAAATCATAATATAGTTCTGATACTGAGGTAGTGATTTTGGAATAATATGTGATTGTTTTGGATAAATTATATTGGATATTCTTGACTACCTTGGAACTAATTAATGATTTGTATATTCCATCATTGTCGGGGTTTAAAACATTTTTGGATTAATGAAGTATATCCAGCATTCTATATGGAATAGGGGAGCATGAATGTAATCAATAAGGAATATGGTAATTCAAGATGTTTCAGTTTATTAAAAGAATACAAGATGAAGGTATTCATATGCTATTGCGGGGTAAAAATGATCTATATTATGTTTACCTTCCTTATAAATGTTGGACTATGAGTTTGGACAGAAGAATTTTGGATAGTTCTAGTTTGGATTATTTTGGATTACCATAAAAAGAAAACCCGGAGGATGGGCGGCAACCCGTCGCGTCCGGCAAGGCTGCGAGACTTGAACCCGCAACTGAAGGGTGACAAGGGTGTATCACCTACCACTGGCCCATGAGATGTCCTGGATTGAATAATGTTGTTTTTTTTAAAGATCTGGTAGATGAATTATAAATTCATTTATTTTGGAACCCTGTACGAATAGTATAAATAAATAAAAAATTACATTCTATTATCTTTTAGAGTGAAAGATGAGTTTGTGGTAGAAATTTATTAATGGACAAAATTCTAATTATAAAGTAAGTATATCTCCTTATGATCTTATCCAATATCATAAATAAATTCCTCAACATTAAGAAAAGGAACTTATAACAAAAATGTTGTCCTAGATGGTACCTTAAATCATCACTAATTTATGGCTTTGGGATTGTTGGCCTTTTCATAGCCATGTTCTCTACCACTCTCCATCAGATAATTGATGGTTAGATTTCTCTTCCATATCCATATTTTCCTACATGGAACCCTAGTATGTGTTATTTTCGGTAATCTTCATACTTTCCACTCTTTATTTTAAATAGAGGCCTCATTAATTCATTTTTCGATGTGGGATTTCAACTAAGATATTTTGAAATGTCAAAAATGTGTTGTCCCAATACCCTATATTTTGTTGAACCGATGGTACTTCAAATCATCATAGATTGATGAGTTTAAGTACCTCAATTTTATACTTGTTTGTGATTGATGACCTCAATCACTACCTATAAATAATTACGTTTTTCCTCCAATTACATGTCTCTAATTTCCACCAATGTTCTCCTAATCGAGATCATAATTTGGTGGTGACCCTTTCATTTATCTTTTCCTCATATTAAGACTAAATTTTAGTAACCCAATTTCCGATGTGGGTTTTCCCACAAATATATTTTCTACTTTCAACCTTTTATTTTCGAAAAACAATTTCAAATTGCGAGGACGCAATTTATTGAAGGAGGGGAGAATGTAACACCCCAGGATTTCAGAGTGTGTTATTTCTTAAAAATAATTCAATAACTTGCACTACACGCAACACCGAATTCAATCACACCATTAAAAGAGGTCATGAATAGTATTTACTACATTTTGAACTTTATATAATCCTTATAATTTTAGAATCCCTATTATGAGTTTCTTAGTCATAATGCAAGAACAGATTCATTTTCAGTATTTCACTTTTATCAACTTCTAATAGTGAAACCTTTTTAAATACAATATTTTAAACTTTTTGACTAAATGGGGACATCAAAAATTTAAAATGAAACACCCCAAGCTTCCACGGTACGTTTCCCTTTGAATAATGTGAGAGCGTGTGTTGTACGCAACACCGAGTTCTAACACACCATAACCAATCAAACTAGCCGTTATAAATAGTAATACCTACTTTTT
Organism: Viscum album; assembly: GCA_963277665.1. NCBI lineage: Eukaryota > Viridiplantae > Streptophyta > Magnoliopsida > Santalales > Viscaceae > Viscum > Viscum album. The sequence goes on from OY728121.1 coordinate 548,743,447, forward strand.
GAAAATATATATATTTTATATTTCAAAATGGACTTCATTTTTGGATTCGGAATATCGAATTTAGCCTAAGGTGAAATTTTGGTACTTTTCGGATAACTTTCATATTTTGATGAATAGTGAAAATTACTAAATTTTAATTAAAAACAAATTTTTTAATCAAAATAATTAATAGTGATAAATTGTGAATTTGAGTGGTTTTAAAGTATATTTAGAATATATTTTTACCATTTAATATAATGTTGGTCATTGGACATAATTTTACAATTAAACCGAACATAAACAAGTGTCAATCTTTTGATAGTTATTATCTCTTAAAAACACGCTTTTTGTTTTGACAGCGGGAATTAATTTTAAATTAATTTCTGCCACTTCTGTGTTTTGAATTTAGAAAAATGGATTCCATATTTGGAATCAGGATGTTCAAATTGTGTAAATAGGTAACTTTTATTTTTAGACATTTTGAATAATTACTGCGGTAAATATTTTATTTACCATGGTTAAGGGTAAATCCGGTAAATAAGGGTTAAAAAATAATATTATAATAATACTAAATTACCCTAAAACGTGTCTTAACCCTATTGGTTGATACATGGTCGACCATGGAAATATTTGGGTCTATTTTGGGACCCCATGGATCCACTTGTAAGTGATAATGACACATTATATTAATGAAGCATAAATAAAAATAAAAATGGCATAAGCTTACATCTTTTAGAAGAACAATTTTTACATAAGGTTATACATGTTTGATTTTCGATTATAAATATTCATTAGAAATCTAAAAAGATTTCCTACATAATGATATTTTATTTATAATTTTTAGACATTAAATAAGTTATTTTATTTATGACACAATGATGATGCAGTAATTACTATAATAGTGAAAATTTAAAATAATTGATATTATAAATACCCAAATAAATATAATATGAAACTTTTAATGAATTAAACTAATTTTATAGGATAATATGATATATTAGGATTGATTTAATTGACTTTGTTCGAAGTAATAAATCTGTTATGAGTTTCACAAAAATCTACTATTGAATAGTGTCAAAATTGACATAAAAGAGTTCTTAAAACAAATATTATATTATTAATTGATATTAAATTCCTAAAAATCTAAGGTTCGGCCAAGAGACTTATATCATGATAGTTTCATCATTAATGTACCACTTGGGGGTCTCTTGGATGTATATAGTAAGTTTATTAACCATATTATATAATAATACAAAGAGACATTGTAAAAGTGAAACTAATTAACTTAGAGTTAATACTTAAAGATAAGGTTAATATAAGTACCCAAACCTGTCTAAATTCTATTGGTTGAGTGGTTTTAGACCTATCCCCACCTTAGCCGTTGAATAATAAGCTTTGGAGCCATTAGAAACCGAATATGAATTTATTATAAATTAATATTTCTAGCTTTTCCAAAGGTGCCCCTCACCCCTCTTATAAAAGGGCACTCCTCCTTCTCATTTCTTCACACCTCCAAAGCCTTTTGGTTCGTCCAAACTCCGCCCAAATACTCTCCTAACATCCCTCACTACAACCTAGAGGCCTTAGTTTGATCATAAAGCCAACCTAAGGAGCCCTTTTGATCAAATCAAAAGGAAGAACCTGAAGAAGAGGTAATGATTTCACCACCCTTTTCTAAGTTCATTTCTTCTTCCACTTCTTCTTCCTTTGTTCTTACCATTCTAAAATAATAACTCCAGTATCTCACATATACTGTGATGTTATTATAAGTATGGTACAACCATATTCAGTATTCTATCCACCCTTTGAATAACATGTCACCATACGTGCGTACGTACGGCTTACCGTCTCCACGTCGTGGTGTAGTTGTTATTCAATATAATATTATTTGGATGGGTATAATAATGATGTGTAACTCATGTAAATAATAAATATAACATGTTAATGATTCTGTATATATGATATACCATCCATTTATATATTATTTTAATATCAAAAGAATGATATTGTCGCTCGTGCGTACGTACGGACTACCGTCTCCACGAACGCGATGAGATTCATTCTCCATCGTATCCATTCAAGTATAATTATCATTTGATGATTTAAAAATGATGTTTAAGGACTAGATATCATTCTGGATATGAATAAGATACAACAACCATGGCTTATGTAAGAAAACATATAAAATAAAATGAGTAAGTTAACTCCTGAAACGACGATAATTCTAAGATATTATTAACAAATCAATGTTAAAAGATCATATATGATATCATATTATTATATATGATTCTTGTATAATTTAATAACAACTATTTCACCATTATACAGGAGGTTAACCTACCCCAACCAAGGAAAAGTACAAGGTAAGGGTTTACTTTACATCCTCTTCATTATCCAAGGTTGTTTATACGTAATAATCTACCGGGATCTCTTTATCATCCACATCCATGTTTCTTAAAAATGCATTTCAAAACATTTTTACTATTTACTAGAATATGAGTTAAAGTCATTTATACCCTTTTTGAATTTTATAAGTGGTTTATAAAGGAATCTTTCGGTCGTTTTCAAAACAAGGTCCTTTTTAACCTTTTCGACAGAATTAAGGTAAGAATGATTTTTTTTAACTTATATGGCGGGCGCGGTTATTTTCCACCATTATAAAATCGTCAAAGCTTTCCTTACAAGCTTACAAGAATATTTTCAAGAAAATGTTTTATTTTATATGGCTCTTAAATGATTTCAAAAATAGAAAGAGATATTTCTCTAAAAAGTGTTTTGATTTCATCTATGTCAACATCCTTTAATGGATTTTACGCTTATTTGAAGTTGATTTATTATAATACAAAACTTCTATATTGTATTGAAGGTTTTGTGATATGTTTGACTGTGGATGTGCTATTTTATACCATTCATAGTTTATGGTGAAACTATTGACATTTCGTATGCTAGTTTTAATCCGAATGTTTATGATATATTTCAAACTTTTCTTCAGATGAATGTGCTAAACAAGTATGTTCCGGGTTGGGGACCGGTAAAAGTAAGCCCTCCAGGTTGGGGACTGGTTAAAGTAAGCCCTCCAGGTTAGGGACTGGTAAAAGTATGCCCTCCGGGTTGGTGTCCGGTTATTAGAGGCACTCCGGGTTGGTGTCCGGTTATTAGAGGCACTCCGGGTTGGTGTCCGGTTATTAGAGGCACTCCGGGTTGGGTTCCGGTTAGAAGTAACCCCTAGGTCTTGGGATGAGGCCTAGACAAAGAAATTAACGTTTAGCATTATGCATTCCAACATTATGAAAGTGGTTATTGATTTTTGCATGTGATTATTCGATTAGTAGAATATCCATGTTAGTAAGTAAATGGCATTATTTCATTTTATTTATGCCATACCGTGTTGAAAGTTCATGTTTGAAAGGCTTTTGTTTTAGTTATACATTGCCTTAAAAGTTTATTCTTATTTATGAAAGTTTCCGCTATTTTGTTATCCTTACTGGGCATTTGAGCTCACCCCTTTTCTATGTTTTATTTTTCCCAGGAAGTGAAGATGTAAGTTATGAATGACCTGCAGGGATAATATGAGGGGATTATAGTGTGGACTGTGGAAACATTATGTTTTTGTAGTAGTTTTTCATTTTATGATGTAATGTAAAACTTATGAATATATCTAGTGTTTCCAAGGCTACTAAACCAATCGGTCTTTCGAGATTTGATCTTTCTTGTGATCATGCCAATGTTACGAAGTAATGCACCGACTCTGGGTAGCTGGGGTCGGGGCGTTACAAAAAGTCTTAAATTAGATTTATTTGGATATTTATAATATCAATTATTTTAATCATTCAATAATACGGTAATTACAGCATCATCATTGTTTCATAAATAAATTTAATTATTTAATGTCTAAATTTTTAAATAAAATACCATTATGTTGGAAATATTTTTATATTTCTAATTAATATTTATAGTATAATTTATATTGTGTGTAACCCTATATTAAAAAATGGATTAGTTATTAAACATTGAATTTAACTCCTTTAACACTTCTTTAAATAAAATAATAATAAATGTCCTCATCTAATCCAAGTGGACCAAAGAGGTTCATATTTTATTCAAAAGGTTGTTTTTTGTCGAATTATACTTATCCAATAGATTTAGGACATGTTTTAGGGTAATAATAATATCATTTTTACCCTTAATTACACTATTTACTATAAACTGTGGTAAATAAAAGTAAAAACGTTACTATTCACCAAAAATTACTTTCTCCTTATTGAATGACATTTTACTTACTAATATCAACCGTATCTTCCAGATTTTTGAAATTCAACTCACAGAAGCACTAAAATTATGTTTTATGTAAATTTTCAAATGCTCATATGATGTAACACCCCAATCTTCTACGGTACATTTCCCTTCGAATAATGCGATAGCGTGTGTTGTACACAACCTCGAGTTCTAACACACACCACAACTAATTAAACTAGCCGTTGTGAATAGTAATACCTACTTTTTGAAATTATATATATTTTATATTTGAAAATGGACTTCATTTTTGGACTCGGAATATCGAATTTAGCCTAAGGTGAAATTTTGGTACTTTTCGGATAACTTTCATATTTTGATGAATAGTGAAAATTACTAAATTTTAATTAAAAACAACTTTTTTAATCAAAATAATTAATAGTGATAAATTATTAATTTGAGTGGTTTTAAAGTATATTTAGAATATATTTTTACCATTTAATATAATGTTGGTCATTGGACATAATTATACAATTAAACCGAACATAAACAAGTGTCAATCTTTTGATAGTTATTATCTCTTAAAAACACGCTTTTTGTTTTGACAGCGGGAATTAATTTTAAATTAATTTCTGCCACTTCTGTGTTTTGAATTTAGGAAAATGGATTCCATATTTAGAATCTGGATGTTCAAATTGTGTAAATAGGTAACTTTTATTTTTAGACATTTTGAATAATTATTGCGGTAAATATTTTATTTACCATGGTTAGGGGTAAATCCGGTAAATAAGGGTTAAAAAAATAATATTATAATAATACTAAATTACCCTAAAACGTGTCTTAACCCTATTGGTTGATACATGGTCGAACATGGGAATCTTTGGGTCTATTTTGGGACCCCATGGATCCACTTGTAAGTGATAATGACACTTTATTTTAATTAAGTTAAAATGAATACAAAAATGACACAAGCATATATCTTTTAGAAAAACAATTGTTACATAGGGTTATATATGTTGGATTTTAGATTATAAATATTCCTTAGAAATCTAAACAGATTTCCTACATAATTATATTTTATTTATAATTTTTAGACATTAAATAATGTATTTTATTTATGACACAATGACGATACAGTAATTACTATAATAGTGAAAAATTAAAATAATTGATATTATAAATACCCAAATAAATATAATATGAAGCTTTTAATGAATTAAACTAATTTTATAGGATAATATGATATATAAGGATTGATTTAATTGACTTTTTTCGAAGTAATCAATCTGTTATGAGTTTCACAAAAATCAACTATTGAATAGTGTCAAAACTGACATAAAAGAGTTCTTAAAACAAATATTATATTATTAATTGATATTAAATTCCTAAAAATCAAAGGTTCGGCCAAGAGACTTATATCATGATAGGTTCATCATTAATTTACCACTTGGAGGTCTCTTGGATGTATATAGTAAGTTTATTAACCATATTATATAAAAATACAAAGAGTCATTGTAAAATTGAAACTAATTAACTTAGAGTTAATACTTAAAGATAAGGTTAATATAAGTACCCAAACCTGTCTAAATTCTATTGGTTGAGTGGTTTTCCGACCTATCCACACCTTAACCTTTGAATAGTCAACTTTGGAGCCATTAGAAACCGAATATGAATTTATTATAAATTAATATTTCTAGCCTTTCCAAAGGTGCCCCTCACCCCTCTTATAAAAAGGCACTCCTCCTTCTCATTTCTTCACACACTAAAAGCCTTTTGGTTCGGCCAAAATCTGCCCAAATACTCTCCCAACTTCCCTCACTACAACCTAGGGGCCTTAGTTTGATCAGAATTCCATCCTAAGGAGCCCTTTTGATCAAATCAAAAGGAAGAAACCGAAGAAGAGGTATTGATTTCACCACCCTTTTTCAAGTTCATTTCTTCTTCCACTTCTTCTTCCTTTGTTGTTACCATTCTAAAATAATAACTCCAGTATCATTTATATACTGTGATTTTATTATAAATATGGTACAACCATATTCAGTATTCTATCCACCCTTTGAATAACATGTCACCATACGTGCGTACGTACGGCTTACCGTCTCCACGTCGTGGGGTAATTGTTATTCAATATATTATTATTTGGGTGGGTATAATAATGATGTGTAACTCATGTAAATAATAAATATAACATGTTAATGATTCTTTATATATGATATACCATCCATTTATATATTATTTTAATATCAAAAGAATGATATTGTCGCTCGTGCGTACGCACGGACTACCGTCTCCATGAACGCGATGAGATTCATTCTCCATCGTATCCATTCAAGTATAATTATCATTTGATGATTTAGAAATGATGTTTAAGGAATTTATATCATTCTGGATTTGAATAATATACAACCTATCCTTTACAAACATGTCTTACATAACAAAACATATAAACAAAAACGAGTAAGTTAACACCCGAAACAACGATAATACTAAGATATTATTAACAAAGCAATGTTAAAAGATCATATATGATATCATATGAATGCATATGATTCTTGTATAATTTAATAACAATTATTTCACCATTATACAGGAGGTTAACCTACCCCAACCAAGGAAAATTAAAAGGTAAGGGTTATTTCACAATCTCTTCCTTATCCGAGGTTGTTTATATGTAATAATCTACTGGGATCTCTTTATCATCCACATCTATGTTTCTTAAAAATGTATTTCAAAACATTTTTACTATGAGTTAAAGTCATTTATACCCTTTTTGACTTTTATAAGTGGTTTATAAAGGAATCTTTCGGTCGTTTTCAAAACAAGGTCCTTTTTAACCTTTTCGACAGAATTAAGGTAAGAATGTTTTTTTTAACTTATACGGTGGGTGCGGCTATTTTCCGCCATTATAAAATCTTCAAAGATTCCCTTACAAGCTTATAAGAATATTTTCAAAGAAAATGTTTTATTTTATAGGGATATTAAATGATTTCAAAATAAAAGGAGATATTTCTTTAAAAAGAATTTTGATTTCATCTATGTCAACATCCTTTGGTGGATTTTAAGATTATTTGAAGTTGATTTATTATGATACAAAACTTCTATATTGTATTGAAGGTTTTGTGATATGTTTGACTATGGATGTGCTATTTTTATACCATTCATAGTTTATGGTGAAAGTATTGACATTTCGTATGCTAGTTTTAATACGAATGTTTATGTTATGTTTAAACCTTTTCATATGGGAATGCATTGGACTTAGTAAGTGACGGGTGGAGCCCGCTATAGCTCCTCGATGTATCGGTAGGTCTCATGAGACAAACTAGTGTCTTGGCACAAGGCCTTGACAAAATCTTATTTGTAGTCTTGGCACGAGGCCTTGGCTATGTGGTTATGATAGTCTGGCATTATGCATTCCAACATTATGAAAGTGGTTATTGATTTTTGCATGTGATTATTCGATTAGTAGAATATCCATGTGAATAAGTAAATGACATTATTTCATTTTATTTATGCCATACCATGTTGAAAGTTCATGTTTAAAAGGCTTTTGTTTTAGTTATACATTGCCTTAAATGTTTATTCTTATTGATGAAAGTTTCCGCTATATTGTTATCCTTACTGGGCATTTGAGCTCACCCCTTTTCTATGTTTTATTTTTCCCAGGAAGTGAAGATGTAAGTTATGAATGACCTGCAGGGATATTATGAGGGGATTATAGTGTGGACTGTGGAAACATTATGTTGTTGTAGTAGTTTTTCATTTTATGATGTAATGTAAAACTTATGAATATATCTAGTGTTTCCAAGGCTACTAAACCAATCGGTCTTTCGAGATTTGATCTTTCTTGTGATCATGCCAATGTTATGTAATAATGCACCGACTCTAGGCAACTAGGGTCGGGGCGTTACAGTTGGTATCAGAGGAAGTTTAGTACAAACCTTGGAAGCTAGATTTAGATAAACTCTGATTAGAGCACGTAGACCTAAGATGAACTTTGAGGATTAGTATAGAAGAACTTCCTATAATTTTGGTATTGTAGAGATTTTGTGAGTTTTCCGAGCAATACATCCCTGTCTGGATACGAGCTGGTAGAGGCGGCTCTGGCACAGATGTACCTAGGGGTAAAACCCGAAAACACCGCTTTGAGCTAGACTCGAACGAGAACTGGTGCACGACAATGGGCCTTGCTGCACTCTTGGTTACGACACTCCCGGGGGATATGCTTAGGATAACTCTCATTTTCTTTACAAATCATTTTGAAGGGATTATGAGTATATACATCCTCAAAGAAAAAAAAATTTCTTATGATTATTGATTATATCCATAAATAGTTCAATTTATGTTAAGTGTTTTATAAGTATGGGATTATGTATTTTGATTCATAAACTGATCTAGTTTATGCCATTGTTTAGAAATGGAGCCTAGTGGAAGAAATGGAAACCGTATCAATGCACGCACTCCATGTAGGGATTGCCCTCCTGCTCAAGATAATTATAGTGGGGCTGGTGATGCAACTGGTGCTGATCAGCTAATCACCATACTGGGACAACTTACTCAGGTTATGAATAATAACCTTACCCGTATGGAGCACCCTGATCCGCAGCGTGGAGGATCAATGTTAGATCGATTCATGAGGCAACAACCACCAACGTTCAATGGGAGTACAAATCCCTTAGTAGCTGAGCAATGGATAAATTCCCTAGAGAAAATATTTCAGGCTTTGGGGAGCAGTGAAAGGGAAAAAGTTATCATGGCAGTTTACCGCCTCACTGGAGATGCTGATCAATGGTGGTCATTGATTCAAAACATGAAGGAAGATGATGAAGTATCAAATATGGAATGGAGGGAATTCAAAGATCTGTTTTTAGAAAAATACTTCCCTCGCGACCATCGAGCGGATATGGAAAGACAATTTCTGAGTCTGAGACAAAAGGAGGATGAGAATGTCACAAAGTATGAGGCTAACTTTACAAGGTTAGCGAGGTATGCTGGAGATTATATTCGCAACCCAAGAAGTAAGATTGATCGTTTGTTTTATGGGTTAAAACCATTTCTCCGTCGAGCATTAGTCTCACAATCCTTTTCATCGTACGAAGACATTGTCTCATGTGCTATCAAGACCGAAAAGGAATTCTCTAAGTCTTATGACTTTAAAGCAAAGCAAGAGAAGAAGAGACCTGCTGATCAATCTGGGAATGGAAATAAGGGGAAGAAGGGAAAGGTTGAATATCCATCTTGTGGTAAATGCGGGAAGAAACATCCTGGTACTTTCTTGAAGGGAATGGGAGTCTGTTACAAGTGTGGTGAAAAAGGCCACCAAGCTCATGATTGCAAGGGGAAGAAGGAAGCTACCAACGTTCAGTGCTACAATTGCAGGGAGATGGGGCATTATGCAAATGCATGCCCTAAGCGTCAGGAGAACTTACCTCAGAAAAGGCCAAGGGATCAAGGCCAGGCTTATGCTATCACTACTGCAGAGGTAGAAGCTCCAAAAGACGTGGTGGCAGGTAATTTAATGGTTTCCTCAAGTTTAGAAAATGCATTATTTGACTCTGGATCGTCGCATTGTTTCATATCTTCCCAGTTTGCTAAGAAAATTAGATATTTCCAATTTGATTTAATAAGGGAGTTGTCGGTTAAAACTCCTAAGGGAAGTATCATTGCAACAAAGTTTTGTGAATCAGTCCCCATTAGAGCACATAAATTTTCTTTATCTGCTGATCTCATCGTCATACCTATGATTGAGTTTGATATAATCCTCGGTATGGACTGGCTTTCGGACTATGATGCAAAGATTTATTGTAAGAAGAAAGAGGTTATGATTCTTGATGATAATGATAAGGAACACCTTATTTTTAGAGCAGAATCGTCACCACCTAATTCTTATTTAGATCCACCCGTATTAGCTCAACTTAATTCAATTATTGGGGAGGAAGAGAATGAAATAACTGTCGGTGAGGAAAGGAATGTTCAAATAGAGTATGTACCTGTTGTGAAAGAATTTGTATATGTATTTCCGGAAGATTTACCTGGACATCCTCCAGAACGAGAAGTTGAGTTTTCCATTGATTTGATTCCTGGATCAAGGCCTATATCGAAGACCCCTTATAGAATGGCCACTGTAGAGTTAGTCGAACTAAAGAAACAACTAGAGGAATTGAGTAATAAGGGATTTATTCGCCCTAGTGTTTCTCCATGGGGAGCCCCTGTTCTTTTTGTTAAAAAGAAAGATGAATCTATGAGGTTATGTATCGACTACAGGGAGATCAATGTTATAACGATAAAGAACAAGTATCCCCTACCTCGTATTGATGATTTATTTGACCAACTGCATGGAGCTCAATACTTTTCAAAGATTGACCTTCGATCTGGATACCATCAGTTGTGTGTGAAGAAGGAAGACATTCCGAAAACAGCATTTCAAACCAGGTACGGGCATTACGAGTTTACTGTAATGCTGTTTGGATTGATTAATGCACCCTCTGTATTCATGGATCTGATGAATAGTGTTTTCAAGGAGTATCTCTATGAATTTGTGGTGGTATTTATTGATGATATCTTGGTATACTCCAAAACCTAAGAAGATCATGAAAATCACTTGCGCATTATCTTGAAGACTCTGAGGAGGCATGAATTATATGGGAAGTTTAGCAAGTGTGAATTCTGGCTTCAGGAGATTTCTTTTCTTGGCCATATTGTCTCTAAAGATGGAATCTCTGTTGATCCTTCTAAGACCAAGGCAATCCAAGAATGGCCAGCACCTACGAGTATAACTGAGGTACGTAGTTTTATTGGTTTGGCAGGTTATTATCGACGTTTCGTCCAGAATTTTGCGCGATTGGCTAACCCATTAACGAAGCTCACACGTAAAGGGGTTAAATTTGTTTGGACAAAAGAGTGTGGAGAATGTTTCAAAGAACTGAAGAGAAGATTAGTCAATGCTCCTATATTGACTCTACCATCGGGGAATGATGGGTTCGTTATTTATAGTGATGCATCGAAGAAAGGACTTGGCTGTGTCCTTATGCAGAATGATAGAGTTATTGCCTATGCATCACGACAGTTGAAAATTCATGAACAAAACTATCCTACTCATGATCTTGAGTTAGCAGAAGTGATCTTTGCTTTGAAGATATGGAGGCACTACCTCTATGGTGAAAAATGTGAGATTTATACAGATCACAAGAGTTTGAAGTATATTTTCTCACAAAAAGAACTCAACATGAGGCAAAGAAGATGGCTTGAATTACTCAAGGATTATGATTGTACGATACACTACCACCCAGGGAAGGAAAACAAGGTGGCAGATGCTTTGAGTAGAAAAGACCATGGAGTTTTGAACAATATGAGAATTGAAAGGGATCCAATTTTTATGGATCTAGTGAAGATGGACATGGGAATAACCAGGGAAGGTGAAACATCAATGCTTTTTCAAATGGTTGCCAAACCATCTTTACTAGAAAGGATTAAGAGTTCTCAGACTGATGATGAAGAATTCCAAAAGAAGATTAAAGCTATGAATGATGGGAGATTGAGAGACTTTGTGTATGAAGATGGAATTTTGAAATTCGGGAAGAGACTTTGTGTTCCCAATATACCTGATCTAAAAAGGGAATTGCTGGATGATGCTCATAGTTCCAATTTCTCTATACACCCTGGGAGAACCAAAATGTAGAGAGATTTGAAGGAACATTTTTGGTGGGACAACATGAAGAGGGAGATTGCTGATTTTGTGTCAAGATGTATGGTTTGTCAACAAGTGAAAGCTGGAAGGCAACAGCCTGGAGGAGTCATGCAACCTCTTCCCATACCGGAGTGGAAATGGGATAATATTACGATGGACTTTGTCATGGGGCTACCAAAGACTCCTAGAAGGAATGATGCAATATGGGTTATTGTTGATCGTCTTACCAAGACAGCACATTTTCTTGCTATAAGAGAAGATCTACCCCTGGAACGTCTAGCAAGACTATAGATTAATGAAGTTGTGAGACTTCATGGAGTACCCTTATCAATTGTTTCTGATCGTGATCCCCGTTTTACTTAAAGATTCTGGAAAAGTCTTCAGAAATCCCTGGATACTGAACTTCATTTGAGCACTGCTTACCACCCTCAGACAGACGGACAATCAGAACGGACTATTCAAACCTTGGAAGACATGTTGAGATCTTGCTCACTTGAGTTTCAGGGTATGTGGGATCAATATTTACCTCTGGTAGAATTTTCCTATAACAATAGCTTCCATTCGAGTATTCATATGGCACCATATGAAGCGTTATACGGAAAGAGATGTCGTACACCAACCTGTTGGGATGACGTCGGTGAAAGAAAACTTGTAGGTCCAGAACTGGTGGTGGAAACGATGGAAAAGGTGAAGGTAATCCAAAATCACATCAGAGCAGCTCAAAATAGGCAGAAGAGCTATGCCGATAATCGAAGGAAGGATTTGGAATTTCAAGTCAGTGATCATGTTTTCCTGAAGGTATCTCCGTGGAAGGGAGTCATACGTTTTGGTAAGAAAGGTAAATTGAGTCCCAGGTACATCGGACCTTTCGAAATTCTAGAACGAATTGGGGTTGTAGCTTACCGATTGGCAATGCCGCCAAGTCTCTCCAAAGTTCACGATGTGTTCCACGTATCTCTATTGAGGAAATACATGCCTGATCCAACGCATGTACTCACCTATGAGGAATTATAACTGGAACCCGATCTTTCCTATTGTGAAGAGCCCGTCAGGATTCTTGATACGAGAGAACAAGTACTGAGAAACCGGACGACGCGTCTGGTAAAAGTTTTGTGGAGAAACCATAAGATGGAAGAGGCAACGTGGGAACCCGAGGAACTTATGATGAAGAACCACCCGAGTCTTTTTATGCAGTAATACCCTTGAAATTGCGAGGACGCAATTATTTGAAGGAGGGGAGAATGTAACACCCCAAGCTTCAACGGTACGTTTCCCTTCGAATAATGTGATAGCGTGTGTTGTACGCAACCTCGAGTTCTAACACACACCACAACTAATTAAACTAGCCATTGTGAATAGTAATACCTACTTTTTGAAATTATATATATTTTATATTTGAAAATGGACTTCATTTTTGGACTCGGAATATCGAATTTAGCCTAAGGTGAAATTTTGGTACTTTTCGGATAACTTTCATATTTTGATGAATAGTGAAAATTACTAAATTTTAATTAAAAACAACTTTTTTAATCAAAATAATTAATAGTGATAAATTATTAATTTGAGTGGTTTTAAAGTATATTTAGAATATATTTTTACCATTTAATATAATGTTGGTCATTGGACATAATTATACAATTAAACCGAACATAAACAAGTGTCAATCTTTTGATAGTTATTATCTCTTAAAAACACGCTTTTTGTTTTGACAGCGGGAATTATTTTTAAATTAATTTCTGCCACTTCTGTGTTTTGAATTTAGTAAAATGGATTCTATATTTAGAATCAGGATGTTCAAATTGTGTAAATAGGTAACCATTATTTTTAGACATTTTGAATAATTACTGCGGTAAATATTTTATTTACCATGGTTAAGGGTAAATCCGGTAAATAAGGGTTAAAAAAATAATATTATAATAATACTAAATTACCCTAAAACGTGTCTTAACCCTATTGGTTGATACATGGTCGACCATGGGAATCTTTGGGTCTATTTTGGGACCCCATGGATCCACTTGTAAGTGATAATGACACTTTATTTTAATTAAGTTAAAATGAATACAAAAATGACACAAGCATATATCTTTTAGCAAAACAATTGTTACATAGGGTTATATATGTTGGATTTTAGATTATAAATATTCATTAGAAAGATAAAAAGATTTCCTACATAATGATATTTTATTTATAATTTTTAGACATTATATAATGTATTTTATGTATGACACAATGATGATGCAGTAATTACTATAATAGTGAAAAATTAAAATAATTGATATTATAAATACCCAAATAAATATAATATGAAGCTTTTAATGAATTAAACTAATTTTCTAGGATAATATGATATATAAGGATTGATTTAATTTACTTTGTTCGATGTAATAAATCTGTTATGAGTTTCAAAAAAATCAACTATTGAATAGTGTCAAAACTGACATAAAAGAGTTCTTAAAACAAATATTATATTATTAATTGATATTAAATTCCTAAAAATCTAAGGTTCGGCCAAGAGACTTATATCATGATAGGTTAATCATTAATGTACCACTTGGAGGTCTCTTGGATGTATATAGTAAGTTTATTAACCATATTATATAAAAATACAAAGAGTCATTGTAAAAGTGAAACTAATTAACTTAGAGTTAATACATAAAGGTAAGGTTAATATAAGTACCCAAACCTGTCTAAATTCTATTGGTTTAGTGGTTTGCGACCTATCCCCACCTTAAACTTTGAATAGTCAACTTTGGATCCATTAGAAACCGAATATGAATTTATTATAAATTAATATTTCTAGCCTTTCCAAAGGTGCCCCTCACCCCTCTTATAAAAAGGCACTCCTCCTTCTCATTTCTTCACACACTAAAAGCCTTTTGGTTCGGCCAAAATCTGCCCAAATACTCTCCCAACTTCCCTCACTACAACCTAGGGGCCTTAGTTTGATCAGAAAGCCAACCTAAGGAGCCCTTTTGATCAAATCAAAAGGAAGAAACCGAAGAAGAGGTAATGATTTCACCACCCTTTTTCAAGTTCATTTCTTCTTCCACTTCTTCTTCCTTTGTTGTTACCATTCTAAAATAATAACTCCAGTATCATTTATATACTGTGATGTTATTATAAATATGGTACAACCATATTCAGTATTCTATCCACCCTTTGAATAACATGTCACCATACGTGCGTACGTACGGCTTACCGTCTCCACGTCGTGGGGTAATTGTTATTCAATATATTATTATTTGGGTGGGTATAATAATGATGTGTAACTCATGTAAATAATAAATATAACATGTTAATGATTCTGTATATATGATATACCATCCATTTATATATTATTTTAATATCAAAAGAATGATATTGTCGCTCGTGCGTACGTACGGACTACCGTCTCCATGAACGCGATGAGATTAATTCTCCATCGTATCCATTCAAGTATAATTATCATTTGATGATTTAAAAATGATGTTTAAGGAATTGATATCATTATGGATTTGAATAATATACAACCTATCCTTTACAAACATGTCTTACATAACAAAACATATAAACGAAAACGAGTAAGTTAACACACGAAACAACGATAATACTAAGATATTATTAACAAAGCAATGTTAAAAGATCATATATGATATCATATGAATGCATATGATTCTTGTATAATTTAATAACAATTATTTCACCATTATACAGGAGGTTAACCTACCCCAACCAAGGAAAAGTAAAAGGTAAGGGTTATTTCACAATCTCTTCATTATTCGAGGTTGTTTATATGTAATAATCTACTGGGATCTCTTTATCATCCACATCCATGTTTCTTAAAAATGTATTTCAAAACATTTTTACTATGAGTTAAAGTCATTTATACCCTTTTTGACTTTTATAAGTGGTTTATAAAGGAATATTTCTGTCGTTTTCAAAACAAGGTCCTTTTTAACCTTTTCGACAGAATTAAGGTAAGAATGTTTTTTTAACATATACGGCGGGTGCGGCTATTTTCCGCCGTTATAAAATCTTTAAAGCTTCCCTTACAAGCTTATAAGAATATTTTCAAAGAAAATGTTTTATTTTATATGGATCTTAAATGATTTCAAAATAAAAGGAGATATTTCTTTAAAAAGAATTTTGATTTCATCTATGTCAACATCCTTTGATGGATTTTAAGATTATTTGAAGTTGATTTATTATGATACAAAACTTCTATATTGTATTGAAGGTTTTGTGATATATTTGACTATGGATGTGCTATTTTTATACCATTCATAGTTTATGGTGAAATTATTGACATTTTGTATGCTAGTTTTAATACGAATGTTTATGTTATGTTTAAACCTTTTCATATGGGAATGCATTGGACTTAGTAAGTGACGGGTGGAGCCCGCTATAGCTCCTCGATGCATCGGTAGGTCTCATGAGACAAACTAGTGTCTTGGCACAAGGCCTTGAAAAAATCTTATTTGTAGTCTTGGCACGAGGCCTTGGCTATGTGGTTATGATAGTCTAGCATTATGCATTCCAACATTATGAAAGTGGTTATTGATTTTTGCATGTGATTATTCGATTAGTAGAATATCCATGTGAATAAATAAATGGCATTATTTCATTTTATTTAAGCCATACCATGTTTAAAGTTCATGTTTAAAAGGCTTTTGTTTTAGTTATACATTGCCTTAAATGTTTATTCTTATTGATGAAAGTTTCCGCTATATTGTTATCCTTACTGGGCATTTGAGCTCACCCCTTTTCTATGTTTTATTTTTCCCAGGAAGTGAAGATGTATGTTATGAATGACCTGCAGGGATATTATGAGGGGATTATAGTGTGGACTGTGGAAACATTATATTGTTGTAGTAGTTTTTCATTTTATGATGTAATGTAAAACTTAGGAATATATCTAGTGTTTCCAAGGCTACTAAACCAATCGGTCTTTCGAGATTTGATCTTTCTTGTGATCATGCCAATGTTATGTAATAATGCACCGACTCTAGGCAACTAGGGTCGGGGCGTTACATATGATGTGGGTAAAAGACTGTAAAAAGTTAAATAAAATTCTTATATATCTGAAATTATTATAAATTGAGTCCAATGAATTACAATGAAATTATAAAGGTATTAGGTATCTATTTTGACCTAAAATAAATTCAAATAAAATAACTGATTATTTAAATAAAAACTCGGTTTTAAACTATAACTCAGTGTTTTTCACTATTCATCAAAAATTGAATGTTTTTAGAAAAATACCAATAATGAAGTCCATTTTAGAGGATAAAATTTATAAAATTACAAAATGTGGGTATTACTATTGATAACAGTTAGTTCGATTGGTTGTGGTGTGTTAGAACTCAAAGTTGCGTACAACACATGCTATAGTATTATTCAAAGAGAAGCGTACTATGGAAGGTTGGGGGTTTACAATCTCCCCTCCATCAAATAATTTCAACCTTGAAATTTCTACAATATTACAGCATAAAAATAATCAAGTGGGTTTTCATCATAAGTTCCTCAGGTTCCCATGTTGTATCTTCCATCTTATGGTTTCTCTATAGAACTTTTACCAGACGAGTCATCCAGTTTCTCAGTACCTGTTCTCTTGTATCACAAACCTTGACAGACTCTTCGCAATAAGATAGATTGGGTTCCAGTTCTAATTCATCATAGGTGAGTACATGCATTGGGTACGACTTGTATTTTCTTTATAGTAATACGTGGAACACATCGTGAACTTTGGAGAGACTAGGAAGCATTACAAATAGGTAAGCTACAGCCCCAATTTGTTCTATAATTTTGAATGTTTTGATGTACCTGGGACTTAATTTTCTCTTGTTACAGAAATGTATATCACCCTTCCCCGGAAATACCTTCAAGAAAACATGATCTCCTACCTGAAATTAAAAATACTTCCTTCTGTTATCAGAATAGATCTTATGCCACCTTTGAGATTTTTTATGTTGATTTGGATTACCTTCTCCTTTTCCATCATTTCCCCCACAAGTTCTGGTACAATGAGTTTTCTTTCACCAACATCATCCCAATAGGTTGGTGTACAACATATCTTTCTATATAACGCTTCATAAGGTGCCATCTGAATACTTGAATGGAAGCTATTGTTATAGGATAATTCTACTAGAGATAAATATTGATCCCACATACCTTGAAATTCATGTGATCATGATCTCAACGTGTCTTATAAGGTTTGAAGAGTCCATTCTGATTGCCCATCAGTTTGGGGTGGTTGGCAGTGCTCAAACGAAGTTCAGTATCTAGGGCTTTCTGACCACTTTTCCAGAACCATAATTTAAAACGTGGATCATGATCAGAAATAATCGATATGGGTACCCCCTGAAGTCTCACAACTACATTAATATAAATTCTTTCTAGACGTTCAAGTGGTAAATATTTTTATGGAAAGAAAATGTGCTAATTTGGTAAGACGATAAAAAATGACACATATTGAATCATTCCTTCTAGGGGACTTTGGTAGTCCCATGATAAATTCCATCATAATATTATCCCATTTCCACTCAGGAATGAGAAGAGGTTTCATGAATCCTCTAGGATGTTTCCTTCTAGCTTTCACTTGTTGACAAACCATACATATTGACACAAAATCGTCATTCTCCTTCTTCATGTCATCCCACCCAAAATGTTCCTTCAAATATCTATACATCTTAGTGATACCAGGGTGTATAGGGAAATTGGAACTATGAGCATCATCCAACAATTCCCTTTTTAGATCAAATATATCGGGAACACAAAGTCGCTTCCCAAATTTCAAAATTCCATCTTCATGCCCAAAGTCACACAATATCCCATCATTCATAGCGTTAATCTTCTTTTGAAACTCTTCATCATCGGTTTGAGAACCCTTTATCCTTTCTAGTAAAGATGGTTTTGAAATCATTTGAAAAAGTATTGATGTTTCACCTTCCATGGTTATCCTCATGCCCATCTTTACTAGATCCTTGTATATTGGATCCTTTTCAACTCTCATCATTTTCAAGACTCCATGTTCTTTTCTGCTCAAAGCATCTTCCACCTTACATGCCTTTCATGGGTGGTTGTTTAGGATGAAATCATAATCCTTAAATAGTTCAAGACATCTCCATTGCCTCATGTTGAGTTCTTTCTATGAGAAAATATACTTCAAACTCTTGTGATCGGTAAATATCTCACATTTTTCACCATAGATATAGCGTCTCCAAATATTCAAAGAAAATATTACAAATTCTAACTCAAGATCATGAGTGGGATAGTTTTTTTTCAAGAATTTAGAGCTATCATGATGCATAGGCAATAACTCTATCATTCTGTATGAGGACTGTAAAGACCCGTAAATTTCAAGGAAATTTTTTTCTTAATTTTCTTTGGAATTTTACAAGAACGCAGTTTTTGACGGCGCCTGATTCTGAGGCCCGATGTGCCCAGAATCATTTTCCGAAGTTTGGCTCGGGTACGTTCAGTGAACGGACGAGCGGGTTTTTCTAACTTTTGAACCGGTGCCCGGAATCGAATTCTGAGGGCACCGATGAAATCGCAGCGCCGGTATTCGCTTAGAAACACCTCTTCCAGAGTTGCGTTTTCTCGGGTGTGGTTTTTAATTTTCGGGCTTAAAGTTAAGAAATAAAATAATTTTGCGACAACTTTATTTTATTTCACTTAAGCCGCTTGGAAGCCACTTGAAGCCACTTAAAGGCGGCTTGAACTAAGTTGAACTGGATAGGATGCTATCCAGAAATATCCTACCCCCTTGGTAGGATATTTGTGAGGTGGGGCCCGCACGAGCCCCGCCGTTTCTTTCCGCTAAGAAACGCACCCGTGAAAACCCGTCTTAATGAAAGTCAACTGACGCATTTTCTAAATTCTTAAGAGACCATTTAATTGAGCGGTTTATTTCGTGAATTAAATGGGTTGTTTCTTTCGTGAATTAAATGGTCTGTTTCTTTCGTTGAATTAATTCAACGAATTAATTCAATCGTTTCTTAACCTGTTTTCGTGTGTTGGCATATTAATAAAATAAGACCAACCCAAAATCTTTTGAGAAGATTTGAGAGGATCCTTGTTTCTTCTTCTCCCTCGCGAAGAACGCGAAGAACGCGAAGAACGCGAAGAATGCCGAACCTGGAAATCGACGACGCGACGCCTTGATCCGCATCGCCGACAACGTTCTTCTGCGACATCTCTTCCTCCGCGACGGATCTTCGATCAGCTTCTTGAGGTAAGAATCTCGGACCTTCCTTTTTATCTCCTTCGTGGTTCTTAACCAAAAACACGGATTTAATTAATTAAATTAAATATGCTGTTTCATGGTGCGTTGAGTTCGCCGACTCAACACCGGATTCCGCGATGACGCGACGCCTCCCCGCGACGACGCGACGATCCCTCTCTTCTGCGACGAGCTTTTCCGTGAAGAACGCCCGCGCGCGACGATCGACGAGGTAGGGATTTTATAATTTTGGAATACCCCTCTTTATATTCCCGTGAACGTTCTTTAAAAATTAAAGAGCCGGTTTCAAATGATCAATTTTATTTTATTAAAATTTTCGGTTCATGTGTTGAACAATTTCTCCCGTTGTTTATCTCTAACGCGGAGGGTGCGGGCCAACGAACACGGCCCGACGACCCTCCTCCGTTCTTCTTTTTGTGCGGAATTGACGGGCGACGACGGAACGTGCCGCAACGGATGTTGGGTGATCCCGCAGTGAAGAACGGAACCCGGGAGGAACATTGGCGCAGACGAGAAGGAAAACGGGCCACCGGAGCGACTCCGGCGGCCGGAGGCGGCGGCGCCCCGGCGCGCCGCCGGACAGGCCGCCGCGGCTGAGCCGCGGTGGCGGCCAGCGGACCCGCGGTCCGCAGGTCCGGTTCTTCCGGTTGGGACGCGGCAATGCGCCGCGTCCGCTGACGACCCGCGCGGCCCGCACGCGGGCCGCGGCTCCCTCGACCGCGGGCTGCGCCCGCGTCTTCCACCCGCGCCCCTCGGCCGAGCCGGGTCAACCGGGTCGGGTCGACCCAGTTCGGGCCGACCCGGTTCGGCCGACCCGAGGGGGGGGGGGGGGGGTCGGCCCGGGCCCGGACCCCCTTCTTCTGACGTTTTCGTTCAAATGACCGTATCTTAAGCTACGGGCCTCCGAACGACGCCCCGTCAGTGACAACGCGATCATTGGATCGAGACGGTCATTTCGGTATACTATACTCAAGGTGCACCTTCCTTTTCGGGAGCCTACGTAGTTAAAACTCCGTAGTTAAGCGTGCTTGGCCTAGAGCAGTGATCAGGATGGGTGACCTCCTGGGAAGTTTCCTAGGGTGGGTGTGAGACGGAAAGACAAATAACTAACAGGCCGGGCGTCTGATTGACGCGCCGTCTATTGCGTTGAGTTCCTCTTGATGAGACGGAACTTTTGGCATCCTCCGCCCGAGTTTTGGATGCAGATGGATAGTGGCCGGGTTGGATCGCACTGAAATCCAACCGGGCCCCTGGAACGGAAAAGCTGATATCTTTCAGACCAGACGTCTGTTTGACGAACCGTCAGCGGCATTGGTGATCACGTTGAAAAACGGTCCCTATGAGTATACCCTGTGAGTGTTCGGGGTATAGTTCAGCTACGGCCGTATTGGTTCGCTCACGAAATCAACCGGGCCCCTGGGACGAAAAGGCTAATAACTCACAGACCGGGCGTCCGATTGACGTGCCGTTTGTTGCGTTGAGACCCCTATAACGAGGTGGTCCTTCGAGATACTTCCTTGCGGGACTTTGTGATACTTGGAGTATCAACCAGTAGCTCATGGAGCGGACCCTCCCGGAGACGAGCGGGCGGAGCACGGAGACCGTGTAGCTGACTGAGACCCAACGACTGCTGATCGAACGACTCGGTGTGTGACAGAGGTGCGCTTGGTTTTAGCGGCACATGGGAGCGCTTGGTTGTAGCGGCAGACCCACGACAGAGGTGCGCTTGGTTGTAGCGGCACATGGGAGCGCTTGGTTGTAGCGGCAGACCCACGACAGTGGTGCCCTTGGTTGTAGCGGCACATGAGAGCGCTTGGTTGTATCGGCAGACCCACGACAGAGGTGCGCTTGGTTGTAGCGGCACATGGGAGCGCTTGGTTGTAGCGGCAGACCCCCGACAGAGGTGCGCTTGGTTGTAGCGGCACATTGGAGCGCTTGGCTGTAGCAGCAGACCCACGACAGTGGAGCGTTTGGTTGTAGCGGCACATGGGAGCGCTTGGTTGTAGCGGCAGACCCACGACAGAGGTGCGCTTGGTTGTAGCGGCACATGGGAGCGCTTGGTTGTAGCGGCAGACCCACGACAGAGGTGCGCTTGGTTGTAGCGGCACATGGGAGCGCTTGGTTGTAGCGGCTGACCCGCATTACTCGATAGGTGGAGTACTACAGCAGTCTTAAGTTAGTGGGCAGTATCTCGGAGTTGTGACAGGACCACTGTACACTCCAGAGACGGAGCTCTTCAGCAGTTATGGTTTCGATGATGAAAATCCTGGTTTGAGCTAAGACTTTTGACCTTGTGTTTGCCTCATGATTGAGATGGGTTACTTGATAACTTAGGTATATGTATGGGCATATATCTAAGTAGAGGTTATCTGTTGAGATCTTCTTTGTGGTTATCCTTGTTGGTTTTAGAGAGACCTTGAGGGTCTCGGGGTCCCTACTAAGTATCGTTATACTCACCCCTGCACGGGCTATGCCCGCACCTCGTTGTGTTGGTTGCAGACGACAGGCAGTGCTGATGGAGGCCGAGTGTTCGAGGACTGGACGGTACCCGGAGGTGGACTACAGGACGAGTCAGTTACCGGAGGTGGACTACACGACGAGTCAGTACCTGGAGGTGGACCACTGAGCGAGACGTGCTCGGAGCGGACGGCGGGACCCGAGGAGCATTGGAGCTATCTGTACCCACCCTTTAGGTGGGACTTCCAGAGGACGGCTCGACGCTGCTGTTTTTCCTTTCAGTTGTACTTTACAGTTGAGCATGTATTTCCGGCCCCTTTTACTTTCAGCACAGCTTGTACAGTTTTTACATAGTGTTTACTTTTCCGCTTTCTTACTCTGTGGTGCTTGTTTACTTTTCAAAGGCAATGCCTTCCCTTTTTGCTGGGATTTACACCTTGGTGCTAGTCGCCAGCCCCTGGCCTATGGAAGGCGGGCTTGGGGTAGTCACGGCACGGGCCCCGAGGACGGGTCGTGACAAATTGGTATCAGAGCTAGTCGGTTCTACCGGGGACTCTGATCTTTCTTCTATATGAAGCAATAGTGTTTAGCGTATTGGGTGTGGTTATCAGTCCAGGGAGTCCAGTGTTGGTGCGGCGGCCGACGTATCCGTACACCAGGACCCTGACTTCTGATTTCCGACTTAATTCACGAAAACATTGATTGCATGTGTGTTTCAAGTTTTCCTTGTGATTACTTCTGTCAGCTCACCAGGTATACTGTCCTGACCGTGGCGCACTTGTTCCCTTTTCAGGATGGCCCCACGACGACAACCAGCTAGGATTCCGAGAGTGGAGCGTGATGACAGCCCACCGAGCGTCGAGGACTCGGTACATGGCCCTTTGACAGCTGAGGCACCGACGGTACCTATACCCGTCGAGGCACCGATGCTACCAGCCCCAGCCGCTGGCGATGCACGTCGCCTTAGTGCACTGCATGAGTTCCAGCGCCAGCGACCGCCCAGGTTCCGCGGGGAGACGGACCCTCAGGCCGCCGAGGACTGGCTGGAGGCAGTTGTTCGGGTTTTCAGATTAGTGGGGACACCAGCAGACCTCATGGTGATCCTCGCAGCGAGTCTCCTACACGCGGCAGCAGGCAGATGCTCCAGGTGCACGACGATGCGTCTCTCCTCTGGACTGACTTTGAGAGCATCTTCCACTCTGAGTTCGTCCTAGCCACCCTCCGAGCGGTGCGCATCCAGGAGCTACTACAGCTGCGGCAGGGCAGCATGTCAGTGGCCTAGTACTCGGCGAGATTTACTGATCTCTCGCGCTACTCCACAGATATGGTACTGGACCTGTTCTTTCGGGCCCGGACCTTCGACCAGGGACTGAGGCATGAGATCAGGGCTTCGATGATCTCCCTCAACATTCCGACTCAGGCAGGGGTGTTAGAGTGAGCCCTCTTAGTGGAGAGTTTCCTTGCTGAGCAGTCTCCAACAGCAGGACCCACCACTTACTGGCATGCGGCAGAGTCTTCTGCAGCGGGCAGTAGACGGATGACGCAGGGGTCCAAGAGGACTGGACCTACAGGTGGTCGCCAGCATGACTCTGGATCGTTTTCGCGAGGCACTCGGGGTGGGAAACGACTTGCCATGAGAGGGCAGTGTTACTCCTGCGGCGGGGTTGGTCACATGGCTCGTGACTGTCCGACCTGCCATACGGATGACCAACAGACGAACGAAGGACCCCCCAGGCAGAGGCAGAGGTTCGATCAGGGCAGGCCGCAAGGAGCAGGCGGCCATGACAGGGGAGTTGGTCGTGCAGCAGGAGGTGGACGGCGCTTCGGGGTGTTTCCACCACCACCACCTGGCGGTCCACCCCGACCGCAGGGGACAGGAGGACATGGGAGAGCTCAGCTTCAGGCAGCTGAGGCCTACGATCATGGAGCTCCGGGAGCAGATGGACAGGAGCGGGACTAGCTCCAGACCTGGAGACTTTTGTTCACGTTGCTTCTAGTTTTGTTGATGTGTGTTTATAGATGCTTTGTGTCTTTGTACTTGAGCTGCAGTAATAAAAGACACCTTTTCTTGTGGCATTTTACTTTCCTGTCCTCTCTTGTGTTGTTACTAAGAGGTTCCGGTTTAGACTGTTGACTTGACCCTCACCCGTGAGACATCTACTGGAGGAGACCCAGTTATCACACACTGAAGCCGACAGTGTGACTCAACCCTTGGAGGGGAGAGTAACGGTTGGATCTCTTGGTAGTAGCGTCGAGGCCTTACGACGTCATCCTTGGTATGGATTAGTATCATACATGTCGGGATTGACCGTATTAGGCGAAGAACGTGGTTCATCCAGGGGATGAGACCAGATTTCTCTTATCGGCAAGGAAGAAATCGTGGCAGCTCTAGTGGGACCAGAGGTGGTCCGGGCCACGACAGAGAAGGTCCAGGTGAGCACATGGGAGCGGAAGGCTCAGATGCGTGCTCAGTACCGCCTTTGTATCCCTAGTTTGTGTTGAAGCTTTACGGGGACATAAAGCCCTGTGGTGGGAGTAATTTAAAGACCCGTAAATTTCAAGGAAATTTTTTTCTTAATTTTCTTTGGAATTTTACAAGAACGCAGTTTCTGACAGCGCCTGATTCCGAGGCCCGATGTGCCCAGAATCATTTTCCGAACTTTGGCTCGGGTACGTTCAGCGAACGGACGAGCGGGTTTTTCTAACTTTTGAACCGGTGCCCGGAATCGAATTCTGAGGGCACCGATGAAATCGCAGCGCCGGTATTCGCTTAGAAACGCCTCTTCCGGAGTTGCGTTTTCTCGGGTGTGGTTTTTAATTTTCGGGCTTAAAGTTAAGAAATAAAATAATTTTGCGACAACTTTATTTTATTTCACTTAAGCCGCTTGGAAGCCACTTGAAGCCACTTAAAGGTGGCTTGAACTAAGTTGAACTGGATAGGATGCTATCCAGAAATATCCTACCCCCTTGGTAGGATATTTGTGAGGTGGGGCCCGCACGAGCCCCGCCGTTTCTTTCCGCTAAGAAACGCACCCGTGAAAACCCGTCTTAATGAAAGTCAACTGACGCGTTTTCTAAATTCTTAACAGACCATTTAATTGAGCGGTTTATTTCGTGAATTAAATGGGCTGTTTCTTTCGTGAATTAAATGGCCTGTTTCTTTCGTTGAATTAATTCAACGAATTAATTCAATCGTTTCTTAACCTGTTTTCGTGTGTTGGCATATTAATAAAATAAGACCAACCCAAAATCTTTTGAGAAGATTTGAGAGGATCCTTGTTTCTTCTTCTCCCTCGCGAAGAACGCGAAGAACGCGAAGAACGCGAAGAACGCGAAGAACGCGAAGAACGCCGAACCTGGAAATCGACGACGCGACGCCTTGATCCGCATCGCCAACAACGTTCTTCTGCGACGTCTCTTCCTCCGCGACGGATCTTCGATCGGCTTCTTGAGGTAAGAATCTCGGACCTTCCTTTTTTATCTCCTTCGTGGTTCTTAACCAAAAACACGGATTTAATTAATTAAATTAAATATGCTGTTTCATGGTGCGTTGAGTTCGCCGACTCAACACCGGATTCCGCGATGACGCGATGCCTCCCCGCGACGACGCGACGATCCCTCTCTTTCGCGACGAGCTTTTCCGCGAAGAACGCCCGCGCGCGACGATCGACGAGGTAGGGATTTTATAATTTTGGAATACCCCTCTTTATATTCCCGTGAACGTTCTTTAAAAATTAAAGAGCCGTTTTCAAATGATCAATTTTATTTTATTAAAATTGTCGGTTCATGTGTTGAACAATTTCTCCCGTTGTTTATCTCTAACGCGGAGGGTGCGGGCCAACGAACACGGCCCGACGACCCTCCGCCGTTCTTCTTTTTGTGCGGAATTGACGGGCGACGACAGAACGTGCCGCAACGGATGTTGGGTGATCCCGCAGTGAAGAACGGAACCCGGGAGGAACATTGGCGCAGACGAGAAGGAAAACGGGCCACCGGAGCGACTCCGGCGGCCGGAGGCGGCGGCGCCCCGGCGCGCCGCCGGACAGGCTGCCGCGGCTGAGCCGCGGTGGCGGCCATCGGACCCGCGGTCCGCAGGTCCGGTTCTTCCGGTCGGGACGCGGCAATGCGCCGCATCCGCTGACGACCCGCGCGGCCCGCACGCGGGCCGCGGCTCCCTCGACCGCGGGCTGCGCCCGCGTCTTCCACCCGCGCCCCTCGGCCGAGCCGGGTCAACCGGGTCGGACCCGGGTCGGGACGACCCGGTTCGGGCCGACACGGTTCGGCCGACCCGGGGGGGGGGGGGGGTCGGCCCTGGCCCGGACCCCCTTCTTCTGACGTTTTCGTTCAAATGGCCGTATCTTAAGCTACGGGCCTCCGAACGACGCCCCGTCAGTGACAACACGATCCTTGGATCGAGACAGTCGTTTCGGTATACTATACTCAAGGTGCACCTTCCTTTTCGGGAGCCTACGTAGTTAAAACTCCGTAGTTAAGCGTGCTTGGCCTAGAGCAGTGATCAGGATGGGTGACATCCTGGGAAGTTTCCTAGGGTGGGTGTGAGACGGAAAGACAAATAACTAACAGGACGGGCGTCCGATTGACGCGCCGTCTGTTGCGTTGAGTTCCTCTTGATGAGACAGAACTTTTGGCATCCTCCGCCCGAGTTTTGGATGCAGATGGATAGTGGCCGGGTTGGATCGCACTGAAATCCAACCGGGCCCCTGGAACGGAAAAGCTGATATCTTTCAGACCAGACGTCTGTTTGACGAACCGTCAGCGGCATTGGTGATCACGTTGAAAAACGGTCCCTATGAGTATACCCTGTGAGTGTTCGGGGTATAGTTGAGCTACGGCCGTATTGGTTCGCACACGAAACTAACCGGGCCCCTAGGACGAAAAGGCTAATAACTCACAGACCGGGCGTCCGATTGACGTGCCGTCTGTTGCGTTGAGACCCCTATGACGAGGTGGTCCTTCGAGATACTTCCTTGTGGGACTTTGTGATACTTGGAGTATCAACCAGTAGCTCATGGAGCGGACCCTCCCGGAGACGAGCGGGCGGAGCACGGAGACCGTGTAGCTGACTGAGACCCAACGACTGCTGATCGAACGACTCGGTGTGTGACAGAGGTGCGCTTGGTTGTAGCGGCACATGGGAGCGCTTGGTTGTAGCGGCAGACCCACGACAGAGGTGCGCTTGGTTGTAGCGGCACATTGGAGTGCTTGGTTGTAGCGGTAGACCCACGACAGTGGTGCCCTTGGTTGTAGCGGCACATGGGAGCGCATGGTTGTAGCGGCAGACCCACGACAGAGGTGCGCTTGGTTGTAGCGGCACATGGGAGCGCTTGGTTGTAGCGGCAGACCCCCGACAGAGGTGCGCTTGGTTGTAGCGGCACATGGGAGCTCTTGGTTGTAGCAGCAAACCCACGACAGTGGAGAGCTTGGTTGTAGCGGCACATGGGAGCGCTTGGTTGTAGCGGCAGACCCACGACAGAGGTGCGCTTGGTTGTAGCGGCACATGGGAGCGCTTGGTTGTAGCGGCAGACCCACGACAGAGGTGCGCTTGGTTGTAGCGGCACATGGGAGCGCTTGGTTGTAGCGGCTGACCCGCATTACTCGATAGGTGGAGTACTACAGCAGTCTTAAGTTAGTGTGCAGTATCTCGGAGTTGTGATAGGACAACTGTACACTCCAGAGACGGAGCTCTTCAGCAGTTATGGTTTCGATGATGAAAATCCTGGTTTGAGCTGAGACTTTTGACCTTGTGTTTGCCTCATGATTGAGATGGTTTACTTGATAACTTATGTATATGTATGGGCATATAACTAAGTAGATGTTATCTGTTGAGATCTTCTTTGTGGTTATCCTTGTTGGTTTTAGAGAGACCTTTAGGGTCTCGGGGTCCCTACTGAGTATCATTATACTCACCCCTGCACGGGCTATGCCCGCAACTCGTTGTGTTGGTTGCAGACGACAGGCAGTGCTGATGGAGGCCGAGTGTTCGAGGACTGGACGGTACCCGGAGGTGGACTACATGACGAGTCAGTACCCGGAGGTGGACTACACGACCATTCAGTACCTGGAGGTGGACCACTGAGCGAGACGTGCTCGGAGCGGACGGCGGGACCCGAGGAGCATTGGAGCTATCTGTACCCACCCTTCAGGTGGGACTTCCAGAGGACGGCTCGACGCTGCTGTTTTTCCTTTCAGTTGTACTTTACAGTTGAGCCTGTATTTCCGGCCCCTTTTACTTTCAGCACAGCTTGTACAGTTTTTACATAGTGTTTACTTTTCCGCTTGCTTACTCTGTGGTGCTTGTTTACTTTTCAAAGGCAATGCCTTCCCTTTTTGCTGGGATTTACGCCTTGGTGCTAGTCGCCAGCCCCTGGCCTATGGAAGGCGGGCTTGGGGTAGTCACGGCACGGGCCCCGAGGACGGGTCGTGACAAGGACACAACCAAGTCCTTTCTTTGAAGCATCATTATAAATAACAAACCTATTGTTCCCCGATGGTAGAGTCATTATAAGAGCATTGACTAATATTCTCTTCAATTCTTCAAAAATTCCTCACACTATTTTCTCTAAACAAATTTTACCCCTTTACGTTTGATCTTGGTTAATGGGTTAGCCGATCAGTAAAAATTCTAGACGAAATTCTGATAATTACTTGCTAAACGAATAAAATTGCATACCTGAATTATTCTTGTTGGTGCTAGCCATTAATGGATTTCTATTGTCTTATAAGGATCAACATATATTCCATCCATAAAGACAATATAGCCAAGAAATGAAATCTCTTGAAGCCATACTTCACACTTTCTAAACTTCCCATATAATTCATGTCTTCTAAGAGACTTTAGAATAATGCTCAAGTTATTTTCATGATCTTCGTAGATTTTGGAGTATACCAAGATATCATCAATAAATACCACTACAAAGTCATAAGGATATTCCTTTAAAAATAAATTCATTATATCCATAAATACAGAGGGTGCATTAGTCAATCCAAAAGGCATTACTATAAACCCATAATTCCCATACCTAGTTCAAAATGATGTTTTCAGAATGTCTTCCTTCATCACACACAACTGACGATATCCATATAGAAGTTCAATCTTTTAAAAGTATTGAGATCCATGAAGTTGGTTGAATAAATCATCAATGTGAGATTGGGGAAACTTGTTCGTTATTGTTATAGAATTGATCTCCCTGTAGTCAATGTACAACCAAATAGATCCATCTTTCTTCTTAACAAAAATAATAGGGGATCCCCATGGAGAAACACTAAGGAAAATAAACCCATTATTACTCAATTTCTCTAGTTGTTTCTTTATTTCCACTAATTCCACAGTGGCCATTGTATAAGGGTTCTTCTATATGGTCCTTGAACAAGGAATTTAGTTAATGGAAAACTCAATTTCTCATTATGGAGGATGTCAAGGTAAATCCAATGGAAACACATCAACATATTCTTTCAAAATAGGTACATCCTCTATTTGAAAATTCCTATCCTCACCCACAATTATATAATTCACTTCTTCCACAATAATTTAATTTAGATGAGCTACTGGTGGTAAATCTAAATAAGAATTAGTTGGTGACGTTTATTCTCTAAAGATAAGGTAATCCTTATCAACATCAAAAATCGTATCCTCCTTCTTCTTACAATAAAATTTCACAACATGGTCTGAAAGCCAATCCATACTGAGGATTACATCAAATTCAATCATGGGTATGATGATGAGATCAGCATATAAATAACGTTTATATGCCTTAATGGGAACTGATTCGCAAAATATTTTTGCAATGATATTTCCCTTAGGAGTTTTAATTGAAAAATCACTTGTTAAATAAAATTTGAAATATCTAATTTTATTAGAAAACTGGGAAGATATGAAACAATACGATGATCCAAAATCAAATAAAGCATTGGCTAAACTTGAAGAAACCATTAAATTATCTTCCTCTTCTTCTTTCGGAGCTTAAAACTTAGCAGTAGTGATAGCATAAGCTTGGCCTTGATCACTTGTCCTTTTCTAGGGTAACTTCCTATGAATATTAGGACATTCATTTTCATAATGTCCCCTTTCTTTACAATTGTATCATTCTACATTAACAGCCTGTTTCTTCCCCTTGCAATCACGAACTTGGTGGACTTTATCACCACACATGTAACAGACTCCCATTCCCTTCAGACAAGTACCAGGGTGTTTCTTCCCACATTTTTTGCATGATGGATATTCAAGTTTTCCATTGTTCCCCTTATTTCCATTTCCAGAGTGTTCAGAAGATCTATTTTTTTCTTGAGTTTGTTTAAAGTCGTATGACTTAGTGAATTTTTTTTCTATCTTGATAGCACATGAGACAATATATTCGTACGTCGAGAAGGACTTTGAGAATAATTATCTATGGATTAATGGTTTTAAACCATAAATGAAATGATCAATCTTACTTCTTCAGTTACATATATAATCTTCAAAATTCTTCTATGACCATGTAAAGTTAGCTTCATAATTTATGACATTCTCATCCTCCTTTTTCCTTAGACTCAGAAATTGTCTTTCCATATCCGCTCGATGGTCATGCGTAAATTATTTTTCTTTGAAAATTACTTTTAACTCCCTCCATTCTGTAATTGATACTTCATCATCTTCTTTTGTGTTTTTAATCAATGACCTCCATTGATCAAAATCTCCAGTGAGGCTGTCAACTACCATGAAAACTTTTTCCCTTTCACTAGTCCCCAGAGCTAGGAATATTTTCTATAAGGAATTTGTCCATTTCTCAGCTACTAGTGTATTTGTACCCCCATTGAATTTTGGTGGTTGTTTCCTCAAGAAGTGATCTAACATTGATCCTCCACGCTTCGGATCAGGGTGCTCTATATGGGTATAGTTATTATTCATAACCTGAGTGAGTCGTCCTAGTATGGTGATTAGCTAATCAGCACTAGTTGCATAACCATCTCCACTATAATTAGATTGAGTATGAGGGAAATCCCAACATGGAGTGTGAACATTGATACTGTTTACATTCCTTCCACTAGGAACCATTTCTAAACAATGGCATACACTACATTAGTTTATGAATCAAAATGCATAAATCGAACTCATAAAACACTTAACATAAATTGAATAGTTTATGGATATAATACATAATAATAAAAATGTTTTCTTTGAATAATTATATACTCCATAAACACTTCATAATGTTTGGTAATGAAAATAAGAATTATCCTAAGGATATCCCCTAGGAGTGTCGTAACCAAGAGTGGTGCAAGACCCGTTGTCATGCACTATTTCATGTTCGAGTCTAGATCAAAGAGGTTGTTTTTTTGGGTTTTACCCCTAGGTACATCTGTTCCAGAGCCATCTCTACTGCCTCGTATCCAGACAGGGATGTATTGCATAGAAAACTCACAAAATATATACAACATGAAAATTCTAGGAATTTATTTTATATTAATCCTCAATGCCTATCTTAGGGCTCTGTGCTCTAATTAGAGTTTATCTCAATCTAGTTTCCATGGTTTGTACTAAAAATACTCTATTACCAACAATAATTCCCTTACCCCAGAATCCCATTCGGTGAATTATTATGTATCAGTGGCATGATCACAATAGATCATGTCTCGAAAGACCGACTATTTTTAGTAGCCTTGGATGTGCTAGATACATTCATAAGGTTTATATTGCATCATAAATGGAAAACAACAACAACATTATTTCCATGGAAAAAACCGAGATCTCATAGTCTATCCCAATAAGTCAGTCATAATATATTTTTTCACATCCTGGAAAAATAAAACCATAGAAATGGGTCATCTAAGATGCTCAATATGGATAACAATATAGTAGAAACTTTCATAAATAAGAATAAACATTTAAGGCAATGTATAAAATTATATGAAAAGACTTTTCAACATAAACATCATCATAATATGGAAAATATAAATCAAATTAATTCCATTTAATTACTCACATGGATATTCTACTAGTTGAATAATCACATGCAATATCCATAGCCACTTTCATAATGATGGAATGCATAATTCTAGACATCATAACCATATAGTCAAGCCTTGTGACAACACTACAAATAAGTCTTTGTCATCGCCTTGGGACAAGACACTAGTTTATCTCATGAGACCTACCAATGCATCGAGGAGCAATAGAGAGCTCCACCCATCACTTACTAAGTCCAATGCATTCCTCATATGAAAAGGTTTTAAACAGAACATAAACATTAATTTTTAAAACTAGCATATGAAATGTCAATACATTATCCATATACAATGAATGTTATAAATATAACACATCCATATTAAAACATATCACAAAACCTTCATTACAATATGTAAGTTTGTATCATAACAAATAAACTTCAAATAATCTTAAAATCCATCAAAGGGTTTGACATAGATGAAATAGAAACCTCTTTTCAGAGAAATATATCTTTCTATTTTGAAATAATTTAATATTAATATAATTATAAATAAAACATTTATTTATAAAATATTCTTATAAGCTTTTAAGGGAAGCTTATATGATGTTATAACATCACAAAATAGATGCACCCACCGTATAAGTTAAAACAATTCTTACCTTAATTTTGTCAAAAAGGTCATAAGGTACCTTGTTTGGAAAATGTAGGGAAGATTACATTGAAAACATTTTAGAAAAAGTAAAAAAATGTATAACTAACTTTAACACATAGTCTAGTAAATAGTAAAAATGTTTTGGAAAACATTTTTAAGAAACATGTATGTGGATAATAATGAGGTCCCAGTGGATACTTACGTAAAAACAACCTCAGATAAAAAAGATATTCTATAATTAACCCTTACCTTGTACTTTTCCTTGGTCTGTGGTAGGTTAAACTCTTGTATAATGGTGAAATAGTTGTTACTAAATTATACAAGAATCATATACATAAATATGATATCATATATGATTTTTTAATATTGTATTATTAATAATATTTTAGTATTATCGTCGTTCTGGGTGTTAACTGATTAGTTTTCGTTTATATGATTTGTTATGTAAGTAATGATTATTATCGATAGGATGCAACTTATTAATATTCAGAATTATATTAAGTCTTTAAAAATTATTTTCAAACATCTATTTAAAATTAGTCTTGAATAGATACGATGGGGAATGAATTTCATCATCTTCGTGGAGATGGTAATCCGTAAAAACACACGAGAAACAATATCATTTTTTGTTATTAAAATCATATATAATTGGATGGTATATCATATATAAAGAATCATTATCATGTTATATTTATTATTTACATAATTTATACATCATTATTTTACCCATATGAACAGTAATGTATTGTGTAACAACTACACCACGATGTGGAGACGGTAAGCCGTACGTACGCATGTATGGTGGAAGGTCATTCAAAGGATGGATAGAATATTGAGTATTGTTGTACCATATTTATAATAAAATCACACTTTATATAAGATCCTGGAGTTATTATTTTAGAATGTAAAAAACAAGGAAAGAATAAGTTGATGAAGAAAAAAACATGAAAGACGTGGTGAGATATTTACCTCTTCCTCAGGTTCTTCCTTTTGATTTGATAAAAATGGATCTTTAGGTTAGATTTATGACTAAAGTAAGGCCTCAAAGATGATGGTAGGACGGTTGAGAGGGTATTTGGGATGGGTTTGGATGAGCCAGATGGTTTTGATGTTTTTAATTAGAGAGAAGGGCATGTTCCCTTTTATAAGAGCGGTTAGGGGCACCTTAGGCAAACCTATAAATATTATATTATAATAAGATAATTTTCGGTTTCTAAAGGGTTAAAAATGAATTATTAAAATTATAAGGTGGGTATGGGTCGAAAACATCTCAACCAATAGGTTTTAGATAGTCTTGGGTAACTATAATAACCTTATCTTTTATATTTAACTCTTAGTTAAATAGTTTGACATTTACCATGTCTTTTTGTATTTTAATATTATAAGGTTAAGAAATTTAATATAAACTTTCATGCGAACCCAATGTGGTTAATTAATGATACACCTATCATTATATAATTCTTTTGGATGATCATTATATTTTTAGTATTATTATATCAACCAATAATATTGTATTTTTTTTAAAACTCATTTATGTCAATTTTGACATTATTTAATAATTGATTTTTTTTAAGTCATAAAAATATTATTACTTAGAAATAAATACATTTCATCAACTCTAACATGTATTATTATCCTATAAAATTAGTTGAATTCATTAAAAGTCACAAATTATATTTATTTGGATATTTATAATATCAATTATTTTAATATTCAATTAATAAGGTAATTACTACATCATCATTGTGTCATAAATAATTTTAATTAATTAAGGTATAAAATTATTAATAAAATACCATTATTTAGGAAATATTGGTAACATTCTAATAAAAATATATATTCAAATTTATATTGTGTGTAACCATATATTAAATATGGTTTAGTAATTAAACATTGAATTTAACTCTTTTAACTCATTTTTAAATAAATTATTAATAAAGGTCCTAATCTAATCCATTTGGACCAAAGAGATTCATATGTTATTCCTATGGTTGTTTTAGGTCGAATTATACTTATCCAATAGAATTTGAACATCTGTTAGGGTAATAATAATATCATTTTTAACCTTAATTACCCTATTTACATTTAACTGTGGTAAGTAAAAGTAAACAATTACAATTCACCAAAAATTATTTTAATCTTATTGAAACACATTTTACTTACTGATATCAAACGTTTATCAAGGATTTTTGAAATTCAACTCATAGAAGTGGTAAAATTATGTTTTATGTAAATTTGAAAATGCTCCAAGGAGATGGGTAAAAGACAGTAACAAGTTCAATAATATTTTTACATATCTAAAATTTTTATAAACTGACTCTAATGAATTACATTGAAATTATATAGGTATTAAGTAACTATTTTGACCTAAAATAAATTTAAATAAAATAAATAATTATTTAAATAAAAATTCGGTTTTAAACTATAACATAGTGTTTTTCACTATTCATCAAAAATTAAATGTTCTCAGGAAAATACCAAAAAATAACCCTAAGATAATTTTGATATTCCAAATCCTAAAATGAAGTCCATATTAAATGATAAAATTTATAAAATTTTAAAAAGTGGGTATTACTATTCATACCGGCTAGATTGATTGGTTGTAGTGTGTTAGAACTCGAAGTTGCATACAACACACTCTATTGTATTATTCAAAGAGAAGCATACTACGGAAGCTTGTGGTGTTATGTACTTGGTTAAAGAAATTAATACCACTATATCAAGCCTATTGTTTAAATAACCATGTTATAATCTAGTAGAATTAAAGGACCCCTATAGAATTAAATCTGACTGTATAAATTTAATGTTGAATGGTGTGGTCGAGTGTTTTGTTTTATTGAGTTTTGGTAACCTTGTGTGAGTTGTGTGATTCTCCTATTGGGAGAATGGTTGAATGCACAAGGTTGGGAATATGTGTTGGTTCCGTGAGAAGGGTGTGGTATGATAGTACACGGGGTGTGTGGAATCTCAGTCAGAGATATTGATTTATTGTGGAATGGATGAACTTGTAGGCAGCTAATTTTCCTTTTATTGTGTTGTGGTCGCGAAACGATGTCGGGTAGGGGTAATGTGGTATGGTTATGGACTCATTATGTAGTGGGACTGCATTGGGGAATTTTTTGGGTAATGGGGTTGTGGGGATGGGTTGTGAGATAAGGATTGTGCAGTATAATGTTTAAGAATGATTGTTGGAAAAGGTTAAACATGTGTCTATAAAAAATCGGGGGGTTAGTGCAGTGGGACTACATGACCGGTTTTGGTTGCTATTTTATGTGGTCATGGTTGGTAGTTTCCCTATAGTTCTTGAATAGTTTACAGCAACCCCCCCCCCCCCACATAATAAATGGCTGGTGTTTAAATAAAAATGGGGTTATGCTCATGTTTTTTGTGTCTTGTTGTGCTTTTAGGGGTGGCCACAAAAGTGGTTTGTGTGGGTTTGTTATTGTTTAGAAACACAAAGGTTGGGCTGAGTTATTTCTTTCTAGTATATATACATAATTTAGTTCCTTTTTATTTATATACGGACCCCACCCTTGTGGACCACTATGTGCCAAACACCTCTATTTTATAGGGGAGGGATTAATTACCAACATCTCAGAGAGAGAATAGATGGCTGGTTACCGACTTAATTATTCACACCCTTTTTCAATTCATGTCATCCAGGTGAATCCATGTAAGATATAATTGCTTGAGTGTTTCCATGGTCAATGATTCATCAGGAAAGGGTTTGTAAAGACCCGTAAATTTCAAGGAAATTTTTTTCTTAATTTTCTTTGGAATTTTACAAGAGCGCAGCTTCAGACGGCACCTGATTCCGAGGCCCGGTGTGCCCGGAATCAATTTCCGAAGTTTGGCTCGGGTACGTTCAGTGAACGGACGAGCGGGTTTTTCAATCTTTTGAACTGGTGCCTGGAATCGAATTCTGAGGGCACCGATGAAATCGCAGCGCCGGTATTTGCTTAGAAACGCCTCTTCCGGAGTTGCGTTTTCTCAGACGTGGTTTTTAAATTTTGGGGGCTTTAAGACAGAAATAAAATAAAATTTGTGCGACAACTTTATTTTATTTCACATAAGCTGCTTGGAAGTCACTTGGAAGCCACTTGAACTGAGTTAAAGCGGATAGGGTGCTATCCGGAAATATCCTACCCCCTTGTTAGGATATTTGTGAGGTGGGGCCCGCACGAGCCCCGCCGTTTCTTTCGCTAAGTAACGCACCCGCGAAAACCCGTCAAAGTAACTGAAAAGTCAACCGACGCGTTTTCTTTAATTTCTTAATAGACCATTTAATTGGGCGGTTTATTTCATGAATTAAATGGGCTGTTTCATTCGTTGAATTAATTCAACGAATTTAATGGGTCGTTACTTATGCGTTTGCGTTCGTTGGCAAAATAATAAAATAGACAAACTTGTCTATTTTGGAGGATCCTCCTGTTGTGCGAGATCCTCTAAACCTCCACCCTCCCCGCGAAGAACGCGAAGAACGCGAAGAACGCGAAGAACGCGAAGAACGCCGGCGACCGGAATTCGACGACGCACACCGTGATCTGCGACGTCGACGAGCTCTACCCGCGACGTTCTTCGGCGATGCCTCTTCTTCCGCGGCCGATCCTCGTTCGGCAACTAAGGTGAGAATCAGATCGTTTAATTCTCCTTTTTTTTTAATTTCAATGACAACGGATTTAATTAAATAAATCCGTTTTTTCTAGATCCGGAGATCGTCGGCGCGACGTTTTTCCCGCGGTGCGACGAACGTCTCCTCCGCAACGACGCGGCGATCCCCTCCTTCCGCGACGAGCGATTCCGCGACGACCTCACGTCCGACGACGACAACGTAGGGGTTGTTGGAATATTTTTAATTCCCTTGTTTATTCTTTTAAAATAAAGAACCCGATCACGGAACAATTTTAATTTATTTAAAATTGTTGATTGGTTATTTTCTTTTCCTCCCGTTGATTTTATGAATAACGCGGAGGGTGCGGATCTAACGAACAAGACCCGACAACCCTCCGCCGATCTTTTTGTTGTGCGGATTTTGCGGACGATGACGAACCGTGCGGCAAGGGTGATTCGTTGATCCCGCAGTGAAGATCGGCCCCCGGGAGGAGCAATGGCGCAGACGGGAGGCAAAACGGGCCACCGGAGCAACTCCGGCGGCCCGCGGAAGGGGGCGGCGCCCGGCGCGCCGCCGGAACTTCCGCCGCGGCCGAGCCGCGGCGGCGGCGAACCGCCGGACCGCGTCCGCGGTCCGGCCACCCAGCACGCGGCCCGCGCGGGCCGCGTTCCTCCAAGCCGCGGGTCAAACCCGCGGCGGTTTCTTCGGCCGCTCGGCCGAAGCCGAGCCGGCCGGTCCGGTCGGCCGGGCCGCGCCCAGGCCGGACCGGACCCGGCCTAGCCGGGTCGGGCCGGGTCGTGCCGACCCGGTTCGGCCGACCCAGGGGGGGTTCGGGCCGGGTCGCCCCGGGCCCAGAACCCCCGTTTTCGGGCCTTCTTCGGTCTTTTGCCCATATCTAGGGCCTGGGACCTCCGATTGACGAACCGTCAGCGGCTACGCGATCCTTGGATCGACACGGTCGTTTCGGTATATTACACTCAAGGTTTCGGAAGACTTTGGGTTCGGCCGGGTTGGTTCGTACACGAAACCAACCGGGCCCTCGGAGCGGAAACGCTCATAACTTGAGCCACGGACGTCCGATCGACGTACCGTCAGCTGTGGTAGTTTCCTCTAAGTGAGACGGAACTTTTGGCATACTCCGCCCGAGGTTCGGACACAGACGGAGTACGGTCGGGTCGGTTTTTCCCTAAAAACCAACCGGGCCCCTGGGACGAAAATGTCAATAACTCTCAGACCGGGCGTCCGATTGACGCACCGTCTGTTGCGTTGAGATCCTGTTGTCGATACGGAACTTTTGGATACATCAACTTCGGACTACGTGTCAGTTGATGTATCAGCCTCTCGGCTCGTGGAGCGGACCCTCCTAAACGAGCTCGCTGTGTGCGGGAACCCTAGCGCTGGCTGTGACTTCGACGACAGAGCAGAGATCCTCCGTGGACTGCGACGACGGCAGAGCAGAGATCCCCAGTGGATGACACGAGGCCGCCGTCTTTTCTTCAGTTGCTGTTCTTTACTTTTTCAGTTGTACTTTCAGTTGGGCTTGTATTCCGGCCCCCTTTACTTTTCTGCACTTGTAGTTACTTTCCGCTTGCAAACTCTGTGGTGGTTGTTACTTATAAAGGCAATGCCTTCACTGTTTACCGGGATTTTACGCCTTGGTGCTAGTCGCCAGCCCCTGGCCTATGGAAGGCGGGCTTGGGGTAGTCACGGCACGGGCCCCGAGGTCGGGTCGTGACAAATTGGTATCAGAGGTGGTCGGCTCTACCGCAGACTCTGATCGTCTTTTCTTTCTATATGAAGCAATAGTGTTTAGTGTATTGAGTGTGGTTATCAGTTCAGGGAGCCCATTGTTGGTACGGCGGCCGACGTATCCGTACACCAGGACCCTGACTCCTGATTTCCGACTTAATGCATGAAAACATTGATTGCGTGTGTGTTTCAAGTTTTCTTTGTGATTACTTGTGTCAGCTCACCGGGTATACTGATCTGCTTTATGAAAGTCTCAGGTTTTCCTTGTGATTACTTGTGCCAGCTCACCAGGTATACTGGTCTGACTGTGGTGCTCTTGTTCTCCTTTTCAGGATGGCCCCGCGACGACAGCCAGCTAGGGTTCCGAGTGTAGGGCGCGACGGCAGCCCACCGAGCGACGAGGCCTCGGTGCAGGGCCCTTTGCCAGCAGTGGCACCGGCGGTAGCTTTACCCGCCGAGCCACCGATGCTACCAGTACCAGACGCTGACGATGCAACTCGCCTCAGGGCACTGCATGAGTTTCAGAGCCAGCGACCGCCCAGGTTTCGCGGTGAGGCGGACCCCCAGGCCGCCGAGGACTGGCTAGAGGCGGTGGTACGGATCTTTAGGCTAGTGAGGACACCAGCGGATCTCATGGTGATTCTCGCAGCGAGCCTCCTGCAGGCGGCGGCAGGACGATGGTGGAGCTTGATGCTCCAGGTGCACGATGAGGCATCCTTGCTCTGGACGGACTTCGAGAGCCTCTTCCGCTCTGAGTTCGTCCCGGCCACCCTCCGAGCGGTGCGCATCCAGGAGCTTCTCCAGCTGCGCCAGGGCAGCATGACGGTCACTCAGTACGCGGCAAGGTTCACTGACCTATCTCGCTACTCGACCGACATGGTACGGGACCCCTTCTTCCGGGCCCGGACCTTCGAGCAGGGCTTGCGACAGGAGATTCGGGCGTCGCTGATCTCCCTCAGCATTCCGACCCAGGCGGGAGTGCTGGAGCGAGCCCTCCTGATCGAGAGCTTCCTGGCAGAGCCTTCTTCAGCGGCGAGACCTAGCGCAGGGCGGCAGGTAGCTGAGTCTTCGGCAGCAGGTAGCCGATGGATGACTCTCGGGTCCAGGCAGACCAGACCCCCACGCAGACGGCCTCAGGACACCGGCTCAGCAGTGCGGGGCACACAGCGGAGTGCCAACCTTCCGAGAGGCAGGCTGTGCTACTCCTGCGGCGGGCAGGGTCACATGGCTCGTGACTGCCCGACTCGCCGATCAGAGGAGCAGCAGACGGTGGAGGGGCCACCCAGGCAGAGGCAGAGGGTCGACCGTGGCGGTCCGCAGGGAGGAGGCGGACGAGGCAGAGGAGCTGGCCGAGCAGCGGGTGGTGGGCAACGCTTCCAGGCTCTACCCCCACCACCACCAGGAGGGCCACCTCGACCACAGGGAGCTGGCGGGCAGGGACAGGCCCAGCTCCAGGCAGTGGAGGCCTACGACCCCGACATGCCAGAGATGATTCGAGGTACGATCTGTGTCTATTCCACCCTTGCTGCAGTACTTATAGACACAGGAGCGAGTCACTCTTTCATAGCCTCTGCCCTTTTTCGGAGCTCGGAGATTCCGACTGAGCCGTTGGCTCGATCCGTACGGCTAGAGACTCCTACGGGAGCAGACTCGACGATTACGCACTAGTGCTGGCAGTGTGAGCTTACTCTAGGAGGCGAGAGTTTCGGCTGGGA
Source organism: Viscum album (assembly GCA_963277665.1). NCBI lineage: Eukaryota > Viridiplantae > Streptophyta > Magnoliopsida > Santalales > Viscaceae > Viscum > Viscum album. The sequence goes on from OY728121.1 coordinate 548,784,696, forward strand.
TCTCCTTGTAGCGGCATCGAGGCCTTACGACGTCATCTTGGGCATGGATTGGCTATCCACGGTTCATGCCCAGATCGACTGTTTTAGGCGCAAGGTGCGATGCGTTCACACCGACGGGAGCAGGTTTACCTTCACCGGCGAGAAGGGAACCTTTGCAGCACAGGATGGACTTCCGCAGAGGAGAGTGCAGCCCATCTCTCATCAGTTGGCTAGCCTCATCCTAGGAGCAGTGGACGTGCGGAGTCCAGCTTTTCCTGCAGTGGTGGACCAGTACGTGGACGTCTTTCCCGACGACGTTCCAGGGCTACCTCCTCGTAGAGAGGTATAATTTTACATCGACTTGTACCCCGGGACAGCCCCGATATCTACTCCAGCATACCGGATGGCCCCCGCCGAGCTTCGAGAGCTGCGGGTACAGTTGGAGGACTTGCAGAGCAAGGGGTTTATCCGACCCAGTGTTTCACCCTGGGCTTCCCCGATTTTGTTCGCCAAGAAGGCGGACGGGAGCTTGCGACTGTGTGTCGACTATCGTCGCCTGAACCAGGTGACAGTAAGGAACAAGTATCCGCTGCCACAGATTGATGACCTCTTCGATCAGCTCATGGGAGCGCGGTGGTTCTCGAAGATAGACCTCCGGTCAGGCTATCATCAGCTCAGAGTTCGAGACGAGGACGTGCAGAAGACGACCTTCAGGTGTCGGTATGGCCATTATGAGTTCTTGGTTATGCCGTTCGGCGTAACCAATGCTCCAGCAGTGTTCATGAGCCTCATGAACAGGATCTTCCAGCCATACCTCGACCGATTTGTCGTGGTCTTCATTGACGACATTTTGGTATACTCGACGACTGAGGAGGAGCATGCCTACCACCTGCGAGTTGTGCTAGACACGCTCCGAGAGCACCAGCTTTATGGCAAGCTCTCAAAGTGCCAGTTCTGGTTACGTGAGGTCCACTTCTTGGGGCACGTCATCTCTGAGGCGGGAGTTGCAGTGGATCCCGCGAAGATCGAGGCAGTACTAGCTTGGGAGCCACCCAGGAGCGTGACGGAGGTGCGGAGATTCTTGGGACTAGCCGGATACTATCGGAGATTTGTTCCGGACTTCTCCAGAGTTGCGGCACCACTCTCAGCTTTGACGAAGAAGGGGAAACCCTTCGTGTGGTCAGACAGATGTCAGCAGAGCTTCCAGGAGCTGAGGCAGAGGTTGACCAGGGCACCTATCTTGAGGTTGCCTGAGGAGGGAGTTGGATACGTAGTTTACTGCGATGCGTCAGGGACTGGACTCGGGTGCGTCCTGATGCAGGAGTGGGCCGTGATCGCCTACGGATCACGTCAGTTGAGGCCGCATGAGCAGAACTACGCCACTCATGACCTGGAGTTAGCAGCAGTGGTCTTCGCTCTGAAGACTTGGCGGCACTATCTGATGGGCGAGCGCTTCACAGTCTTTTCTGACCACCAGAGTCTCAGGTATATCTTCTCTCAGAAGGACCTGAACCTGAGACAGCGAAGATGGCTTGAGTTCCTCCAGGACTATGACTTTGAGATAGTCTATACTCCTGGGAAGGGGAACGTGGTAGCCGATGCCCTCAGCAGGAGGACGGGCATTCAACTACTTGAGGAGGCGACGAAGCAGCTAGCCTCCTTACAGATATCCTTCGTGGATAGAGACGGAGCAGCCTTTCTTCAGTCTCTCACAGTCTCCCCTCCACTTCTACAGCAGGTCAGAGAGGCTCAGCGTGGGGACGCTGACTGTGAGACCCGGCGTGCACTGATATCCTTAGGTCAGGGGCCTGATGGTTTCTCCCTTGGAGCAGAGCACGACATCCTTTTCAGGGGACGTACCTTCGTACCAGTCGCTTTACGAGAGGAGGTGCTGAGAGAGTTTCACACTTCTCCCTTGGCGGTGCATCCCGGAGTGGCGAAGATGTACCAGGATCTCAGACGACAGCACTGGTGGCCGGGCATGAAGAAAGCTGTGGCAGAGTTCGTTTCACGATGCCTCACCTGCCAGCAGGTGAAGGCAGAGCATCAGGTACCAACAGGCTTGGTACAGCCCTTGGAGGTCCCGGAGTGGAAGTGGGACGGCATATCTATGGACTTCGTGACTAGACTTCCACGCACTTCCAGAGGTCACGACTCCATTTGGGTGATTGTCGACCGACTCACCAAGTCGGCACACTTCTTACCCATCAGAGAGCAGGGCTCAGTGGAGAGCTTGGGACGTCTTTACGTCCAGGAGATCGTACGGCTTCACGGTGTGCCATCGTCTATCGTCTCCGATCGAGATGCTCGTTTCACTTCCCGGCTTTGGAAGGGGTTGCAGGAGGCGTTCGGGACGCGACTCCATCTGAGCACAGCCTTCCACCCTCAGACGGATGGTCAGACAGAGAGGACCATACAGACACTCGAGGACATGCTCCGTGCATGTGTTCTCGACTTTGGTCGCAGCTGGGAGGACCACCTACCCTTGGTGGAGTTCGCGTACAACAACAGCTACCACTCCACCATCGGGATGGCACCATACGAGGCGTTGTACGGAAGACCCTGCAGATCCCCGTTGTGCTGGACAGACCCTGGGGAGTCAGCACTCGTGGGACCAGAGATGGTCCGAGCCATGACAGAGAAGGTCCAGATCATCCTGGAGAGGATGAGGACAGCTCAGAGCCGGCAGAAGTCATATGCTGACAGGAGGCGGAGGCCACTAAAGTTCGAGGATGGCGACCACGTCTTTTTGCGTGTCTCGCCTCGACGTGGTTTACGGAGATTTGGCCGAGGCGGCAAGTTGTCTCCACGCTTCATCGGGCCTTTCCAGGTCCTCAGCAGGATAGGAGAGGTGGCTTATCGCCTGGCTCTACCACCTCAGTTGCACCGGGTGCACGACGTCTTTCACGTGTCTCAGCTGAGGAGATACGTGCACGACCCGACGCACATCATCGACTTTGGGGAGCTGGACGTGGACGATGGGGCGACTTTTGCGGAGGTCCCAGTGGAGATCGAGGATCGACAGGAGCGGGTCCTACGTGGGTGGTCGATTCCTCTTGTGCGCGTCAGATGGCAGCACGGGAACCTCCAGGAGAGCACTTGGGAGCGGGAGGCTCAGATGCGTGCTCAGTACCCCCATTTGTTCCCCTAGTTTTTGATGTATCTTTACGGGGACGTAAAGCCCTGAGGTGGGAGTAATGTAAAGACCCGCAAATTTCAAGGGAATTTTTTTCTTAATTTTCTTTGGAATTTTACAAGAGCGCAGCTTCAGACGGCACCTGATTCCGAGGCCCGGTGTGCCCGGAATCAATTTCCGAAGTTTGGCTCGGGTACGTTCAGTGAACGGACGAGCGGGTTTTTCTATCTTTTGAACCGGTGCCCGGAATCGAATTCTGAGGGCACCGATGAAATCGCAGCGCCGGTATTTGCTTAGAAACGCCTCTTCCGGAGTTGCGTTTGCTCAGACGTGGTTTTTAAATTTTGGGGGCTTTAAGACAGAAATAAAATAAAATTTGTGCGACAACTTTATTTTATTTCACTTAAGCTGCTTGGAAGTCACTTGGAAGCCACTTGAACTGAGTTAAAGCGGATAGGGTGCTATCCGGAAATATCCTACCCTTTTGTTAGGATATTTGTGAGGTGGGGCCCGCACGAGCCCCGCCGTTTCTTTCGCTAAGTAACGCACCCGCGAAAACCCGTCAAAGTAACTGAAAAGTCAACCGACGCGTTTTCTTTAATTTCTTAACAGACCATTTAATTGGGCGGTTTATTTCATGAATTAAATGGGCTGTTTCATTCGTTGAATTAATTCAACGAATTTAATGGGTCGTTACTTATGCGTTTGCGTTCGTTGGCAAAATAATAAAATAGAAAAACTTGTCTATTTTGGAGGATCCTCCTGTTGTGCGAGATCCTCTAAACCTCCACCCTCCCCGCGAAGAACGCGAAGAACGCGAAGAATGCGAAGAACGCGAAGAACGCCGGCGACCGGAATTCGACGACGCACACCGTGATCTGCGACGTCGACGAGCTCTACCCGCGACGTTCTTCGGCGACGCCTCTTCTTCCGCGGCCGATCCTCGTTCGGCAACTAAGGTGAGAATCGGATCGTTTAATTCTCCTTTTTTTTAATTACAATGACAACGGATTTAATTAATTAAATCCATTTGTTCTAGATCCGGAGATCATCGGCGCGACGTTTTTCCCGCGGTGCGACGAACGTCTCCTCCGCAACGACGCGACGATCCCCTCCTTCCGCGACGAGCGATTCCGCGACGACCTCACGTCCGACGACGACAACGTAGGGGTTGTTGGAATATTTTTAATTCCCTTGTTTATTCTTTTACAATAAAGAACCCGATCACGAAACAATTTTAATTTATTTAAAATTGTTGATTGGTTATTTTCTTTTCCTCCCGTTGATTTTATGACTAACGCGGAGGGTGCGGATCTAACGAACAAGACCCGGCAACCCTCCGCCGATCTTTTTGTTGTGCGGATTTGGCGGACGACGACGAACCGTGCGGCAAGGGTGATTCGTTGATCCCGCAGTGAAGATCGGCCCCCGGGAGGAGCAATGGCGCAGACGGGAGGCAAAACGGGCCACCGGAGCAACTCTGGCGGCCCGCGGAAAACGGCGGCGCCCGGCGCGACGCCGGAACTTCCGCCGCGGCCGAGCCGCGGCGGCGGCGAACCACCGGACCGCGTCCGCGGTCCGGCCACCCAGCACGCGGCCCGCGCGGGCCGCGTTCCTCCAAGCCGCGGGTCAAACCCGCGGCGGTTTCTTCGGCCGCTCGGCCGAAGCCGAGCCGGCCGGTCCGGTCGGCCGGGCCGCGCCCAGGCCGGACCGGACCCGGCCTAGCTGGGTCGGGCCGGGTCGGGCCGACCCGGTTCGGCCGACCCAGGGGGGGTTCGGGCCGGGTCGCCCCGGGCCCAGAACCCCCGTTTTCGGGCCTTCTTCGGTCTTTTGCCCATATCTAGGGCCTGGGACCTCCGATTGACGAACTGTCAGCGGCTACGCGATCCTTGGATAGACACGGTCGTTTCGGTATATTACACTCAAGGTTTCGGAAGACTTTGGGTTCGGCCGGGTTGGTTCGTACACGAAACCAACCGGGCCCTCGGAGCGGAAACGCTCATAACTTGAGCCACGGATGTCCGATCGACGTACCGTCAGCTGTGGTAGTTTCCTCTAAGTGAGACGGAACTTTTGGCATACTCCGCCCGAGGTTCGGACACAGACGGAGTACGGTCGGGTCGGTTTTTCCCTAAAAACCAACCGGGCCCCTAGGACGAAAATGCCAATAACTCTCAGACCGGGCGTCCGATTGACGCGCCGTCTGTTGCGTTGAGATCCTGTTGTCGATACGGAACTTTTGGATACATCAACTTCGGACTACGTGTCAGTTGATGTATCAGCCTCTCGGCTCGTGGAGCGGACCCTCCTAAACGAGCTCGCTGTGTGCGGGAACCCTAGCGCTGGCTGTGACTTCGACGACAGAGCAGAGATCCTCCGTGGACTGCGACGACGGCAGAGCAGAGATCCCCAGTGGACGACACGAGGCCGCCGTCTTTTCTTCAGTTGTTGTTCTTTACTTTTTCAGTTGTACTTTCAGTTGGGCTTGTATTCCGGCCCCCTTTACTTTTCTGCACTTGTAGTTATTTTCCGCTTGCTGACTCTGTGGTGGTTGTTACTTATAAAGGCAATGCCTTCCCTGTTTACCGGGATTTTACGCCTTGGTGCTAGTCGCCAGCCCCTGGCCTATGGAAGGCGGGCTTGGGGTAGTCACGGCACGGGCCCCGAGGTCGGGTCGTGACAGGGTTTGTCTTGGATAAAGGGCATAGGTGTTTGCGGGGAAGGTATGTTTTCCAAAGTATCATTGGGATGAAGCCCAGGTGTGTTTGGGAGAGAGATGTGGTTGTTATGGCCCATGTGTAAGCGAGTGGTATTGTGTGTGGTTGAGGCCCATGTGTGTGTAGTTGGGTTTTGGCAGTGTGACTATGTATGGGAAGAGTGGTAGTGTGAAGACATTAGCCGTTGGGGACACATAGTCAACTAGTCGGATAGTGGTTCGGGGTACCCAAATATTGATGTGTATAAACTATTACTTTACTTGACTTGTGTTATTTGGAATGTGTGCCTTTGTGATGTTGGGGTGGTTAGTATTACATGGTAGGTTCTTGAGGTTATACTACTTTCTCATAGGGACATTAGTGCATTCCCTCAATTGAGCATGGGTGTCTTTAGATTTTTCTATTGGGTATACTTGTATACTCACCCTACATATGTAAATTGTTTTTTGGTTTACAGGTGGGCATTGAGGAACATGTTAGACATCACTAGCTTGTACATCTGGATTAGTTATTGTTGCTTCATTACCTCTTTTCATTTGGTACTTTAGTATGGAGTTATGTTGTACCTTGCATCAACATTACTTTTGAACATGCATGTGGGAAATGGTTTTAATTTACTTTTTTACTTTTAGTATTTGTAGTATAATGGGATCTACCATATTATTTCTCAATCATGTTCTATAAAAAGTTTAATGCCTTCCATATTATGTGATATTAAATACCCATGGTGCTAGTCACCATTCTGGGGCCTATTGAAGGTGGGACTCGGGGGGTCATTATCTCTCCTTCAACTTGAAGATGAAAGGGTCTTGCAATTTTCTATTCTATCCCTCATCATGGAGAAGACAAGTTAGTAAAAAATGGTATTATAGGGAGGTTTTGGAGTTTGAGAGATAAGATAGAGTTTGGAGTTATGAACAGTGAGGATTTCGTGGGACGGTAGGCAATTGTGTTGTGCAACCTTGGTGTGTGAGATATTCCAAGAAGACGGGCTAGGACATAAGATTTTAGGTCCCTCTGTGATCATATACAAAGACACTAGGACTACCAAATGATCAAGAGAGGCTACATGATTTTTAGGGTAGTGATACTAATAAAGGTACATACATCATAATGAATTGGGTTCTTATGGTTCCTTTCTATTTGGGGAATTTAAAATAAATAAATAGTTAAGAAAAAATTTAAATTAAATTTTCCACAACACTCTGGCATAGGAATTCCTTGTTTACTTTTCAGCAATGGACCCAGACATCACCCTTGTGTCGTACGAGCACTCAAGGCCCAAATGGATGACTCGGCTGATCAGTGGATGGCCGATGGAGGGGAGGATGATGAAAAGTGGTAAAATATTCTTCGTGCCTTCTAGAAGAAGTCTCTGGGGAAGTACGAGGGCGGTATCTCAGAAAATGTGACTGAGAGTTTCCTCAAGGAGTTGGTGATCTCTTTTAGCATGATCCAAGCTCTGAAAAAGTACTAGGTTCCACTGGTAGTGTGCTAGATCAATGGAGCAGCACATTAGTGGAGGATGATTTTCCTCAAGGAGAGGAGGGAGACTAATGATATTTTGGATGAATTAGAGGGAGAGTTCTGAGAAGAATTCTTTTCTTCCAAGATGAAGGATGAGAAGAGGAAGGAATTACACACCCTGAACCATGGGAGTATGTTGATGATGGAACTGGGGATCAATTTCAAGGATCTACTACGCTTCTCACCAGATCTTTTCCTCGATGAGGAGTCCCAAGAAAAATTCTTAGAGGATGCACTCTGACCTTCTCCTCAGTAGGTTGTTATTCATTTCACTATACTGGCATACGTAGAGATTTAGAAGAAGGATGATGTAGTGTAAAGGATTAAATCACTGGGATGTGTTCCGTGAGATGGTATCCTACTGAGTTCGTCAAAGGGGAAAGCCGTCAGCAGCATGTCTCCAGCTTCTGGGCCTTCCAGGGTTCGGCCAGTGGGGTGTTGGCCTAAACAATTTCAGTTTCAATATCTAGGTCCTCTCTCTTTTCTAATGGTCCTCACACCAATGTGCTTTATCTTTTAAGGCCATGGACATCTTCTAAATTATTACCCCTTTTATGTGTCATATAGTGGTTGTGAGAAGGCCTAGCACCCACCTTAGAAACAAAAGATGTTAGTCAGGACCTTCTAGAAGCAAGTGCAATGGGATCCTACTCCACTAAGGGTCAACAGTGCTATGGGAGGCCGATCTTAGGGTGATTCTTAGGTACCTTGACTCGGGCATGGTTAGGGAGGCAGTCGATAGCAGAGAGGTAGAGGATCTTAGAGTGGGTAGTTGCACACCATAGATGTAGCAGTTCCAGCAAGGCTAGAGGTTTCTCGAGGTATGATCAGTCTGATTAATACTCTTGTGTGTGCCTTGTTTGATTCAAGATCCTCTTACTCCTTTGTTTCACTCGGTCTAGGCCATGCTCTCGGGAAAGACATAGAGAGGATACCCATGCTCATGGTGTTGAGTACACCAGTTAGAGGTTAGAATAGTTAGTTTGATGTTTGTTGATGATTTAGACAAATGTTTGGGCCACACCAGTATAGTGGGGATCTTGTTTTGCTACAAATTCATCCATATGATGTCCTCCTAGTCATCTAATGTTATTTTTATTTTCAAGTTTTTATTGGATACTTTTATAGGTGAGTCTCATTGTCACACATGGGTGGATAGTGCATAGATTTCATTGTCAAGTAGAGTTTTCTTGGGGGGTAGCCAGCATGCGGGGCCTCGTCTTTCCTTGTTTTCCAATCTGTTGTTGGGATAATCAGATAGAGAGATAATGTAAGTTTTTGGAATTTTTTGGTGAGTTCCTAGGTTTCTTCCCTAAGTAGGATGTGACTCTACCCACTCAAACTGATGTTGTGTTCATGAGATAAATGAAACTATGTACCCATCCAATTTCGATGGATCCCTATTGGATGGAACCTTATGAGCTGTGGTAGTTGCAGATTCTGGTTGACGACTTGATGAAGAGGTGTTTTATCCGGCCAAGTGTGTCCTCATAGGGTGCTCTAGTATTGTTCACAATGAAATTAGATTGTGTTCTAGGACTATGTACAAACTACCAGAGGCTGAATCAGATGACGATCAAGAACTGTTACCCCCTTCGGAGGATCAAAGATCTTTTTGACCAGTTAATGGGGGTAGGATGGTTCTCTAAGATAGTTATATGGTATGGGTATGACTAGTTGAGGTAAATGGGGTGTAAAATCCTAAATACTACGTTCAGGTGTAGGTATGGGCACTTCGAGTTCGTGGACATGCCTTTTAGTGTAATGAATTCACCAGTCATGTTCATGAGACTTCTAAACTATGCTTTTTTGGAGTACCTAGACCGGTTTTTCATCTTGTTCATCAAAAAAATAATGATCTTCCCAATGTCACATGGGGAGCACACCAAGCATCTGAGGACATTCTTGGAGGTCGTCCAACACAACTGGCTCTACAGAATGTTGTAAAAATTCATTTTATGGATGCAGGAGGGACAATTTGTCGAACACATAGTGTCTGGACATGGGATTGGAGTGGAACACTCGAAGGTCGATGCTATTTTTTCTTAGGTATCTCCCATGAATTTGGTGTAGGTTCATAGTTTCCTAGGTCTAGCAGGCTATTACCGAAGGTTCATACCCAACCTCACTCAAGTTTAACCTCCATTGAAATCATTGACCAAAAAAGACCAGTCCTTCATATGGTGTGAGTAGGGTTAGGCAACTTGTACCTATCTGAAGGGGAAGCTAGTTAGTGCCTCAGTGCATAGGTTTCCTGAGGATGGGGTGATGTTCAAGGTGTTATGTGATGCTTCTGGCCTTGGAGTGGGATGTGTGCTGATGCAGCATTGAGGAGTAATCTCTTATGGGTATATGTAGTTAAATAATCACAAATGTAATTATTCTAGCAATGATCTAGAGCTCGTAGTGGTTGTGTTTTCACTGATGTGGTGGCAGTATTACCTCAATGGGTAGTGCTTTGTGGTTTTCATGGATCACATTACCCAGAGGTCTATCTTCTCCTATAGAGACATGAACATGTGACAATTAAGGTGGATGCAGTTCCTACAGGAGTACCACTTCAGGATCTCCAACACCCCAAGAAAGGAGAATGTGGTGGTTTATTCCTTGAGTAGGAAGTCACAAAAGGCGGATGTTTGAGAATTCGAGAATTCTTGGGATGAAATAGCTGAGTTGGACACTTTGAGAATGATTGTTGTGGGAGACAGTGGTAGAGGATATCTATTTCAGATTAATGTGTTGGCATTCAAGGTGCAGTAGGTAGAAGAGCCTTACTGAGGAGACTCAGAGGCTGAAGTGATACAAGATCGCATTATCCAGGGTGATGCTCCGAAAGGATAGTCAAAGGATAGCCAGAATTGGATGTTGATATGTGGTAAGCTGTTTGTACCAGTGGAAATACGCGAGGGAGTTCTCTATGAGTTCCATAGATCAGTGATCACGGTTCATCTAGAACTCTCTAAGACATATAGAGGCCCGCGGGAATTGTTTTCGAGTCCTAGGATGAAGCGGGATGTAGCAGAGTTTGTTGAAATATTCTTAGTGTGTTAGTAGGTGAATTATGAGCATTTTGTTCTCGGCGGTTTGTTGCATCCCTTGTATTTTACTTAGTGGAAGGGTGATGACATGTTGATGTATTTGATTATAAAATTACATTGGGTTCATGTAGGATGAGATTCACTTTAGGTAGTAGTGTACTAGTGTATGAATTCATATCCCTTCTTGCTAATCAAGTAGTCGAGCATAGTTGATGACTTGGAGAGAAGGTATATAGATGAGGTAGTGTAACTAAATGGAGTTCCAAGATCCATTTTCTCAGATTGTGATACATGTTTCATGTCACGAGTATGGAATGCAATGCAGCATTCCTTTGGTACACAGTTACACCTTATCACAGCTTTCTACCATCAGACGGATGGGCAGACCGAGAGGATCTTCTAGACATTGGAGGACGTGTTACAATCATGTTTCTTGGACTTTGGGGGATTATGGGAATGACACTTAAACCTAGTAGAATTTTCTTACAATGATAGCTATCATTATACCATTATCAGGGCGCCATTGGAATAATTTTATGGAAGACCATGTCATTCACCAATGTGCTGGGCAGTGGTATGAGAAATAGAGCATCTTGGACCAGAGGTTGTGTAAAGAACAACAAAGAGTGTTCGGTCGATGTGTGAGAGGATGAAGGCTGCTAAGGACTAGTAGAAGTCATATGCATATCATAGGAGGAGGCCTTTGGAGTTTGAGGATAGGGACCACATGTTGTTAAAAGTATCCCCTCATTGTTTATAATAGTGGTTTTGAAGAGGAAGCAAGCATTCTACCAGGTTCTTCGGACCTTTCGAGGTATTGGGATGAGTTATCAAGGTAGCATATTAGCTATTGTTTCCACTGCGATTGGAGATGATTCACAAAATCTTTCTTCTCTCTCATCTTCTTTGGTATCTACACAATGACTCCCACATCTTAGACTGGGGAAAGTTAGATATCTTGTTCAATGTAACATTCATAGATCGACCATTAAGAATCAAGGATCCTGAGGAGAAGGTGCTGCATGGATGGACCATCCCCTTGGTTCATGTATTATATAGGAACGACGACCTCAAGGAGAGTACATGTGATAGAGAAGCACATATGCATTCCCAGAACCCAGAGATGTTCTATGTTTTTCTCTAGAGTTTTCTTTGTGCCTTGCTTATAATGAAATTTTTGACCCTATTTGATGTATGATAATTTATTTCCATGTTCAATAATTTTATTTAAAAAATTCTAGACAATGGGGAGGGGAGGAAAAGATACCTAATCATGATTCATTAATGTGGGAACAATTAAACCCGTACTGGGGAGTTAGTTCCACCCAAAGAGGACAGTATCTTTACATGGAGGAAGTAGCTCCCCGATTCATGTGTCTAGATGGTGCGACCGTCAGTGTTTGTGTGGTTACTTGGGGATTTGGAGTGGTTGTGCTCTATAGTTGTTCATTAGATAGATGATAATGAGGTTTCTTGCGTTGTCAAGGTTCTCACACGAGCTTTAGAACAACACAACGAGGTTTAATACTGATAGGTATCTTAAGGGATGTTTATTTGGAGCTCCATCCTTCTGGGATAGTTTTGAATTCTTGAGGATGTGAATAGTTTGAGAGGTATCTGAGGTAATAACCAGAATTTTCCCAGTCCCTTCCCCTTGTGAAAATCCATGATTAGGGTGTTCTAGGAGGATTTTTTGGCTCATTTAAAGTGTTTACCAAATTACCATTTTTCTGTCAGCATGTATGTGCACTGACATTGGTTAGTCAAGGGTGTCGACATCGGTGAGTCAGGGGCGTCAGCATCAGTGAGTCAGGGTCATCTTCATAAGTGTGCCCAAGATGTCAATATCAGTGAAGAAGTGACATCAACATCTATGAGTTAGGGGCGTCAGCGTTGGAGATTTGAGGGCGATGATGTTAGTAGGTATGGGAGTCGGTAGGTTGAGGTGTCAGTAGGTCATTATATCAGTAGGTCACATTGTCTGCTCATCCATCAGTTTCTCAGCGTCGGTGACTCACCCATTAATGACACATTTTCATTTTTTTCATTTTTTCGAGTTTCTTTCTTGTTATGTGTTTTTCTCCATGTAATAGTAACTTAAAACCCATAGCATTGCACTGGTATGTATCCACCATTTCCAAAGGGAATTATAAATTTCCCTGTATCTCATAACATCCCACCAGCCACGTAACCACTAAGCCACAGGGTCAGACCACGTTTAGATTTTCATGTACTTTGAGATTATCTCCCTGATTTTTATTATCTCGCCCTTTCATAATCATATATCTCTTCCTTCATTCTTCCATTTCTTTTCCCATAGTTACCATAGAGCCTTAATTCCATGATGGGTCATTCTCTTGTTCTAGAGCCCCTCCTTCTCATTTTTAATGATTTTTATCCCATGTTCCTCGCGCAATCCCATGTTCTTAGAATAGGGACGAACATCAATCCTTTGGTCATCCAAGTTGAGATTTATTTTGGGTCTCTTTAATTATTCATCATGTGGGGTTGGTATTCTAAAACAACCTTGTGAATAATGGTTGGGATCATTAAAAAACAAGAAATAGATAAGAATTGGATTTGATCAAATGATAACATGGGTAAATAATACTACAGGTAGAGAGTGGTTTGAGGTAGATCACATGTTTTATTTATAATCATTGATTCTATTATGGTTGTACTGGATTTGTTCTTTCTAAAAAGCATGCCCATTCATGTACTTTGCTTGCAAAAAAGTGATGTCCAATTTTAACAAGATGTTTCAACAATGGTAGAGGAATTTAATCTTCTTATATACGTATACATGGTCATATAAATGAATTTTTCATAATCAATACTATTATTTGATCAACCCTGTTATAATATAGTAGAATTAAAGAACCTATACTAATTTAAATATGAATGTATACATGTCATGTTGGTAAGTGTGGTTGGGTGCTGTGTTCTTTTGAGTATTGGTAACCTTGTGTGAGTTGTGTGGTGTTAATGTTCGGAACATGGTTGTAGGCACGAGGATGGGTAGAGGAGTTGGTTCTATGAGACTTGTGTGGTATTAGAGTACACGGGGTTTGTGGAATCTCATGTTGAGATATTGATTGATTGTATAGTTGATGAACTTATAGGCCACAGAACTATCATTGGTTATATTGTGGTTGCGAATCAACGTCGGGCAATGGGGCTGCAGTGTGGTTATGGACACGTTATGCAATGGGAATACATTGGGGAATTTTTTGGGTAGTGGGGATATATGGATGGGTTGTGAGAGAAGGATTGTGTGGAATAATTTTTAATACTGATTGTTTGAAAAGATTAAATAGGTGGATAGAAAGATTTGGGGGAGGTCATGCAATGGGACTGCAAGTCTGGTTTTGGTTCCTAATTTGATATTTTCATGGTTGGTAGTTTCTTGGTAGTGCTGTAACAGATTATAGTGAACCCCCATCACTTAATAAATATAAAGTACTGAAATAAATAAGGTAATAGGCTCGTGTTTTTTCGTGGTTGGTTGTGCATTTAGGGTTGGCATCAAAGGTAGTTAGTGTGGGTTAGTTGTTGTTCAGAAACACATAGGTTGGGCTGACCATTTCATTAACTATATATATATATATACATATATTAGTTCATTATGATTTATATATACACCCCACCCTTGTTGAGAACTTTGTTCCAAAAAACTACATTTCAGGGGGGAGGGTGTCTTTCCCAATATCCCAATGGGAGGATGGATGGTTGTTTGCTGACTATCATCCTCGCACCCTCTTCTCGATCTTTCCGCTTCTGTGTATCTGGGCAGGCAATAATGCCTTGAGGCTTACCATATTCCATGATTCTTCGAAAAAGGTTTTTTTTGGATAAGGGGACCAGGTTTTTCGGTCTAGGTTTCTTTTCCCATGTATCTTCATGATGAGGCCCAGGTGTCTTCGGGTGAAATATGTGGTTTTTGTTGTCCAAGTGTATGTGGTCAAGAGTGTGAATGGTCGATGACCTTATAGGAAACTGGTGTGGGGCACCCATATCAATGTTCTTATACTATTACTTTACATGACATTCATTATTTGGTTAGTGTGCCTTGGTGATGTTGGGCTGGTTAGTATTCCTTGGTAGGTGCTTGAGGTTCTACTGCTTTCTCATAGGGACATTATTACATTCATTCACTTGAGAATGGGTGGGTTTATATTTTCTTACTCGGTATACTTGTATACTGATCCTGCATATATAAATCTATTTTCAGGTTTCTTGGAGGACGTTGAAGATCATGCTGGACATTACAAAGGTCAAGCAGTAATATTAGATGTTGTTGATTCTTATTCACTTTTCTTTTGGCACATTACTTTGGATTTTTGTTTTACATTTAATCAACTTTACTTCTGAACATGCAACTGGGAAATGTTTTTGAATTTAATTTTTAATTTTGGTATTTCGAGTTTTTTATGATTTACCATATTATCTCTCAATAATTCTCTATAAAAAAGGGAATTCCTTCAATATAACAAGATATTCACTACCCATGGTGCTAGTCAAGACTCTAGGGCTTATTAATGGAAGGAATTAAGGGGTCATTATCTCTCCATCAACTTGATGAAGGATGGGTATGGGAGTTTGATGCTGTTTGCCTCATCTTGGAAATGGCGCATCCTGACACACAATGTTAATGGAGTTATTGGTGTTATAACATTAATATAATTTAAATTATTGATAGATTTGATGTAATTGAGATAGAAAAAATACATCATCGTCTTTATTTCACTTTCATAATGATGTTGGAAAAGATATTATAACAAATTTTAAACTACA
Source organism: Viscum album (assembly GCA_963277665.1). Lineage (NCBI taxonomy): Eukaryota > Viridiplantae > Streptophyta > Magnoliopsida > Santalales > Viscaceae > Viscum > Viscum album. The sequence goes on from OY728121.1 coordinate 548,799,887, forward strand.
TTATAGTATATCAAAATTTTGAGAAATATTTATAAAATATCATGGTGATTATAAAATATCATGTGAAGAGGAAAACACTAAGAATAGAAATAATAAATTCACACATGTTTGGAATTATGTGTAAATTTTTTCGATACATAAATTGTGTGTTTAAATATAGATAAATATGATGTGTTTCAATTATACCATCATATTTTTTTCTAATACTTAGTATTGGTTAATATTAATTCCCCTAAAATAACTAATCAACATTTATGGTTGAAAATGTATTCATAATTGGGAATAATGATTCCTAGGAATTAGTCTGACATTGAAAATTAAACTATTTTGATCTATAGGAAGTGGGAATTTAGGAATGAACTAAATGAGAAAGGGGATGGTAGAGAATTGTGATATTATGTTTCATTTTTATTCAACGATGGATCAATATATTGATATGTTCATCAAGGATAAAATTAATGATTCCTTCCGATAAATAATCATGTTTTTAGGTTGATTTTCCCTTAAAATAACTATTTTTTATTTCTTATTTTCCCTTCATTGTTAATTTCATATTGAAGACCAAGGGGGGGAATATGAATGGACTAATTCCTTAAAATGTAAAAAAATCTATTTTTATTTAGAGTTAATGAGGAGATACAAATTACGGAAGAGAAATATCTATAATCAAAGAGACTTGAGGATTTTTAGTTAAATATTAGAGACAAGATCATGTGAAAATTAAAATGTTTCTAATTATATTTAATAGTTTAATGGATGAGAACATTAGATGGTGATTATCCCATTATACATTATAAATTTAATGAGTGAATTATCTCATCAAGATGTCGATTTACAATGTGAGTTGTGTGTTGATATCAATTAATTCATGGTCAATATATATCACCATTCTTACAGAAAGAGTTAATTTTCTATCATAATCTTAGTTTTTTCCTATGGTTTAGTTATGTATTAATCATCTAATTATGGACCTCTTATTATATGATTCATAATAATTGTTTTATGAATTCGTGTAATTATATTATGTATTGTAATCATAATCATAGATTATTGTTATTGGCATGACTATAAAATTAATTTAAAATAAAAAAATTCAAAGAAGGTATAAAACAGGTCATGGTTTTCTTTTAAATGGAAATTATAAGATTAAAAAATGACATATTTTATTTCCTGTATACGGGATAATTCAAAGGCTAGTTTTTTAAAGGATAATTGTTTCTATGACTAGGACAAGGTGAAATTCCAGTGACATAGAGTGTTGGTATATAATGTTTTTAATATATGAAATTTTCTTCATAATATTGGAATTTAATTATTAACATAGTTTCATTGTCATAGTTTATGATTGTTAGAATATATATTTTCATTATAACAAAAAATTTTGTGGGATTTACGGGGTTGAGAGGTATAAATATTTAAGGGTAACAATCTTTAAATTTGTCATGTTGATTTATAATATGTGAAAAATAAATTGTCATGTTAAGTGGAATAGATGAAAATTATTATAGGTTCTAGACATTTCAATGTTTAATGGTGATAAATACGTGTTTATTATTCAGAATAAACATAACATAGTTGATCTGTGAGTTTCTAAGGTGGGCCATGTGTAGAAATGTATTTATTTTGACTAACATTTCTTATTGACTTTATATTGAAATTTCATTGTGGAATATAGAAAAACATTAATATATATAACTACTACTAATGAGTATGTCCATCATCATCTCCAAAATAGTCTCTTTAATGACCAATATTCCATTATAGTAGTTTGAAATAAATAAAAGATTTATATACCAAACAACCATATAAATTATTTTTAAATAGAATTAATTATCCTCAATGAGACTCACCTACCCACTTAAGGTAGTATTCTATGTGAATTTGTATTTCCAATTTAGGATAATGATGAGGGTTCCCATGTGATATAAGTTTTAGAGGAACCCAAGTTAAAGGAAATCAGATATATGTCGACTTTTAGAATATTTTATTATTTATTAAACATAAATGTTATCTCTCATCACCCTTTTAGTTTCCTTATTATTATATTCAATTAAATATGATCATGATTAATTGAATCATAAAAATTATCCATCACAGATTATACCTTAAGTAGGTGCAGTTGGGGAACTATGTATTCTACCATGTTCCATCTATGTTAATTCTTATATAATCAACCATCATTAAATTATCCCAAATAATATCCATTCATACTAAAGAATGACTATAATAACCAGGATTAAGTGTTTATGTTTTCAATTAAAACATATTATCCAACCCTTAGTTGTGGCGTACTCTTTCTAAGAATTTATAATATCACAATTTCTCTTAGAATAGTAAAATATCTAATAGTATAAATGATGAATAAAAAAATTAATATTTTAAATCAATTATATAAATAATTATAAATATCCAAATAATATAAAATAAACCCATAATTAATGTTTCATAATTTTCCTATAAGTGATCATATTCTTCAAATAATGTTTTATAGTTTATAATGAGAAAATTGTTTTTATATAGAAATTAAATATTTCAAAAACATAATTTAGAAATTTATTTTGGTAAAATGAATGTAACATTTAGAATCATAATGTTAAAATAAATAATTTTTGATCCATTCCTAAATTTTTTAAAATAAATAAATTCATTTGGAGAGTAAAATACCATAAGAATAAGGTATTTTATAATAGAAATGAATGAATGATTTTAGGTGTTATTATAATAAGTCATCATAGACCTCCCATTCGGTAATTTCATTTCACAATGAATTATTTTATTACAATACATTCCCATGACCTTTTGGGTTTAGTGTTTTTTATAATTTGGTGAAAAAATTACTAAAAAAACTCATACCTTTCATAAATAATGATCATTTTTCATTCCACTATGACAGAAACATCTTAAACTAGAATAATTATTTCACAAATTGAACAAATTCATATAATATCATAACCTTATAATTTTATATTAAACGTTAATTTTATTCATAACTTGTGAAAAAAGAATAATATGAGATTGTGGTATCATATTCCATGTAAGGGTAGAAAAATTAACTACAATCAAAGATCAATTTTGAGCATTATATGAGCATGTTGGTATTATCAAATTATGATGGAATATTATAACCCAATAAGACATATATTACAAAACTTGTTTCCATAAGCATAAAAGGCAGACATAAAAAGTGAAATGGTCATACCATTACCAGGGAATATGAAAACATGTCATTAATAATGAATAAATATTGTTATAAAATAGGAATAAAATGGTCACCATCGTAAATATAGGATTTCTTATTTTGTGAGAACCTAGTTGACTACCGAACTATCCACAAGAATAATTTTGAGCAGAAAAAAAATTCATTAGAGCCAAACATTTAGAACTTAGAAACTAACAAACCCATTCACATATAAAATTATGAGTACAGATACATTCCAACACACTCACCTTTTTTATCCAAGTTACTCACTAACCTATTCCCATGTAATACTATTAGTACTGTAAGAATCCATGACACTCATCCTTTTCAAACCTATCCTCTCACTAACCTCTTCACATAATATTTATATATAACATTATATAAACCTTTACCCAATTAATTTTAGGGATATATAGGTCTATCCTTTTTCATAATCTTTTCATTTTTTATTCCACCTGAAAAATATCATGACATCAAAAAATAACCCATGGAATTAAAATGGGTTTAATAAAGTTTTAATTTGGAATCAAATAATAATATAATTTATTATTCCACCAATAATAGAAAACATGATATACTATAGTTAACCCATCCTAGGATACATATTATTACATTATTTTATTCATAATTATACATGAAATACAATCCGAGGATCGTAAAGTCTAGTGTCTTTGGAATAATAGGCACATAATTAGAAAACATGTCACGAAAATAAAAAGTCAACTTATAGTTAATCTATATAATGAGATACTAACATACATTGATCTCTAACATCAACATAGTATAACATGGGTAATACATGACTAAAAGGATGAGCTAAAGATACTAGTAAGGGAATAAAAATGGAAATAAAAAATAACACACCAGTTAGAAGGAAAAATGTGATGACATAAAAAAGGAATAGAACATGAATAAACATATGGAAGCATAAAATATATGACATGGTGTCATTTATTCTTTGACTCATAGGAATATGGAAGAAACATATAACATCACATAAACAAGAGTCAAGGCTAATTCCAAAGACTGTATCACATGGTGGATAATGTCCCATAAAATGATTAGGGTAACTCAATATCCTAAAATGAAATCTCGTGGGATTAAACATTACCCAATGCATTGGAGATATATTTGGGAACACCCATAACAACATGTTCATTCAGATGTGTTTCACATGAGGAATAAAACATAAATAATATATATAAGGTTTACTCATGGAATGAAATTAGGGTCATAATCATGTCATGAGGAATAACCATAGGATATATCATAATTGTGTCCATGAAAGAATGGATTTAAATAATAAATGGACATTAATAAGGAAAAATAAGAATATATCATGATAAATTATGTTCAACTGATGTAAAATAAGTAGAAATATTGTTTAAGAAACTTCAGAAATTAATAACTTTAGTGCGGTTTAAGGGAAATTATAAATGTTTCTTTAAACTGGAAAAAGGAATAATTGTTTCCCTCAAACCAAAAGTGAAATAAGATAGTTTTTCGTGGTAGAATGTATTATCTTTGAAAATTATTAGGGTATTAAGATATATTACTGCGTGTACTCGAAAATTGGAAAGAAATTGGGAATTACCCTTTAATCGGTCTTTCTAATCGGAAGGAAATTAGAAGGGAACCTTATAAAACATGACCTTCCCCATAAAATAAAGAGGAATTGAACAACGTACACATTTTTGGGACATAAAAACAAAATTTATGAGGATTAAAAATTAATAATTAATAATTACATTAGGGTAAATTGAGAGAAATTATTACCCAACGAAATAATGGAGGCTTAGAGAGAATCCCTTACCGTATGTATAAAAGCATTATTCACATTCACATAGAATCATAAATAATCAGATTAAATTAATTAATTAATTTATTGATAACCACTTCAACTTGTATTGGATTTATTATAATTTTATTAATTTCATTTATGATCATTTCTAGGAGTTATAATCGTTATTTTTGTTGTTCTACGTGAATTTGTTTCCTGATTTTATGATTTGTTGAATAGAGTTTAATTATTGGAGTTCATTTCAAATTGAAGAAAAACTCAATATGTGTATTTATATGATATTTATGAACCTCCATAATTTTCAGTGGTCCCATGTATCATTTTTTTCTTATATGATAATGATTCATTAGATAAAGTGCTACGATGAATGATAGTTTATGTTGGTGAATTTCCAATAATCACGAACTAGTTTAATTTTAATATTATGCATATATATTAGTTCGATAAAATTCAAAAATTTATAATATAAATTTTAATATATTTTTATCCATTTTATTTACATTACAATCAACCACTATGGAAGTAGTATAAAACAAAAAAGTGACATCCACGAAGGTGGAGAATCGACACATCTCAGACGATTGTTTGGTTTTTAAGATAAAATGTTAAATGAATAGATTCAATTATATATTTAACATTAATATAAAAACAATTATAGAATATTTTTGATATTGTTGTTATCATTTCACTTAGGACAATTTATTATATGATTATGTAGAAGAAGAAAAAATTAAAAGGGAAAGATGGAGGATTTTACCTCTAGAATAACGTCTCCTTGAGATCCTCCTTAATGAACATGAAAATGTTATTTTGGAGAGACCAAAAAGAATAGAAATTTTGGACATGTATTTTTAGTGTAATTAGGGAGAATATAAGTAGGATACGATGCTTATATGGTTTTAACAAAGGAGGTGGCAAGGGGGGGTATTTATAGTGGGGTGAGGGGGGTGTGTTTTTGATTAATTTATTCATTTTTTTATTTTTGATAAAACCATAAATATTGTTGAACCTTGTGAATACATATAGTAAATGGTTTAGGTTATTTCAAAACCAAGGAGTTCTTACCTAACCCATACATTAGGCATGACACAATAATTCAGGTACATATTAAATACCGTAAATTAACATATTTCACTATTCAAAAAACCCAACTATTTTACAAAATCCCAAAGATCCACCAAGGACATTTTTTATGATTATATTTAAAAATTAGACTGTATTTTTTTAAAATAAATTTTTAGACCTGATAAACATAATTTATAATCAAAATCATCATTTATTCAAAAAAATTAGAATTTAAAATGATATCTGATTTTATAAAACATTAAAATATTAATTATGGTATATTAATATTAGTTTATGACTATTATAAAAAATATTATGAATCTATAGTATGAAAATGTATTAAATATAAAATAATTATATTTGTTACAAAATTGTTAATAAATATTTATTGGTTAAAAAAATACTGACACTTAATTCATCATTTTAAAAAATTATTTACTAACTTCATGATGTAATTTTCTCATATTTTCATTTATAAGATACATGAATTTTATTTATACATTAATAGGGGAGGATAATATTCTATTTGAAGGAATACTATTCATAAGGGTCTTATTACTAATCAAAGAATCAATTTACAATTCCATGAGTATATGTTCCAAAATTTCTATAAATAACCCTTATTTCATTATTTATTTATAAGAATAATGTATTCTCTTTTATATATGCATTTTATAATATATAACATAACTATAAGAATGGAAATTCCATTGATACGATTCTGGGTTATCACATACTTCCCCCTTATGGAATTTCCCCCTCGAAATTTTGTTTCACATACTAATGTGAAAATAATATTGGGTAATTTTATTTCCTCAATTTCTCTATTTCCCTTGTTTCATTTTTGTACTTATGGTTCTATCATTGTACATTGAACAGTTGAGTTTTCTTGTAGCCTATCACATTATCTCTATATTAAAATATTTTCATTGATGACCCCCATAAAAGTGATCATTTATTAATTGTACCACCTCTAAATTCAATACTTGTGAGGGATCTGGTATATATATCCTCAAGAGGGATATGTGGAAAACATCATGTACTTGGGACATGGTTGGTTAAATTTATAGTCAATATGCCACATCTCTAACATGATTAAAAATCTCCAAGGGAATGATGTACCTCAAACGTAGCTTTCCTTTCTTACCCAATCTCATGATCCTATTCCAAGGTGTTATGTGGAGGAATAACATGCCTCCAAAAATAATCTCTAGGTCCCATCGATGATTTTCTATGTAGCTCTTATTTCAATATTGGAATAAATTATTGTGATTTTGAATTGTTTTCTCATTTTTACCATTTAATCAACCATTTTTGGTACTAGAAGCTTAAATTAACTAACTTCATCCCAAAAGGACTTTGATATACATCTTTTACCATAAATGGTTTTATATGGAGCCATTTGGATACACGAGTGGAGAATATTGGTGTATACGAACTCAACTAGATAAATATTTTGGTCACATCCTCCAATTTAGTCTATAAAACATGCTCTCAACATGACTTCTAGTGATTGAATATTACACTCATATTGACCATGAATTTGAGGATGATATCCCATTCTGATGTTTAGATCAATTTTTATAGCACATTAGAGACTTTTCTAGAATATAGAGGTAAATATCAGTTCTCGATCATCTAAAATGTATAATGGTATTCCATACATCCTCACCACTTTATTGATGCATATCCATGCAAGTTGATCAAGTGATAAGTCTCCAAAAATTGTGATGAAGAGAGATGCCTTTGTAGGATGATCTATAGTAACCCATATCGAACTATTTCTTCTAGTTGTGAATAGAAATCTAGTGACAAAGTTAGGTGATATTTTCTAATTTCCGTGTTAGTATGAGTAATGGTTTCCTCATCCCCTTTAATTTTTTTTTCAACCTTTACCTGCAATCATACTAGGAACATTGATGTATATTCCATAATCCCTTTCTTTATATGGTCCCACCATTAGAGTTATCGGATATCTTGATACTTCATTGTCCACCCTGGGTGAATAGATATGTTTGATCTCTGTGAATAATTTATAATATCTTTCGTTATCTATGGATTTTATGGTACAAATAGTAAATATTCAAAAATTATGAATCCTTCCTCATCAATATTGATCTCTATGGATTTCCCATTTTTTATAGATTCAACATTTTTTGGAATTTTCATATCATTTCTTTGTGCATCCTTTTATTTTATCCATAAGTAATGGTTGAACAATAAATTTAGAAGGTAGGGATGATTTTAATTCAATAATAATTTCCATTTACATCCTTTTTAGGTATAAGAAGATTATTTACATATCAACTCTCATCATTGATAATGTTGGAAGATCATTTCCATATATAAAATTCACCACATTAATTTATTTATTGTATGGTAGTGGATTAAGAAATCAGAATCCTTGATGTGATGTAAAAATATTATCTTGTGCATATTAAGATCCATATATGTGAATATATATTTGAGGATGTTGTTATAATTATATATCTCACATTTCTCCCCATAGAGATAATTCCTCCAGATTTTAAATGAAAAGGTCATTTATTCAAACTCTAGAGCATTCATGGGATAGTTTTTCACATGAAAATTCAAATTCCATGAGGCATAGGATATCACATCATAATTAATAATCAGAAAAAATCAAATTCACTTCTTAGATGTATCCCTGTATTCCACAAATATTTATCCACTTATTTGTAGTGTGAATACTCTGATAGTGATAATAATATTTTTAAACTCATTGAAGCATTATTTACATTCAGTGGTATAGAAAAACATTATGTCCTTTCGACTCAAATTGGTTAATGGTTTTGGGAATCATGAGAGTTATTCACAAATAATCTATAATTCCCTGATATACCATGGAAAGTATATATATTTATTACATATGTTGTCCTAGGGAACTAACAGACTCTCTTTTCATTAGAAGGGTTGACATATATTTCTTTGATGATGATAATATGTCTCAAGAATGGTATATCCTCAATATAGAACTCACATTTGATATAATTATCATAATTTGTCTCCCTTTATGTAGTTTTTATCATAGTATTAAAATTCTTCTCATGCTCTTCCATCATTTTGGATTAGATCATAATGATATCAATTAATATAACCAAAAATTTGTTGAGGTAATCTTTAATGACACTATTCATTAAACACATGAAAATTTATAGAGCATTAATGAGTATGAAGGGAGTCACTTTGAATTCATAGTATCTATACCTTATTTGAAATTCCTTCTAGTGAAAATATTCCTTCTTCACCCTTAATTAGTGAAATCCCAACAGAAGGTCCACCATAAAGGAATATTTCACCCCACATAAATGATTGAACAAGTGATGTATTTGTCGTAGGGGATAATTTATCATTATAATGATTTTTGGAACACATGATAATCAATGCATAGGTTCATTGATATGTTTTATTAAGGATTAAGACAAATGGAGGAACCCACGGTGAAGCACTCAGGAATATGAAACCCTTATCCAGATTCTATTTTAATAGCTTCTTCAGTACTTCTATCCTAATGGTGGCCATTCTATAAAGAATAATTGATATAGGAAAATATCTAGGAATAAGTTTAGTTGAGAAAACAAACTCTTGTTTATTAGGAAGACCATAAAATTTTTTAGGGAATAAATTAATGTAGTACCTCACAATGGGAATGTATTAGAACATGATTCTCATCTTTTCTCATTTATTTGAGCAAGATATACTTGATCGTAAGTATTTAAAATCCACACTTGAGATGATGATTCTGATAGAAATTCATCACAATCCTTACAATTATACAAAATTATAGAATGCCTTAGGATGTGAAGAGTGACATCCCTTTCCTGATAGTTCATGTTATATTTTTATAATGATAGATAATCAACCCCCAATATAGATCTCAAGTCCACAAAAGGATGTAAGATAAGATTTGTAGTTAGGTTTAGTCCACAATAATTTAATATGGGGGAGTTATATACTATGGATACGTAATGTAACTATTTTCTATATTCACAGATAAATCAACCTCTATATTTTGATTCCATGTTTGAATAGTTCTACTAATATTTAATGATATAAAATAATGTGTAGACCTTGAATCAAAGAGTACATTCACTATTTTTGAATGAATAACCATTGTACCAATCCCCAATCATTATCAGGTTCAACCTCAAAAGCACTGATTGCTTATTCATGTCCTTTCATACATTGAGGTTGTTAATGTTGATTTCCTCTGAAAACCCTTGTCTTAGGCCATTGGATCACATAATGCGTATGTTTCTTCTAGTTGAAATAATGAACTACATGCCAAATATTGATCTGAAAATCCCTTTTGTCTTCCACATTGGTGGAATTATTTATATCACATTGGAAATAAATATCTTAATTCCCCTCTCATCCAATTTGATGAATCTCCGGGTTCTATTTGAATAGTTCAGAGGATTCCCCTTCCCACAATTTTGACATGTGGGATATTGGGATTTCTATACATTATGGTATTTTACTAAAGATCATACCATATTAAAATCCATTTTCATCTTTTTATCTCCAATCCCATGAGACCACTGAGAGTCTATAATATATATCTCAACCTTAAGGTCACCAAAAGAATAATCTCATAGATATCTAAATCATGAATTAGAAGTAATTTAAAAATAATAAATGTTATTCCACTAAATATGTGATGCCACTTGATTTACATTTTAATGAAAAAGATATAAGAAGACCGTGCATGTCTTGTGATTTTTTCTTTACATGCCTTGATAGAATCATCTTCCGTTTGCATTAGTCCGAGGAACAACCTATTTATATTAAGAAGGATATTTCGGGGAAAATATTCATTGAAACACATTTTACTGAATGCTTCCTAATCAATTTACTCCTTTGATATTGTGTTTTTGATCTGTTTCCACCACCGATTAGCTTCTCGATAATAATGATAGACTTATAGAACAACTTTTTCTTCTAATGAGCACCAGATTACAAAGAGTAACTTCTCAATATAGTTAATCATTTTTTCCATGATAAGGGGGTCATAATATCCACTAAATATATTAATACATTGTCATGTAAAGGATTCACCCACAATACTCTCATTCTTAGGAGATGGAGGCAATTTCGCATGATTCATGTAATTACCCATAACATAAGCTAATTGTTCTAGTAATATTAGGAATTTTTGATGTTCAAATCCCATAATATTTGTAATTTCATTAGGGAAATAATTACATTTCTTATCACATTGATTGTCAGAATGGGTTACCATATTTCAATCCATTGAATAAGAAAAAGAATGTACAATTAAGGGGTTTTGAATACTTATCTAATAAAAATATAAAAAGGAATATTTGAACATAGAATTATAAAATTATAAAATAAAATAATATCCTAACTTATGATTCCCCATGTTTTAGTCTAGTTTATCTTTGGTGATAAGATTATACCAAGGATTTTTTACTAAAGATATCTATTCATAATATCCAAAAATAAATAGACTGTGATCTAATACCAATTATAGAGACGATGGAATTTTACATATATTATTATATGATTTTAATAATATTTATCCCTGAGATAAAAACCTAAGATCCTAAATTCTAGTATCTTTGAATGATTAACAACATAATTAGAAAAATAATTCAATAGTAAATTTTTTTTATTTAATCTCAATAATGAGATCCCTTCTTCTTTTAAGCTCTTAAATATTTATAGGATATCCTGGGGACTACATGACCAAATTTATGATCTAAAAGGAATATTAATGGAATTAAGATAGAAATAAAGCGTAACACTTGAATTATATGGAATAATATGATGAAATAAAAAGGCATGGAACTTTAATTAACCTATTGAAGAATGGGATATATAACATGGGATATTGTAACCATGGATAAATAGGAATTTTTAAAAAACATATGACATTAAATAAATATTATTCAAGGCCAACTACCAAGAAAATATAACATAGTGGAAAAAAGTCCCATAAATGAATTCGGGTTACTCCCTTTCCCAAGAAGACATCTCATTCGATTAACATTACCCAATGCATTTGAGTTCTATCTGGGAGAAGCAACATAACATGTTCATTCATATCTATTCAAAATAATGAATCAAACATAAATAATAAACATAAGGGTTACCCATGAACTTCAATGGGTAACATAATCCTTTTATAAGTCATAAGAAAAGGGAGTAATATAATTGTGTCCATAAAAAATGGATTTAAATCATAATTGGACATTAATAATGGAAAGTAGGCATATTTTGTGTTATTTTATTTCCAACTAAAGTGAAAACATGTAAAAACATTTCTTAATAAACATTATAAATGAGGTACTCTGATGTAGTTTAAGGGATTATATAAAAGAATATTTATAATGGAAAAAAGGAATAATTACTTTCATGAAACCAGAAATGAAATAAGACAGGTTTTCATGATAAAATAATAATTTTATAAAAACATTGGTGGCTTAATAAATATTTTGTAGTGTAATTTAAAATGGGTAAGAAATTGGTATGTTCCCATTAACTATGCTTTCTTATCAAGAGGAATTGTGAGAGGAGACTTACAAAACAAGTATTTACCCATAAAAGAATGAATTATTTAGATAGGTTCCAATTTTTGGTACATGAAAAAGAATTTACTATGATTAAAAAATAATAATTAATAAAAAAATTTGGGTAAAGAGAGAGAAATAATATCATGAAGGAAAAATTGGGGTTTGGAAAGAATCCCTTACATTATGTCTGAAAGAATTATACAATTGCAGTTGATTTCATAGACAATAAAAGTAGATCCTTTAATTAATAAATTACGAACATATTCATCAATTATATTATTTATTATAATTATATTAAGTTAATTTACTGTTATTTTTATTAATTATAATGTTTAATGTCATTGTCCAGAATTTCTCTGATTTATGATTTTATTAATGGACCACTTGAGTTTAATTATAGGAGTTATTTTAAAATGTAAGAAAAAATAAATAAGTTTGATTATATGATATTGATTCACCAATTCAATTTTAAATGGTAAAATGTATAATTTTTTCACATTTCAGAATTATTCATTAGATAAAATTTTAATGTTGAAAGTTAGATTATATTAATGAATTTTCGATCATCACAAACTAGTTTTATTTTAATTTTTAATATTATGCATATATATTAGTTCCAGAACATAAATAAGTTGTAATAAAATTTTAAAATCATTTTAACCATTATAAGGGTTTTATGACCATCCATTAATTTGTTAATATAAAACAAACAATCATCATCCATGTAGGTTGTGAATTGACACATCACAGAAATTTTTTTCATTTGTAAGATGAAAATGGTAGAGGAAATATTCAGTGATGCATATCGCATTAACGTAATAAAATAATTGTGTTTTTATTATAATATAGTTTTCATGACACATTGGAGAGTGGATAAAATCATGTGGTAGAAGAAAGAAAAAATTTAAAAGGGAATAGTGGAGGATTTTACCACTTGACTAATGTCTCATTGTGAAGATCCTTAAGGAACATGAAAATGATTTTTCGGTGATAACGGAAAGAACAGAACATTGGGATGGAAATTTTTAGATTAATAGGTAAGAATATAATCATTATCTGTATCTTATAAGGTGTGAGGAGAAGAGGTGATGAGTGGTGGTGTTTATAGTGGGTGGAGATGGGTGTTTTTGACTATTTTTATCATTTCTTTGTTATATCAGATCAATACTATAAACAGTTGTTCTTATTACTAATTATAGCAAATGTTTCAGGAATTTTTTAACCAATGGGTTCATACCTCATTCATCCATGAATCAATAATTCTTATATTTTTTAAATACCATAAATTACAGTATTTCACTATTCAACAAACAAATTCAACTATTTCTGGAAAATAAAAAAATCACCCTAACCATTTTTTTAATTTTAATATTAAATGAATAAAATCCATTTTATGAAAATAATTTTCTTGATAAGATAAATTATTTTTTAATTAAAATCATCATATATTCAAAAAATACTGATATCAATATTATAAATAATTTTGTGGCACTATGTAAATCAAATTAAGATATAATAAATTTATTTTATAATTATAAGAAATATTTTTATTAATTTAGGAAATTAATTAATGAAAATATATATTCAGTTAAATTATTATACTATTTATTAAAATGAAAATAAATAAGTATTACTTACCAAAATACCGACAGATAATTTAATATTTTTAAAACATTTACACACTTAAATAATGACATAATTATATAATACTTTTTTACAAGAAGCTTAGATTTTATTTATACTATAATATGTGAGGTTACAATACAATTATCTAGATTAATAATCATAATGATCGTATAACTATTCCAATAGTTATGTTACTATTCCCTTTGTGTGGGTTCCTTAATTTCTATAAATTGCCCTAATTTCATTCTTCATTTATGAAAATATTGTATTCAATGTTATGTATGTGTTTTACACTATATAATATTACTATAAGAATGGAAATTACATTGATAATATTTTTTTTCATTACATATACTCATGAAAAAACGACATCAAAATATATTCAGTATCCCTCTTTTTAAATAAAATTCTGTTAGGATAATATAGTATATGGTATTTACAACATATAGATAAAAGTTATATGGTTTATAAAATAATGTTTTTAACAAATAATTTTTTGAATGGAATATAGGTCAAAACCGTCAATTAACTAAGTCAATAACTTTTTATTCAAAGAGTATAGTCATTGGAAGAAAAGTTAATATTGTATACCAAAAATTATTAGTTAAGACATTAGTAGTGATAGATCATTTCACCAATTGTGATGAAATTTACAGAAGCCTTCTAGATATGGATGGTTTATAGTCTTATTAAATCATATACCCATGACTCAACAGATGTTAACACAGATGAAAATTTCATAAAAAAATAAAATGGTTATCATCAAATGATATAGAGGATAACAATGATCCTCATCTGGTACACCACAACGGAACTTCCTGCACTATTTGTTACAACGCTCATAGGGTATATGCTTAGGATAATTCAATTTTTTAAAAAAATTGTTATGAATTATTTATGAGTATATACCACCTCAAGGAAAACATTTTTATGATTATGGATTATATCCATAAACTGTTCAATTTTTGTTATGTTTTTTATAAGTTTGGAATTATGTATTGTGATCCATAAGCTAATCTAGTGTATACCCTTGTTTAGAAATGGAGCATAATGGAAGGAATGGAAACTATATCAATTCACGTAATCCATGTAAGTATTTCCCTACCACTCAATATAATTACAGTTGAGCTGGTGATGCAACTAGTGAGGATCAGCATATCACCATACTGGGACAACTCACTCTTATTATGAGTAAAAACCTTACCCATATGGAGCACCCTGATCCAAAATGCCTAGGATCAATGTTAGACTGATTCATGAAGAAACAACCACCAACATTCAATGGAACTAAAAATACAATTGTAGCATAGAAATGGATAAGTTCTTTAGAGAAACAATTTCATGCTTTATAGAGTAGTGAAAGGGAAAAAGTTGTCATGGCAGTTTATCGCCTCATGGGAGATGCAGATCAATGGTGGTCATTAATTCAAAACAAAAAATAAGATGAAGAATTATCAAATATGGAATGGATGGAGTTTAATGATTTTTTCTTTGAAAAATACTTCTCTCGTGACCATTGAGCGGATATGGAAAGACAATTTCTGAGTCTAAGGAAAAAGGAGGATGAGAATGTCGCAATGTATAAGGAAAACATTAAAAGGTTAGGAAGGAATGAAGCATATTATATATGTAACCTAAGGAGTAATATTTATCAATTCAATGATGGTTTAATAGAATTAATATTTCAAGAATAAGTCTCACAATCCTTCTCATTATATGAAGATATTGTCTCATGTTCTATCTAGAATGAAAATGAATTTTCCAAGTCCTACAAATTTAAACCAACGAAATAGAAGAAGAGATATACTGAACACTATGGAAATGGAAATAATGGGAAGAAGGGAAAATTATAATTTTCATCTTGTGGAAAATGTTGTAAGTAACACTCTGGTACTTTCTTGAATGGAATGAGAGTCTGTTACATGTGTGGTGAAGAAGGATACCAAGCTATTGATTGAAAGGGAAAGAAAGAGGCTATCAATTTTGAATGAAAAAATTGTAGAGAAATGGGGAATTATGAAAATTAATGTCCTAAGAACCAAGGAAACTTACCTCATAAAAGGCCAAGGGAGAAAGGCCAAGCTGATGTGATCACTACTACTGAGGTAGATGATCTGAATGACGTGGTGGCATGTAATTTAATGGTTTCCTCATGTTTATCCAATGTATTATTTGATTCTATACCATTTCATTGTTTCATATCTTCCCAGTTTTCTAATAAAATTAGATATTTCAAATTTATTTAACAAGGGTGTTGTCTATAAAACTAATAAAGGAAGTATGATTGCAAAAAATGTTGTGTGAATCAGTTCCCATTAGGGCATATAAATGTTCTTTATCTACTGATCTCATCATCATACCCATGATTGAATTGAATATAATCCTTATTATGGATTGGATTTTGGACCATGATGAAAAAATTATTATAAGATGAAGGTGGTTATAATTTTCGATGATGATAAGGAGTACCAAATTATTAGATCAGAAACATCACCATCTGATTCTTATCTAAATCCAACCTTATAGATCTACTAAATTCAATTATTGGGGAGGAATAGAGTTAAATAACTATGGGTGAGGAATGGAATGTTCAAATATAGGATTTAACTAGTGTGCAAGAATAAGATGATGTGTTTCTAGAGGATTTACCGAGACATCCTCCAAAATGAGAAATTGAGTTTTCCATTGATTTAATTCCAGGTTCATGGCCTATATCAAAGACCCCTTATAGAATGCCCATTGTTGATTTAGTATAACTAAAGAATCAAATATAGGAATTGAGTAATAAAGGACTATTTTTCCGTAGTGTTTCTCTATGGGGAGCCTCTGTTCTTTTTGTTAAGAAGGCAGATGGATCTATGAGGTTGTCTATTGACTATAGGGAGATCAATGCTATAACAATGAAGAAAAAGTATCCCCTACCTTGTATTGATTATTTATTCGATCAACTTCACAGAGCTCAATATTTTTCAAATATTTAACTTCGATCTACATATCATCAGTTGTGTGTGAAGAAGGAATACATTCCGAAAACAGCATTTCGAACTAGGCACGAGCATTACAAGTTTACAATAATGAATGTGGGACTGACTAATGCACCCCATGTTTTCATGGATCTAAAGAATAGATTTCTCAATGAATATCTTGATGAATTTTTAGTGGTATTTATTGATGATATCTTTTTATACTCAAAAAGTTATGAAGATCATGAAAATCGCTTGGGAACTATTTTGGAAACCCTCAGAAGAAAGGAATTATATGGGATGTTTTGAATGTGTGAATTATGGCTGCAGGAAATTTCTTTTCATTTCCATATTGTCTTGAAGGATGGAATCTCTGTAGATACTTCAAAGACCAAGGCTATCCAAGAGTGTCTAGCACTAACAAGTATACCTGAAGTTACGCAGTTTTATTGGTGTAGTGGGTTATTATTGGCATTTCTTCCAGAATTTTGCCTGTATGGCAAGCCCATTAAACAAGGTCACACATAAAGGGGTTAAATATGTTTAGTCAAAAGAGTTTGAATAATGTTTTGACGAACTAAAGAGAAGATTAGTAAATGATCCTATCGTGAATCTACCATCGTGGAATGATGGGTTTGTTATTTATAATGATGCATCAATGAAAGGGCTTGGTTGTGTCCTTATTCAAAATGATAGGGTTATTTCCTATGCATCATGACACCTAAAAATTCATGAACAATACTATACCACTCATGATCTTGAGTTAGTAGCTGTAGTCTTATCTTTGTTGATATAGATACACTATCTCTATTGTGGAAAATGTCAGATATATACAAATCACAAGAGTTTAGAGTATACTTACTCACAGAAAGAACTCAACATGAGGCAAATATGATGGCTTGAACTACTCAATGATTTTGATATCACTATACACTACTACCCAGGGAAGGAAAATAAGGTGGAAGACACTTTGAGTAGAAAGTCTCATAGAATCTTGAAAAATATGAGAGTCGAAAGGGATCCTATGTTCATGGATATAGTAATGATATATATGGGAATAATCGTGGAATGTGAAACATTAATACTTCATTCAAATGATTGCCAATCAAACTTTACTAGATATGATAAAAAGTTATCAGATTGATGAAGGGGAGTTTCAAAATAAAAATAAAACTGAGAATGATGGGATATTGATTGAATTTGTATATGATGATGGAATTTTGAATTTTGGGAAGAGACTTTGTGTTCCTGACATACCTGCTCTAAAAAGGGAATTGTTGGATGATGCTCATAGTTCCAATTTCTCTACATACCCAGGTAACACTAAGATATATATAGATTTGAAGGAAATTTTTTTGTGGGACAACATGAAGATAGAGATTTCTGATTATGTGTCAAGATATATGGCTTTTCAAAAGGTTAAGGTTGGAATAAAAAATCTTAGAGGAGTCATGAAACCTCTTCCCATACCTGATTGGAAATGGGATGATATTACGGCAGACTTTGTCATGGGGCTACCGAAGACTCCTAGAAGGAATGATGCAAATGGGTCATTTTTTATCATCTTACCAAGTTAGCACATTTTTTTCTATAAGATAAGATTTAAAACATGAATGTTTAGTAAGACTATATATTAATGATGTTTTAAGAAATCATGGATTACCCATATCGATTTTTTATGATCGTGACCCCCCTTTTACATCAGGATCCTGGAAAAGTCATGAGAAGGCCTTGGATACTGAAAATCATTTGAGCACTGCCTACGACCCTAAAATTGACGGACACTCAAAATTGACTATTCAAATATTTTAAGACATGTTGGGATCTTTCTCACTTCACATTCAAGGTATATGGGATCAAGGTTTACCTTAGGTAGAATTATACTATAACTATAGTTTCCATTAAAGTATTCAGATGGAACAATATGAAGTTTTATATGGAAAGAGATTTCGTACACTAACATGTTGGGATGATGTCGGTGAATGAAAACTCATAGGCCCAGAACAAGTTGAGGAAACTGTGGAAAAGATAAAAGGTTATCCAAACACACATCAATGAATCTCAACGTAGACAAAAGAACTATGCTGATAACCGAAGTAATGATTTGGAATTTAAAGTAGTAGATCATGTTTTATCGAAGGTATCTCGATGGAAAGGTGTTATACGATTCGGTAAGAAGGTAAAATTATGTTCCAGGTACATCGCACCTTTCAAAATTCTAGAACGAATTGGAGTTGTAGCTTACTGTTTCAAAATGCCTCCAAGTCTCTCCAAAGTTCATGATGTGTTCCACGTATCACTGTTGAGAAATTACATGCGTGACCAAATGAATGTACTCACCTGTGAAGAAATATAACTACAACCCAACCTCCCTTATTGATAAGAACGAATCAGAACTCTTGATTCCAGAGAACAACTGTTGAGAAACCGAATGACACTTCATGTGAATGCTCTTTGTAGAAACCATAAGATAAAAGAGGCAATGTGGGAACCCAAGGAACATATGATGAAGAACCACCCAAATGATATAATGTAGTAATATTATAGAATTTATTAGGATGAAATTATTTTACGGAGGTAATAATGTAACCCTCAAAGAATCTATGTTACGCTTCTCTTTGAATAATAAAATTGCTTGAGTTGTATGCAAATCCGAGTTCTAAAACACCACGACCAATCAAACTAGCCGTTATGAATAGTAATACCCACTTTTTGATATTTTATAAATTTTATTTTTCAAAATTTACTTCATTTTGGGATTTGGAAAATCTAAAATATCATACGGTCAATTTTTGTTATTTTTCTAAAAATGTTCAATTTTTTATGAATAGTGAAAAACACCGTGTTATTATTTTAAACAGAATTTTTATTTAAATAATTATTTTTTTTTTCAAATAACATTTATAGTGCAAAAAATTTAATAAATGAAAAACTAGGGGTTCTTTTTTCATTTTATTTTTACTATATTAACCCTATAATGTTAAAATAGATGAGGACACGGTAAGAGTTAAGTTGTTTAATTAAGGGTTAAATCCAAAAAAGAAGGTTGATTTGGTGACCTAAAAATGTCTAAAATTTATTTGTTGAGTTTATTTAGACCCATAGATATCATATCATATAATTAAGTCACTTTTTTCTATTTTAAATTGACAATAATCATTTAATAAATTTATAGTTTTGGAGTTTCCAAAAGAGCCCATCCTTCCTATTCTAAAAGGGCACCTCTACTTCTCTTTTATTCACACCTCTAAAAACTTTTGGCTTGGCCAACCCGAAACCATTTCATCAAAAAAAATCCCTACCTTCCTCCTAGAAGACTTAACTATGGAGGAAATGAACCCATGGAAGACGTTTGGCACAAACAAAATAGAGTTATCTAATTTAGAGGTAACATCATCTCCCAATCTCCTTTCCTTTATTTTCCTTCTCCACCCCCTACACTCTCTTTATTCCATTATTTTAGGAAAAAACAAGTATAATAAACATAAATGGATGTTTGTATGCTATTTTATCATCCTAAACTTATAGAAACCTTAATATAATGGATATCAATGATACTGTTTATGTGTAGGGTGAACTAATGCCTCACAAAATGATGGTTGTTCCATTTTATTTTACCACTAATCTTGGTAGCCATTATGATGGAATATATATATATATATATATATTATATAATAGTTATTAGGTATTTAATCTTATTTCTTCCTATTTATAGCACATATCATTTTACTTTCATTAAGTGTTAATATTATAATCTTGTTTGAGGAAGTGTGGACTACCACACCCTCAAAGAGATGTGATTCATTCACACACCACACAGAACGTATTAAGGATGGGTTTAGTGAAATTATATGATATATATGATATAATAATTGTAATGTAATAATGATATATATATATACATAAATAAATATATGAAAATTTCATTTTCACACATTCTTTCAATATGACTATTTAAACGGAAACAACATCCATTCGTGCGTATGGTTTACCGTCTCCATGAACAATGTATTACATTTCATACATAATTATGATATATATTATATTAATATACATATAATATATATGTATATATGATATTTATATCATGATTTATATTCTGTAATCATGAGATTAGTATAAGGACCAATGATATATCAAATTAAGACACATACAAAGAACAAAGTGATTATTATGAGAAGTAAAACCTTAACTTATGATCATTGAAAAGTGGGAAATTTAAGATCATAATCAAACCATATGTGGTATTACATATAAGAAAACTATTTTTTAATTTATTTATAATAAACTTATATTTATTATATAGTAATCTTGTTCAAGTACGAAGAGTGTCCAGACACAGGGTAAGGGATTATTTTTGTCTCACCATTATTTGTGTGGGACACATGCCTAAAACACTACTTGTTTCGTATACATGGTTTATATACACATGAAGAGTGTATTTTATGAGTGTTATCAATAATATTATGACATTTATATATTTCCATAATTTTATTTATTAAATGGTGCATATGAATCTATTTATTATAAATTGATTTCACAATCTCTTACATATTTGGGATTGTTTCGTTTTAAGTCTCCATTGGGTAATATTTATCATCATTGACCATCTCATCTAAAAATATTTTCATAATTTTTTTCATTCTAATATAGATTTTTACAGTAATTTTACCCATGTTTGACTTTTTAGTACATCGTTTCAAAGGAATCATTCTTTTTTTCCAAAATAATTACTTTTTGACTTTTCTAATAAAAGTATGAGAAGAATTTTTTTGAACGTATACAGTCTGAAATAATTTTTAAAAATTCATAATGCCTTATTTCCTTGAAATATTACCTTAAATTCTTAAAATAATTAAAATAAAATATTTTCTTTTAAAATTTAATGACATTATTAGAAAAGAATACAGTTTTAGCAAAGAATGTATATTTCCCTCAAGAACTGTTTTTATAGATTTGCATGATTCCGTTATAGGTTTTCAAAGTGGTTTCAATGAATAAAGATTTGAAAATGATTTATCTTATAAAAAGTTTTTTTAAGGAAAATTCAAGTTCCAGGTGATCTTTCAGAATCCTTCCCCACCTGTGATGACATACATTGTTATAGATTTATACATTTTACACGTTGAAAAATATTTGTGGTGAATTTTTGGGATTTTTGTAAAATACATGAATTTTTTTGAATAGTAAATATAATGTTTTTAGTGTTCAGTATGTTTAATGACATCATATTGATGTATTAATTAATATAGAATGATGGTAGATTTTTGTACAATAATATATGAAATTAGGAGTCCAAAGTGGCTAATACCATGGGAAAATATCAAGGGAAATACCATGGTTTTTTAAAAACTACTAATGAGGAGTCCATTGAAATTAATAAAAAAAATCCCTCTCATTTACTATAAATACACACTCATTACTTCATTTTCTTTGATTCAAAAATCATCATCCAAGAATTTATAGTATTTTTACCTCTCTTTGAGTCCTCCCAAGGTTTCCTCAAGGCCCTAAGGTCCCCAACATCATTTTTTCTAATTTACTCTATACGGTAATGGAATCCACCACCCTTCTCTTTCCAATATTTCGTTTTAGGTTATTCATTTTAATTTACTTTGGATTATGATTGGATATGTCATTTCATTTCCCCCCTTACATTCCATATTATTTATGAATGTTTAGAGACCCCTTTTTATATCATGAACATATTTTATGAATTTTTAAGTGACGTTGTTAGGCTGTCGAATTTTTTATAAGGTATTTCTTATCCTTTTTTTATTTTGAGTTCCATTATTATTTTTTCTCTACTCCTTTCATTATAATTTTGTGATGAAACCAATATATTATAGGTAGTAGAATGTTTTATGATAAATTTATAATTCTTCACCATCTCTCTTTTCCCATTATTTTATACTAAAAATGAAAACACCATCTGAGATGTTCTAATTTACCACATTCAAGGACGATTGGTTTTCAATTTCTTTTAACATCTCCCATTCTAGTAGTGAAACCATTATTATGGTTGAAAAATACTATAATATTTGTATTATGTATTATATATGGTTTTATAATCTTGTTTTACACATGGTTTTAATTTGTAATGTAAAATGAGTTTGTGGTGTTCAAAAACTACCAATTATTCTAAATAGTTATCATTTAATAATTTAGGTAATGATTCATTTAAACTCCGAGTAACCAAATGAAATGTAAAACCATGTAATTTTTTATGATCAATAGTAACATATAACTTTAATTCAAGAAAATAATCCTAATTTTAGATGATTAACCATTCATGTATATAAGTATACAGATCACAGAACAAATGGACCCGAACAACGAAATTGAACATCTTAACCCGTCCAAAAGGATACGAATGAACATAATAAGGTTATAATAAATAAATTAAATATAAAATAGGTTCTTTACATATTAACTAGTAAATTTAATTTGCTGATCTATGAATCTAAGTCCATGTGTAGAACACTATCAGAATTAATGTAAGGGTTTCTTCCTCTCACTTCAATTTTTGTGAGATATTCTTTATTCACTACTGCTACTTCTATATGATGTATGCATACTGCCATTGATTATTCATATCATTAATCTCATCATTTTAATGATAATATATTTATCTATTATTTATTATTAATTTCGTGGCATATGATTCCATTGATTAAAATGTTGTAATAACATTCGACAGGAACATCCATTTTCATTCGGGCTTCTCAAATTCTCTACTCATGTTAGTGATATACGTATTTATTCTTAGGTACTCCTCATAAATTTGGTGTGAATTCTCTATATAATTATAACATCCAGAATCCTACTTTAATTTATGGGGAGTTCTATATTTTAAAAGGATCATTCAAAAATTATTCTTGAAATACTGGCTCGGTTCCAGGAACTTCTCAGATACATACCTATTTTTATGTTCAATCTATAATCTATTTTAATAAATATTTATCTATCTAAAATAACACATTTTAAAGTTAAAAATATATTTTTGTTCATTTCTAGTTTTATGAAACCAATAAAGACTTTTCTCTTTAAAATATATTTTAAAAATTCCTTAAACCTCACTAAAATGATTTTTTCTAAACCTTCTTAAAAACTATTTTTAAAATATTTCACCTTAATAAGTCTTTATTCAAGAATAAAATATAATTTCAATGACCTTCACTTTCATTTTCATGTATATACATGTTTAAAATTATATTTCATGACAAATACAAATGATTTTCCAAAAAATTATTCTTTTTAATGTAAAAAAAGTATTTTTCTCATGTCACATTATCTTTTATGTGATATATTCCTTGTTCACCACTTACACTTACATGGGCTTTATGTACTACCATTTTCTATGTCATCTCACGGGTGTACTTATTCTCAGGATATTCTATGGGATTATCATATGAATGTTTCAAGGTGGTATGGGACACTTTGGAATGTTTAAGTATTATTTCCTCAAGAATTTCTCAATTGTCTCATTTAAAAGTATTATAATTTCAGTCAAAATCCTTTGACGAATCAATTATTTCATAGAGATTTATATCCTATGATATCATATACAGAAGATTATGTTGATGGGTTTCTGATTAGATTGAATGTGGATGTTCTCCCTTGATTCAATTCACCGTATTACTCTGAATGGTTGGTGTTTAAGTTTAATGACTGGGGAGTGTTTTTTACATTTTATATGTTAGTTTCAATGTGAGTTTATATGTTTTTTATGTTTATCATTATTCATAATAGGAATTAATTGGACATATTATTTGATTACTGGGGCACAATATATCCCCTCGATGCATCAGTTGGTCTCATGAGAAAAACTAGGTCATGGAATGGGGCCTTGACAAAATGGTTATTTATGGTATTGGCACAAGGCCTTGACCATATGATTATGATGTTCGGTATATGCATTTCCCTAATTATAAAAATTTATGTATTTTGTTGTGGTTATTCAACTAGTATAATACCCATGATTAGGTTTTATTATGGCATAATTTATTTAGATCTTATTCCTCTCATAATGTGTTCACCTTTATTTTTAAAGGCATGATTTTTAGTTATTCACCATGAATAAAGCATTTGATTATCTTATCTTATGTTGCATTGATTACCCTTAATAAGAATTTGAGATAAACCCTTTATTATGTTTCATTTTCTCAGGATAAGAAGAAGTTTATTATGACTAACCTTTAGGGACAAACTTAGACTTGTTGATGTTCCCAATAAAACATATATGTTCTATTTCTTTTCAAGTTATAATGTGGAACCTATGTATGTATATGGTTTTTTCAAGAAAACTAAACCACTCAGTCATACAAGATTCGATTCCTTGTAATCATTCTAATGTATTAAAATAATGCACTATCTTCATGATTCTAGGGTCAGGGATTTACACATCCCATGATATATAAATCAGCCCAGGTGTATCCTCAGGTTCCACCTCTAATAAAATCAATTGGCATCTCTTCAACTAACACCAAGTGTCTAACAAAATCTGACATATTGAAGGCATCCCCCATTAATCAAATACATGGTCTCATGGCCCTCATATTATATGAAACCTTATTTACTCAAAGAATTATGTACATGTCATAGTGATGTCTTTCCTCCAAGTAAAATCACCTTTGGCCGAATAGCTAATGTCTCAAGGAACAACTGTATCCAACCTCCCAAATGATCCTGGCCCAATGGCATCAAGCACGATAAGACTCATCCCTCAATCAATAGTATCAACACTATCTTCTAATGGCTACACACCATCCCTATGGCTTTTTCAGGAAATAACCTCAAACAATTAAACTATACTACATGTAACATTGTCATATACCCACACGAGCAGTCAATAACATCACATATTCTGAACCAGAATACATGAACATTAATCAAAATAGTTCATTTACCAACTCTAGTGAGATACGGTAAGCAAATAAGTTCCTAAGACACACCACTCTTGTACCTCATGCCCATATGACCACATTTCTCAATATAATGGTCATCAATATCCAATTTCCCATGAACCTCACCTATATCCTAAACACATCACCACATTATCCTAATGGACATGTCTCTCAACCGGTGATCAACATCACCCAAATTACTCTGTCCAAGCATGTCCTGATCATTACAGTGCCTCAATTTTGTTAGAAATGGCACCTCAATCCTCAGGCCCATCCCATCACATTCCCACGGAAATCATAAGTAATTCAAATATATATAATTCAATTAAATTTAATTAAAAGAAACACCACTTCATAAACTTCTTAAGACCCATTCCTGTCACAAAGCCTCAAAAATTTGAAAACATGTGTGAAAAGTTCTGTAGGGAACTCCCATGGTCAATATAATTTATTAATGACAACAAATTAAATCAATAGGGTCTCACCCAGACAACACAATGTCAGAAACAACGTCTCACACCCAAAAAAATCATGAAATAATATATAATGTTGAACACCACCTACCACATGTTAGTATAAATAACCCTATTAGATCTTAACCTCTAACTTAGACCGATATAGAACAAATCATCATTTTATACAATAATCCTTGAAAACAAGGAAAATAGATTGCAAAAAATTATAATTTTGTATGGTGATAGAAATGAAGAAAATATATAAGGGGATTCACAGGAATACTGATGCACATCCAACTCTATAGACAGTCTGAGAAATGGATCCTAGATGAAGGAGTCAATTCAATACCCAGGAGATGAGGAAGGGAGCTCCACGACTATCTTAGAGGAATTCAATGCATGTAAGATAAATAGGAGGAAAATAAGAAATATGGTAAGCGAATAGTTCAGTGATTTCACACATTAAATGGTTCACACAGTTAGCTTCTATGGTTTGAAAAACCATGAACCAACCATGTGACACCCATTATTAATGATACAAGCTCTGATGGTTCATGTTCATGATTTTTCCAAATCATGTGCAAACCATGTGTGAGCCCTCCACCAAAAATTAAAAACATGTTTTCATGTCCATGGGCCCCCTCTAGAATGTTTTTACAAACCATGTCTTGTAGACTTAGAGGGCCACACTGTTTCCCCTTGAAGGCCACACGGTTTGTCCAAACATTAAACATAATTCATTTCACTTTGAAATCATCTATTTTTCCTCTGGTGGACCTGAAACACAACTGAACTGTCGATACACTTCCTGAGCATCACGAATCATCTTAAAAGAAGGTATTTGGTAAAATAAACTCTCATAATTATGTTCCATTTATGAAGGAAAGAGTTGTCCCACCCACAAAACTATGATTATTCAAAACAGGTGAGGAATTCAACAAACTCAAAAAACCAAGGATGTTGCAATCTCCCCACATTTAAAAATATCATCCCAAAGCTATCAAGCTTAATTAAAAAATGGTAATAAACATGTCCATGTCATTATGATTAACCCAGAAAACCCTGGTCAAAATGGATCAAGTAAACTACCTCAACAGCTCCCCACCTTTGGAGTTACCTACCCAAGTAACTTGCTAACCCGAAAAACTAAAAAAAATGGATAGTCCACTAAATATACCTGTACGTGAAAGTCCTCTCGTGATATATGATCAATCCTTCACCACATTAGGTGGTAGTTTTTCATAACTGACACCCATCAGAATCCCACACTTTATCAATTCCTACATCATTCCCTTGTCGCACATGACACCTATGAGATCCCATATGTTATTATATTCTCAATTATGTCTCGGTGCCTCAAACCTTAATCAAATCTCACTTCAGAAGAAAGGTACATGGGCATCTGCTGAAGATGCATTTTTAATGGATTATGCTAGTAAGCATGGTGAAGGGTGTAGGATCGAAATAATGATGTAGATGCTCAACATACAAGAGGGGGTGAATTGTATACTTTAAAAATTCCTTTGGAACCATTAATGATAGTTATGAATAACTATGTTTTCCTTAAGAAAAGGAAAGGGCTATGGTTAACAAAGTTAAACTAAGAAAATTCACAACACCTCTAATATCAAATGAACACTTGGAAAGAGATTCCAAATGTAGGTTCTTGAAATATGATTCCAGAAAATGAAACATAAAAAAAGATTACAACATGAGATTCTACCTTAAAGCGTATAGAATCTAAATGAAACAGAGTACAAGTAAGGAAGTATAAGAAATTTATACTTTCCTTATAATAAAAAATGCAGCGGAATATAAACACGTATTAGAACTACAAGTAACAAGATATAAGTCTTTTAACCCAAAGAGAAGGGTATCCAGCAACTTTGGATAAAGGTCCCTTGATTTATAATTTCAAGCAAGTCTGTCTTACCCACACTAGGGTAAGCCCTCGATAAAAAGATTGGAGTCTCTGTCTTGCTATCCCTGCAAGCCCTCAACTTCAAGGTAGTTGGCAACCTCTGTCTTCCTTAGCAAGGAAGCCCTCGAACTTCAAGGTAGTCGGCACCTCTGTCTTCCTATCCCCGGAAGTCCTCGAATGTAATAACCAACATTCGGAGTCGCACGAAGCTTTGAGAGTTAATAAGATCCTCTCTCTCTCTAGAAATCACTTCAACAGCTTTTATACACAATGTCAAAAATCGTTGTTGTGTATCATGAGCTCTTTCAAATGAGATCCTATTTATAGGTAAGGTCGGATCCTTCTCCAACGGTCATATTTTACTTAAAGGTCGGAGGGACCTGTACATGTGTCACTTAGACAACGGTTAGTTTATAACAAAATAGACGACATCGTTTTATAATAAAACAAGTGTAACAGAATGTATGACATCATTTTAATTCACACTCAAAAGACCAGAATGAAAGCATCAGATTGAAGGTTCGGAGTCTAACCAAAAATAATTTTCAGGGTATGAATAAATTCAGAGTGTATAAAACAAAGATAATCAGATTCTGTTTAATAAGAGAATTCGGAATGAGAGTTCGGAATGGGAGTTGGTCCTTAGAATTCGTAGTGATAATTCCTCATCAGAATTTGTAATGGGAATTACTCATCAGAATTCGTAGTGAGAATTCCTCATCAGAATTCGTAATGAGAATTAATCATCAGAATTCGTAGTGAGAATTCCTCATCAGAATTCGTAATGAGAATTCGTCATCGAACTTTATAAGAGTTCGTATCCTGAATCTGGATTAAAAACTGTATCCGGAATTCGGAATGAAACTTTATCATAGTTCTCATTCTGGATTTCGGAGTGAAACTTTATCATAGTTTTTATCCAGAATCCGGATCCTAAAACAGAATACATCATATCAAAGTTTCAAGCAATTCTGAAAAAATAGAAATGAATCCGAATCACATACTTAAGAAAAAATCTAGATGAAAATATGATAAGTATAATTTTTCTTATAAAAGCGATTTTCCTTATAAAAGAAATTTTTCTTATAAAATCAATTTTCCTTAAGAACGTAATTTTCCTTAAGAATAAGGTGTTTGCGATTTTCAAAACAAGAAGGAATGAAAAAGTCATAAGGAAAACCTTATTGACTAAAAAATCTCCCCCTTTTTGGAAAGCATAAACATCCTTTCGAAAAAGAAATTCTAAGAAGAAAGAAAAACATTAAGGCTTATCTCCCTTAGCTTTAAGGAATTTGATGAATACGACTAACTCCCCCTTAGGCTTTGAAACTCTAAGGATCGTATTCTCGTTTTCCGGAGTGACATTTTATTACGAATAAGAAAGTCTTGTTTAATAAAGAACTCTCCCTTAGATAGACTCTTGTTAGAGTTCTTTTTCTTTAAGTATCTTTTCCTTCTCCCCCTTTGTGATTTTCAAAAAGAAATCGAGCGAATGAAAAAAAAACAAAGTACCTGAAAAAAAATTTGGTAATAACAACAAAAGAAATGAGAAGCACAATTTTCATTAGATTTGAAATGTCGGCAAAAAAGAAAACTAGATACAACAAAAATATCGAATTTAGTTATTTTAGATCTTTTTCCTTCGAAATGATCCCCTTAAGAATAGTCTTGATCTTTTTTAGGTCTTTATGATATTCTCCATCTTTCTTCTCTAAGATAACTATTCTTGGAGATTGAGCTTCAATCTTTTCTTCCTGGGCTTTCATCTTTTCTTCCTGAGCTTTCATCTTTTCTTCCTAAGCCTTCATCTTCTGTTCAAACTCAATCCGATGATCCCTTTCAAACTTCCAGTTTTGAGAAACGGAATTCAGCTTCCCATTCAGATCTCTGACTTTTTGAATCTGGAAGTTCTTTTCATCTGTGAGCTTCTCTTCAAAGGATGAAGTTAGGTTATTTATCTTCCTGTCCTCAGTCTCAAAGGCATCTTTAACATTGTCTTCAAATTCGTCGAATAGCCTCATTTCTTCTACAGTCTTCTTCGACCAGTTTGTCACCCTCTTGCAAGATTTTCTATGAGCTTAGTAGCCAACAAAAAACGTTTTGAACTGAGCCTCAATCTCAACGGACTTGTCCATAACCATAGATATGGAGTCTGTTTTCTGATTCAAAGCATGTTGGAGCATTTGGAATCTTGAGTCAATACTTGAGAATGTCGGAATGGTTCCCACCAACTTCTTTAAATACTGAACAACAAAGTCATGCCCCAACGAAGATGACTCCGAATCCGAAACTTTTATTGGAGAATTTTCTTCCTCAATAAGCTCTAACTTCCTTTTAGATGAATCACCATATTCTCGGTTCTTGCTAGCCACTGATTTCGGTGTCTCAACAAGGAGTTGCTTTCCCTTGTCTTTTTTCGGAATCAATTCTTGATCAATAGTTTTCTGCTCGCTAGTATACACTTGAATAACATCATCAACTACTTTTTGAACAACATCTTCCTCATTATTATCCATCTCTGGAGTTACTAACTTAGAGGATTCAGCCCTTGAAGTTCAGAGTGACATGTGTTCTGAAGGCGACCCCTTATAATCATCTACTTCTTTCAATAAATCTCCTGTTTCACCACTTCCTTCAGCAACTACTTCTTCCTCTTCCACTTGTTGAATCTGCTTGAGTTGCTCAACATGTTCAGCTGTAATCTCTTCCGGAAAATCAAGGTTTCTTCCTAGAGTCTCAGGTAGAGATTCCAAGGAGAAAGATCTCAGAACTGGAATGCTTCCGGATACAATTTCATTAAATTTTAACAAAGCTTGGACTGCCTCAGCTTCTGACATCTTCTTCTTGAGCTTCTTCTCCTTTACTTGTTTTTCAAGCTCATCAGCAGTTCTCTCCTTCAAGGCCTTAGCCTCCGCAGGGTCCAATCCGAACTACGGATCCCCGTCTTTCCTTTTCCCTTTATCTACTCTCCACTTCGCAACAACCTCATCAGGAAAGGCCATCTTCTTCTTTGGTTTGGGAGGTGCGGTTTGAACTTCCTTAGATTTAGGATCCGGTACTTCAGCTGCAACTTCTTTCAACTTTCTTTTCTTTACTGGCTTAGATGATTCCGGTTCAGCAGCCTTTGGAACCTCTTCTTCTTGATTAGGTAAATCGAAGAACTCACCAGTCTCCTTGTTGAAAGCCACATCCATCCTCTTAAGGGTATCATCACTGACCAAAAAATTTTTGCAAACCCTTGGCTTAGATCTGCAAGCTTCCTTGAAGGACTCAAGGCACCTAACTATCAACTTTGATAAAATTGCTGGGTACATTACGATCTGGGCTCTGAGATTTGCTTTCTTAAGGTTATCAATGGTTATAAGAATGTGGCTCATGAAGTTAAACTTCCTTAGATTTATCAGGAAATCTAAGATATATATCTCACTCTTCTTCATGCTGTCTTTATCACCTTTCCTCGGTACGATAAGACCTTGTACCCACAACTCTAGAATCCGGAAATTTGTAGGCAAACTAGCAATCTTCGGAGCTTTGTCATCTGAGAGTCCGAGAGTTTTCAAGGCTTTTTCCTTGTTGAAGCTACCCTTAGAATCTGGCAACACATGAGATATGAACTCTTCTTCTCCTTCATAGGTCAGCCCTACCAAGCTTGCTTACTTGGTATAAGAAAGCATATAAGTCTTGCCATAAGACTTAAAAGAAAATTTCTCCCTATTATCTTCCTGAAAGAAGGAAACTGTTTCATCGAACTCAAAAAGTAACTCCAAAAAAATATCGTCTTGATTCCCCGGTTTGGACACAATAATATCTTCCCACCCATTCAACTTAATGTTCTTCGAAATAAGAGAATCATAGTTGTTGAAGAAATCCGGATGAACTTACCATTCTCTGTAAACTAACCATTGATAAATAGGCTTAGAGGATGACATTTCTTGAGAAGCTAACTCCATAGACATTCGGATCTGTTGACCTCTAAGAAGTTCGGAACTGAGAAATATGATGTTCGGAACGACCTTTAATCAGAGAGGCAGAGCTTCGGGACGCTGGAGCTTGAAATCGATGTGGGACAAGTATTTGGGTCCCCTTTATATATGCAATGAAACGATGGTTCAACTTCCTCGGTTGATCGAACGATTGTGATAGGCTGAGATCAGATCTGACGGTTGAAAACGAATTCTCAGGAAAACTTGAATCCGATCTTTTTGAGGTTTTTATTAAAATAAATAATTAAGAAAACTATAGTCCGAAAACAAAATACAAGAAAATGCCAGCAAGTAAAATATGACTACGAAAACTTGAGTAAGGTAATCATACCTTTTGGATTGGCTTAGGAGGATTATTCGTAATGGGTAATATAAAAATGACTATAAAAAAATCTTTATTATGAAAAGACAAAGTTCAAAAAATCTTTACTACGGAAAACAAACTCAGTACGGAGAAACTCATTATGAAAAACTCAGTACGAAAAACAAATTCCAAGAATTTGAGGAAAAAAACATATTATGAGAGATTCAGTATGAATGTTCCGTTATGAAAATACCAGTACAGAATTTTCCATTCCGGATGTTTTTAATATGAACACTTCCATTCCAGAAGTATTCTATATGAAAATGTCCATTCTGAAAAATTGTAGTTCCGTAAATTCCATTCCGGAAATCTTCGTTCCGAAAAGTTTGAAAACAAACATTGAAAAAACATTGTTATTCTATCAAACAAATGTACTCCCCCGATGAAAAGGAGTTTATTGCTGTAAGGAGACTTTTTCAACAGAATGTTAATTAAGAAATATTACCTTATGGTTATCATTCCTAACTTCTGTTTAATATATTCAAATCTATCAAAAGGCAAAGATTTTGTGAAAATATCAGCAAGTTGATCTTGCATTCCAATAAACTAAAGAATAATATCTCCTTTAAGTGTGTTATCCATAAGAAAGTGATGACTAATATCTATGTGTTTTGCACGGGAGTGATGTGCAGGGTTCTTACTAAGGGAAATGGCACTTGTGTTATCACACAAAATTTGAGTTTTATTAAAACTCAAGCCATAGTATGTGAGTGTGTGTTGCATCCACAATACTTGATCACAATAAATTCCAACTACTACATATTCAGCTTCAGCAGTGGAGAGTGCTACAGAATGTTACTTCTTGAAGGAACAAGAAACTAGTGAATCTCCTAAGAAATGAGAAGTGCCGGATGTACTTTTTCT
Organism: Viscum album; assembly: GCA_963277665.1. Taxonomy (NCBI): domain Eukaryota; kingdom Viridiplantae; phylum Streptophyta; class Magnoliopsida; order Santalales; family Viscaceae; genus Viscum; species Viscum album. Next base: position 548,833,591 of record OY728121.1, read on the forward strand.
ATCCATTCTACATCCACCAATGTCAGCATCATAAAAGCTTTTAAGAATAAAATCATTTCCAGAAGTATAAAATAATCCTAGATCAATGGTTCCCTTAAGGTATCAAAAAATTCTTTTTACTACCTTTAATTGAGATTCCTTGGGATTGTATTGATATCTTGTGAATAAGCATACTGAGAACATTAAGTCTGGTCGACTAGCTGTCAAGTAATGTAAACTTCCTATCATTCCTCTAAAATATGTTTGATATACTGGTTTCCCAGCTTCATCAAGATCTAAAGAATTTGAGGTACCAATAGAAGTACTTAAACTCTTAGTGTTGTCATAACCATACATTTTAAGAAGATATTTAATATACTTATGTTGAGATATGTAAGTCCCTTCTGGTTTTTGAGAAATTTGAAAACCAAGAAAAAAAGTTAACTCACCCATCATACTCATTTCAAACTCATATTTCATTAGACTTGCAAAAGAGTCAGTCATAGATTGCTGAGTTGAACCAAATATGATGTCATCAACATAAATTTGAACAATAAAAACATGTTTCTTATCTTTCTTTATAAAAAGAGTTGGATCTTCATTTCCCTTAACATAGTTATTTTGAAGCAAAAAACCAGTGAGTCTATCATACCATGCTCGTGGAGCTTGTTTAAGACCATACAAAGCTTTGATAAGTCTAAAAACATGATCAGGATGTTTTTCATCTTCAATGCCAGGAGTTTGTTCAAAAAAAACTTCCTCTTGAACATAACCGTTAAGAAAATCACATTTCACATCCATTTGGAAAAGTTTGAAATTAAATAATGCTACGAAGGCCAGTAGAATACGGATAGATTCAAGTCTAGCTACTGGAGCATAGGTTTCTTCATAGTCTATTCCCTCTTGCTGATTATATCTTTTAGCAACAAGTCTAGATTTATTCCTTACTATGACTCCATTTTCATCACATTTATTTCTAAAAACCCATTTTACTCCAATAACAGAAGTTTCCTTAGGTCTTTCAACAAAGGTCCAGACTTTATTCCTTTCGAATTCATTTAGTTCATCTTGCATGGCTTTAATCCAATCATCATCACCTAAAGCTTTATCAGTGCTTTTAGGTTCTAATTGGGAAAGAAATGCTAGATGTTCTACTTCATTTCTTAAGGAACTTCTAGTCCATACAGGTTTATTTACATCACCAATGATACTATCACTAAGATGATTCTTAAGAAACACCTGAATTGGGTTTTGTAAAACCTGTTCATCAACATAGGTTAGAAAGTCTTCTGGGGTAAATGTTTCAGAAGAATATTCTAGAACATTATCTCTATCAGAATGTTCTTCTATCAAAGGTCGATAATCAGTTTTTGAAAACACATCCGAGGAAGTAGGTAGGGATGGTTTAAAAACAAAAGGTTCTGACTCATCAAATTTTACATGTACTATTTCTTCAACAATGCAAGTATTTTTATTAAAAACTCTATAAGCCTTAGAGATTGTGGAATATCCTAAGAAAATCCCTTCATCAGATTTTGGTGAGAATTTATGTAAGTTATCTTTAGTATTCAAAATAAATACTTTTCAACCAAAAACCTTGAATTAGGATAGTCTTGGTCTTTTACCATTCCATAACTCATAAGAAGTTTTATTAAGAAAAGGTCTAATCAAAACTCGATTTATAGTATAGCAAGAAGTACTTACAGCTTCATCCCAGAAATGTCTAGCAATAGAATATTTGCTCAACATGGTTCTAGTTATCTATTGAATAATTCTATTTATTCTTTCAACTACACCATTCTGTTGAGGAGTTCTAGGTGCTGAAAAATTGTGAGTAATACCTTTCTTACTACAAAAAGTTTCAAAATCAGAATTTTGAAATTATCCTCCATGATCACTGTGAATAGTTTTCAGTGGAAGGTTTTTCTCATTTTTAACTTGATCTCTAAAACTTTTGAAATATGAAAAAGCTTCAGACTTCTTTGCTAGAAAATAGACCCAAGTAAACCTAGTGTAATCATCAACTAGAACAAACACATAGTATTTGCCTCCAATACTTCCAGTTTGTGTTGGACCAAAAAGATCCATGTGCACTAACTCTAAAGCATCAGTTGTTGAGACTTCACTAATTGATTTAAAACTAGATTTATGTTGCATGCCATATTGACAAGGATCACAAACTTTAGAATAATTAAATCTATGCTCCGGTAGATCCTTAACTAGTTTCTTCTTAGAGAGTTTACATAGGTTTCTAAGATTATAGTGTCCTAATCTTCTATGACATAACCAGGAATGATCTTCTATTTCACTTAGGCAAGGTAAATCTTGACTCCTAAGGTCTTCTATGTTCAATGTGTTGACATTCTATTGCCAATTGGCTGAGAGAATAAATTCTTCCTTGGAGTTGTGAACTAAACACTTATCATTCCTAAAATTCACAAGGTAACCTTCATCACATAACTGACTTATGATAATGAGGTTGTGCATAAGACCCTTAACAAAAATAACATTTGAAATTAATGTTTTACCAAGAAAAACAATATTACCAATACCAATAATCTCACCCTTAGCATTATCTCTGAAAGTTACCTTTCTTCCTTTCGTTTTGATAATATTTTCAAAAAAGATTTTGTTACCAGTCATGTGTCGGGAACATCCACTATCCATGTACCATGTATTGTTGCTGGTACTCTCTTTATTTTCCTGAAATCAAGAAGCAAATTAGACTTTCGGAATCCAAACTTGTTTGGATCTGAGATTTCCAGACAATAAAATTTTAGGTACCCACATCTTCTTAGAGAAATAAACTTTGTGAAATCCTAAAGATTAGGTTTTGTTTAATGAACAATCCTTTTCCCAGTGACCACCACATTGACACTTGGTACAAAATGGGGCACTTTGAGGAACAAAATAATTTTTACTAAAAATTGGTTTTGCATGGTTATAACCAAATCCGGATTTATTTCTTAAAGGTCATATTTGGGAATACATTTTATCAAAATTTTCCTTATCATGGGTAAATTTTGATAAACACTTCTTTAAGGAATGAATTTCGGACTTGAGTTTTACAACCCAGTTTTTATCTTCAAAATCATTAGTTTTAAAAGTAGAGTTAGGCTCGAAAATATTTTTATTAGAAATTACTTTTTCTAACTCATTAGAAATTTTGTTCTTCTCAGAACTTACATCCTCAAGATTTTTTGAAATACTTTTAAAATCAGAATTTTTCCTATCAATATCTTTAGAAAGATCTGATATCTCTTTCGTAAGAATAGAATTCCTAGAGTTTTCCTTATCAAGTTTCTTATTGAGTTTGGAATTATTAATTTCAAGAAGTTCAGCAAACCTAGAGACTTCTCCATAAGTAGGTAAAGTATTTTCTTCATTAGAAGAAGATTCTTCATCAGAAGAGTTATAATACTTAATATCATTTGAATTTAAAAAAAAATTGGTCAATGATTCAGCATTTCGTACCTTAGCCATAAAACAATGATTGTCAATAGGTAATCTGGCTAAAAGACCAATATTATTCTTTCCTGATGATTCATAATCAGAGGATTCATCTGAAGAGTCACCACCACTAGCACTCCAGGTGTCATTAGCTTTCAAAACTTTCTTAGATTTGGATTTATAATATTTCTTTATGTTCCTGTCTGAATGCCTTTCTTTCCTTTCTTTCTTTTTGAGTGAAGGGAAATCTGGTCTAATATGTCCAGCATTTTTGCATTCATAACAAGTAACTTCTCCATCTTTCTTATCTTTCCTTTCCTTTTTCTTATACTTGGATTGAGAATTTCTCTGGCCAGCTATCTTGTTCATCCTTCGAGCAAGATTTGCTAGTTCGTTTTCTGAGACTTCACTCTCACTAGATTCGGACTGGAAAATAACTTTCGTAGACTTGGATCTGGTTACTTTCTCAGGAGTCTTAGCTTTCATCTGATTTGAAGTTGTTGTAAAAGCAATAGTACCATTTCCATTCTTCTTCTTGATGTTTTCAGCATCTCTCTTCATTCATGTCTCATGTTGTAGAAGTGTTCCAAATAGCTCATCAAGAGTAATTTGAGTGACCTTCCTGTTCTCATCTATAGCTGTTCTATGGGATTCCCACTCATTTGGCATAATATCAATTATCTTATCCACAAGAGCTTTATCATCTAGACCATTCTCTCCCATAGACTGTACACTATTGACGATAGTCATAAATCTCTGTTGCACTTTACAGATTGGTTCACCATAAGGAAAATTGAAGTCGTGATATTCAGCTCTAAGCATAACTCTTCTAGTCTCAATCACATTAGAAGTCCCAAAGTGTGTAACTTCTAACTTCTTCCAGATACAGTTAGCTGCTTCACAAGAAGAAATTTGGCTATATATATTTCTAGTCATTGAACAATGTAATGTATTGCGTACCTTATAATTGAGTTGATATTCTTGTTTTTCCTGATTAGTAAAAGTTCTAACTTCCTTGTCAGGAATTTTATAATCTCCAGTAAGCATAAAAAAGTTGACTACTCCAGTATTGATAACAAAAGTCTTCATGCGATCTCTCCAGTACTCATAATCATTACCATCAAAGATTGGTGGTCTTGTAGGATTCATATTATCAATTGAACCAACATTAACTCATGCCATACTAGAAACCTTCGATACACAAACTTGTTAGTAGAAAAAGTTCAGAATCACAAAGTTCGGACTAGGAATTTTCGGAATGGGAAAGTTCGGAATGTAAAATTGAGCAAGAAAAACTTATTCGTAAGTATAAGTATTTCAGAGACCACCTCTGATACCAATTGTAAGATCGAAATAATGATGTAGATGCTCAATATACAAGGGGGGGGGGGTGAATTGTATACTTTAAAAATTCCTTTGGTACCTTTAAAATTAGTTACGAATAACTATGTTTTCCTTAAGCAAAGGAAAGGGATATGTTTAACAAGGTTATACTAAGAAAATTCACAACACCTCTAATATCAAATGAAAACTTGGAAAGAGATTCCAAACGTAGGTTCCAGAAATATGATTCCAGAAAATGAAACTTAACAAAAGATTACAATATGAGATTCTACCTTAAAGCGTATAGAATCTAAATGAAACAGAGTACAAGTAAGGAAGTATAAGAATGTTATACATTCCTTATAATACAAAATGAAGCGGAATATAAACACGTAGTATAACTACAAGTAACAAGATATAAGTCTTTTAACCCAAAGAGAAGGGTATCCAACAACCTTGGATAAAGGTCCCTTGATTTATACATTCAAGCAAGTCTGTCTTACCCACACCAGGGTAAGCCCTCGATACGAAGATCGGAGTCTCTGTCTTGCTATCCCTGCAAGCCCTCAACTTCAAGGTAGTTGTCAACCTCTCTCTTCCTTAGCAAGGAAGCCCTCGAACTTCATGGTAGTCTGCACCTCTGTCTTCCTATCCCTGGAAGTCCTCGAATGTAATCACCAACATTCGGAGTCCCACGAAGCTTTGAGAGTTAATAAGAGCCTCTCTCTCCAGAAATCACTTCAACAGCATGTATACACAATGTCAAAAATCGTTGTTGTGTATCATGTGCTCTTTCAAATGAGCTCCTATTTATAGGTAAGTTCGGCTCCTTCTCCAATGGTCATATTTTACTTAAAGGTCGGAGGGACCTGTACACGTGTCACTTAGACAACGGTTAGTTTATAACAAAATAGACGACATCGTTTTATAATAAAACAAGTGTAACAGAATGTACAACATCATTTTAATTCTAACTCAAAAGACCAGAATGAATGCTTCGGATTGAAGGTTCGGAGTCTAACCAAAAATAATTTTCGGAGACTGAATAAATTCAGAGTGTATAAAACAAAGATAATCAGATTCTGTTTAATAAGATAATTCGGAATGAGAGTTCGGGATGGGAGTTGGTCATTAGAATTCGTAGCGATAATTCCTCATTAGAATTCGTAATGGGAATTACTCATTAGAATTCGTAGTGATAATTCCTCATCAGAATTCGTAATAAGAATTATTCATCAGAATTCGTAGTGATAATTCCTCATCAGAATTCGTAATGAGAATTCGTCATCGAACATTATAAGAATTCGTATCCTGAATCTGGATTAAAAACTGTATCCGGAATTCAGAATGAAACTTTATCACAGTTCTCATTCTGGATTTCAGAGTGAAACTTTATCACAATTTTTATCCAGAATCTGGATCCTAAAATAGAATACTTCATATCAAAGTTTCAAGCAATTCCAAGAAAATAGAAATGAATCCGAATCTCATACTTAAGAAAAAATATATATGAAAATATGATAAGGATAATTTTTCTTATAAAATTGATTTTCCTTATAAAAGCAATATTCCTTAAAAAAGCAATTTTCTTTAAGAAAGCAATTTTCCTTAAGAATAAGGTGTTTGTGATTTCCAAAACAAGAAGGAATGAAAAAGTCATAAGGAAAACCTTATTGACTCAACAAAGGGAATTGGAATATAGTCCAGAAGAACTCTGGGATTTTTCATTCTGGGAAAAGCTGCCGCCTGTGAAGGAAAAAGCATCCGATACCGGATTTGAATAAGGGTGCAGTCACCCCGGAATAAGAACATCACATAATCGAGTTTCATGCTAAGCTGGGAAAGAAATGGGCTTGGATGGATGTAGATGTATTTTTTCCTGTTTCATCTTAATTACCCTATCTTTGAACCCATAATAAATCTTCTGTCTTGATGCCCTATATATTCTTCAATTAACTACCATTGAATCTGATTTTTTCAAGTATTCTGGATATATTGATTTAAGAATTAATCAGTACTGCTTTTTCTGAGTTTTTTACTATCCAGTATACTGTGCGTTTTCAGAACATTCACTTCAATTACTACTACATTGTTCAATTTAATTTTTATATAGTATTTTCATATTTAAATATTCATTAATTTTTATTAGTCTATATAATTAAATTTTCATCTACAAAGTTCATTTTCTGGAAAATGAAGCTGAAGAGATGTTGCAACGACCCTTTGTTCGCGAAACACTTCTCAAAAATCATTTAGCTAATTTTTATTACAAACATGTAGTTCATTGACTATTGTGTAACTATATATTGAGTTCTGACATTTTTTACTCAAATTAATCCTCTGTGCACAATGTCATAGAAGCATAACTTGTATGCATTTTGAAATGATTTGAAAACTTCCTCCAAAAACAAAAACTTATTTTATTGTATTTGTTCTATGTTCAAACGTTATTTTTTGGTATCCAGATTTTTCCCCTTATATACCATTTATATGCACCAATACAATGTTATTACAAATTAATAAAAAATATTATTACTAGGTAACTTTTACAAATATCGTCCTATTTTCAATGAAAACCCATTAATTTAATATGTCGTGCGTATGCATGGGTGAGGACTAGTTCTCAATTATGTATCGATGCCTCAAACCTTAATCAAATCTCACATCGGAACAATTCCAAAATCCCAACACACCATACAAGCCCCACATCTAATGATTCTCATTGAATATCTAGGTGTCACACAACACAGACACACACACACACACACACACACACATATATATGTATATATATTCACACCTATAAAAATGTTTTATGGATCCAAACCTATTGATATAGTTTTTTAAATATATGGTCTTATCTTAATTTTTTGTCATGGTTTAATTAAAACTGTGGAAATATGTAGATTTTCAGCCAATATTTTTTAAAATTTGTGCCCACATGGTATTTTTTATTATTAAACCCCAGAAGCTCTCCAACCCATGGAGCTGGTCTCCTATACCCTCGATCATTTCACTTCATTTCCATCCTCCCATTTCAACCCGCATGAGCTATCCTCTCCTGAAGATGTAGCTATGATGAGGCCACCCCAAATCCCCACTTACACTATGGTGGTCACCCCCAGGATGGTCTGTGGCCCGATGACATGCCCGGTTGGGAAAATGGTGGGTTGTCATGCTCCCCCAACCCTTCCCAGGGGATCCACATCCATGCCTGGAAAATTGAGAAGGTGTTTGGCTCTATCTTTTGGATGGTTTCTTATTGGGAAAATAAATATACTTACTAGGTTAGGGGTCACGATCCATACTCTAGACCATGACGTCCTCTATGGTTTTTTACCTATAGCCAAAGTTATAAACTATGGCTATTTCTTAAATTAATAGTTGTGATATATGTATATATATAATGAAATAGATCGTATGCCAACCTACTAACCAGAATCTTGTTATTCCAAAGATACATTTTGTGCCCTTTATTCCCCCAAATTAGACATTCCCACAAAATGGAAATTCTAAAATGGAAAAAAAGAAACATATTTATTCCCACATCATAAATTTAACCATAACAGGCTCAACAACATACTTTGATCCTAGAAGCTCTATGGTGTGCACCAAACCTGATGTCTGACTACCTGAAGCCCGGCCTCCCTATGGTGACATACCAGTCACCTGTCATTGACCCCATTATGGGGTCACACTGTCTCCATCACGACCTCATCTTGTAGATGAAAATCAGATTCCCTTATCTGGTACCGCTATCTCTTTGACCTTAGAACCCTAAGTCTACCCTGGTCCTTGACCACTAGATGTTCGTTAAGGCTTCCTGCAGATGCTCTGGAAATTTCCAACCTCTCTATATTCATGTAAATCCTTTGGTTCCCGATTTCACTATGCCCATACATGACCCGGATACCCATACTATAAGAACACCATCAATGACCCACTCTAAGGTGGTCTGCCTAAGTCATTATCCAAACTTATAGGTTAGAACTCCTTTCGGTCCCTCTTATTTATATCTAAATCATCTCTTCGGTAATCACTGAAATCTGTCAGTCATCATGAATACGGCTTATCTTTAAATTTTCCCTCATCTATGGGAACTTGATTCACTACCTCTGAGAAATAGTCTAACATTAAGATTCTTACCTTCACCTTATTGTAATGTCATAAACCATCCACAACATCACTCAAAGAAACTAGCCTCAAAATAATCCCAGGATAGTCCCCCATTTCTACCCACCTGAGATTACATGTGCTACAAGCACTTACCAATTCCTATGATCATGTAATTATCCAGTTTCACCCTCCTCCTTGAAGGTGTCTCCAGATGCTCAAAGGTCATCTGTGTGGACTTGATCCAATTCTCAATTTCTTATCGACCAACCTCACCCTAAAATATTGGTGATTTTTGTGACAAGAACTCTTAATTTAGGTATTACATGGAGGGATCTTCTCCGTGATCCCCTATCAATCCCCAAGATGAAACGTATCAGAATCACTCTTAGATGCCTATCAAACCATGGTCAAAATGATGTAAAATCTGGAAGATAACTCACATACACTAAAGCCTATACCTAATCCTACACATATGGATTGTGATCATCTTGACCCTCTATGGAATCATCACAAACCTTAGGGGTAGCAACTTGTGATCACTCTAGCGGCACAAAATCAACACCTGAATGATGCTCCATTGGTGCACGTCTAATTGGAAACTTGTTAAATACCAATACCATGGTCAGAAAGTCCATTATATATATGTATATATATATATCTATCATATATAGATAAATCATTAATAAGAAGTGTGAACTCAAAACCCTTGCCCTCCCCCCATCGCAACATTATCCCATGAAATCCATCCTATTTGCCCCTTACCCACCCATATCATAGCCAAGTATCTCATATTCCTCAAGCCACAACTATCGTGAAGCACCCTATCACCTCAATCTTAATTCCTCCTCTCCCAACCTAGTGATCAAAATCACCCAATATCATCATCGCATCCTTATCCTACAAAATACAAGCCCATATATAGATATCAAATATCCCAAATATATTTCATTGGATAAACATCCCTAGTGTGGTTGAGTAAGAGGTTTCCTAATAGAGGATTGATAGGAAAACAATACCTATATTTTTTTATTGACACTTTTGACAACCAAATAACTCTTATTGCAATCCATCCCCCAATAAAAATCATAAAAAAAAAATCATAGGCACATGCATATATATTTAAAACATTATATGTGACTAACCCGGAATCAAAACCATGAATCTCATGCCATACTGGGACAAGGGTCGAATAACTCATCCCTTACCATATTGGATCAAGGTTCACATATAATAATAATTAACATTCACATTCCATGTTTTCAACTCATGGTGTAAATCTAATCAACTGTAAAAGGAGAAAAGAAAAACAGAAAATACCTCCCTAGAAACATGGTATATCCTCCATACATGGGGCTATAGGCACCCAAAAATGAGTTCTAAACCCAATTCCAATGACATACTAATATCCATTAATCCATTTCTATAATATCAAGTACAACTGAATAAAAATGAAAACATGTTAAATCATTAGTATTCAGACAATAACTGTAAATAATTTCAATTAAAGAACTGTTCTAATACAATTTTTAGGTACCTAACACGACTATCCACCCAAACAGTGCTTTGGGGTCAGTGTCTCTAGAATTTGTCACACCTCCCCTTTAAGAAAGCCTTATATCTAGCAGTGAGGTTTTCAATAGGTGCTAATGGGGATACTCTATCATCTAGTAATGATAAAATAATGGTCCAATTAAATATATAATTTGTGAAACAAAGAAGAAAGAACAAAAGAAACCATACCCGTAACCCTACCTTAGTGGTAGCATAACAAATATCAATTAAAAGTTGAAGAAATATCCAACAACATATGAGGAATTAATAAATATTGAAAACATACCATTTTTATATAGGAATAAATATCAAAAAAATCATACCTGGCAATAAGAATATGGGACTTTAAGGGTAGGCCATAGTATATACATATATATAATAATATTATAATAAAATATAAAACAAATGTGAAACTCTAGCTAAGGAAATAACCTCAAGGTCTCTTTCCATCCATCCCATGATAAATATCCCAACAAAAATGTCTAGTTCCAAATCTAGAACACTTACCTAATAATAAATCTATAAAATATACAAACACCCTAAAGGAATTGTATAGATTATGAGAAAGAGTCTCTGAAGGCCACCATTATCATTTTCTTATCTTACATTTGTGAACAAGTAGGTAAGTATGAAAAATAAATAAAAGATACACTGCACCACAATATAAATAATATTCTCACATTCATTTCAACAGCCACAAAGATACAATTCACAAGCGTCATCCATCATATGCATACAATAGTGGGGATGATCCCTAGACTAATCCAAATGAATCCCCTGATATAAATTATTTCATATGAACCATCATTAGGTTCCAGTTCTAATAAAATCACTTAGAACCTTATTCCATCCAACACATCAGGTCCAAAAATATGACACCCCAAATTCAAACCAATAAACACATTCCTGGTCATATTAACATCATCTTATAAGAAAACTCATCCAATAAAATCACGATATTTGAGGCACAACAATGTATTTACACCATGTAATACCACTAGCATCACAATATAAGACATCCCAAAACATGGTGATATCCATCCTCCCAATTGATCCTCACCCAACAACCTCTAGCACGGCGAGCCTCATCCCATAACTAACAGTTCAACACTATCATATGATGGATCCACACCATCCTCATGAATTTATATAGAAAGAATATATAATAATAAATATAATAATAAAATAACTATGGCCTATACTCACATGTGTGGTCAATACCTCATCTTCAACTAAGCCCTTCCATGTGAACGTGACTCCAAATGGAGCATTAGTCAACATGGGTGAGTGGAAATCACCAAATAATCCACTAATCCACAACACTCCAACTCCTACTGCCCGTGTGACTATGTGAATCAACCCGATGGATATCACCATACCAATCCACATGAGACTCACCAATGTAACGCCCCGACCCTAGTTACCCAAAGTCGGTGCATTATTTTAATACGTTGGCATGATCACAAGAAATCAAGTCCCGAAGGACCGATCTTTTTAGTAGTCTTGGAAAATAGATTACATACATTAATGTTATATTAAAATTTATAACATAAAAAACAACATAAATATTCTTTTATGAACACCATTATTTCCTTGGCTTAACCCTACATATCATATCACAATACACTTCTCAGAGTCCTGGGAAAATAAAACATACAAAGGGGTGAGCTCAAATGCTCAGTAAGGGTAAGAAATACAGTGGAAGCTTTCAAAAATAAGCTAAACGTTTAAGGAAATGTATAAAACCAAAACAAATCCCTTTTAAACATGAACTTCTGCATAATATGGTTGAAATAAAATGAATTAATTACATTTACTTATTCACATGGATATTCTACTAGTTGAATAATCTAATGAAATAACAATAACCACTTTCATAATGATGGAATGAATAATTCCATACTATCATAACAACATATCCAAGGCCTCGTGCCAAGACTAAAAATAAAATTCTGTCAAGGCCTCGTTCCAAGACACTAGTTTGTCTCATGAGATCTACCGATACATCGAGGAGCTATAGAGGGCTCCACCCATCACTTACTAATTCCAATACATTCCTCATATGAATATGTTTAAACATTACATAAACATACGTATTAAAACATGCATACAAAATGTCAATACTATCTCCATAAACCATTAATGGTATAAAAATAACACATACAAAGTCAAACATATCACAAAAACCTCAATAAAATATAGAAGTTTTGTATCCTAATAAATCAACTTCAAATAAGATTAAAATCCATCAAAGGATGTGGAAATAGATGAAAATGTTTTGTAAAACTCCTTGATAGAAATATTTATTTTTCATGACAACATTTAAAAGTTACACAATTTAGAAAGGAAGACATTTAAATACATTTTTGAATCAATGTGTCCGATACCACTTTGAAACATATGAAAGGAATTAACATTTTTAAAACATTCATGTCCATATAAATAAATCCTTCAAAACCATTTTAAAAACATGGAAATTAATTAGAATGATATAAAAGAATAAATATTTAAACATTTAATATGATGTTTTAGTAAAAATTACCTTAAAAATAATCCCTTTGAAAACTCTTTTATGAAACACGGACAAGGATAATAAATATTTCCCAGTAGATACTTATGTAAAAAAACAACCTCGTATAATAAAGAGATTGTGAAATTAACCCATACCAATTTGGTAACTTACGAAACATACACCTCATGAAAGAGGTATCATACATTGAAAATGTAAATACACATAAATTATAGTGTATTACACAATGAATACAATTATGGGTAGTACATACGTTACTCAAAATGTAATAGTGTCAATATGGCATGAATCTCACTAAAATAAGGAGTGAGATGAAAACCTTTTACCTTGCACTTTCCTTTAGTAGAGGGTATGTATAGACTCCTCTATGAATACAATAGTATGTTATTAAATTATACCTAAACCATATTAATTTTTATGATATCATACATTATTCATTTATGACTTTATACTACTCATTTAATAATAATTTCCATGTTATATTAATATTTCGGGTAATAATCGATTTCTTTATCGTACGTGTTTAAACTTTTTACTCTTGATTCTATCACTTAGATCATGATTTAAATACTTCAAGAATATAAAACATGGTTTATTTATCATATATATTTAGAATATAAAAATTTATAAGAGGCGTATATATGAAATTGAAAACACCATTTATGGAGACGGTAGTCCGTACGTACGCATAAACACTGTTTCTGTTTTCATATAGTATTGAATAGAAGTAAGTGAATAAGATATATGTAAGTACATAAATACTTATATATATAAATATATATATATCCAGTATCATTATTATGTCATATATTACATACTTATAATTAATATATATTTTTATAATCATCGATGAATGGTGAACTTGGAAATGAATCTCATCGCGTCCTGGAGACGGTAATCCGTACGTACGCACGTGAAAAAAAATATCATTCTTATCATATTAATATAATATATAATTTGATGGTATATAATATATAAATAATCCTTATCATTTATTTTTATTATTTACATTAATTATACATCATTAGTAAACCCATCTAAATAATAATATATTGAATAACAATTACATCACAACGTGGAGATGATAGGTCGTACGTACGCATTATAGTGACATGTCATTCAAGGGATGGATAGAATAATGAATTTGTTTGTTCCATATTTATCATAACATCATAGTATATCGAAGATACTGGATTTATTATTTTATAATATAAATAACAATTAAAGAAGAAGTTGAAGAAGAAAGGAACTTGAAAGAGGGTGGGGTAAACATTACCTCTTCTTCAGGTTCTTCCTTTTGATTTGATCAAAAGGTCTCCTTAAGTTGGATTTATGATCAAAATAAGGCCTCTATGATGAATTGAGGGAATTTGGGAGGATATTTGGGCAGATTTTGGCAGAGCCAAAAGTCTTTGAAGGTGTGATGAATTGGTTAGAAGTGGAGTCCTTTTATAAGGGGGAGGATGGGCTCTTTAAGAAAAATTTAAAGTATTATTTTATAATAAATTGATATTAGGTTTCTACTGTCTCCAAATTGTATTATTAAATGACTAAGGTGGGGAGGGGTCTAAATCATTTCAATAAATAGATTTTAGACAGGTTTTTGTCATTATATTAACCTTACCTTTCAGTTTTAACTCTTGGTTAATTAGTTTGACACTTACCATGTCACTTTCAATTTTTATACTATATAGTTAATAAACTTACTATATACCTCCAAGAGACCCCCAAGAGGTCCATTAATGATAAACCTCTCATGATACAAGTCCTTTGGCCGATACTTATATTTTTAGGAATTTAATATCAATTAATAATATAATATTTGTTTTAAAAACTCTTTTATGTAAATTTTGACACTATTTGGTATTTGATTTTTGTGAAAATCATAACAGCATGATTTCTTCGAAAAAACTTAATTAAATCAATACTAACATTTCATATTAACCTATAAAATTAGTTTAATTAATTAAAAGTATCAAATTATATTTATTTGGGTATTTATAATATTAATTATTTTAATATTTCATTAATAAGGTAATTACTGCATCATCAGTGTGTCATAAATAAATAAATTTATTTAATGTATAAAAACTATAAATAAAATATCATTATGGAGGAAATATTTTTATATTTCTAATTAATTTTTATATTCAAAAAAATAACATATATAACCCTATGTAAAAGTTGTTTTTCTAAAACATATAGGCTTATGTCATTTTTGTATTTACTTTAAAGTAATTAATATAAAATGTCATTATCACTTACAAGTGGATCCATGGGGTCCCAAAATCGACCCAAATTTTCCCACGGTCGGACATGTATCACCTAATAGGGTAAAGACACGTTTTATGGTAATTTATTATTATTATAATATTATTTTGTTACCCTTATTTACCGGATTTACCCTTTAACCATGGTAAATAAAATATTTACCGATGTATTTATTCAAAATGTCTACAAATAAAAGTTATCTATTTACACAATTTGCACATCCTAATTCCGAATATGGAGTCCATTTTTCCAAAATCAAAACACATAAGTGGTAGAAATTAATTTAAAATTAATTCCCGTTGTCAAAACAAAAAGCGTGTTTTTAAGAGATAATAACTATCTAAAGATTGGCACTTTTTTATGTCCGGTTTAAATGTGAAATTACGTCCAATGACCAAAATTGTATTAAATGGTAAAAATATAATCTAAATATACTTTAAAACCAGTCAAATTCATAATTTATCAGTATTAATTATTTTGATTAAAAAAGTTGTTTTTAATAAAAATTTAGTAATTTTCACTATTCATCAAAATTTAAAAGTTATCCAAAAAGAACCAAAATTTTATCCTAGGATAATTTTGATATTCCAAATCCAAAAATGAAGTCCATTTTGAATGATAAAATGTATAAAATTTTAAAAAGTGGGTATTACTATTCATAACAGCTACTTTGATTGGTTGTGGTGTGTGTTTGAACTCCAAGTTGCGTACAACACATGCTACTATATTATTCAAAGAGAATCATACCGTGGAATCATGGGGTGTTTCATTATCCCCTCCTACAATAAATTGCACCCTCTCAATTTATGCTCAGTATTGGAAACTTGGGGTTGACATTTCAAAACATCTTAGTTGAAATCCCACATCAAAAATGGATTAACGAGGCCTCTATTTAAAATAAAGAGTGGTATGTATGAAGGTTATTGAAATTAACACATACTAGGGTTCCATGTAGTAAAATATTAATATGGAAGAGAAATATAACCATTAATATCTAATGTAGAGTGGTAGAGAACATGGCTATGAAAAGGCCAACAATCCCAAATCCATAAATTTGTGATGATCGAAGGTACCATCTAGGATAACATTTTTGTTCTAAGTTTCTTTTATTAATGTTGAGGAATTTATTTATGAGATTGGCTAAGATCATAAGGAGATATACTTACTTTATAATTGTAGTTTTATCCATTAATAAATTACTACCACAAACTCATCTTTCACCCCAAAACATTATACAACTAAAAAATACTCTATTTATCTTAATCGTATAGGGTTTCAAATACAATGAATTTATAATTCACATATCAGAACCATTAAAAAAACTACATTATACCATCCAGGAACATCATTTAGTCTAGTGGTAGGTGATAAATTCCAATTGAACTATGGTTGTGGGTTCGATTCCCACAGCTTTGTCTGACGTGACGGGTCATCACACGGTGTGCATGTTGACCTTTTATAAAAATCCAAAAATAACCTGTCAAACATAATCCATTCCAACCTTTAGAATTATTCAAAATACTTCTGTAAACTCTCAGTCCAAAATTTATATGAAAGGTAAACATAATGTAGATCTTTTTTACCCCGTAATAGCATGTGAATACCTTCATCATGTATTCTTTTAAAACACTGTAACATCATGAATTACCATAAACCTTATCGATTACATTCATGCTCCCTTATTCCATATAGAATCCATAAAAAAATGTTGTAAACTCCAAAAATGATGGAATATACAAATCTTTAATCGGTTTCAAGGCAGTCAAGAATATCCAATATAATTTACCCAAATCAACCATATCTTATTCCAAAATAAGTACCTCAATATTTGGACCATATTAAGTTTTATCATTCCTTCAACCATGTAATTTCCAAAAAAAGATTACCACGTTGTAGAGTCACTTTTCTTAGTACCATAAAATCTCAAATCCTCAATGAAATAGTATTGTAGTACAATCCTTTTTTATTTCCAGAACATCATTGATACAACACTGAAATGAAATAATTCTAAAATAACAACATAAGAACACTAGTCATTCCTCTTCATCTGTGGTAGTATCATAACTTGATTATTATCCAATAGCATCATTTTCGGCATGGTCTGATGACTGGGACATTGGTTCGAGTAGTGTCCAAACTCCTTGCAGATGAAGCATTCTACATTTGAAACCTTTTTCTTACACATGCAGTCACGTACTTGGTGTCCTTTTTCTCCACACTTATAACATACTCCCATTCCCTTCAAACATTTCCCAAGGTGATTCTTTCATCAGTTATCACATATGGGAAAAACCTTCTTTACCTTCTTCCCTTTATATGTCATTCTCTCTACCATCCTCTTCTTCTATGGATATCCTTCAATGCCATAGGACTCCAAGGATTATTTACTTCTCTTATCAACACATGATACTATTACTTCATATGATGATAATATGTGGGACACTATTTCCCTTCTAAATTCAGGCGTAGGACACTGAAATATATGATCATTCTTACTCTCTGGATCATGTGTATTGCTAGAGTTCCCATTCCTTATATTAGGTGCCATTTCTAAACAATGGCATACAATAGATTAGTTTATGAATAGAAATACCTAATCCCGAACTTTTAAAACACTTAACATAAATTAAACAGTTTATGGATATAATCCATAATCATAAATATGTTTTCTTGGAGTAATTATATACTCATATTCCCTTCATAATGGTTTGTAAAGAAAATGAGAATTATCCGAAGCATGTCCCCTGGGAGAGTCGTAACCAAGAGTGCAGCAAGGCCCATTGTTGTGCACCAGTTCCTGTTCAAGTCTAGCTTAAAGTGGTGTTTTCGGGTTTTAACCTTAGGTACATCTGTTCCAGAGCCACCTCTACCTTCTCGTATCCAAACAGGGATGTATTGCTTGGAAAACTCACAAAATCTCTACAATACCAAAATTCTGGGAAGTTCTTCTATCCTGATCCTCAAAGTCTATCTTAGGGCGATGTGCTCTAATCATAGTTTATCTAAATCTAGTTTCCAAGGTTATTGCAAAACTTCCTCTGATACCAAATGTAACGCCTGACCCTAGTTACCCAGAGTCGGTGCGTTATTTTAATACATTGGCATGATCATAAGAAATCAAGTCCCGAAGTACTGATCAGTTTAGCAGTCTTGGAAAATAGATTATATACATGAATGTTACATTACACATTATAACATAAAAACAAAATAAATAATCCTTTGTGAACACCATAATTCCCTTGTCTTAACCCTACATATCAAATCACAATACACTTATTTGAATCCTGGGAAAATAAAACATTGAAAGGGGTGAGCTCAAACGCTCAGTAAGGGTAAGCAATACAGTGGAAACTTTCAAAAAAAAGCATAAACATTTAAGGCAATGTATAAAACTAAAACTAATGCCTTTTAAACTTTAACTTCAGCATAATATGGTTGAAATAAAATGAATTAATACCATTTACTTATTCACATGGATATTCTACTAGTCTAATAATCACATGAAATATCAATAACCACGTTCATAATGATGGAATTCATAATTCCATACTATCATAACTATGTAGCCAAGGCCTCGTGCCAAAACTACAAATAATATTTTGTCAAGGCCTCGAGCCAAGACACTAGTTTGTATCATTAGACCTACCGATGCATCGAGGAGCTATAGCGGGCTCCACCCATCACATACTAAGTCCAATAAATTCCTTATATGAATAGGTTTAAACATAACATAATCATACGTATTAAAACTAGCATATGAAATGTCTATACTTTCTCCATAAACCATGAATGGTGTAAAAATAACACATCCACAGTCAAACATATCAAAAACCCCTCAATAAAATATTGATGTTTTTATCATAATAAATC
Source organism: Viscum album (assembly GCA_963277665.1). Taxonomy (NCBI): domain Eukaryota; kingdom Viridiplantae; phylum Streptophyta; class Magnoliopsida; order Santalales; family Viscaceae; genus Viscum; species Viscum album. The sequence goes on from OY728121.1 coordinate 548,852,681, forward strand.
AACTTCAAATAAGCTTAAAATCCATCAAAGGATGTTGAAATAGATGAAAATGTTTTGTAAATCTGTTTGAGAGAAATATCTCCTTTTCATGAAAACATTTAAAAGTTACACAATTTTGAAAGGAATACATTTAAAGAAATTTTTGAGTCAATGTGTCCATTCCACTTTGAAACTTTTTAAAGGAACTAACATTTTTAAAACATTCATGTCCATATAAATAAATCCTTAAAGACCATTTTGAAAACACGAACATTAATGAGAATGATTTAAAAGAATAAATATTTAAACATTTAAAATGATGTTTTAGTAAAATGTCCATTAAAAAGAATCACATTGAAAAATATTTTATGAAACATGGACATGGATAATAAATATGTCCTAGTAGATACTTATGTAAAAAAACAACCTCGTATAATGAAGAGATTGTGAAATTAACCCTTAACAATTTGGTAACTTATGAAACATACACCTCATGAAAGAGGTACCATACAATGAATATGTAAATACACATATATTAATGTTTATTACAAAAATAATTAAATTATGCACAGTACATACACCACACAAAAGGTAATAGTGTCAATATGGCATGAATCTCACGGAAATAAGGAGTGAGATGAAAACCCCTTACCTTGCACTTTCCTTTAGTCGAGGGTACGTTTAGCCTCATGTATGAAGACTATAGTATGTTATTAAATTATACTAGAACATATTAATATTTATTATATCATACATTATTCATTTATGAGTTTATACTACCCATTAAATAATAATTTCCATGTTATATTAATATTTTGGGTAATAATCGATTTCTTTATCGTACCCGTTTTAACTTGTTACCCTTGATTGTATTAATTAGATCATGATTTAAATACTTCCAGAATATAAAAAATGAATTATTTATCATATATATTTAGAATATAAAAAATTATAATAGACGTATATATGAAATGGGAAACACCATTTATGGATACGGTAGTCCGTACGTACGCAAAAACCCTATTTCCGTTTTTATATAGTATTGAATAGAGGTAAGTGAATAAGATATATGTAAGTACATAAATACTTAAATATACAAATATATATAACTCCAGTTTCATTATTATGTCATATATTACATACTTATTAGTAATATGTATTTTTATAATAATCGATGAATGGTGAACATGGAAATGAATCTCATCGCGTCGTGGAGATGGTAATCCGTATGTACGCACGAGTGAAAATATCATTATTTTGATATTAATATAATATATAATATATAATATATAAATAATAATTATCATGTTATATTTATTATTTACATGAATTATACATCATTACTGGCTGCTGTTTGGACGCCCTTTTGTAGTCTTTTAAGACTTTGTTGCAGTGTGATTTATCTGCTTGAAGTTCTATATTCTGTTGGATTTTCTTGAGCGGATCTCTTTGCATCTGATGTGGGTCTGGAGGTTCTTATGGAATTCTGGAATGATTTTATTACTTTCTGCTCTACTTTATTTGACTGCCAACATGCTCTTCTGGATGTTTTCCCCTAGACTTCATTAAGTTTCATTTACAATTGGGAGGGGTCTGCTACTTTTGTTGGAATGTGGTTGCCGGTAAATCTGCGGAATCTTCTCATGTGGATGCGCTTCCTGAAGTGCAGGTTAAAATGGAACTATTTCAACTTTGAGAAGGAGTGTTGATGCCTGTCTGAGTTTAGATTCCGAGCTTTGGCATGATGATACTCTTTGGCTGCTTGGTTGATCTGCTTCTCTGCCGCAACATGCTGAATTTTTCTCTATTATCTCTCTGATTTTGCTGATCTGAAACCTCTGTGTTTGCACGCACCTAGAAGACGCTGGCTGAATCTTCAGTTTTAATTTTCTATAGCCCTCCGATGTTGTATACCAGGTTCTTTAAAGATGTACTTCTGTTTGGTGGTTTTCTTGTTTTCAGATGGTGTAAATTCATTGCACCTCGAGACCGCATTGTAAACTTTTCATTTAATAAATTCCTTCTGACATGGATTGGGAAACCAATTCATGTCACCTTCTCTAAAAAAAGTAAAGATGAAGTTGAAGAAGAAAGGAACTGGAAAGAGGGTGGTGAAAACATTACCTCTTCTTCGGGCTCTTCCTTTTGATTTGATAAAAAGGGCTCCATATGATGGATTTATGATCAAACTAAGGCCTCTAGGTTGAAGTGAGGGAAGTTTGGAGGATATTTGGGCAGATTTTGGCCGATCCAAAAGGCTTTATAGATGTGAAGAATTGGTTAGAAGTGGTGTCCTTTTATAAGGGGGAGGAGTGGCTCTTTAGAAAAAACTTAAAGTATTATTTTATAAAAAATTAATATTCCGTTTCTAATGGCTCCAACGTGGATTATTCAAAGTCTAAGGTGGGGATGGGACGAAATACTTACAACCAATATATTTTAGACAGGTTTGGGTCATTATATTAACCTTATCTTTTAGTTTTATCTCTTGGTTAATTAGTTTGACACTTACCATGTTACTTTTTATTTTTATATTATATAGATAATAAACATACTATATACCACCATGAGACCCCCAAGTGGTCCATTAATGATACACCTATCATTTTAAAAGGATTTTTTCCAAACATAAGATTTTTTGTAATTTAATTTCAATTAATAATATAATATTTGTTTTAAAAACTCTCTTATGTCAATTTTGACACTATTTGGTATTTGATTTTTGTGAAAATCCTAACAGAATTATTACTTCGAAAAATGTTAATTAAATCAATCCTAATATGTCATATTAACCTATAAAATTCGTGGAAATCATTAAAAGTCTCAAATAATATTAATTTCAGTATTTATAATATTAATTATTTTAATATTTCACTAATAAGGTAATTACTGCATCATCATTATGTCATAAATAAATTAAATTAATTAATGATTAAAAATTATAAATAAAATATAATTATGTAGTAAATTCTTTTATATTTCTAAATAATATTTATAGTCTTAAATATAACATATATAACCCTATGTAAAAATTGTTTTTCAAAAAGATATAGGCTTATGTCATTTTTGTATTTACTTTAACATAATTAATATAAAGTGTCATTATCAATTACAAGTGGATCCATGGGGTCCCAAAATCAACCCAAATATTGCCATGGTCGTATATTTATCAATAAATTGCGTTAATACACATTTAAGGGTAATTTATTATTATTATAATATTATTTGTTTACGCTTGTTTACCGGATTTAGCGTTTAACCATGGTAAATAAAATATTTACAGAAGTAATTATTCAAAATGTCTAAAAATAAAAGTTACCTATTTACACAATTTGGACAGCCTGATTCAAAATATGGAGTCCATTGTTCCAAATTCAAACACAGAAGTGGGATAAATTAATTTAAAATTAATTTCCGCTGTCAAAACAAAAAGCGTGTTTTTAAGATATAATAACTATCAAAAGATTGACACTTGTTTATGTCCGGTTTAAATGTGAAATTATTTCCAATGACCAACATTGTATTAAATGGTAAAAATATATTCTAAATATACTTTAAAATCACTCAAATTCATAATTTATAAAATTAATTATTTCAAGTAAAAAAGTTGTTTTAATAAACTTTTTGTAATTTTCGATATTCATCAAAATATAAAGGTTATCTGAAAAGTACCAAAATTTCATCCAAGGATAATTTCGATATTCCGAATCCAAAAATGAAGTCAATTTTTAAAGATAAAATGTATAAAATTTTAAAAAGTGGGTATTACTATTCATAATGGCTACTTTGATTGGTTGTGGTGTGTGTTAGAACTCGAAGTTGCGTACAACACACGCTACTATATTATTCAAAGAGAAGTGTACCATGGAAGCTTGGGGTGTTAAAACCAATATCTTGAAAAATTAATCTCATCATCTCTAGTGACCAACTCTTCCAACAGGTGATCAATATAACTCAAATCCATTGGGACGACCCCTTCTTGATGAGTATGTTAACACATTGCAGATGGCTAAGGCCACCTCATTCATAGGGATAAGATCGTCACATTCCCATGGAACTCAAAACTAATTCTTATATATATAATTAAATACAGTATAAATAAAATAAACACCTCATCCTAAACTTCCAAAGGCCTCATCCTCTCATAAATCCGTATCCATTTGAAAATATGTGTGAGCATACCCATAAGCATATCACATGGTCAGTTTAATTAATTAAAGAAAATTAATTAATTCCTTAGGTTATTGATCAGTCAACATAATGGCTAGATCTAATCCTCAACCAAAAAACACTTATAAAATCATGTAGGAATATGATCATGAACTACATAATGCTGGTAGATGTCCACTCATCCGATCATCACATCTAACTCTAACTGATTTAGAAGAAATTTAAAATTTGGAAGAACACCATGAAAATAGAGTAAAACATCTCACATGAATTTAGTTTTCTATATGGAGAGTGAAAATAGGAAAAGAGGAAATATTATTCAATTTCTTACAGATACACATCCAATGTTATAGATGGTTCGAGAATTGAATCTATGATGAAGGAGTTAGTTGAACTCCTTGGATAGGAGGAAGGGAGCTCTATGAAAAGTTGGGAGGAAATCCATACTTGAGGGAGAAATATGAGGAAAAGAATAAATATGGTAGCAGGATAGTTTGTTAATTTCAAACATGTAATGGTTCATAAGACTATCCCACATGGTTTGGAAAACTCTGCACCAATCATGCGACATCCACTGTAAAAGTTCCACACTCGTACTATTCATGAGAATGATTTTAAAAACTTTGTCAAACCTGTTCATGATATCTCTGTCAAGAAATGAGGAAAGTAAGCATGATCTAACCCCCCCCCCCAATGTTTAAAAAATCATCTCTAATAGGCCTTAAGGGCTACACAGTTTCTCCAAAGTGTCCACATTGTTTTTCCCAATTGTGCACCTCAGTCTGCGCATTATGAAAACTTAGGCTTTAGGCCTCTGAAAAATTCAAAACCCAAACAAACCCTTTATATTATTTCCAATAGTCAATAATAATCTAAAAACATGGTATTGGGTAAATGAAAATCTCATAATTAAGTTTCTTTGATCGAGGAAATATTTGGTCTACCGTCCAAACACTGAAAACTCAAAATGGGTGAGGAATTAAACCCACATAACAAGGGATGTTGTATGTGGAATAAAACCCCTAATTTGAAATTTTAATTACCTCTACAACATTACATTGTAACATAGTAGCTAACATTCATATTTTGATTTTATGTTTTAACGATATAATATAGGTAATGGATGAGTGTAACTATATGAGAATTTATTTGTAGATACACTTGGGAGACAATGAAGAGGATTTTGGAAATATTATGTGATGTTTTCATGGAATATCCTCTCTCAATTACATTATTATTCAAGAGAAATGAGATTTTTTTTTGAATTTTGGAGTGTTAGGAACTATTTTAATTATGTATAGAAAATCGATAAGTGATCTCTCTCTAGGAAGGATGTTGTCGGCTTTAGGAGATGATGTGTTGTATCTTCCTTTAAATTAAAGTATTTTCTATGAAATTTTCATAATTCATTGTGAATTTTACACCTATTAGCAATAAATATGTTTTATGGAATCAGGAATTAATTTTGGTGGTCGGGATTGAGATGATACATAGCCAACATTCTCTGTCTATTTTATATACTCTATAAAATTATGGATAATAAATAGAATCTATCTGGTTTTATTATAAAAATGATAGGTTCAATGTCGATGTTAAATGATATTTCAATGGATTTAATTATATTTATACCTTGAACTTTCCATGTATTTAATTAAATTTTTTAGGTGATGAATTGGATGACCAAATCATCTTCTTTCACACCGATCTGTGATACCACTAAAGTGGATAACCTAGTAATATTTTATATGAAGTATATTATATGATTTCATGTAATCCGTATGACCATTCCCTTTAATATGGACCATCATTTTACATCATTATTTTGGAAAGTACTCCATAAAGAATTCGACACTCAGGTCTGGTTGTGAAATACATAACATCGACATATGTATAGCCTGATATAAAGGTATAGTTTGATTCCAGATTATATGATTCATCCATATCTCTTATACATTATATTATCCAATGATATCCCTATGGGGTTGGATAAATTTTCTTCTAAAATTATATTACAATAATCTATTGTGTGGAACCATTTGATACACTGTACTGTTATCCTTGCAGTTCTTCTCTCTATTTATCTGTTGTTAGAGAATATTCATTTTTTAATGTGTTGGGTTCGGAAGATAATATTGAAAATCTAGTTGGATTCTCATCATTTGGTGATGTATCAAAGTCAGTACCTATATTATCCATATCATGTTGTACATCCATTGTTGTATTCATGTTTCGATCAGGTGTTCTGGAAAGTCCCCCTCGGGATGGATCACTTGTAGCTGAGAATTTAAGGTAAGATCACTGCTAGGGATATGGTATCATTTGAGATCATTAAACAACATGAAATGGTAATATATGAGTTTTCTTTATAAGTAAATTTTTTTTCTATCCGAGTCATATTCCATGTATCTCAACTCAAAAGTTATCAACGAAATTAGTCTCATATTCTGAACAAGAATAACGATAACAGAAAATGTGATATTTCTACGATGTAGAAACTACTTTTGGTTTTTGATATTCATGTGATGGTTTTGTATCAGTTTATTATATTATTTATTAAATTTTTAAGCATTCATATGTCAAATTTGCTTCATATTATGGAGAAGTTGTATTTGGTGTTGAATGGGTGGCCTCATCTCTTTGAGGGAAAACATAATTTAACTTAAATTTAAAAGTATTAAATAAAAATGGTTGGGATAATAGTCATATATTACATTATATTTTAGGTACATTGTTTAATTTTATTTAAATATTTCATTTGGGTTTTCTCTCAGGTCATTTTTGGAAAATTTAGATGTTTTGTGAGTTTTCCAGCCCTATAAATATATGACGCATGGATCGGGAAAACCATGCAGGTATTCTCAATAAAATTTACGCTTTACATTGGGTTTATATGGGAGGGTTCATTTTTATTTCAAGGATTAGTAAAAACCATGTGTCCTTATTCTCATGCCATGTAACATGACACATAAAAATTTAAATGATTAGTTCATATTTTTTTAAAATAGTTTGATCAAACCATGAATCTTCTCTAGTATCACAATAATAGATGTGTGGTGGGTCAAAATAATGATAATGTTTTTATCCAAACCATGGGATACATATTAATATTTTATAATTTTCATTTAATTATAAAAAGTAATCCATTTTGACTCATTATTCTTTTGGTATATATTGTCGCAGCCATGGATGATCCATTTTGAGATTTTGGAGCCTCATTCCCTCTATGTGATCATTTACAAATGATCAAGATGGATTGGATCTTATTTTTAAAGGTATGTTCCCATTCAGGGACTTATTCATTATCATTATAGATCCTCTCTTATCTTCTTGAAAGATACATTAGATAAATTTTTTTGATGAAACAACTATAGTTATTTGACATGATATATTTTTATCTCATGGATCCATTGTGTATTTGCAATTTATTCTCCAGATCATACTTGATCATAGTGAATTCTTTGAGAATCATTCTGATATAAGAATTCTATCTCTCCCCTCTCTCATGTTGTTATAGAAATAATGAATTTTATGTTACTATTTGAGAATTACTTTTCTTATTAAACCCTTAGTTTCACTTTACTTACATATCTCATGTGAGTTCCATAAAGTCATGTGATTCTAGGTGGGTGATTTAATTATTTGGATTAATTCTATAATATTTTTTTAATTTCTATTAGAACAAGGATTGAATTTGTTTGTTAAAGAGTGGTTTATCGATTTAACTTTGAAATGGTTTTAAAAGGGAATTAAAAATGATTAAATAAAATGTTATTGATTTAGTTACAAATTTTAAAATTAATATTTTACATTGTGTATTAATTTAAATAGTTTTAAATAATGTTATTTTTGTTTCAATGATGAAAATTTCATTGAATAATTCTGACATGGATAACATATATGTGATCGATAATGATACATGGATCCATTGTATCATCTTAGGGACATAAGGAATAATAAATTTTAATATTGGTGAATTAAATATTAATTTTACTTTAATGTGGATGCTATATTTGATGGCATTATCGACACGCAACAATGGGTTTCTCCAATGTCTAATGTCGCACACAATGATGAGTCATACAAAAAAATAATAATATAATGTTATTTTAAATGGTAGTTAACACCTAGCCATTGTTTTAGAGGGAATTAACAGAACTAACTAAAATATGATTACACATGTTATTTAAATGTTTTTACAATTATCCAATAAATTTTAGAGGCTTAAAATAAGAAAGAATCTAATTATAAGCATAAATTCTCTAATATTCATTAAAAGGTTGACTTAAAGCCTTTTGAAGGAGAAACCTATTTAAATATATTTTTGGTCTCTTTTATATGTTATATTTGACAAATTAATATTCTTTTTTGGAATCGGGAAATCAAAATTTACTTTTGGTAAATATTTGATATTTTTCTGAATAAATTCATATTTTAATGAATAGTGACAATTACTGTCTTTTAATTCAAAACTACCTTTTAACGTAGTTTTTTATGTGGTTATATTATCTTTTTAATTGGTTTCAAAGTTTAATTAGATTATATTTTTTCCAATTAGTCCAATTTTGGTCATTTTAAGTAATTTTACGTCGAATTTGGACATAAACAAGTGTGAATATTTTGTTTGTTATTATTTCATAAAAACACGCTTTTGGTTTTGAAAATGGAAATAAATTTTAAATTAATTTATTATACCTATGTGTTTTTAATTAGGAAAAATATATTTGAAATTTGAAATTAGGAATTCCGAATTTTGTAAATAGATAACCATTATTTTTATACATTATGAATATTTACTTCAGTAAATATTTTATTTACCATGGTATAAAGGTAAATCTGGTAAATAAGGGTAACATAATATTATTATTATAATATTAAATTACCTTAACTTGTGTCAAAATCCTATTGGTTGATACATGACCAACCATGGGAATCCTTATATCAATTTGGGGACCCCATGGAGCCACACAAGAGTGATAATGATACTTTATATTAATTTATTTAAAGTAAAGAAAAAAATGGCATAAACATATATTTTTTAGCAAATCAATTTTTACATGGGGTTATTTAAGTTACCTATTATATTATAAATATTAATTTTAAAACTAAAATTATTTCCTACATCTTCATAGTTTTTTAAAAATTTTAAACATCAAATAAATTAAATTGTTTATGACACAATAATGATGCAGTATTTACCTCATTAATGAATGATTTAAATAAATAAGATTTTGAAGATTAAAAAAATATCCATAACCTATCCAATTATTATTGGATGATTTTAATTTTGAACAAGAGTCGTATTATTTTCATCTTTTCCAATTTTTTTACCTTTATAAACCGAAAATCATTATATAATAAAATAATATTTTCAACCTTTTCTAAAGAGCCCCTCCTCGCCCTTATAAACATTTCTCAACTCTAACCCATTAATAAAACCTCTAAATACCCTTGGATCTTCCAACCTCTACCCAAATAATCTCTCAATATCCCTCTCTTCCACCTAGAAGCCTTACCTTAGGTAGAAGGCACTTCATGAAATCCTTTTGGTTCAAACCGAAGGGAGTTACCTGAATTAAAGGTAACATGTTCTCTTAAATTATTTTCATTTATTTTACTTCTCCTACCCCAAAACTATTTTTATCCATTTATTTTATAAAAACATCATTATACTCAATATTCAATGTTTTTTTATGATAATGATTAAAACTACACTTACACACACCTCTATCTAATGGGTAAGGAACATACTGTTTCTGTGGACGATGAGCTTCTACCTCATGAAATGATGATTGTTAAAACTTCTCTTACCAACTCTTATAGTGGTATTTAAGATGGAACTGTATTTATATGTGATATATATTATAATTATATTGTCTCTATGATTCTGTACATTTCATTTATATCATACCATTACGGTTCCCAAAATTGGTAAATATGATAATTTCATTTGAGGAAGTGTGGACTACCGCCCCATCAATGTGATATGACTCATTCATGTCATACGTGGGACATATAAAAGATGGATTTACTGAAATTATATATGATATTATACTGGAAATATATTATACCTATGTATCATTAATTTTTTATTCCATTAAATTTGAAATAGAAATGAAAGTATCATTCATTCTTACGTACGACTTACTGTCTCCATTAACGTTGAATTTCATTTATTATCTCCAAATGTTATGTACTACTATAAATACATATATATACTATATATATGTTATATATATTATCTCTAAATCAGTAATATCATTCTAGAGATAATGTAATTTTTATGACATGAACAACTTGTAATTATAAGAAGATCATTTTTTACTCAAGTACCAAATATCAAAAAAATTGACCATTATTAACTTAAATGATTACATAATGTTTATAACATGGTAATAAGTAATATAAATGATTAATAAACATTAAAAATATTCTTAATAAATTAGAAATTACCTTTAGTTTATTATTCAGGAGATTAAAGAATGGACGAGTCAAGTCAGACACAAGGTATGGGTGTTCATCTTAATGTCCTTTAATTTTGGCATCCTTTTATTTTATACACGACATAATTTATTACATTGTATAAAAACCTTTAAATTTTCATTTAATTTAAATGGAATATTTTTCTATGAGGTGTTTTACTAAACGACAAAAACAATGTTTCTTTTTAACATAAGTGGTGACAACGACCTTTTCTGCCACCGCGAGTATTATTAGATCTTCATCTTCCTTAACAAGATGTAATGTTTTTAAAAGGAATATAAATATCATATACTCTATTACATATTTTGTTATTGAAATTGGTTTTGATAATAGATTTTTTTTCAATACATTTAAATGATATATTATGATTGAAAAGTGGAAATGTTATCTTTCCTTTATATTTGTTTTATGCGTTATGAATATATTACGGTTCTTTGACATTGTTTACGTATATATGTGGTTTTATGATAAACATCGAGCAGGAGAGCCCAGGATAGCTCTCCGAAGCATTGGGTACCATTATAGAGTTAAATTTAAATGTTTCTCCAATGATATTTAGGTAATATACTATGATGGGTATTCCAACTGTAACTCCGTACATAGCTAACAAAGCAACAACATATGTATGTTATGGAATCCACAAGTTACCTTTATGATTTGTTATTACTATGTGTTATCCATAAATCATATTATTTTATGAGGTATGTTAAAGAGATTATGTTATGTATGTGTTTATGAACTAATGTTTTCTTTATTTGTTTTAAAACACTTACTGAGCGTTTTAGGCTCATACCATGTTTTCAAATGTTTTTCCCAGGACTGAAAGATGAATAGGGTCAAGGATGGGAACATGGAAAAGTCATGATGTCTAAAACATGGAACTAGAAATGACTCTTTTTTTCAAGAGTTTTTATTTTATGAAAAAATGTAAAGTGAGTAGAAGTGTCTACTTTGTAATTTTTGTGATGTAATGTAATATTTATGGCTTAATTTTCTAAAACTCTAATCCAGAAAAGATCCTAAATGTGAATTATTTATTTAATTCAAGATTATGTATTGTTTTATGGATGAGTCCTCATAGATGGTATCAGAGGTTGGTTTAGACAACTTTAGGGGTTAAAATATTGTAAAATTAATGGTCATAAAATAATTTATGGTAAGATTGAAATGATATAGCATGTACAGATTACCATTTTTTTTTACCTATGATACTTATATGTTCAGATTGGTTTTTTGCAGAGGAAACATGGCAGTTATGATGGGTCAAAATCAAAAGGAAGACAACCTTCCAAATCAGTAACCAGAGATGGTCAGAATCAGAACTGAATATTTTGTTGCAGGGATGGAATAGTTAACTCAGGCTATAAATGTTGGTGGTATTCATGCAAAAGATCATCTAGATCAACCATAGAAGAAAATTTTAGTAGTTGAGAATTTTATGGGGAAACATCCCCATCATTCATAGGAACATCTGACCATGTGCTAGCTTTAGGGTAGATTAAAGAACTAGAGAATATTTTTGATGCAATGGGGTGTTCAGAACATGGAAAAGTTAGTCTTATTGTTTACCGTTTTGAAGGTGAAGCCGAACAGTGGTGGTCGTTGGAGAAAAATATCAGGTATAGTGAGGAGATTTATGCTCTTGATTGTGATGAATTAAAAGGAATTTTTCTTGAGAAATATTTTCCTAGGGTGGTTCATATTAGGATATAAAAAAAAATTCTTGGAATTGAGGTAGGAGGATGACACAGTGGCTGCTTATGAAAAAAAATTCACTCTACTTTCATGGTATATTATAAATATCATACGAGATCTTGATAGTGAAATAAAAAGTTTTTAATTAGGATTAAATCCAAAGTATCTAACGACTTTATCTTCTTGTGATTTCCAAAGTTATGAAAGACTTTTTCGATGTGTGGAGAAGGTGGAAGTGGAGTTTCTAATGATTTGGTGTTAGTTGGAAAATAATAGAATAAGAGTTCGAGGTGGAAGATGAAGGGGAATAACTCTTCAAAAAGTCTAATGGTAAGAAACATAAGTTTACAGTTTGAGAAAATTGTTGTAAAAAGAATTTTGGGGAATGTCTATTGAATTCTGCTATGTTCTACTGATGTGGTAAAATGGGACATAAGGCTCGTAATTTCACTGAATAAGATCAAGTTAAGGGTAAGACGAAATTTGATTTACAGTGAGTAAGATTCTTTACGTTCAACAATATGTTTCAATATGAAAATGAGTGTCCAAAGAAGAACTAAATTGAGGGAAATAAACAAGACTATAAGCAGAAATGGGTGGTGAAATCCTTTGAAAATACTTCTGTAGATGTTGGGCCATCAAATGAAGTACTATCAGGTACACTATTTGTTTCTTCAAATTATTCCAATATGTTGTTTGATTCAGAGTCTTCACATTCAGTCATTTATGATATGTTTTCTATTAAATTGGGAATTCCATATCAAGATATGAATCTAAAACTTATGGTAAAAACACAGGGGGGAAATGTTGAGACAAAAAGAAATTATAGGAACCTTCTTGTCCATGAGTGAAAAAAGAATCAACCTTCAAACCTTATTGTTTTTCATCTAGTACAGTTTGATGTTATTTTGGGTATGGATTTGGTTTCTATTTATCATGATATGATTGACTTCCGAGCTAAATAAGTTTCTTTTCAGAAATATTTTCAGCTTTTTTACAAGAATGAACCCTTACTTTTGATGACATAATAGGAATCTAAGAAACTAGTAAATGATGGAATGAATGTAACCTTTAACATATTGTTTAAAATAAAGTAACTAATTAGATTAATGATATGCCAGTGGTAAATGAGTACCTTGATGTTTTTCTGGATGAGATTCCTTATATTATACATGATGGGGAAGTTGAATTTACTATTGACTTATTCTATGATGCTAATCTAATTTCACAACCCCCTTATCGAATGTCTCAAATTGAACTTTTAGAGTTAAAGAAATAATTGTAGGAGTTTTTAGATAAAGGTTTCATTCGACCTAGCATATCACCATGGTGTGGTCCTATTGTTTTTGTTAAAAAGAATGATGGTTCAATGATACATTGCATTGTTTATAGAGAATTGAATATCATCTCTATTAAAAAAATATCATTTTCCTCCTATCGATGATTTGTTTGATCAGCTCCAGGGAGCTAAGTATTTTTTGAATACTGATTTGTGGTCAGGGTACCATCAGTTTAATATAATGTAAGTTGACATTCCAAAGACTGTGTTTCATACTAGATATGGAAATTATGAATTTGTAGTTATGATTTTTGGGTTAACCAATACAGCTGCTGTATTCATGGATCTTATGAATCTAATTTTATGTAATTTCTTGGATAAGTTTGAGGTTGTGTTCATTGATGATATTTTGGTTTATTCTAAAAGTAAAAAGGACTATGAAAGTCATTTAAGGGTTTTCTTGCAAACCATTTTTGAAAATAAATTGTATTGGAAATTCAGAAAGTGTGAGTTTTGGTTACAACAAATTTCATTCCATGGTCACATTTTTTCAGAAAATGGTGTAACTATTGATCCTTCTAAAACAAAAGTTGTTGAAGAATGGTCATGACCCCAAAATATAACCTAGATCCATATTTTTATTGGTTTGACAGGTCATTACAGGAGGTTTGTTGAAAAAAATTCATGTGTATCTAGCCAACATATTTAGTTAAATCGAAAAGTTTTTAAGTTCATTTGGAAAAAATAATGTGATGATTGTTTTTAGGAATTAAAAAGAAGAAGGGTAAATGATCCAGTTTTGGAATTAACTTCATGAAATTTTGAGTTTGTTATCTATATTGATAGTTTGTTGAAAGGACGTAGTTGTGTCCTTATACAGAATGATCATTTAATTACTTATACTTTATGTCTATTGAAATATCATGAGTTAAAATACCCTGCACATGATTTGGAATTAGCTGCTCTTGTTTTTTCATTAAAAATATGAAGGCATGATTTGTATGGAGTAAAGTGTTAAACATATACTGATCACAAATGTTTTAAGAATATATTCACTCAAAATGAATTTAACATGAGACAGAGGGGATGGCTGTAATTAATCAAGGATTATGATTGCGCGATGCATTACAATCCGGGAAGAGAAAATAAAGTGGATGATGATTAGAGACAAAAAATTAATGCTTCATTGACCATGATATGTTTGGAATGAGATCCTTTAGTGTTTTATTTGATGAACTTTTTCATATAAGTTATTGGTGTTGGAAATTCCTCTATTGTGTTTCAGGTGTCAGTCAAATCATCTTTACTATACATAATTAAGAAAGTGTAGAAGGAAGAGAATGAGTTCCCAAAAAAGGTATAGTTGGTTGATAAGGGTTTGTTGACTTATTTTTTACATTTATAATGATTGACTTATGAGGTATGGGAAGAGATTATCTGTGCCTTTTGATTCATAGTTGAGGAAAGAGTTATTATGTGAAGCTTAGAGTTCTTTATTTTCAGTTCATCTTGGCAGTACTAACATATACAAAGATCTTCAAGAGTATTACTGGTGGGATGGAATGAAAAGATATATTGTGGATTTTACTGTGAACCATTCGACTTGAAAACCGGTTAAAGTAGAGCGGAAGTTACCGAAAGGGATGCTTTAGTCTTTATTAGTGCCATAGTGGAAAGGGGAAAATATATCCAAGGACTTAATTATGGAATTACCAAAGACATCTCGAGGTAATAATGAAATATGGGTTATTGATAATCAATTTACATAATCTATCATTTATTTCCTATTCAAGATACTTTTTCTCTATATCAACGATCTCAACTGTATAAGAAAAAGAGATATTTAGGTGGCATGGATTTCCCCTCCCCATTGTATCTGAATGTGATCTGTGGCTTAATTATATCTTTTGGAAAGGCCTTCATAAGTCATTGGGTACTAAATCAAATATTAGTACATCTTATCATCATCAATCCGATGGGTAGTTAGAATGAACAATTCAGAACATGGAGGATATGCTACATGATTGTTCACTAGATTACCAGTGAAGTTGGGACTAACATCTTTCTTTGGTTGAATTTTCATATAATAATAGTTTTCATTCCAGTATACAGATGGCTCTATTTTATGAATTCTATGGGAATTTGTTTTAAAATACATATTTTTTGGATGAATTAGCTGAAAGAATGTTTATGGGACCAGAATTGGTAGAAGATACGACAGAAAAAACTTATTTGATTCAGAAACACATGAGAAAATATTAGAGCATGCATAAAATTTTTGCGGATAATAGGAGGAAGGATCTCTCTTTTTAGGGAGGTGACCATGTCTTTCTCAAAGTTTCTCCATGGAAAATTGTGATGTGTTTTGGTAATAAGAGAAAGTTGATTCCAAAGTTCATCAGTCCTTATGAAATCATGGAGAAAGTTGGATCTGTTGCGTAGAAAGTGGATTTACCTCCAAGTTTATCCTAGGTACACAATTTGTTTCATGTTTCATTGTTGAGAAAGTATATGTCGGATCCATATCATATTTTAAACCCATAGGTAGTTCAGTTGGAAGAGAATCTCTCTTTTGAGGAACAACCAGTCTAGATTCTTAACCGAAGAGAGAAAGTGTTATGGAATATGGTAATTCATTAGTTGAAGTTTTTGTGGAAAACCCATATGGTTGAAGAGGCAACATGAGAATCTAAAAATTATATGAGGGATAAATACCCCCACTAATTAGATAAGTGAATAAAATTGCGAGGATGTAATTTCCAAAATGGGAGAAGGATGTAACATCCTAGGTAAATAAAGAATATTACATTTTCATATTTATGAATTAAATATTTATTTTAAATTAATGGGGATTCTATGTTCTATGGAATAATCGACACACAACAATGGGTTTCTCCAATGTCTAATGTTTCACACAATGCTGAGTCTAACTGAAAATTGATAAAATAATATTATTTTAAATTATAGTTAAGGCCAAGCCGTTTTATTGGTATGAATGAATAGAACTAACTACAATATGATTATACATGTTTGTTAATGGTTTTTACATTTATCCAATAAATTTTAGAGGCATAAAATAAGAAAGGATCATATTTTAGTCATAAATACTCTACTATTCATTAAAAGGTCTATTTACTGCCTTTTGATGGAGACCCCTCATTAAATATAGTTTTGGTAACTTTAATTTGTTTTATTTTACAATAAAAAATTATTCTTTATAATTGGGTAATCAAAATATACTTTGGGAAATTTTTTTGTATTTTTCTGATAAAATTCAATTTTTTTAATGAATAGTGAAAATAATATATTTTAATTCAAAACTGCCTTTTAATCTAATTTATTTATATGGTTAGATGATATTATTAATTCTTTATAAAGGTTAATTGGATTATATTTCTATCAAATAATCCAATGTTGGTCATTAGCAGTAATTTCAATTTGAAATTAGACATAAATAACTGTCAATCTTTTGATAGTTGTTATTTCTTAAAAACACGCTTTTTGTTTTGAAAAGGCAAATTAATTTTAAATTAATTTCTTACACGTTTGTTTTTTTAATTTTGGAAAAAGGTTTCCATATTAAAAATCAGGAGTTATAAATTTTGTAAATAGGTATCTTCTATTTTTATACATTATGATTATTTACTTCAGTAAATATTTTATTTAACATTGTTAAAGGGTAAATCCGGTAAATAAGGGTAACAAAATATTATAATAATAATATTAAAATACCCTAAAATGTGTCCTAATGCTATTGGTTGATTCATAACCGATCATTGGAATCATTGGGTCGATTTTGGGACCCCATGGAGCCACTTAAGAGTGATAATGACACTTTATATTAATTAATTTAATGTAACGACAAAAATTACATAAACATATATCTTTTAGTAAATAAATTTTAACATTCGGTTATATACGTAATCTATTTGACTATAAATATTAATTTTAAATATAAAAATATTTACTACATCATGTTATTTTGTTTATAAATTTTACACATCAAATAAATAAAATTATAAATGACACAGTAATGATGTAGTGTTTACCTCATTAATGAATGATTTAATTAAATAAGATTATAATGATTAACGCTATATCCAAAACGAGTCGAATTATTATTGGATGATGTTATTTAGAACAATATTCATCTTATCTTCTACTTTAATATGTTTTGTACCATTAGAATTCGAAAATCATTATATAATAAAATAATATTTTCAAACATTCCTAAAGAGCACCTCCTCTCCATCATAAAAAGCCCTAAAGTCAAACCCATTACTCACACCACTCAAGCCCTATGGCTCATCCAAACTTGGCCCAAATAAGCTCTAAAGATCCCTCTATTCCACCTAGGAGCCTAAAATTATACAGAAGGCTCTTCAATAAATTATTTTGGTTCAAATGAAAGGGAGGTATCCGAATTAAAGGTAACATCTTCTCTTAAATTACTTCTTTTATTTCTCTACTCCTACCCCTAAACACCTTTTATTCGTTTATTTTATAAAAACACCAGTATATTCAATATAATATGTTGTTTGTATGAGAATTATTTGAACTAAACCTACACACACCTCTAACTAATAGGTAAATAACATACTATTTCTGTGGACGTCGAACAACTGCCTCACGAAACGATGATTGTTAAAACTTCTCATACCACCTATTATGGTGGCCATTAAGATGGAAATGTATTTATATGTGATATATATTATATTTATATTGAATATATTTTTCTGTATTTTTTAATTATATCATACATTTATGGTTTCCATAATTGGTAAATACGATAATTTCATTTGAAAAAGTGCGGCCTACCGCCTCCTCAAAGTTATATGACTCGTTCATGCAATACGTGGGATGAATAATGGTTGGTGTTACTGAAATTATATATGATATTATACTTTAATTATAATATACTTATGTATCATTATGTTTTCATTCCATTATATATGTAATATATATGAAAGTAGTGTTCATGCGTACGTACGGCTTACCGTCCCCATTAACGGTGCATTTCATTTCTTATCTCCAAATGTTATGTACTTTTATAAATACATATATATATATATACTTTATATATATGCTATATATTATATCTAAATCATGAATATCATTCTAGATATAACGGAATTTTTACCACATGAACAACTTTCAATTATATGAAGTTCATTTTTTACTGAAGTACCAAATATCGACAAAATGATCATTATTAAATTAAATTATTTCATAATGTTAACAAAAATTTAATAAGTAATATAAAAGGAATAATAAACTGTAAAAAGGATCTTAAGAAATTAGAAATTAACATTAGTTTATTATTCAGTATATTAAAGAACGAACGAGTCAAGTCGGACACGAGGTAAGAGACTTCATTACAATCTCCTTACATTGAGTAATCCCTTTGTTTTATAATAAAATGTATTTTATATGGTGTATAAACAACTTTGAATTTTCATTTCATTCAATGTGAATCTTTTTCTATGAGTCATTTTACTAAATGAAAAAAATTGTATCTTTTTTATGTAAGTGGTGACAATGACCATTTCTGTCGCCGCAAGTATTATTTGATCTTTGGATTCCTTAATAAGATGTAATGTGTTTAAACGAAAAATAAATACCATATACTATTTAAATTATTTTGGTATTGAAATGGTTTTGAAAATGGATTTTTTATGTTAATATATTTAAATCATATACTGTGCTTGAAATGTGGAAATGTAATCTTTCGATTATATTTGTTTTCTGTGTCATGAATATGTTATGGTTCTTAGGAATTGTTTATGTATACGGGTGGTTCCGGGATAAACCTATGGTGGGTGAGCTCGAGATAGCTCTCCAATGCATTGGGTAATGTGATAGAGGTCAACGTTAATAATTATCTTAAGAGAATTAGGGAATACACTTTGATGGGTATTCCAAATGTAACACCCTACTTAACTATGAAATCTATAATGTAATTATGTTATGGATGCCATAAGTTACCTTTATGATTTGTGATTACTATGTTTTATTCATAAATATTATGATATGATGAGGTATATTAAAGAGATTAAGTTATGTATGTATTGTTGAACTAATGGGTTCTTTCATTGTTTTATAACCGTTACTAATCTTTTTAGGCTCATCCCATGTTTTGAAATGTTTTTCATAGGACATAAAAATGAATAGGGTCAAGGATGCGATCAAGGAAAATTCACGCTGTCTAAAACATAGAACTGGACAGAAATCTTTTTTTCATGTGTATTTATTTTATGAAAAAATGTTAACTGTGTTGAAGTGTATACTTTGTAATTTTTGAGATCTAATGTAATCGTTATGGCCTAATTCTCTTAAACTCTAAACCATAAAAATAGACACAATGTGAATATTTCATTTAATTCATGATTTTTTAATGTTTTATGGATTTGACCTTATATCCATACCACAGGATCAACTCATTCTCCCCAAACTAGTTCATCTAGGGTAATGTGTGAAACTGGTTTCCTTATATTTTATAACATTCTAATCCTGAGAGTGAACTCTTACTCCCCACACCTATTATACTAGTGTAATTTGCACACTATGTGTCCTATTAATCTTGATAATGTTATGAGAATCCTCATTGGATAGAAACTATTGATTCCCAGGATCTTGTTTTCTTTAGGGACAACCCTCGGAATTTATGATTTCGGTGTTTAATGATATTTTTTGAAACTATTTTATTGATATTATATACACAAATTTTGGGATAGAGTCATTTTTTCATATATAAAATTGAACAGTGTTGAAATATTTCTCATTCCTCATTTCCTTTTATATTAGAATAATTGTTTTTTTATATTGTTTTCTTATTAAAAAATGGTGGGATCCTTCTGGGATCTTTTTATCACACCCTATATAAAACTTAGCGTGTTTGTAGGTAATAATTTATTGGATATGGGTACGGTCAAGTCACCCTAGGGTGTTGATGTGTTTATTTTTTAAAAAGGTTTCAGAGTCTGGAGGTTAAGTTATATCACATGGAGTAGCAGTTTTGTATTATATTGGTTGTTCTATGTATCTTTGAACATGGTTTTCCAGATGATTGTATCTATATTAGTATTATCTTTGTATGGATTACCAAAAATTTTTTATATCATTTAACCACCATATTATAGGTTAATTATGGTAAATATCATTCCCAAATGGTTTTTCATAATGCCCATACACTTTACCCGGCCCATTAAGATTGGGAACCCCCAAAAATCCATGATAGGAAATTTTTAGTTTATAGATAGTTGATTAATATTGGATGGTTCATGATACATATGAATATACATAACAAATATTAAATTTATTTATAACTTCTATAATGAAAACAATGAAATTTCAAAATGATATGGATTTATAATCTCTATATCCACTAATGAAATCATTAAATTCGGAATCATTTGAAAATACACAAAACAAGTGAGAAAACACATATAGGATTTACTATAAATATACCAAGAATGATTCATAAAAAAGGTAAAACAAATATCAATGGTACTCAAAAATAGAATAAAACTTAGATATAACATAAAAGAAAATTGAGTTATGGAATAAGGAAAATGTAAAATTATTATTCCAAAATCATCTCTATGTTGATAGTTGCCTAAAGTGATTCTAAGACAGCCAAAGAATAATGATACTAAGAAAAAAACCCACTCTACTAGAAATCCTAATCACTATAATCACCCCTATAAAATTTTATTGTGTAACAATTAGAACATAATCGTCCCTTAATTTAGTAAATTTATAATAGAAATTACATCAATTTTATTACAAATACCATTAGTTTTAATGATTTAGAGATTTAGGACACATATCCCACAAGAACACAAAATAATACCTCTATTTTTTTAAATAAAATATGAATCACATTAATTTATAAATAATTTTTTTCCCTTTATTTATTAATAATAAATTATACTAAAATTAATTTTTACATCTTTTTTATTTTTAATCACCATTTTGAACATAAAAAATTATTATAAAAAATATGAGTAATATATAAATAGTCGTATGGGTTCAACAAATAAATAAAGTTTTTTAGTCCACCAAAAATTTGAAAACACAAGCAAATTGATATAAAAATAAAAGTTATCCTTTTATATTATCCAACATAAGCATTCAATAAAAAATAGTCTATTTTTCTTATACCAAGAGAATCCATATAGGTCCTTACAGAGAATATACCTACATGTGGAATAGTAATATTAAAATCAAGATGGATTCATAGAACATCATATTAATACAAACATTAATCACTCATAATCTCACATAATAGAATTAAATGTTAAATAATATCCATTATAGTTTTATTTTGAGGATTAATTAATGCCAAATGGATTTGGTAGATTTATATATTCCCCTTAATATCATCAATAATTTATGGGTAGTGTACCATGACTAAAACCCATTTTAGATTATGTTTTAGTTCAGAATAATAAAATCCATTGTTATCCAAAATGATAAAAAGGAAATTGGTTTAATAAATGCATTTTTAGTGTATAATTATAGTGAAAATTTGAATATAGGTGAAAAAAAGTATTACAGTGTGTTTATTTTTAAATAATAGAGTTTTAATTTCTAAAAAATATTATTTAAATGGGAGATTAAAAAAATAAAGAAAATTTATGTTGAATAAACTTATTCATTAAAATAAATTTAAAATGATGAATGTGTTTCAAAACTAAATATAAGAAATAGATTAAGTAAATATGATGTATTTCAAAAAAAACTATAAAATGAAAATTTCAATAAGAACCAATATATGTGAAATAAAAAACAATAATGAGGAAAATTGACCTAGTAAGGTATATAAAGCTAGAGAGACAAAATATACCCGTGCTAATATAATATGCAGACCAAAATGAATTGTATTGTGATATTTAACGATTAATATATAATGTGATGAACATAGACATAAAATAGAAATGTCAAGTTTATAAGATATGAAAAATAAAATAAAAGGGATCTGGGGAAAATAAATACCTTAAAAAGATCATAAAATGTTAATTAATTATCATTCATCTATGGGATTGGGGTATAAAAAATAAAAAACCCCATAACATATTAGATAATAAAAAATTTAAAAAAATTTATACTATACAAAATAAATGAATTATATAGGAAATTAAAATATAACACATGTCACTAAATATAAATAGAGATATAAAACCCATTAACTCGATTTCAGGTTGAGATTATATGAAAATATCATCTTGAATAATAAAATAATATTAGTTATATACTTTATTAATAAAATTATAATTTTTTTCTTAATTTTATATTATCCTTTTAAATTATTTATTATCTTTAGTTAGACATTAATTTGATTATTTTTCATGAATTAGACATTTTGAGGTAGTTTGCTTCCTAATTCGTGAATCATTGTGCTATTAAATCTATGTTCATCAATCCCCATTTTTGATTCAACCACGTATAAAATTGACATGATAATAGAATAATATTTCATTTGGGGTGGTGAGTAAGGGTTAAACACTATAATTATTCATCGAAAAAGTCTAGGGTTCAAATATTATCAATACCATTGTTGGATTTATGATGATGGCACTAACGTAAGTCCTAATAATGGGGGTGGAGACAGAGGCATGACACTAGTAGGAAGTGACATAGGATTGATTTGCTCGGATGGTGATACAGGCATGTTGCATGCATTTTTACTTGGTCTTATGGGATATGTAAGGGGTATCACTTTACACATATAGAAATAGGTCTTTTATTTCATAATAATAATAGGATTTTGATCAAAAAAATTTAAAAAATATATCTATAGAATAAAAACTTTTCAATTATTTATAATTACTTATTTTGATGAAAAATAATTTACGAGATTGACTAATAAGATATAAGTATATATATTTCTTGATTTCATTCATTTTACGAACCATAAATAGTTACATTACTCTTGACATTCATTTCAATGAACCATAATAGGAAAATACAAATAAAATTATTTCTTAAAATAAATTAGAATTAATCTATAGTATTGTTTTCTAATACTTTGTGTTTACAATTTCTAAAATACAATGTTTTTCATTATTTTTCAGGATGAACCTACCCAAACTCAACATAGTAGATAAAATAGTTTATTATAAACGAATCTATATTTAATTTTTACATTATTTTGAATCATGTATAATTATTCCAATTTAATTTTTCTGATTTATTAATCATATTTTTGAAGGGGTTTAGGAAGATTATAAAGAAAATCGACAATGAATAAAATGATACATACACAAAAAAGTAGAATATTTCTCTATGAACATCCTATATAATAAGATTTGTGGTAATTATTATTATAATAAAAATAATACAAATGCAATAAATTATTATAAAAAAAATGAAATTCTAGCATTATAATTATAAAAACCAATATTTTTCTGTTTTTTAAATGTATCCAATGAGAACACTTTAGAGATAATCTTAGATGGAATTTTAGAAAAATATTTTCTCTTTTAGGTCTATAAATATAATAGTTATGTATTGATTGGCTCAAACATAGGAACAAAACATATTTTATAGGAATC
Organism: Viscum album; assembly: GCA_963277665.1. Taxonomy (NCBI): domain Eukaryota; kingdom Viridiplantae; phylum Streptophyta; class Magnoliopsida; order Santalales; family Viscaceae; genus Viscum; species Viscum album. The sequence goes on from OY728121.1 coordinate 548,876,840, forward strand.
CTAATACACATATGTTTTATTGTATTGTTAGGTTTTTTTATTGTGTTATAGTTGATTTTTAACAGAAAAAGTTCAATAATATAGAGTATAAGGGATATTATTGTAACATGATATTAAAATATATCTATAATAATATATCTAACGATTTAATATGTGTGTGTAATGGCCCAGATCCATGTAGTTTGACCCTTTACGTGTTTCAAAATATTTTTGTTCTCAGAGGAGACATCTTGTGGGTCTATGGGTGTTCAGATGATAAAAGTTGGATGCGTAGAGAATATATGATGTGTAAATATTTCATGACATAAATTATCAGTTCTGGCCATGGGTTAGAGCGCATTCATGGTCTGCAAGTAATTCACTTCTTGTTTTTGGATGGTTTATAGGGCTATACATGAAATGTAAATATATGGTATTAATTTGTTGGAGATGATGTGTTTTCTGAAAAGATATAAAGCAAGAAATTTATACCATGTGAAATCATTTCACTCCATATAAATATGTTGTTCAATATGCCTTTATAAATAACTTGGGCCTCAGTTATTTACAAAACTGAAAACCTTCTATCATTTTTTATTTGGCCAATGAACCACCCTTTAAGATTTTAGGTATTACTAAAATGGGTATCAATTCCAGGAATTATATCTTTGATCTGTGGTGATCTGATGTATATTACACAATTTAACTTTTAATTTTTTTATCTTCTTCTTCTTGATTCCTCTTTCCATGTAACAGTGGTTTGTCTCCATGTTTATGATGGATCATTTAATGGTTTTTTTGGTGTTCTTGTGACATGGAGTCCATAGATGGATTCTTCATCTTGTAGAATATATTATCAGGGTATTCGATATAGGTACATTTTCATTTAAGGAATTTTGATGCCTTTGAGGAAGTGGATTCATTGCTTATCACATTTTATTTATGTTATATTATAAGTTTGTTAGGGTTTATCCCTTATTATGGATATAGAATTAATTTGATAATTATTTAATCAAAGTAATAATGAATTTAATTTTCATCTCATGTCAATGTTTTTTTCTTTCTATTATGATAATGATTTACATATTGATTTTCAATATAGTGTGATATCTGTGTTATTTTTTTAACATGTATTGTTATTATATGGATTATCATTTGTTTAATGATGTAAATTTGTAAAGAACCTATAATTTGATATAATTGATAATTAATTGGGTTAATAATTATTAAATAATAATCATGTTTTAATTCAATGTTTCCTGAAATTTTATGATAATAAAATTCATGAAATATGCATGATTAATTTACAGTCTTATACCATTTTAATGGAATTGAAAATAATTTGATGAATTACAATACTTTTAGAGAATGACTATAATAAATTAAAGTAATGTTATATTATAATGGTATATCTCACTGTTTGATGAAAAAAAATTTAATTCTAAAATTCTGTTTAAATTTTGATAGTTTGTTATTGTTTCATTGCCTTATGTTGTCTATTGTTGGAAACTATAGATAATGAATTGGTTAACTCGAGATAGAAAAAAACTAGTTTTTGGATATATTTAATTCTTAGGTCTATATAATTTGTGTCTACTTGAGATGGAAGAGTGTCATGGATTTGGAGCTGTGAGAGCATTTTTTTGTGTGAAATATCGATTCCTTCTTTTTAGCGACGTCTTTTGCCTATTGGATATGCTTGTTTGATTTATTATACTTTTACAGTATTCTCCCGATGTGATATTCACTATGTGATGAGATATTTAGTGGGGAGGATTGGATGTGGTATGAGCCTAGGATAGCTAATCCTTTGATGTATGAGCCAAGGATAGCTAATTTGGTGTGAGTGGGGAGGCCCTAGAGATTGCGCATCAATTGATACCTATGATTGAGAGATGTATTGGGGTATGTATGAGTGTTTATGGGATGGAACTGGAGATGAAAGTTCAGGATAAAGTTGGGATTACAAAATGATGTGATTCTAAGTGTCGAGATTCTCACTAATGAATTTTTTAATGGTTGATGGTTAGGTATCATTTTTATCTTCATTCCTTTCCTAACTCATGAGGTTTTTGGGTGTGCTTAGTTTCATTTTTCCCTTAGTTTTAACATAAGATGGTTTTCCAAGAGCACTTGGTTTATGGAATCATTCTTATAATGAATAAATGATTCTTAACCCATAGGGATTCCAATTAGGGAAGAAAAATGTTTAAAAAATTTTAATCCTGAAACCTCATGGACTTAGTTTGGATTATCCCAGGTGGGCATGGGATTTACCCATGTGATTAGTGGAATGTAATGTGTAATAATGTTAATGGTTAATTTAATGTATTATAAGTTAATTAATGGAAGGAAATGATAAAAATGGAATAATTAATTAATGTATCTATTTATGATGTTTATTTTCTTATAGTTTTTTTGGTTTTGGCAGTGGTAGTCAATAATTGAAGTGAAGTTAGATTTAATTGAGTATAACACTAGGTTATTCACATAGTGTTCTTATGAGTTATAACATATAATTAATATTTTATTCTTTCTTATGATACTACACCCATGATGGCCAGGGTGACAGAAACCTGGTGAACTACGAGGAAGTATTTCCCCCACATCCTAATGGGAGGATAGATTGCTGACTACCCCCATGGTCCCCACTCTCTTTGTTGTTAGATACTTGTGTTGGTATGCATGACAGTTAGTTTTCTACGATTTGTGTGGAGAGGGATATGATGTCTTGTGCTTATTTCAAACACATATATTACAATATAAAGTAAAAAAAAATTATTATTGTAGGTATGAAGTGTATAGGATACGATGGATTGTGGAACCATACAAGATTAGGGAGACATTCACCCCTTGGACTCTGGGAGGGTGTTTCCCTAATGTCCTTATGGAATTATGGATGTAAGAAAACCCCTTCTGGCCTTTCTCTCTTCTCTAGGTAGATACTTAGGTTGGTATACACGATAGTGTTTTTCCATGGATGTGTGTAGAGGGAAATTATGGATTGTGGTTATTTCAAAAACATTTGTTACCAGATACAATATCCAATGGATTTATAAGAAATGACTTGTATAAGCTGGGATGAATTTCTATACCTTACATGGTTTATGGGTTGTAATGGCATGAGGTATAATAATAAATGTATGATACATGTCAAATGGGATATAGAGGATCTTAGAAAAGAATTGGTTACTATATATGGATATGTGATACTAGATTATTTGATGATGTTATGCATGTGGTGGGTGGGGTGACTCCTTTCCGAGGTGTCTTCGAGCTGGCTTATTTTGGGTAGAGATGGATCCAGACATGCAATGTTGGGCTAGAGCTACAAACAAGTGTGGAAGTGGTATCGAGGTACCCGTGATGTTTCATTATTATATAATAATCCATCTTGAATGAAATACATGCTGGGAGTTATCCATGGTGTGGCTAGAAATATATTATACTTGTTTAGGTGATGACTTAGATTAAATATTGTTTACCGTGAATTAGCATGATTTGTTTGATTTTTTCACAAGATTTTTTAGGAAGGAACCCAATAAAAATACTTTTATTCCCACTATACATAGATATAAAATATTTTTTATTTTAGTAATATTAGGTTAGGTATCGGGATGGATATTAATATCTCGTGGTTTTCTTGGTGTGGGTTGGGCTTCTTGGTCATTGTCTCATTTACCAATGGTTCCTTGAAATATTTCTTTCTGTTGTTAAATTATAGGAGGGAATTATATGTTTTCACATGGGATATATATAAATATATATGTGAGAGGGGTTTAACTATTTTATCTGTCTTATCTCCCTATTTACCATGTTCAATTGGAGGTAATTCCTCTAATATGTATTGTATTTTTACCATCGATGCTAATCACCAAATCGGGGAATACTGTAGGTGGGAGTCGAGCTGTCACAATCTCCCTTCCCTCATTATTGGCCTAGGAGGGGTACACATCGGGGGAAGGGGGACATAATAGAGTGATATCATGGGATATTGTTGAGGGATATTATGGAATATGGAGGTAGGCACATTAATGTTTCATAAGTAAGTAGGTAAATGATGCCAGCTATGTTTAGCCAGCGATGTACAAATGGGAGAGTGGTTGAGACATAGATAATTTTGTATCTCTATGATCTGATGCACGAACCATTAATTTTATTGAGAAAAAAAATTATGGGATACTAGTTGTATTGTAGATACATAGGAAAGGATCATGAATCACACTTCTTATCACATGTGTTTGAAATGAGTAGACATTGGGATAGGTTAAATCATTAACAAGCTAATAAAAAAATTGTTAGTTAATGTTAAGTATTACATATTATTGTTTTATTAACTCTAGAAGTTTGATCTTTTTACAGGCCTTGATCTAGGTTTATTTCCTTATCTAGTTTATGTCGATGATTTTCAGTATGATGTTCTAGTAGATCTTCACAGACTGATGGTAAATGATGAAAACACTTGTACATTAACCAACAAAGAGTTTCAATGATATTGTTTTAGAATAATGATGATATATTTAATATTAATTCATATAATACTGGTTTGAGGAGGTAGAGATAACTATTAGATTTATCCTTTCTTAGAGAGAGCATGTAACACCCAAGAATTTTATGAGAAATATTTTGTTTTTATGTTATATACAACATCAAAGAAATATTTCACTACACACAACACTAGCTTGGATTTCATTACACGCAATCGCGACCTTCCTCGATAGCTTGCGTTGTATGCAATACTGAGTTTCACTAAACAACGATATACTATTAAAATATTATTAAAACTAGCCGTTATGAATAGTAATACCCACTTTTTTAAATTTTGTAAATTTTATTTTTCAAAATGGACTTCATTTTTGGATTCAGAATATCGAATTTATCCTAGGGTGAAATTTTGGTATTTTTTTGATAACTTTCAATTTTTGATGAATAGTGAAAACAGTAGGTTACTATTTAAAAACCGAATTTTTATTTAAATAATTATTTATTTTATTTAAATTTATTTTAGGTCAAAATTGATACATAATACCTATATATGTTAAATGCAAATCATTGAAATAATTTTACAATAATTTTAGATATATAAAAAATTTATTGAACTTTTCACCACCTTTTACCCACCTCCTAGAAGAATTTCTAAATTCACATAAAACATAATTTTATCGCTTATAAGAGTGGAATTTCGAAAATCCGAGAGACATAGTCAATATCAAGGATTAAATGCGGTTCAATGAGATGAAAATAATTTTTGGTGAATAGTAACTTTTTTCTTTTTTTTCCACGGTTAAAAGTAAATAGGGTAATTAAGGGTAAAAATGTTATTATTATTATCCTAACACAAGTCCTAATTCTATTTTATAAGTGTAATTAGACCAAAATAAACCTCAGGAATAAAATATGACCATTTGGGTCCACTTGGATTAGATTAGGACATTTATTATTAATTCATTTAAAGAAGGGTTAAAATAGTTAAAATCAATGTTTAATAACTAAATCATTTTAATATAGGGTTATACATAAGATAAATTAGACTATAAATATTCATCAGAAAGATAAGAATATTTCTTACATAATGGTATTTTATTTATAATTTTTAGACATTAAATAATTTAATTTATTTATGACACAATGATGATGCACTAATTATCTTATTAACGAAATATTGACATAATTGATGTTATAAATACCCAAATAAATGTAATTTGAGTCTTTTTATGAATTAAACTAATTTTATAGGTTAATATGCCATGATATTATTGATTTAATTAACTTTTTATAAACTAATAACTCTTTTATTAGTTTCACAAAAATAAATTACAAAATAGTGTCAGAATTGACATAAAATAGTTTTTAAAACAAATATTATATTATTAAATGTTATTTTGTTCTTAAAAATATAAGTTTCATCCAAATGACATATATAAGGTTATATATATTAATAATAAACAACTTGGGGTTTGTTTGTCTTGTTATATTAAGTTTATTAACCTTATAGTGTAAGAAAACAAGAAAACACGGTAAAAGTTAAATTATTTAACTTAAAGTTAAATCTAAATGATAAGGTTAAAATAGAAACCTAAACATGTCTATATTCTATTTTAGGAGAGGATTTCGACCCATACCCACCTTATCTTCGTAATAAACCTATTTTTAGCTATTAAAACCCGAATATGACATTATAATAAAATAATATTTTTAGTTTTTCCAAAGGTTCCCCTCTCCTCCCTTATAAAAGGGCACCTCCTCCCTCTCTTCCTAACACCACATTGAGCCTTCACGCTCGTCCAAACCCTGCCAAATTCTCTTCTACACTTCCCTAGAAACATACTAGAGGTCATGGTCTTCTTTAAAATCCAATATTAGTTCCCTAAGAGGAGGTTTCAAAGAGGCGCTTCAAAGAAGATGTAATGTCAGTTACCTATTCTTTCAAATTTATTTCTTCTTCCACTTATTCTTATTTAGTTGTTTCATTATGAAGTAATAACATAAGTATCACTAATACACTTATATTTTATTATAATTATGAAACAACCATATTTCACCATCTATCCATCCTAAGAAAAATGAAATCACCGCGCGTGCGTATGTACGGAATACCGTCTCCACGCCGTGGTGTAATCTATTTTCCACCACCACCTTACATGGACGGGTATAATGGTGAAATTAATGAATATATATGATTATTGTAAAGTGATATTGATTCTTTAATATTATACATACACTTCAATATAATTCCATGATCATGGGAATGATATCATCGCTCGTGCGTACATATGGAATACCGTCTCCACGACGCGATGAGATTCACTCTCCATGATAAACATTAAAGAATGATTATAAAGAATATATAATAAGTAATCATGAAATATATGACATAATAATTCTACTGGATTTATGTATATATATATTTATTTCATCTACTTAATTCCATTCAATTCAATAAGGAAACGAAAACAACGTTCATGCGTACGTACGACCTACCGTCTCCATGAATGGGGTATTTCATTCCATTTATCAATCCATTATATATATGTATATTCTGAATATATATTATATATAAATCTTGTTTTACATTCTATATGTATCTATTCATGATCTATGTAAACATACAAATAATTACAAGTTAAAACACGAACGACAAATGAAAAGATTTTACCCAAAACGCTACTTTAACATGAATTTACAAAAGAACGGGTAATATAAAGTCATAAGTGAATGATATATGATATAATAACAATGAATATTATTCTTTAATAAGTCAGTGACGTTATTTAAATCATTATATAGGAGGTTTGGATACGTACAAAGCATATCAGACCTAAGGTAAGGGAAAATATCACAATCTCATTTTTATCCGAGATTGTTTATACTTTGTTATTTACTAGGGTGTATTTTATCATCCACATCCATGTTTCCTCAATATGTAATATTATTTCCATCCACCTAAAATTTTTTAAATCCATTTTTACCCCTCGGTGAGTTTTTAGATAAAGATATGAAAGGAATCTTTTGGCATTTTTCGTACGAGGTACTTTTTGACTTTTCCGACAAAAGTACGTGAAGAATGTTTTTTTAACTTATATGACATGAATGGATTTTTAAAACATTATTTCCTAGAAGATTCATTTACAAGTTTTCATGTTTATTTTTAATCAACTTCTTTTAGTTTAAAATTTAATGACATGTTAAGAAAGGAAATTTTTTTTTAGGTAGAAAACATATTTTCCTCAAGAATGGAGTTCATGTGTTTTTCCAAACTTATTTTCCATCTAAGATCATATAGGGTTCTGTTTCTATCCGTATTATTACATTGATTTTATTATGTTGTTATGGAAATATTTTTATGAATTCTTTTATCTTATATGAATTGTTTTATGATGTCACGATGTTTAAGAATCCCATTTTTATTACATGGGTTACGCAATGATGTATGATTTATGATTTTGTGGCACACATTAGAATGGTATCATTATGAGATGGGTGGGACCTATATCTCCCTCCAATGCATTGGGTAAAAATTTATATCTCATGAGATAGACATGTATGGAACGACAGGTTAATCTGGTTCAGTGAAACAAGACTGAAATGAGGAGTGAACTCAGTTCAGAAATGGACTTTGTCCGCTAAGATAGTCTTGGAAATGAGTCTTGAATACTAAGAAATGCTTCTCTCTGATTATGTGTGTTTGACACAAAGTTTCATGTTTTAAGTTATGATTATTTGGATTATACTTCACTTCTATTATTCGTCCCATGTTATGAAATTATGATCTCTTTTGCAGGTTAATATTTCCAAAATGTTATGTTCTTATGAATATGAGGTGATTGATATTTCTTTTGTTTACCCATACTGAGAATTTGAGCTCATCATTTTTATGTTTTATTTTTCCCTCAGATTAAAAGAAAGGTTTTAGGTAAGTAAACAAAAATTGGAAGATCTTTATGGGAGATGTTGAAGATATTTCACCATGATTAGAAGATTATGCTCCATGTTTCCAAAGATACTAAACTATTACGGTCCTTGTGTGTCTGTTTTTGTTATGTATTAAGTATTCTAAAAAAGTAATGTAATATCTATGTATGTGAAGCTTTGGGTCTCTACAATTGGTATCAGAGGAAAGGTATATTCATCCTTTGGAAACTAGCATGTGAAATCCTTAGTAAGAAACCTAAAGATATGCTTAAGCATAGAACACAATATTAGTGTTTTAAAAATGGCCATGAACAACCTATGATAAGACCTTAAGTGTGAAATTTTTTTCTTGATTATGTGGTTTTCCTTTTATAATTAGTGTTTCTCACACTATTCTTCTTGGTTTTAGTCAATGGATGGAACCCGAAAGACCCATGTTAATGCGGAATGCGACGGGCAATGAAATGATTGCCCTCATGAGCAACCAAACGTTATGGGAGTTGGAATGCAAAATCTTGTAGCCATGCTCACACAAATTTCTCAAGCTATGAATCATGTAGGACTTCCAAACGATCAAAGGAAGGAGCAACATTCTGTTGAATCTTTTATGAGGCAGCGTACACCCTCATTCAGTGGGTTTACTGATCCATTAGTGGCTGAACAATGGATCAGTACCACTGAAAAGATATTTTTAGTTCTTCAATGTTCTGAACATGATAAAGTCATATTAGCAGTGTATCGTTTGGAAGGAGATGCTGATCAATGGTGGAATCTTATTAAGAATAGGAGGAAAAGGGATGAAATCGAGTCCATGGAATGAGACGAGTTCAAGAACTTATTTTTCAATAGTAATTCCCTCGTATTCTTCGAACAAAGATGAAGGAGTTTCTTGAACTGAAGAAAAAGGATGATGATTCTATTGGTACCTGTAAAGAAAATTTTAAAAGTCTTGCAAGGTATGCTTCTGGTATCATTATCCAACCTGAGAGTAAGATCGATCGATTCATTAGTGGCTTAAAACCAAGTATTCAAAGGGCATTATCCATAAGGGACTTCAATAGCTACAAGGAAATCGTTCGATGTGATCTCAAAGTTGAGATGGAGATTAGAGTTACCCATCACTCATATGGGTTTGATAAGAAGAGGAAAATGGATTTCAAAGGAAAATCTAAAGACCACACTGAAAAGAAGATGATTTTTTCCTTATGCTCAAAGTGTTGAAAGAAACATGGAGGGATTTTTCTTAAAGGGACAAGTAAATGTTTCAAATGTGGAAAGGAAGGTCATTGGGCATTTGAATGCCACAATGATTGGAAGAAGATATCTAGTGATGCGGACAAAGAAAAGGCTACACAGAGTGGACATCCTACACTTCAATGTTACAAGTGCAAGGAAATGGGGCATTATGCCAATCAGTGCCCTAATTTAAGGGTTGCTGATGATGATTGACGTCAACAAACTCTTAAGGCTAAAGAAAAAGGAAAGTCACATGCAATTTCTATCAGCGATGTGGAGTATGATAACGAAGTGGTGAAAGGTACACTTACCATCCACTCTAAAGTAGAAAATGTTTTTTTGTGATTCTGGATCCACCCACTCTTTTATTTCTAAAGAATTTTCTAAGGGTATCGCCATATTACCTCAAAAATTAGATGTTGAGTTAGCTGTGGCACCCCCTAATGGAACAACAGTCGCATCAGAAGTTTATAATTCTTCTCCGATTGATGTTTGTGGGAAAGTGCTTCCTGCAAATCTTGTGATCCTTCCTATAGTGGAATTTGATGTGATTCATGGCATGGATTGACATTCTTTATATGGAACTCATATCAAATTCCAAAGAAGAGAAGTCACATTTCATATTCCAGATCAATCTATGATTGTCTATCGATGCAAGGATGAACATAACCTTCCAGTTGAAATTTATTCCATCTTATGGGTCTTGATTCCCCTAAATGAAGGTTATTTATCTCAAATGGTTGGTGAGAAACTCACGATTAAGAATATGACCATTGTACGAGAGTTTGACGATGTCTTTCCGGAGGAATTGCTGGGTCTTCTACCAAATCGTGAAGTAGTGTTTTCAATATAACTTGTATCGGGTGCTATTCCTATTTCAAAGACACCTTATAGAATGGCCCCAATTGAGTTGAAGGAATTGAAGAAGTGACTCCAAGATAATCTTGATAAGGTATTCATACGCCCTAGTGCATCACCTTGGGGAGCACCTGTTCGGTTTGTTAAGAAGAAAGATGGATCAATGAGACTCTGAATTGATTATCGAGAACTTAACAAGATCACTATCAAGAACAAATATCCTCTCCCGCACATTAATGAATTATTTTACCAACTACGCGGAGCTCAATACTTTTCCAAGATTGGTCTTCGTTCAGGGTATCATCAATTAAGGGTCAAAAGGGAAGATATACCAAAGATGGATTTCCATAGATGTTATGGACACTATGAATTTCTAGTGATGCCATTTGGTCTTACTAATGCCCCTACTGTCTTCATGGATCTGATGAATAGAGTCTTTAGAGACTATCTTAATCAGTTTGTGGTAGTCTTTATAGAGGTTATTCTTGTCTATTCAAAGAGCACGGAAGAACATGATGATCAATTGAGAATTATATTAAAGACCTTGAGAAAGGAGAAGCTTTATGCCAAATTTACCAAGTGTGAATTTTGGCTTAAAAAAGTTGCATTTTTGGGTCACATAATCTCAATAGAGGGGATATCTATGGATCCAGCAAAAATAGAGGTTATTGAAAGATGGTCGAGACCAACAACAGTAACTGTGATCCAATGTTTTCTTGGTTGGGCTGGTTATTATTGACGTTTTGTGAATGATTTTTCACGATAATCTAATCCACTCACCAAGTTGACTCGGAAAGGATTTAATTTTTTTTGGATGGAGGAATGTGAAGAAAATTTCAAGGAGTTGAAAAGAAGGTTATCCAGTGCACCTGTGCTCACACTGCTTTGTAGTGGAGAAAGGTTTGGGATCTACAGTGATGTATCCAAGAAGGGGTTGGGGTGTGTTCTTATGCAAAATGATATGGTGATAGCTTATTCCTCATGACAGTTGAAAATCCATGAGAAAAATTACCCAACTCATGATTTGGAGTTAGCTACGGTAATATTTGCATTAAAGATTTGGAGGCATTATCTTTATAGAGAAAGGTGTGACATTTATACTGATTATAAAAGTTTAAATTATATTTTCACACAAATAGTGCTGAATATGCGCCAAAGAAGATGGTTGGAGCTGATTAAGGATTACGACTGCTCAATTAATTACCACCCTGGGAAAGCAAACAAGGTGGTAGATGCATTAAGTCGACGAGACCATGCTAGCTTATCCATGATGAGGATCACAAAAGATCCAATATTTATGGATTTACAAAGGATGGATCTTGGAATTATAATGGAAGGGGAAACTCATATCTTTCTCAAATGAATGTTCAACCATCTATACATGTGAAGATTAAAGAGGCACAGAAAGAAGATGTAGAGTTACAAAAGAAGGTGAGAAATGTTCCTGAATTGAACCTTGATTGTGATGGGATAATAAAATTCCGGAATCGGGTTTGTGATCCTACAATCCCAGAATTAAAGAAGGAGCTGCTGGATGAGGCTCATAGTTCTTCATTCTCTATTCATCATTGAAGCACGAAGATGTATAGGGACCTGAAAGAGTACTTCTGGTGGGATAGCATGAAAAGAGATGTTCCTGAATATGTCTCTCGATGTGTGGTTTGTCAGCAAGTTAAAGCTGAGAGACAGAAGTCTAAGGGGATGTTACAACCATTACCCATACCTGAATGGAAATGGGAAAACAACACTCTGCACTTTTTCACTGGACATCCTAAAACATCCAAGTGCAATAATGCTATCTAGCACATAGTTTATCTTCTTTCAAAGTCGGCACACTTCATTGCTATTAGGGAAGATTTCTCTCTGGATCAGCTTGCCAGGATATATGTAAAGGAAGTGGTAAGATTTCAAGGAGTACCACTTTCTATTATATCTGATCGGCATCCGAGGTTTACCTCAATGTTTTGGCGATGTCTTCAGCATAATCTGGATACAGAGTTGATTTTCACCACTACTTATTATCCTTAGACAAACGGTCAGTCTGAGAGGACAATTCAAACTCTAGAAGATATGTTGAGAGCTTGCTCTATGGATTTCAAAGGTGGTTGGGATCATCATCTACCTTTGGTTGAATTTTCATATAATAATAGCTTTCACTCCAATATTCAGATGGCTCCTTATGAAGCACTCTATGGAAATAAATTAAGGACTCTAACTTGATGGGATGAAGTTGGGGAAAGAATGCTATTAGGACCTGATCTTGTTGATGTGATGGCAGAAAAGTTTAGATCTATTCAACAACACATAAGATCAACTCAGAGTCGACAAAAAAGTTATGCCGACAACCGAAGGAAAGACCTAGAGTTTGAAGTGGGTGATAAAGTGTTCTTATGAATATCTCCTTGGAAGAGAGTAATGAGATTTGGAAAGAAGGGAAAGCTGAGCCCTAGATATATCGGTCCTTTCAAAATACTGGATCATGTTGGGAAGGTAGCTTACCAATTTACGCTTACACCGAATCTCTCCCAAGTTTACGATGTCTTCCATGTATCTCTCCTAATAAAGTACATACCTGATCCTTCACATGTACTCATCTCAGAATTTGTACCACTGGAACAAGATCTTTTTTATGAAGAATAGCCGATAGAGATTCTGGATCGTTGCGAAAAAGTCCTACGGAACAAGACCACTCTCTTGGTGAAAGTTTTAAAGAGGAACCACCAATTAGAAGAAGCTACATGGGAGCTTGAGGATATTATGAGGGAGAGGTATCCTCATCTGTTTGTTACAAAGTGAAGAATTTCGAGGGTGAAATTCATTTTAAGGGGGGGTAGAATGTAACACCTGAGACTTTTATGAGAAATATTTTGTTTTTATGTTATATACATCATCAAAGGAATCTTTCACCACACCCAACACTAGCTTGTCTTGCTTTACACACAATCACCACCTTCCTTGATAGCTTGTGTCGTACGCAATACCGAGTTTCACTAAACAACGATATGCTATTAAAATATTATTAAAACTAGCCATTATGAATAGCAATACACACTTTTTGAAATTTTGTAAATTTTATTTTTCAAAATGGACTTCATTTTTAGATTCAGAATATCGAAATTAGCCTAGGGTGAAATTTTGGTATTTTTCTGAAAACTTTCAATTTTTGATGAATAGTGAAAACACTAGGTTACTATTTAAAAACCGTCTTTTTATTTAAATAATTATTTATTTTATTTAAATTTATTTTAGGTCAAAATTGATACATAATACCTATATAATTTCAATGAAATTCATTGAAGTAATTTTATAATAATTTTAGATACATAAAAATTTTATTGAACTTTTCACCGTCTTTTACCAACCTCCTAGGAGAATTTCCAAATTCACATTAAACATAATTTTACTGCTTCTGTGAGTGGAATTTCAAAAATCCGAGAGACACGGTAAATATCAAGGACAAAAATTCGGTTCAATGAGATGAAAATAATTTTTGGTGACTAGTAAGTTTTTACTTTTTTTACCACGGTTAAAAGTAAATAGGGTAATTAAGGGTAAAAATTTTATTATTATTACCCTAACACATGTCCTAATTTTATTGGATAAGTGTAATTCGACCAAAAACAACCTTAGGAATAAAATATTACCATTTAGGCCCCCTTGGATTAGATTAGGACATTTATTATTAATTCATTTATAGACGGGTTAAAATAGTTAAAATCAATGTTTAATAACTAAATCATTTTTAATATATGGTTATACATAAGATAAATTAGACTATAAATATTCATTAGAAAGCTAAAAATATTTTTACATAATGGTATTTTATTTATAATTTTTAGACATTAAATAATTTAATTTATTTGTGACACAAAGATGATGCAGTAATTATCTTATTAATGAAATATTGACATAATTGATGTTATAAATACCCAAATAAATCTAATTTGAGACTTTTTATGAATTACACTAATTTTTTAGGTTACCATGACATGTTTTTATTGATTTAATTAACTTTTTTAGAACTAATAATTCTGTTATTAGTTTAACAAAAATCAATTACCAAATAGTGTCAAAATTGACATAAAATAGTTATTAAAACAAATATTTTATTATTATTTGTTATTTTATTCGTAAAAATCTAAGGTTTATCCAAATGAAATAGATAAGATTATATATATTAATAATAAACAACTTGGGGTTCTTTTGTCTTGTTATAGTAAGTTTATTAACCTTATAGTGTAAGAAAACAAGAAGACACAGTAAAAGTTAAATTATTTAACTTAAAGTTAAATCTAAATGATAAGGTTAAAATAGAAACCTAAACTTATCCAAATTCTATTGGATGATAGGATTTCGACCCATACCCACCTTAGATTCGAAATAAATCAATTTGGAGCTATTAAAAACTGAATATGACTTTATAATAAAATAATATTTTTAGTTTTTTCAAAGGTGCCCCTCTCCTCCCTTATAAAAGGGAACCTCCTCCCTCTCTTCCTCACACCACTTTGAGCCTATAGATCAGAAAAACCCTTCCAAATTCTCATCTCCACTTCCATAGAAACATCTTAGAGGGCCTGGTCTTCTTCAAAGACCTATTTTAGTGCCCTAAGAGGAGGTCTCAAAGAGGCGCTTTAAAGAAGAGGTAATGTCCGTTACCTATTCTTTCAACTTTATTTCTTCTTCCACTTCTTCTTCATTAGTTGTTTCATTATGAATTAATAACATCAGTATCACTAATATACTGATATGTTATTATAATTATGTAACAACCATATTTCACAATCTATCCATCCTACGAAAAATGAAATCACCGCGCATGCGTACGTATGGAATACCGTCTCCATGTTGTGGTGTAATCTATTTTCCACCACCACCTTACTTGGATGGGTATAATCGTGAAAGTAATGAATATATATGATTATTGTAAAGTGATATTGATTCTGTAATATTATATATACACTTTAATACAATTCCAAGATCATGGGAATGATATCATTGCTCGTGCGTACATACGGAATACCGTCTCCACAACGCGATGAGATTCACTCTCCATGATAACCATTCAAGAATGATTATAAAGTATATATAATAAGTAATCATGAAATATATGACATAATAATGCTACTAGATTTATGTATATATATATATATATTTATTTATTCAATCTACTTAATTCCATTCAATTCAATAAGGAAACGAAAACAGCATTCATGCGTACGTACGACCTACCGTCTCTATGAACGGTGTATTTATTTCCATTTATAGATCCATTATATATATTTATATTATGAATATATATTACATATAAATCATTTTTTAAATTCTCTATGTATGTAATCATGATCTATGTAATCATATGAATAATTACAAGTTAAAACACGAATGACAAATGAAACGATTTTACCCAAAACGCTACTTTAACATTAATTTACAAAATAACGGGTAATATAAAGTCATAAGTGAACCATATATTATATAATAAAAATTAATATGATTCTGTAATAAGTCAATGACATTAGTTAAATAATTATACCGGAGTTTTGGATACGTACAAAGCATATCAGACCTAAGGTAAGGGAAAATATCACAATCTCATTTTTATCTGAGATTGTTTATACTTGGGTATTTACTGGGGTGTATTTTACTATCCACATTCATGTTTCCTCAATATTTAATATTATTTTCATCCACCTACAATTTTTTAAATCCAATTTTACCCTTCTCTGAGTTTTTAGAAAAAGATATGAAAGGAATATTTTGTCGTTTTTCGTACAAGGTACTTTCTGACTTTTCCGAAAAAAGCACGAAGAATGTTTTTTTAACTTATACATCATGAATGGATTTTTAAAACATTATTTCCATGAATCTTACTTTACAAGTTTTCATCTTTATTTTTAATCAACTTATTTTATTTTAAAATTGTATGATGTGTTAAGAAATGAAAATGTTTTTCAAGTAGAAAGGATATTTTCCTCCAGAATGGAGTTCAAGTGTTTTATCAATATTATTTTACATATAAGATAATATTGGGTTCTGTTTATATCCCTATTATTACATTTATTTGATTATGTTGTGATGGAATTATTTTTATGAATTCCTTTATCTTATAAGAATTTTTTTATGATGTCACGATGTTTAAGAATCCCATTTTTATTACATGGGTTATGCAATGTTGTATGATTTATGATTTTGTGGCACACATAAGAATGGTATCATTATGAGATGGGTGGGACCTATATCTCCCTCTAATTAATTGGGTAAAGATTTATATCTCATGAGATAGACAAGGCTGGAACGACAGGTTAATCTGGTTCAGTGAAACAGGACTGAAACGAGGAGTGAACTCGGTTCCGAAATGGACTTTGTCCCGTAAGATAGTTTTGGCAATGAGTATTAACTACTGAGAAATAATTCTCTATGATTATGTGTGTATGACACAAAGTTTCATGTATTAAGTTATGATTATTGGGATTTCATTTCACAACTATGATTTATCCCATGATATGAAATTACGATCTCTTTTGTAGGTTAAGATTTCCAAAATGTTATGTTCTTATGAATATGATGGGATTGATATTTCATTTGTTTACCCTTACTGAGCATTTGAGCTCACCCTTTTGTATGTTTTCTTTCCCCTAATCAGGAACAAAATTATTAAGTAGGATATGCCAAAAAGGGACTCTAGTTATGATGAAATAAATGGGAGACAATGTAGATGATTTATGAACCAGTTGTTTATGTTTCCAAGTTTCTAAAGACACTATACCTATACAGTCCTTTCATGGTTTTGTTATATGTTGTAATATGTATGCTTAAATTTTGATGTAATAACCATGTATGTAATGTATGGTTTGTTATAGAGCACTAGGAATCATTAGTTGGGACGATGCATCGTAGAGTAAAAGGGTAGTGGTGGTTATTGTTCCTCGATGATCATTAGGAGGAATAATTCATGGGTGGGATGTTCGAAGACCAATTCTGAGAAGAGTTACTTTCTTTGACTGCGAAGGTAGCCAGTCACCTACAGCTAGTCACCCTTATATAAGGGAGTTATATAAAGTAAGATTTCATGATACATTTGAGGACAATTCTGCAATATGATTTAGGCCTATTTTTGGTTGAATATGCTACATAGTGGAATTTGGAGGAGTCTTTAAATATATAGATCCAACACCAAGTCAAAATCATCATGAAGAATACATGTCTAGTGGTTTTGGTGAGAGTATAGTTTATTGATAGGGCACTCTCTAGAACCATATTGTCACAAGAGGGTATTCGTCTAGATTCCTCAAAAATTAGAGTTGTTCTCAGGGTTCCTAGTTTTCAAGACATAAAAGCTTTTGGTCAGTCATGGATTTGACCAATACATCATCATATTGTTTCTTTGAGGGAGGTAGACCCCATAAGTATTACAATGGATTAGATGCATATTTTTCTTAAGGTTTTTGAGTTCATTAGAAGTGAGAGTGACCAACCTTTCTAAGAGGTCAATGTGTTACAAGTGTTCCACTTCAGGTTCCTCCATTGAGGAACTTTTATTAGAGGAAGAAATATAAGGGTTACCCTATTTGGGATTAAAAGAGAGTATATAGGGATTCAAGTGTGTATCACTTTGATCCTACTCCTCCTTAGATAGAAGAGGATAATCATATAGGAGATCTTTAGCAGGGTCAGAGAGGTTGTGGAGTAGGTCATGGTCAGATTAATGCATTTGTGTTTCTAGCATCAGGTGATCCAGATATCATTTTAGGTAGCATTTTATTTTTTCTACATGGTTTAATTCATTGTTTGAATAATGATAAATGAACTCCTTTATATCACATACCCTCATCCATGATTTGGGAGTTGAGGTAGAGAGGCTTCGTATTCCCATGAAATTAACTTCTCCAGTTAGATGTTAAGCATAATATTATGAAGTATGTAGAAAATTTACACTAGTGGTGGGTTATCAACACTCTTGGGATGATTTATTATGTGTATTAATTTATCCATATGAAATCTTCTTCAACATGTATTGGTTTTATTTGGAGTAAGATATCATGTATTTATTTTGGAGAAATGTTGTATAATGTGATTATGATAGAGAGATAGTTGTGTTTTTTGGAGAGCGATACCCTTATATGGGTTTGAAGAATGTTACATACAAGTCTTCCTTGATTGATATGTTGATTATAAAATTATTGGAGGTCCAGAAATAGGTGCTCCCAAGGGTTATTGAAAATTACATTGATGTTTTTTTAGAGGAGGTTATAGCATTAACCCATCAACGGGATGTCAAATTTGGGATCAAGTTACATCTGGGAGACTCTCCTATATAGATATATCCAAATAAGATGGAGCCTTATAAGTTGATGGAGCTACGAGTATAGACTGATGATTTGTTACAACTAGGATTGTTTAATCCGAATATGTCACCTTCGAGTGAACTAGTTTTTTATGAAGAAGAATTATGGTAGTTTGCTACTTTGTGTCGATTGCCAGTTCTGGAACCAATTGACAGTGAATAACCACTATCATCTTTCATGGATTAATTATGTACTAAATCATATGAAGGTTTGAAGTGGGTTATCAAATATTGATTTTCGGCCAGGATATCATTATATACAGGTGAACGATGAGTATATTTATAAGAGTTCTTTTCATTATTTTCCTGGGAAATACGATTTCATTATGGTATTTTTGGTTGTCAATAATTTTCCATCCATGTTCATGGGGTTGATAAACTATGTTTTTATAGATTTCATTGATAACATAATGGTGGTTTTCATCGATGAAATCCTTGTGTACATCGTGTCTGAGGAGGAACATGTAAAGCATCTGCATGCTATTTTAGTTGTTCATCATCATGAGAAGTTATTCTGAAGTTGTCAAATTGTGTGTTATAGGACCATGAAGTCTGTTTTAGGGATAATTTTAGGTCTTAATATGGATTAGTTTTTTATCCTTCAATGATAGAGGCATTTTTTTCATGTGATTCCCAAAAGATAGTGGAAGATGTGAAATTTTTCCTTGGTTTTTATGTATTTTACAAGATGATCATAGTAGATTTATCTTGGGTTACAACTCCTATAACAATTTTGGCTCAGAAAAATTAGGCATTCTTGTGGACTGACAAATTTCAGTTTGATTTTGAGTACTTGGAGGAGATATTGGTAAGAGCGACAGTTCTTTCATTTTCTTATTAAAGGAGTAAAATTTTAGGTTTTTGTATCACACTTTTAATGTCATCATGGGTTGTGTTCTGATGCATCAAATATCATTTTTTTAATATAGGTCTCATTAGTTACATCCCTATGAGTATAGATATTTCACCCATGATCTTGATTAATAAGAAGTTGTGTTTTACATGATGTTGTGGTGAAATTACATCATCGGTTGGTGTTTTGTGGTCTTTACCAATCAAAATAGACTGAGTTATGTCTTCTCCCATTACTACTTGAACTTTACTCATCATTAGTGGGTGTAATTGTTGTAGTTTTTTGACTTAATTATTTTTTAGATGCTATGAAATGGAAATTTTATTGTCCTTAAACCTAGAATGAAGTTTCATAGTGACACTATGTGTGAATATGAATATTCTTAGAGAGTAATAGTATAACTCTTATCAATGCATCTATAGGTGGAAGAGGTTGGAGGAAGGGTGTAACGTCCCGGACCCGGGTGCCACACAACGGGTGCCCTGAGCACAGTTCGCCACGTGACCTCAAGCACATTTCACCAAATGGCAGAGGCTGCCGACTAGCAGTGAGGGCCCAGGTCTGATAGTGGGGAAACTATGACCTCATTTGTTAAAGTGTAGCACAGTGAAATTTAAATAAAACTTACAACAAACGGAGGAAGCAGTAAACCATACACAACTAAAATAATCAACAGTAGTGGATATAACCAACATTGTATAATAATGATGCTACATGTCTCAAGTTCTATGAAAATAGCCAGAACATATTATACATCAATACAGTACAACAGAAAGTAGAGTACATCAAAGCAAGGAAAACAGCTGGCTGCGGCATCGCGAGTCTAGGCTCCATCCCATGCCCTCCTACTCCACTGCAACAGTCAAATACCTCTATAGGGACTCTTGCACCTATCCACACCTGTAGAAACATAATCTTTTTGGGCCGAAAAGCATGACCCAAATAGGGTGTGAGAAATATATCTCAGTAGGCACCCACCAAAGGGACGTGCCCAACTACGTGTAAGCATGAAACAACAGTGTGCAGTAGTAAAATTCAATAATGTAAGTAGTACTCAAAAGTTACTAATTACCGGTTATATTTCCATTTTGTTATCCATTTAATCCATTTAAATATTAAAAATCACCATAGTGCATTTCTAAGTAAACAATCCATGTCCTCAGATAAGAAAACCCCGACCCTCAGGTAAGGATTATATAACACAAGAATCCGCCCACAGGCATAACATAATTTTCCCTCAAGCGTAGGTAGTGTCGCCCTCAGGCACAAAGTCTATTGCCCTCTGGCACGGAAGAAGTTTCCCTCAGGCCGAAATAACTACAGCCCTCAGGCTAAATAGTGCAGTGCCCACAGGCTAATCTCAACAACGCCCCCAGGCTAAACAGGTAACTAGGCCATGGAAAGAATGTCAAAATGTAGTAAACATGAAATTCCTCTCAAGGAAATTCTATAACTACTACATTAAAGGCATACCCTCGGGTATCCTGGCTAAACGGATAAACAGAGAAACACACCCCTGGGGTGGTTCTGGATCCAAACAATGATCCCATCCAGCAATTGATTATCACAATTTAATCACCTATGAAAATCTAGGAATTAAGTATAGCAATGGACTCATCCACACGACACCCCAACATGGGTTCGTGGCACAAAAACGCACGATAGTTGGAAACAAACACTAAGACACCTACATTATTCGCCAACGAACGTTATACCCGAACGCCGACCCCAAAAACGCCCAAGAACGGTGTAGATCATACGAAGAACAAAACACATTAAAACAAAAATAAATTCTGATGGGAGAATAATTGGTCAGAAGTGGCCAAGGAGGCGGAAGCCCTTACCCGCGCGGTTCCAACCGGATTGTCCGACGCGGAAACCAATTCTAGATGAACACCCGGCAGATCTTCAAAGGTCCAACCTTCTCCTTTGGCTCCAAATTGGCTCAAGTGTATCTTCTACCAAATGAGGAGGATACTGCTTATTTTAAGCTGAAAAAACAAAGTACACAGCGTGTACTTTGGAGTACATGGCATTTACTTCTTTCATTTAACTGTTCATTTAGCGGCACCGGCACACTGTTCATCCATCGACATGATTACACAATATGTACTCCTGAGTACACCGCGTGTAATATCGCCCAGATGTCGGCTGCTCCACCGCCTTACTGTTTAAGTTTTCCGACTAACTACATGGCATGCAAGGTACCACTACACGACGTGTAGTCGGTTCCTACACCACTCATCACCGACAAGGCTACACGCCCCATGTACTCATCCCAACACCGCCAAAAGTACATGGCGTGTAGACAAAGTACACGACGTGTAGTTTAAAAAATTAGCATTTTCCCCATTTTCCATATTTTCTCAAAAATACTTAAGGAAAAGGAAAAAGAAGAAGCTCGTACCTCAAAAATAAGAACCTGGTTTTTACAAACTTCCCCCTTATAGCAATTCATCCCTGAATTTCGCTTCTTAGGGTGGTGATGATAAAGCTCAGAACAGCTCTGGCCAATGAGCACGTACGTCGGCCTCCCGCTCCTAGGTCTTGTCTTGTACTCGGCCATGTTTCCATAGCACCCATACAAGAGGAACTGACCGACCTCGGAGAACCTTCGTTCTCGTGTCAACGATACGGATCAGATGCTTCTCAAAGGACGCATCATGCTGAAGCTCAACCTCCTCTGGCTGGAAGGTGTGAGACAGGTCTGAATGGTAGCGATGCAACTGAGACACATGGAAAATGTCATGCATGGCTCGGTATCGCTGTAGTAACTGCAATCGATAGGCAACTAGCCCAACTCTTTCCAGAATCTCGAATGGCCCCACATACCTTGGTGAAAGATTACCTTGTCTCCTGATCTGCTTGTGTTCCAGCCTCGGCGAAACACGCAAGAAAACTTGATCCCTGACCACGAACTCCAAAGGTCGTCTGCAGTGATCATCATAAGATTTCTGACGAGACTGTGCGGTAGCCATCCGCTTCAGAATCAACTGCACTTGCTCCGATGTCTCCTGCACGAGCTGTGGCCCCAGTAATGCTGCCTCACCTGCCTCTAACCAGCACAAAGGTGATCAGAATGACCTACCATATAAATCCTTGTATGGTTCCATCTCAATAGTTTCCTGAAAACTATTATTATAGGAAAACTCGACTAAGGGTATATGCTTCTCCCAAGAGCCCCCAAAGTCTAGGACGCATGCATGTAACATGACCTCAAACACCTGTATTGTCTGCTCTGACTAGCCATCTCTCTAAGGGTGGTATGTTGTGCTCAGAAGCACCTGTGTACCCAGTGGCCTCTGAAAGCTCTGCCAGAAATGAGACGTAAAGTGGGCATCCCTATCTGAAATGATATAATGAGGGACCCCTTAAAGACGTATGATCTCTTGGATATAGAGCCTTCTGAGCTCGTCCACACCAAAGGTCTCCTTGATCGGTAAGAAGTGAGCTAACTTCGTGTGTCTATCCACAACAACCCACATGGTGTCATTGCCTCGAGGTGACCTCGGCAATCCTGTCAAGAAATCCATCACAACATCATCCCATTTCCACTCTGGAATGGGTAACTATTGTAACAGCCCAGCTGGCCTATGGTGCTCTACCTTCACCTACTGACAGGTGGAACACCTCGTAACAAAACCATCTATCTCTCTCTTCATACCCGGCCACCAGTACAGATGTCTCAAGTCTCGGTTTATCTTGGTAACCCCGGGATGAACTGCCCAAGCTGAAGCATGAAACTCCCTCATCAGTTCCTCGTGTATATCCCCTAGAACCCATACACATCCATGGAAATGCAAAAATCATCATTTCCTATCG
This sequence comes from Viscum album, assembly GCA_963277665.1. Lineage (NCBI taxonomy): Eukaryota > Viridiplantae > Streptophyta > Magnoliopsida > Santalales > Viscaceae > Viscum > Viscum album. Next base: position 548,900,347 of record OY728121.1, read on the forward strand.
TCCAACCGGTAGGAGGGTCCTCACTTCCCACTAACTCCCATAGAACTAGGCCTTCTGAATCAGATAGTTGTCTCATCCTCACTCTGTCCAGGAGAGTAGATGTCACAGCCAAAGAAAAAAGATATGCCTGCCCTTGACTGTCGTGGACCTCCAGATGCATCATAGAGAACAAAGCCATGAGCTCCCACTCACCACTGGCCTCTTGTACTGCCTGTATCCGAGTCTTCCTGCTCAGTGCATCAGCTACTGCATAATCTTTACCAGGTGTGTAGGCAATCTCAAATTCGAAGGACTGTAGGTACTCAACCCACCTTCTCTACCTCAGATTCAGGTCTCGCTGAGTAAAGATATAGTTGAGGATTTTGTGGTCGGAAAAAACCACAAAATGATCTCCCAACAGATAATGTCTCCAACAACGCAACGCATGAACAATTGCAGCCAACTCGAGATCATGCGTCGGCTAATTCCTCTCATGTGGCCTCAACTGCCGAGACCCGTACGGAACAACTCAGTCGCCCTGCATCAAAACTGCTCCTAGCCCAATCCCTGATGCATCACAGTAAACTGTATAGCACTTCCCCTGCTCTGGGAGTATCAGGATCAGTGCTGATGTCAACCTTCCCTTCAGGTCTCGAAAAGCTATCTCGCATGCTTCTGACCAAACGAACTTCACACCCTTCTTAGTCAGTACTGTCAACGGTGCTGGTAAGCGGGAGAAGTCATGTGTGAAGCGTCTGTAGTATCTAGCCAGCACTAAGAAACTCTGTATCTCAAACACGTTCTTAGGATGCTCCCAGGAAACTACTGCTTTGAGCTTCTCTGGGTCTACTGCAACTCCTGCCTCTAAGATAATGTGACCCATTAAGTGAATCAGGTCCATACAAAAGTGGAACTTTTAGAGCTTATCATATAGTAGATTCTCTCTCAGTGTACTCAATACGATCTCAAGATGGGTGGCATGGTCGTGTTGAGTGTGAGAGTACACCAAGATGTCATCCACGAATACTACCACAAATGAATCAAGATACGGATGGAAGACATGATTCATTAGAGCCATGAAAACTGCTGGCGCATTCGTTAGTCCGAAAGGCATAACCGTATACTCATATATACCATACCTACTCTTGATAGTTGTGGGAGGTATATCAGATGGTCTAACGCGCATTTGATGATACCCTGATCTCATGTCAAACTTCAAGAATACTCATGCTCCACGAAGCTGATCAAACAGATTATCAATCCTCGGCAAGGGATATCAGTTCTTAACAGTCAACTAGTTCAGCTTTCGATAATCCATGCAAAGTCTGTGGGTACCATCCACCTTCTTCGCAAAAAGGACTGGAGAACCCCAAGGATAAGTACTGGGTCGGATAAATCCCTTTTCTTGTAACTCCTCTATCTCCCTATTGAGCTCCTGCAACTCAGGCGTGTCCATCCTATAAGGAGGAATGGACACCGGTGCTTCTCCTAGCACAATCTCGATAGAGAATTCCACCTAACGCACTAGAGGTTGAACTGAAATGTCTTCTCTGGGAAGACATCCCTGAAATGATCAACAACTAGAGGGAGATCCTTCTGACATATCCCCTGATCATATAGATACAAAATCACAATATGGGCTGTGACTCCACCTCACCCATGATGCTCTAGTCCAGCTCGACTCGCCTAACATCCCATTCAGCCTTGTATAGAAACTCTCCTCCCTCTAGTGAAGTGAAACACACCCTACGACGATAACAGTCTACAAAGGCTCAATAGGGAACCAACCAGTCCATCTTGAGAAAGACATCAAAGCTCATCATCTCAAAAACATAGAGGTCCCAAAGGAAGTGACACCCTCCAACCTCAAGGGGGAACTCCTTACACTGATACACACCAGCCGTTCTAGTCCCCAATGGAGTGTCTAGAGTCAAGATATCAGAATAAGTAGAAACACAGAGCCCAAGGCTCTCCACAACGGGTTCAGTTATGAAACTATGTGTAGCACCCGTATCAAAAAGTACTGAAGACAATACAGAAGCTACTAGAATAGTACCTATGACTATAGAAGGTCCGGGATCCTGCTCCTGCTGGGTCTGTTGCACTGCATATGCCTTCCCAGTGCTGCGTCCCTATGACACAGCCTGACTACCTTGAGCTGTCCCGCCCTGCTGCCTCTGAGATCCCGGTGTCTGGCTACCACAGCCATGACCACCATCTCGGCCTGCATGTCCTAACGTATTCCAGTTCCCTGACAGGTTAGAAGCAACTGGTCCTGCTCCCGCATGAAGAGTCTACACAGAACCCCTATCACTAGCCACTAGTGGAAACGCCCTGCAAGAGCGCTACAGATGGCCCATCTTGCCGCAACCTCGGCACTCTACTAGATCGCGTGGACACAATGGCCTCTTGATCCCCTCTCTACAACACTAGTAGCACCTGACCGGGCCACCTAAAGACGCCACCTGGCTGGTACTTCTGCCATGAGAGAAGTCTATTTGTCTCTTCCTCTTCCCTGTAGAAATAACACCAGTAACTAGTGATAAACCGCCCTAGCCCACACCACTCGATTCCCGTAGGTTCCTCTCTATAATCAACGCCTGGTTCACAATCGTGTGTACAGTAGGAGACCTGAAAACATTAACCAGTGCACGAATGTCATAATGGAGACCATCCTCAAAATGTCTGGATCTAAACATCTCAACACCCACTAGCACAGGTGCAAAACGATGAAGCTCCGTAAAATGAGCAGAATAGTCCATCACCGACATGGTGCCCTGCTATAGATTCATGAACTCTCGAGCTCTATCTGCCCTCAGCATCTTGGGAAAGAAGAAATCATAGAAGACTACCTGAGAATCTTTTCACACCATGTCCCTATAATTCTCTGTCTGGGTGGTAACATCCAAACACCTCTTGGAGGAATCACGCAACATGTAAGTCGTGAGCTTGAACCTACACCCTGGAGGCATCTCAAGATGCTCAAAAACAGTCTGCATCGATCCTAGCCAAGACTCCGCAACCTGTGGTCCGCCATCCTCTTAAAACGTAGGCGGATGCTACTTCTGAAAGATACGCGTCAGCTCGGCCATAGATGTAGTAGCCTGCGGTACTCCCTGAAAGGTTTTCTTGAACCGCATAAAGCCTTCACGGAACTACGCCTCTGCGCCTTTTTCCGGTATATCATCTGGTGCCGCATCTGGCTCTGTTGGTGGATCCACTAGTAGCCCATGACCCACCATCTCCGGAGTATAATGGTCACCACTCTCCAGGCGAAAAAAAACATGTTCTTCTAGGTTTCATGACACTAAATGGTCAAAAGCACGCCTCAGATTCAATATTATTATGACTGAAAAGAGAAGGAACCACAAAGGAAACTAGATGAATAAGGCATTCAAAATTGGAAAAACAAGACTACATGGCGTGTACAATGACTACATGGTGTGTACTTGACTTTCCTTCCCCTGTCTGGGTCCTTCTACATGGCTACGCCACATGGATTCTGTCAAAAAAAAACTACACGGCGTGTATAATATCTACACGGCGTGTACAGTGTTATTTTCCAACTACCCGTATCTTCTGTGACACAGCCGACTACTCAGCTTGACACTACACGGCATGTTACACCCGCACACGGTGTGTACACCACCCCTTTTCCCAGCCACACGGCTAACACCAAACATTCTGTCCTCGGACAAGACTACACGGCGTGTCCCAATGGTACACGGGGTGCTCTGGGAGAGGTGACACTGGCTCGTGTTGTCAGCTACATGGTAGAGTCCCCAGGTCACACTACATGGTGTGTCTATAATTGATAGGGTATGTTCTGTCAAGGAGTTCACCGACCCGTGTTTTTAGTTAAACGGCCGGACTCCGGGTCACACTACACGGCGTGTCCACTCGGTACATGACATGTTTTACCCAAGACTTTCCCTACCCCGTGTCGCCGCCGACACAGTTTATGAGACAGGAAGAGACTACATGGTGTGTACTCAAAAAGTTCATTTTTCTTCCTGAACAGAAGAGCATACACGACGTGTATAAAAATACTACACGGTGTGTATACTGTGTTTATGGACAGTATGCCTCAGAAACTTCCCCAGAACCTTGAAAATACTGAAAAACAACACCTAAGTTTCAAATTCTGACCCATGGGGGCCCATACTGCCCAAGAATCAATGTTTGACATCTTATATGTGTTATAACCAATAAAGAGTCAATGATCCACCAAATTCCGGTCAACGGGGGCCCATACTCCCCAAAAACCAATGTTTGGAGTCCATTCTATAACAGGCTCAAAACAGGTATTTTTATCAACCAGCTATCACAATAGCATTCTTCTCTAACACAACAACTATCCCAACAACTTTCAATTTATAATGCACCTACATGGCATGGAACTATGTATGGAATGTGATATCTAGCATGTGCCTATATGATTCATGAGATGGCATACCCTCATCTCATCAGGTTGCAACTCAATAAAACCCATAGATAAATTATAAACAGAACAATCTCAAGTGCGTCACACAACGGTGAAAAAAAATCAACTGTAAATTGCAAAATCAATAAAATTGCAACATGTCGTAAATTGGAATTTCCCCTTACGCAGGTTATCTACGCATGGGCACAGCTTATTGCCAATTACCATTCATCATATCCCTGACTAAGGGTCCAAATAGTAAGTCAAAGAAAAGAAATGCCTCTGATACCACATTGTAACATCTCGGACCTGGGTGCCACGCAACGGGTGCCCCGAGCCCGGTTCGCCACGTAACCTCAAGCACATTTCTGCAAATTCCAGAGGCTTCCGACTAGTAGCGAGGGCCCAGGTCTGATAGTGGGGAAACTATGTCATAATTTTTGAAAGTGTATCGCAAGGAAATTTAAATAAAATATACAACAAATGACAGAAGCAGTAAACCATACAAAACTGAAATAATCAACAGTAGTGGATATAACCAAATACCTGCACTATAATAGTCAAATACCTATATAGTGACTTTTTCCCCTATCCACACCTGCAGAAACGTAATCTATTTGGGCCAAAAAGCGTGACCCAAACAAGGTGTGAGAAATATATCTCAGTAGGAACCCAACAAAGGAACGTTCCCAACTGCGTGTAAGCATGCAACACCAGTGTGCAGTAGTAAAATGAAATGAAGTAAGTAGTACTCAAAAGTAACTAATTACTAGTTATATTGCCATTTTATTATCCATTTAATCCATTTAAATATTCGAAATCACCACAGTGCATTTCTAAGTAAAAAATTCACATCCTCAGACAAGTAAACCCCTACCCTTAGGTAAGAAGTATCTAACACAAGAATCCACCCTCTGGAATAACAGAATTTTCCCTCAACCATAGGTAGTGTCACCCTCAGGCACAAAGTCTATTTCCCTCAGGCACGAAAGAAGATTCCCTCAGGCCGAAATAACTACAGCCCTCAGGCTAAACAGTGCAGTGCCCACATGCTAATCTCAACAACGCCCTCAGGCTAAACAAGTAACCGAGCCATGCCCTAAATGTCAAAATGCAGTAAACAAGAAATTCAACTCAAGGAAATTCTACAACTACTATATTAAAGCCATACCCTTGGGTATCCTGGCCAAATGGCTAAACAGAGAAACACACCCCCGGGGTGGTTCCGTATCCAAACAATGATCCCAACCAGCATTTCATTATCACAATTTAGTCACCTATGCAAATCTAGGAATTAAATATAGCAACGGCCTCAGCCACACGACACCCCATCATGGGTTCGTGGCACAAAAATGCACAAAAACGCACGAAAGTTGGAAACAAACACTAATCCACCTACCTTATTCGCCAACGAATGTTATACCCGAACGCCGACTCCATAAACGCCCAAGAACGTGATAGATCTGACGAAGAACAAAACCCATTAAAATGTAAATAACTTCTGATGGGATAAGAATTGGTCAGAAGAGGCCAGGGAGGTGTAAGCCCTTACCCGCACGGTTCCAACGGGACCATCCGAGGTGGAAACCGATTCTAGACGAACACCTGATGGATCTATAAAGGTCCGGCCTCCTCGTTTGGCTCCAAATCGGCTCAAGTGTCTCCTCTGCCAAATGAGAAGGCTACTTCCTGTTTTAAGCCAAAAAAACAAAGTACACGACGTGTACTTCTGAGTACACGGCATGTAATTCATTCATTTAACTGTTCATTCGGCATAACTGACACACTATTCGTCTCTCGACATGCGTACACGACATGTACTCCTGAGTACACGGCATGTACTGTCGCCCAGCAATCGGTTGATCCACCGCCTTACTGTTTAAGCTTGCCAACTGACTACATGGCGTGTAAGGTACCACCACACGCCATGTAGTCGGTTCCTACACCCCTCGTCACCGATAAGGCTACACGCCCCGTGTACTCATCCCAACATGGCCAAAAGTGCACGGCGTGTGGAAAAAGTACACGATGTGTAGTTTCAAAAATTAGAATTTGCCCCCATTTTCCATATTTTCTCAAAAATACTTAAGGAAAAGTAAAAAGAAGATGCTCGTACCTCAAAAATAAGAACCAGGTTCTTACAAAGGGTAAAACTTTTGAGGATGACAGTGTATTAATCATTGGGCAAATAGGTGGAGGATTCCTAGAAATAAGATTCCGAGGTAGTTTTCTAGAGGGACTTATTTTTTTAGTGATTCTTCTGATGGATGGTCTGAGGATAGATATTTCCATGTGTTTTACAAGGGAAGCCTTTTATTTCCTTCATTTATGTGTGATGTGGATCTACATGAGTTCCATATATCTCCAGTTCGGGTACATCCAAGTGTGAAAAAATGTATCGAACTTTTAGAGGTCAATTTTGTTGGCCAAGGTTGAAGTGTACAGTTACAGAGATTATTTATTGATGTTTGGTCTTATGTAAGTTGATGTACTAGAACTATGCTCCCTATTGTTTTTTTCAACCATAAGATATTCGTAAGTGGAACTTGGAGGGAATATTTTTAGACATATTTATCGGTTTACTTCATGATTAGGGAGCCTATGATTCTAAATTTGAAATTGTGGATCATTTGATGATATCAACCACCTTTATAGTTAATAGGGAGACAAGTTTACTAGAATTTTTGTTGAGGTGGTATCAATAGGAGGTGGAGTGAATCCCTAGAGTCCTGAGGATGGTAATCATTGATCGAGTTCCTTCTTTTACCTCTAGGATGTGGACAGGTCTCCAACATGATTTTGGTTCCCACATGTGCCATAGAACTACTTCTCATCTATTGATGGAAAATCATGTTGCATAGAACATCCAGACTCTTAATGACATGATGTGATCATGTGTCATAGATATTATAGGTTTTCAGATGAGTAAACTACACATGGTCGATTTTTCTTATAATAATACTTTCCACTCCACCATTGGTATAACATTTTTTGAATCTTGAAATGGAATACCATTTTGTTCTCTTTTATTCTAGACCATAGTTAGAGATGCAGGAATTTTTAAGTAAAAACTAGTTCACAATAAAATAGAGGTGGTTTAGGTAATTTTTAAGAGGTTAAAGGTAGCACAAGAAAATTTTAAATCCAATTACAATAATAATAGGAGACCTATAGAGTTTAATGTTGGAAATCATGTATTTTTGTAGGTGAATCCTCATCATGGGTAGTGAAGGTTTGGTCATGGGAGTTAGATTTATACCTGGTTTTACCCTTTTAAGGATTTAAATCATATTGTATCCATGGAGTATTAGATCAAACATCCCTCATAGATGATCTATATATACGATGTTTTTCATGAGTCACATCTTTATTATTATTTCCATGATGACTCAGTTGTCATCGATTAGGGTGAGATCAATGTGGATGATGATGTGGCCTTCAAGTAGTATTTTTTAGATTAAATAAAAATATGAGAAGTTTTTTCAAGGGAATTATATTCCCTTGTTTCTTTTCATAAAGTGTCATGATAGAATTGAATATATTACAATTGAACATGAGTCACAGATGTATGCATAATACCCAGAGCAGTTTGATGTTTATCTATTCCCTTGTGATGTAATTATCTAATAGATTCTGAACCTTATGGTTTATGATATGGTTTAATCTAACTTATTTTTGTGTATTTACCCTCATTTGAGAGGTATATAACCTAAGAGATTGTTTAGTACCTAGTTTTTGTTTTTTTTGGTTTCTCACTAATCCCCAAATGCGGTGGTTCAACTCATCTGATGGAGAGATCCATAAGATGTATCTTTTATCATGGATGTTCAGATGACCCCATTATAATTTTTCTAAGGGTTTGATTTTGGATTCATGAGGATGAGAATTGAATAAGAGGTATCTAATGTAAAGGCCCAGATATGTGTAGTCTGAACCTTGGCATTTTTATGAAGATTTTGGTTCTTGGAGGAGGAATGTGGTGGGTTTGGACGTGTTCATCAACTAAAAGTTGGATGTCAATATAAAACATGATGTGTAAAAATTTCATGTCATGAATTCTATGTTTACAGATTGGGTGAGAGCCCATTCATGGCCAGTAATCCATTCATGTATTGTGTGAGGATGGATCACAAGGTTCATCATGATGTGAAACTATTTTTTGATTAATTGGTTTGGGGAGACACATTTTTCAGTGAGATATAAAGCTTGGTATCTAGATGATGTGAATGTGTTTCCCACCTAGTAAATTCACTGAGAAAGAAGACATTATAAATATTACAGTCCTCAAATTTTCATAAAACCTATATCCTTACCTCTATTTATATGTTTCCAATGTCATTATTTTTAGATGATTTGGTATTCCTTCAAAGTTGATTCATTCCTTTCCATATTTCATTGGTATATGTGGATCTAAGGTATGTTTTACCGCTTCAATTATTTTTTTATTTATATTTTATCCCTCTTATTGTTTCCATGAAATGGTAGTCCATCTTCTTATTTCTAATGGATATTTTCTAGGCAGATTGATGGTGTGGTTTTTTCGTAGTATCCATGGAGGGATGCAGCTTTTGTGGTAGAGTTTATCAAGATATAGTATTTCGATTTATACTTGTATGAAGAAATTTGGTGACTTTGAGGTATGTGATTCATTTATTATCTCATTTTATTTACATGAAATTGTAAATGTGTCATGGTGTATCCATTTGGATGGAAATATAACTAGAATAAAAATTATTGAACCATATTAATAATGATTTTGATAGAAATTTCAAGTCAATGTGGTTTCTTTTTTCTATGATAATATTTTTCCACTTAATTTTTTAGATAGTGTGATATATACTGTATTTTTCATTGAATGTATTGTTTTTATGTATAATAACTTGTCCTTATTGATGGAATTGGTAAAGAACCTAAATCCATAATTAATTAATAAATACATTTCTTAAAAATTATTAAATAAGAGGCATGTTTGAATCTAATGTTTCTTGTAATTTAATTATTATCAACCTTATAAAATGTTCATGATTAATTAATTTTGTTATTCAATATTAACTGAATGGATAAATAAGGTACAACATGATAATTCTTATTGAAAATGTTTATAATAAATAAAAGTAATGTTAAATGATAATGGTACTTGTAATAATGTTCTAAAACTAGATTTAATGATAATGGAATGTTTAACATTTTATATCTTGTTATAGATTTATGCCATAGGTTTTGTATAATTGGAACCATTTAATAATGAATTGATAAACCCCATAAGGAATAAAAACATGTAGTTTGATAAAGATAATTGTCAGGTCCCCAGTTACCTATTTTCTTGAGAAGGTTGATTTCCTTGAGTTTGGAGAAGTGAGATTTCGTTTATATGTGAAGGATGGATGCCCTATTATTAGGGCCTAGATTTCCCTATTGGAAATGCAAGTATGTTTCTTCCTACCTTTTTATGTGATATATATTTTACCTTCACTATGTGTTGTGATACATAGTGTGGATTATTAGATGTGGAATGAGAAAGAGATAGTTGAGCTTGGGATAGCTGATGTGATGTGGTCATGGAGGCCCATATGATGTGGAAATAGATGATGCCTATTGTGGTAAGATTCACCATGGTATACATGGAGGTGAAAATTGGTACTAGTTATGAAATAATATATTGAATATGGGTTTGCCCATTGATGTTATTATAAGAGTTTGGATTATCATTTATGAATTATTTTAGTGGTCGGTGGCTGGGTTTCATATTTTAACTTCTTTTATTTCCATCCTACTTGAGTCAACTGGGTGAGCATAGTTTCATGTTTCCATTGGGGGTAGCTTTGTATTTTTTATCCACGAGTACCTTGTTTATAGAAATATTCTAATAATTAATTAATAAATATTCACTCATGGGGTTGGTAATTACAGAATTCAAATTTTGAAAATATTTTAATCCTAAGAAATTGTGGATTTTTTTGGATTATTCTTGTATGTCATGGAAATTTTGTTGCTAATTAACATAATGTAATGTGGATTAATGTAAATAGTTTATATAATATATAAAAAAATTATTAAAGGAAGTATGTGATAAAAAGTAATGAATAAATTTATATATATCATTAAGATGATTTTGAGATTATATGATATCTAGTATTGACAATGTATGTTGGGAGTTCGAGTGACGTCATTTATAGTAGAGTCTATGACTAGGTTTTTTCCATAGTATGATTGAGAGGTATATTGTATCATATATATTATGTTATTAAAAATTCTAAACCAACCGTTTCAGTTAGGGAAATGGAACCATGTTCAATATGGGAGGGTGTTTTCCTTGACATCTTAAGGCGGTATGGATGGTTGACTAACCCTTATAGAACCACTCTCTTCTCTTCGAAGATACTTTTACTAGTATGAATGATAGTTAGTTTTAAAATATATTTGTGTTGAGGTTATTGATGGCCCATGGATATTTCAAAAACATGTATTAGCAGACATAGTTCTAATGGATTATTATAGCCATTACGTGTATCAAATTTCATGGCTTCTAGTACCTTACTTGATATATGGGTTGTAGTGGCTTGAGTTATAATACAAGAAGTGTGATACATGTCATATGAGTTGTGGTGGATAACATAAACTACATGGTTACTATATATGGATATGTGATAAGGGATTAAATGATGATGGGATGTATGAGGTGCAAGCTGTTATGCCTTTCCTAGGTGTCTTTGGGCTACCATATTTTTGCGAGAGATAGATCAGGACATGTGACATTGAGGCAGAGTGGTAAACCACCAGAGAAATAGTAATTGGTTACCCTTGATATTTCATTATTATATTATATGATCTCTCTTATGTGATACAAGTTAAGTGTTATCCTTAGTGAGGTTGGGAACTTATTTATCCTTTTTACGTGATGGGTTAGTTTCACTATTGTTCATTGTGCTTTAACATGATTTACTTATCTTTTTCATAAGAGCCTTTTGAGAGGAACCTGTAAAGTATATTTTTATTCTCTCCCTACTAATATATATATTTTTTCTAATGATCTATATAATGTATGATATCAGGAAGGATATTACTATCTCCTGTTTTTCAGGATCTATTTGGGCTTTGTGGTTGATGTAGTCTTCACCTTTTCACATTTATAGTTTTTTATTTAGTTGTTATAATAATTTATGTCATTAAATGTTTTAACTTATGATTTCATTATATATATATATATATATATATATATATTTTCTGAGAAGGTTTTAATTTTTATATATTTCTTATCTCTTTATTATTCAAATTTTATTAGAGGGTAATGCCTACCATATGTATTCTTAAAATACCCATGGTGCTAGTCGCTAACTCGGGGCATACTAGAGACAAGACTCTGGTAGTCACTAACTACATTCTCTCATTGAGGGTCTAGGAGGGGTACACATTAGTGGAAGGGGTCATTATAATATATAGATAAATATATAAATTATTCATCATTATATATATTCTTCCAAGATGACATAATAATAATATATAAAACTTCTATTAATTATATAACTATTTTTTACATTTCTTATGCTATGCAAGCATTATCCATTCATTGAAAAACATTTTAATATTTATTATATCATAGAAGATAATTTATATTAATTGTATAATATTTTAATTGTATATTTAATACTATACATCTTCTAAAATAGTCTAATATATTTTAAAACCATCTACATCATTTTAAATAATAACATAATAATGGGAAGTATTATTCTAATAGAACTCAAACTCTTATTTTAGAATAAGTACAAATATGTTTATCAACATGTAACCCATTTTAATTATTATATTGAATTTATAATATAAAATATTATTTTTAACATTATTAATACTATTAAATATATTACATAAGTGTTTAAAAAACATTCTATGTAATGATTTAATAATGTGATATAATGCCCAATTAAAACGCGATTCCTACTTTTAAAAATATAATTTAATTTATTGAAAAATATAAAATAAAATGAAATTTTTATACTGATATTTTAATTATTATTATTTTATATGAATAATATAATGAAATATCTTCTAATTAATCAATACTTGTGTGGTCCCCAGTACATGTTTCTCTACATCATCTTACCATTTCAATCTAAATTTTTCCACACATGATTTATTTTCCATGATCGACCTACCATTCTTATATATCCATTCTCTATTAACTTATATTATTGGGTTTTATTTCATTTCTATCACTTTTGATCCACTCATTGTCTAACAAAGTTCTTATATTCTCTATCTCTTTTATATTTCAATTCCTATCACTATTCATCTATTTAACCATCCTTTCACTACATTTTTGGTCTTCTTGCCTCATTGTCAAGTTTATGAAGTTACTAATGTCTAATCATACTCCTTTGACTACCCTAACATCAGATTTCACGATTCATTTGACACTTATTTATTTTATGTCTCTCGATTTCAAGAAGTCTTACATTAGCATCTCATGCTTTTTTATCTGGTCTACGGTGTTAGTGAACAATACTCTTATATTGATCCCAAGAGACCACTATAGGTTTAATCCTACATAACACATACCCTATTTACCTGGTTCTCCTCTAATATGATCTCATAAAACCCTAATTGAATACTATTATTACTCTAAACATTATACATATTGTAATCCATGCATTTCAGTGGTTAAAATCATTTTTTACATATAAATAATGGTCTCCATAAATGTTAAATGGTACCATTATTACATTCCATCACTAGCTCCAAATATGAATGAAAAAATTCATCTATCTTCTTATGGTTTCCATCAATTAACATTTCAATTTCAAAAATGCCAATTTTTTTAGTATACAACATTGTATGTTTTTATTAATAAATATATATCATGCAATCTATCCAACTAGTAATGTGGGTATTATGATCCTCATTCATATTTCATAAAATGTACATAGATATAATATAAAATATTTAGTATAATAGTTCATTTAATATTTTTATATTATAGTTCATTTTCTTTTACATTTGAAAATATAAATTATTCACTTCCTCAATGGTAATATTTATTTATTACACTTCATTATCTATTCAATCAATAACTTTATAATTTCCAACACTCTTTTTTATTTAATTAACTCAATATATAATTCACTTTTTATTTTACATGATACATAATATTCCTATATATCTATAATTTATAGTTTGAAATTGGTCACATCAATAAAATTTTCATTGCATATAAATTAAATATAGTTATCATTAATTGGGGTGTTTAGATAAGAGGCCATCGTATGCTTAGTATATAGTTTTAAAATTCAATTTCTATTTGTTATCAATTTAATTCCACTTCTTGTGGTTTTTCCTATGATTTAATATGATTAATATTATAAAATAAATTATCGTACAAGTTATTTATACTCTTTTCCTAATATTTTAACCTAACATAATGTCAACAACAAAAGTATGATTTAAAACATATATGAAACATCCAACATAATAATGAATTCTCATTATTATTTAATACTCCACTACCACATAAATGTTTTTTATCTAAAAATCATGGTAATAAATTTGAGGTTCTTCGAATTTTTTTATCATTATTTAAATAATGGTTCTTTTTTAACTATATATTATCATTATGTAATTAAATTTCAATCTATTTATTTTAGTAAATAATGTGTACATGGAACCACAATGATAAGGAAGAGTTTGTGGAAAAATAATTTGGGGTTATTGAATGTGTGAAACAATTAACCTATGACTTGTCATTGTGATATTTATAGTTTACATAATTTAAAAAATATAGTGTTTTTTATATAATTTAAAATACCTTTTTATCTTCCATGGGTTTATAATATTTATTTTTATTTCATTAAAATTGTCTATAGGTAAAATTCTAAAATTAAGGATATTATATTAAGTCGTATTTTCAGGATAATATCAAGAATAAATTAAATAAATACTAACTTATAAATTTTTGATAGATTTTTATTTTTTTAATTTTTAATCAGTATTAATTGAAACATCATGATTTTAATATCCTCTAATAAAATAAATTGTTTTCATTGAAAATAATCACCCTTTTAATTCTTGTTAACTAAATAACTTTGTTAATTATCTTCTCACTCCAAAGAGATGATCTGTGAGGATCATTATTATCTAATATATTTTTTCATTCTAAATAAACAAAATTATCTTTACATATTTTTTCTTTATTTTACCACTTCAATCGTATTCATTTTTAATTTTACACATTAATATTTTTAATCATTAAATGAAGAAAATATTATAAAAAATTTATGAAAAGTTTCTACTGGGGTTTTCTAAATATTACATGGATTATTTTATTTTATATTTTAATTTTATAAAAAAAAATTATATTCATATTTATTAATTCCCTTTGAAAAACCATGTTGTGTTAAATTTATTTGATATTACCCTTTATTGATTTTCATTAAGTAAATATCATGATTCTTTTAGATGGTAACACATTTCATATTTTCTGGGATTTAAAAATATTATGTGATTATCGATCTTGGTTTTTATTGTTTTATTTTTTTAATTAGTAATGATAAAAACAAAAATATATATTGAATAAACTCATATTTTTTCATTAAGTATTGATTATAGTAATTTTTCATCCTATTTCATTTTAATTAAAATTGAATGTACTAGTTTCAATGAAGAATGAGTTCTGGTCACTAACTGTTTTTTTGGGACTAGTTAAAGTTTTAATAGATTCAATACAACATCAAGAAGTCTATTTTTTGTTATCCATGGATTTATGAGGTTCTAAATAGATACAAAATAATTAATGTCCCACCATTTAAACTATTCCAGAAATTGAAAAAATTTTCTTACTGACATATCTGTATTATTTAAATGTTACTACATGGAACATTTTATATACTTAATATGCTACATGAGTATTAACAACAATCAATTTTTCATTCTATTTTCTTCCATGAATGTCACCAATTGACCTGTAATTTGTATATTTCAACCATCCAAATATGAAATTTATAGGACAATTTAAATAATGTAGTGGATTGAATAAAGTATTGGAAAATTAATATATCGTTCTCCAAATTTTGGGAATATTGATCACTGTTTTGTTAGAATAAACATTCATAATATTTTAATATAAAATATTTTTACAAAATAAATTTTTTTACAATATTCTTTGTTAAATATGTTTTTAAAACAATAAATGTAATCATATATTTAGTTTTTTTATTAAATTTATAACAATAATTTTTTATTCAAATTTTATATATTATTTTATAGAAATTTATATTGAAACTAATATAGAAGGAAAATTACAATCAATTATAATTATCAAATTTTCAATAAATTATTGGATTATTTTTCTATTTTGATGACATATTTTTTTAGTTTGTTAATATTCATGTTTCATTTTGATTATTTTTCTGCTGACCATATATTTTTTCTAGAATATAATTAATTTTTAAAATACCAACAATGTAAAAAATATTTTTTTGTAATATGTGATCATGATTATTTTCATTTCCATTAATTTATTTTTTTCCATTATCGTTCAAAATTAAACATATTTTCAATTACTAAATTGAAATATTAATAGATTTCATTAATCCTACTAAATATATGATTTTAATTGCAATTAAATAGTCATATTCATATTGTATTTGTTCATGAAGTCATTGACTTTCATATATATATATATATATATGAATTTTTATTAAATTTTATAGAATCATTTTAGGTATTTGATATGAACTATGAACATTAATTTCATAGGTAATGGATTACCATGAAAATGTATTTTTACTTATCAAAATATTTTTACCAAGATAATTATTCAATTTAACATTAAACAAAAGAGTTTTCATTATATCTTACATTTTTTTCATATGCAATAACGATAATATTTTCCCCTAAATAATTGTTTATTTTTAGGAATGTAATGGTGGAATTAAAATATAAAACACAATAATTTTAAATGAGTTTATTTATATTGTGATAATTTTCATGAAATAATAGAGTATATCAATGAAAAAATAATTTCCTTTGGTGAATATATATATTTTATTCATTGATTATCACCCTAATGCATAAGCATACACAACTAATGATATATTTTCATTTATCAGATAACAAGGATTATTATCTTAAAAATATATTAATGGATAGTAAGAGAATTACTTAATATTTAAAATAAAAAATTTTCTATTTAATAGTATACTCTTTTAAAATTTTGAAAAAATGTTAGTTGGTGGTTAGCATAAATTATAGTCAATTTATTAAACTACTTCATCCAAAAATTATATTCAATTTTGTTCAAATTTTCAATTGATGAATTAATCTAAAATGATCATATTGTTTTTCTAAATGATTTTTCTATTTTTAGATTATTTATATGTAAAGTATCAATGTTTTTTTATTTAAAGAAAAATTTATTAGATATTATTTTGCTGTTGAAATATTGGAGATGAGTGCCTGATTTTATTTGCAACTCTGGATGGTGAAAATGATATAATGACTAATGTTTTCTATATGGGTGATGAGAAACATTTATCACACGTAATCATAATATATTTATTCCTATTTGTTAATAAATTATGAGAGGGTGTATATATAGTGGTATACCAAAGTTATATATTTTTAAGTTATAAGTTATGAAACTTTATTATATCATTATGTTATATATTACATCACTAAGTTCTACATTATATCTTAATTTTATACTATTTTTATTATATGGGAAGGTGATTGTACATAAGGGATTCATAGGGGTTTATTCCATATGTTGTCTTAATTTTTTATATGGGTTCTCAACAATTTTATTATCAATATTATTTTATTGAAAAAATAATTGTCTATGCTTATATTTCTATGTATATCCATAATATATATTAGTGGTATACACTAAAAAAATAATTTAGTAATAATAACTGTGTAATATATTCTTCCAGATAAATGTTTACGAACTTATATATAAAATATCATAGAGGATGGGTTTACATTTATTAACACAATTCTAATGGTATGATTATATTATAATTTAAAATGTCAATGTATTAAATAAGAAGTCTACATATTATGAGACATTATAATTAATATGTTTATATTAATTGAGAATACACAATATGAAATAATGTAAATTGGTTCCATCACGTTTCTTTGATCACACCTATAATAAATTTATATAAGTCTTTATTTTTTACATGGAAATATATGTTATAGAACATGGATTTAGTATACCCATAATACTAAAATTCTTCCATATGTGAATTAATTCCTCCTAAAAAAGATTTGACATCATGTTTACAAATTTATAGCAAGTGTAACATGATATTCGACACATATTAGGGTATTTTCACTTTGGTTTACCCATAATTTACATTATAGAGACCTTTGGTATTTTTATAACATGAAAAAATGTGGTTGTTATATTGAAAATTTTTTCATGTTCATATTATATAATATAGGTCACTCCCATATAATAATTCCACATGTCAATATTTATATCCTTACATTTTATAATATTTATCTTTCAATATTATAGTGTGTCGATCCTTCCCTTGGCAGTATCACTTACGAAATGATTTTATTATAAAACATTTAAAATGTTTTTATATATACTCATCACAATAATAACCACATTTCTTATAATATTTCATCTTTTAAAATTTCATCAATGGTTCAACTTGGAAACCCTTATATATCATCATTTGAGGCCATCACGTATCATCTTTATTACCTCAGCATATCAACACTATGATAATTTTCTGGAACCACTAACATAATAGCGGTTACCAATGAACATTCACACATGAGTACCCCTACGCATCACATTAAATTTTTCCAAATAACCTATTCATATCCAGTGATTACACATATGTATATAGGAATATTACTAACTTCTTCTATATATATTTAAAATTCACTTATACTGTGTCAGTATATTCAATAAAATATGTATTGGATCTAAGGAAAGTGTTATTATCTTTGTGCTGATATTACCTATAAAATAACATGATTAAAATAGATTATATTAATGTCATTTTGATGTTGTGTGATAATAAGAAATTAAAATTAAAAAACATAACAGATCAATCCCCAACTAATGAGGATGTTTCAAAATGTAAGGTAGCACTATAATGAAAATAGTGTGAGCCACAAATATATGTTATGAAAAAACCAAAATGTATTTTCGTAACGTAATTATTAAAACTACCAACTACATCAATACTATATCCATATCAAAAAAATGATAAATAGAAAATAGTTTTATGGTTCTAATTATAGAATTATTTTTATTAAATATTTTAAATTCCAAATAACAAATATATAAATTTTTTTATCAATGAAACATTTTTTATGGATTTAAAAATATCAATATATGATAATGGATCTATTATTTTTTTATTTCATGTACCTTTATGTTAACTAAGGATAAATAATTATTTAAAATTACTTATTTCATATCTATGTTTCTATATATAGTAAATTTTATGTTTGAAAACTAAAATATTTATTTATTCATCAATATTATGTCAAAAATTCTATATATTATTATTTCATATTACGTTAATATTATCATTTTTATTTTTCCAGGAAACATGCTCTAGTGAATTATGTATGTGAATACAAAGTATATCTGGAAGATTCATTTTTTGCATTAAATTCCAGACTGACTATGGTAAAAATGAACAATCCTCTTTAAAATTTCAATTTGTCACATTATTAGTATTTAGATTTTTTATTCTTCGATTTTATTTATCATTATTTTTTATTTAATCTTTAAAGATGATTGACTTTGGAGGAATTTTTTTTTCAATTTTAATGTGAATCTTTTAAGCCACGTGGCATTATAATGTGTGGGGACTTTATGACTTCAAAAGAGTATAAAATTGGACAACAAAGAGGTGAAATGAAAATCTTAAAGAATAAGGCTGAAAATGAGTAATATTTTATCATCTAGTTCTCTTGATTCCTCTTTTATATTAGAATTAGTGAATATCGAAATCTTTTAAAAAATAATTTTTCAAAAAAATTAACCTTAATTTAATTTGAAATATTCTTTTCTATATACTAGTTTAAATTTCCATATTTTATGTCATGTTATACATAACTGGACCATGCATTTTAGGGGGATAGTAATAGTTCAATACAATATTAAAATATTTTTAATTTCATATGTAATAACATTAAATTTTTTTTAAACTCATATTTAATAAATGTACATTGAATTATAAAGTATCACTAAAATTATATTCTTATTGAATTTAAATATTAAAAATTAAAATTAGTTTATAATTACCTTAATTACATTTACTCAAAATAACATTTTATTTTAAATCATTTGCCATATTTTTTAATTAATAATACTGATTATATATCACATTTTCTACATACTATCATTTCATGTGTTTTATAATTTTATAATAATATACATATCATTATTACTTTTGAAATGTTGATTCAAAATATAATATTAAATCTAGTACACAAATAATAAATTTTTCAGGGTTATTTTTTTACATTAAAAAAATTTCCTTTTGGAAAAATTATTTAAAAAGATAACCTTCTAATTATAATTTAATACCATAAATTATCTATCCCTATTATTATAAAAATTAAAAATATCTATATAAAACCAATTAATTATATTAAATATTAATATAAGATATATATTAAATAAATAAATCAATCAATAAATCAAAATAGGAAATCCAATTATTAAAATATATTTAACATTTTAAAAAAAATTATTTCCATAAATTAAACGTAATATTTTTTCATATAAAATGAATACCGTATTAATTATATAATATCATATATAACATGTTATAATAATATATACCTGTGATAAAAAATTCTTGACTAAATTTAAATTCATAAATAAAACATTTGAGATTATTAAATTGATGTATGATTAAAAATATTTAGTTTTCCACATTCCCCCTTAAAGAAATTGCATCCTAGTTATTTTAATTTGATCCTACACATGATAATTATCTTGGTATTTTATTATTTCTATAAAATCAAATATCTATTTCATTAATAATCAATCCTAAATCTCTAAGGTAAAATAAAGAAAATATTTATTTCCCTTGCAATAAACCAATGTAGGTATTTTTATGTTTAACAACTGTTACTGAAAAATATATGTCATGATCAGGTGTCAAAAACAACTATATGAATATAGTTTTTAATGTATTATCATAATCATTTATCTAAATATAATGGATTACAAAATGGTTTTGGAAAATGGGGTGAGATTTCTCCATCCTTTCATTGGTGATCAAAACATGGTTGAGAGATCTAATTCTTACGTAATATTTTATCAAATTCAAAAAAAATAATGTATAAATAGATGGGTATTAAATATGATCAAACAAATATCAATTATAATATAGTTTTATATTTTGAATCAATTATCAAAACATTAGTTTTCTACACAAATTGTATTATACTCTATCACTAATTTGGTGATTCAATATTCCTTAAAGTAAAGAAATGTTTATAGAATAAGAATTAAATTAAAACATTTATAATTATTGGTATGATAAATGGTTTACCATGTACCACATAGTTTCCTAGTTCCCTATTGTAAAAATTTATTATATAAAACCTTCATTTTTATCCTTAGATTGTATTATATTGAAATTTTATTTTATTTTTCATTAACACTTATTTTTATATATTAGACTAGATGGTTACCGAATTTCACATATTTGAAATTATTTTACCTGCTCTATTTTATTATGTGGATATTTATTTTTTGTCATCAAATAATCCAAAATTAGCATACCACAAAGAAATGTTTCAGTGAGTTTTCTTAATTTATCAAAATTAACAAATTTTATAGATCACATGATAAATTTCCCCACTTGAAACTTCCAAAATTTATTTCTTGATAATCTTGAATTTTTATTACTATATTTTTCTATTATCCAAATATACATTATACACCTATATTATTTTTATTAATGTACATATTAATACAACGTGATTCAAGTAATCATAAACTGAGGTAAATAAGTAAGTATAATCATCAAATTTTCCACACCCCATCCCATCATATTCTTTTATTAAATTTTCAATCTATTGAATTTTCAATAAAATTTGCAATTCCCTAAATTCAACTTTATGTCATCCACTAACTATAACTAATGCAATTACTATGTGAATTAAATATTAATTTTTAATGAAATTAGATTTAGCATATGAAAATTAATTTATAAGATATTCTAATATATAACAAATTTTTTAAACATTGTCTACCTAAAATATTAATCTCTTATTCACCTTAATGTACCAAAGTTAGTTGACATAATTGATAGGGTGAGGATAGATTCAATGATCCTTTTATTTTTATAATATTATTCTTTCAAAGCACCCTTTTTGTCCAGTTAGTATCTTAATCATATCATTCCTTATTATAGAAGCCATTATCATATGTAAAAAATTTAAAAGAATAAAAATTAGATTCATATTTATAGTGTTAAGTATCATTGTTAGAGAATAATTCTTCCTAGGCTTGGGTTGAGTAATGATACATTGACTTCCATTATAAATCAACATGAGTAAAATTACAAACTATAACAATTATAAATCTATCCATCAATCAGTTGAAATGTTTTGTCTCAAGATATATTGTGGATACCTCCTAAAGGGTTACATAAACTAGATTCCTCTTGTTGAATCCATATCAATAAGTCTTTATAGTCATCTCCTTGTAGATAATTTATACACAATATAGACATTTCTTCAATGGGAATCCAAAAATCCTTCCTTGAACATGTCTTAAATTTCATCTCTCATCTAATAAACTCTTGTACTTGGATTCCTTTATTTCAATGCATCATATGCATATATATGATTTATTGAATTTTTAACATTCATATCCAAATGAAGTGATGATATCTTAGGTTATAGGAATATTTTAATCCATCTGAGTATATTTATTTACCGAATCAATTATATTATATTGATGATCTTTCTCTCTACTATAGAACATTCTATGATATGAATTTAACGAAAAAATCTATTGCTTCATTCTTCTATTCATAGGGATATCTTAAATAAATTTATATTCATCTCAAGTGATAGAAGAAGTTATTATCTATTGAAATAATTTTTAGATTATACTTATTCTATGAATTGATCATATTTATCAGAGTAATAGTTGTGTTGATGGTCCACCTACTACCATATCATCATATACAATATCTATATAAAGATAGTATCTCATGAATATTACTTACTTATTATTTGTAAAAAAACTCCATGATACATAGAAACATCCCATATTTTAAGATACTTATGTTTATTTCAATGTATTCTTTTAAATCATTCTTAGGAATAGGGATATTTTATTCTTCACATCAATACAATATCCATGGATTTAAGTAATATTTAATTACTCATCCTCATATGGATGACTCCATGACGTTTTGATATTGATTAATAACACACAACATGGAAATAATATGAACCATGAAAAATCCATGATAAACATATTTAATTATAGTTTTTAATATTGGAAAAACAAATCATAAGAATCATTAGACATGATCTCCCTTTTCTCAAATTTTATTCCGATAAAATTTCATGATTCTTTATTTTTATTTTCAATATTCTATTCAAAACCACATTATGTATTTCATTCCATATTTTATCATATTTTTTGAATCATATGGCGATATTTATAATAGATAAATCCCATGATGTTAATATTATGGATTTCACAATATTATAAAAGAATGATATCATAAAATCATCAAATATCTTTAAAACATTCTACAATTTTTAAATGGTCTATCATATGGAAATACACTTCTTATTATATCGCATCATCAAACGTGTCATAATTCTTCAAATAGTCATTACAAAGGTGGAGTCTCCCCCTCTTTCCTATCATGGGATTCCCAACAATTTCATAGAGGAGTGGAATGGGCCTCAACGACTCCTATGATGAAAACCCTATATACTCAGCCTTATCATTCTCGTTTTAGTGGGTTTTAATGAATTTGATGCATGGATAGTCACATGAATCATATATCATTTTTAATTATTGTTTTTTCTCACCTCCACATAATTATCGGTTTACCTAATATTTCTTTTATGTTTTCCTCTCATTTCTATATCTCCTCTGTGGACTTCTCTCATGAGACAATCCCTCATTTTAGGTTCTCCATGTTTCCCTTTCTAGTGTATATTTTCTCTAAGGTTGTATATGTACATCCAATATTTCCCACATCCCAAAAATGGTGATACCTATAGGCTAGTTTGGGGGAATTTTATCCCCTAGTGGTGTTTATTCATCCTTTAATTATTTTTAGTAATCTGTTATCTATATAGGGTTGACTATTTAAATGATGATGGTTCTGGGGGATTTCTATAGTGCTACTTCAGTTTAGGTTGTTCTAGTGGTTTGTTCTTCTTCATTTTATAGAACAATTCATGATTTATTATTATATTATATATATATTGGAAGCTTCATTATTTCCCATTTTAGTGATTCAATAATTCTAGGATATTCATGTGGTAGAGGTTCAGATAGATGAATTCTTTTTTTTTGTGGATTTTATTTTTTCCTTTGTGGAATATTACTAATCATATCCAGACATGGATCATAGTGTATGTCATTATTTTATTAGATTTTTGGCACTAATTTACTTGTCTTTATATAATTCTCTTCACCAGTTACACATATTTAATTTCTTAAACTATTAGATGAAGGGTTGATGAATTTTTCAATAATTTACATCAAAAAGTTCATTGTCTAGTTTCGGAATATTTTTACTTCATATTGTATAGTTTGTTGTTAATCTAATGTGGTGTTTGGATCGTAATGACTTTTTAATCTATGAAATTTTATTTCATATAATAGAAATTGTATGTGATTTGAATTTTCAAAGGTTCCCACAAAACACCTATTTTCTATTTTTCATGATAGCATAATAATAAATTTTCAAATTGTAGAGTAAAACATATTTGAGATAAAAATCATTTGCATTAGAATTCTCACATGTGGAATTCATACTACACTATCAAGCTATCATATGATTCATTGATATCTGAGGAACTCCCATAATTAATGTGACTGATATATTATGAAAATGGAATATATTATGAAATTTACATAACGTATAAGAAATACAACAATCTTGTATAATAATTATCAGATATTAATTTATATTCCTAGTTACTCCACAAATCCATATATTAAAATAGAATGACATTAACTTATCCTAAATCCATTAAAACCAATTAAATATAACCCAAAACCTCATCAAAATAGTTTCATCATCAAGTAGTAATGTAAATCCCTAGAATTATGTTTCAATATCGATTAAACTTATTTTCATCTTCACCTTTATGTTTTTTAGTTGAGTTATTCTTGGATGAAACCCTGGGTTTCCTTTAGTAGATTTCAGTATTTTTTATAACTTATGGTTAGACATGGATATTTACATTACCATGGTACATGAAATATTATTCTCCATTGTGCTACTATGTGAAATGGTTAATGAAAATAGTTATGTAAGGGTGTGTCTAATGGTATGGAGTGTTGGGGATTATCATGTGACCGACACCAAGTATAACCACACCATTCCCATATAAAAGGAATTAGTGAGATAAACGAGATATATTTTTTCACAATAACCTATTATGTGAGAAGTTTAGATGGTGTGTTCGATTACACAAAAAATTTCATAGTGATAATGGTGATGGTATGGCAGGGATTCAAATAGATTCTATTCTTTATGTATCACGGTAATTCAAATTGGAAAAAATATGATATTTTTATAAGTGGTTATGATAGGATTTTAATTTGTTTTTTCTTAAATAAATATATTATTACACTCCCCATGATTATTCCATCAATGTGTGGGATTTTGATAAACATTCCAGATTATCTGGATGAACATAAGGTGAGTATGGGTTGGCCTTCTTGAATTTTCCTTATGTGATCTAATTCATCATCACCCTCCATTTAAAAAAAATTAATGAATAAAACTGTAGTGGAAAGTGGTTTTTCTTTTTGTATCAGTACATTGGCAGACTCACCTCTTCTTATTTGGTCATTGTTACTTGAGTAGTAGTAATATTCTTCTCTAACAATACCAAAATTCTATCATTAACGTTTTCATACGTGTTTGTTAAAAAAAATAATATTCTCTTCTTCTATGACTGGTACTCGAATCTATTTCATTTTTTTATTGCAACTAGTTCATTGATTTATATCCATGAATGTTTGTTCGGGTTGGATTAAAAATTTGGTTTTGGTTAAAACACTATAAATAAACCATGACATTGTCATCAACAAGTGTAATTTGTGATACTCTTTACAATTTAGGGCCTTATATAACCTTCATTCCTTGATGTAATAAAATTTGTGGCATTTTTTCCCATACTTTATTTTGAACTCATGTGCATGTGTTGGTATCCTATGGGACCCATATACGATTCCCAATTCCATGATAATTTTTATGTAACATTCTAGTCCATGTTTGATGTTTTTAATATGTTCATTTATATTTATACAAACTCCCATGATGATTGGATAAATTCTACTTATATTTTATCTTCATAATATGTGTTTGGTTATCATGAAATTCGATGAATTATTACTTGTATTTTAAAATGGTGTGTCATCGTGGTATGGTTATCCCTTGGAGGAGGAGTGTACATGAACAAAGTTAATGAAAATAATTTAATTGAAGATAGGGTATGGAAATGAGAACTTTGTGTGCTGGCCCAAGGCATTGATAGGGTACGATGAACATGAGGCTTGACCAATAGCCAAGATTTTGTATGATGGTTTTGAGTCCAGACTCAGGATAAAGTCGTGAGATAATGGTCATGTTTCCCACTCAAACACATTTTCTTACTTTACAGGAGACACATTATCCATGTGGCTACTAAGACTCATTATCCTTGTGGATTCTATGAGATATAGGTGGTGGAATTGTGGTTTACTATAGCTCATGTCCTATGCTATGATTTTCATTGATGAATTGAGTCGGATAAGGTACATCTGGGGCTCATGGTAGCATTATTGAAACAAAAATGTTCAGTATATGTTTAGTACTTATTTATTTCATATTTACATTTATCATGGAATACACATATTATACATGTATATTCATATTAATAATTTATTTCTAGTGACTTAATAATTTTTATTACTCAAAAAATGTATAATAATCTCGATGCACATGAAGAATTCATGATCATGGATCTATGTAAGGGAAATATAACCATGTCATATTGATGATTTGTGGTTCATGGAGTTGGTGGTGGTTCCAAGAATAACAATGGATGAATTCCACATTTGACTCATTATCTAGCTACTCACACTTTATAAACTCGGGTTTGGATTTCAATATTTGGTTCTTGGTTCATTTTATATGTTTGAAAAATGTGATAAATTTTATATATTATGTTTACTTATCATACACTTTTCCACACCCAGTTTTTTAGGTTTCGGTTTATGCAATGGTTCATTGTGAATCCTGGTCTTTTCTCATGTTCAAAGTGTGATGGTTGTTGAGTTTTGAACTGTTTTCTTTGTTTATTCTTTCCCTCATGGTACATTCTTTTTTTTGGATTTTTTGGAGAAAACATGGAAATTTGGCTTCAAATAACCCTTAGCATGGTTTGGCTTATGGTTTGATAAATCATGCATCCAAACGTAGGTAATCATGTAGAAGGTATAAAACCTAATTTATGGTTAGTGTATGGTCATGTGGAGAATTAGGGGTGACCATGCGGTCGGTCCCCATGGATGCTGCCCAGTTTTCACATATTTTAATAAACCATGCGGCCAAACCTTGTGGCACCGCCCATAATTAAAAAAATGTCTTTTCTTAAACTACCCCTTCAAGATTTTAGACTGAAATCCACCAAAATTGGCTTCTCTAGGAGATTCTAGACCTATATATGTCTCTCACATGATCTCCTAGCCCATCATCTTTCCCCTTTGATGTATATCTAAGAAACTCTAAAGGTGGGGCTTGATTCTAAAGGAAATTTCAATCTCCTTTATTCTCTCACTTCATTCTCTCAATTTTTTCTTGGGTTTCTCTTCTCCACTAGCCAATATCCACCTAGGGTTCTGTGTTCCCTTGATTTTGAGGTGGGGTTTATTTATAGATTTAGGGTTTTGGCACCCTCAGGGAGTGATTTCTAGGTTTTGTTTCTATTCCTCCATGGATTTGAGGTAGGTGATTCCATGATTAACCATTTTTGATAAATTAATTATGATTGCTTTTATTTTATTATTATTATATAATGTTTATTTTAGTGCGAATGTGGTATTTGGTATGATTGAGTATGAATTTAATTTTTAATGTGGTAGTTTTTTGTGAAATTGGGCATTTTTTAGGTTAAGTCAAGATATTTGGTATGTTGAGTTTCTAGAGGCTCTTGTGGTGGATCTTGGTAAAGGTGGCTTGAAGTTATACTCCACTTATAACACATAATATTTTGATGATGTTCTAGTTTATTTTTGTGTCATATTCCTATTTAGTTTTTATTATAGTTGTAAACATAAAATATAGAAATTGTTAAAGGATTGTTAGTTGACATTTTTTTATCTGGATTTTTTTTCATTATTTTAAAATGATTAAATTGGGTAAATCACTCCCTCTTGTTTTATTCGATACCCGAGCACTTGTGCCTTCCCGTGGGGATCGAGAACACCCTTCGGGCCTTGATGAGGTTTGGGTCGGGAATCTGGTGGGATGGTAACCTATATAGGTTCAGGAAAAAATGGTCTCAAGAGCACGTCGTCTCTTGGAGGAAATTGATTTTTAGAGTACCTTTTGTTATTTGAGGATCTATTGGTAGATGGAGTAGGATCGTAGATACTAGATGGGTTGGTGTGGGAAGATAATTACAAACTATTGGTCATTTTGATCCTTGAGTTTCCATGGGATGTGTGGTATTATTAGTTTTTGGACATTAAGTATTGTTTAGTGATTAGGATACGATAATGGGAGTTGGTCTAATGACCTTAGTAATCTCGTAGGGCATGGCAAGCCACGTAGATCCTGGGGCATGGTCCTAGAAGGATCTTTGTTTCGGTGGAGTGTTTGGAGTATGGCCTCCAACCATATGGTCAAGTAACCCACCCACACTGTATCTTCTTTATGGGTCTGTCAGACATTTCTAGAATTCTGAAAAATGTATTGAAAATCATTGTGTGGGAATTGTGGAAATTGGATTTAATTGAATGGTTTTATTTTGGAAGGTTGAAAATGAATTTCCATGATTTACTCTAAGATAGTTTGTAGATGGGTTTTTGTGAAACTAATATTTAGTTAAAAGAGAAATGGTTTAATGGGATTGTATTTCCTTAATCTAAACCTATGGTTTTTTGAAATAAAATATTTGGAAATAATGGGATATTTTGAAAAATCAAGGTGTGTTTGAAATTGTTTGAATCAAAAAAATTGGTTTTTGAAATTGGGTTGGAATGGTTTGTGTTTTCTGGAAGGGTTTTCTGCAGTTCAAAATGAGTTTTTATCTTGATGGGTAGCAGATTATGAAAATATACTTTTGTAAATTTATGGAAATGGAAAAAATTTTGTTTGGGTGTTTTCTTAATTAAAAAGGGTTGTGTTTTTAATCAAATTGTTTTGATGAAGTTAGGATTGTTAAGGTGTTGTAAAATGTTTGGAATGAAATATAATGGATTTTTATCGAAATCTATGGGATTTTATTTTCATGCATGGTAAAATTGTTTGATGTGTAATATTTGAAAATTGTTTTTAAAATTGTGATTAGTGTGACATTGGAAGGTAATTGAATTTTTAATTTATTTGAATGTTTTGTTTTGTAAAATTTGGTTGTCCTGTTTTAGCCTCTGGTGTTATCATGAGTGCTCACATGCATGGTTTTATATGGAAATGTGTATTGATACTCGGTATGTCATGGTGTATTGGTGCCCAAGGTGGCACAGAAATGTGCAAGTGAGTGAGACTCGATGAAACACCATTAGTGAGTGCGAAAATCCACCTAGTTTGATTTCGTTTATTTTACAAAAGTGTTTTGAGATATAAAATTGTGACGCTTTTGTAAGCTAATGGTAATGTGTCATGGTTATCAAAGTCTTATAAGTGTGGTTTATTTGGTGTTTTCTTCCATAAGATCATGAACGGATACTTTTTTTTGTATCTGACACTGAGATTCTATTGGTATCTTTTTCTAGAAGCAGTGTCTTAGTTGGCCTTTTGAAAATTTATTGGGAAGTCTTTGATCCAGTTTCACTATGTGTTGGTTTTCATTCTTTGTGAAGTTGTAGGTTCACAAGAGGGTTTTGATAGATCTTGTGGTTTATTTATTGCTTTGTTTTCTCCCTCGTAGAGATGTTATGGATGTTGCAGTATGTCTCTGAGTGGTTATCAATAGAAAATATTTACTGTTGATCATCCTAAGGATTTATTTTATGAGTTTTAGAAGGTAAATCCACCTCCTTGATGGGTGACCAAACCGGCCTTTTGGAATAGTGAGATGTTTGGGCTCCTTATTGGATGGTTTTTTATTAAATTGACTCCTTCAGTTGTGGATGTTTTTCTCAATGGTGTTTTTTGGGTTTCATTGTACGTATTTTACATTCTTCTCCTTGTTTTGAGTGAGAGATAATGGTGTTGTATATCTCTGAGTTCCTATTTGTGTGAAAGGCATGTTGTTTAACGAAGTGAGTTTTGTGGAGTGTCATAATCCTTTTCTTATACCTGGGCATGTTTTGTGACTTCATGTTGAACTGAAAGAAGTCAATTCTTTTAAGGGATTAGGAACTCCTGATAGTGGGGAATCATATGCTTCATACATAAGTGCTCCTACAATAGGTCTCAGAATAAAGATAGTACGCAGTTATGAACCTATAGGTTTAAGATTTTTGTCTTTGTTTATACCTTTACACTTTCTGGGAGTTAGTCATAGTGTTTTTATTGTGGTTTCTTATCACTGTGAATTTTCTCTTATTGGAAAGACAGCGGTGGACTTACCCCTCACACAATGTTTTTGGTTTTATCTTCTGGGATGTGATGTTCTGGTCAGTGTTCTTGTATGGACCGTCCACGTGAATCGAATGTGGTCTGGGATTTTATTATTCCATAGTAGAAGAGTGGTGAGTAGTTGATGGTTTTGGTTTTTTTTCCAACCATTGGGCCCCTCCCCCCCTCCCCATGTGGTGTGGGTTTTGGGTATGTGAGGGGAGTTTTGGTTCAGATCATTTCACCTCCATTCAGGAGTGGAAGGATTAAATATTCATGTTATATTCCTCTTAACATGGGTTTGTTGGTTGTTATGGGAGATATTTTGTTGGAATGTCTGAGAAAGGCCTAGGTCTAGATCATGTTGAATGCTCGTTTGTTCATTGTTAGTTGGTTATTAATGGTGGGGAGACCCACTGCCGGTCTCTTTGGGTTTTACTTTAAGAATATTTGCAGGGATATTTGATTTATAATGGTGTGGAGTCTATTCATGCATCCCCTCTACCGGTGATCTATTTTGGGTTTCAATTTGGTTATATGGTTGATGTGCCTACTTTAAAAAAGTTATTGATTTATTATTATTTTTATTGTTTCGGTGACCATTGAGTATCTTAGAAGAAGTCCCAATGGTCTGGTTTTGGATTGGTTGTGAATGTGGTGGTTGGATTCATCTATTTATTCTCGAGAAGTAGTTGTGGGTTGTTCATTTATTTTGAGAAAGAGGCTTATGTTTGGTTTTTGGTGAGTGAAATGTTCATGGTTAAAGACTTTGGATCCTATTGATGGGGATTCCTTACTTATTGATCAATCTAGAGGATAGTGTGATGACTTTTCGGGGACAAAAATCTTTAATGGTGGGGAAAAATATCACCCCCGATTTTTCTTTTTTTGGTTTATGTTATGTCTCATTAAGAATACCAATACTTTAATGGGTTATGGATGTAATAGGTGATGTGTTTTGAAGTTTTTTATTATCTATCCCTCATGGTTTTTCCTTGGATCTTTTGGGAGTATTTGGAGAAAACCTGGAACTTTTTCAGGAAAAGACCCTTTGCATGGTTTGGTGCATAGTTTAGTAAACTGAGTGGCCAAATCTAGGTAACTATGTGGTAGGTTTAAAACCTACTACACATTAGGCGCATGGTCATGCAGCTGATCAGGGTTGACCATGTAGTTATTCCCATTTGCTGCCACCTGGTTTCCACACAATTTCATAAATTGTTTGGCAAAACCGTGCGGCACTAACCATAATTAAAAAAAATACCCTAAACTACGCCCTAGGGATTTTAGACTAAAATCTACCAAAATTTGATTCTCCAGGTGCATCCAGACCTAGGTAGGTCTCTCGAATGCTCTAAAATCCCTTAATCTCTCCCATTTGAAGTAGATCTAAGAAACCCTAAATTTATTTCTCCTTTCTCATCCCTCTTCCTTCTGTAATTTTTTTCATGGTTCTCTCTTGTCCCCTAGTCATGCTTGAACTGGGTTTTTTAACCAATAATTTTGATGGGTTTTTGGTTGTTTATGAGTTTTTTCATATATTTAGGGTTTTCGAACCCTTATGGATTGATTGTGGGTCTTCGTTTCAATTTTTCCAGGGATTTGGGGTACATGATTCCATGCTTACAAATTTTAGTCAAATTAATTATGCCTACCTATATTTTCTTATGTTATATATATTATTCCTGTGGTTATAAAGTGTTATTTGTTATGATTGAGTACACATTTAATTTTTAAAGTTCCATTTTTATGTGAAATTTGTTATTTTTCATGTGCAAACCCCCTGTATGCCATTAGATGTCATTTTATAGAGCATATATTTTTTTTATTAAACTATGTGTGATAATAAAAATGATGTTTTGATATATAATTGATGAGTTGTAGTTTTTTAAAGAAATCTTTGGGTTCAATTTTTTTTAGAAGCATTTTGGTTTTTATCAAAGTTGTTTTATAAATTATTGTAATTGATTAATAAATTATTTAAATGTTTTGAAGAATGTTTGGGATTTTTTTTGATGTGAATATATTTTAAAAGTTTATTCTTTGTGTGGAATGTTGGCATGTGATATTTGATTCTTGGTTTTGTTGATTTAATGTGGAAGTGGTGTGATATGTGTAATGTAAAACTTGATTGAACAAAAAAACGAAAGCCCAAGTATCTAGGTTGGCAGACTAGGACATTTATTCTAGTGATTATGAAGTGGATTTTCCATGGTTTCACTTAATGGGATTGATGATGACAACACTAACTAAATATTAATGATGATTTTACACCACTAGAATTTTGGATTTTGTTCCCCTCTAGTGTCATGTGCATGAGAAATCTATTGGTCTAGGTTTCTAAACCATATTCCACCAAGAAACGAGGTTCCATGGGGCACACTATTAGCTAGTGCCCTGGGGTTTTTCCCATGACTAGTGATAAATAATTAAATTACTATTACCATCGGCATATGATATGTTGGGTTGGTAATTTTAATAAAAAAAGTGTTTACAAATAAAGTTGAATTATTTGAAACTTCTATCCCTTAAAAGTTGAATTCTTTGAAACTACTTCCTTTTAAGGTTTCATTCATTGAAAATTCGTTCCAATTAATGTTAAATCCTTTGAAAATATTTTCATTTTTAATTTTCATTGATTATAAGACATTTTTTGTAAAGTTATTTTCTTGAAAATTGTTCTATAATTTCTTTAATTATAATACATACATGTTTACATTCTATTTAATGTTTAGTTCATGGAATATTTTATCCAGGTGGAATCCTACTAGGCCTAGGATCATTCCCTAAATACACATTTGGTTGTATGTAGACCTTATAGTCTATTTGTTTCAGGTTAAGCAAAGATTTGTATTGTTGGCATTGTGAGTTACTAGTGGATCTTGTGGTGGATCTTGGTGGTAGCAGATTGAGTATGTGCTACTCTTGTTTCACAGAGGTTTTGAGTGATATTATAGTTTCTCGTTGTGTTTTATACCTTTTTAGTTTTTGTTTTAGTTGTAAACATAAAATCTAGATATTTTTAAAGTATCATTTTTTTGGATTTTTCATATCTGGGTTTTTTTGTTTTTTGTTTTTTTTAATATAATTAATTTACTTAAATCATTTCCTCCGGTTTTATTTTGATACATGGGAACATGTTTCAGCCCATGGGGATTGGGAATTCCCTTTGGGACTTTATGATGGCCAGGTCAGGCAGCGGGTCAGAGGCTGACCTGGCATCATGACACACATGATATTCTATATTTTTATATGTTATTTAATATTATGGTGAATGATTATAATTCAAAAATGTAATCTCTCCCCACTACACCCTTATACCCTCACTGATAGTTATCTATATCTTAAAAATATGGAGGAATTCATGAGTCCATGAGACATCTCCACTCAGGTGAAATTCATTTAATTACAATTTTGGTCATTAAAAATGGTAAAAAAATGATATTTCATTATTTTCAAATACATTATTCTAGGAAACAGTAAAATGGATACAGTTTATTTGGAACTCAGGTAGGGGAGTCACAATATTCTTTCCATTCTCATGTGTAATGAACCTATGAGTTAATGGTGTTCGTATTATTATTATAGATTAATAGGATTTTTGTGTATTCATGTATCAATAATAGGCATGTATGATTAAATTTCTTATAAAAATGATTATTTTGTGAAGGAGACTAGTTCATTAATTTAATGTCTTAAATTATCATGATTATTGAGAGGTATATCACTGTTTTTAATTATGATATATTTGTATAAATTAGTTAGTTTAACTTCATCATTATGATATGTAATATTTATATATATTTGTGTGTGTCTGTGTGTGTGTGTGTGTGTAATATTATGACTAACATGCAGGTGTGGATGGTTATGGTTTAGACTTCGGTGTAATAATGATGAACATAACATGTGGGGTTCTATCACCTAAGATATATCTTCTTATAGAATAACATCATGAAACTTAAATATCTTGAGTTGTTATCTTAATCGGTTGTTCATGGAATTCTAATCATTCATTTGGAATTTTAGAATGATTCCACCTCAGATGTGCTTAATTGGACCACTAGGTTAAATTTAATATAATCCTTTGGCTACTGTGAATTATCTAGTTCCACCATAGGCTATGTAGAAGGATGTACCCGATAAGTATCCTTCTCTAACTCAATTGGTAAATGATTTGGAGCTACTCCACAACAATGTACGTTTATGTTGTACCTGCACAAGGTATAGGGGTAAAGAAGGACATGTTTGACTAACCACATGAATTTTATCTACATTATTCAGCAGAAATCCAAGGAACCAGAAGAAAAAAAGATTTAAATGACTGTATACACATCACTAATGGTATATTCATTTTTCTTTTGATGAATTGGATTACTGATAGTTCAAGATAATGGATTTTGTACCATAGGTACATTCTAGGAGATGGTGGTGTGTAATGGGGAAAGAATGAAAAACTAAGGGACTTCCTTAGGAGGCCTTTAAGAATCTATTATTACATGAATTATTTCCAAAACAAAATGAATATGGATTATTTAGAGTAATTCATGGTATTCAATAGAGATCCAGGACGGTATCTATGTACTCCACTAATTTCACTGAACTACTTTGATTCTCTATCCTCATACGATGAATGGTGTAAAAGATGCATGGAATGCTCAGAATCAATATTTACCCAAATATCAAACTGTGGGTTAGTATTATTGACCAATTTATATATAGGTTTGTTCTATTAAATTCCATGACTATAGAGAAGGTTCTTGAAGTGGAACAAGTAGTTTGAATTCTTCAAAAAGTTATTAATCTGGAAATTAGATGTCCTACTATCATGATGAGTTAGACATCTTGTAATAGAAAGAGGATGACTTAATAAATTTGGTGGAGGTGTGTAGATGGGTTGAGAAGAGTTTGGATACATCAACTCCTACTAGAGTAGTTATATAGTGATTTTTCTATGGGATGGTATTAAATTACCAATGGTTAGCTAGTCACATCTAAGAAAGTGTCGGTAGTATGGAATAATTGGTAATCTAAAATTGGTCTTATTCAGAACATTGATGACATGTTAATACATTAGTTCTAAAAAACATTATTTATTATCCAAGTATCTTATTGGGGTCCATAGTATGGTTTTTAGACCCCCCTAGATGATGTCTTATGCATTATAGGGTGTGGTTTTGGGAGCTAATCTGGTCATGGTACTCACATTAGAAAATGTTCTAGCTACCTGTGGAGAGGGACCATTGACCATTCTATATATAGATATGATCACATATTATATTCCTAACACTGTTTTCGATACTGGTTTCCCAATTCCATTATATATTCTCATGTTTTTTTATTATCATCTTATAGATTAATTTTTAATTTGAGTTACATTTTGTTGGCACACTCTTGGAAAAGAAAGTGGGCCATCTCCAATGATGTCCCGATCTTCATTTTCTTTATACTACCTATTGAAATTTGAAATGAACCAATGTTTTTCAATGGAAATTTATTTCTTATAAATATTTCATATAATCACCTGAATTCACAACACAAAGAACTACTAAGTCCTATGTGACCTTTAAACATATTTTTTTCACATCAATGATTTGAATTTCGACAGTTCGGCTTACATGGTTGTGATCAGTAAGTTATTTGGAGTCTAATATGAACCACTTAATTTTGGGTGAATTTTAACTCACCTTTATGAATATTAATGTTACATTTATGAATAGTAAATTTCCATACTAAATATTAACCTTACCTAAGATAATATATACATTTTATATAAGTGAAAGTATGATGTACCTATATTGTGGAAAAAATAAATAATTATTTTAAAACTATTTTTAGAATAAATTATGATTTTATTTAAATTTTAGATTAATCATATTTAGAAAATTATTTTGGAAAAATGGATTTCATTTTAGGATTCTACATGTTGAAAAATGGTTACAGTTAATTTTTGGTATTTTTCTGAAATACTTGGATTTTTTATTGAATAGTAAAATTCATTAATTTGTCGTATATATATATAAAGAGAAATATACTATTTTAAGAATCATGGATGATGTCAGCACCATTGGTTATAATTAACATGACCCATTTACTATTTTTTGTCATGGATTCATCACTATTTCTGGTCTTGAGGGAAATTAATAATGTAATGATTTGAAAATTATGAAAACCCTTCTCTCCTCCACTATAAAAAACCCCCTCACTCTATCTTCTCTTCACTCATTTCAAACATTGTGCCTTTACCATATTCATCCAATATCTCTTCATAAGATTCTTCCTCAGGTCCAACGACCCCTATTCTCTTCAAAATACCAAATCATCTCCCCTTAAGAAACTCTCAAATAAGGATTACTAAAGTGGTAAAATTCCTCTTCTTTTCTTTCATGTTTATGTTCATGTGTTCTCATTTCATTCTTAACCACTAATCATCCAAATGGTATGAAAAATCCAGAAACAAAAATTTACTTGAATTTTGTTATGCTGATTTCATATTTTATTATCATACCTCCTTTCCCCACCTTATATTTTAAATAAATGAAAACACAATTTGAGGTGTGTTAATTTAGAACACTCAAGGGAAATGGTTTACCAATTTCTATTATCATCATTAATTCTGGTCATTAAACCATTTTTTTTATTGTTGAACCAGATTATTATATATGTAATATATACTAGTTAAGGTTCTGTAATCCTTTTGTAAAATTGTATTAAGTAATAATGAAAAACATGTTCATTGTAATCAAAACCAACCAATTAACAAAAACAGTTCTTGCTAAGGTTTTATATAATAATTCATTTTCACTAACAATAAGAAAATGAATTTTATAACCATGTAATCTCCTAGATGTTTACTAATTACATAGAACTTCAATTTTGTTCAACCACTTTCATCATACACGTTTCTCCGAACATGAACCAATCATTAAAACCAAGGAATAAAACAGATCTGAATAATGAAATTGAACATTATAACCTATCAAAAAGGTATTGAATGAACTAAAAAAGATAAAACTAAATAAATTAAATAGATAATAGGTTATAATATTATTAATTAATAAACCTAATTTTACTATTCAGGTAATTGATATCAAGTGGAGAACACCAACAGAATTAAGGTAAGGGATTCTCTACATTTCACTCTTAATCAAAATTGTCCTCTATGTTATAAATGTTTATGTGTAATCCCAAATTATGTGGTATGACTTCAAACCTCCCCCATACTTCCCTCATGAAGTATAAGTGATGAGAAACCCCTTCTACGTCTCATCAATCCCTCTCAGGAACATCTGATACCATGCTGATAATCCATAACCAATTCTTCCCGAACCTCCTTTGTTCTTTCGGGTCGCCTTATCTTTCTTTATATAAAAATATAATTATATTATCTATTTATGTAAATATAAAAATTAGGTTTAGTTGTGAAATGTAATTTACCAAGACCCTTTAATCACTCTCTTTTGGGTATATACAAATTTTTTAAAGATTCCATGCTTAGTACTTTCCTATAAGATAACATGTTTTAAGGGAACATCATGAATTCTCACCTGATTTCAAGAGAACTATATACTCTATTTTAATCCACCATTTACTTTATAAAATCATACATTTTATTTTGAAAACCTTCTTTGTTCACTTATTCTCTTATATAAAATATTTTCCTTTTTCTATTTTCAGAGCTCTATAATATTTTCCATAAAACTGCAAAAAAATTGGTTTAATGATAAAATTTACTGAATACATTTCTTACATGTTGTCAATTATGTTTGACATAAATTACCATGATATATGCCAATTTTACCCTTTTTAGTATCCATGTATTTTCTAATTCACTTCTTTCGTGTACTCTTTTGTGACACGCCCATTTATTATGCTTTATGACATGATTGTGATGCCCATTTGTTTCCATGGATACCATTATGTTTATATATGGTTGATTATGAATGATTATTTATGTGGAAATAATATTCATGAAAATGATAAGTAGGGTGAACCTAGATATAACTCCAATTCATTGGGTAAAATTAAGTCTAATGAGATGTTATATGCAACGGTCTTTGTGGTTAGCCTTGGCTGTACTGCTATGGGAAATGATCTTGGCGGTTAGCCTTGACTCGTATTAATGTAATGTGTTATGTTCCTTCTATATTTATATTATCGCATATTTATATGATCCCAAGTTTATATGATCCCATTTTATATGATCCCATTTTTATACGATCTAATGTTCATATGATCCCATGTTTATATGATTCCATTTTTATATTATTCCATGTTTATATGTAATGATTCCATATGTTACATGCATTTGATATCATTATATCATGACTCCTAACACATGTGATTATGCTTTATTCTTATGTTCATTTCCTTATCGGTCTTTTTAGCTCATCCCTTTGTTGAGGTGTTCCCCAAGGTACCCTATGCAGAAGCAAGGGATCAAAGGATGTTGGGAGATCTTTGTGGATATTAAATAAAGAAGTTTGTCTTTTTTTTCCTATGATTTGTATATATATACCTATTCATCCAGGACACTAGACATAATGATCCTTATCTCGTACTATGATGTATAATTATGATTAAAATAATTTAATGTTATATGTAAATGGCTTGGGTCACTATAGTTGGTATTAGATGGAGGTTTATTTATTTTTGGAGATTAGGAATATAGAACCATAGTGAGAACCTTAAGGATGAGACTAAGTATAAAAAAACATTCCTAAATTTTGTTAAGTATAGATTTAGTGGTTTATCATGAAAATAAATCCATGTCTAGATATAAACATGTAGATGTGGATCTGCACAGATGTACCTAGGAGTGAAAACTCCGACAATGAGTTTCGGGCTTGACCCGAGGTATCCTGGTACATGACAATGGGACTTTGTACACTCTTGGTTTGAAAGTCTCATGGGATATGCCTTGGTAAAGTCACAAGCATAGTACATACCATTATTAAGGTAAAAAATCCAATATGAATATATGTTAAGAAATATGTTGAGGATAACATGGATTTAAACGTATTAAATCACAAGTTAGGGAATACTTCTCCTTTACAATATTATCCTTTTATGTTCAATTTTTTCTATTTATACCCAATTGCTAAGTATTAAATCCCTCTAATTATACGTTCTTTTCACAATCAGTGGTGGGAAATAAAATAAAATGTGTCATCAATCAATGTTATATGCAATTTGATGATTTTCATAATGATATGACAGATATGATGGGAATGGGTTCTAAAAACATCAAGGATGTACTTGCTCAGCTGGCTCAAGTTCTAAATAATAACATCAATCTTGTGGAACACCCTACTCCTCCAAGGAAAGTGAATTTTTCTGTAGAATACTTCTTGCATATATGGTCTCCCATGTTTAATAGATCATCTGACCCCCCCTCGCAGAACGGTGGATCAACTCCATTGAAAAGATATTCTCTATCCTCCAATGCTCAGAAAAAGAGAAAGCCATACTAGCGCTCTATTGTTTTGACATGGAAGATGATCAGTTGTGGAAACTGGTCAAGAATACAAATCCCCAAGAGGAAATTGATTCCATGGATTGGGAGGAATTCAATAAGATGTTTTCCAATAAATATTTTCATCAAACCCTATTTCTCAATATGGATAGAAAGTTTATCAAACTCAAGTATAAGGAAGATGAGTCCATTGAGGCATATGAAGAAAACATTACAAGTCTTGCAAGGTATTCCTCTATCTTTTTCATAAACACAGAAAGCTAGGTGGATCACTTATTTAGTGGGATACAGCTAATATTATAGAAGGTGTTGGTGATCCGATACATTGACAGTTATGACGAGATTGTCTATTGTTCCCTCATGATTGAAATAGTGATTGGAGACTCTCAATGGTCATGTTGGCTCGGTGATAAGAAGAAAAAAATGGAGAACGACATGGGTGGCTAAAAGAAAAAATCCCATGATGGAGAGAAGCCTGAATATCCCACTTGTAAATGTTTTGGGAATAAGAATCATGGGAGCTGTCTAAAGGGAACAAAGAATTGCTTAAAATGTTGAAAGATGGGACATCTGGCCAAGAACTGCCTATGGGATATGAAAAATACTACTAATGTGGAAGAAGAAAGAAAGGTTTAGATCCATGTTCAGCTAGTGGTGCAGTAATAAAAATTCAAGGAGCATGTGCATTATTCAAACAATTTCCCCAAAGCCAAGGGTCGTCAGAGAAATAAAAAAAACCTCCAAGGTAACAAGTAAGGGCTTATGCTATATCCACTACTGAGGAGGAGCCATACAATGATCTGGTTAAAGGTACACTATTTATTCATTCACAAAATAGTGAACATACTATTTGATTTTGCTTCTACGCACACTTTCATATCTTTAATGAATAGTATAACTATTAAAACTCCACCTCAATATTTGGAGGAAAAGTTACCTATGAGAACAGTGAATGGGTAAATAGATGCATCCATGGTTTATAACTCCTACCAGGTTATTTTTTGTGGACTGAACCTCCCAGATATTCTTTTCATACTTTTTTTAGTGGATTTAGATGCAATATTGGCCATGGATTGGATATATTTATAAAAATACAACATCAACTGTTAGGAAAGGGAGATCACACTTCACATCCCAAAGCATCCTCCAATTCTATACAAGTGTATAGAAGAAGATGAATCTACATTAGTACCATCGTCTCAATTGTGGATATTTTTTACTTATAAGAAATCACATCTAGCCTAAATTATTGAGACAAAGGGGAGAATCATGCTTGGAGACATTTCCATGTTGATAGAGTACACTAATGTAATTCCTGTAGAGGTTCATAGCCTTCCTCCTAATCATGAGGTACAATTATCAATTGAACTTATTCTGCGATCTCTATGTATATCAAAAATACCTTATAGATTGGCCACTATAGAGCTGGAAGAGTTGAAGAAGTAGTTATAGGAGAATTTAGAGAAGGTTTTTATATGCCCAAGTGCTTCACTGTGTGGTGTTCCAGTCCTCTTAGTCAAGAATGATGATGGATCAATACTCCTCTGAATTGATGACCGTGAGCTCAATAAAATCAATATAAAGGACCAATATCCCCTTCCTCGGATAGATGACTTGTTTGATCAGCTTCAGGGGGCTAGTTATTTCACTAAGGGTGACCTTTAGTGGGGATATCACCAATGGAAGGTGGGAAAGGAATATATTACCAAGACTGCCTTTAGAACAAGGTATCAACACTAGGAGTTCATAGTTATGCCCTTTTGACTCACTAATTCACCATCATTTTTGATGGATTTAATGAATATAGTCTATATATATTAACTTGAAAATTTTTTGGTAGTCTTATTTGAAGATATTCGGATATACTCCTAGAGTAAGGAGAGACACCTGGATCATTTTAATACTATGTCAAAAATGTTGTGAAGGGACAATTTGTATGAAAATAATAGTAAATTTGAGTTTTTGATAAAGGAAGTATCATTCTTTGGGCATGTTATCACTTGCAAATGGATATATGTGGGCCCTTCTAAGACAAAGGCAATTGAAGAGTGGCACAAGACAACATCTGTAACCGAGATCCACATCTTATTGGATCTAGCTAGGTATTATCAACGATATGTGAATAACGTTTCCTGATTTTGAAACCCAATGACCAAGATAAAATGGAAGTGAGTAATGTTTGTCTAGACACAAGACTGAAAAGACTTTTTATGGAGTTGAAAAAGAGGCTTATCACCACGACAATACTCACACTCTAAACAAGTGGAGAACTCTTTGTGCTGTATAGTGATGCCACAATGAAGGGAATATGCTATGTGTTAATGAAAAAAGATAATGTGATATCCTACACCTCAAGGAAGCTGAAAATCAATGAGAAAAACTATCTAACAAATGATCTTTAGTTGGCAGTTGTGATCTTTGGATTGAAAATTTGGTAGCATTTTCTATAAGGGGAGAAGTGTGACATATATACAAACAACTAGAGTCTCAAATATATATTCACACAAAATGAGATTAATATGAACCAATGAACATGGATAGATCTCATCAAGGATTTTTACCGCTCAATCCACTACTATATCAGTAAGGCGAACAAGATGGTGGATGCT
Source organism: Viscum album (assembly GCA_963277665.1). Taxonomy (NCBI): domain Eukaryota; kingdom Viridiplantae; phylum Streptophyta; class Magnoliopsida; order Santalales; family Viscaceae; genus Viscum; species Viscum album. The sequence continues at coordinate 548,942,797 of OY728121.1, forward strand.
CTATGTATAAAGGATCATACGTCTTTATCAATGATGAGAGTTGAAAAGGATCCAATTTTCTTATATTTTATAAGGATGGAAATTGGAATCATTAAGGGAGGAAAATCATCAATCCTTTCTCAAATAATTTCTTAACCGTCACTCATGGATAAAATAAAGGATTCTCAAAGAAAAGATGTAGAGATTTTAAAAAGGGTGGAAACTATTAGAAATGGGAAATCATCAGAGTTCAAGATTTATGAGAAATGAGTTGAACGATTTGGATTATAATTATGTATACCATCTAATCCAAAAATAAATATGGATCTTTGGAATGACACACATAGCTCAAACTTCAATGTTCACTCGTGGAGCAGAAATATATATCAAGATCTCTGAGAAAACATTTGGTGGGACAATATGAAAAGAGAGATTTCTGAATATAAATCAATTTTCATGGTATGCCAGAAAGTGATGGATGTGAGGAAAAATCTTAGGGGATGATGCAACCACTACCCATACCAACATGGAAGGTGGAGAACATTACCATGGACTTTGTCGTTGGACCTCCAAATACATCCAGAGGAAACAATGCTATATGGGTCTTTTTGGATCATCTTATGAAGATAGCTCACTTTATCTCAATTCATGTGGAATTCTCATTCGATAAACTTGAATGGATTTACATCAAGGAAGTGGTAAGGATGCATAAAGTACCATTATATATTGTATCCAATCGTGATCTGATATTCACCTTGAAGTTCGGGAAAAGTCTCCAACATGATCTAAACACTGAAATGAAATTTTCTACGACCTATCGTCCTCAAACTAATGGCCAATTTGAGTGTACTCTTCCGACACTTGAAGATATGTTGAGAGACTATTCCATGGACTTCAAATGAGGATGGGACCAATATCTTCCATTTGTTTAATTCTTCTGTAACAAAAACTTCCAATAGAGCATATAAATTTCATTATATCAATCCCTTTATGGGAAAAGTTGTGGAACACCAGCATGTGGGGATTAATTTGTTGAGCGTAAGCCGCTAGCACCTGAAATCGTTGAATAAATTGTGGAGAAGGTGAAAACAATTTAGCTTCATATCAAGGAAACCCATATTCGATATAAGAGTTGTGCAGAAAATCGTCAATGATACATTGAGTTCAAAGTTTGAGACATGGTATTTCTACACACATCTCAATGGAAGAATGTCAGGAGGATTGGAATGAAAGGGAGGTTAAGTCCCATGTACATCGACCCCAACAAGATTCTTCAATGTGTCAGGGTTTTGGCCTATCGACTAGAACATCCACCAACCATGGACAAAGTACATGATGTCTTCCATGTATTCCTCTTAAGGAAGTACATATCCGACCCTTCACATGTACTCTCTTCAAAGGTTGTACAGTGGGAGGATGATCTTTCCTATGAGGATCAACAAGTGAAGATTTTGGATCATAGACATAATGTTCTACATAACCAGACTACTCCCTAGTCAAGTTACTATGGGGAATCCATAAGTACGAAGAGGAAACATCGGAACTAGAGAAATCAATGAAGGAAAAGTACCCGCACCTATTTATGGATTAGAATGTAAAATGAAAATTTGAGGGATAAATTACATATGGGAGAGGGATAAATTTCATAAGGGGGGAAGAATGTAACGACCCAATTTTTTCAATGGAAATTCCTTTCTTATAAATATGCCATATAATCACATGAATTCACAACACAATGAACTACTATGTTCTATCTAACCTTTAAACATAAGGTTGTCACTTCTATGATTTGAATCCTGAAAATATAACTCACACGGTTGCGATCAGTAAGTTATTTGGAGTCTACTATGACCTACATAATTTTTGGTGAATAGTAACATACCCTTATGAATAGTAATTTTACCCTTATGAATAGTGACATATCCTAATGAATAGTAACCTTACCTATGATAATATATAAATAAGATTTAAGTGAATGTATGATGTACCTATATTTTGGAATAAGTAAATAAATGTTTTAAAACGAATTTTTAGAAGAAATTATGATTTTATTTAAATATTAAATTAATCATATTTAGAAAATAATTTTTTAAAAATGGATTTCGTTTTTGGATCCTAATTGTTGAAAAATGTTTAGGGTGAATGTTTTGGATTTTTCTGAAATACTTTAACTTTTTACTGAATAGTAAAATACATTAATTTACTGTATATATACATTATAAGCTAAATAGACTATTCTTAAAATCATGCATGATGTAAACACCCATGGTTTGAATTCACATGACCCATTTAATATCCTTTTTCATGTAATCATCATTATTTATGGTCTTGAGGGAAATAAATAAACTAATGATTAAAAAATTATGAAAACCCTCGTCTCCTCCACTATAATAACCCTCCTCCCTCCCTCTTCTCTTCACTCCTCTCAAGACTTGTTCCATGACAATATTCTTCCAGAATCTCTTCCCAACCTCCTTATTCATTTCCAATAGCCCCTACACTTTTCAAAATACCAAAGCCTCTCCCCTTAAGAAATCTCTCAATGAAAGTTGATTCAAGAGGTAAAATTCCTCTTTTCTTTTCGCTCATTTTTAAGTTCCTTTGTTCACTTTTCTTTCCTATCCTCTACTCATCCAAATGGTAAGGAAAATATAGTACCAGAAATGTAATAGAATATTTTTATTCTAACGTGGTATTTCATTATCATTTCTCATTTCTCCGCCTTTTATTTGAATGAAATTAAAACATCGTTTGAGATGTGTTAATTTAGCACATTCAAGGACAATGATTTATCAATTTCTATTATCATCATTAATTATGGTCATGAAACCATTTTTGTTATGGTTAAACAAGATTATTATATATTTAATATATCTTGGTAAAGGTTTTTTAATCCTTTTGTACTAATGGCATTATGTTATAAAGAAAAACATGTCTCTTGGTATCAAAACCCACTGGTTAACAAAAATGGTTGTCAATAAGGTTTTATATAGTAATTAATCATCACTACCAATAAAAAAATGAATTTTTATAACCATGTAATATTTTCTATGTTCATTAATGACATAAGACTTCAATTCTAGACAACCACTTTCATCATACATGTTTTTCGGAACATGAACCGATCATTAAAACCGAGGAAGCAAACTTACCTGAACAATGAAATTGAACCTTATAACCAATGAAAAAGGTCATTAATGAAGTAAAAAGGTTATTCTAAATAAATTAAATATATAGTATTTTAGGTAATTATTAGTTAATAAACCTAATTTTTCTATTTAGTTTATGGATATCAAGTGGAGAATACCAATGGACCTATGGTACGGGTTCCTCTCCATTTCACTCTTAATCATGATTGTCCTCTATGCTATGCTTTTTTTTGTAATCCCAAATGATGGGGTATGATTTAAAACATCCCAAATACTTCCCTAATGATGTATAAGTGATGAGAAACCCCTTTTATCTCTATCAAATCTCCCTTAGGTACATCTTATACCATTCCTCTAATCCGTAACGAATTCTACCTCAACCTCATTTCTTTTTTCGGGTTGCCTTAACTTTCATTATTTCAAAATGGATTTATCATATCTATTTATGTGAATCTTATAAATTATATGTAGCTGAAAAAAAATATTTATGAAGACACTATCATCACTGTCTTTCAGTGATATAATTTTTTTAAAAATATTCCTTTTTAGTACTTCCGGATAAGCAAGCCTATTTTAAGGGAACTTCCTGAATTCATACCCAATTTCAAGTGCACTCTATCCTTTATATTAAGGCACTATTTACAATATAACATCATTATTTTAATTATTAAAACTGTATTTGTTCACTAATGGTCTTATATAAATGATTTTCCCTTTTCTATTTTAAAATCTCTATGGTATTTTCCATAAAACCACACATAAATATTTTAATGCAAAAATTTCCTAAATACATTTCTTACATTTTGTCACATTTTTTTGACATAAATTACCATGATATATGTCTATTTTACCCTTTTGAATGTACACGTATGTTCTAATTAATATCTTTCATGGATAATTTTATGATACAACTATTTGTTATGCTTTATGACATGATTGTGATACCCATTTCTTTACACAGGTATGCTTTTTTTATATATGGTTGATTATTTATGATTATTTATGTGGAAATAATATTAATGAAAATGATATGATTGGTGTGCCTAGATAGCGCTCCAATTCATTGCGAAAAGTTATGTCTCATTATATGTTATGTGCAACAGTCTTGGCAGTTAGCCTTGGCTTTTCCTACCATGGGAAACGATCTGGGCGGTTAGCATTGACTCGTACTAAAGTCATGTGTTATGTTGCTTCCATATTTATACGATCCGATGTTTATATGATCCCAGGTTTATATGATCCCACGTACAAATTGTCCCATATTTTTATTATCCAATGTTTATATGATTCCATGTTTATATGTTATGATTCCATATGTTCCATGCTTTTGATATCATTATTTCATGCATCCTAACTCATGTGCATAAGCTTTATTCTTATTTTCAATTCCTTATTGGGATTTTTAGCTTGTCCCTTTTTCATGTGTTTCCCAGGGTACCCTATGCAGATATAAGGGCTCAAAGGATGTTAGGAGATCTTTATGGATATTAAATAAAGATTTTTGTTTTTTTCCTAATATTTCCTTATATGTACCTAGTCTTCAAATACACTAGAATAAATGATCATTGGATTGTAATCTGATGTATAATTATACTTATAATCATGTAATTTTATTTGTAAAAGTCTAAGGTCGCTATAAAATTTAGGGGATTTCATAAAACATGAGATGACTAGATTTCTTTTAATCCATAGAATGGAATAGATTCCCTATATTCATGATCATATAAAATTTTATCGACGACATGTGTCTTTTATCACACATATGGGGGAGTTGTTCCTGATTAATAGTAGGAAAGTTATCAACATTTATAGTGGGATAAGATTTGATCCAAATGGAGATATAATAGCTTAATAGTATGAATTTCCTTCACAATGGATCTTGATGTCGGGTCCGCTTAATTTAATTCCATATTCGATATCTTCCCTGATTTCTATAAAATTTATTCTCATGAATTCCTCAATATTGGGAATTAGAGTTCAAGATAAAACTAATGTTAGGAGTGTTATATATTTCGATTCCTTCTTATGATATGTCTCCTTCAAATTAGAGTGATAGTAAAATTAATCTAGGGACTATGATGAAAAGAGTTTCATTAGATTGATCTTATTGCTATGAGGATATCCCATGTTGTTTTCCCAAAATAGTGATTGTTGTCTATGAATCAATATAGAATACATGATGTCGAATCAAGTGATAATGAAAAACATTTATCTTTTACTAAGGATTGGATATCTTTTTGACTAGTTATTGGGAGCTCAGTAATTCTCTTTGATTCATTTTTTTCCATGCTACCATTAGTCGTGGTTTATGGGGGAGGATTTCCCTAAGTTAATGTTCAGGAGTGGATATGGATTGTATTAGAATTTCAACATGCCTTTAGGTTTGAATAACTATACCAGTAGTGTTCATGCATCTCAAGAAAAAGATCACCAATCTATATCTCATCTCTTTTAGTGGTAAATATGGGAGAATCTAGTTTTTGTGATGGGTTTTTTGTGACGGGGAAAAACACATGTCGCAAATAACTAATTATTTTTGATGAGTCCTGTTGCAAATACCCAGCAGTAGAAAAAAGATATTTGCAATGGAATGTTGTCCTATAACAAATAGTGTGTCGGAATGTTACTTTTGTGACGGGACCCGTCACAAATAACCTTTTAACCGCCGATGGTAATTAATGCGACCAAAGATATTTGAGAGTGTTCTCGTCTCAAAAAATACTATTTTCCACATGATTCACATCGCGAATTGTCCCACCGCAACTAATCTAACCTACATATACACTCATCCATTTTTTATATCCACCCTTTCAATTCCTACTTTCTCGGCTTCTCTAAACTCTAATTTTAGAGTGAAAATTTTCAGAGTTAGTTTTTTTAAGAAGAAGTTGTGAAGACATCTACAATTATAAGAGATCAATTTTAAAAGTATTTATGTTTTATTTAATTTTGTATTTATTTCATTATTTTATATTAATTTTAATTATTGTTGATTAGTTATAATTAAGTTAGATTTAAATTGTTTTGTCATCAGTATTTATTTTCATTATTAAAATGAAATTATTATTAATAATTCTTAGTAATTAGTAATAATTAATAATTATTAATGATAATTAGTAATGTATATAAATAGATAGTGGTAATTAGTAATTAGTAATTAGTAGTTATATTTTGAAGTAATTATTAATAATTTGAAAAAATAGTTATAATCAGGAAAAATAGTAATAAATATTTACAATTAGTAATAAATATTTACAATTTGTAATAAATACAAATAATTAGTAATAAATACTAATAATTATTAATAAATACTAATAATTAGTAATAAATACTATTAATTGGTAATAAATAATAATAATTAGTAATAATTAGTAATAATTAATAATAATTAGTAATAAATAGTAATAATTAGTAATAAATACTAATAAATATTGATAAATACTAATAAATACTAATAAATAGTCATAAATACTAATAAATACTAATAAATAGTAATAAATATTAATAATTAGTAATAATTAGTAATAAATAGTGATAAATAGTAATAATTAGTAATAATTAGTAATGATTAGTAATAATTAGTAATTAAAAGTAATAAATAGTAATAATTAGTAATATTTAGTAATAATTAGTAATAATTGTTAATAAATAGTAATAAATAGAAATAAATATTAATAATTAGTAACAATTTGTAATAATTTGTAATAATTAGTAATAAATATTAATAAATAGTTATAAATAGTAATAATTAATAACAAATAGCAATAATTAGTAATAATTAGTAATAATTAGAAATAATTAGTAATAATTAGTAAAATTTAGTAATAATTAGTAAAAAATAATAATTAATAATAATTAGTAATAATTAGCTATAATTTGGAATAATTAGGAATAAAACTAATTGTAATAAATTGTAATAAATTTGCACAATTTCTAGTGGATTGGTGACACTATTTTTTCTCGATGACACTTCTCCTTTGAACTCTCACTGACTCAGAATATTATGAAAATTATGCTTCTACATATGCATATCCAATCTCACATGCACTAGTTTGATTATCAATTCATAGGACCCCATTTTTTTATAATATTTTTTGGTGGTGACAGTTTCACAAAGATGATTCGTCGACGAAAAGGGGGCTCTTTTGTCTGACGGCTCATTCACTTGCATCCTTCTCACACTGAAATCTTAATGAAGAATGTGCTTCGATGGAAGTAGTAGTAGTATGAGGAGAATATGAATTGATAGCAGCAGTAACAGTAGCAACTGGAGAAAGAGATGCATCGATGGCAGTAGTAGCAACATGATCAGATGGAGTACATGCACCGTCTAACTCGTAGTTTAGGGATGGAGTTTCCTCCACCATCTCCTCCATCTCCTCCAGATCCTCCAGAAGACTACCCCTAGTGATTATTTCCTTATGTTAAAAACATTTGAATTCAACATTTGTTGTAATATGAACTATTTATAGTTTTTGTCTTTTATATTGGTGAAAATATTGTATAATTTAATTTTTTTATATTTTTAATATTTTATTATTTTATTATTTATTATTAGTATTATATTTTTTAATGTTTTTTTATTGTACAAATAATAATAATAATATGTTTTTTATTTTTTTATATTGTGTTCGGAATGTTGATAATTTTAATATTTTTTACTTTTTTATTATTTTAATAATATTAATATTATTTTATCATTAATCATAATTTTTTTAAATAAATATTTTTTATTTTATTCTGTATTTGATATGGGGCCTTTTTCAATGGGTCCCCATCACCAATTGGTTATATATATATTTTTTAAACCCTATTTGTGGTGGGTTCTTTTACCGTCGCAAATAAATTTTTGTGATGGGCCCATCACAAAAGGTATTGGTATATATAACATATATTAACGGAGAATATTTTGTGATGGGATGATGGGCATGTCACAAATAATATTTGTGAAGGGCCCATCACAAAAACATCTTATATATATTTTATTTAATCGGAGATCTTATTGCGACGAGACGGCTTCCCGCCGCAAATTGTTTTTTTTTGTGGCGGGACCCTGTCGTAAAAGAGTTTTGGTGACGATATCCCATGGAAAATAGCCCATTGAAAATAACCAAAATTCTAGTAGCATGTTTATTTATTTTTGATATACTAATATAATCACAAACATATTACTAAACTACGAGACGCCATAATAATGTGTCGATTTTAATTTGAGTGCATTGGCTATTATGAAACATTCAATGGGAAACATATAGATTTGAGGGTATCATTTTATTAATATTTTTATATTTATTCTATAATTTTATCAACCCAGATAAGGTTGATGTCGTGATATATTGTGCTCACCCTCAGAATGTGCATCACATCATGAGTCTCATCAAGTTGGTAAGATACTATAGATGAAACATTTAGAACCACTCTTATCTGGGGGCATTGATTACATATATTACCATTAAAGGGGATATGTTTTCGTATATTTCCTAGTATTATGAGTCTTTTATATAGATGTAGAGGATATTTAGGAATGCCCTGATTTTTATTCATTCTGGGCTTTAGATTTGTGATGATGTATGTTGTGATGACTAAATAGTAGGATTTTTAGTTTTGTTGATGCAAAGGGAATATGTAGTTGCCAATTGGTCCTAAAAACTATGACCCCATGAGAGGAAAAACCTAAAATTGGACCTGTAGTTTTCAATTTGTTTCCACATTTACAAGTGTTATCAAATTATCTATGAGGTGAGAGATTTTTTTATGTAGACAATGAGAGCCTTTTATATATCAACACGTAGTGGGATCTCAATATATGAAAAACGTGATAGATATAGTATCTATAGAAATTTAACACTGATAAGGATTTTTATTTAAGAAAATTTAATTTTATTGAATAGTAACATATTAAGAAAACAATGGATATAAATGAACTAAGCTAGAACACTTTTCCAATGTAACAAAGTCTAATGAGTTTGGTAGAAAAATATAATCAGTTTGTATCTAGGGATCATGGAGTGTTGAAATTTTCACCCTTATTAATCACATATTCTTTGGTGTACTATGTGAATCTGATACAAGATTGAGAATATGAGTGCGTTGTTATGTGTGAAATCTTAATAGGGGATTATTCTTTATTAGGATGGTCCTTATATCTTAAAATTTTCATATATATCAATAGGTTGGTAGTTTTTCAATCTTTATTAAGATATTATATGATGAGAGAATATCAATATTTGAAATTTGTAGAGTTTTCCGGGTCAGTGAATAACATCCATTTCATCTTACATCAATTCTTGTGGCATAGTATAAAGAGATACATAAATGGTTTTGTTAAGTAATACCTTTCCTATAAGAGAATGATGGTTATGCATTACCATACTAGTGGTTTTCATCATCTACATATGGTGCTAATGTGCATGTGGGATACTTAATGATGGAATTCATGGTGGGTTTACCAACGATCCCAATGATTCATGAGGTAGTTCCAGTGATAAGGGATTAGATGGTGAATTATACTTAGTTTATTTCCATTAATGAGACTTCTTATATTGATGATCATGGGATTTTGTATATAAAATACATTGTATAACAACATGGAGTTCTATAGAGCATTACATCTGATAGATACATGTTTTCCACACCATTGTTTTCATTTGTCTTTTAGAAGTAATTGGGTACTAAACTTAAACTAAGTACATTATAACATCCATATGCTGATGGCTAGTCATGGAGGATGATCCAAATATAGGATGATATACATCAAGAATACATATAACATTTCAGTTGATCTTGGTATGATCATTTTTCTATAGTATAATTATAATAATATAATAGTTCTTAGGATTACTTTTAGAAGGAACCATGTGAGGATCTCTAGGGTGTGTCATGTCATTATCCTCTATGTTTTCATATAGAAAGTGATGTAGTTATACTAAGGAATGTCCTGGTATAGGATACCACCAAGAGATTCAACTGAACATAAATTTGATGACCGCCATTCAGAAGAGGTAGTGATTTTATATTGACTATAACATATGATCCATGGAGATTTATTTGAGAGACAAAGTCTTTTTGTGGGCGTCTCACCAGTCCGTACATTGAAGGTTTTTGGAACAGCGTAAGCTACCATTGATATTCTTTGGACCGATTGATATTATCAGGAATATATGAACTTTTTCATACCATTTGGATCTTATTGCATGTTACAATGTTATAGATGATGCTTTCTAAGTGTCTCAGCTTCATAAGTTAATGCCCAATCTTACATAAGTGATCAACATTGTGGATATTGAGCTAGGGAGTGATGTATCATTAATGGAATTCCAGGGGAACACAATAGATTAAATAAAGAAATTATTATCATGGAATATATTGTTGTTTTTTCAAAACATATTGATTTATTTATAGATAAAGAATGAATCATGGGATTAGGAGATTAATGTTCCTTATTTTTGGCATGAGTGGCCCAAGTAAGATTCCAATACATGGTTCTCAAGGATCATCAGTCTTCGAGGGGTATGTAATGAGGCCCCTAAATTTAATTTTTATTATAATATGTGTTTATTAAAACATATACTTTATTTTTCTAACATGATCTATTCATGGGTGTGTCCTTATGAGATTTGAGAATCTCTTTGTGTTGTGAAGAACTTTTTATTCAATAAGGTCAAAACCGTACCTATAGTGCAAGCTGTTTTGGTCAATAGTTATCTCCTATAACAAAGGATGAATGAAATATTTTGGGTGACTAAATAGACATGGTAGGGGAGTGTTTTGGAAACTCCATTGGTTTTTGACCAGAACAACCAAAACATACATGTGGTGGAGGTCGTGTTGTAGGAAAACCTCAAATATTTTCACCATTCCTCAATGGGCGTGGTGTTGGTCTAGAAAATTAAAAGTTAGTATGACCATGGTGGTGTTCATGGTGGGGTTCATGGTAATAGTTAGGATTGAATTTGAATGACTAAAATGGCTACCATTCTCTGTGGATCCCAAGCATTCAAATGGGGAACCATGTGTGATGCTTATTAAGGGTATTAAATGTGATTATAATTTTATTATTAACTATATTAATCTATATTTTTCAATCCTCTTTATCATTGACACTATCCTTGTGATTTTCATATTAATTTCAAGTGCTCTACAAGAACCTAGGGAGAAATTTTCTTAGAAAATTTTCATCGTCCTTGGGAAATCATATTTGTGTTGACCCTCCATGTGTGACTTGTTAGAGTACTATACAGGAGACTAAATAAGTTGTTCTTATTGAATTGGAACTATGGTATCCACGTCTTTTATTAGTTGTTAATTTCCCTTCAGGACATGAGATTAACCATCTCCAACCATACATGAATATTGATATTGACATTGGGGTAAGTGATATATTTACCTATAGAGGGATCAACCATCTTGATCTAGTACTATAACCCTTATCATATTGGATAGGAATATGTTCTTGGAATTATTTTCATATAGGATTTTTCTGATTGGAGTTATAATAATGTTCAATTTGAAATACTCTAGTTGAACCTTGACATTGACATCGATATGATTATTGGTGATAGATAATTAATATGTGTGTCCTTGTATAACCATGTTTCCTTAATGTCATACTTTAATTGGGGTATCATGTTCGAAAATTATGGATTGTAATCACTTGTGTGTGAATTTTTACCCATATATACCAATACACACTTATCAATTCCATGAACATGGTGACATTGATTTTTATACAATGTTTGATGTTGTTCACATGTGCTCATATATTTATAATAAAACTCATGTTGGAGCTTATGTTATAAATATATCAATGTAACACCTTTAAATGAATAAAATAGTCCAGGAAGAGGTGATACATGATCTCAAGCATGCCTCCCCATAAAAAATGTGTTTTTGAATAATAGTTGTAACGCCCCGACCCCAGTTACCCAGAGTCGGTGCATTATTGCATAACATTGGCATGATCACAAGAAATATAAAATCTCGAAAGACCGATTAGTTTAGTGGCCTTGAAAACAATAGATATATTCATAAAGATTTACATTACATCAAAAAAAAAATGAAAACTACAACAACATAGTCTCCATATTCTACAATCTTATCCCCTCATACTATCCCTTCATGTCATTCATAATTTACTTCTTCACATCCTGGGAAAAATAAAACATATAAAAGGGGTGAGATCAAATTCCCAGCATTGATACAAATATAGCGGAAACATTCATAAATAAGAATAAACATGTAAGGCAATGTATAAATAAAACAAAATCCTTTTAAACATGAACTTCAACATAGTATGGAAAAAATAAAATGAAATAATTCCATTTACTTATTCACATGGATATTCTACTAATCAAATATTCACATGAAATATCAATAACCACTTTCATAATGATGGAATGCATAATGATAGACTATCATAACCACATAGCCAAGGCCTCATGCCAAGACTACAAATAAGATTTTTTCAAGGCCATGTGCCAAGACACTAGTTTGTCTCATGAGACCTACCGATGCATCGAGGAGCTATAGCGGGCTCCACCCGTCACATATTAAGTCCAATGCATTCCCATATGAAAAGGTTAAACATAACATAAACATTCGTATTAAAACTAGCATACGAAATGTAAATACATCATCCATAAACCATGAATGGTATAAAAATAACACATCCAGAGTAAAACATATCACAAAACCTTCAATACAATATAGAAGTTTTGTATCATAATAAATCAACATCAAATAAGCATAAAATCCATCAAAGGATGTTGACATAGATGAAATAAAAACTCTTTTTAGAGAAATATCTATTTCTATTTAGAAATTATTTGAGAGTCATATATTTATAAAATAAAACATTTTATTTGAAAATATTATTATAATATTGTAAGGGAAGCTTCGACGATTTTATAATGGCGGAAAATAGCCGCACACGCCGTATAAGTTAAAAAAACATTCTTACCTTAATTCTGTCGAAAAGGTTTAAAAGCTCCTTGTTTTGAAAACGACCGAAATATTCCTTTATAAACCTCTTATAAAAATTAAAAAAAGGGTATAATTGACTTTATCCCATATTCTTTTAAATAGTAAATTTTTTTTGAAATACATTTTTAAGAAACATGGATTCGGATGATAAAGAGATTCTAGTAGATTATTACGTATAAACTACCTCGGATAATGAAGAGATTGCGAAATAAAACCTTACCTTGTAATTTTCCTTGGTTGGGGTAGGTTAACCTCCTGTATAATGGTGAAATAATTGTTATTAAATTATACAAGAATCATATACATTATTATGTTATCATATATGATCTTTTAACATTTCTTTGTTAATAATATCGTAGAATTATCGTCATTTCAGGTGTTAAATTACTCATTTTCTTTTATATGTTTTGTTATGTAAGCCATGTTTTTTATGGATAGGTTGTGTATTAATCATATCCAGAATGATAGCAAGTCTTTAGGCATTATTTTTAAGTCATCAAAGGATAATTATACTTGAATGTATATGATGGAGAATGAATCTCATCGCGTTTGTGGAGACGGTAGTCCGTACATACGCCCGGGCGACAATATCATTATTTTGATATTAAAATAATATATAATTGGATGGTATATCATATATGCAGAATCATTATCATGTTATATTTATTATTTACATGAATTACACATCATTATCATACCAGTCCAAGTAATATTTATTGAATAACAATTACACCACGACGTGGAGACAGTAAGCTGCACGTACAAACATATGGTGACATGTTATTCAAAGGGTGGATAGAATAATGAATATGGTTGTACCATATTTATAATAACATCACAGTATATATAAGATACTAGATTTATTATTTTAAAATGGTAATATCAAAGAAAGAAGAAGTGGAATAAGAAAGGAACTTGAAAAAGGGTTGTGAAATTATTACCTATTCTTCGGGTTCTTACTTTTGATTTGATCAAAAGGGATCCATAGGTTGGCTTTATGACTAAATTAGGGCCTCTATGATGAAGTGAGGGAAGTTGAGAGAGTATTTGGGTAGAGTTTGGCCGAACCAAAAGGATTTGAAGGTGTTAATTAATGAGAAGGATGAGTGCCCTTTTATAACAGGGGTGAGGGGCACCTTTGGAAAAGCTAGAAATATTATTTTATAATAAATTCATATTAGGTTTCTAATGGCTCCAAAGGGGATTATTTAAAAATTAAGGTGGGGATAGGTCGCAAACCACTCAACCAATAGGATTTAGACAGGTTTGGGTTACTATATTAACCTTATCTTCAAGTATTAACACTTAGTTAATTAGTTTCACTTTTACAATGCCTCTTTGGATTTTTATATTATATGGTTAATAAACTTAATATATACATCCATGCGTCCCCAAAGTGGTCCATTAATGATAAAACTATCATAATATAAGTATCTTGACCGAACCATTTATTTTTAGGAATTGAATATCAATAAATAATATAATATTTGTTTTTAAAACTCAATTATGTCAGTTTTGACACTATTCAATAGTTTATTTTTGTAAAACTCTTAACATAATGATTACTTAGAAGAAAGTTAATTAAATCATTTCTAACATGTCATATTAACCTAGAAAATTAGTTTAATTCATAAAAACACTCAAATTATATTTATTTGGGTATTTATAATATCAATTATTTTAATTTTTCACTATTAAGGTAATTACATCATCACCATTGTGTCATAAATAAATTAAATTATATAGTGTCTAAAAATTATAAATAAAATATAATTATGTAGGCAATAGTTTTTTTCTTTCTAATGAATATTTATAGTCTAAAATACAACATATATAACCCTATGTAAAAATTGTTTTTCTAAAAGACATTTGCTTATGTCATTTTTGTATTTATTATAACTTAATTAAAATAAAGTGTCCCTATCACTACAAGTGGCTCCATGGGGTCCCAAAATCGACCCAAAGACACCCATGGTCGGAAATTATCCACCAATAAGGTTAGGACACTTTTTAGGGTAATTTATATTATTATAATATTATTTTTTAACCCTTATTTACCGGATTTACCCTTAACCATGGTAAATAAAATATTTACCGAAATAATTATTCAAAATGTATAAAAATAAAAGTTACCTATTTACACAATATGAACATCCTGATTCCAAATATGGAATCTATTTTTACAAATTCAAAACACAGAAGTGGCAGAAATTAATTTAAAATTAATTCCTGTTGTTAAAAAAATCGTGTTTTTAAGAGATAATAACTATCAAAAGATTGACACTTGTTTATATCCGGTTTAATTGTAAAATTATGTACAATCACTAAAATTGTATTAAATGGTAAAAATATATTCTAAATATACTTTAAAACCACTCAAATTCATAATTTATCAATATAAATTGATTCGATTAAAAAAGTTGTATTAAATTAAAATTTAGTAATTTTCACTATTCATCAAAATATAAATGTTATCCGAAAAGTTCCAAAATTTCACCATAGACTACATTCGATATTCCAAATCCAAAAATGAAGTCCATTTTGAGATATAAAATTTATAAAATTTTAAAATGTAGGTATTACTATTCATAACGGCTAGTTTGATTGGTTGTGGTGTGTTAGAACTCGATGTTGCGTACAACACACATTATCGCATTATTCAAAGAGAAGCGTACCGTAGAAACTTGGGGTGTTACATTTTCCCCTCCTTCAAATAATTTCGTCCTTGAAATTTCTAGAATACTACCACATGAAATGAATCAGGTGGTTCTTCATCATAAGTTCCTCAGGTTCCCACGTTGCCTCTTCCATCTTCTGGTTTCTCCACAAGACTTTTACCAGAAAAGTTGTCCGGTTTCTCAGTACTTGTTCTCTCGTATCAAGAATATTTAAGGGATCTTTGCAATAAGACAGATCAGGTTCCAGTTCTAATTCCCCATAGGTGAGTACATGTGTTGGGTCAGGCATGTATTTCCTCAACGGAGATACGTGGAACACAACGTGAACTTTGGAGAGACTTGGCGGCATTGTCAATCGGTAAGCTACAACCCCAATTCGTTCTAGAATTTCAAAATTTCAGATGTACTTGGGACTCAATTTACCTTTCTTACCAAAACGTATGACTCCCTTCCTTGGAAATACCTTCAGGAAAACATGATCACCAACTTGAAATTCCAAATCCTTCCTTCGATTATCGGCATAGCTCGTCTACCTACTTTGAGATGCTTTGATATGGTTTTTGATTACCTTCACCTTTTCCATCGTTTCCTCAACCAGTTCTGGGCCTAAAAGTTTTCATTCACCAGCATCAACCCAACAGGTTGGTGTGAGACATCTATTTCCGTATAACGCTTCATATGGTTCCATCTGAATACTCGAATGGAAGCTATTATTATAGGAAAATTCTACCGGAGGTAAATATTGATCCCAGATACCCTGAAAGTCAACTGAGCATGATCTCAACATGTCTTCTAAGGTTTGAATAGTTCGTTCTGATTTTCCATCTATTTGAGGGTGGTAGGCACTTCTCAAATGATGTTCAGTATCCAAGGCTTCTTAAAGACTTTTCTAGAATCTTTAAGTAAAACGGGGATCACGATCAGAAACAATCGATAGGGGTACTCCATGAAGTCTCACAACTTCATTAATATGTAGTCTTGCTAGTCATTCAAGTGGTAAATCATCCTTTATATCAAGAAAATGTGCTGACATGGTAAGACGATCAACAACGACCCATATTACATCGTTCTTTCTAGGAGTATTTGGTAGCCCCATGACAAAGTCCATCGTAATACTGTCCCATTTCCACTCAGGTATGGGAAGAGGTTGCATGACTCCTCTAGGCTATTCCCTTCTAGCTTTCACTTGTTGACAAACCATACATCTTGACACAAAATCGGCAATCTCCCTCTTTATGTTGTCCCACCAAAATGTTCCTTCAAATCTCTATACATTTTGGTGCTCCCAGGGTGTATAGAGAAATTGGAACTATGAGCATCATATAGTAATTCAATTTTTAGATCAGGTATATCGGGAACACAATGCCTCTTCCCGAATTTCAAAATTCCTTCTTCATACACAAAGTCTTTCAATCTCCCATCATTCACAACTTTAATCTTCTTTTGAAATTCCACATCATCGGTCTGAGAACTCTTAATCCTTTCTAGTAAAGATGGTTTGGAAACCATTTGAAAAAGCACTGATGTTTCACCTTCCATGGTTATTCCCATTCCATCTTCACTAGATCTATGAAAATTGGATCCCTTTCAATTCTCATATTGTTCAAAACTCCATGGTCCTTTCTTCTTAAAGCATCTTCCACCTTGATTGCCTTCCCCGGGTGGTAGTTTATTGTGCAATCATAATCCTTGATTAATTCAAGCCATATCCTTTGTGTCATGTTGAGTTCTTTTTGTGAGAAAATATACTTCAACTTCTTGTGATCAGTATAAATCTCACATTATTCACCATAGAGGTAGTTCCTCCATATCTTCAAAGAAAAGATCACAACTGCTGACTCGAGATCATGAGTAGGATAGTTTTGTTCATTAATTTTCAACTGTCATGATGCATATGCAATAACCCTATCATTCTGCATAAGAACACAACCATGTCCTTTTTTCGATGCATCACTATAAATAACGAACCCAGCACGCCCCGATGGTAGAGTCAATATTGGAGCATTGAATAATCTTCTCTTCAGTTCTTCGAAACATTCATCACACTCTTTTTTCCAAACAAATTTAACCCCTTTACGTGTGAGCATCATTAATGGGTTTGGAAATCGGGAAAAATTCTGGACAAAACGTCGATAATAACCTACCAAGCCCATAAAACTGCACACCTCAGTTATAATTGTAGGTGTTGGCCATTTTTGGATTTCCAGGGTCATATAAGGATCAACAAAGATTCCATATTTAGAGACAATATGGCTAAGAAAAGAAATCTCTTGAAGCTAGAATTCACACTTGCTAAACTTCCCATATAAATCATGTCTTCTCAAAGTCTTTAGGATAATGTGCAAGTGATTTTCATGATCTTCGTAGCTTTTGGAGTATACCAAGATTTCATAAATAAATACCACAACAAATTCATCGAGATATTCCTTGAAAACTCTATTCATCAGATCCATGAATACAGAGGGTGGATTAGTCAATCCAAAAGTCATTACTATAGAATCGTAATGCTCGTACCTAGTTCGAAATGTTGTCTTCGGAATTTCTTCCTTCTTCACACACAACTGATGGTATCCAGATCGAAGATCAATCATTTAAAACTATTGAGCTCCATGAATTTGGTAAAATAAATCATCAATGCGAGGTAGGGGATACTTGTTCTTTATTGTTATAGCATTGATCTCCCTGTAGTCGATACATAACCTCATAGATCCATCATTCTTTTTAACAAAAAGAACAGGGGCTCCCCATGGAGAAACACTAGGGCGAATAAATCCCTTATTATTCAATTCATCTTGTTTTTTCTTTAGATCGACTAATTCCACAGGGGCGATTCTATAAGGGGTCTTCGATATAGGCCTTGATCCAGGAATAAAATCAATGGAAAATTCAACTACTCGTTCTGGAGGATGTCCAGGTAAATCTTACGGAACCACATCTACAAATTCTTTCACAATAGGTACATCCTCTATTTGAACATTCCTTTCCTCACACACTCTAATTTCATCCTCTTACTCCCCATTAATTGAATTTAGTTGAGCTACTAGGGGTGGATCTAGATAAGAATTAGGTGGTGACGATTCTACTCTAAAGTTAAGGTGTTCCTTATCATCATCATCAAAAATCGTAACCTCCTTCTTCTTACAATAAATATTCGAATCAAAGTCTGAAATACAATCCATAACGAGGATTATATCAAACTCAATCATAGGTATAATGATGAGATCCGCGGATAAAGAACATTTATGTGCTCTAATGGGGACTGATTCACAAAACTTTGTTGCAATGATACTTCCCTTAAGAGTTTTAACTGACAACTCCCTTGTTAAATAAAATTGAAAATATCTAATTTTCTTAGAAAAATGGGAAGATATGAAACAATGCAATGATCCAGAATGAAAAAATGAATTTTCAAAACTTGAGGAGACCATTAAATTACCTGCCACCACATCTTTCGGAGCTTCTACCTCAGCAGTAGTGATAGAAGAATCTTGGCCTTGATCTCTTGGCCTTTTCTGAGGTATGTTCCCCTGACACTTAGGAAATTCATTTTCATAATGTCCCATCTCCCTGCAATTGTAGCATTGGACATTAGTACCTTCCTTTTTCCCCTTGCAATCACGAGCTTGGTGCCCTTTTTCACAACACTTGTAACAGACTCCCATTCCTTTTAAGCAAGTACCAGTGTGTTTCTTCCCACATTTATCACATGATGGATATTCAAACTTTTCCTTCTTCCCCTTATTTACATTCCCATATTGATCAGAAGATCTCTTCTACTCTTTCTTTTCTTTAAATTCATAAGACATAGAGAATTCCTTCTCTGTGTTGATAGCACATGAGACAATGTATTCATACGATGAGAAGGATTGTGAGACTAATTCTTGATGGAGAAATGGTTTCCACCCATCAAAGAAATGATCAATCTTACTTCTTGGGTTACGTATATAATCTCCAGCATACCTTGATAACCTTGTAAAGTTAGCCTCATACATTGTGACATTCTCATCCTACTTTTGTCTCAGACTTAGATATTTTCTTTCCATATCTGCTCAATGGTCAGGAGGAAAGTATTTTTCTAAAAAAAAGATATTTTAACTCCCTCCATTCTATATTTGATACTTCATCATCTTCCTTCGTGTTTTGAATCAATGACCACCATTGATCAGCATCTCCAGTGAGGTGGTAAACTGCCATGATAAATTTTTCCTTTTCACTACTCCTCAAAGCCTGAAATGCTTTCTCTAGGGAATTTATCCATTGCTCATCTACTAAGGGATTTGTAATCCCATTGAACATTGGTGGTTTTTTCCTCATAATGTGATCTAACATTTATCCTCCATGCTGCAGATCTGGGTGCTCCATACGGGTAATGTTATTATTCATAACCTGAGTGGGTTGTCCCAGTATAGTGATTAGCTGATCGGAACCAGTTGCATCACCAGCTCCACTATAATTATCTTGAGTAGGAGGTAAATACCTACATGGAGTGCATGCATTGATACGGTTTCCATTTATTCCACTAGGCACCATTTCTAAACAATGGCATAAACTAGATCAGTTTATGAATCAAAATACATAATTCCATACTTATAAAACAGTTTACATATATCGAACTATTTATGGATATAATCCATAATCATAAAAATGTTTTCTTTGAGAAAGTATATACTCATAAACCCTTCATAATGATTTGTATAGAAAATGAGATTTATCCTAAGCATATCCCCCGAGAGTGTCGTAACCAAGAGTGCAGCAAGGCCCGTTGTCGTGCACCAGTTCCCGTTCGAGTCTAGTTCAAAGCGGTGTTTTCGGGTTTTACCCCTAGGTACATCTGTGCCAGAGTCGCCTCTACCTACTCGTATCCAGACAGGGATGTATAGCTCGGAAAACTCACAAAATCTCTACAATACCAAAATTCTAGGAAGTTCTTCTATACTAAACCTCAAAGTCCATCTTAAATCTTTGTGATATAATCAGAGTTTATCTAAATCTAGCTTCCATGGTTTGTACTAAACTTACTCTAATACCAACTGTAACGCCACGACCCTAGTTACCCAGAGTTGATGGATTATTACATAACATTGGCATGATCACAAGAAAGATCAAATCTCCGAAGACCGATTAGTTTAGTAGCCTTGAAAACAATAGATATATTCATAAATTTTTACATTACATCATAAAAATGAAAACTACAACAACATAGTATCGATAGTCTACACTCTTATCCCCTCATACTATCCCGACAGGTCATTCATAATTTACTTCTTCACATCCTAGGAAAAATATAACATAGAAAAGGGGTGAGCTCAAATGCCCAGTAAGGATAACAATATTGCGGAAACATTCATAATTAATAACAAACATTTAAGGAAATGTATAAATAAAACAAAAGCCTTTTAAACATGAACTTCAACATAGTATGGAAAAAATCAAATGAAATAATGCCATTTACTTATTCACATGCATATTCTACTAATCGAATATTCACGTGCAATATCAATAACCACTTTCATAATGATGGAATGCATAATGCCAGACTATCATAACCACATAGCCAAGGCCTCGTGCCAAGACTACAAATAATAATTTTTCAAGGCCTTATGCCAAGACACTACTTTGTCTCATTAGACCTTCCGATGCATCGAGGAGCTATAGCAGGATCCACTCGTCACATATTATGTCCAATGCATTCCCACATGAAAAGGTTAAACATAACATAAACATTCTTATTAAAACTATCATAAGAAATGTAAATACTTCATCCATAAGCCATGAATGGTATAAAAATTTCACATCCAAAGTCAAACATATAACAAAACCTTCAATACAATATAGGCATTTTGTATCATAATAAATCAACTTCAAATAAGCGTAAAATCCATCAAAGGATGTTGACATAGATGAAATCAAAACTCTTTTTAGAGAAATATCTCTTTCTATTTTGAAATAATTTAAGAGTCATATATTTATAAAATAAAACATTTTGTTCAAAAATATTCTTATAAACTTGTAAGGTAAGCTTCGACGATTTTATAATGGCGGAAAATAGCTGCACACGCCGTATAAGTTAAAAAAACAATCTTACCTTAATTCTTTCGAAAAGGTTAATAAGAACCTTGTTTGGAAAACGACGGAATGATTCCTTTATAAACCTCCTTTAAAAATTCATAAAAGTGTATAAATGAATTTAACCCATATTCTTGTAAATATTAAAAATGTTTTGAAATACATTTTAATGAAACATGGTTGTAGATGATAAAGAGATCCCAGTAGATTATTTCGTATAAACCACCTCAGATAATGAATAGATTGCAAAATAAAACCATACCTTGTACTATTCCTTGATTGGGGTAGGTTAACCTCCTGTATAATGGTGAAATAATTGTTATTAAATTATACAAGAATAATATACATTATTATGTTATCATATATTATCTTTTAATATTTCTTTATTAATAATATCTTAGAATTATCTTCATTTCGGGTGTTAACTTACTCATTTTATTTTATATGTTTTGTTATATAAGCCATGTTTGTTATGGATAGGTTATATCTTATTAATATACAGAATGATATAATGTCCTTAAACATTATTTTTAAATCATAAAATGATAATTATACTTGAATGGATACGATGGAGAATGATTCTCATCGCGTTTGTGGAGACGGTGGTCCGTACGTACACACGAGTGACAATATCATTCTTTTGATATTAAAATAATATATAATTGGATGTTATATCATATATAAATAATCATTATCATGTTATATTTATTATTTACATTAATTACACATCATTATCATACCCATCCAAATAATAATTTATTGAATAACAATTACACCACGACGTGGAGATGGTAAGTCGTACGTACGCACATATGGTGACATGTTATTCAAAGGGTGGATAGAATAATGAATATGGTTGTTCCATATTTATAATAACATCACAGTATATATAAGGTACTGGAGTTATTATTTTAGAATGGTAATAACAAATAAAGAAGAAGTGGAAGAAGAAAGGAACTTGAAAAAGGGTGGTGAAATTATTACCTCTTCTTCGAGTTGTTCCTTTTGATTTGATCAAAAGGGCTCCCTAGGATGGCTTTATGACTAATGTAGGGACTCTAGGATGAATTTAGGGAAGTTTAGAGAGTATTTGGGCAGAGTTTTGCCAATCCAATAGGATTTTAAGGTGTGAATTAATGAGAAGGAGAAGTGCCCTTTTATAAGAGGGGTGAGGGGCACCTTTGGAAAATCTAGAAATATTATTTTATAATAAATTCATATTAGGTTTATAATGGCTCAAAAGTGTATTATTTAAAGGTTAAGGTGGGTATAGGTCGAAAACAACTAAACCAATAGGATTTAGATAGGTTTGGGTTACTATATTAACCTTATTTTTAAGCATTAACTCTTAGTTAATTAGTTTCACTTTTACAGTGTCTCTTTGTATTTTTGTATTATATGGTTAATAAATGTACCATATACATCCAAGAATCTCCCAAGTAGTCCATTAATAAAACACCTATCATTATATAAGTCTCTTGGGAGAACCTTATATTTTTAGGAATTGAATATCAATTAATAATATAATATTTGTTTTAAAAACTCATTTATGTCAATTTTGACACTATTCAATAGTTGATTTTTGTAAAACTCATAATAGAATTATTACTTCGAAAACAGTAAATTAAATCATTCCTAACATGTCATATTAACCTTGAAAATTAGTGTAATTCATAAAAAGTCTCAAATTATATTTATTTGTGTATTTATAATATCAATTATTTTAATTTTCACTATTATGGTAATTACAACATCACCATTGTGTCATAAATAAATTAAATTATATAGTGTCTAAAAATTATAAATAAAATATCTTTATGTAGTAAATAGTTTTATCCTTCTAATGAATATTTATAGTTGAACATACAACATATATATCCCTATTTAAAAATTGTTTTTTCTAAAAGACATATGCTTATGTCATTTGTGTATTTATTTTAACTTAACTAAAATAAAGTGTCCCTATCACCTACAAGTGGCTCCATGGGGTCCCAAAATTGACCCAAAGAAACCCATGGTCGGAAATGTATCCACCAATAAGGTTAGGACATGTTTTAGGGTAATATAGTATTATTATAGTATTATTTTTTTAACCGTTATTTACCGGATTTACCCTTAACCATGGTAAATAAAATATTTACCGAAGTAATTATTCAAAATGTCTAAAAATAAAAGTTACATATATAAAAAATATGAACATACTGATTACAAATATGGAATCCATTTTTCTAAATTCAAAACACAGAAGTGGCAGAAATTAATTTAAAATTAATTCACGTTTTTAAAACAAAAAGCGTGTTTTTAAGAGATAATAACTATCAAAAGATTGACACATGTTTATGTCCAGTTTAATTGTAAAATTTTGTAAAATTACCAAACATGTATTAAATGGTAAAAATATATTCTAAATATAATTTAAAACCACTCAAATTCATAATTAATCAATATAAATTATTTCTATTAAAAAAGTTGTTTTTAATTAAAATTTAGTAATTTTTACTATTCATCAAAATATAAATGTTATCCGAAAAGTTCCAAAATTTCACCCTAGGCTAAATTCGATATTCTGAATCCAAAAATGAAGTCCATTTTGAGAGATAAAATTTATAAAATTTCAAAAATTATGTATTACTATTCATAACGGCTAGTTTGATTGGTTGTGGTGTGTTAGAACTCGATGTTGTGTACAACACACACTATCACATTATTCAAAGAGAAGCATACCGTAGAAGCTTGGGGTGTTACAATAGTAAGGGCCAAGATAACTTATGGGTAATATATGACATCACCTACTTTGAATATCTGAGTACGAATCCAAAAATAATATGTAACTATTAGAATAATACAATAAACGAATAAATATAAATAATTAATAATATGAAAAAAATATGAATTAAAAATATTTCATGAAATATATAAAGTTATAAAAGTAGTAAATTGGATTCCCCATAGTGGTTGATAAATAAATAAAATTATTAAAACATAATATATACTAGGGGAAATGTTACTCAAGGAGTGTGTCTCAGTGTCATCTTGATCCCTTTCTAGCTACACCTACTCAAAAATCTATTATTGGGGCCTATGAACATAGTGAGGTCCCTAATCATGGAGTGTTCACATGCATATATATTCTCATTTAGGCTATGAGAATAATATCTATAGGGAACCACTAGTGGGACCTTAATAATAAATAATCATGTGTATAAAATTGGATGTGTTGTCATAAAATAAATACATAAATAACTCATAATCAAACAATGGCATCATCCTCATTCAAAAATATTGTAGACCTCGGCCTGGAAAGTATCATCTCTATGTATGAGGAATGGTCCATCAGAAAAAAAATAGAAAAACAAAACTCATGGCATGTGTATGTTCCACATGTGACATGAAAAATCATATTAAAAACCATATATAAATCTCTTGAGAGTTCATCCATGTCACCCTGACCGATCCTAAAGGTTCATTGGTTGTCCAATGAATTTTCCATCCCATCGTGAATGTTCTGATGAGGCCCAAAATTTCTCTTCAAAATGTCCTAAAGGTTCTTTAGAAGCCTAGAAATTTACCTTCTCCCATTCTAAAGGATCATTGGAGGCCACCACAATCCATGAGAATAAATTCATAAAAATGAAATATAATGATATCCAACCCACCGAATCATCATATCGTTTCATTCCTAATATATTCATTCCTAACAAATGTCAACTAAGTCAAAACATCACACCCAAAGTCAAATATTCCATGTGGATAGTCATTATTTCAAAACCAATCCCATGCATAATTTCTTATAAAACCCTGAATTTTTCCAAATATCCCCCTCTAAAGGGTCTAATATACTATTACAGCCTTATGAAATTAAATTTGACAATAGGAGGATGTCTCATGGGAAACACAAAAAACCACACACAAAAATGATAAAACATCCTCGAATTTGTTAAAATATGGTTACAAAATATTTAATTAAGGATAAATAGTTATATAATTATAGAACAACATTGGTTTTAACTGGGGGACCTACTTCAATAAATTTCATTCAAATCCGAGTTTAATTGAGGTAAGGAGAGAAAAAATACTCATACTGAAGCCACATCTTCTTCATAATAAACAAATAAATTGGTAAAGAGGATAGGGGTGTATTTTATCAGTTCTTAATGAAAAATAATAATCATCCCCCGTATAAAAATATACTGAATAGCCCTACCATCTAGAAACCAGACACCACTAGCTTGGTTGTTGGTCCAAGAAGACTTCCTTGTCTACTAGATAGTCCACTTCCTATACTGCAAACTTATAGTAGTATATTGTGGTCATAAACACCTCTTGAAGATCTACTAAACCTCATTCTTAACCCATTAAAGATCGCAATACATTACAAAACACAAAAATAAAATAAATTTAAAATGTACTTCACCTTTCATTGTTTAGGGGGATTAAAATATCCAACTTAAAAACATTCTTATACCCATGAAGTTCTAATCTCGGTCCTAGTATAAAATATATTTCCATTACTCATGTACATGTTATTCTTGGTCCCATGTTTCATCTTATAACCACCTATACTAATGTAAAACATAAACAAGAGACATTTTATTCCTTTTCAAAACCTTATATATTTGTTCAACAAAATTAAATAGATGTTCCTCAAATGAATAATTTACCATCAAATCGAAAACTATTCAAACAAACACATGCACTATGTAAGTCTTATAATTATGAAGATGTGAAACATGAAAGACGCCATGAATCCCTCGATGTCATAGATCGATATCCAAGGGAAAACCCATCATCAAAAATCATACCAATATCTCAAAAAGACCTATGAAACAAAATTTTATCTTCCCATATCATCTCATATGGTGATATTCTAATAGAGGTGACACCTGTAAGAATACTCATTTTCCCATTGCGAACTCCAAGGTTCATTATTTCTGGATAGAATATAAACACTAACTACTCTAGGTGCAATAAAAACACTTTTAAATTATCTACACCAACATAGATGTCTCAAATACTAGGCTTGGTCTGATTACTTCTAACTCACCCATCTCATGCCAAAACAGTTGAGATTTTCTTCGTCAACTATGATGATCCTCAAGGAGAACCATTCAAATAAAATCATAAAAAATATTATTTTATCAAAACTCATCCAAGGCTTTGTTTTAATCCCATGAACCACTAAAATTGAGAAAAGAAACCCAATGAATATCCTCTAGTATTTTGATCATTCTATTTGAATGTTCTCCTATTTTTTGATATACAACTATATGGTACAACATTGTCCCTAATTCAATTTACAGGTCCATCCAAAATCATGATGTGAAATTATTGTTCAAATATGAAACATTTCTTATAGATATTTCATGAATCCACAATGTCTCTTGTCTATATATTCTTCCCAAATCATCCACTCTCAAATTATCTCACATGGGAAATAAGTGTGTAGGAATTATAAGATTGTTATTAACTATCCACATAGAATTTAAACTCCTTAGAGTCCTAGTTAACCTAGTAAAAATCATTTGTAACATCATCCCATTTTCACAAAGTAATTGGGAGATGCTGAGGTAAACCTCCTAGTAAATGGTGCTACATCTTTTCCCTCTGATATTTTTGGAAATGAGTGATGAACCCTTCCATGTAATTCTTTTTTCATATCCAATATAAGTGGAATTTATTATACCTATACATATTTGTTGAAATTTGATTCATATCCTATTATAAGGCATATGGCTGTTTCATCATCTCCTCTCTCAAGTATATGGGTATGATAAGCCTCCCATAAACATGATTTATATCATTTCCATCCATGGAGAATCCCGAAATAGTTTTATAACCCATCAAATGCTCTCACATCACCTATAACTCTAGAGCAGTCTTATTTGCAGCCTCTAACATTACAACTAACAATGATGAAATAACCACCAACGCACAAACCCCCACTACTCAGTCCTCTAAAACAACCGTATTCAAAATATACAACAAACACATTCTTTCACCAGTCCTATTATATATGTGTCCCCAGTTCCTATGATTTCTTTATGATAATATCAGTGAATGCATTTTGTAATCCTACAGAATATTCCATATAAAAATATAATGTATCCAAGTACAAGAATGAGCATTATTTGGAATTGGTTCTTATTTTCCTAATAAATGAAAGATCAAAAGCTTTTGTGGTTTGTTTAAAATAAAAAATTCTTTCCAAATAGATAATGGAATCAAAACTTTAGATAATGAACCATGATATCTAAATCTTTTTCTTGATTAGGGATGTTTTATTCATGGGGTCATAACTGGTGCGACCTATAAGGGAAAATTCACTTACCCTTCTTCTAGATAGTTCTAAGAAATACCTAAAATAATTTCAATAAACCATATATCAATCATATGGGTCTATCATAATAGTAATGAGAGTGGTCATTAATGTTCAACTTAACTCTTAAAAGGCCTAATCACACCTTCTAGTATACTCAATATTGAACCCATTCAAATTCATCTCTATCATAGGTACTTCCATAAGGGAAAATCCTGGATGAATAGTGTATAATATTCATCCAATCTGAGGGCACACAAAATCTATAACACTTTATAAGGCCCATCCTGGGATATAAAGATCTCCACATTCTCTAGATTGCTGGAAATATTAAACCTTTAAACCACATCATGGAAAACATACATCTTTTATAATGAAATAAAACATAGATAACATTGTATAAATCAATGTGCTTAGAGTGTGTTCAGGACATTCTAAATATTACCCTAATATTTATTCATGGTATGTTAATAGTAGAGGATGTAATCAATGGACACCACAACAAAATAGTCTTGGTAAGGTTGAATGGTCTAGTTGATTAGATCTGTAAACACAACTAGCATATTTTTAAAAATGAATGGTATCAAGAGATACTTATATAACCCATACCATCTCCTAAGTGTCATTCTACACATTTCCTCATCCCAAACCCCCAATTGACCATACCCTGGTCATAGTTCTATAATGGAGAACCACTAGGCTCCCCAAAACATATCATACTTATCATTTATCATATATGTTATATTTCATGTTTTCTACATTACCTAATTCAGTATTTGAAACTGTACACATAGACAAAGGTTCCCATCCACCATCATGTTTAATATTGTTCACCTACCACATGGAGATATGTTTGGGATAATGATTCCCTTCACATGTACATTGTCTACCAAAAAATTAATATCCCTATACTCAACCAATACCATCTAATATACATGAATAAATATAAACTACACACATATCTTGAGAATGATATTGAAATCACTCCCCCAATTAGAATGTTGTCTTGTGAAACCATCAATATAAATATCCTATTATTGATTTTACACTAGAGGAAATGTGGATGGATTCATCACCTTGTCAACTATGATATCAAAACAAGACAGTTATTATACGTGTAACCATTATGGATATGGTCTAGCACATCTATACCTACATCCACATTCCACTACCTATTAATCACATATTCATCTCCCTCATTCATGGTAAAATACACTTGGATCCTTTAATAGTATATGAAATATCAAAATAATATTAACTAGTCCATGCCAAAGATGAACTCAAAGCCCATCATATCAAGAACTATGAAATCCAAAAAATTCCCATAGACTCTTACCACTATGACACATACATGAAACTTTCACATATGATCTAGGTTTTTCTAATGGGATGTTTCAATCAATAAAACCGGTTGAAAACTATAATAAATTTCACATACCAAAAACAACCCATGAAGAAATAAAGGAATGAAAGTACCTTAAAAACAATGATAAATAATTTGTCGATGCCAAAAAAACCATACCAATAACCATGTTCGGTCCCTCCCCATCATTATATGGAACCTAATACATCACATACACCCACCTAGTATCAGATTAATGAGGATACACCGATTCCCCATGGGTCATTTGGGGGACCAAACCCTGTGGAACATACAACCATCATTTATAAAATACCAAGCATGATCCTCATCCATATCTCCCAGAAGAGGACTAAATATCTTCTTGTGGTAATCCATATAAGGCCCTTGAGGTGTGAGTCTCCCATGAACATCTTCTAACATTGTACTAAAACAACCTTGCTCAAAAACACTAGAGAAACCTTATCCCACTAAAAGAATGGCACTCATTTGGAAGATTGGCACATGAACTATGGTAATGCCCAAGTTTCCTAGACTATAGATGCACTGATGGAGTCCCTCCAAATCCTAGAAGATATATAACCCTCCCATACCCTCACTATATCTCTCTCTACCATTTTTCATCTCATTAGATCTACTCCACCTATCACTGAATGGGGATCACTTACTAGTCAGAAACTCATTGCTAAATTAAATTGGAACCCCCAATTTATTATCATTATCTAACACCTTCACAATGGTGATATCCTTTCAAACCGCTATTGCAAACATAGAATGGATAGAACTCTGAACATGACAACTATCTTCTAGAAATATCTGAATCTTGGAAATTATATACTTTTGATCCTCATTACTACCCAAAAGTGGATGAAAATTAATAAACTCTCTTATAATGCCAACATACTTGGCCACCTAGGCGTTATCTTTTTTATGTTCACTACACATTTTAGATCTGTATATTCCTAAGGATTTGGGAATCAATTCATAAAATTGATATCCCTAAATGCATTCCACGTCATGTCATCATGTCTCCCATCATTGATCATTACACTCCTCCACACTCTGGAAAGTCTTATAACATGATGGTTTTCAATATTAATCCATGTTCAACTATGAAATCCCATTGGTCAAACATCATCTCAATGATCTCAATCCAATCTTCCTCATCCTGAGGACCACCCATTGCCTGGAATATCAGAGGGTTCTATAGCTTGAAGCACTGTGAGAAACCCATTGCAGCTAATCCTACTCAATTTGAAACCCGACATCCAACAAGTATGATGTCGAACACACCTACTTGAATAAGTCCTTATATATGAACCACAACACCATCTTATAGTGAATGTTCTGCATACCCCTCTTAGAAATATGGTGGTACAATAAGAATTTTACCTTCTTCATAAGTGTCCTTACAATAAATCTATGTCTGCATCATGGGATTTCTATATCACTTATTTATATGAAATGAAAATTTAATCTGAGAACACCCTCAAAATCTAAAAATTACAAAACATGGGCAATTAGCATGTGCATATAGACACAAAATAGTTCTAGTAATCATAATCTAGAGATACCTATAACAACTTTACAAGACCTATATAAGACTTATCATAGGTATATTCCCAAATTATAAAAAAGACACGTTATTCATAGTCACATTTTAAAAAAATAAAATCCATATTCATATTTAATTAATAAAATCTATCAAAAATGAATTTTGGAAAACAGAAGATAAATTTTTGACCTACATTAATTTAACATAAACCGATATCAACAAAATGTAATAAATAATACGAACTATGAAACTTTGTTCCCACTAATTATGGATGAACTCACTATTTCATTATCATATTCCATTTATACAAATAACATAAATTATAACAACAACAAAAAACACCCAATAAAAACATTAAACTATAATGTCAAAACTAATAGAATAAATTAAAATTCTCTTGTAACATAGTGGTCAACTATGCAGGTGTTATCCTGGCTCATGGTAGCTCCCCTACCCTAGTATCATCCAAACAATATTCATTCTACTATTACCCAAATAGTTAGTCAAATAAAAAGTGTTCTTATACCCTTCTGGATCACCCTAACCAATATCATTTGTTTTGGGCTAAGGAGGCATAAGATTCAATTTCCACCACACTATAAACAACAGGTTTTAGTCATATAGTGAGGAGCCAGGTGAGATATGGGTAGAATATTCACTAAAAACTAAAAATATTAGATTATGTGTACAGAAAAAATTAGTAACTAAAGGAACCATATAAGGATGAATTCAACAAATAGAAGATATGAAGTCAACATAACATTAGATAAAAATATTTCATTCAATATCTAGAGTCATACAAGCTATAAAAACGTTTCTGTACAATGGTGGATAAACTGAGATAATATAAAAAACTAAAGTAATAAATGATGAATTGAATGTTTTTGGAGTGTTTCATTGTGTAACCTCAATCACCATCCACCATCACCAATTATGAGTTTTTTTGCAGGGAACTTTCTTTTTCCATAGTCACTTAACATTAATTATTTATGAGAACTTTGATTACCATGTAGTGTATGAGAATAAATTTATAAGAAACCATTAACTAGATACTAACATTAGTGTAGAAACGGTACAATGGTGGATGCATCAGCTGAAAATAAATAGAAAAATAAATATTAAACCTTTTAGTTCATCAGGTGTGGACCAAGTTTCCATAATCCCCAATGCTACCTTCTTCAGCTATGTTCTAAATGAATTTTCATTCAGAAATACCATAGATATGTAAAATGCATGGATATCACTTATTCCATATGTGATTTTTATAATTGTAAAATTACCCATATGAATATTCTTAATATGTTCACAATATCACCCAGATCCATCTCAATATTTTTTGGTTAGTCCAACATATGCCCCAATACATTCCAAATATTTTTTCTAGGACAACATAACTCTCCATTACATCCCAGATATCCTTTTTTGGCCGAACATATAACCTCATACAATAGAAAAGGTTCATGGGAAACCACCACAAGTAATGAGCATGATATCAATACTTTTCAATAATAAATATAAAAAAAACATTATATCCTCTCATCCATCAACTATTCTAGTCTAAAAATCCCAAACTGAGCCCAAATGACCCCCCTGAGTTCAGTGTTCTCAAGTGGACACTAATTATATAAAATAAAATCCTAAAAGTTAATTACACACTATCAAGGAAATATTCTTACTCACCCCTTGAAGTGGTCTACTACTCATATATGGTCATAACATGATGAAACTGAACATTAAGAGGAATCCATATGGGATACCTAGACACCCACACACAAAATTGAAGAATGTAACTTTATAAAATTATTCTAAATTTTTATTGAATTTCCTACCATATGTATGGAGAGACTTAACCACCATGAATCATTTTTTATGACAATAGCGACCCACAAAATCCCAAAAAACCAGATATTCATAGAAAATGGAATATAGTGTAAACAATGATATAATGATTTAAAAGTGTTACTTTTACCTATTGGAACCCTCCACACCAATTGAAAATAAAATCGATGTAGAATGTCGATGAGGGTAGCCCAAATACTCCAAAAGTGTCCTCCCCTGATGAAAATTCAAGAAATCAGTTGAGAAATAGGATAAGGGATGTTGATATGGGTTATGGGAGAATTGGAAAGCTACCCCTTTTTATAAAATATTCTCTTCATCCCCACCTACTAGCCACTAGACCCCAAAGGATATCCAATGGTTATTAGGTGAACACTCTGGCCCTTGTATAGTCCACAAGCTGGTCATTGGACCAACAAAATTGTGACGTGTTCCAAAACTACTCTTAATGATCCACTGAAACACCTCCCAACCACTCTATGTACAATAACCAATTTTTTGAAATAAAATAATTTTAAATTAAAATGTCACACATCTTGATTTTTTTAGGTGGGTTATAATAGTATCTTTCATGATTTGTGGGATTATCATGCCTTTAGATTGGTTTCTATTTGTTTTCAGAAAAGTTAAACTATCATGAAATTATTACCACTTAGAGGTGATTTGAACAACACTCGATGATGATGACGACGAACCAAAACAAAATGTACGGTATTAATGAACATGTGACCAGACCCAATGATTTAATAGTTATGGTAGCCATGAAGAAAAAACCTCTGACCGATATAGGATATGGCAGTATTGAGGCCTAACCCAACAGATAAAGAGGTAATATGTGCCTCTTTTATGGACCGATCTAATAGATTTCCTTATGGTAGCTAAAAAAAATTTCTAAGTGGATACTGAGAGTTTTTATCATTGTGGATGCTATAAGATACATGTGTTGGATGTATGGTTGACTCTAGTTCACAACCTCTGTTATGATTTTTTTTCATCTAGGATCAAATGGTGGTATGGTTAGAGATCATGATTTCTTAGTTAATACTTGAAAACTCAGTATATTTTTGTATATTAATTCCTTATACATTTATATTTTTCATTACATGTGCATTTTTTACATGTGAACTCTTGGTAAGGATGATTTTTTTGTTTCTTATTGGGTTTAATTTCTCACGAACTACATAAAAATCATTATTCACAAGTATAATTCCTGATTAGGGATGCTGTTAAGGGGTGGAGACTCATGACAGATTGATGAGATAAAGAGTACATAGTTGTTGGTGTACATGGTCTGACTCTACAATATTTCCCTAGAACATTATATATTTATTTGGTTACTAATTATATGCTTTTTTTATTTGCACATATGGTGTTGGGTTCATTATAAATGCTTGGCATAGTCAAAAAAATTATTACACTATGATTACATATATTAAGTGTGATATTCTAGGCTATTGTATTTTATTTATATTTATGGTTTATGGATAACATTATTGAGGTTAAATTATCCCCAAGGAATTTTTATATCCTTATACCTAGTTATAGAAACCTTATGTATATGTGGGACTGGATGAGGTCATGTGGCCTCTCTACTTGGGTGATGTTAAGACTTATCAGGGTTGAGTTGTTGTTAGATATATCTTTGAATTCAATAATTTTTTAAATTATTTCCTCAAATATCCTAAAACAATTCTCTTATATGGTGAATCCATGAAATTCATTTTTCAACATTCCAAATGTGTATCATTTCCATTATAGGTTCCAACAGTTTCTATATATTTGTAGTAAAATTCAATTAGTAAATTTAATTATTTTTCATGATGTGTAGAACTACAATAAACAGATTGAGATATTTTTCATGCATTTTCATAAATAATGATTATCATGTAGCCATAAACAAAATCATTTCCATTCATAATGGAAACACCACATCTAGATTTATGTTAAATAAATTCTATAAAATAATCCAATTTCATCAGATTCATTATTGACTCCTCAAATATTAATCCTTTTTATTGGAAAAATAAAATTGACGATGAATAAAAATAATATTCCCAATCAAATATTATTATATAAAAATTACCATTTGGATTTTTTGTCAATAAATAATTTTAGTGAAAGAAAATGTTATATTATATCCCTTATCATTAAAAAATATAACTGAAATATATAGGATGGACCACATTTTCCTTTAGTGTACTTCTCCTATCATATATTTTTAAAATAACACCAAATATATATTTATTGATAAAATAATGGCACCAAAAAAACAATGAAACTTGTGATAGTAAAAAAAATATACATGGTTTGAAAATATTTATAAAACATTAGTGAAAAAGTAAAGTAATGATTTTATCCCTTAATTTTTCATTTATGTGAGACCACATCAAAATATCTCATTAATGTAGTGTATGAAAATATTTTTTTCCTGATTTTTTACATTCAATCATCTTCAATTACAATAAATTTAAGATCTGAAGTGAAAGATGACTAATTTTTATATTAATTCATCATTTAGAACAAACATTACTCCCCCCTTTCAATATATTTTTTACAGAAAAAATAAGGATGAAAAGTATGACTCTAAAACATTAAAATGGATTATTTCGTAGTATTTTCCAGATTCAAATTTATAAAGGCATGATTTATCATTGACAACCTCCTCTTTTTGGTTTCTCACCCATAAAGTCTATAATTATCTCTTCATTAAAAATAATATTCATCAATTTTAGTCAATGATGGAAATTGTTTCCTAATATATAATATGATTAAAGAAATCATCTATCTCACCTATCTTTTTATCTCTATTAATTCCATGTTTGTATGTTCAAAAAAATAATTGAATAATGAGGGGGTTAATTTTTTGTTATTAAGGTAAATATCAATGAAATTTTCCCCTAAAAATGTTTTATTTTATATTCTACTTCTATAATTTAAAAATTCATCTTGTTTCCATTTTTTTTGTTTTATCACCATACTTTTTGTATTGTATGGTAGTCTCCACCAACTACTATTAATGGAATCTCTTTCATAATGTGATCCTTAGTTGCAAAATTTTATTTCCATTAAAAATTTTTTCCTATAGTTTTTTTATATTTAGTATAAAATCGTAATCCTTATAAACATATCAAAATTAAATGATCCTATGAAAAAATTAAACATGATTCGGCATCCAACGTCTTTTAATGAACATCAGGGTTTTATTATATATCCACTAATATTGTTTTGGAAAATTACCCTTTTATTATTTTGTAACTTTCCCATTTGACTAGAACAAAGATGAATGGAGTGTTCAATTTTCGTTACTAATTGGTAGTCTTTATCTATTTTAGTATCCTTTTGTGTTTATCATGTTTTCATCTCAATATTATTTTTTTTCATGTAATTTTTTTTTCTTATTTTAAAAAAATTATTCTTCTTCAAGGATTTATCCCCCTTGCATCATTCCAATTCCTCGATAGGGACATATAATACCAATAAATATTTTATTTATGAAATAAATTCCCACAACACTAATAGTGAAAATGAAATCTTGAACTTACAAAAATGGTTATGGCTCTACATACAAAAATTCATTTTTTTTGTCCTGGTATACATCATCCTTGATATTTCATTTTTCATAGGATCTTTCCCTTCCTCAACACAATTGAATTTCATATTATTGAAAGATAACGTTTTCTTACATTATTCAATTTAAAAAACCACTTTTTCTTTTATTATATACATAACTAACATCTCTATATTCAGTGTGACATCAACAATTAGAATAAATATATATAATTTTCTTGGTTTCTTTATTCTCAGTACCATTCTATGACTCAACTATAATTTCCTCATATTTTTCATAAAAAAACTCTCTCATCATCTTCAAGGAATTTTTTAATTTATGAAACCATGATTTTTTTCATATATAGGACTTCATTGTTTCATCTAGTTTTTCTTTAATATCATGTAGTATATGATAATATTACTTATATTTATCCTTTTAATTATTGAACTATAAAATAAGATCATACACTTTCACATCATTAATTATTTTTTCATTTCTAGAATAATTACACTCTTCTATATAAGGGTGGCCAAAAGTTTGGATCATAGCTTGTTCTTAATGTAACCTTATTTTTGTTCCATAACAAATATTGATTTTTCATCATGTTTTTCAATATAATATGTAGATGTTATGTGGTTTTAGGATATAAAATCATAAAACACACTCTTGGAAGAAGATTATTTAATTTTTTATACTCATAAAACACCACTATATTTTTTTATTATTTTATTCATTCATCTGGAGTAACACTGCCAATATTTTATAGATCATATCATATAATAGTATTATTTATAGTAATTACTCTTAGTTTTTTCATATTTCTAATTTAAAAATCTTGTTGAAAAATGTGTTTAAAGTCCCTGGTCATTTTATTAATATAAAATTCCATGTTTCCTTTCTATTTTTCATTTTTTTGGGTGGAATAATTTTTTGGGTGCATACATGGTAGTATTTAGTATCTCTTGAAGATTAATTTGTTTTTTAGTGAATTTTTCTAGTTAAAATGACCAACGCCAGAACCACAATGATGGTTTTAGTGGTCCTTGGAAATTCCCTCATGAAAAACGATAAATGAAACAATAGTCCTAACCTGTGTTCAATGAAATGAAGAATGTCCTAGATTTACTGGTGTAAAAACTCATAAAAAAACCACACCATATAATAGTTGAATCTCCGGTGAAGGTAAAATCTCTTATAAGATGACACCATATTATAGGCCATGCTATTTGGTCCTCATTTCATTCATGAACTACCATATCCATGGCTCAGACTTAGTAAAATCTATTCTAGATTTAGGAAAACATTGAAATGGTCAAATTAAATCCTTCTTCATTGGATCACATCAAAAAAAGAATGAGGGAAATGTGTGGGTTTTCATTATGGGTTTTTAATACATTAATTAATTGAATATAACCTCATATTTACTGACTCTACACCCAACTATAGGGGAATTTCCATTCCTATAATATTTCGTTGATCAATGGAAAACATTCAGAAGTTGAGTATTTTCATTTGATTGTCATTGGTTTCTCCCTTATTTTTAGATTTTACCCTTCCAATAGGTTGTCGAAAAATTCCTTTTGTTCTCCTGATGTCATTTTTCAAGGTAATTTCAATATTAGAGTTCAACGACATTTATTATGATCAAATATATCCTTGACGATTAGTGGAATTATCATAGTGACATCCTCCCTTACCACTATCGAATAGCCAAAAAAAATTTATTTGTTAACTGGACTTAGATTATATCATTTTCAATAGATGACATTTGGAAAGTGTTGATTCAAAACATGCATTTTTCTTCTTCTTTTTCTCACTCAAGAACCCTTTTCTTTTTGGTCTGTAACTGGTTCTTGGATTACATATTGTACAAGACTATTATTATTGGTGTGATATTATGGTTTAGAATATAACAACCTTGACCAACTATAATGTCGATGTTGATAACCCAAATGTAGGAAGATCCTTACCATGTTCTGGTCATGTATATGATTGCTATCATGTGATAATTTTTTGGTCATGTGTGCATTGATAATTTTTATTCAATGTTAACTCCATGTAAATAAGAATCAATGAATTTAAAAAGGAATATGTAGATGGATACGTGTATTGTTTTCCCCAATAAATAAATGGAAGAAGGTGGTAGTTGAGACTCAGGGATCGCACAAGACTCTAAGAGACATTTGATCGCATGACCATCATAAAGACACATAAACAAACCATGTACATTACATAGCCTTTGGATGATCCCATGAAGTGCCATTTAAAATTACTTATTCTCTCACGAAATGTTCTCAAAAAAAACATTGATCACATGGTAGCAACTAAATTACCTCCCCCGAGTCATGATGGTTTTCAACCGGCAAGAACCTAAAAAAAACTGAAACCCCTTCTAAAATTAGAGTAAAATGTAAAAAACGTGGAGTTCTCTTGGAGTAATAAAACTTATGTGATGGATCACCGATGGATAGAATGGTTTTCATCAACAAGATTCAAGAAAAATTGAAAGAGCCTCATGCATTTGTAAAATAGAATAATGGGAATAAAATGGGTGAAGAAGGGAGATAGTCTGTCAGAATAGTAATATCATGCACCATTAGAAATCTGCAAGTCACTATGATACACTAATGACATATCCATCTCACCTTACAAAAGTCTGCCAACATATCATCCTCTTCATGTGAAAATCCATGGGTATGTCTTAGATACCTCACACTTCCCCTTTGGATCCCCAAGTAAAAATAGATTTAATTTTTTATGAAATGTTCATGCACCTCTATAAAGCCTTTATTGGTCACATTATGCATCAACAAGAGGTAGAGTTTTTGTATTTTACATTACTCAAGAAATATCTCATGATTCCCAAGAATTGTAAAAATAAAAAAAGGGATTAAAATAATGTGGTTTTGGGCGCCTCTTGTGATCATAATACTACTGCGACTCACTATTGATGTCTAAAACAAGGTCTCGTTAGAACCCTTGAAAAATCATATGAACCTTTGATTGCCCTCAAACAAGCCATCCTTATCTCATGGAAAGGCTCATACATGTCACCTAAGATCATGAAAAAGATTTTCAATAGGCACCCTAACCTTTTAAAGCAATGTGGACATGTAAAATATGAAAATATATAATTTCTTCTGTATGACTGCAAGATTCAACAAGTCCAAATTAATTTTAGATAATATAGAAAAGGATATGTTGATGGGATAGGCTCACATTTTTTTAAAATCAAGAAATGGACTCAAAGAGATGTATAATAGTGACTTGTGAACATGCATGGCATCAAATCATTCACCAAATCTAGTATGGAATCACATGGTATGCACCGGGAAAAATACAAAATAGTTCGGGTGGAAAGGACAATAAATCTCTTACCTCTATATGAAAAATCAATTTCCACCTACTGAAACCAAGAGGATGATTCTATAGATATGATGTTCTCCCTCTTTCATTCAATTGCTAGAGTGAGTTTCTCAAAGAAGTGGATCTCATAACTGGAAAT
The DNA here is from genome assembly GCA_963277665.1 of Viscum album. NCBI lineage: Eukaryota > Viridiplantae > Streptophyta > Magnoliopsida > Santalales > Viscaceae > Viscum > Viscum album. Next base: position 548,982,775 of record OY728121.1, read on the forward strand.
CACTCTTCTAGGTAAGATACTGTAGAATAGCTAGAAAAACCATGAATCGTGCATAATAACGCTTCATGATCACTCATAGATCACATGAAATTCATTTGGAAGGACATGTGATGAAAATACTACACGTCTTCTATGTCACATGAAAATTAAAATAAGATAACAATGAACAAATATATGGAATTCACAATATAATGTCTAAGAAAAAGACTTAAGGTAGGATCCATATGCAACGAAAATATATAATGACCATCATGCACTCCACATGAACTATCTAGGACACAAAAAAACACTAGTATATGTCTCCTAGATCTCACGAATCTCCTTCAATATACTATCCGGGTCATACGAACTCCTAAGGACATATCAGAGAAAGTCACATGGTTCCCTTTAGTCATTCCACCCATGTATTTTGAAACCATACGACCTCACCATTCAAGTCTCACGATGACATTCAGATGTTTCGCTTGACTCATATAATGGAACCATAACATGTTAGTTGAGTCTCTTGGTAGAACATGTGCATGTCAACTAGATCATGTGATGTCCCTCGATCACGCTAGACATGCTTTGTGATGTCCTCCAAAATGTCAGCCAAGAAATGCCACACCCTATGAAACATGCCACATCGACTATTTTGATTCCCTATATGTGTTTCATACATCTCATGTGATGACACCTTGGCACGTCAATTGGATCATGTGACACCTTATGGATAAGTTATCCAGCTGATGCGATGGATTCTATGGTCTACAATCTAGTTCTTATGATATCCTTTGGACAAGTTATCCTTGATAAAAGTACATCCTTCAGACAACCCACCAATATTATATAAAATCCACTAGAAAAGTAGTCTATACTAAATTATATTTTTATTACATGTATCAATGAAACTCTCCGACATTTCAAGAAAATAGTCAATGCATGATGAGTGGACAATCAAAGCATGTCACGCATGAAAGTAGGAAAAATCACAGGGAATTTTAAGACTAGATTTCCTTCCTCATCCTTGGATTGTGATCCCAAAACATAAGGTAAACCATAGAGTCCAATCCCCAATCAATATTATAATATGATATGTACTGAATAAAAGGTCAACGTCAATGTGTAAGACCCCATCAAGGGAACTACGTTGACTCTGGTTCCTTCCATAACAAGGATATGTTGGAAACCTCCCTGAGGTTTGATCTATATATTAAACTTCTATAGGAGTTATCTGTTCATATGTCCCACACCCACAATTAATGACATTTATTATTCATCATCCCTTATTTCTCAAATTGACTATGGACCATGTGGGCTTAATAAGGTGAAATAATCATATCATTTACAATATGAACCCCTAAAACAACCTGGGAATGACTTTGATTCCTGCCATAACCCATTTATGTAGGATGTATGACTATGGATAATGACCAAACACTAACTGGAATCCACCATAGTGTGGGTCCCACCATTTCTCTTCTATTTCAACAATCAGGACCCAATCATTCAAATGTGATGATCATTCTACCTCATCAATTAGTGTATTGAGATAAACTAAACTAATACGGGTATGATTCCTTCCATAATTGAGAAATTTAGGATGCCACCCTGAGGCCTGAGCTTCATAATGAATTACCATGGTAATTATCAGCACATATGCCCTACATATCTAGGTTTTGATATCTATTACTTATTATCCCTTGTTTCCCACACTGAGGATAGCTCATGTGGATATAGAGAGTTTCAATATTCATTTCAATCACACCAAAAAAACTCCACTAGATTTGGAAATGACTGTATATAATCCCTAATAACTTGTGGGATATAAAACTCCCCCATAAGAGGACTTATACCTTGTGGTCAATCCCTAGGTATGAACACACTTTGATAACTCTAATTATCACCATAATTGGGATATGTACGACACCCCCCTACGACTCAAGATGAATATCCAATGTCCAAGAGAACTCATATATGTCATTTCCTAATGATATTAAATAGCATGGGTCTAACGAACTATGTGGGATTTTATTCAGGTATTATCCCGGAGATGTAGGATGCCTCAGAATGACTCTATCCCCTTTTTGGAATATGAAACACCTTCGTATGGGGAACCAATTTCTGAAGCACCTTGTTAAATGGATTCACCACATGAGAAGATATTCCTTACCGAGAAATGGATGAATAACCATATATATACAGATAAATTCAGGGGTGGGATGTATATATTTTTCAGAAAGAGAGATTTAACCCACACCCATTTTGTTAGGGTAACCTGTCCAGTATTGATAATAGGAATATATTAGTGAACATATCTTAAATCTACAAGAATGTCCCATATTAAGAAAATAATACCCCCCCAATAGGGTGTGATGGTCATGAAATCCCATCCTCTAAACCAATGTGAGTCCTTAAATATCATTGGTTATGAAACCCCAATCATTCACCACCCTTTGGGAAGAATGTCTGTACAAAATTATGGATTAGGGAACTGTTTGGTGATTCTTCATCAAAAAAAATGTAAACCTGACATGAATCTATCTAATAAAAAAAAATTTGGTTATTATCTACATGGACATTTTTTCCACATTATATGTCAAAAAATGGAAAACATGACATGAAACTCAAAAATAACATAGTGATCAATTAATCGTATGGGAGGACACTATTTTTTAGTATACTACACAAAGAAAGATAATAAGACCAAAATAAATATTACAACTAATCCTCTATGCCTAGGGTTCTCATGAAAAAATTCCATCATCACGTTGACATCTCCACAAGAACAGAATAGATAGATCTGTGATAAAAGTACAATTTTGTTAACCATAAATATGTGATTAATCATATAATTCCTATGACATTACACTATCCAATACAATGTCTTCTTCATCCAAAAATTGTACTGGTAAGTCACCTATGGTTAAAAAACACATGGGTCACAAAACGATCTGACCTTCTCAATGACTCCAATGTTAGGTGGAAAACACTATGGTCCAGGACTACCATCAACATGGTAAAATCCTGACACTGGAATCTACCCATGAAGTTCTCTAAACATAGAAACTAGTGAGTCTGCATCACCATGGGATGGTTGTAGCTAAGCCAATAGTCCTAATTTCCACAATAAAATGATTTAGAATGTTATCCCTATTGTGATCCAATTGAAACATTTAGTCTCTCATGAAGGTGGACTAGGGTGTCAAATAATGCTCCCTTCCAATTCATGAGTTGCTGAGGAGGGAAACTATCAACTATCATCGCCAACACCATCCCACTGGTACCTACCTGTCACCTGTTGTGGGTACCCCCTAAAATTATGCCACATATGATTCCCATGAATGGTTAGCAAGGAAGACACATCAGGAAAGGAATGATCTAGATATTCATTAGTGTGCTTGAATCCCCACTACCATGGATGAAGTCTACCAACATATTCTAGTGACAACCTGTTATTAGGATCTTATATGTGCTCACTCAAAATAAGTCTGTAGTTATAATCCCACAGTAGAAAAGGGGGGGTTCATATTCCTACCTCCAAGAATGAATCCCAATGGTACATTTTAGTCGAACAAATAGGAAATAAGCGGGTTCATATCACTACTTTAATTAAATACATATTCTACAACATAACGGAGATAAAAAATGTGTAGGATTATATCCTGGAAAACACTTTTCTAAAATGACAATATATTTTATAAACAACTAAATAAAGCTAGAGGTTTATCCCTACATGGGTTTAGATGTAGGGACAAGCACATACTTCTATCCTTAGAGCTAGGAAAACTCAACACTCTAATCCTTATGAACAAATGGTTGCTATAGAGAAAGTGCACATTCTTTCCCCCATCCAAGAGGATTACTGGTATATTCTGATAAATGACATGGAATCAGACTAGGATGATACTAACATTCCAAATTGTACTCACTAGGTGAGACCATCACATGCCTCAAGATAGGGGCACATTCCTATCAAAAAAGTTCACTGTCATATTATAAAAGGACCATGATCGAGCTCACATACCAGTTTTTTTCCAAGGCTCATCAATTGAGAGGGGAAAAAGCATCAAGACATTCCCATATTATTATTGAATAAGTCCATCGGAATTATCCAATGGCCCAGGATTGAGAAGATAATCCATTTTTGGATAGGGATGACCATGGGAGAATGGAAAAATCCTCAGGAAAGGCTCATGTTCCTTCCAGTGAATCATCCATGAATATTCTAGATGATCCAGGAAGTCATGAACATATTCCTACATCCTCTAATGAATGACTGCACCAGAATCATTTTTAGGAAATATAGGAGGATTCACATATCAATTCTCCCATTCCAAATGTCTATCAGCATATTCAAGAGGGGAATTATTATTTAGATCAGGCTCATATTCCCATTCCAAAGGGGTCACACTAGGTGAGATCAGACCATGAATCAATGCAGGATCATATCCCTACCATGAAAGAATAACGACATAACCCAAAGTATTTCGATCAAGATCATACTCCCATTCCGACTGAGGCTCACTGAGTTGGAATGGAACATTCCTCATTATATGATCATATTCCCATCAATAATGAGATATCTCATTGGAATATTCCTTCTTTTTATCAGTAGTGAGTGCATGCTCCCACATTACACAATGTTTATTAGACCGTTCTAAAAACCATCACACAACAAGATCATATCCCCACGAAATTTCACAACATAGGTCAGAGTATTCTGAACAGGATAAAGATCAAGATCAATATTCCAAATCTTCTCAATGATAGTATCCTTTAGGTCATTTGATACACATTCCAAAAACCAGAATGTTCCATGAAATATTCAACCAAATTAGAAGACAGTCATTTCCATGATAGCCCTTCTTACGGTAGTGTAGAGATGGATCGCAGGGTCTCTACTCCTAACATCCATCGTGTTTAAACTCCCCATGGAGATATCCCCCACATACAAGGAAATCATCCCCTTTCTCAGACACATCCATATAGAGAGGTGTTAAATACACTTACACCTTCATATAGATAGATTATTGAAACATCAGGGTCAATTTCGTATGGTTCCCCATAAAATTCAAGTAGTAGTCCACTCCCATCAGCAGGAAATCATTAAAAGCATCTTCTATGGTATGACTGGATGGAGGAGTGTTTGCCTGAAAAAGTGGAGACCAAAAGTGACATATGCAGATAGTTCGCTAGAAGAAACCTCCCATTCATGGTATGACCCCTCGCTACATCTAATTATAATATCTCAAATGAGACAGAAAAAGGGTGTGTGCCTTATCTACACAAAAATATGCGGGTTACACATCAGTAACAAAAGGATCGATATCTTCTTTACCCAGGATATGAGTTTCACCTTTATAAAATCAAGTTACTCTATTTTCATCTAGACTAGGTCGTTATTTCCAAGGCCTTTGATCCAAAATCGGAAAATCATAGCACAAATATGAATCATTCTTGCCAAAAATGAATCATAACCCTTCATCAACTTATCTCTCAATCCACAAAATGCCTCAGTATTCGAGTACGGGGAGAGTATAGAGAATTACACATTACTGCACCCCTAGAAAAATAGAACCCCTTAGACATCACATCCTATAATGTTAGAGACTCTACAGAAATAAGGGGACTGGGTAAATATTGGGCTTGTTGTTCACTACAATAGAATGTTTCACATCAATTAAGCCCAGAAATCACGAAAGATGGGGGACCCAAAAATTCGTGTAACTGGGCCACTCATTGCAATAATAATGGTTTTCAAACTTGGAGACCAAAGTTGTGATCACCCGGATAACTTCCTATAAAAAATGGTTCTCATTGTTTTCTTTTATCACACCCAGCTCCTTCCCAAGCACAGTTGTGCCACATCAAACATGGAAATGTTGAAAATTCCACTGATTTCATCTTAGAGTGCACCCATCCCAGTGGTCCAGGGGAATATCTACAACCATGTACACCCCTGAGATCATTAATTCCTATTAAGACTCATGATATATCTTTAGTAACTGAAAGAAAACCCCATCCTACTGGGATGTGGGCATTTATATCTCAATAACCATCTCTAAGTTTATCATCCCTATAAGAGGGTCATGGGGACATCAATAATGATTCTAGTTCACCCCCATCCTACTCGGTTGGGGGGAAATTATATTTCAATGTCCATCCCATTAATCATCATACCACCAACAAGAATTATTGGACCCTAAAAAAATGACAAATAAATTCCAATTGTAGCCTCAAATAACCCCCAATCCATAGGGATCTAGGAATTTTCACCCTCCTCATCACCACATAGGGAATCAGTCATCTCCATGTTGGGAGAATAAGATCAATGATAGACATCCCACAGATTCCTCATGTCATAGGATAGACCTTTGTTGTTCAGGACCCATTTAGAAACCACATCCATAAATTCCCTCTTGTTCACTGTTTGTAGACCAGGACAGGAAAAGAATATGATGAAGGTGACCAAACCCCACTATATTTGCAATCCAAAATGCACTTATATGTCCAAAGGCTCAAATAACAACCATAATGAAGGATTTTTAGAATCATCCAATTGTGATGAAGGTAATGGAACAAAAAACATTTCCCAATATCTTGATTTTAATGTTTTCATCATCAATATGGTAGATATTTATTTCCAAGGAGAAAATTCTAAGGGATGAAAAATTGAAAAAATTCCCTAATAGGAGGGTGATGTGGATGCACCAACCAAGGGAGCAGACACCCATATCCAGAAAATTCACCAAAATATAGAACATATGAATAATGAGTTTCCACCTGCATGACCAAACATTTCAAAAGAAAAATATAATGGTGTAGACTATCTCAATCCCCACCCAAAAGAGCTGAGGTTCCTACCATGGAGGAGAAGTTGTCACAATATTAGGGAGAGATGCAATATCTTTGAAAACAAAAATATGATCTACCTAGGGGAAATATCCCCACTGGGTATCATCTTTAATATGAGGTTTTATATTCTTCCTCTAATAAGATCCTATATTCCAAAAAAAAGTGGCATCTGAGATTTAGGTTGGCTTTGGATCTTGGAAAATAGTCTATATTGATGAGGAATTTGAAAAGGATTATGGAATACCTTCGTTGTGGAGACATCCTATCCCTCACCCAGGAAATAATTTTGTTTTAATTATAATCAACAATTAGAAGGAGACAAAGGAAACTCCACCTCATCGACCCATTCCCACTCCCCATAGAGAAAAGGTAGCTCAAACAGTTGTGTCCTCAGAGTTACATAATGTCATCGAGTGCCTAACTACTTGAATAGAATCTATGGAAGGCCAATGTGCACCTATAAAACCTAATAGGAATATATATACTAAGTGGGTTGATGACACTCTACCTCCACTGAATTTCAACATTCCTACCTTCTCCACTTTTGATAGTTCTGGTTATCCTGAAAAAAATCTCACACACTTTGTATCCTGATGGTGGACAATGATGGGACTTAAAGATCAATAGTAGGAGACAAAGATGAAGTGTTTTGATGAAAATCTAATAGAGATATCCTTTATTTGGTACAACGGTTTTCAAGAAAGATATTTTTTTAATAATGGGATCACCTTCGTCATCAGTTCATTTATCAATTCACCTCCATGTGAATGGAAATGTCAATTTTTAACCAAATGAACTATAATAAATGAGAAACTGAGAGTCATTATGAATTCAAAGCTTGGTGGAAGGGGTTAACCTATTCACTCAGCATCCCTCTCTCATAGAGACAATTTCTGGAGCTCAATGCCAAAAATTTCGGAGATTAGTTACATATGCCTTTAATCCTAATCAAGAATCTCAGTGGGTTACATGAGTTCACAATAACTACACAATTTCTGGTGCTGAGATGAATAATTCATACTCCTTTAAAAATGAACTAGTTTCTAGATATTTCTCAGTAGTCATGGACAATAACCTGCTCAGCCTTCCCTGTCAAAGGAATCATGATGAGGTCAATCTAACCGACTATCCCAACTACTTCCCCTTCTATAAAAGTTGGGGTTCATAGTATCCAGCACTACTTCATCATCAAATATGTCCTTCATGGTTTGTTCTACTATGGATAGGTGGTGTTAGATAAATCCTCATAGCATGTGGTTTTCATAACCATTTCCCAGTTATGATAATAGGATGGTTGGAGGAAATTCCTATCCAGGTGTGTGCATAAGTCTAACAACATGATGACTCATAAAATAATAGACCAAACCAATGACACACTAAGAGAATAGTTTTAGAGACCTATAATAGCTCCACCACATAGGGAGGTCACATAAAATATGCCTCCCAAAGGTGGGTGTGACAGCAAGAAGAAGAAGTAAACAAATGATGAAGATCCATACTCTACTCCAACGTTAGCCCTCACTCTTGAAGACTTCTCACATACAATATCAATAGTATGTGAACTGCCCCACCAAAAAGAATCCTCATCAAATGAAGAGATCATATTTGTTTCTTTCAATTTGATACACATGGAATACCCATTATCTGATGAAAAATATGCCTTAGAATACCATTTTCCCACACATAAATGGGGAATAGTACGTCACATGTGCAGGAATTGAGGATTCAAGGGACAATGAGAGAAAAGTTAAACCCAATATTTTGGTCACATTACCATAGAGAATATTTATGCAATTGAGACACATGATTAAGCACTCTAGAAAAGTCATTAAAAACATAGATGTGCCATTGAATCCCCCAGTGGTCATCCGCACCTAGTTGTCTTGCATGCCTACCTAGAGGGGTTTTGATTATCTAATCAAACTAGGAAAAGAATAAGGTTGGTGTATCCTGCACCATGAGCAGCTGATACTCCCACATCCTCTGCACAAGCACTAACCTCGTCTACCTAAAGTGTCTATGTTCATATGCCACAATTCTAGAAGGAACCCCATATATGGGAAGCACCCACCTCTGGAATAAAACTATGAAATTATGATGTAGCTAGAAATTTTCCTATCTAAGCTCTCAATTCTTCATGTGCATAATCTTTCAAAAGATCTCATAGTCAAAATTGTTAAATCCCTCTAATTCCCATAGTAATTTGATATATATGTTTTTATAGTTGAGGTCTATAGAATATTTACCATGCTAACATAATTCCTTGTTTCCATCTCATTCATAGATAATGAATAGGAGGAGATCATTCAGGGGTGAATCAAACCCCTATATGTTTTATAAAGACTCAACAATGTCAAATTCCAAAATGATCAAATTTATAATGGATCTAATATTAATCCCATACCAATTATTACCCTATGATGTTTGGGATATAAAGAATGGAATTTTTCTCCCACAAATCTAATCAATTAATAGTATGATAAGCATGATAAGAGTCCTCTTGGGATCATCAAACTCTAAAATCAGTATGGGGAGCTCACATTATAAGACGATTTTATGGTTATCTAGAAATATTCCACATATAATGTCTATCTGATAATTCCCTTGATCCTTAACCACATGGCTAGACCATCAATATTCCATCAATGTCAGAAATACCCCATCAATAGAGAATTTATAATAAACCATGGGTATAGTTCCCCCCTTGAATCCTATGAATCCAGTTATTTCGAAACAATATTCTACAAAAAGGGAGGTAAAAAACCAATGATGGATGATGATACATAGGTTTCGGCTCCTAATGGATTAGTTAAAATCCCTATAAACCCATGGATAGTTCTCAAAAGTTACTATGCTGCCCTCAAAAATCTAGTTTAGGTGATATACATATTCCATGATATCCAAGCTCCTAATGCCCCCCCACGTGATTGTATGAAAATTAGATCTGGCGTATCTATACAATTATTAATATGGTAGAAGAAGCTAATGTCCCCTCTTATGGCCTCCCTCACCCTGATAGTTATGGAGAATCCCCAAAATTTCCAGCATCATCTGAAAGTGCCACCCCTAACTTATAATTGGAGGAGTATGAGGAGAACCATAGGAACTCCCCTCCCATATTCAAGGAAGGGTTATCCACCACCATTGATGAGATAGTATAAAGAAATATTGGACCAGATGAAAACACACAGCCTACTCTGATTTCTTCTATCATGCCCCTCGAAGAGGAAGATATGTACATCACATTTCTAAAGTATCATTAATATGTGTTATCATGGAACTATAAAATAATCCTGGAATGAATCTAGAAGTGTCTACACACCATCTCATCCTACCTGATGAGAATAGAATAATCCATAAGGCATCCAGGAGGATGCACCCATATCATGCCACAAATTAAGAGGTGAATGATGACAAGTTAATCAAGTCCAAAATTGTTCATGAAGTTAAATACCCAAGATGGATTTCAAACACCATAATTTAATAAAAAATAATGGCAAGATTAGGGTATTTATTGAATCCAACGACTTTAATCAGCATTTCCCAAAATAAAAATTCCCTTTGTTGATCACAGATGTCTTGATCGATTTAACCGTTGACTTCCAAGCCCTTTAATTCATTGATGAGTATTTAGGGTCCAATCAAATAATTATGACCCCAATATATTAGAAATGAATAGCCTTTAGAGTTCCCTATGGTATCTTTTTCTATTAGGTCAGGCCCTTTGGGTTATAGAACACTTGGGCAACATACCAATGTTCAGCGAATCATATATTCATTCCATTCATAGGAAGGATAGGTGAATTTTATTTCAATGGCCTAGTTTTCAAATCTTGATAGATATGTTATCACATTAAGGATCATCAACTAGTATTAATCATGCTGAAAGAGCACATACTAATGGTGAATCCACTAAAACGAGCTTTTGTGGTAACATCTGAGAAGTTCCTTTGATATTTTGTAGCCACTGATTCATCGAGGTCGACCCAGAGATAAATATTGCTATCATGGTAATGTCACCCCTATGTAATCTCAAATATGTGAAGGGTATCCATTTTCACCACAACTATATTCAGAAATTCATCTCTAATATAGAACTCAAATCACTCCCTTCACAAGGATAATGAATCATGGAATCACCTATCTATAGGTTGGTGATTATCAAGAATCCTTCAAAAGTATCAAGAAGTAATTACCACACCCATATTTTCGGATCCCTCTGGTAGAAAGGAGGAAACTTATCGTGTGTGTGGACACCATGGAATTCTCACTAGGATCCATCAACATATAAGAAAATGTTGTAGAGTGTGTAAATAGTCTCTACTACATCATTAGGAAAATGATATATAGTGCGACCAAATACTCTAATTTTGAGATGAACATCCTTGAAAATATCTTCGTAGTGAAAAAGTTGAGGCATAACTTCTTTCACCACTAATTATATCTAGTATCTCATGTCAACCCACTAATATATATCCTTGACCACCCTATTATGATTGGGCTCTTGGCCTGAATGGTGTTCATTCGGTAGCAATATGATATTAATTTTTTATCACATATTTTGTGAAAGGGAAAGCTATATTTGATTTCATTATGACACATCATACCCTAGAAAATACACTGGTAGACATCGAGATTCATGATAAAGATGTCTTCTATGTTCATGACACTCTCCAAACATGGGAGATATATTTTTATGGCGCCTTCGGTTGTTTAGTCAAAAAAAGGATGGAAAATCTAAGGAATAATTGGGTTGGTCTGGGGATTGTATTTTTGTCTCCATACAAATCAGTTTTACCCTAATCTTTCTCACTTTCTAAAGGCTAAAATATTAATGAGGTAGAATACAAATCCTTCATCACTTGGTTGGAACTAGACCTATAGTTGAACATTTCCTACCTAAATATATAATTGTATTAAAAATGTGTGAAAAATCATATCAATGGAAAATAATCAATAAAAAATAGAACTGGTGCCACTCACCAGCTACATCAGAGGATTGAGGGAAGAGTTCCCTTTTGATCCCACATTGCATCATTTTCCCTAATCACAGAATGCTCGCACCGATGCACTGGCTAATGCAACCACTATCCCAGCCTACCCTGGTTTGGAATATGAAATATTCCATATCACACAAGGAATAATGGTCTCTTAAATTGTTTTATATGGATGAAGTCAATCATTTAAACACCACACCAGAGTTTGAAGAACCAATGACCACCCTGAGAAGGATAAATCCCATAATCTGTTATCTCCAAAATAGGATTCTCCTGACCGAATGAGCCATGAAAGAATAGATTCAGTGTTGTGTTGTGAAAATAACCTTGTAAGAAGGTCCAAATGAAAAAAGGCTTCTTAAAATGATGTTTTCATGGAATCATCCTCATATAGATAGTAAAATGATATATTTCCCCAACCATGGAGGAAGTCCATGGAGGATCTCATGGTGCCCATCAATCTGATACCATGATCACCCATCAAAAAGGTGGTTGGGATATTACTAGAAAACCATGATATTGGTCTCTATGGAATACATAATGGAATGTAATAAATTCTAGATCCAAGAAAAATTCATCCATAAACAACTAAAATTTATAAAAATAGATAAAGATTTTGTTCCATTTTATATTTAGAGAATGGATTTTGTGGTGCTATATCCCCCTACTAGATCTAAGCAATTCAAGTATATCCATGCTGCTATTGAAATATTCTCCAAATGGGCTAATGAAATACCCATCAAAGAATTCATGATGAAGAACATTATCATCTACTTAATGTCCCTTATTATCACCAGGTCTGGGTTACCTCAAAAAATATTTATAGAAGATGGGAACAAATTCTATTCCGTGAAGTTAATGAAATATTACAGTACGAACATATTGGGTCGAATCACTCATAAAACTATCATGCAAGAAAAAATGGAATGATGGTGGTCATAAATAATACTCTATAAAATATTATCCATAAAATAGTGAACAAGGATAAAAAGTAATGTCCATACAATATCCTCTATGCTTTATGGGCCAACCATACCACCATGTGTATTTCTCCACAAGCAACGTCGTACTCATTACTGTACGGGGCCTAGGTTGTGTTACCAATAGAGGTCCACCTACGTTCTCTCTAAATATCCATTCATAGAAATATCCTATATGATGATAAATCACATATGTGGGTGGATGAATTTGATGTTGCATAACCTTGAGGTTGATCAGCATCAGATCACATGATCCTTTAATCATAAGGATTGCTTCCATTCATTAATATGAGGAGAACATGTGTTGGCACTTAGAACCCCAATGATACCTGGGAAGAATCCTCTAAAACCAAAATCAAAGGTTAAAGGGCCTTATATAACACATATGTTCTATCATAATAGAGACTATTCAATAACCACCACTGATGGTGATCAAGTCACACCTCCCACTAATGCCAGAATTCTCAATAAATAATTTTCATATTTAATATAAAATGGGGAACCACATTAGTGTAATTACTTTCATTCTCCCTAGCTACATGATGCTAGACTATTAAAATTTCATCCTAGTTACATAATGTTAAAATTTTCTAATTTCATCATAGTCACATGATGTTAAACTGTACTAGCATGTCCTTGTCATATAACATTAAATTGAAAATATGATTTCCTTGCCGCACAACATGAAGACTTAATAGGTTTGTAGAACTATGTGTGGATTGATTCCTAGCATAACATGATACATAGTAATGCTCAAATAACTAATCCTGGTAATAACCACACAATTCAATTTATTTCGAATCAGATGGCCATCTTCATTACTCCATGAAATAAAACTATATGGATCCACAATATACGTTTCTTCAGTCATGTCGGGTTATCCATATCCTTACCACTAGATGTTAAACTACACATCTGATTTATTTTCCCTACGACATTAAATAATGTGGGATTTCTATAACTACTTATGGATTGATTCCCATTTTTAGTGTGATACATAGGGAATCCCAGATCCAATATCTAGATCCTACCACCACAGGATGTAGAACAACAATGTCTAATCCTCAATTTTCACTTCATAGTGATAAGAACCCTTTTCATCCCATGCTTCTCTTATCGACCATATATCACATGAGATTACGAATTTTAGTAAGGGATCCACTGCATAAAAATGTCATGAGAACCTAGGAAAGTCCCATCATGGTCTTGAGTGAAAGACCATTAAATGAGTACCATGATTCCTCTCCACATGACATTAAACTACAAGGTTGATGTCCATTGCATGAAATACAACTATAAATTAATGTGGTCATCGCCTAAGAGGACAATCATTGATGTTGTTAGACACATACCACACCTACATTCAAAAAATCTATGTGAATTGATTCCTAACATCACAGGATACATATTGACACCTTAATCTTAAATCATAGGTCTAGATAGGAAAAACATAAAAATTAACCCTCTTTGCAGATTTTCCAAAATTACAGAAGATATTCATTATCCATGAACTATGTGTGGATTTATTATAATTATGATTAGATACATAGTAACACTCAGACTTCCAGCTTTGGACCAATCCACAATATTTCTATTATATCATGGAAATTCCACTTCATCCTCACAACATTACTTTAAACTACAAGGTTCTTCTAGAACTATATTTGACATGATTTATATTTTCATAGCATATGTAGTGATTCCTTGATTTCTATCTTCAAGTCCATCGACTACTCCTCTATTCACATTGGTATGACCAAATCCTTTTCAGATGACATTAAACTAAACGGTTACTCAAGAATTTTTTATGGCTTGATTCCTGTCATTATATGATATGTAGTGTTGTCCAGATCTCCAATCCAGGGCCTATTTGCAACAAATAAATTGAGAAAACTCCAACATCTACACATAATCCATATCATTAGATTGTTTCCCATTTAATAACTACATGTGGATTGATTCCTATCATCACAGGATACATAGTCATATCATATGTCCAATCCTGATCCTAGTTGTAACAACTAATAAGAAATACACCCCAACGTCACAAGATCTGTGTCACACATGCTCATTTTTTCCTATGTGTGAGATAGATCTATATACGGTGTACTTATGTACATAATATTTCATGGATAAATGTTTCACAACATTTACCACATCTTTACCACATGAAATTAACCTACAATGAAAACATCCTACTCGTATGATACTAAAACAGAACAATAAGAATTCCCTCAACACATGATGATAAACTGAACATCGTAAGTCCTTACCTCAAGAAATTAAACATTAGGGAGAATGTCCCCAATAGATGATGATAAACATTATATAACATCACAAATTTTACATCCCCTATCAAAGGACCACAAGAGCCTTACTCTAGACTAAGAGGGTATGGGGTGCTTCTTCTATGTTTTAAAATCACCTCAATACATAAATCATACATCATGTATTGAGTTCCTTGGGTAACCAAAACCATCCAAGGAAGCTAGAAAGGATTACCGGCTTCAAGGACCCTTTTCATGACTATGCATATATGCATGTGGCTATTGCATAACAACCTATGGTCATCAAAAAAATATTTCACTCTACACAAAGTAATTTTACCATACTTGTGATCGGCGACATCACCATGGTAGAACTAAACACCTCATTGTGATCAAAACTATTCCCAGTATTATTGTCCCATACCATTACCCAGGATTCGGGGACATCGATCCATGATTTACAACATTTTCATCCCCTGTTCGGATGGATGTTGGGGAACTCTTGAACTTGGGTATCATAACAGGGCTCCTGTGTATCATCATCCAAATTAGGTTGATGCACGTCATGACCATAAACATCCATTAATCTAGGGATGTTTTTACGACCATGCACTATATCTTATATCGGTCTAAATAGAATGATCTTATACTGACAATGAAAGAGACACAAAACATATCAGGTCAAAAAAACATAAACTGTTTCTTGAGAAAAATTAAATTCTCAGCTCTATATACTCATAATCTCTATATTTTAGGAAAAAATTATGGAATGAATGAATATGGCATAAATCTAAAAGGGTCTACTTTTTATCCATAATAAAATTCTAGTTATACATGTTGGATTGCCTGGTTTAGGAAAAATAAAAGTAATGTTGTGTCACGTCTCTTCGCTATGGGAATATTGTTTCTAGGAGGTGACAAAAATTTTAGGGTTCTCATACCCTTATTATATATTACACTTTCTAGAAGACACACTTTATGATTTGGGCGACTCAGATAACAGAAACCATCCAAGGCCCCTAGAAAGGATGTCCGGCTTTAAGGGACCATTTTCTTGACTATGCTGGTCTACTTATGGATTCATCATATGAACCAATGGTCATAAATAAAAATCATCACTCTGAAAAAAAGGATTTTGGATCCTTGTGACCCCTAACATAACTATGGAAGAAACCATCACCCTAGTTTGTTTTGGGTCATTCCCGATATGATTTTACCATATCATTCTCATGAATTGAGCACTTTGGAACGTGATTTACAATCATTATACCAAACTATCTGAGAAGATTTGAAATCCTTAATGCTTTGTCGTCATCTATTACACCCTTTCACAAAGCAGGAATGTGACACACCATTACTGAAGATTTAATATCCCTCTCCTCATGACTTCAAACCACAGGGTATAGGGCCTGAGCTTTACAGTATAAGAGACATATTTTTTAGGGTGCTAGAATCCTTCACGGATAGTTAATCCTTACATACCTAACCTCATCATTTGAAGGTTTGAGTCTTAAAAAATCATTCCTGTCCCTCATAAAGGTGTGGGAATCATATTTTTCATAACTATGTTGCTAAATCATAAGGACTTTGTCACTTTAACTAAAGTAATTTCCTCCTTAAAAAAATATTTAATCATTGTGAGCCGTAACTACACTTCAGATGAACATATAACCTCAATGTGGTATGATTCATTCGTAGAATTTCTTCCCCGTACTATATTCACATAATCAATCTTTTGGGTTATGAATTACACCAATCATATACCAACCATCCGATAAGAACTAGCCTCCCTAATATTATCTATTATAAGATACTAAATCTATAGTTCTATCATAGTCACTAGAAAATATACCATGCTTCCACAGACCCTTTTCGTGACTATGCATGTATTCCTATGGATCCTTTATATACCCCAATGGTCATTACCAAATGTGTCGGTCGATAAAAATGGATTTCTAATCCTTTTAAGCCCTTGTAAAACTATGACAAACCCTTGAAACTTATAGTGCTTCAAGTCATTCCCAACATGTCTTCACTATATTCCATGATCATTTACAAGGTCTGAGATAAAAAACCCTAAACTTCATTGATTGAGTGTATGATCTAAATGAACCTAAACTATAGTGATAGAAGGACTATACTAATATAACCTAAACTAAATAAATAGAATGTCTATGATAAAATAACTAAAACAAAATCCATATAATCCCCAAGATAACATACCCTAATCTAATGAAATAGAAGGTCCAAGATAAAAGACCATAAATTAATGCTATAGAAGGTCCCAACTACAGACACTAAACTACAGTGATAGAAGGTATGATCTAAAAGACCCTAAAATACATGAATAGATGGTTTGAAATATAAGGCTCTAAACTAAATCAGTATAATGTCCAAGCTAAAAGACCGTAAACTAATGAAATAGATATTTGAGAAAAAATACCATAAAGTAAAGTGATATTAGATATGATCAAAAATTCCCTAAGAAAATGTGATAGAAGGTATTAGCTAAAAGGACCTAATCTAATTTTATAGATGTTTGGAGCTGAAGATCCTAAACAACAATGATATAATGTCTAAACTAATAGTCACTAAACTAATGCTATATAATGTCCGATATAATAGACCATAGACAAAAGTGATAGATTATCTAAAGTATAAGACCCTAAACTAAACAGATAGAAGGAAAAAGATAAAATACCCTAAACTAATGTGATAGAAGGTCTGATCTACAAGACCATAAACTATAGAAAAATAGTGATTTAGCATGCAATAGCTTGTAAGGCCCACCATATGGACATGGTATCAATCAATCTATGATCACCAATCCTATCAACTTAAAAAAAGGAAAAATAAAACTTCCATCAAGACATATATATAAATATATCTTACATAAGAAATACATTAACAAATTATTTGATCTCATGATAGATGGAATAGATTATCATTGATGAATCACATGTTGGTGGGAATTCATGGGCATTTCTGAAGAAGGAATCTATTATAATTTCAAAATTTTAATCAAATAACTCATTTTTAAATGATTTTATACAATGTATGGGTATCATTTATGATTCACATAATATTCGATCGGACACATTACATGAATATCATTGGTGGATGGAAAACTAGATAGAAACATTGAAGGTTTAAGGAAGTTCATTCCTTAATGGCATTCAAAAAAATATTAATATACACATTTTAGAGTCTCTCCAACAACCTCAAAAATGAATACATTGAATTATGATAAGGTTCTATCAGAAAATAGTTCCATGTTAGACAGCGTCTGAAGGGAGGCATTGATTCAATGTTGGAGTGTCGCTCACCTCACCTCTTCTGCTTCTACCCTTGGATAAAGAGTATTAAAAAATTGAGTCAAATCCTCAACTCTATTTTTAGAAGTGTCCAAGGAGGATTGTGATGTTTAAAGGTATGGCCTCAGATGGAAAATTATTTCATCATGCCCTCATATTTGCATAGTCTAGTATTCCATCTGAGTATGTTGTTTAGATATCAACTGCCGAACCTACTCTAATTCCTCTGATATCCCATTAATATACCTTGAAAGAGGTGCCTCATCTGTAATATCTTGAAAATACCTTTCATCAGTGTCCAAATAATTCAGAATTAATATAATTTCCTTCATGATTTCAAATAGTTTCTAGAGATCGTAACCATATTCCAGCAAGATTTGAATCAGATGATAAGGAAACTCCCCTTGGCCATGAAATGATTCCAATGGAATTTAGAAGATCAAGTCATGAATATGTTTCCAAATAATACTATGTTTGTTCTAAACCTCTATGACTAATGAAGCAGGTGTGGAAGGAGAAGGAATGGTCAATTGATATGATAAGGAATCCGGACAATAAGCCTCATACACCCTTCACTCAACAAACATATCATATATAGCCTATTGTGGTGGAATAATGTCCCTAAAAATCAATTTCACTCTCAAGGTAATATTCACTGGAATGATAGATCATCCTTAAAGTCTTTCCTAGGTGTTCAACCAATTCCATCATCACCACAAATAGAGTGTTTGAAAATGAAAAAGGCTTTCCTGCATGATGGACCAGCTGGCTGAGTACACCATCCGGATAAGATTCAACAAAAATAAGGAATAATAATATGTAAGGAAGGTGGGATAATCATCATATAGAAGTATGATATTCACCTCATTATCTTCACATTACCACATCATCCAAAGCTGGATGATGACCCCAAGATGTTGTTATCCCAATACTCCATCCATGGGAATTGGGGATATTCTTTAGGTAAAACCAAACTGACAAGAAAATTTATAGGGTGTATAAGGCTTGAAAATGATTGTCTCTTCTACCCTATTGGAAAGAACCTCAACTCCAAAAGAGATCATATACGACCATTAATTAAGGAAAATTCTTCCATTATCAATAACCAGGCCATCTAGTGCATGGTATGATGTAAAATCAAACCTATCAGAATGGATTAGTGAATCCTTAACCTTGGTAGGTCTTAGAGACACGGTTCCAACCCCAGATATGTTCAGTAGTTGGGTATGGGATAAGGCATCTGGGATCCTAGTGAAATTATAGTATTCATAACATTGGAAATGATCTTTTATCCACCCATAAAAAAACTATAGAGGACCACTATTCCTAGAGGGGGTACTACCTTGTTGAATATGGACTAAGAGTTTGTAAAGGTTTTCAAGGAGAAGAACTAACTAATTGAGACAACATCCCTCTGAAGTCATGTTTCCATCACCAACATGATGACATGAATCCCTAAAAGTGCATCCCCAGCCAGGAAAATCCATTGATTCAAAAAAATCACTGTAAAACAAACCATACTATCTAATTAGATCTTCGAGTTCACTTGGTATCCCCATAATGTATTGTACCCAACTTCCAACATGGACCAATAAGATCCAGAACTATCATTTACCTGAAAATAGGGGAAGTGATGAGGGTTTATATTAATTGGCCTAACCCCATTGTGTCAAATGAAGATATAGATACAGTCCTTTAAAGAGAGGAGTGAGTACATCACCAACTCCATCCTCAGTTTCTCCTTCAAAATGATAATTACATCCTTCTCCAAAACTGGATCATTTAATGGATCATCCCAAACATTTTCAATATAGATTAACACAACCTAAATCTCTATGAAATGTGGAATCTCACCTAGCTGGTTGATGCCCCATAGGCTGATACCCACATTACCCTGGGAGAAATGGTATTTGTTGGTGATATGGATCTAATGGATGATCATTTCATTAATGACATAAAGCTGGTGGCAGATGATGAATGATGAAATCAACACAGATTTATAAAAAATAACCTTGTATAACTAGTATTTGAATTCTATGAAACTTTTCATAACCTAGATGGGTCATTCCAATTTGTCAAAAAATTTACAGCTTGGATTGAGATCACATTTCAAGCTCCATCTGTTGAGAGGATTGGTAAGGAGGAGGAAAGTATACTCGATTGGTTCTGAGTTATAGCAGGATGAGGAAAGTAATATCCAACCAAACCCAAAGGATTTTTTTCCATCATATAAGAAGAAGCTTAGTGTTGAAGTACGATCAGCTGTCCTTACTTGACCATTTTAATTTGAAAACACTAAGAAGAAGTAGACACTCAATGATATGGAAGATTGAATTTTGAGTGATAGATGACAACATAATTGAGAAAATAAAACATGTATAGAGGAAATTGAAGAGATATGGTATTATGTTGAAGCTCGGGTGAGAGGATCCTCTTCAAAATATCATTATTAGAATACATGTGATATCAAGGGTTGGCATTGCAGTTTATGGGAATCACAACCTTTTGATTGGATGAAACTAAGAAAACATGGATAAAAATTGAATCCATATGAAAATAAGTAAGTGGAATTTTTCAGATGGATAAAAATAAAATCTTGTCAAAAAAATGCATAATAAACTGGTAGCATCATGTGCATCACATTAATCAGTAAGCGATTCACGAATCTCATAAGGAAATCTTGAACATACTAACTCTCAAATGTATGAGGGTACACATAACCCTATAGGACATCACATAATCACACGACCCCTTATAGACTTATGATTTCATGATTTGGAAATTATAACACTAGTGGCATGATATCCAATCGATCATATGACCAGGTGAGCAAACCCCATGAAATCCTCATGATAATCATAATCCTTATGATCAAAGTTCAAATAGTTATTGGAGTATATGTAAAAATTGGTCCAAATGGGTTCTATAGAAGAAGTGGTCTTCTGGAACAATCCTTGTGAATTTAGTCTCCTAGTGAGGTCTCATGATTAGGTCTTATAGAAGGGTCTTTTGACAAAGTAATCTGATGAGAATAATTTGAGAGCACTCTAGAGAAATGAGTATCTAGTGAAATGAATACATATCTTCCCCCACTATATAGGCCATCTTAAAGAATACCAATTCTTGTCTAGTAGCACAACAATCAACTAAGACACTAGTTCACGACAATGCCAATGACATAGGTGGGCATTTACAATCCTCATAATTGAGCCCTTATCCCTACATACATCACCCCTGATGGGGGGAATTTGTTGAAACCAACCAAAAGAGAATAATCAGATTCAAGAAGGTATAAATATCTAGATATGGGTATTATTTTACCTGCAAAATAAAAGGAAGGAGATTAAGACCAAGACTCATGGATCACAAAATACTCTCATAGGAACATAATTTCATGACTATATTAAGTTCAGGAGAAAGAACCATGCGCATCACATAGCCAATGGGTGATCTTTTGAAGTTCATTAGATAAGTACTTCTAATCCCCCAAAGGCACCTCAGACAATCAGTGATCACATGGAGACAACCATATGAGCTCCATGAGGTCACATGATTATTCAACCAGCAAGCACCTCACAACCCATCAAAAAATCTGTTGAAAATATGAAGAAAATTTCAAAAAATGTAGACACCTCTAGCAGTCATAAAACTCATCTTATAGATCACTGATGGATACAACAGTTATCCTTAACAAAATTTTAGAAAACTCACAAGACAATTGAGTATTCATTAAATAAAACAATGGAATTAAAATGGGATGAGTTGGGAGCCTCACCTGGTAATAATCATCATGTGAAGTGCCTTTGGAAATATAGAAGACATTGAGAGACCCCAGTGACATGACCACCTCACCATCCTCATCACATGAAGAGCCTTGGGTATGTAGAGGAGACCTTACACAACCGATTTGGATAACTATGTAAAAACAAATGAAATTGTACCTGAAAGGATTATATGCCTCCATAGAGACTTTATTGGTCATGTGATGCATCACCAAGAGGAAGAGTATTTTTCTTTGACATTACACATGCAATCTCACATGATTCCATAATATTTTCATAAATAATGGGAAAAATAAGGTGAGGAGGGTGCCTCTTGTAGTCATAAAAATCTTGTGATGCACTAATTTTGTTTGTAGCAAGGCCGCATGAGACCCATTTACAAGTCATCCTGATCCCATGAATCCCCATGGAAAAGCTTTCCTTATCTTGTAGAATGTCCTACACAAGTCACCTAAGATCATGTGAAAGATTTTTGACCAGAATCCTAATCTCATAAAGTCACTTGGGAATGTCAGAAATGACAATATAAAAGCCCTTCATCATTTCTACATGATTCCAAAACTCCCCCTTAATTATAAATAATCCAATAAAGGAGGAATTTATGGTATTTGTTCATGGTCACTAAAGATTAGACGATGTTCTCATATAAATATTTTGCAAATACTCGCCACGACCTATGGTTTTAAAGCCTTCACAGACTCCATAACAGACTTTTGTGATACAAACAATGAAAATGGTGAATAATAAGTGTGGAGAGGCCTATAAATCTCCCAAGCTAGCATGAAAAATTCACCACTACCAACTATGACAGTGTATAATATTCTCTTGATGAGAAGTCTTCCCTTTTTCATACTAGTTCTAGAGTGGTGGATCTCATGAATGAAATTCTTTCCTTTAGATAAGATACCATCAAACAATCATATAAAACATTAAACATGCATGTTCACATCGTGTGATCACTCATAGATTACATGAAGGACTTATGGCAGGACACATGAAGAACATCCATCGCATTTTCTAGGATTTTTGAGACTTATAATAAGATAAAATCGAACAAATTTAAGGAATTCACAGTATAAAGGCTATGAAAAAAGACTAATAGAGGAAGGCATATGCAAAGAACATATAGGTTGACCCTCATGCACTTCACAGGAACAATCGACGACATGCGACAACACTGGGACATGTTTGCCATATCTCACGATACTCATTTTTTACAATATTTGGGTCCCGAAAATTCATCTGAATATGTCATAGCAAGTCACATGGTTCACATCTTGCATGCCACCCAGGTCTCATGAAACCCTATGGGGTATCCAATATACTCTCGAGATTTACTTTATACAAGTCGCCTAACACATATAATTACACCAGGACTTGTATGATGAGTCTCATGGTAGCACCCATGCATCTCAGCTGGCTCTCAAGATGTCCTGTGGATATGCTAGCTAGGCCTCTTGATGTCCTCTAAAAATGTCATACGAGACATGTGACACCCTCTAATACATTCGCATCGACTCTTGTGGTGCCCTACCTGCGTGTTATCTAAATATTGTGACCCCAGTAAGTCATATGGATCAATCGTCACCCTTTGTACAATATATATAGTTCATGATATGAATTCAAGGTCAAACCTTCTAGGTCATGTTATGTCATCCGGAAAAGATAGCCTTGATCATACATGCCTCCTAGATTAAAAAAATTCCTCCAAAAGAGTAAACTGGACCACATAATTTTCTTTGAAATTTCATGTAGACACTCTCTAACAAGTCAAGTAGATAATTCAATCATGATAAGAGGATAATCAGTGCATGTCAGAAAGGAAAGGAGGACAAATCATAGGGAATCCTAGTTTGTATAGCCTTTCCCATCCTCAGTGTGTAATCTCCAAACATAATTCCAACCTCAGAGTGTAATATTTGATCAAAAACATAATATTATATGTCCCCAATACAAGGGAAATGTTAGTAAGTAGGCACAGATCAATGAAATTGTGATGACTATGATTCCAATCATAACTAGGATATAGAGGAAAACTCCCTAAAGTTTGATCTCTATATTATTCTTCCATGGGCAGTCCCAATGAATAATTCACGAATCCATAAAAAATTACATATATTATTCTTTATCCCTTCTATCTCACAATGTGCATTAATCATGTGGGATTAGGGAATTTCAATAATCATATCATCTGCATCATGAAACCCTATAAAGATAGGAGAAACATTAGTGTGTAAGACCCAATCCATTGAACTATAAGGAATATAATTCCTCCCATATCCAGCATACATAGGACATCATGAAAATGCCTGATCTCAAACATAAATAGGAATAATCTTTAGTGTGGGTCCCACCATGTCTCTATCATTTCAATCATCGGGACCCAATCATTCCCATGGAAGGATCATTCTACATCATCTATTGATGGAATGACATCAACTGAACTATGTTGACTCGGATTCCTTCCATAACCAGGATACATCGGCTGCCTCCTTGAGGCCCAACCTCTATATTGAAAATCCCAAGGGATGTGCTAGCACATAATCCCTGCATATGTATGTTGTGAGATCAATTACATGTTATCCCTTGTTTCCCACACCAAGAAAAGATCATGAGGGAATTGGGTGTTTCAATAGTCATATCAAATGAATCCTGAATTCCCACCATTTTGGGATTTTCGAGCACGTAAGCCCAGATAAGGGGAATTATATAAACTTCCAACATATGAGGACATATACCTCGGGGCCAGTCCAAAGGGAAAGAACAATCAATGATAACTCTGACTCTCTACATAATCAGGATACGTTGGATGTTCGTATGAGACTAGATCTTGATTATATTATTCCCCAAATCACCCATATATTTCCATTCACTATGAAGTTAAATTGCATGGGTTTGAAGAACTATGTTGGTTATAATTCCTATAATAACCATGATATGTATGATGGATCATAATGGCTCAATATGCTTCTCAGAATATTAAGAACGTCCCTATGTGCTAGAAAATTTTAAAGCATCTAGTTATTCGGATTCAAAACATAAGTAGGTTTTCATTACAGAGAAATGGATGAAGAACCATGGATACATATAGATAGTTTCATATATTGGATCCCCATTTCTTGCACATGTACATTTTTAACCCACACTAATTATTGTTATGATAACTGGTCCCATATTGGGATTAGGAAATGCTTTGTGAACATATATTAAATCAATAATAGATTCACATAGTTGGAATAAATTCCCCCAATAATGATTAATGTTCCCAACATCTCATCCTCTCGACCAATGAGAGTCCCCAATAATTTTCGGGAATGAAACCCCAATCAAACACTGGCATTTGGAAAGCAGTTATGTACCCATTTATGGATGTGTGAACCATTAGGAGTTTCTCCTTCAAAAAATTTTGATGACATGTTTGTTTAGATTATTTATTAAATGGTAGTTTAGATATGCCTCTGAATATATGTGACATATATGGAGTTTTTATTATATGATATGTTTTTGTGGTTTTATAAACAAATCTCATGTGACCCGTAAACCTTTCATGTCTCGGTGTCCTTAGAGGTGGAGAAAATATTGATGTTTCATAAGTCAAAATGTCAATACAAGGATAGGTGATGTTGTGTGATGTCCCATTTTGGAATAACCAAGGGATATGTTGTTCTATATTAACTAAACCATGAATTGTAAGTGGACCATGATAGCGTATGTGACATGAACTAAGAAGAAATGGTGGGGCATGATGGTCCATGTGACTTGACCCAAGAGATAGTGATAGGGTCTGATGACTTATTTTTCTTAGACCTGGTGTCTAGGGACTATATGGATATATATAAACACCAATAATATCTATTTACTATGACTTTTCTAGGACCACTCATATTCTCTTATAGAATGGAGATGATTAAGGTAGAATTGGTGTTCATGGTAGCATAATTAGCACAAATATACTCTATATGGTTAGTTTATTATGTACAGTTTTTTATTCCATTTCATAATAATTTATTTATGTTTACACATATTAATGATTCCATGGTGATTTATTACTAGTATTATTTATCAACCCTTTATGAAAATCTCAATGTGATTCTAGAATTCATGAATTGGGATGCAATAAAAGGCAAGGGGTTCATGGATTATGGTTTTTCTTGGTATCATGGATCTTGGAGGGGTAATAGGGAATATTATTGAGGTTAAACCTTTCTATTTACTCTTTATCATCCTTAACATTTACTTGGTTTGATATTCCACATTTAGTAATCTTCTATTTGTCATTTTACATTTATTTCATCTAGAATTATTTTTCGTTTGCATTGATTAATATGATTTTTTGTGGATTATTTATATTATTTTTTAAAGAATGTGACACCAAGGGTATTTTTTCCCCTATGAAAAAACTATGGATCATCACTTGATGTTTGAAACCTATTGATTATGGGGAGTCACAAATGAGGTATTGTGTCTCTCTAATGGAGAAATACCAATCCATTTATGAGTTTTTAGGCTACTAACTAGCGGTGGAGTTTAAAAGACTATAGTGGACCTTAGTCAAGAAAACTATCCCAAGATCCTTCTATATTTCTAGTGAAAATGAGGCCCTCTCAGTGCAAAGGGAAGGATTATAATCATTGGGATGATTATTTACCCACTTGAGACCCCATAGGATCAAAAGATTAAGCTTAATACCATTATTATTCAGTATGGTATTGGAAACTAGTGGGATGTTATGATTTATGATTGAGATGTGAGGGTCTCATATGGGATATTTTTTACGACCATATCTTTGAATAATTCTTTTGAAGTACGATAATTATGGGTCAAGAACTGTAGTCCGTGGAGTTTTGTTATGCGATTATGATGGTTCTTGCTTAATCATCTTGTTTCATGGATTTTTTATGTGTTAGTCTTATCTTCATAGGGGAGGATGTGCATAATTATAATAATATTTTGAATAGGATTAGATAGGTGTAGATATAGTAGTTTATAATCTTTGACCAAAATAATAATACTCAGGTGCTTCACAGGTCACTGAAAGTGGAGAAGGTTATGGTGGAGGATATATCTAAAAATAGTCTCACCGATTTTAGTGTTACGCTTACTTATACTCTAAATTGTAGGAAGAATATGGAATATTATTCACACCAATGTGGTGGAACATAACCAAATATGATAAGAGTTCATTCAATGAATTCATTAGGTAAATGATTTCTTCAGTGCTTAAATTTTGACTGTGGGTGCAGTATCATATATCATGACAAAACAATCGATCAAGTGTTATCAATGATAAAATAGGGGGGATATTATTCATTCATTATCAAAAAATTAATGATAAGTATCAAATGCTTTTTTGTTCAACATAGGAATCATTCCATGGGATATGTCAACATCCTCATCTACAAGCTCTAAAAATGACAACTCAGACTAGTCATGCATCTCAAGGACAAGGTCATGGATCTAGGGTATTCCATGAATAAAAAAAAGTATATTACACTCTAGAAGATGGTGGTGAAGGACACTAATCTATTTTAGGTGAATCCTTGATCAGTTAAACCTTTTCTACTACCTTATTCGACATTGGTTCTTCAGATTCATTCATATCTTCATATGTTATTTCTGGACATGACTTAGTAGTCATGTTGTCTTGTAAGATAATTTATCCTCATAAACCATTGGGAATAATTTTGAATCATCTTTAGTGATTCTATGAGTCACTTAAATTCTCATATGGTTATAGACATCTATTGAACTTTTTTATTTTTTAGATTATGATAATCAATGTGATTCTTAACATGGACTGGTAGGATAGTTTTCGAGAAAACATGTATTACTATTGGATACATTTTCCATTAACTTCACTGATGGGAGAAATTACTTGATTTCCAATATGCGAGAACTTAGAGAAGGTATTTTTGGTCCATATTTGATCTTTGTAGGGATGATCACTTTGAAATTTTAGTGTGGGAACTATTATAAGGATCGGTGAAAGGCCCCAAAACCATTCCTCCAATCGAGGATCACGATCATGATTTTTTTCATATGAAATCATAGAATGTATCATTGATAGAAGATATGAGTTTGATATAGAGGTAATTATAGGTGATTAGTCCATTTCAATACCCATAATAATATTGAACTAGTTTAGAAGAAGGATCTCAACGTACATCTTATGAACATGGAGTGGAAAGGATTTATTTGGAATGTAATTTTCCATAGGGTGTACCAGTCTTGTTTAAAAAGAAGGGGAATCAAATTGTTTTAATCTATGTTTTTTAACAGAAGCTGAACTAAGTGATAGTGAAGAAAAAATATTCTATAAACATGACTAATGATCCTCTCAATCTTTTATGGAGAGCACAGTGGTTCTCTAAATTGTTTTTTGATATAACTATCGCTTGCTATGGGTTAGATTAGAGGACATACCATATATAATGTTTATCAGTATGTATGATCTATATATGTACTCGGTATTATTTTTTGGACTATAAAATTCTCTAGAAGAGTTCATGGATCTCATGAATAATATTTTTCAACCATATCTTAACATGGTTGATGTGGTCATCATTAATGAAATCCTCATCAACTCCTCCAACTTTGGAGTATCATTCTAGACATCCTAAGATATCCCTAATTATTATTTTTTAACATTCACATTATGATATGTTATCAATGAAAAATATTTTAATTAATGCGTTAATTTTATTAATAAATTTGGTGTCTGAGATAGGTATATTAGTGGATTTAGAGAAGGTTGAGGCAGTTTTCTCTTCCCCATGTCCATTAACCAGTTTTGATATTAGGTACTTTAGGGTTTAGTGGGATTATAAAAACATTTATTCAATGATATATCAGGTATCTCGGAAACAATTACCACACTTATAATGAATGGAGTGAATTTAAAAGTGTAAAAAAATTTTGAAAAAGGTTTCCATCAACTGAAGAGGTGGTTGACTATAGCTATGGTGTTAAAAATTCCTAAGTTATGGATCATTTATGTTGTATAATATAATACATCATGCATTGTTTTGTGATATTTGAAAAATAAAAGGGGGATTTTAGAAGGGTATGGGTCACATCAGTTGTGACCACATGAGTTGAACAATACTCCTTAGGACATGCCCATAGAATTTTTTGTCCAAATATTAAGGTGTTTATGATAATATCTCTTCAGTCAAAGGTTTTTAATCTACAATGGAGATAATATCATTTCTATCATAAATGATTAGGATCCTAAAATGGGGGAGAAAACATGGTAAAATATCTTCAAACATTTGAATTTTACAAAACCTATCCATCATGTAATGTTAACTTCATTTTAGACTCTCTTGGACATTAGATAGAGGAAGCACATGATATTGGTAAAAGACCTTTAGATGATAAGTTTCTCCTATATATTTTGCTAGTTGATTGGATGATGGATGATTCTAAGGACCAGGGAATGGTGAATTTTTCTCAATTAGAGATGACATCTTTTATAGTAGATCAGTTGAATATTGCATCAAAAATTGATATTATGTCTATTTTGGTGTGAGAGTAGATAGAAGGAGAGGACACGATACCTGGGTGGTCATTACGCAGCAATGATATGATCATATTACACATTATAGTTTGATTCCCTACTTAAATTATGGATTATTTGATTAGATAAATTCATACCACTATGTGGTTAATGCATCCGAGAGAGTCAAACATGTACCATGAATTATTGTGATGGTTCTAGTGTCTAGGGATGGACAATGATAATGATGTTTTATTCAATCAATTCCATACCTACCAAAGGATTATGTTTTATAACCGCAATCCTATTCATTTACTCTATTCAAATCATGTTACCTTGTAGAATTGGGATGACATCATGATTGGTCCTTTTATGAGGTTACACAGCACCTTGAGTATTCATAACATTGTTTGGGCGATTATTGATACACTAACCAATGTATTTAATTTTTATTGATTCGTGTGACTCACTTTTGGATGATATTGGAAATATATATTCTTGTGATAATGTGTGATTTTTTAGACTTATCTTGATAATTTTATTTGATATAGATTAATTTTTATTGTCATTGTTGAAGAAGGGTTTTAAAAAGTCCCTAGGGACTCAACCGAGATTATTCAAATCATATTACCCATATATAAAAGGAAAGTTAGAGCAGTAAATATTTATTCTAAAGGATATGCTCTAAGCATTAATTCAAAACACATAGGGTTCATGGTTTGATCACCTATCCTTTGTTGTATTTTTATAAAGAAAAAGTTACAATGTTTTTCTTCATATGACTCCACATAAGGCTCTTTATGGATGGCATTGTTTCTCACGACTTTTTTGGCGTGAGATGGGTGAGGCAGTAATAGTTAGGCCATGTATGGTATGTGATATCTTTAAGATAATGCATATGATTTGGAAAATATTGACCACAAGTGTGATTTATATAAATTTTTATAATAAACATAGGATGACAATATTTTTGTTCACTATAGGTGATCGGTTTTTTTAGATTGATTCATCAGTTCAGCCACTAACATCAAATGATACAAGGAAATCTAGCATTGTATACAGTTGGACCTAATAAGATCATCATGTAGTTTGGAATGGTGGCATATAATCTGGATCATCCTTCTCATAGTTGAGGCTTACCTGACATAGTTCATGTGTCATATCTCTATAGAAATATTCCATATCTAACACGTGTTATATTATATGAGGATGTTGAGTTTGAGGTTGAGGGGTCTAATAAGTATAACCCATTGTGTATTGTAGACCCGAGTGAGAAGATATTGTGACAGATGATAAATACACTTAATTGAATATTTTGACGTTATGGATGGATCTTATAAGATAAATGGGAGAATGAGTAGTATGATCCATCTTTATCACCTGATTTTTTGGAGAAATAACTCTAGAAATGTTCAACGGAGAAAATGATTCCTTAGGTGGGTAAATTGTAATGTCCCATAACATTTGATAAATTTGAAAAAAAATGTTTCTTTGATATTATTATGGTTTTTTGGCTAACCCATTATTTCGTAGAGCCCTATAGACTTTGAGAAAATTTTTGAAGACCAATTTGGTGTTTTTGTATTTTTTTTCTAGTCTAAACTGCGAAAACAGTATCTATTGTGCAGGCGATAGTGGTACATGGTTTGGACATGGTGAGAAAGGTGCATGGAAATGGATTTCCTAGAATATTTACAAAGGTATTGAACAAGTCCGTGTTTTACAAGTGAAAAAATCTTTGAAAATACATTCCATGGTTTAGTGGAAGCCTTATTGAGTGTAAAATTTCTTGGAAGTAGAAAACACAACATTCTTCAAGCCATTTTAACCTTAGTGATTTAGAGAACCGCCCAAAAACTAACTATATTATAGTGTATGGCATATCTAATTCCTATATTTATTAAATTATATTAATTAATTACTTCCTCTTTATATCCTAACCTAAAATAATGGGGGAACACTTGTTGGGTTTAATCAGGTGTTTTAATTCATTAATTAATCAATTATAACCCATTTATATTCTAATAGACACAAAAAAATAGTGGATTATTTGTTATATAGTTCATTATATGGAACATGGAAACCCATAAAATGTGGATTATTACTTTATTAGAAATCATTTTACCCTTTTTTGGTTTGTTATTACCATTCCATTGGTAAATAAAATTCAGTCTTTTATTCTCCCTTGTTGGAAAATCCATGTTTGGGTGTTTCCATATGGGTTTTCATGTGTTATTCAAGTTTGGTATAATTTTCAGGACTCATATTTATTTGATCATGGTTTATTATTTTTATGCATTATATTATAACTCATTACTTCTATAAACATGATAATTTCAACATTTGTGTTTAATGAAATTTTTTACGATCAGTGACGTCTATAACATTTGGTGGTGTTCTATGTGGGGCATCGTATCTTTTCACTATCAACTAGTGATAGTTTCTTCTTTTTTCAAGTGGGATTATATTATACTATTGTCGATAGTCAACATTCTTTTTGTTTTTATTCTACATTTTTTCATTTTCATATTATTTTATTTACTAAATAACCCCTATCATTTTTGGTTTGGAACTGATTCAAGTATTCTTTAGCATGTGATCATGTTATGATTGTTGTGTGAATGTGGGTCAAAATATAACACTCTAGGAAGAAATTCATATCACCATTGAAAACCATAAGGTAAGATGTTACATACCATGAAGAGGCCTTGTATATTATTGTTAGTAAGATATAATGTTGTGTTATCATGTTCTTAGAACCATTTTTATTTTGATCACATGTGTGTTTGGATAAGGTTTCTTATTCTTGATATTATTTTAATCTTGTAATATGTTAGTGATATGATGAATATAATTCCATGGATTATTTTATATTCTATGTTTTTTATTTTTCTAAATAGTACTAATGTGATTGGTCAACCCATCATAGATAAATGGACCTAAAGGGGGATTATGTTTATATGTTTCATATGACATGATGATAGGACTATGGTAAATGATGTGGTATGATAGCCTTGTGTATCTTAAACTGTGGAAATTATCATCAATTTGACCAGAACAATGAGGCGATAGTGAGGCATTATGGTATTTAGGATCTAATCTATGAGGAGAAAATGGGGTATAATGTTATATGTGAACTATGCAAAGAGATAATAGTCAGGTATGATTCCCGAGTGTGGCCTTACATAGGGGCCTAGGGAATGTGTGGTTATTAATTATCATCGAGGGCCAGTCATTATTTTTTAATTTCCCATTACCACACTAATTTTCATCATGAATTGATCATATGAAAGTACAACAGAGGTTCATGGGGAATTAGTTAGTGAAAATATGATTGGTATCATTTTTTGACAGTGTGTTGTTTAGTTTATTATCATGTTTTACAGTATTATACATGTTCACTCATTTTAAGGGCCCATTGGTGGTTTCCTACTATTTTTATTAGTCACACATTACAAGGGAATATCAATGCACATACATATATCATATATACAAATATGTAAAATGGAATGTATCCCATGGGAGACAGTTGATCTAAGAAGCCTACTAATTGGAGTGGCACCAAGATGTATTCTAGAAGATAATACAATTTATTTATTATTTACCTTCGTACACATTTACATCCCCATTAATTTATATTCATTTATTTTTTTTCATGTATTCCATCTAGTATTACTTTGTATCCATAATTTTTACATTGAGTTTGTATATTTTATTTAAATTATTGGTGAGATGATGTCTTATTTATGGTATATTCCCTACACTGGTAGACTTCATACCCTCACCACTAGTAAGTAGACTCATAATTTTAGAGAGGTTTTGATATGGTGTTATGACTCTCTAGATTATACCCAATGGTTCAGGTTAGGGAATTACATTTTAAGATGTATCCATAATTAATTAATTTAAGTGGAAACATAACTTTTTTCTATTTTCCTCTTTTTATATTCATTATCAATAAGATCGTGGATTTATTTTCTTCATCACAAATTTCATTAGAACATTTTTAATATAATTTCGATTCATCCTTTATTTTTGGTTTTCTTTCTCTTTTATTTGAAGGTAATTTCCACCTATTCATTATTTTTAAATACATGTTCTTCCTCATTTGATAGTTAAGGATGGTGTCTGGTAATTCTGTAAGTTATATATCTATTATATCCTTTAGAGCTAATATTTAAATTTTATTTTTTTCAATAAATTCTCATCATAATAATCATTATTGTTAAATCCATTAATATGTATTCAAATGATCAAATATTGTTTAGTATATAGATAGGAAATATAATTTTATTATCCAAAGTCTTATGATCATTAATTTTTATTTCATTAATAATGGATCACCAAATATGATTTTTGGATTCCTAATTCATCAAATTTTCATGAAAAATATGTACAAGCATCTACAATATCTCCTTTGAGTTATTAAGCCCCGTTAACATTCAGTAGAAATAAACATGTTGAGATTAAGGATGTGGTTTTTGTCTTTCACATAAAATTAAAAATTCCAATTATTAGTGATGGTCATGTTATAATATCTTCTAATTGGATTAAATCCCTATGTGATAGGGTATCTTACACCATAAACAATCAAAATTTGATACGGATATCATTTTTTTCTTCCATCCTTGAAACGTTTTTTGGTCATAAATGTACACAAATGTGTTGTTAATAGTACCAAGAATTGACATTATTATCAATTTTTGTTGATTGAATAATTTATATTCGATACTAGTTAGGTTTTACACAAATTTAAGTGACCATTTCTAGTGTGATCATTGATTGGGGTAGGATGAAACAATGATCTCTTTCTATTCAAAATTTCATTATTTCAAACAAATATCTTTGAATGGTAATGATATTAATCCTATAATTCCTAGTTGTATCTTCATAAACCATATTCAAGTAGACGAAATCAATAAAATAAAAAAAAATACCATTTTTGGACTCATGGAGGGAGCCTACTTTTTTCTAGGTTATGGTTTGTACTTAGATACACTAAATAAAATTCATAAATTCTCTTTAAATTCCACATTCCATTTGATCCATTGGACGCCTATCGAGGTATTCTATACAATGAATACCTTAGTTAAATAAATATACTAAAAACATTATATCCATCCCCTAATGGTTTCTATATATTGTTTCAAAACATTTATTCAATGATAGACTTGAACTCTATCCTTGACCAGGCTATGTAGCACAATTTTCTCATGATGAAATGTGTGTGTAGACCATGTTCTCCTTCATGTATACCCATCACAGTCTACCAAAGTATCAATGGTCTTTATTACATTATTTTAATAATTATAAGATGATATCACATGGTTTCAATAATAGGTTCATGCATCATTCCTTATTCTCTTACCTTAAATGTTTCTACTATTGTGTATTTTTCTTCTCCACCCAGTCACCTTCATTGGTATTTTTTTATTAAAGGATTTATATTATTTTCATCTATCTATATAGATTAACATTTTATAATTAGATTCACATCCTCTGAAACCATTATAATTTATAATATGATATGAGTATCCTAAAATAATTTATATTTAACAATATGTTATTTATCATTGTAATTACAGTGTCAAAGGTTCTCATATTCACTAGTAATAATCTAATATTTATTAAAGTAACAAAATATATATAGAATTTTATTTACATATTTATAAATATTTAACCGTCATGATATTTATTTATCTACTTTTCTTCCAAAAACATTCAAATTGAGTGAATGGATTCTTTAGAAAAAGATTACTCGAGTGTATTTATTTAATTAAATTCGTGAAATAGGTATCTTTAATTCAACATGAATATCTAACTTATCTGGGCATTAGAAATAAATGTTTTGACTTGGCAAGAAATCTCATGGAATTGAAATCCTCTAAGCTCAACTTAAATCATGATCCACTTTCTTGGAAGTAATATTTAATATATGAATGGAAAATCTCAAGCATCTCAAGATTTGGTCCCATTTTCCCCATAATCTATTACTATAAAATTCATTAATCTTGAATTCTACTATTTTATATCTCCATATAATGGACCCTTATGAATTTATAATAATATTTCATATGATTTATTGAATTATATGGTTTTAAAAATGTTTCATATACCCCATAACATAAATCTCATGAAATTCCCCAATAAATAAAAACACAATATCCAAATAAGCCTCAGAATCATATAAAATTTTCAATATTATGAGGTTGAATAATTTATTAAATATATATTGTTAATAAAATTGATCATATTTAATGGAATATATCATATATTGTTGAAAAATATTTTTCACTGGATATCATTGGTAGTGTATAACATTTATAAGAACCTCATATATTAAAATTCATTTGGTATCTAAGGAATTCCCATATTATGTGGTTATGTAATCTTATATAACTGGAAAATATTTTGATAATTGATAGTAAATTATGATATGGATCTATATGAAATGAATCAAGTCAATCATTAAAATCATTGTTCATTATAAGAAATTATATTCCCAGTAACATTAAACATCCTCATATTCCTCCAGAAAATATTCTATATATCTCAAGGAATTATTAACCTCTAAAAATAGAAAACCCCCCCAATCTAGATATTTTATTCATATATTAGTATTATATTGTACTACTATAATATATTTGATTAATTAATCAAATAATATCACAACTTCTCATTACTATCCATTCCATAACATTCATTCTTCAAAATTTACATTATCTAAATTATCTAATACATATTCCTATTATTTTTTATTGAA
This sequence comes from Viscum album, assembly GCA_963277665.1. NCBI lineage: Eukaryota > Viridiplantae > Streptophyta > Magnoliopsida > Santalales > Viscaceae > Viscum > Viscum album. The sequence goes on from OY728121.1 coordinate 549,019,213, forward strand.
TTAGAAATAATCCATCCATGTTTGTCATTATTTATCACGATGACCAGTAAATCAATCATCAAATGTATTCATGTTATATGAAACTATTAACTATAAGGACATCAAGAAGCTATGAATTCTTCTTTGTTATTCAAGATGGTATCACCTCATCTCTTATACCCAATCAAATTCTATAAAGAAAAGTATCCAATGGAATATTTTTCATCAAAATTTACTCAAAAAACATACATTTCCTATTAAAAAATAATATTGATAATAAATACCACTCATCTTCATAAATCTATATGGGTACACAACTTAATAACTAAAATACTAAAATTTACTACACATGATAAATTTTAAAATTCATTAATATAAAATTATTAATTAAAAAATTATCAAATCCTTTATGATATATGATTAATACATATGTTATTATTTACCCTAAATTACCATAATCACCCTAACAAATTAACACCTAATATTTTCTATGAAAACTAACATATGGCCCTTAAAAAATATATCCATTTCTTATGCCTTCCAAAACAATTATAAATATTAGGATCTCATAATATATTTACCTCTAATGTTATGTAATAACTAATATAAATCCAACTATAAAAAACATAAGAAAACTAAACCATAGTTACATGTTTTTCTAATATATTTTAGAATACATATATTCCCATGAAATATAAGATTTTTTGTTGGTGAACTGGAATGCATAAACCCGGTTAATACATAATAAATGGAAACTTTTTTAAAACCTCTAAATAATTTTTTTTTTCATAAGAAATGATATTTTTTTACTTTATAAATTCACAAATAATCCCCACAAGCGAAATTTTTACTAAATTATTTATTTTACTCATACATAACCAACTAAAAACTCATTAAATTGATAAATTTAAATATAAATCTGAGTAAATATCATTAATACAAAAAATAAATAAAAAATTGTGAATAATATGACGAAAAACATTAAATTCATCAAATATAACATAACTATATTCAATACTGAAATTAATAATATTCCCATATCGGTGGAATATAACGAGGAGCATATAAAAAACTCATATGTGTGTGTAATTACACTATAATAATCATAATGGTCTATTATAATGTAATATTTATATCAAAAATCACTTCTAATCAATTATAAATCACCAAAAATGGAATAATTGATTAAATTATATCTAATATATTTTCCTTCTAGATAATTAATAATTTACCATTGTTTTAGGGGAAATTTCCTACGTCACTCCATCATCATCTATAATTTTCGATGTCTATAACACTAATAAAATAGATAAGATATTTCATTATAATTGATAATCATAAGCCAAATAGTGATACCTAATGAATCAAATGAAATTGGATAACCAATACCCTAATAATGGGGCAATTTAATGGAACTATAAAATATAAGTTAATAATGAACTTATTTTAAGAGTTAGTTACTTCTGTATAACGATTCAAATAAAGGTGATAAATAAAATAACATGGAGATAATGAAATCTAAGAAATCATAAGAAGAAATATATCATTAATATTGATTTCTTTATAGTGATGAAGTTTTTAATAGATTGAAGCGAGGAAAAATAAAAATGTAAATAATATTAAGTTAAAGGATATTTCATTATAAAATGTTTGTAATAATCTAATAGATGAATGATCAAATAATGTGGTGAGTGAAAGATTCCAAGGAAGATATTTAGTGGAATAGTGAGAAATGTTTCCAATATAATTACATTAAGTAATTCATCATAAATGAAAAAATATTTTTCACAACCTTGATAAAAAATGTTTAAAATGTACATAGATAGAAAATACCCTACTATAAGGAGTGATAATATCCTGAAAAGGGATTAAGAGAAAAAATCCCATAAAAACATATTAACCTATAATGTAAGAATAGATAATGTGATAGATTATGGAATATAAATATATATTATCTAATAAAATAAGAAATATAACATAAATCAATCAGTTTATATTATATAAAATATCCTAGAATAATACTATAAAACAAGAAAAATCCCAATTCATTGAGAGGAAATTGTGTTAAGAAACCCATTACCTTGAGCCATGGTTCCCTTCGTAGGTTATTATTCAAAAAAAATAACCATGAAATTATAATAATATAAATATATAATAAAAACATATCATTTTTATTTAATTATAATTATTCCTTTTTAGTCATTTATTAAATTTTTGTTTCCATTTATTGGATTAATTTTTCATGAGTAAATCATTTTAAGGGGTTTCAATTTGAAAATCCAAAACAAGTTTATAATAATGTCCATGTTAATCCTTCCTTATTCATGATTTTATCATCAAAAAAATTCATGAAACTATAATAATAATTTAATAATGATTTATAAAAAAATATTTCATTCAATAAGAGATAAATGTATGATTCATTAGAACAAAATCTATATCTTTTTAATTTTAATTATCCTTAATGACAATAAAGAGTTGTGTTATCATTTATATTAATTTTTGTGTTTCTATTATAGAAATTTTATAATAAAATAAAGACAAATTATCTACTATAATTAATTATTATTGATGTTTTTATATAATTTTATAATTATAATTATGAAAATATGGGTGTATAGTTCATATAGGTGACTGAACCGAACCAAAAAAAAACATTCAACCAAAATTAAATAATTATAACACTATCTATATTTCATTATTGTGACCCTATTATTGAATTATATTGAGGTTCATATCATTTTATGACTATTTTAAATTATTTGATAGAATATATAGATGGAAATATTATGAAAATAAACAAATAAGAAGATTATACATAAAGTTAAAAGATAAATATTCCATTACATATATATTTTGTAATGAAACTTTTAGAACATATTCTTGTGTATAAATAATGATAAAAAGGGATTTGATTATATGGTAACGTGACTACTATAAATCCTAATTTTATAAATGCTATAAAACCCCATTATCAGTAATAAAAAAAAATGATGTTATATGTGATGATAAAGGGGGTCCCATTTTTCAAGGCAAGAATAACACTAATAAAAGTGTCATTTATCATCACTTAAAAATAATTCATAAATGGGGTCCTTTATCCACACTAGTTTAGTGGTAAAAAGTTTCATGTTATCAGTACTATAAATAATGCTAATATATGACACAATACTGCACTGCGATTCTAAAATTCAAGCACCCTACGGCAGAAAATATAGAATTAAATTTAAAGAAAATTTACATTAAAAATTCTATATTATATAAACATTAAATATTGTTTTGTAGGCTTACATCACTAAGTATAATTTTTCAAAAACAATAAAAAAACATTATTATTCTATTTTCAATTATCTATGACCCCTCTCAAAAATATCTTGGCCAAACTCTCAGTTTCTGAACAAAGCACCCATCATGAGAAAAAGAGTGCACCTATATATGAAAAAAATATTTTGATAGTAATTCTATAAATAAATAAATTAATAATAAATATGAAATAATACAATAATAATATTCTATAACTAAAACTATACAATTTTAGTCATACCGACCACACTATACATCATATTGATTGGTGGTTGATTCATATTTCCCTAACATATCAAAAAAATATTAATGTGTTTTATTGATTTTGGGTATGTCATGTGTCTATTTTAATAAAAATTTTATTTAAACTAAAAACACAAACATTGAGTCATATCAGTCACATCGTGTGTTAGTTGGACATGTGACTGATTCATACACATCACAAAAATAATTATGAATCATCTTCCAAATGCATTAGGATAATATGATAATGTTTTCCCAATTTTCATTTAGTGGAATATGTTTTGAACAGAAAATTAAATTTCAAACTGATGAAATACACTTTTAGTAATACCTAGAACAATGAGTATCAGATTTAAGTTCAGATAATTCAAATATGTAAAAAAGGACCTGTGGATATTTGTCCTAAATTATAAAAAAAATCTGAATCTGTATTCTTTGTTTGGAGTATGTGATGTGTGTTTCGAAAAAATGTTAATTTTAAATTAAAACAAAAAATTTTAGTCATTCCAATCATATCATGAATCATATTGATTTCTGATTGATTCATAAACATCTCCAATGAAATAGGGAACATTTTCCTAAAGTATAGAAATGGTTTGATTGTATTGTCTTGTTTTTTAGTATTTCAGATGTCATTTTTACAAAAAATTCAATTAAAACAAAAAAATGCACTTTTATTTATACTGGTCAGTTTGGCTGTTGGTTTGACATGAGGATATCTCCAACACATCACAAGTGGCTTCTGAATCATTTAACTAATATATCAAGATAATATGAGAATTTTTTCATAATTTTTAGTGAGTGACAAATATTTTAAACTAAATTGTCAATTTTAAATTCGTAACATATAGTTTGAGTTATATTGGGAATAATATGATTTAGATTATGGTGAAGATGGTTCCTATGAATAAAAAAAACGACTTATGGTTATGTAACCATCCAAACATTTATAAATAAAATTACCTATTTGACTTAATTAAATGTGTTACTATGTATTTCAGATATAGGAAACACATTCACTTATTTGGTCTCATTATATCCTATCAAATTTGAATAACCATTATGATTTGTTACTTTTGATAACATAATTGTTGAACAGTGATAATATGATTAGTATAAATATCAGTTTTTAACAAATCATATGGATATAGACAAAGGAAGTGATGGCCTCAACTAGTAGGATTATACCCTATAAAGACCATTTACAAGAGATTATGAGTGAGACTGCATCCTTGAGATTTTAATTTGACCAAGACTAAGCTAAGATCCAAAAACAAAATATTGAGTGAAATAGTTTATGGGATAAGTTCATGCTCATCGAGATAACAACCCAAATCATGTATGTTGAACCACCCCATGAAAGTATCACCATGACACACCCTACCCTTAGGTACTTTAATGAATACTAAACCGATATGTATCAACACCATAAAAATAGGAATATGTGTATATTATATAATAATGAGAATTCATTAATTTTATTATTGTTAATTTATAAATTATATTGATTCTGTCAAAATAAGACCCAAATTTTAAATAATATTTATTAATTTTAAATAATAATATAATTTTTATTAATTCAAATGTATCATTTTTAATGGTTCAGAAACTGTTATTATCAAAAAATCATATCATTTATCAATAAATATTGATTATTATTTTAGAAGCTAAAATTAAAATATTTATAAAATTATTTAGATAAAAAAAATTTGGATTCACTATTTCAAAATTATCCAAATGTAAATTTTTATAATTTTCTAAGATAGTCAAATTATTAGGTAATATTAAATACTTTATAAATATGTTTTGTGTATTATAACATCATAATGGCCCAAAAATGATGTAATATATATTATAAATCCTATACCCAACCAAATATATTTTTCCCCTTTAAAATAATTTTATTTAAATTTTATTTGATTAATTTTGTAAATCCTTTACAAATCCTCCCAAACGTATAATAAATTTTAGGGTTTTAAAATCATTTCATCAAGGTGATGACCAACTTCCACATCTTAAAGGCTGTTATTTTTATAATTTCATCCCTTTACTTAATGAATAATTAAATCCACTAACCTTTACTAGAAACCATCAGAAGGGTTTTTTACTACTTTATTTTTTAGTCTCAAACATATATTTAAGAAATAATAAAGAATTTACCACTCATATATTTATATATATAAACCCACCCAGACTCCCATTCATCTTCACAAAAAATCCTTATAGAAAATTCTTCCTCTTACCTACCCTCTCTATATTCCTCCCATGGTTCTCCCAAACTCTTTAAATTCTCTTCTCGTGCTTTTGTAATCACACTCTCAAGGTATAAGATCCACTCCCTCTCATGTTTTTTTAAACAGCTTCATTATCTTATGAATTTTATCTCTAATTCCCAATCATTGGATATTCTCTTACATATCCACCATACATACCCTATAGTTTATAAATTATTGGAGACCCATTTCCCTCTCATTAATCCCGCCCAAGAATATTTATATTCCCCTATTATGATGCTAAAATTTCACCATGATGTTCCATACCAAATAATTCAATAATTAAGACCTATACCCATTTCCATTCAAGGGTGTTCACATTTATTAACTAATACTTATTTGATTGTGGACGTATATGTATGTTTTCCACACTCATTGGTAATGAAATAAAATTTTATTATGAATGATTCCATGTTATATGGTCTATGTGTAACACTTATATATGTGAATGAAATGAGTGGGACAGGTGCACCCTGAATTATGTAGATCTCTATTTCATTAGATAACGGTTTAGTCTACTGATATGTCATGAAATGAATTAGGGAATAAACCTAATCCACTATAGTAATTCTTACATCCAGATTTCTTGGCAGTTATCCATGACCTATGTTTATAATTCCTTATTCTAATTGGTTTTCACATATCCCATGTTTCCATTATGATTGTCAAGAAATATCATGCCTCATTATTCATGTTTATGATTATCACCACATTTAAGTCTCCTTTATATGCCTATTGTCATACATTTAATTCATAATTCATGTCATTCCATGTTTATTATCTTTCTGGGATTTATATATCCTCCATTTCTTATGCATGTCAACATGTAGCTCCACACAGTTTTATGTATAATGGAATATTATGATCTTGTTACGAAAGTTTTTAATAAGGGAGTATTGTCTTATTTGATCTCTTATATAATGTACTAAATTTCCAAATAAACTATATATCTCAATCATCCTGGTTTTATTATGTGTAATATTGTGTAATAAATCGTGAATTAATTTTTAATAAAGATCATGGTTGTTATAGCTAGTATCAAATGAAAGCTTATTTATTTTAGGATTAGGATCGTAAATCTCTAGTGAAAACCTAGGTATAAAAATTACCATAGGAAAACATACCAAAATTTTGGTAAAGTATATGGTAAACTGTTTCAAATAAAATCAATTTATGTATGTATAATAGAAGATGAAGTGTCTCTGTTATAGATGTACATTGAGGTAAAACCTAAGAAAATAATGTAAAGCTATTTTTGATCGGGAACTGGTTCTATACAATGATCCATGTTGAAAACTTTTTTTTACACTCCTGGGGGATTTTCTTTATAAAATTCACAATCTTGTTATGAACCACTATTATGGGAATGAGAAATTATCCTAACAATATATGTTAGTAAATAAATCATGGATAGAATTTTTAAAGACTATAAATTCAGATGTTAATCAAATAAACATCATTTATAATTTACCCCTTTAATTTCATTGGATTCGTTTTTATGTATTTAATAGTTTAAAAATAATAATTCCTAATTTTCCAGTTTTCAAGCCAATTGCTGAAAATAAGAGGTACCGACTAAAAAACCAATGTGAATGGCAATGTGATTACTTCCCAAATGATATTACAAACCCAATAGGAGATGTGATAAATAACTTTGTGATGATACCCTCTAATATGACTTAGGATCTGAATAAAAAGACAGATTAGGAGAATCTCACAAATTCCCTTAAGAATGAAAAATCTATAATTTAGACCATTATGCTATAAAGGCATATGAATTTAAATTGATCATATGATACCTAAAACACATAATAATGAATCAAATCCATTGAGAAGATATTCTACATTCTTCATTTTTTTCATGAATGGGATACTTTTAGTGGTTGTTTGTCACATGGTGGGAGAAACTAATCAGTGGTTGGAATTGATCAAGAATATGAAGCCTGGGGTAAATATTGATGTTATGGGATAGAAGGAACTCTGTAAAACGTTTTTAACAAACATACTCCCCACACACTATGGCTTAAAATGGAAAGTAACATCCTTTACCAATAAAATATAATGAACCTATCATGCTGTGTAAGAAAAGCCTCACAAGTATTTCATAATACACCTTTGACTTTATCATTACCCCTGAATGTAATGTTGAGTGCCTTTTTTGTTTTAAAAAACCTATTATATACATGTCCCTAGGAAAAATATTAGACTTTTATATCTATGAAGAAATTTTCGTATGTCGCCTTAATTTTGATATGGAGACCGGTGAATATCATGGGTATTATAGGTATAAGAAGAGAACAATTTTGTTTATATCTAGTGGTCCGATGGTGAAATGTAATGGTGCTGAGAAATTTAAACAAACCAATGTAAAAAAAGTGAAGAAAGGAGCATCCCATAACCTTTCTAAGGGATGAATAAATGATTTACGTTAGGAGAGGAAAGACACCAAGATATCGATTTTCAAAGAGAGAATCCCACTAATTCAATGGAGGAATGGAATGATCCAGTCAAACATCAATCTATTTAACATTATTTAAACTATAAGGAACTAGGAAACTTTGAAAAACAATGTACTAATCCAAGTGTTTTTGGAGACAACCATAAACGTTCAAGGTAGAAAGGGAGAGCTTATTCCATCACAACCACTGAGGTCATCCGTGATAACAAATTGGTGATAGGTTCACTAGTTATCCATTAAAGAATAAAAAATATACTTTTAGATTATATTTCTATGCACTCCTTTATATCACAAAATTTTATTATAACAATTTAAACACTTCCAAAAACAATGAAAGTGGAGTTGTCACTAAAAATGGGAAATGGGGAATTTATTTTAATCTGAGTAAATAACTCCTCTCATCTCAAAATTTTTCATCTGAATTTCCCAGTGAACTTTGTGATACTCAATTTAGTGGAATTTGATTCATTTTTTGGTATGGATTGGATTTACATATATATATCCAATAGAAGTTTCTATGATAATTAGATCACTCTCTGTATCATGAATCGTCGCTTTATTCAGTACAAGTGAGAGCAGGTGGATGAACCTTATTTAGCACCAACATGTCAAGCATGTATATTTTTTTCTCTACGAGGAGGAATATCTAGCTCAAGTGGTTTAATATATTAAAAGGACCATCCTTGATGTCATTCCCATTGTGGGTAAATAATATTTTGTGTTTCACAATGTTTTTTAGGTTCTTCTTCCTTGCCGAGAGGTTGAATTTTAAATCGATATTATCACCGAGGAATTCCCATTAGTAAGAAACTATATGGAGTGGTTTATCTATAACATAAGGAGATGAATAAAAAACTAATATAGAATCAAGATATAGGGTTCATATTCCCATGTGCTTAACTTTGTGGAAAACCTTTCACCTTCATCGATAATAAGGAAGGTACAATTCACCTTTGCATTAATTTTCATTAACTCAACAAGTTCACGATAAATAACAAAAGTCATCTTCCATGGATTGATGAATTTTTGATCAAATATTTGAATCAAAATACTTTTCCAACATAGATATTCATTAAAGATATTATCAAGTAATGGTTAATTAGGAGGGTATCCCCATGACTTATTTCCAAAAAATGTATAGGAACTACGAGTTCATAGTAATTACATTCAAACTCACTAATTATTTTAAAATATTTATATTTATTATGAATAGAGTCATTAGATATTACCTGAAAAAATTATGGTCACATTTATATATGATATTATAATATACTCCCAATTTAAGAAGGATCGTGTTGAGCATATGAGCACTATGCTAAAGCCATTATGAAAGGAGAATCTTTATCCAAAGTAAAAAATATGAGTTCTGGTTGAAGTAAGTCTCATTCTTGTTGAATATTATCACAAAAAATGGGATATATGTGAAACCTTAAAATAAAGAAGAAATTTATGGATGGCCAAGTCCACTATCTGTATTAGATATACATCATTTCCTAATTTTATCATCATACTATATTCAATTTGTGATAAATTTCTCATGATTTTCAAACCCTCTAACCAACCTAACTCGAAAGTGAGTCATGTTTTATTGGTTTGATGAATGGGAATAAAACATAATTTAGTTGAAAAAGATGATTATAATTAAAATTTTAATCACAATGCCCAAAATTGTATAATATTTTGTGGTATTTAGCGATTCGTTAAAGAATGGATTGGGTAGTGTGTTAATGCAAAATGAAAATGTTATATTCTATGATTTATGGCAATTTTTGTATCAAAAATAGAACAACCCAATGCATGATATGGTTTTGGATGTTGTGATTTTAACATTGAAGATCTAGAGGCATTATCTCTTTAGAGAGAAGTGTAAAATATACATGTATCACAAGATCCTGAAGTATATATTAACACAAAAAGAGATGAATATTCAATAATTAAGATTGTTAGAGCTGATCAATGATTATGAATACATAATCCACTGGAATTTGAAATAATAAAAAAAAGTGGAAGACACTCTGAGTAGAAAGGATCCAATAATTTAATCACTGATGTGGATGGATATGCATCTGATCTTCTTAAATGGGAAAAGTATGGACATAGGAATCATAAAATAAGGAACATCATATATCATTTTAGAAATTATTTTTCAACCACCTTTTTCTGAAAGGATAAAGGATCCCAAAATAAATGATGTGATAATTAAGAAGAAAGTGGAAGATATAATAAAAGGGAAATCATTATAGTTCAATGTTATTGAAGAAAGAGTTTTGATATTTGGGTCATGACTTTGTGTACCATCAAATACTGAGTTAAAGGAGTTTTTGGAAGATGCACATAGCATGAAATTAACAATTCTTCCACGATGAAAAAAGATGTAGTGATATCTCCAAGAAAACTATTGGGGGGGAATATAAAGAATGATATCATAGATTATATATAACGGTTTCATTTATGTCTGGAATTTAAGGAAATAATGAAAACATACAAGGGGATGATGCAACCATTACCCATACCTATATTGAAATGGAAAAACATAACTATGGACTTTGTCACTTGTCTTATGAAGTCATAAAGAGTAAATAATGTTGTATGGGTTATGGTGGACTGTCTCACAAATACTTCTCACTTCATTGAACTTTTAGAGGACTTATCACTCAATCATATTATAAGGATATACATTAGAGAAGTAGTGATGGTAAATGAAACACCATTATCGATTGTATCAGATCAAGATTAAATATTTACATAAATATTTTGGAAGATACTACATCAATCTCAAAATATTAATTTAATCTTCATCGTATATTATGACAATAAAATTGATATCCAATATATGTGAACTATCCCGAAACAAGGAAAATTTTTGAGAGTAGGGTCAATTGACATTAATTGAGGATGAGATCAATGTCTTCCTCAGGTCAATTTCTCATGTAATAATATTTTCAAAATAAGAATCCAAATGGATCCCTATGAAACACTTTATAGTAAGAATTTCAGAACACCTATATTCTTTGAGGATGTTGGAGAATGAAAACTGGTTGGTCCTAAAATGTTTGAGAAAATGGTGGAAAATTTCAAGACAATTCAGTAGCACATTAGACTAAAAAGCTATGATAAAAATTAACAAGAATACCTAGAGTTTGATGTTTGATACATGGTATTACTCTATATATCTCCATGCATTAAAGTCGTAATATTTGGAAAGAATGGAAATCATAGTCCAAGATACATTGGTCCCTTTGAGATCCTTGAACACAACATAGTGGGGGATTATCAATTAATGCTCACACATAACCTATCTAGAGAATATGATGTGTTCCATGTGTCATTACTGAGTAAGTACATATTAGTCCCCTCACATATAATAAATAAAAAGTTTGTACCATTGGACATTGATCATTATTATTAGGATTAGTTGAGGAATTTCTTCGATTTTAGAGGCAAAGTTATATAAAATAAGATAATTCACCTGGTCAAAGTGACATGTTGAAAAAAAAATTGAAGAAAAGATGTGGGAACCAGAAGAAATGATAAAACCAAATTACCCACATCTACTTTCGTGTGTGAAATAAAACGTTCATGGAATGAATTTCTAAAATGGGGTAAATTGTAATGACCCAAACTTTTATAAATTAAATTCCCCATGTGATTTAATTAAATGTCCCATTTCTTTGAGGGATATAGAAAACACTTATTGTTATTTGTTTTATTATATCAAATCATATTTAAAATATAGTTATGAATCATAACCATTGATAATATAGTCATTGAATAGTGATAATACAATAAGTATAAATAAAGGGTTTTAAAAATCCAATTGACATAGACAAAGGAATTGATGGCCTCAACCAGTAGGATTGATCCCTATAGAGACAATTTATTAGATATTCTGAGGGATATTGAATCACTATGACTCACCCTTAACCATTACCAAGCTAATATCCAAAAACTTAAGCATGAGATAAATAATTTTTTTGAATATATCAATCTCATCGATATAACAGCCCAAACCATGTACCCCTAACCACCCTATGAATGTCTCACCATCATGCACCTTACCCTTATGGAGTTTTTTGGAATATAAGAGGGATATGTATCAAGACCCTATTAATATAAATATCTATATTGAATATAACAATTAATATATTTTATTTTTATTATGGTTACTTTATAATTTATTTTGATTTCGATATAATACAAGAAATATATTTTTGGGAAATATTCATATTCAATTAAGTAATATATTTGGCTAAATTAATGTACATTTGATTTAAATAATATTTTTAAATATTTTTTTATTATATAATTATTATTTAATATAAATTATCAAATAATCTTTTTGTGGTCATGTGTGATTTTTTAAGGGTTCAAAAACTGTCATTGTCGAAAATATATAGCATTTCCCAAGAAAGGTTGATTCTTCTTTTAAAAGTGAAAATTCACAAATTTATAAAATTATTTATTTTAAATTTATATTACTTTTTTATTATGAATAATGAAATTATCTAATGGTGAATTGTTCATTATTTTCGAAGATAGTTGAATTTTCAGGTAAAAATTAAATATAGAATAAATATATGGTGTTTATTGTGACATTATAATGACCCAAAAAACGAGGTAATAAATACTATAAATGGTATACATGACCACATATATTTTTCCCATTTAAAATAATGTTATTTTCGGTTTTTTTATTTTCTTAAGCCTTTATGAATCCTAAAAACAAATAATATATTTTATGATTTGAAATCATTTCATTAAGGAGATGACACACTTACACATTAGTAAGGGTATTATTCTAAAAATTTGGCCCTTTTTATTTATAAAAAAATGAGAAAAACAATCGTTTGGTAGAAAAAATGTGCAAAAAACTTATTAATGTTTGTGGTTTTTACTACATTATTATATAGATTCCAAGATATATGTTTGAGAAATAATAAGGAATTCATAATTCATTTCATGTATAAACCCACCTAATCTCCCATTTATCTTCACTAAAAATCTTGGAGAATTTTGTTATTCTTCAATCACCTCACTAGAGTCCTCCCATGTTTCTCCCAGGCTCTCAATAATCTCCTAAGAAGATTATGAAATCACACTCTCAATGTAAGGGATCCTCTCTTTCTCATCCTTATTCAAACATCCTCATTATCTTACGCATTTTATCTCAAATTTCTAATACTGGGACATGTTCTTCCATATCCCCATTACTTCCAGTATTATTTCAAATTGATTTAGACCACTTTAACTCTCATTATGAGCTCCCATGAACAATTGTATTCCCCTGTTGTGTTGCCGATATTTCACCAAGATTTTCCATGCCAAACAATTGTGTAGTGAATACACATACCCATACCCAATCAATGGTTTTCACCTTTATGAACTTATAATTATTTTATTGGGTAATTACATGTATATATTCAACACTCCATGATCATGGAGTAGAATTTGATGATAAATTATTCCCTGTTTTATGATCTATGTGGCACTAATATACATATAAATGAAATGAATGTGACAGGTGCTCCTAGAATTATATAGTGCTCCAATGCATTGGGTAATTTTTTATTCTCATTAGACATCTTAAAAGGGATTATGGAGTGAACATATTCTATCATGGAAATTTTTTATCATGATTTCTTAGTTGTTATCCTTGACCTATGTTTGTGATGACATGTTTTAAGTTGTTTCCACGTTTACCATGTTTCTTTAATCATTATCACGCTATATCATATCTCACTTATCATGATCAATCCCCCGGGGCCCTTGTCGTGACTACCCCAAGCCCGCCTTCTAAAGGCCAGGGGTTGGAAACTAGAACCATAATGGAATTTAACTAAAAAGGGATGGCATTTCCTCAAAACCTATACATACACACGCGCGAAAGTGAAACACAATAGAAGAGATAGGTGAAACCACACTAGATACCACAACTGAGTGTAAGGATATGTATTGAAGGTAAAGGGGTCAAAATACAAACCCCAATGAAAGTTACAACTACAACTGAAAAACAAAGAATATCTCTTGGAATAATTCACCATGGTTCCTACCTGTATATTAGGTATATCTCGTATCCACTCCTCTCCACATCATCTAATCTCCTCTATTTACCACTTGGTACTAGCTCCCTCAAGACTCAGCCAAACAACTCATCGGCTGCCCAAGACACAACAACGTGTGGGGAGAGCCCGTGTAGGGATGAGTATAATAATACCCAGTAGGGAACCCAAGACCCCTGAAAGACTCTCAGAATTCCACAATGAAAACAAGAAAACATTATGTCAATCATAAATCACAAAGAAAAAGACTCAACTCAAATCAAGTATAAGTGAAGCATAGAAGTACATATGATTAGTCGAGAACCTTGATAATCTTATTATATCAAGAGGCACTACTGCTGACCATATAGAGTCTAACCGACATAGGATCGATAGATACTAACCCCCACAAGACCCACATATGATCCCATCCACCCGGAGTCGATAGCTATTAACCCCCGCTGACTAACACCTGATCTGACCCACACATTATTGGTATGCACTGACCCACAAAAGATCACTGAGCGCTGACCGACCCAGGATCTGAACCACAAAAGATTGGTATCCGTTGACCCACAATGCATCGCTGATTGCTAACCCACACAAGATCAGTGCTAATCTACACATGATTTCTAGTTACAAACCTCTGTATGATCTGTCTCCACCTCCGCCTCACACCCAAACACTGGATTCCCACTAACAGAACGCTTGATTTTGGGAAAACCACACCTCAATCCATCAGTTGTTTTTCAACCGACACAATGTTTCATGTAATATTAACCTGATTATCCGTCAATTCATAAGGGTCCCTATGCAATGGATGTCGTGTCAACAAGATGCACGGTCTGTAATTTATTGGCATTTTAGTGCCGAGGGCATGATAGGATTTGGAGTCGATCAAACCCAGTACTAATCCAACTTTCTCCAAAACACTTGTGGAGTTTTTTAAAATTATTGTATCACTCCAAGTATCCTTGTGCAATAGAATGTTCGTCAAACAAACATCTGGTTCTCATGATATGGACCTTTAATAATTTCTAGGCCCGAGAGGGGTCCGGGTCCTGTCTGACCCGGCCGACCTCACTGGCCCGACCCAGTCTGGGTCTGGCTCGGCCCAGCCGAAATAGGCCTGGGCTGGCATGGTTAAGCTAGGCCATGGAGGGCCTGGTTTGCATGGGGGTGGACTAGCCTAGCCCACCTTGGATGGGATGGGCCGTTGTGGGCATGGTCTGCCGAGCCGCAGACAGGCCTAGCTCACCGGGCGACAAGGCCTAACCTGCAGGCGTGCCCCGCATGGTCCTCCTACCAAATGACTCAAAGTAGCCATTTGGCTCCCCGATTGGTAGCACCAGGTGGCACCACCTTGTCACCCATAGGACCTGCAGGAAGCAGGTCCCAACCTTCTCCAGTACCGCAACTTCAATGTCGCGACCCTTTGACACTGCACTCAATGGAGCGCCACCTCCGCCTCCATGGCCAACCGAGGGATTACCGCCTTCTGCAGCCGCCGCAACGAGATGTTCTGGCACCCCTCCGTGGCATGCGACTGTGCACCTCCTGCTACCACCACGGTTGGCCGATGTCAACCTCCCCCATATCTTGCCAACGGATCATTCATGGGGCTCTAGTGATGCTCTGGAGCTCTGTTTCCACTCCCTCATGCCCCTACAGTTCAATCGGGATGATTCCATCATACTGTGATCCGCCATTTCGCATTGCTGTCAAATTGATGAAACACATCCCCGAAGAATGCAACATGAACAAAGAGGCAGAGGGTCCAGGCCTTGTTCGTTCGGCTCACACCCTCCGTGTTAACATGATAACAAGCGGGATAATATTAATCTATCATTAAATAATATATAAACTCATTTAAAAGAAAACCTCTACCTTGAGATCCATTTGAGGTGTCACGGTTGCGACGGGTGGAGTGTCTACATTGTATGGATTTGTCAACATTCATCGATCCTAGATCATTGTCGACTGAGCTTCCTTCCTCCATCGGTTGATGATACTACATGACTTCGCTAGAGTTTCCTTTTCTGAAGAATCCATTCCAAAATCCCACCCCGAGCACCATCTAAATAAGAGGGGGAAAGGTGAGCGGTGCATTAAAAAAATAATGAGGCTCATTAAATGAATTAATGAACCCCTTTTAATTCAAAATGGTGGAGTAACTGAGATGATGAGTCAATCTATTAGTTGCATTTAAAAGTCATCGGTCCCACCACCGCTACTCATCCTTTAGAGAAAAATAAAATTAAATAACAATTACATGTTATTTTACATTTCATTAAAAAGTATAAAAACTAGCATTTTATCCCGACCTACTACGATCAAAGTGATGCTTTCCTTAAGATAATATCAGCACTACAGATTCAATGGTTCCCCCATATGTTTAATCAGAGCATCAGCTCAAAATATATAAAAGTCCGCTCGCACATTTTCTAAACATACCTTAAAAAAGTTCATAAAATTCATTCGTGGAACATCAGGCTTCGGATTCACGTGCCGTAAATTTTCATAGAATCGTAATAATCCAAAATAATTTAAAAAAAATTGAAATGGAATTTTCCAAGTCTTTATATTCTCCCCACATTAGGGCTTTTCATTTCTGAAAACTATAACAAAACTAGGGTAACAAATGGGAGTACTGAGAAGGTATCTGAGCCTCTCGGTCCCATGCGCTCTCTTAGAGGACCCCATGCATCCAACGAACTTGCACCAGATGAATCAATCTCCCATGAAGAACATGATCTGGTCGATCATCTATCTCCACCAAGAACTCTGTAAATGTCTCCCCATAGTCGATGTCCATATCACCCTAGTCGATAACGTGAGATGGATCATGCACGTATCTCCTCATCTACGACAAATTGAAAAAATTATGCACTTGGTGCATCTCTAGGGGAAGTGATAGACGGTATGACACCTCTCCTACTCTGCGGAGGATCTGGAACGATCTGACAAACCTCAAAGATAGCTCTCCATCCTAGCCAAACCTCTGTAATCCTCGTCTGGGTGAGATCTGTAGGAAGACATGGTCTCCCTCCTCAAATGCCAAAGGTCTATGTCTCTTGTCAGTAAAAAACTTCAGCCAGCTCTATGAAGTCTTCATCTACTCTTGGATAATATGAACCTTCCTTTGGTAGCATGTACCAACTCTAGAGCCATAAGTTCTAACTCCTCGGGGTCTGTCCAGCAAAGAGTTGATCTGCATGGTCGCCCATACAAAGCCTCAAACAAAGACATGCTGATAGTGGTGTGGAAAATATTGTGGTATGTGAACTCTACTAGGGGTAGGTGGTCCTCCCAAATGTGGAAACAATAGAGGATGAAAGCACAATGTTTTTCCTTTGGTGTATGTATGGTCTTCTCTATCTGACCATATCTTTAAGGGTGAAAGGCAATGCTCAAGCATAGTTGATTTCTGAACACCTCTTGCAATCCCTTCCACAAGCAGGATGTAAAATGTGTGCTACGATCTGAGAAGATCTCCAATGGAAATCTATGAAGATACACAATTTATTTCATGTAGAGTCATCCCAAGCCCTCTACAGATCCCTACTCTCATATGGGTAGGATGTGGGCTATCATGGTGATTCGGTTAACAAGCACCCAGATGGAATCATGGCCCTTGGATGTATGTGGTAGCCCTGTCACAAAGTCAATGGAGAAACCATCCCACTTCCTCACCATTACCTCATGTGGATGGGCTAAGCCTACTCGTACCTGATGCTCGGCCTTCACTTGCTAATAATTGAGGAATCAAGATACAATCTATGCCATTGAATTCTTCATCCTTGGCCACTGTTACTGACGCTAGAGGTCCTGGTACATCATCTCCACTATAGGATGTACCGTGAAATGGGATTTATGGAACTCCTTCAACACCTCCTCTCAATGAATCACTGGTACCAAGGTCCATCCTCCATAGAGAACGACTTGCTCCCCACCTTCAGAAACACCTTCCGGAGACCATCCTAATGATAGCTGAGAACCTCAAGCCTCACAGTCAAGTTCCCCAAGTTGTGCCTCCCAAACTCACTGAAGACGTGGGGGAGTGAACGTCGTAGACTAGAGGTAATATGCTCAATCTCTATCCATGAATGATATCTACAATTTGCATAGGTGCTATGTTTCCTCACTCAGGAGCTGTAGACCGGACATCCTGCTGAGTGTGTCTGCCACTAAGTTCCCCTTCCCAAGAGTATAGACTATCCCAAAGTCATGTACCTAGAGGAACTCAAGCCACCATCAATGTCTCAGGTTGAATTCCTTCTGTGAGAAGATATACCTTCGACCCTTGTTGTAACAGTAGATTATAAAACGTTCACCCATCAAGTAGTGCCACCACATCTTCAGCTCAAAAACCACTACTGCTAACTCCAAGTCCTGGGTAGCGCATTTCATCTCATTCTGTATCAAATTATATGAGCCATTGGTGATCATTTCTCACTCCTGTATTAGGAAACAACCTAGTACGTTCCCTGATGCATCATAGTATAGTACATACCAAATTCCATCTTCTGGTATCCTCAAGGTGGGGGCACTAGTCAATCTCTTCCATTGCTAATGAAAAATATGTTTACACTTCTCCGTCCATAGTAAAGGCTTCCCCTTTTTGTCAAGGCTAACAAGGGTGCCACTACTCTGCAGAAGTAAGGTACAAATCTCTGGTAGTAACCTTCCAATCCTAGGAAACTCTTCACTTTGGTCACACTGATGGGTGGGTCCCAAGAATTCTATTCCTATTTCTTTTCCAGATCCACTGCAACTCCGGCCTTCGAGATAACATTCTCTATGAACTGGACATATCTTATACAGAACTGGCACGTTCATATAATTCCATAAAGCTGGTGCCTCAGAGTGTATCCATGACTATCTATAGGTGTGTGGCATGCTCCTCCTCCGACACTGAGTATATCAAGATGTTATCGGTGAAGACCTCCACAAAGTGATCAAGGAATGGATGAAAAATCAAGTTCTTGAGCCCAATGAACACTGATGGATAATTGGTCATGCCTAAAGGCATCACAAAGAACTCATTATGGTCATACTGATATCTAAAGGTTGTCTCTAGTACATCCCCATCTCGTACTCTGAACTAATGATAGCCTAATCTGAGGTCTATATTCGAAAACTATCGTGCTCCCTTCAGCTCGTCAAAGAGATCATCAATCCTCCAAAGTGGATACTTTTTCTTCATAGTTACCTGGTTCAGGTGCTGATAGTCCACAAAAAGCCTCAAACTCACTTCTTCATTCTTGGAGAGCATGGTCAGGGATGATCATAGAGAAACACTAGGCCTTATAAACCCCTTTCCCTATAAGTCCTCCAACTGTACCTGCTACTCCCAAATCTCCAAGGGAGTCATATGATATGATAGTGTTGATATAGGTGTTGTTCTGGGGTACAGGTCGATGTGAAGGTCTACCTATCTACGAGGAGATAGTCCCAAAAAATTATCCGGAAAGACATCAACATATTGGTCCACCACTAAAGGATATCACTGACTCCTCACATCAACTGCTTCAAGGGTGAGGGTAGACAACTGGTGAGTGATTTGTTGCACCCACCTCTAAGAAATTACATCCTGTGCTGCAACAATTTCCTTCTCACCTGTGAAGGTAAAATTGATCCCATCCTCAGGGAAACACGACACATTGCACCTAAGATAGTCGATCTGAGGATAAACTATGGAGGCCCAGCCCATACCCAAGATGTTATCAAATGGCCTTGACGATGTTACTAAGAGATACCAGCCGAAGCTCTCACCTCCTAGAGTAAGCTCACAGTATATATTCTAGTGTGTACTCATAGAATCATCTCCTGTAATAGTATATAATCAAAATGATAGGGCGAACAGCTCCATCAGAATCTCTGATCTCCAAACGAGTGTTGTGGAAATGAAAGAGTGATTGGAAACTATGTCTATAAGTATTGCATCTAGGGTAGAATAGATATAGATCGTACCTCTAATCTTCTCTAGAGTGTCATGGTCATATTCATCTACTACCTATACATATTCTCGCCCCATCCCACTTACTCTATGTGGTCATGGTGGAAATCTTGATGGTTGTGGTGGTAGAAACACAAATCGCCACCCACCACCTACACCATGACATGCTCCTCTGCCTCGACCGCCACCCTACAGACCTCCGTGCTTGAATTTCAGCCTATGCCTTAGTGGTCTCTTGACCATCTGTTGATCGTTGGTATGGCGTTTAGAGAAGTTGCAATCCATGTGGAACTTCCCACCACAAGTGAAGGGCAATCTGCCTCCCAACTGGCCTTCTCTACCTCGTGAGCTCTGAACCTCCAACCATGCATCCCTGGTTCGTCCACTAGTGGGTCTGGCCCACATAGACCTCTGTTTCATCTGTCTACTGCCTCATGTAGATTACTCGGCTGCCTGTTGTTTGGTGGTGGAACACACTGTCGATTCCTGCTCATCTATGAAGCTCTCCACCAACAATGCTCTCTCGAGCACTCCACCCTGCGACCAGATATTCCACGATAACATCGATGCTCTGATCTCCCACCAGAGACCATGCTAAATGTTCTGGGCCCTGAAAAATGGATCACATACCATGATGGTAGATTAGCGTGAGATGTCTGTGAATTTCATCAAAAATTGGGCTACTGTCAGGCTGCCCTTCTATAAGTGTAGCATCTCCTGGATACGCACAGTGCATTGATTCACTATAACAAACTCCTCCCTGAAGTGGCTCTCAAAGTAAATCTAGTTGAGGGTCGCCTCATCATGTGTCTATATCTTCAGGATCCAACATCTCCCTATTGTTCCCTAGAAAAGTTTAACACCTAGGATATGTATATTCTATGCTGGTGTCACAACCAATCGAAAAACTCTAGCCATAGCCGAACTGAAAATCATACTCAATACACATAACACTATTACTCCATTAAAAATATTAGAGTCCAAGTTATTTGGTTGAGCCGACTCCTCTTATACCACTTTATCACGACCTGTACCCTGGGGCTCGTGTCGTGAAAACCCCTAACCCACCTTCCAAAGCCCAGGGGTTGGCGACTAGCACCGGAAATGCATTTCCTAAAAAAGAGAAAGCATTCCCTCAAAACCTGTACACACACAAACACGCAGAAGTGAAGCAAAAGAGAAGAGTAAGGTTCAACCACACTAGATTCCACAACTGAGTATAAGGATAAGCACTAAAAGTAAAGTGGTTGGAATAAAATACCAACCGAAAGGTATAACTACATCTGAAAAATAGAAAAACAGCTCCTGGAATCTTACACCAAGGTTCCTACCTAATGTTTTGGTACACCGTGTCCCCACTGCTCTCCATGTCAGCCAATATCCTCTATGTACCGCCTGTCCAGGGAACCCTCAAGACTCAACAAAGTTGCCCATCATCTACCCAAGACACAACAAGGTGCAGGTGAAGCCCCTGTAGGGGTGAGGATAACAATACCTAGTTGGGACCTCAAGACCCTCGATGGTCTCTTAGAGTTACAGAAGGAAAACCATAAAACATGGTCTCAATCAAAAAGAACAAAGAAAAGGACTCATCTAAAACCAGGTATTTGTAAATCAATGAAGTACAGATGATTAGCGAGAAGCTAAATCATATTATTCTGTCAAGAGGCACTGTTGCTGACCATACAAAGTCTGACCCACACAGGATCGATAGGTATTAACCCCTAAAAGACCCACATAGGATCTGACCCACCTGGAGTCGATAGGTACTAACCCCTACTGACCCACACAAGACTTGACCCACAGAGGATCGACATGCTCTTACCTAGACATGATTGTTGAGCGCTAACCCACAGAGGATCTGACCCACACAGGATTTGTATGTGCTAACCCACAGAGGATCGCTGAGCGTAGGCCCACATAGGATCTGACCCACACAGGATCGGTGTTGGTCCACATAGGATCACTAGGTACAAACATCTGTATGATCTTCCTCAAACCTCCGCCTCACTTCCATGCACTGGATTCCCACTCATGGTATACATGATTCTAGTAGAACTGCTCCTCAAGCCATTGATTATATTTCAACAGGTACGAATTCCAATGAAGAAGTGACCCAAAGCTATATCACATCATAAGGGTCCCACCACAATAGACGGCACATCAACTAGACGCATGGTCTGTATGTTATTGGCATTTTAGTGCCGAGGGCCCGATTCGATTCAAAGTCGTTCCACCCCGGTTGAACACAACATTCTACAAAACTCTAGTCGAGTTTCTAAAAAGCACGGTATCTCTCCATGGATCCTAGAATCATAGATGGTTCATCAAATGGATGTCATGTTCACAAGATATGACCCTTTATGTATTTCTAGGCCCGAGAGGGGTCTGGGTCCGGTCCCAACAGGTCAGACTGACCTGACTCGGTTCTGGTCCACCCATCCCACTGAGGGTCCCACCTAGCCCATCCCGAACTATCCTGGGCTAGCCTAATTAGGCTGGACTGCAGACCGGCCCGCCCTGGTCGGGATTAGCAGTGGTGGGACTTGTTTTCTGGGCCGCAGACCAGCCCGACCCATCGGCTGGGCGTGTCCGGACCCACTAGCATGCCCCATGCCGAGCACGCGGTCCGCCCCATGTAGGGCCGACGGTCCACCTACCGAATGAATCAAAGGATTCATTCAGCTCCATGATTGGCAGCGCGAGGTGGCACTGCCTCATCTCCTGTAGGACCCGCAGGGAGCATGTCTCGTCCTTCGCCCCTACCGTGGCTTCAAAGCTACAACCCTTTAACATGGCATGCGACGATGCGCTGCCTCCACCTCCGGAGTCAGCCATGGGTCGGTCGCCTTCTGTAGCCGCTGCGATATGATACCGCGGCTCGCGAAGGTGCGCTGCCTGCTGCCTCTGCGGCCAGTTGCCGCCGTCACCAATCGCTAGTGTCGTCGCGCCGATGGATCTTCCGCGGGGCTCCAATAATGCTCTAGAGCTCTGTTTCCCCTCCCACATGCACCTACGGGTCTCCCGGGATGCATCCATCCTAGTGTGACCCACATCATTTCGTTCCCATCAAATTGAGGAAACTCATCCCTGAAGAACGCAACAAGAACGAAGTGGCGGAGGGTCTGGGCCTTGTTTGTTCGGATCACTCTGTCTGCGTTAACAGGATAACAAGTGGAAGAAAATTTTTCTATTCTTAAAAATTAAATAAACTCATTTCAAACAAAAACCATACCTCAGGATCCATTGGAGGTGTCGCGATTGTGGTGGGAGGAGCTTCCACATTGGATGGAGTCGTCAGCGTTCGTCGATCCCAAATCGTTGCTGCCTGAGCTTCCATCCTCCATCGGTGAATGTTATCACAAGACTTCACCAGAGTTTCCTCATTTGAAGAATTTGTTCCAAAACCCCACACCAAGATCCATTTAAATAGGGGGAAGGTGAGCAACGGATTGATGAAATAATTAGTTTCATTAAAGGAATTAATAAAACTATTTTAATTCACCATGGTGGAGTTATGTAGTTGATGAGTCCAGCCATTAATTGGCTATACAGGTCACTGGTCTACCCACCGCTTCTTATACATTGGGGAAAAAGAAAATAAATTAATAATTACATGTTATTTTACTTTTCATTAAAAAGTCCAAAAACTAACTTTTTCTCTCGGCCTACTGCAGTCGAAGTGAAGCTTCCCTTATGTGAATCCCAGTCTACAGATTCAATAGTTCCCTTGGATTTTTTATTCGAGAATCAGTTCAAAAGATAGAAAATACCACCTGCATGTCTACTAAACATACCTTTAAAAAATAAAAAAAAATCAATCTGGGCACACCAGGCCTCAGAATCACACGTCGTCAATTTTCACGGACTCGAAAAATCCGAAATAATTTTAAAAAAATTTACATGGAATTTTTCAAGTAATTACACCACTATTCATGATTATGATTCTCACCCATTTTATGAATCATTGAAATTCATATTGTCAAACAAGTAATACATTTTTCATTTTATGCCTTGTTTTTTCCTTGTTGGCCTTTTACCTCACCCCTTTCTTATGTATGTCCCCAGGTAATCCAAAGCTATTTTAAGTAGCAAGGAATATTATGATCTTGTTAAGAAAGTTTTCAATAATGGAGATATAATTTATTTTTAATTTTGTTATTTATTGTACCTAATTCCCAAATACACTAGACTTCTTGAACTTTCAGGTTGTATTATGTGTAATAATATGTAATAAATCATTAATTATTATGTAATAAATAGAAGGGTTATTATATGACAATATTCCTAAAGTATCAAAACAATGTGAATTTTTTTTCTTAGTTTGGAGTATGTGACATGTGTTTTGAACTAAGATCACAATTTTAAAAAAACACAAACATTGGGTCATACTAGTCACATCTTGCATCATATTGACATGATTGTCATTCATACACATCACAAACTAAATATGAATAATTATCCTAATATATATAAATTATCTGAATTCATTTTCTTGGTTTTGAGTATGGAATGTTTATTTTTTACTAAATTTTAGATTTAAACTCAAAACACACATTTTCAATCATATTGGTGACATCATATGTTGGTTTGATGAGTGAATGATTCGTCCAAGTCAAATATATATATAATAATTTTTTAATCAAAGTGTCAAGACATCCAGATTGTGTTTCCTTGGTTTTTAATTAGTGACACATGTTTTGAACAATAATGTCAATTATAAACTAATAACATACACATTGTGTCAAAGCGGGCACCCCATGTGTTGGATTGAGGTGTGCCTAAATCCTGAAAATAAAAAATGACTTTTCGATCATTTTCCTAATGTATTAAAAAAATCTGAATGTATTTTATAATCTTTGAGTATGTTGAATGAGTTTTGATGTAAATTATCAATTTCAAATAAAAACACACACTTTTAGTCATATGGGTGAAACCATGTTTTTTATGGAGGCGTGGTTTAATAACACACATAAAATGATTTATGGATCACTTTAATAATATATCAAAACAATAAAAATTTATTTTTTTGGTTTTGAGTATGTCACATTCATTTGTTTATTAAAATTTCAATTTAAACTAAATCTACACACTTAGAGTCATATCGGTAAAATCATGTGTCAATTTGATGTGTGATTATTTGAAACAAAAAAAATACATATGAATCATTTTCACAAAGCAACAAGACATTTCATGTGTGTTTTCATCATTTTCAGTTTGTGACACATGTTTTTGAACTAAAATGTCAATTTTAAACAGATGACATACACTTTGAGTCCAAATGGGAAAACTATGGATCTGGTTAACATGTCACAAATGAATTAATGATTTTTTTTCTTAAAGTATTAAGTAAATATGACTGTGTTTTATTAGTTTTGATTGTGTAATTTTTTTGAACTAAAAACATAATTTTGAATAAAAATACACACTTTGAGTTATACTGGTCCCACCATGCATCAAATTGACATGAAAATGATTACTACATGTCAAAAATGAATTATGATTTTTTTAATATTTTATAAAAAAATATTAATGTGGCTTCTTGGTTTTGATTATGCCAAGTATATTTTTTACAAAAATGTCAATTTTAACTAAAACACACACTTTGAGTCATATCAATAACATCGTGTGTCAGTTTGATACGAAACTTAGTCCAATATTTTAAAAATTATTTATGAATAATTTTCTTAATTATCAAGAAAAAATGAGTATTTATTCATAGTTTTCAGTGACTGACACATGTTTTGAAATAAAATTTAAAATGTAAACTTATAACATACACTTTGAGACATACCCGATACACTGTGTATGAGATTGATTTGGAGATGATTTTTACATGTCACCAATAACTTATTGTTTATTGTCTTAATATATCAAAA
The DNA here is from genome assembly GCA_963277665.1 of Viscum album. Classification (NCBI taxonomy): domain Eukaryota; kingdom Viridiplantae; phylum Streptophyta; class Magnoliopsida; order Santalales; family Viscaceae; genus Viscum; species Viscum album. The sequence goes on from OY728121.1 coordinate 549,045,345, forward strand.
CAATTAATCCAAATTCTCATTTATTGAGTATGGGATTTGTGACTTGAACTGAAATTTTATTTTTCAACAAAAAAAACTCAATTTGAGTCATATTAGTCACATCATTCATCAAATTGAAATATGGTTGATTCCTACTTGTTAAAAATGACATAAGTATCGTTTTATATTTTATCAAGAAAATATGAGCAATATTTTTTGGTGTTCATGGAGTAACATATGTTTTTAAATAAAATGTTATTTTTATTATGAAAAAAGGAACTTTGAGTCCAACAACTTACACTACAGATAAATTGAGGTGAATCTAATTCCTACATGTCAATAATGACTTCTGGATCATTATCCTAAATTACAAACACAATATGAAATTTTTTGATTGTTTTTCCACATTTGACACATGTTTTAAACTAATTTTTACATTTTAAACTCAAAAAATACACATCAAGTTATATCAGGATCACTTTGTATTATATTGTGGGGAAGATGATTCCTTGAAATCAAATATTTCTTATGAATCATTTTGTAAATTATTAATGTAGCGTGAATGTGTTTTTGAGGCATCCTGAGACCTGTACTTTAAGATCCAGTTCTAAAAACATGTTATATATAAATTTTTTTAAAAATATATACAAAATATACATTAATTTACATATAAAATGCTTTTTGAGTTAGGTTGTTGGGGATTAGGTAAAACACTACATCATATTAGAGTTTAACAAAACATTTTATTACAAAACTATCTAGTTTCTCTGAGAATAGATCCTTAAAAAAAACAAGACACCATTAAAATTTCTACTAAGCAAGTACAAATTATTTTAAAACATAGGGTTTTCATAGGATTCCACAATAAAATAGTTTTAAAACCATGAGTAAAAAATTAATTTTTTGAAAATACTTTTTAAAACATTTCATTTTGAATCAAATAAAAATGATTTTTTATAACATATTAATTTATCAAAATATGAGTCTATGGTTTTTAATAAGTAGAGACAACATATAGTTTAAAAAATTACTTTGGAAATAACATTATTTCTATATAAACAAAATTTTAGATTGTATTTTATTTCTCTTCTAAAATATTATAACATTACATAGAAAATAAAAACAATTTATGTTTTAATATGGAACATAGAAACCCTTATGAGATCCATGAGGCCAATAAAAATATAAATTTTAGGATAATGAGGCCTTAAGATTTTGGTTTCACTACCAATTATATAACGACCCATACTTTACATACATTGTTATTATTTCAGAATTGAAGGACACTTATTACAATATATAACAATACCACCATAGGACCGTATATGTATAATGTCTTTAGAAACTGGGAAACATAAACAACTGGTTCATAAAGCATCTACATTGTCTCCCATTTATTTCATCATATCTAGAGTCCCTTTTGACATATCCTACATAATAACCTTCTTCACGACACGGGGAAAGAAAACATACAAAAGGGTGAGCTCAAATTCTCAGTAAGGGTAAACAAAAGAAATATCAATCACATCATATTCATAAGAACATATCAGTTCGGAAATCTTATCCTCCAAAAGATATCATAATTTCATAACATGGGATAAATCATAGTAGTGAAATTTAATCCCAATAATCATAAATTAAAACATGAAACTTTGTGGCATACACACTTAATCATAGAGAATAATTTCTTAGTAGTCAAGACTCATTGCCAAGACTATCTTAGCGGACAAAGTCTATTTCTGAACCGAGTTCACTTCTCATTTCAGTCCTGTTTCACTGAACAGGTTTAACCTGCCGTTCTATCCATATCTATCTCATGAGATATAAATCATTACCCAATGCATTGGAGGGAGATATAAGTCCCACCTATCTCATAATTATACCATTCTTATGTGTGCCACAAAATCATAAATCATACATCATTTCATAACCCATGTAATAAAAATGGAATTCGTAAAAATCGTGACATCATATAATAATTAACATAAGATAAAGGAATTAATAAAAATAATTCCATCACAACATAATCAAATCAATGTAAAAATAAGGATATAAACAGAACCCTATATTATCTTAGATGGAAAATAATTTTGATAAAACACTTGAACTCCATTCTTGAGGAAAATATCCTTTCTACTTCAAAAATATTTTCCTTTCGTAACATGTCATACAATTTTATACTAAAAGAAGTTGATTAAAAAAAACATGGAAACCTGTAAAGGATTCTTCTTGGAAATAATGTTTTAAAAATCCATTCATTCCGTATAAGTTAAAAAAACATTCTTCCCGTACATTGGCCGGAAAAGTCAAAATGTACCTCGTACGAAAAATGACAAAAGATTCATTTGATATCTTTTAATAAAAACTCAACGAAGGGTAAAATTGGATTTAAACAATTTTAGGAGTATATAAATAATATTCCATATTGAGGAAACATGGATGTGGATGATAAATATTCCCTAGTAAATTCTGAAGTATAAACAATCTCGGATAAAAATGAGATTGTGAGATTTTCCCTTACCATAGGTCTGATTTGCTTCGTAAGTATCCGAACCTCATGTATAATGATTTAAATAATGTAATTGACTTATTATAGAATCATAATCATTGTTAAGATATCTTATATGGTCATATTCTTAGATTCTTATTAGTAATATTTCATTGTTACTTGTTATTCGGGTGTTTATTACTTTTTGTTCTTATGCATGTTTTGTCGAATAGATTCGTATTATTATTTTTAAGTTATATATACCTCCTTTCCATAATGGTATTAGTGTAATATATATCATATTTATTCACTCAATTAATTTATGTAATCATTATGCAATTAAATCATGTAGAACGAGTCGCATCACATCGTGGAGACGGTATTCTGTACGTACGCACGAGCGATGATATCGTTCCCATGATCATGGAATTGTATTGGAGTGTATGTATACTATTTCAGAATAAATATCACTTTACAATAATCATATATAGTTATTATTTACAGCATTATACCCATCCAAGTAAGGTGGTGGTGGAAAATAGATTACACCACGGCATGGAGACGGTATTCCGTACGTACGCACATGCGGTGATTTCATTTTCCGTATGATGGATAGATAGTGAAATAGGGTTGTTTCATACTTATAATAACATATCAGTATATGAGTGATACTGATGTTATTACTTCATAATGAAACAACTAAAGAAAAATAAGTGGAAGAAGAAATAAAGTTGAAAGAATTGGTAACCGACATTACCTCTTCTTTGAAGCGCCTCTTTGAGACCTTATTTTAGGGCACAAAATGTGGTCTTTGAAGAAGACCATGGATTCTAGGATGTTTCTAGGGAAGAATAGAAGAGAATTTGGCAGGGTTTGGCCATGCTTGAAGGCTCAAAGTTGTCTGAGGAAGAGACGGAGGAGGTGGCATTTTATAAGGGAGGAGAGGGGCACCTTTGAAAAAACTAAAAATATTATTTTATTATAATGTCATATTCAGTTTTTAATAGATAAAAATTGATTTATTTAGAAGATAAGGTGGGGATGGGTAGAAATCCTCTCATAAAATATAATTTAGACAAGTTTAGGTTTCTATTTTAACCTTATCATTTAGATTTAACTTTAAGTTAAATAATTTTACTTTTACCGTGTCTTCTTGTTTTCTTACACTATAAGGTTATTAAACTTACTATAACAAGCCAAAACAACCCCAAGTTTTTTATTATTAATATATATAACATTATATAAGTCATTTGTCCGAACCTTATATTTTTAGGAATAAAATAACAATTAATAATATAATATTTGTTTTAAAAACTATTTTATGTCAATTTTGACACTATTTGGTAATTGATTTTTATGAAAATCACAACAGAAATATTAGTTCGAAAAAAGTTAATTAAACCAGTAATAATATGTAATATTAACCTAGAAAAGTATTGGAATTTATAAAAAGTATCAAATTACATTTATTTGGGTATTTATAACATCAATTATGTCAGTATTTCATTAATAATATAATTACTTCATCATCATTGTGTCATAAATAAATTAAATTATTTATTGTCTAAAAATTATAAATAAAATAAAATTATGTAGGAAATTGTTTTAGATTACTAATTAATATTTATAGTCTAATTTATCTTATGTATAACCATATATTAAAAATGATTTACGTATTAAACTTTGATTTTAAGTATTTTAACCCATCTTTAAATAAATTAATATTGAATGTCCTAGTCTAATCCATGTGGGCCTAAATTGTCATATTTTATTCCTTAGGATGTTTTTGGTCGAACTAGACTTATCCAATAGAATTAGGACATGTGTTAGGGTAATAATAATACCATTTTTACCCTTAATTACCCTATTTACTTTTAACCGTGGTAAAAAAAGTAAAACGTTACTATTCACCAAAAATTATTTTCATCTCATTGAACCACATTTTAGTCCTTGATATTAACCATTACTCTCGGATTTTCGAAATTCCACTCACAGAAGCAGTAAAACTATGTTTTATGTAAATTTGAAAATTCTCTTAGGAGGTGGGTAAAAGACGGTGAAAAGTTCAATAAATTTTTTATATATCTAAAATTATTATAAAATGACTCCAATGAATTGCATTCAACTTATATAGGTATTATGTATCAATTTTTACCTAAAATAAATTTAAATAAAATAAATAATTATTTAAATAAAATATCGGTTTTTAAATAGTAACATAGTTTTTTCACTATTCATCAAAAAATTGAAAGATTTCAGAAAAATACCAAAATTTCACCCTAGGCTAATTTTGATATTCCGAATCCAAAAATGAAGTCCATTTTGAAAAATGAAATTTACAAAATTTAAAAAAGAGGGTATTACTATTCATAATAGCTAGTTTTAATAATATTTCAATATCATATTGTTGTTTAGTGAAACTCATCATTGCGTACAGTGCAAGCTATCGAGGAAGGTCGCGATTGCATGTAAAGAAACCCAAGCTAGTGTTGTGTGCAGTGAAAGATTTATTTGATGATGTATATAACATAAAAACAAAATATTTCTCATAAAAGTCTCGGGTGTTACATTCTACCCGCCTTAAAATGAATTTCGCCCTCGAAAGATGTCACTTTGTAACAAAAATATGAGGATACCTCTCCCTCATCATATCCTCAAGCTCCCATGTAGCTTTTTCTAATTATTGGTTCCTCCATAAAACATTAACCAAGCGAGTGGTCTTGTTCCGTAAGACTTTTTCTCTACGATCCCGAATCTCTATCGGTGGTTCTTCATAAGAAAGATTTTGCTCCATCGGTACAACTTCTGAGCTGAGTACATGTGAAGGATCAGGTATGTACTTTCCCAGGAGAGATACATGGAACACATCATGAACTTGGGAGAGATTCTATGGAAGCACCAATCGGTAAGCTACCTTCCCAACATGATCCAGTATTTCTAAAGGACCGATATATCTAGGGCTCAACTTTCCCTTCTTTCCAAATATCATTACTCTCTTTCAAGGAGATATTCGTAAGAACAATTTATCACCATCCTCACACACTAGGTCTTTTCATCGGTTTTCGGTAGAAATTTTTGGTCGAATTTGAGCTTCTCTTATGTGTTGTTGAATAGATCAGATCTTCTCTGCCATCTTATCAACAAGATTAGGTCCTAATAGCTTTCTTTCCCCAACTTCATCCCAGCAAGTTGGAGTCCTGCATTTCTCTCCATAGAGAGCTTCATAAGGAGACATCTGAATACTGGAGTGAAAGCTGTTATTATAAGAAAATTCTACCAAAGGTAAGTGTTGATCCCAACCACCTTTGAAATCCATAGATAAAACTCTGAACATATCTTCTAGAGTTTGAATTGTCCTCTCAGACTGTCCATCTATCTGAGGATGATAAGCAGTGCTGAAACTCAACTCTGTATCTAGAGTATGATAAAGATTTCACCAGAACATTGAGGTAAATCTTGGATCCCGATCAGATATAATAGAATGTGGTACTCCATGCAATCTTACCACCTCCTTTACATATATCCCGGCAAGCTGATCTAGAGAGAAATCCACTCTAATTGAAATGAAGTGTGCCGACTTTGTAAGACAATCAACTATGAACCAGATTGCATTATTTCCTTTTGATGTTTTAGGAAGTCCGGTGACAAAGTCCATAGTGATGTTTTCCCATTTCCATTCTGGTATGGGTAATGGTTGTAACATCCCCTTAGACTTCTATCTCTCAACTTTAACTTGCTAACAAACCAAGCATCGAGAGACATATTCAGCAACATCTCTTTTAATTCCATCCCACCCGAAGTACTCTTTTAGGTCCCTATATATCTTCGTGCTTCCAGGATGAATAGAGAATGAAGAAATATGAGCCTCATCCAACATCTCCTTCTTTAATTCTGGGATGGGAGGAACACAAACCCAATTCCTGAACATTATTATCCTATCAAAATCATGGTTGAATTCATGAACATTTCTCACGTTCTTTTGTACCGCTACATCTTCTTTCTGTGCCTCTTTAATCTTCACATGTATAGATGGTAGAACATTCATTTGAGAAAGATACGATTTTCCCCATTCATTATAATTCCAAGATCCATCCTTGGTAAATCTATAAATATTGGATCTTTTTTGATCCTCATCATGGATAAGCTAGAATGGTCTTGTCGACTTAATGCATCTGCCACCTCGTTTTCTTTCCCAGGGTGGTAATGAATTGAGATGTCGTAATCCTTAATCAGCTCCAACCATCTTCTTTGGTGCATATTCAGCTCCTTTTGTATGAAAATATACTGTAAACCTTTATGATCGGTATAAATATCACACCTTTCTCCATAAAGATAATGGCCCAAAATCATTAATGCAAAGATTGCTGCAGCTAACTTCAAATCATGTGTTGGGTAATTTTGCTCATGGATTTTCAACTATCGTGAGGCATAAGCTATCACCATATCATATTGCATAAGAACACACCCCAGACCCTTCTTGGATGCATCACTGTAGATCACAATCCTTTCTCCACTACATGGATGTGTGGGTACATGTGCACTGGATAACCTTCTTTTCAACTCCTTGAAATTCGATTCACATTCCTCCATCCACACAAACTTAACTCTTTTTTGAGTCAACATGGTGAGTGGATTAGATAATCATGAAAAATCTTTCAGAAAACGTCGATAATATCCAGCCAAACCAAGAAAAATTCAGATCTCAGTTACTGTTGTTGGTCTCGACCATCTTTTGATAACCTCTGTTTTTGCTGGATCGACAGATATCCCCTATTTTGAGATTATGTGACCCAAAAAAATGCAACTTTTTGAATCCAAAATTCACACTTGGTAAATTTGGCATAAAGCATATCCTTTCACAGGGTCTTCAATATAATTCTCAAGTGATCATCATGTTCTTCCTTTCTCATTGAATATAAAAGAATATCGTCTATAAAGACTACCAAAAACTGATCAAGATTGTCTCTAAAGACTATATTCATCAGATCCATAAGTATAGCAGAGGTGTTAGTAAGACCAAATGGAATCACTATAAATTCATAGTGTCCATACCTTGTACGGAAAGCCGTATTTGGTATATCCTCCCTTTTGACCCTTAATTGATGATACCCTAAATGAAGATCAATCTTGGAAAAGTATTGAGCTCCCCGTAGTTGGCCAAATAAGTCATCAATGCATGGGGGAGGATATTTGTTCTTGATAGTGATCTTGTTAAGTTCTCGATAATCAATGCAGAGTCTCATTGATCCATCTTTCTTCTTAACAAACAGAACTGGTGCTCTCCATGGTGACACACTAGGGCGTATGAATCCTTTATCAAGATTCTCTTGGATTTGCTTCTTCAATTCCAGTAACTCAATCGAGGCCATTCTATAAGGTGTCTTTGAAATAGGCAAAGCACCCAGTATGAGTTCTATTAAAAACTATACTTCACGATTTGGTGGAAGACCCGGCAAGTCCTCTGGGAAGACATCTTCAAACTCCCCTAGAGTGGGAATATTCTTAATCATGAGTTTCTCACTAACCATTTGAGATAAATAACCTTCATTTAGTGGAATCAAGACCCATAAGATGGAAGAAATTTCCCCTAGAAGGTTATGTTCATCCTTGCATCGATATACGATCATAGATTGATCTGGAATATGAAATGTGACTTCCCTTCATTGGCAATTAATATGAGCTCTATATAAAGAAATCCATTCCATGCCAAGAATCACATAAAATTCCACTATAGGAAGGATCACAATATTTCCAGGAAGCACATTCCCACAAACATCAATCAGAGAAGAATTATAAACTTTTGATGCGACTGTTGTGCCATTAGGGGTTGTCACAGCTAACTCAACATCTAATTGTTGAGGTAATATGACGATACCCTTAGAAAATTCTTCAAAAATAAAAGAGTGGTTGGATCCAGAATCAAATAAAACATTTTCCACTTTAGAGTGGATGGTAAGTGTACCTTTCACCACTTTGTTATCATACTCCACATCGCTGATAGAAATTGCATGTGACATTCCTTTTTCTTTAGCCTTAAGAGTTTGTTGACATCGATCATCATCAACAACACTTGGATTAGGGCATTGATTGTCATACTACTCCATTTCCTTTCATTTGTAACATTGAAGTGTAGGAGGTGCACTCTGTGTAGCCTTTTCTTTGTTCGCATCACTAGACATCTTCTTCCCATCATTGTGGCATTCAAATTCCTGATGACATTCCTTTCCACATTTGAAACATTTACTTGACCCTTTATGAAAATTCCCTCCATGGTTTTTTCCACACTTTGAGCATAAGGGAAAACTCATCTTCTTTTCAGTTTGCTCTTTAGATTTTCCTTTGAATTCCATTTTCCTCTTTTTATCAAACCCATATAATGGATGGGTTACTCCAATCTCCATCTCATCTTTGAGAGCACATCGAATGATTTCCTCGTAATTATTGAAGTCCATTATGGCTAACTCCCTTCGAAGACTTGGTTTTATGCCACTAAAGAATCGATCGATCTTACTCTCATGTTGGATAATAATACCAGAAGCATACCTTTCAAGTCTTGTAAAATTTTCTTCATAGGTACCAACAGATAAATCATCTTTTTTACTTCAGTTTAAGAAATTCCTTCTCCATCTATGTTTGAAGAATACGAGGGAAGTAGTTATTGAAAAATAAGTTCTTGAACTCATCCCATTCCAGGGACTCAATTTCATCTCTATTCCTTATATTCTGGATAAGATTACACCATTGATCAGCATCTCCATCCAAATTATATACTGCTAAGATGACTTTATCATGTTCAGAACATTGAAGAACTGAAAATATCTTTTCAGTGGTACTAATACATTTTTCAGCAACTAATGGATCAGTAGACCCGCTGAATGAAGGTGGACGCTTCCTCGTGAAGGATTCAACATAATTTTTCTCCTTCCTTTGCTCGTTTGGAAGTCCTGCATGATTCATAGCTTGATAAAGATGTGTGAGCATGGCTACAAGATTTTCCATTCCAGCTCCCATAACGTTTGGTTGCTAAGGAGGACAATCATTGCATTTCCCGTCGCATTCCGCATTAACTCGGTTCCTTCAGGTTCCATCCATTGACTAAAACCAAGAAGAATAGTGTGATCAACAACAATTATAATAGGAAACCCACATAATCAAGAATAAAATTTCACACTTAAGGTCTTCTCATAGGTTTCTCATGGCCATTTTTAAAACACTAAGATTGTGTTCTATGCTTAGACTTATCCTTGGGGTTCTGACTAAGTATTTCACATCCTAGTTTCCAAAGGTTGACTATACCCTTCCTATGATACCAACTATAACGACCCATACTTTAAATATATTGTTATTACTTCAGAATTGAAGCACACTTATTATAATATATAACAATACCACTGTAGGACCATATGTTTATAGTATCTTTAGAAACTGGGAAACATAAACAGCTGGTTCATAAACCATCTACATTGTCTCCCATTTATTACATCATATCTAGAGTCCCTTTTGGAATATCCTACTTAATAACCTTCTTCATGACCTAGGGAAAGAAAACATACAAAAGGGTGATCTCAAATGCCCAATAAGGGAAAAAATGAAATATCAATCACATCATATTCATAAGAACATATCATTTTAGAAATCTTAACCTGCAAAAGGGATCATAATTTCATAACATGGGATAAATCATAGTAGTGAAATTTAATCCCAATAATCATAACATAAAACATGAAACATTATGGAATACACACATAATAATAAGGAATCATTTCTTAGTAGTCAAGACTCATTGCCAAGACTGTCTTAGCGGACAAAGTCCATTTCTGAACCGAGTTCACTCCTCGTTTCAGTCTTGATTCTCTGAACGGTTTAACTTGCCGTTCTATCCATGTCTATCTCATGAGATATAAATCTTTACCCTATGCATTGGAGGGAGGTATAGGTCCCACCCATCCCATAATGATACCATTCTTATTTGTGCCAAAAAATCATAAATCATACATAATTGCATAACCCATGTAATAACAATGGGATTCATAAACATTGTGACATCATATAAAAATTCATATAAGATAAAGGAATTCATAAAAATAATTCCATCACAACATAATCAAATAAATGTAATAATATGGATAGAAACAGAACCCTATATTATCTTATATGTAAAATAATTTTGATAAAACACTTGAACTCCATTCTTGAGGAAAATATCCTTTCTACTTCAAAAACATTTTTCCTTTCTTAACATGTCATTAAATTTTAAACTAAAAGAAGTTGATTAAAAAAACATGAAAACTTGTAAAGGAAGCTTCTTGGAAATAATGTTTTAAAAATATATTCATGTCGTATATGTTAAAAAACATTCTTCCCATACTTTGGCCGAAAAATGTCAAGAAGTACCTCGTACGAAAAAAGACAAAAGATTCCTTTCATATCTTTTACTAAAAGATCACAGAAGGGTAAAATTGGATTTAAACAATTGTAGGAGGATATAAATAATATTAAATATTGAGGAAACATGGATTTTTATGATAAATATTACACAGTAAATTCTGAAGTATAAACAATCTCAGATAAAAATGAGATTGTGAGATTTTCCCTTACCTTAGGTCCGATTTTCTTCGTAAGTGTCTGAACCTCCTGTATAATGATTTAAATAATGTCATTGACTTATTCAAGAATCATACTCATTGTTATGATATAATATATGGTCATATTCTTAGTTTCTTATTTGTAATATTACATTTCTACTTGTTATTCGGGTGTTTATTACTTTTTGTTCTTATGCATGTTTTGTCGAATAAATTATTATTACTCTTTTTAGTTTATAGATACCTCATTTCTTTAATGGTATTAGTGTAATAAATATCATATTTATTAACTCAATTCATTCATGTAATCATTATGCAATGGAAATCATGTAGAACGAGTTGCATCACATCGTGGAGACGGTATTCCGTACGTATGCACGAGTGATGATATTGTTCCCATGATTGTGGAATTTTATTGGAGTTTATGTATACTATTTCAGAATAAATATCAATTTAAAATAATCATATATAGTTATTATTTACACCATTATACCCATCCAAGTAGGGTGGTGGTGGAAAGTAGATTACACCACGGCGTGGAGACGGTATTCCGTACGTACGCACGCGCGGTGATTTCATTTTCCGTAGGATGGATAGATGGTGAAATAGGGTTGTTTAATACTTATAAAAACATATCAGTATATGAGTGATACAGATTTTATTACTTCATAATGAAACAACTAAATAAAAAAAAGTGTAAGAAAAAATAAGGTTGAAAGAATCAGTAACGGACATTACTTCTTCTTTGAAGCGCCTCTTTGAGACCTCCTATTAGGGCTCTAAAATTGGTCTTTGAAGAAGACTAGGAGCTATATGATGTTTATAGTGAAGTGTAGAAGAGAATATGGTAGGGTTTTTCCATTCTTGAAGGCTCAATGTGGTTTGAAGAAGAGAGGGAGGAGGTTCCCTCTTATAAGGGAGGAGAGGGGCACCATTGGAAAAACTAAAAATATTATTTTATTATAAAGTCTTATTAGGTTTTTAATAGCATCAAATTAATTTATTTTAAAAGATAAGGTGGGGATGGTTAGAAATACTCTCATCCAATAGAATTTAGATAATTTTAGGTTTCTATTTTAGCCATATCATTTAGATTTATCTTTAAGATAAATAATTTTACTTTTACCGTGTCTTCTTGTTTTCTTACACTATAAGGTTATTAAACATACTATAACAAGCCAAACAAAACCCATGTTGTTTATTATTAATATATATAACATTATCTAAGTCATTTGGCCGAACCATAGATTTTTAGGAATATAATAACAATTAATAATATAATATTTGTTTTAAAAACTATTTTATGTCAATTTTGACACTATTTGGTAATTGATTTTTGTGAATATCACAACGGAAATATTAGTTAGAAAAAAGTTAATTAAATCAGAAATATTTTTTAATATTAACCTAGAAAATTATTTTAATTCATAAAAAGTCTCAAATTACATTTATTTGGGTATTTATAACATCAATTATGTCAATATTTCAGTAATAATATAATTACTGCATCATCATTGTGTCATAAATAAATTAAATTATTTAATGTCTAAAAATTATAAATAAAATACCATTATGTATGAAATTTTTTTAGCTTTATAATGAATATTTATTGTCGAATTTATATTATGTATAACCCTATATTAAAAATTATTTACCTATTAAACTTTGATTTTATCTATTTTAACCCTTATTTAAATAAATTAATATTAAATGTCCTAATCTAATCCATGTGGGAATAAATGGTCATATTTTATTCCTAAGGTTGTTTTTGGTCGAATTACACTTATCCAATAGAATTAGGGCATGTGTTAGGGTAATAATAATACCATTTTAACCCTTAATTTCCATATTTACTTTTAACCGTGGTAAAAAAAAGAAAAAAGATACTATTCACCAAAAATTATTTTCATCTCATTGAACCACATTTTTTTCCTTGATATTAACCGTGTCTCTCGGATTTTCGAAATTCCACTCACAGAAGCGGTAAAATTATGTTTTATGTAAATTTTCAAATTCTCCTAAGAGGTGGGTAAAAGACGGTGAAAAGTTCAATAAAATTTTTATATATCTAAAATTATTATAAAATTAATCCAATGAATTGAATTGAGCTTATATACGTATTATGTATCAATTTTGACCTAAAATAAATTTAAATAAAATAAATAATTCTTTAAATAAAAAGTTGGTTTTTAAATAGTAACCCAGTGCTTTCACTATTCATCAAAAAATTGAATGTTTTCAGAAAAATACCAAAATTTCACCCTAGGCTAATTTCGATATTCTGAATCCAAAAATGAAGTCCATTTTGAAAAATAAAATTTAAAAAATTTCAGAAAGTGGGTATTACTTTTCATAACGGCTAGTTTTAATAATATTTTAATAGCATATCGTTGTTTAGTGAAACTCGGCATTGCGTACAATGCAAGCTATCGAGGAAGGTCGTGATTGCGTTTAATGCAAGCCAAGATAGTGTTGTGTGTAGTGAAAGATTCCTTTGATGATGTATATAAGATAAAAAAAATATTTCTCATAAAAGTCTTGGGTGTTACACATTCCACATTATCTCATTTTCTACACAAGTTCCATGATTTATAACAAGAAACCATTTTTATTAGGATTTAGTTTTTCATTTTTGATCCATAAAAAGCTATTAAAAAACTAAAACATATATTTTCAAGAAAAAATAATATTATATCACATAATCTTTATAAATATACTATTTTAAAAAAACACAATAAATGTTAAGAGAAATTTATATTTCAAAATTAAATTTCACATATAAATATGGATTAAAATATAGATATATGCTCTGCATAGAAATATAAATCATCAAATTCAAATTTTATAAATCACTTACAAAAAACTATACCCAATAAAATTCTTTTATAATCATGTGTGGGATATAAATGAATAATACGGTGTATGGCCATAAATAATTTCATGAATGATACCCATAAATTTTAGAAGTGAATTTCATACATAATATGAAAGATTTGAAACTGAATAATGACTTTTAATTTAAAATAGAATTTTTCTTATCAAAAGGAATCGAAATTAGAATAAAAAAATTTTACCCCACAACCAGAATTTTAGAAATAATAATTTTTTTTAGAAATACATAATTTTATAAAAAAAGTGTTTTGAATATGTAGAAATTTTTAAAAAACATTTGAAGGAGTTTTAAAAACATAATTTCCTCCAAAAAATGGATTTTAAAAAAATAAATATAACACAAAAAATAATAAATCACCCAAATAAAAGAGTTTTTAGAATAATAAAAGTGTTATATAAAAAGATAAATTTCCTTATAAAGGATTTTTAACTAACCTTGATTCTTTATAAAATAATAAAATCCCCTTGATAAACGATTTTTTTAAAACACAGTTTGCATAAAATTTGAAAATAAAAATCCCCTTACATTAATATTCACTGAAGAAATATATGTGAATAAAAATCTCTCAATTCTCCTTAATAGTACAAATTGGAAATTTTTAAGTCGTTTCTAAATGGTTCTAATCTATTTAGTAGAATCCAAATGGAATATAATATATCCACATTTCTACTATGTAGTTATGTATATCATTAAAAGACGATTCCAACACATCTTTTATCAATATATATATATATATATATATCATATATTCATATCATTGAAATATACAGACACTAAAAACATTGATATCCAACAAAAAGGGAGATGTCAATGACCATGAGTTCAAGGTTTTTTTAGCATGCTTAAATTTTTATATATATATAAAATGGAAATCCTTTTGATATGAATTATACTAATATAATATATATATATATAACTTATCATTATTGTTGGTGTATCCTAAGGAGGAGAAAATATAAATCAATGAGATATTAAATTTACTTTTGATAATATTATGTTTAAATATCATGGTTATATTCAGTTATATATATTTATTTAAAATGTTTCATTCAGTTTCATTGTGGATAAAGGTTTCGAGGACATTAATATTTTATCGATGTTTTGGACATTGCAAAATTCCAGTCGATTTTAATATTAATAGGGTGATGTCAACCAGATCAATGTCATTAAATATTTGTAAAATGATGAAATGGATTTTAATGGTTGTATATGTGGAGTGATTTATGTGAGAAGTCATAAATCAATGTTTTTGTGAAGGATCACATGATTTTCGTCGATGTAAGACGACAAGAGAGAAATTGTAATTCCCCGACCCCAGAAGCCCAGAGTCGGTGCATTATAACATATCATTGGCATGACCACAAAAGATAAAGTCTCCAAATACTGATCAGTTTAGTAGCCTTAGAAGTGCATCATAAAATCGAAAAATATAACAACATTGTTTCCATAGAAAACATTGAGATATCATAGAATATCCCGGTAGGTCTGTAATAATATACTTCTTCGCATCCAGGAAATAATAAAACATAGAAAGGGGTGAGCTCAGGTGCTCAGTAAGGATAACAATATAGAGGAAACATTCATAAATTAGCATAAACATTAAAGGAAATGTATAAGACTAAATCAAAAGCCTTTAAAACTTGAACTTCAGCATAAAATGGAAATGATAAAATCAAATAATGCCATTTAATTATTCACATGGATATTATACTAGTCGATTAATCACATGAAATATCAATAACCACTTTCATAATGATGGACTTCATAATGCCAGACTTTCATAACCACATAGTCAAGGTTTTGTTCCAAGACTACAAATAAGGTTTTTTCAAGACCCTGTGCCAAGACACTAGTTTGTCTCATGAGACCTACTGATGCATCGCGGAGCTATAGTGGGATCCACTCGTCACTTACTGCGTTCAATTCATTCCACATATGAAAATTTTGAAACAAAACATAAACATTCATATTAAAACTAGCATACGAAATTTCAATACTTTATCCACAAACATGAATGGTATAAAAAATAGCACATCCATAGTCAAACATAACTCATTCAATACAATATGGAAGATTTTATTGTAACAGATTAGCCTCAATCGAAAATAATGAAGGATGTTGACATAGATGAAAATAATCATCAAAACTATTTGAGAGAAATATCCCCCTTTTCTGGAAAACTTTTAAAAGTCACACTATTTGTCAAAAAGATGTTTAAAAATAGATTTATGAATCAAAGTGTCTCATACCACTTTGAAACATTTAAAAGGAATTTTAATTTTAAATCCTTAATGTACATATAATGAAATCCTTAAAACCATTTCTAAAACATGGACACTAATGAGAAATATTTAGAATAATAAATCTTTGAAACATTTAAAATGATATTTTAGTTAGAGTTACTAACCAAAAGAGAGACACTTTAATAAAAATAATTTAGGTAATCAAAATTTTATCATATCACGGGAATAAAGCGATTCATGATATACTATGTCAAAGAATAGTATATACACCAAACAAAAGTGAGTTGGCGCATAACAACAAAGAAGACTAAATGGAATCTAAGTTGAGATGAAATCCCTTATAAAGACAATGTCCTTAGAGGTTAAAGATAAATCAATGATGTAATTAGGTGTGAAAAATATAAATACACTCAATATTATTGGATATTCAGTGGAAATACATCAGAGGACATTCACACATATTCTTGTAAACTCAACACCAATGAATTGGTTGTTTAACTCAATGAATGGACATTGAGTTAAACTTACGCTTATAAAGTTCATTTCGATGTCATGAGGATTTATAAATGGAGTTATTATGCGTCTAAAAACTATATCGACAGAAAGGGGAGTTGAAAATACTACATAAGTAAATAAATAGTGATTGCACACATAATATTGGAGTAAAGTAATCAATGATGTTTGAGTAAAACCGAATGAGTGGAAATTGAAATTTGAAATTCCCTTACTGATTTGGTAACATTTGAAACATAAACCCCATGAATGAAGTATCATACAATGAAGATTTATATACCCATATATTAAATTTTTTTACAAAATTAATTAAATCGTGGGCAGTACATAGTCCACGCAAAAGGAAATAGTGGCCAATATAGCATGAATCTCACGGGAATAAAAGTGAGATAAAAAACCCTTACTTCATTGTAATCAATCGAGTCATATAAAAAAAAGTTCATCAACACCAAATTAATCTCATAATACCATGAATATAAAGTTAATCATGATAATATATATCAATTTTGAGTACACAATACACCACATGCAATAAATAAGTGGCGAATAATGGAAATCTCACAGAATTAAAAGTGAGATAAGAAACACCTTAATTTGTACTTTTCCTTGGTCTAGGGTAGTTTAACCTCATTTATAATGGTTAAATTATTGTTATTAAATTATACATGAATCATATACATTAATATGATATCATATATGACCTTTTAATATTGCTTTGTTAATAATATCTTAGTATTATCGTCGTTTCGAGTGTTAACAGTTTCATTTTCATTTATATTCATTGTTATGTGAGTCATATTTGTTATGTATGGGATGTATATTATTCATATCCATAATTATATGAAGTCTCTCAAATTTATTTTTAATCATCAAATTAAAATTATTGTTGAATGGATACGATGGGGAATGAATCTCATCGCCTTCATGGAGATCGTAATCTGTACGTACGCACGAGCAACAATATCATTATTCTCAAATTAAAATAAAATATAATTGGATGGTATATTATATATAAATAATCATTATCATGTTATATTTATTATTTACATAAATTACACATCATTATTCTACCCATACAAATAATAATGTATTGAATAACAATTACACCACGACGTGGAGACGGTAAGCCTTATGTATGCATATATAGTGACAGGGCATTCAAAGGATGGATAGAATAATGAATATGTTTGTAAAATATTTATAATAACATCACAGTGTATATAAGATACATGAGTTATTATTTTATAATTTAAATAACAATGAAAGATGAGGTGAAAGAAGAAAGGAACTTGAAATAGGTGATGAAATATTTACCTATTCTTCCGGTTCTTCAGTTTGATTTGATCAAAACGGCTCCTTAGGTTGGCTTTATAACTAAAGGAAGGCCTCTTGGATGAAGTGTGGACAGTTTAGAGGTTATTTTGGAAGGTTCTTTCTGATCCAAATGGCTTTGAAGGTGTGAATTAGAGAAAAGGGGGAGTTCCATTTTATAAGAGGGGTGAGGGGCATCTTAGGAAAATCTAGAAATATTATTTTATTGAAAAATAATTTTCTATTTCTAATTGATCCAAAATGGATTAATTAAAGTATATGGAGGGTATGGGTCGAAAAATACTCAACTAATAGGTTTTAGATTGGTTTGGGTCACTATATTAACCTTATCTTTTAGATTTAACTCATAGTTAAATAGTTTGACATTTACCATGTCTCTTTGTATTTTTATATTATGTTGTTAATAAACTTAATATATACATCCAACATAAGCCTAAGTGGTTAATTAATGCTACACCTATCATTATATAAGCCTTTTTTCCAAACCTTATATTTTTAGGAATCGAATATCAATTAAAATATAATTTTTTTAAAAACTCTTTTATGTCATTTTTGACACTATTTGGTATTTTGTTTTTTCTAAACTCATTATAGCATTATTACTTCGAAAAAAATTCATCTAACCCGACCTAGAAATTCATATTAACATATAAAATCGTTTTTATACATAAAAAGTCTCAAATTACATTTATTTAGAAATTTATAATATCAAATATTTTAATATTTCATTAATTAGGTAATTACTCCATCGTCATTGTTTCATAAATAAATTAAATTATTTAATGTCTAAATTTTTTTAATAAAATACCATTATGTAGGAAATATATTTATCTTTCTAATTAATATTTATAATCGAATTTATCTTATGTATAACCCTTTATTAAAACTCTTTTAGTTATTAAGCTTTGAATTTAACACTTTTAACTCTTTTTCGAATTAAATAATAATAAATGTCCTAATCTAATCCAAGGGGATCTAAAGAATCATATTTTATTCCAAAGGTTGTTCTCAGTCTAATTACACTTATCCAATAGAATTAGGATAGGTGTTAGGGTAATAATAATATCATTTTTCCCTTAATTACCATATTTACTTTTAACCGTGGTAAATAAAAGTCCAAAGTTACAATTCACCAAAAACTATTTTTATCTTATTGAACCAAAATTTATATACTGATATCAACCATGTCTCTTAGAGTTTTGAAATTCAATTAACAGAAGCTGTAAAATTATGTTTTATTCAAATTTGTGATTGCTCCTAGGAGGTGGGTAGAAGACGGTTAAAAAGTTCAATAAATTTTTATATATCTAAAATTATTATAAACTAACACCAATGAATTAAATTTAAATTATATAGGTATTATGTATCTATTTTGACCTAAAATAAATAATTATTTAAATAAAAAATCGGTTTTAAACTATATGTCAGTGTTTTTCACTATTCATCAAAAATTTAAAGTTTTCAGAAAAATACCAAAAATTCACCCTAATAAAATTTGGATTTTATGATTCCAAAAATGAAGTCCATTTTGAATGATAAAATTTATAAAATTTCAAAATGTGGGTATTACTATTCCTAATGACTAGTATGATTGGTCACGGTGTGTTAAAATCTTGAAGTTGCGTACAATGAAAGCTATTACATTATTCAAAGGGAAACACACCGTGGAAGCTTGGGGTGTTACATTATTCCCCCCTTTTGGAAATTTCATCCTCTCAATTTTTAAAATTGGGCTTCGGAACATAATTGAAAGTCCCACATTAGAAAAACAGTCAATACAATTGTCACTTTAAAATAATGAAAGAGAAGTACAAAGGTCACCCAAGATTACCCATATTAGGATTCCTTGTAGGAAGACATGGATATGGAAGATAAACTAAGTGTAAAGTTCTAATGAAGAGGGAAAGAAAACATGATCAGAAGAAATTTAACAATAAGAAAACCACAAACTTATGATGGGACAAATAGTCATTAGTTTCCCAGTAGGAAAAGTAAATGAAGGACGTTTTTTTTGTTTTACGTTACATTTCATAAAGATGAGGGATTTATTTATGAGATTGACTAAGAACATAAAGATATATACTTACTTTTTAAGTAGAGTTTCATTCATTAAAAAATTTCTACCACTAACTCATTTTTTTCAAATGATGAGTATTCAAGATGACTTGGTCACACATGAAGATCTAGAATCATCTTCTCGAGAATGACATGATCCACAAAGGATAAAATATATATTTACCTTGTCTTTAGATATTAATCAATACCAAAACGGTTAGTACATGATCAGATGATCCCCCAAAAGGATATTCTTTTAGAGAAAGAAACAGTAATCTTAATTTCTAAAATTAATACAAAAATAACCCAAAGTTAAATAAATACCATTCAATAAAAAATTTTCCTTAAAATACTAAAATATAATTTAAACTAATATTAAAACCAAAAACTTAGAAGAATTTGGTTATATAGTCTTCCATGAAAACTTTTATCTCCAAATGACATCGACTACTCTTAAAGTCACAAAATTAAAATTAATTAACCTATTCACATATTCATTATTATAGGTTAATCATTTCCATAAATAACCCAAATCACTATAAATCCATTATAAAAATAAATATAAAAATCCACTATTACTCCTCAAATGAAATCTCATAGTATTCTATTTTCCATAGGCATATAGTGTTCCCAATGGAGTGAACGTCTTCCAAAATAAAATATATCACTTAATCACCAAATCATTTTTCTATACTAAGGGTATTCATTTGATAAGAAATAAGATCCCAAATCAAGTTATTATTGATCAGTAAAATCATTTGAATAAAAATACTTAGTTACACTAACCAGGGACTTCACATAGTCCACCAGTAGGCGATAAGTCCCCATCACACTCTGGTTGTGGGTTCGATTCCCACATCTTTGTTCAATGCGATGGGTTGTCACATGGTCTGCGTGTTGTCCTTTTTCAAAAAATATATTTTATAACATTACAAAAATGAGATAAATTCTTCAAAATAACCTTAAAATAATTTATCCACAAATGTTATCTCATACCTTGCATTTTCATTACAAAATATAATAACTTATAATTGCCTCAAGCCCAATGATCATATAAAACCAAATTGTTTTTTATAACTATATCCATAAGAGAAAAGATAATTCTTCCTCAAATATCATTTTCACATGACAAACTGTAGGGTTACAAATACAAGAGAAAATTATTCCTATGTAATCCCATAAAAAAGGAGCACTAATTATTTTAAAAAATTCTCCAACCATTTATTTCCACATAGCTTCTTCATTGTCCAATAAAATATCTTATAGAATTTGGAATTCACTTAGGTAATGGCTAGGTCACCTATATTTATGGAAAATGATTGTAAATGGATTCTTGGGACCATTATTATTTTCTTCCATGAACACTTCATTTTTCCCTGGAAATTCATTAATTTATGTCCTTCTTTATCACACGTAAAGTATTTCTTTGTTCTATTGAGACACTTTCCTAGGTGTCTCCTTCCACATTTCCTGCATGATGGAAATTGAATATTCTTTTCTCTATGGTATCCACAGTTGTAGCTCTTATTATTCACCACCTTTCTCTTCTTTGGTGAGTTCGGGAGTTGCTTAATATATATGTTGTTGATCATATTTTTGAAAAACCTATTTGGAATGAACATTATATATTTTATACCTATCAACATTCAATTTTGTTTCTCATTTCAACCACCATTCCCAACTTTTATATCATGATCAAAGCTACTATAACATCCTTGGAATCCTGCCATTGACTAAAACTAGAAAGCATTGTGTGATTAAGAGTAGTCATAAAATCATTTAGAGAATATCATGACACCATATTATCAATATGAAACATCTTAGGATTAACCAAGGTCATTTATTCTCATCTTATATTAAAATACATCAAATTGGTTTGTATGGAAAATGTAATTACCCTAAGCATATCCCCTAGGAGTGTCATAACCAAGAGTGCAACAAGGCCTGTTTTCGTGCACTAGTTCACGTTCGAGTCTATCTCAAAGTGGTGTTTTTGGGTTTTACCACGAGGTACATCTATGCTAGAGCCGCCTCTACCTGCTCGTATCCATATAGGTATGTATTCATTGGGAAACTCACAAAATATATACAATACCAAAAATTTTGGATGTTATTCTATACTAATCCTCTAAGTATATCTTAGGGCTATGTGCTCTAATCAGAGATCATCTAAATCTAGTTTCCAGGGTTTGTACTAAACTTCCTATGAAACCAAATGTAACTCCTAGACCCCAAAATCCCAGAGTCAGTGCATTATTACGTCTCATTTTCATGATCACAGAAGATCAAGTCTCTAAAGACCGATTAGTTTAGTAGCCTTGAAAGTACTAGATACATTCATAAGTTTTACATTACATCATAAAATGGAAAAATACAACAACATTATTTCCATAAACAACACTGATATCCCCTATAATATCCCTATAGGTCAGTCAGAATATACTTCTTCACATCCTGGAAAAAATAAAACATAGAAAGGGGTGAGATCAGATGCTCGGTAAGGATAACAATATAGCAGAAACTTTCATAAATAAGCATAAACATTTAAGGCAACGTATAAGACTAAAAAAATGACTTTTAAACCTTATATTTTGCATAATTTGAAAACAATAAAGTCAAATAATTCCATTTACTTATTCACGTGGATATTCTACTAGTTGAATAATCACTTGAAATATCAATAGCCACTTTCATAATGTTGGAATGCATAATGGAAGACTTTGATAACCACATAGTCAAGGCTTTTTGATAGGACTATAAGTAAGATTTTTTCAAGGCCTTGTGCCTAGACACTAGTTTGTCTCATTATACCTACCGATTCATCAAGGAGAAATAGCAGGCTCCACCAATCACTTACCAAGTCCAATGCATTCCTCATATAAAAAGTTTTAAACAAAACATAAACATTCATATTAAAAATAGCATATTAAATTTCAATACATTATCCAAAAACCATGAATGGTGTAAAATATAGCACATCCAGAGTCAAACATAACTCATTCAATAAAATATAGAAGATTGTATTGTACCAGATTAACCTCAATCGAAAATAATGGAGGATGTTTACATAGATGAAAATAATTATCAAAACTATCAGAGTGAAATATCCCCCTTTTTCTTGAAAGCATTTAAAAGTCACACTATTTCTCAAGAAGCTGTTTAAAAATAGAATTTTGAATCGAAGTGTCTCATAACACATTGAAACATTTAAAATAAAGTTTAATTTAAAAACATTAATGTCCATAAAAATAAATCCTTAAAACTATATTAAAAACATGGACATTAATGAGAAATATTTAGCATAATAAATAGTTGAAACATTTAAAATGATATTTTAGTTAGAGTTCCTAACCAAAATTGAGACACTTGAATACAAATAATTGAGGTAATACTAACTTTATAAAATCATGAGAACAAATGGATTCATGATATAATATGTCAAAGTATAGTATATACACCAAACAAAAGTGACTTGGCCAATAACAACAAAGAAGAATCAATGGAAAGTAAGTTGAGACAAAATCCCTTATAAAGACCGTATCTTTAGGTTAAGGATAAATCAATGAAATAATTGTGTGTGAAAAATATAAATACAATCAATATTATTGGATATAAAGTGTAAATAAATAATATGACATTCACACATATTCTTTTAAAAACAACACAAATGAATAGGATTGTTAACTCGATGAATGGATATTCAGTTAAACTTACTCTTATCAAGTTCATATAGATGACATGAGGACTTATCAATGTAGTGATTATGTGTCTCAAAATTATATCCACAGAAAGGGGAGTGTAATATACTACATAAGTAAATAAATAGTGATTTCACACATAATCTTGGAGTAAAGTAATCAATGAAGTTTGCGTAAAACCGAATGAGTGGAAATTGAAATTAAAAATTCCCTTACCGATTTGGAAACATACGAAACATACACCCCATGAAATAAGTATCATACGATGAAGATGTAAACACTCATACATTAAATTATATTATAAAAGGAATACAATTAGGTGTTTTACATACTCCACACAAAATGAAATAGTGGCCAATATAGCATGAATCTCAAAGGAATAAAAGTGAGATGAAAACCCATTACTTCATTGTAATCAATCAAGTCGTATGAAAAAAGTTAATAACCACAAAATTAATCTCATAATACCATGAATAAACAGTGAATCATGATAATATATATCAATTGTAAGTACACAATACAACACATGCAATAAATAAGTAGCGAAGAATGGAAATCTCATGGAATTAAATGTGAGAAATGAAACCCCTTACATTGTACTTTTCCTTTGTCGAGGGTAGGTGAAACTCTTGTATAATGGTGAAATAATTGTTATTAAATTATACAAGAATAATATACATTAATATGATATCATATATGATCTTTTAACATTTCTTTGTTAATAATATCATAGAATTATCGTCGTTTCAGGTGTTAATGGATTCATTTTCCTTTATAATATTTGTTTTTGGATTCATATTAGCGATGGATGGGATGTATATTATTCATATAAAGAATGATATCAATTCTATAATAATTGTTTTTAATCATCAAATGAAAAATATTCTTGAGTGGATACGATAGGGAATGAATCTCATCACCTTCGTGGAGACGGTAATCCGTACTTATGCACGAGCAACAATATCATTCTTTTAATATTAAAATAATATATAATGGGATATTATATCATATATACCGAATAATTATCATGTTATATTTATTAATTACATCAAGTTCATATAATTTTTATAACCATCCAAATAATAATCCATTGAATAACAATTACACCACGATGTGGAGACAGTAAGCCGTATGTACGTACGTATGGTGACATGTCATTAAAAAGATGGATAGAATAATGAATATGGTTGTACCATATTTATAATAACATAATATTATATATATAAGATACTGGAGTTATTATTTTATAATGGAAATGAAAAATAAAGAGTGTGTGGAAGAAGAAAGGAACTTGAAAGAGGTGATGAAATATTTACCTCTTCTTCGGGTTATTTATTTTGATTTGATCAACAGGGCTGTATAATTTTCCTTTATGACTAAAGAAAGGCCTCTAGGATGAAGGGAGAATAGTTGAGAGGGTATTTGGGTAGGGGCTGGCCGAGCTAAATGTCCTTTATGGCGTGAATTAGAGAGAAGGGGGAGTTCCCTTATATAAGAGGGGTGAAGGGCACCTTAGGAAAAGCTAGAAATATTATTTTATAATGAAATCATTTTCGGTTTTTAATGGCTCCAAAATGGATTATTTAAATTCTATGATGGGGATGGGTTAGAAACCCCTCATCTAATAGGTTTTATATAGGTTCGGGTCACTATATTAACCTTATCTTTTTGATTTAACTCTTATTTAAATAGTTTGATATTTACCATGTCTCTTTGTATTTTTATATTATATGGTTAATAAACTAACTACATACTTTAAAGAGAACCGTAAGTGGTTGATTAATGATACACCAATAATTATATAAGTAATTTTTCTGAACCTCAGATTATTAGAAATAGAATATCAATTAATAATATAATATTTGTTTTATAAATGCTTTTATGTCAATTTTGACACTATTTGGTATTTTGTTTTTTCTAAATTCATAACAGCATTATTACTTCAAACAAAATTCATCTAACTGACCCTAACTAGTCATATTAACATAGAAATTTAGTTTAATTCATAAAAATTATTAAATTACATTTATTTGGATATTTATAATATCAAATATTTAAATATTTCATTAATTAGGTAATTAGTCAATCATCATTGTGTCATAAATAAATTAAATTATGTAATGTCCAAAAAATATAAATAAAATAAAAATATGTAGGGAATATTTTTAGATTTCTAATTAATATTTATAATAGAATTTATCTTATGTATAACCCTATATTAAAAATGTTTTACTTATTAAGTATTGAATTTAACACTTTTAACTCTTCTTCGAATTAAATAATAATAAATGTCCTAATCTAATCCAAGTGGACCTAAAGGATAATATTTTATTCCTAAGGCTACTTTTGGTCGAATTACCCTTATCCAATGTAATTAGGACAGGTGTTAGGGTAATAATAATATCATTTTTACCCTTAATTACCCTATTTACATTTAACTGTGGTAAATAAAAGCCAAAAGTTACAATTCACCAAAAATTATTTTTATCTTATTGAACGACATTTTACATACTGATATCAACCCTGTCTCTCAAATTTTTGAAATTCAATTCACAGAATTGGTAAAATTAAGTTTCATTCAAATTTGAGAATGCTCCTAGGAGGTGGGTAAAAGACGGTTAAAAAGTTCAATATATTATATATATATATATATAATTATCATAAACTGAATCCAATGAATTACATTGAAATTATATAGGTATTATGAATCTATTTTGACCTAAAATAAATTTAAATAAAATAAATAATTATTCAAATTAAAAATCGGCTTTAAACTATAACTTTATGTTTTTTACTATTCATCAAAAATTGAAGGTTTTCATAAAAATACCAAAAACTCACCGTAAAATAATTTCTATATTCAGAATCCAAAAATGAATTCCATTTTAAATGAAAAAATTTATAAAATTTTCAAAAGTGGGTATTACTATTCATAACGGCTAGTTTGATTTGTCACAGTTTGATAGAATCTTGAAGATGCGTACAATGAAAGTTATTACATTATTCAAAGGTAAATGTACCGTGGAAGTTTGGGGTGTTACAAAAATGAACTCAAGGTGGGTCACATGCTTGGTCAGGATGGAACCAGCATCTGAAGGGTGAATAAAAGATATTATCAAAGGTTTAAAAATATAGGTATGACGAAGATTTAAGAATCCTAATTTTGATTAGATGGCTCAATAGAGAAATATCAAATAAAAGATATTATATGCGAGTGTTTTTAATGGGTGATAAATGTACTTCATTTTCAAATTGCACATTGAAACTCAAATACTTTTAGTGATTTATGATATATTAAATACTTTCATAAGTGAAGCTTTCTATGTCCCTAAGGGTTCAGTACCCAGACAAATATACACACATTCTCTTAATGGGTCATGGCTCTATGCATTGGCCAACTAGAATCCCAGCACGCTCTATGTTCACCCTATACACATGGTCTTGTTCACCAAATGAGTCATATACATACCCAAACCCTCAATACTACTACCTATGGTGGGCCAATTTGACTACCACCCATAGGTGTTTGACCCATAGTGTCCCACAACTGTGTTTGATGTAGTTTTTGGTTGCCTTTTGGTTGGATAAATTTTATACTAAATTAAATTAAAATTACTTTTCTTTTATAATATATAACATACTACTTTTTATTATATTTTTAATATGATAATTTTTAATTCTCTTGAAATTTATTTTATTTTATCATTTGATATATATTTATAGAACAGAAAAAACCATGTTTGTTAATGTAGCATAATATTACAGTTGGTTAAAAAGATTCTGTAGATAAGAATACCTAACTATAATTTAACTATTTCTTATTAAAATTTAAACGTTAAAATGATATGTTAAAATTAAATAATTATTTAGTAATATTACTATATGAAAAACTAATAACATTAAAATTATAAGTTTTTAAAATTTTAATTTTTCATAAAAAATAAAATTGCATTTAAATAATCTATATTCACATGTATTTAATTATTTTTGTTATCAAAAAAATATATACGTTATTTAATAATATTCAAAATTTATTACTACGAAAAAATAAACCATATCTACCCAAAATATTGAGTTAACATGTATTTCAACTTGTTTGATT
Organism: Viscum album; assembly: GCA_963277665.1. Taxonomy (NCBI): domain Eukaryota; kingdom Viridiplantae; phylum Streptophyta; class Magnoliopsida; order Santalales; family Viscaceae; genus Viscum; species Viscum album. The sequence goes on from OY728121.1 coordinate 549,073,233, forward strand.
TTAAAAAACTTTGTAATGAATATAAATATATAGATATTAATAAACATAAATTAAAATAGAAAATAATATTCTTTTAAAATTATAACAAAATTAATATTTCTATAATTTGAATATTTTAACATAATACATACTATAAATTGAAATTAATAGTAAAAATAATTTAATTTTATGAAAAATTACACTACAATATGTTTAATTTATAGAAAAAACCATTTAATGCACAATTTTTAAAAGACATAATAATATTCTTAAACTTCATGTGATATTAATTTCTCCCCCTTAAAATAATTTAACAATCATAATTCATTCATTGTACTTTGAAAAATTATGCATTTTCATTTTTTAAAAATTCAAAACTAGAATTTCTTAATTTATATATACATAATAGTCACCTAAAACATAATTACCTTGAATGTAAATGCAAATAACATATGCATTTAATTATTACTAAAAAAAAATTCATAATAACTAGTGTTTTAAAAATAGTTTCTCTGATACCAAATGTGGTATCTCGAGACCCACACTACATAATCTAGTGTAAGAAACATGTTGAATGTTTTTTTATAAATCGTGACTAAATAATATGTATTACTTTAAATACCCAAGGATATTTTTGGTTTAGGTTCTCTAGAATTAGTAAAAATATTATATCATATCATAGATTAATAAAACTTTCTATTGGATAGTTATTTGGATTCACTCCAATTAGATCTTTAAATGAAAACAAACACATTTGGAACATTAAATGAGACTATGAAAATCATTTTAAAATGTATGGTGATCATAATATTTCTTTATAATGGGGTTATAAAACTAAGATTAAATTTCATTTAATGCATTTAAAATACTTTTGAAAACATTTCATTTTATATCAAATATGGAAAATATCATTTAATATATATTTTCCTAAAATATGAATCCATGTTTTTTAGGAAATATCCATAAGATAAAATTTTCAATAATATTACTTTAAAAGAACATTTAATTTGAAATAAATAACCTCTCGGACAGATATGGATTTGTCATCTGAAACATGAAAAAAAATCTTTGATTTGATATCATTTTTGGATTAAAATAATACCTATAAATGAGGACTGAGGCTATCATTTATGCTATGAAGGTAATTTTTCTATAGGAAACTTCTTGTTTTTGATGGACTTCAAAAATCAATTTTCATCAAACTAATCATTGTAATTTCCAATAAAAGATTATTTTCATCCAGACTGGAAGCATTATTTCAAGTATGTGTTTCTTGATTTTCCTATATAAAGAACCCAATTATGGATAAAATAAATCCAATATAGGATTAATGATCATAAAAAAAAACAATGTAATATCATTCATATAGGCCCTTTGTGGTGTGGATCCCTCCAAGTATGATGTTACTAGACCTTTGGTTGTCAGTAAATTTAATGTTATTTGATTATTCATGGTTACTAATATATATTCCCTTCAGCAATGGATACAGATATGTAAATTCTTCATTAATGGGAATATTACCTATTCTATGGTAGATATACCATGTTCCATCCCATATCTCAAAGCTCTAATTTCGCATTTTTGTGGTGGTAGGGAATGGAGAAAGATACCAATTGGAATAGGGTTATTCCATATTATTTTATAGAGAAAAGATAATATGGATTTGGTGATGAGAATTAAAAATTTTATTTTAAAACATAGTGTGTTCAAAATTTTGGAATGGGATATGTGCTTCTATTAATTTAATCAAGAAGATTCCACTTCCCAAATCCTACTAAGGCTTCAAAGATTGAACTGGATTTTTTGGAATAAAAAAATTCTTTGTGATCATTCTAGGGGCATGGGAATTCCCTTTAAATTGGACAAATTTAGAATAAATAGGATACTGTGAATTTTTTCAAGGAACCTATTTGATCCCAAAATTGATTAAAAATATCTATATGTGATCAATTTCATTATTAATGAGCATCCCATTGGTGTCAAAGTTGAGTGTGAATATACAACATCATTCTGTGATGTGTGCGAAATTTTAGGGAACTCTATTGAAAATTATAGTGGGATCCAAAAAGAATGTAAATCCTACGAATGATCCTAATTATAGTATGTATTTTTACAAAAATATATAAAAATAAAAATATTTCATCATTAAAAAAGGTGAGCCTTCAAATGATATCATACTAGTAAATGAGTCAAAAATTTCCCACTATAGTTAACATTTAGAGAAAAAAATGGAAAATATGAGGCTTCTCTAGATGATGAAGAAGAAAGGGAAATATGGTGGAGGGATCCAACATCACTCCTAATATTCCATCTTTTTTTGGGGAATTTATTAAGGAATTAATGTGTAGTTATGGTGATTATTCTCATTGGATATTTCTCATGGAATCGCAATGATTGTTAAATCATTGAATAATGATTTTAGTGGTAAAATATATAATTATGTTATTTCAGGTATATTATTCTGAAATTAAAAAATATATTTATAGGATAATTTTAATCAGGATATCATTGAACCTGAGAAAAATATTTCTTTGACCATATCTCACAAGCATGTGGTTGTTGTTATCTAGATGAAATCAAAAAATGAAGGTGAAATCAATTTGACTTCTCATTGGAAACTGGATACATATATTCTCTTTCATAAATAGGTTTAATTTGATAACCCCACTTTGAAAACCTTTATAGTTTTTATTGAAGATATCAACAAGGTTCTTATGGAAAATAATTATTTCCTATTATCTGCTCAAACTTAGGAGCCGATAGACATATTCAAAATTGATGTAAAATCCAATAAAACTTCTTCAAAATCATACACTATCCATAATGATTTATCTTGTTCAAAAAGATTTTAGGATAATTCTAATCAATATATCATAATTAATTTTCTTCCCCAAGAATAGAACTAGTCAATGAATGCTAGTAATTTCAAGGATATAATAATATCTGTAGTAAATGAACACACTTCTATTGGAACTATAGTGATGGAGGAGAATAATATATTATGCAATGGATCATATGAATCTAATCACATGTTGAAATATAAGGTCTCTTTAACTATGATTTTCAAAGTCTATGAAATTTTTTAAATTTGAAATAAAATATAAAGTCACTCATGAGGAGGCACAAAGTCTGTTTGTGAGATGTTCTCAGAAGAAAAGTAGCTAAAAGGAAGTTTTAATTTGAACATTCAGTGTAAGGAAAATATTTATAGTCCTGGTTATGATGAGAAAAAATCTTTAGGCATCAATAAATCTACTTGGAAGAAAAACTCATATGGGAAGAAAAAATGGATATCTATCTTGAAAAATAGATTTAAATGAATATTATTTTTTTGTAATTTTTGGTGATTGGCCAACCCTGAAACAAGTATCACCCTTTTCTTCTTTATGAAAATACACACGCCTTCTCTTCTTATAATCTCATAACCTAAATTTTTTTTCCCTTAGGTGATCTATTCTCTTCATAATATGGGATAAAATCATTTTAACACAAACTAATCTACTAATGACATCAAAATGTTTTAGGTCCTAATTCATTTGAGGTTAGATGGAATCTGAAACATTTACACTACAGAAAATATGATTTATTTACATTCAATTATATTGGTATGAAACAATTTTTTCCCCTATGTATGATTGTATTGGATATCATTATAAAAGGGATTTTTGGTAAATTATTCCGATTTGTGAGGAGATTTAAAAATAGTCCATGGACACTTCTTTGAGACATTAATGATATTCTTAAACCTAATGAGAGTCTTGTAATGGAAAACATCTCCAATTCAACTATTTTTATCTAGTATTTCATTGAGAAAATATAACTTCAAGAGTTTAACATGGTTTCCTTCAAATACACTTGGTACATGAAACAACTCGATAAAATCCTTACTGTAAAATTGGATAGTGTTTTTTCATTGAGGTCATCCTAAATTTTTCTTCCTCCATCACCTTCACTAATCATACAATATTTAACTTATATCACCATACTATGTTTTTAAATATTTTTTCCATATATTTTAAACCACCATTTCCATTTAGATTTAATAATTCATAGATCACATGCCCTAATTTTAAAAAACTAGTGTAACACAATTAGAATTTTGTTAACTTTAAATATGATGCCCTAGAATGAATATAAAAGCATAATGTTATGATGAAATTGATAAAAGATTGAATTCCGGGAATCATCATCAAAATTTATGATAAAATATATCATCCCTTCTTCTTATAATTCAATAATCTAACATTAAGAGTTATTTTTTCACATGTCATTAATAAGAAAATTATGTCCTAGATAACCTCAATGTCCTTCTAAAACTCCAAGAAGGAATGAAAAGGTAAGAATATAACATAAAATGGATTAAAAAGGGATATTAAAATATGAAAAATTTCAATTCTCTTAAAAAATTACAAAAAATTAATAGACCTCTAGTTATTCTCAATCTTTGTGAGGTTTTTTTGAGAATATAGACGATTTGGTTGCTCGTGTTTTCTCTTATTATATGAATCTATTTGATGGCCCAACACTATCATTGAGATTATAGAAGACATCATTCGTGAGGTTTTCAATAATTTGGATAAATTATGTATCATTTCAATCCCTCTTAATTTTGAGATAAAAGAAACATATTTTTGACATAATTCTGGTCGCTCTCCTATACCAGATGGGTTCAAAAAATCATTATTTTACGAATTTTAGAAGAATATACAGGGTGATGATTTTAGAATTATTAGTAATTTTTTCAAATGTGGCAATTATATAGAAGGAATCAGTTCTAAATTTCTGTCATTCATTCCCAAAGGGTAAAACTCAAATGTGATTAATCTTTTCAGGAATGTTTATCTTTTCAATATTATTTATAAAATCTTATGGAAATTTATTTCTAACTATTCAGACAACATTTCCGATAGGATTTTTCCGTAAAATTAATTTGGTGTCATTAATGGATGGACTATATGATATTTCCAAATCACTATATGAGAATCTGTAAATATTATCAAGAAATACACCAGTAGAGGTAGAAGTTATCTTAAACATGATGTGAAAGAATCATTTAATTCACTTGATTGGGGAATCATTTCAAATTTTTTAACCAGTTTTGGATTTGATGAGGTTTTTATAAAATGGTTCAAAATCCTTCTGAGATCAACACATATTTATGTAATCATCAATGCATCTACTGAGGGATAATTAACCAACCCCAAAGTTGTATTAAAAGGTTACCATCTATCAACAATTATTTTCTCTACTGCTGAAGATTATTTTAGAATAAATTTTCTCCTCATGGTTAATAATAATAAAATCCCTCCCATCAGAGCTTTCATTAGACATACTGTTCATACACATATAATGTATTATGATGATATTATCCTTTTCATTTAAGGTAATAAATTAAATTTTAATAACATAAAAAAGTATTTCCTTTATTAATAAAAAGTATCAAGGGAAAATATTAACTGGAAAAAATCATATGATTATTTTGGAAAAAATATCACAAATACACAAAATGAGGGTATTATTAATGAGCATGAAATCATATCTGGTTTTCTTCCTTTCACTTATCATGGTGTTTTAATGTATTGGTGAGAAGACACGAGTCTCTCATTTCTCTTACCTTGTAATTGAGATCAGAAATCAGTTGGATTCATTGAATGAGAGAATCTATTTCTATGGTAGGTAGGGTTATCCTTATGAAAAAATTTATTATTTATAAATTTCTCTATTTATTTATGGTTTATAAACATCTAGATACCCTCATTAATACTATCAAAATGTCTATTAAAATTTATTTTTGGTGTATGATAAACCATTAGTAGAGACTTACTCTTGTTCAATGGAAACAATGTTGTTAACTTTTGATTATGGAGGTCTTGATATTAATAAATCTCTAAAAATATAATCAATATTTACATGACAATTTCATGTGGAGGTTTATCTATGGGAAGTCATTGTCTATTAACTTTTTGATATTTACCTTCTTGAGCATGCTTAATGCTAATGTGAAGTATATTGATTCTTTAATATAGCCTTTTCATAGGGACTGTATTTCTAACATAAAATGAAATATCATTGTATGTCCATCACAAACTCATCACTAAATTTTTGTCACTGGATATGTACACCCCTTCTTAGTCTCAAAAATTCTATTGATACTTCACGTTAAAAAATTTAATAATCAAAGAGAAAATTGTTATTTATTTGGACACTCTATCAAATTAAATCAATGAAATTTCTATGAGTTACAATTTCATAAATGGAGAAGACCTCTTATTCTAGGATCCTACCAGCATTGGACTGTATTCTATCAAATCCTTCTATTTTGAGGTAGTGAAAGGGAATAAATGTAATTGGGAAATTATTTTGAGCATCAAAAGGATCCTATCATGGACTCGATCTGGTCTCCATCAAAATGGAACCCAACCCGACATGTGGAAAGGCCGAAGGGAGTTCATGATCCCCATGGGATGGCATAAGTGCCTGAGTATCATAAAATAAAATTTGGGTACGATTTACCCATGTTTATAAACATAAAACAACCAGTGAATCCCATAAAACAAATATGGATATTTCAACCCAAAATATTTTTTTCTAATTTTTAAAATTGAATTACACAATTTAAGAAAATGTTTAATGACTATTACAAAGTAACATAACTAAAAATTACATCCCAATAACCTCTTCACAGCAAGAGTTATTACCCTCAAGCCATCACCACGACACCACACCAAGAAGCACTTGAAGAAACTCGTACCATTGGCACTAAAAGCATTACCCAAACAGACAAAAAAATAACCAAGTATACATACAACAATGGTGTATGTAGGGTGTGAGACAAAACCTAGTAGGATTCTGTTAGAAAATATTCCATGTGATTATCATTATAAGACAAAAATATTGAATGTTTTGTAAACAATAAATGATAGTGACAATTTCTAAAAGATTCACCTTTATATAAAAACATCTTTAAAGTGGGCTACTTTAAAAGAAATAAACAAATTGAAATAGAATGAAAATATACAAAATTTATCCATCCTAATATACCATATTCCAAAGGTAAGAATAAAATATCTAATGAGCACTAGAAATAGGAAACAACCCTAGGTACTACCTCGTTGTGGGTCCCAGGTACCTCATACCTGGTGAATGTAACCGTGAAAATATTTGTTCTCGTGCTCATGAACCACTAGTAGGGATCCTTCCCATAACATAGTGGTACCCCAACATCATCATCATAATCATAATAATCATCATCATCATCAAATATTAGTTAGTGTTTTCATTTTCAAACTTGCTAGGTGAAACACGTGCCAAACCTCACGGGATCACAAGCATACTAGTACATGTTCGCCCACCAAGATACCCGAGTGTTCCCTCTTATGATCAAACAAGTTCCACAAGCCATGAAATAAAATTTTCACATGAAAATATCACTTCCATGTCACTCACACCAAACATCCCACACACATTTCATATGATCCTATTTTTCATTAAATTTTATTTTGGAAATCATACTCACACCAAAATAGCCCACAACCCATTTCCCCTCTCCTTCACACTTCAACAAATCCTTTAAATAATTTTACTAAAACCTTTAAAAGATATTAAATATCCCATAACATCCATTTTACATAAAAAATAATATTTAAAAAATACACTCCTACCAAAACAGTTGGGCAATATAGTTTCACCGCGTACATAAATAAAGAAACCACTTAGAACATTCACAAAACAATTCCAAGGAGAGTAACCATGTTTTGCAGATAAAATCCTTCGAATAACCCTCTTTTAAGACAATAATCATAACAATATGACAAAAAATTAGATTTTCCAGCCATAACATCATTTAATAAAATTATTCCCTAAATCACAAAAAAATGCCCATAAACACAACATGGAATACACCCCAAAAATATTAATTTTTGCACAAAAATTCCACTTAAACACCAACCACTTAAGAAATGATATCAAATATAATTTTCGAACCAAACACATTGGAGTAGAATCCTTGATAAAATATAAATCAAGAAAAAATAACTCATCCAGTAATACCTACACATGGAAGCACCTACCATTTGTGCCAAAACCTCCAAACCATTGTCAGAAACATCAATCGAACCACCGCTACAACACAAGGAAGTGAAATGAAGTCCTAATCAACAATATTTCACCAAAATGACATAAAATATATCCCTAGGTATGAACCCCATTGGCTGGATATTTTCGAACCTCAACAAAAGTGGTAGAAAACCTAAGCAAATGGGCGTATCTTGAGAGGAAACCCACTTACTTGAGATGTCTTGAATAAAACTCCCCAAATATACCAGTAGAAGAATTTCCAAATAGCATAAAATGCAAGTTAGGTTCAAATAATGCAATGTAGGTCATTTAGGAACTGGAAGGGGGAAAAGAGTTCAAAATGAAAGAGGTACGAAGGAATCAAATTACCTATACATGTCTGGATGATTTGAGAAAGCTTGAGACATTTCACCCTAATATGTGATTGAAATGAGATCTAAATAGGGAGATATGAAAATGGAGTGTGACTAGGGATATTCACTTCAAGTGGAATGTGGGATCACCAAAAATAGTAAAAAATGAATAAAATTTTAAATAAACAATTTTTTAAAAAATTTGAAATGGGCTTACGGGATGGCCCAATTCCTTAAATAAAAACCCAATTCCACCATGATTATAGATTCTTATAGGGTCTATATTTATATGGTGGTGTTTATAGGTTAGGGGAGACCATTGTGGAAGTGGAATGGGTGAAAAATATTGATAAATGACAGAGTTATAATAGAAACTAAATTGGTTTTTAAATCCTGAAATGGGCTCCTAGTTTGGCCCAAATCATGAAAACCCACAATTTCCACCCAAAATGTATGGGAAAACACCAAAACAAATAAATAATGAAAATTAAATGAAAAGTAACTTTAAAATAAGGCATGGATGTTACAATTCTCATGACCATAAATCATTCCTCCCTCGAAAAGCCACAATAAGGCCAAAAGAAAAAACCAAACCCAACTAAAATACCAAAATGGGCTTCTTTGAAACTTTTCTCCCACCCCCAAAAGCCCCAAAACACCATTAACTAGTCAATCATGGAAGTAATATTATCACCAACGAAATCATACAACACTTCTTGAAATTATCAAGAATATTCAAACTACATCACAAAACAAAACACCTCAAACACTATCTGAACTAGACTCAAGAAACATACCTAGAACAGACAACAAAAATGAACGAGGTCACCGCAGTCTTACTTCAACAAAACTATTGGGTGCACTAAAATCCCATAGTTTACTCAAGGAAGAATTTGGGGGTTAAATAACTATGAATGAGACTACCTATTATCATACCAACACTATGGAAAAACCAAGTTTCTGATACTAGGAGACGTAAACAGAATCCCCACCATAAGGGGAAACTCAATTTTTCCAGACACAGAATTGGGACACAATAGGGGGAGGCCCGAATAGACTCCCCGAAATAAGGGGTTGAATTTCAGTAGAATTTTCTAAAATAAAATACATGAGACCCATAGTGTGTCTCCCCACCATTATAACCAACCATATCAACCATGTAGCATGGGCTGACATGAAAAGACCCCGAAATTTAAAGAGTTGGCACAACTGCATGGTTAGTCCGCACAGTTTTGGAAATTATGGGATAACCATGCATAGTATTCTCTTCCAAAGGGAAAAAATTTCATGGTTACGTGGTCCATGGTTCATGTACATGCAGAGACCACGCGGTAGTTGCTACCTCTTATTGCATTTTTTCCAAGGATGGCTCACAGTTACTACTAACAGTGCACAAACCATGCACTACTATCTTCCTAGACAATGTTTTATATTTTCCTCCAAAAACACAAAGGAAACCCAAGGTGGAAATTAATAAACTTGCAGATAACATGGGAATGAGATTTCCCCCCCACTTTCCACCGAACGAGAACAACTGGAGAAAGATGACAATTCCAGAGGATTAAATTGTTACCATCATTCATTTTGAGGATGAGATTTAGACCAATAATTTATAAAGACCCTGGGATTTCCCTAACTACGTGACAACATCACTTTGGGACCTCTTGATAGATCTCATATGATTAAAGTATATTAATCCCCATAGTAAGTCCTTGGGAAACCCCTGAATGGACCCTCTTCTTTTGGTGTCACAAACAACTAACTATGATCCTAGATGGGTTCAATGAGCCACAACACACTCCAAAATATATTTAAAAAAACCTAAATTTTTTATAAAACAAGATATTAGAAGATTCACACACAACACCCCTTATTTCATCGAATGAAAAATGGAAATTAGAAATGACATTAGAAAACACCTTCCTCTAAATAGAGGATGTCAATATTTTCTGAAGGGAAGAACACTTCTGAAAAAATATATACTCTCAGAATATTGAAAAACCTTCACTTTTGAAATCAAACGAGCAAATGACATCACATGGTGTCCCCGAACATGACCCTTGTGACGTATAGATACAATACATGAAAAGGGACCTTATTTTATTTCCCCAAACAACACCCAATCCCAGCAGGTGTCCATAAAAGCCACTCATGACAAGATTTCCTATCCTGGTACTTTAACATGAACCACTAATTTGAAGAGACTATGAATGAACTAGATGCCCTCTAAGACACCATCCAAAATAAAAACACTAGACTAATTTCACCTTTGACGAATTAGGTAACTTAATAAACTAAGGACTCTTTCAACCTTCCAAGAGAAATCTCCCGCTACAAGAGGATTCGAAAAACCATGAAAGGAAATGGTATAGACTCAACCATCAAAGCTCGAGAAAAAGACTCATAGCATTGATCAACTGGAGGACTTTCCAATGGAGAAACAATCTAGGAGGCACTTCATTCATGCATTAAATCATTATGGGGGCTTATCATATCCAATAAGAGAACCCAATAACCCAACCAAACTAGTCCATTGTTTAAAAAATCACTAGTGAGAAATGAACACTCGAGGGGAGAAACCATAAGGTCCTCCAGAACATTTCTTATAAGAGACCACTAACCATCCCTTAAACCCAACATATCAACCAAAAAACCTAAAAAATCATTCAAACAAGTGGGGTTGTTGAACTCAAAACATCCCACAACTACCAAATTTCAAAAAACAAATAAGTCCCACCACCCAAATCGGTCCCCACAACATCGTGTTTTCCTTTAAAAGAAGTCACTTCATTGAATATAAATGGGTTGTTGGTTAGCGTACCCACCAATGGTATCCTATGGGCCTCACACATGAATGTTTTCATGCCACACCGAGTACCCACCTCATACCCATCCCAGCACTCATACATTAGTGCCATTAACCATCCACCATCCCATATAACCCCATGCATGTGGTCGCTCATAGAAATACCAAAGGTTAAAAAATATTCATCCACTTTTCAAAACAAAAACATTCAATCGACACATCCCTTTTTCTCAAAACCACAAACCACAAAATGAAAACCTAATTTTCATATGACAAAAATGCTTAGAAAGCCCAAATCAGTCAGATAAAAACTCAAATTCAATCCATACATTAATTTCAAAACATTTCAACCCATTTCAAAACACTCCCAGTCTTATGAAAAAAACCCCCTTTCATCAACACTCATCCATTTGAAAACCCATCACTTTTTATTTAAACAATATTCCAATGATTCATAAAACTTTTCAAATGATTACTAGTTCCAAATAAAAATTTATCTTTAATCCCCATAAATAAATTCCCAAAACACTTCAGTTAACTCAAAAAATGTGTAAATAATTTTAAAAAGTATACTTGGAAAATATTTTTCAATACCCACTCTAAAATAATTCATACATTTACAAGAGGATTAAAATCACCATTTAAAAGTTTAAAATAGTTATGAAAATTATTTTCCACCCATTTAGAAATCAACCCACTTCCAATTTTCTGAAAAAATATTTCATAAATGTTCACGTTTCTTAAATCATGTCTTTTATATAATTTTAAAACCAAGATTCTATGATTCCAAAACAATAGGACACAAGAAAATTCTAGATGAAACTTGTTTTGGTGGGTGAATTGGACATATGGTTGGAGTCCATATGAAAATAACTTCACCATCATATAGAGTGTTCTATGAATGTATCCCCAACTCCTCATGGATTCATAGGACCTACAAGCCCATTGAGACGATTGGCCAGACTTCCTTTTCATTTCCCCAATCATCGATGACCCATGAAAACAAAAGGACTCAAATAAAACATAAATGCCACTGGTAACATGAATCACATCACGATGTGTGTTCATCGGGCACCCTATTCATAATAAGAATTTCATGCCCCAACAATCCTAACTCCAGACTATCCCGACTCTTCCCCAAATAACATGACCCAAAGAGTGAACCTAATCCATTTGATACCATTTTATCATGAACTAGATATGGTCTCCCTCAAAACAGCACCCGATCTGGCCCCTAGTAAGTCCCAAAGGGTGTTCACGATCCCCATGTGATGGAAAATGTTCCCGAGTATCATAAAATGAAATTTGGGAATGATTTACTTGTCTTTATAAACATAAAACAACAAGTGAATCCCATAAAACAAATATAGATTTTTCATGCCATGAAATTTTTCGATAAATTGCTGAATTGAATTACACAATTTAAGAAAATGTTTAAGTAATTTTACAAAGGAAAAAAACCAAAATGAACATCCCAAGAACCTCCTAATTGCAAGAGGCACTGCACTGAAGCCATCTCCATGAAACCACGCCAAGAAGGACCGCTATAATCCCATACTATTGGCACTAAAAACTATTCCAAAACCTGGGAAAAAATAACCATGTATACATACACCCAAGGTGTTTCTAGGGTGTGATCAAAATCCGAGTAGTATTCCCCCACAAAATATTCCATGTGATAATCATTATAAGACAAAAATCATGCTATTTTTCTAATCAATAAATGCTAGCAACAATTTCTAAAATATGAAACTTTAAATAAAAACATATTTCAAATGGGCTACTTTAAAAGAAATAAATAATTTTAAATAGAAAGAAAAACATACTAAATTTATTCATCAAAACATAATGTATGCCCAAAGTAAGCAAAAAATATTTATTGAGCACTAGCAACGGGAAACAACCATAGGCACTAGCTCACTGTGGCTCCTAGGTAACTCGTACTCGGTGAAAGTAACCATACAAATATATGTTCTCATGAACATGAGCTACTAGTAGGGATCATACCCATAACCAAGTGGTTCTACATCATCATAATCATAATCATCATCAGTTAGTTTTTTTTTCATTTTCAAACACACAATGTGAAATAGGGGCCAAACCCCACAGGATCTCTAGCATACTAGTACACGTCCACCCACCTATATAACTGGGTGTTCCTTCTTTTTCTCAAACAAGTTCCACAAGCCATGAAATACAATTTTCACATGAAAATTTTACTTACAAGTCACACACTTCACATGATCCCCTTTTTTATTCAAATTCATTTTGGAAATCAAAATCGCACCAAAACAACCCACCACACATTTCACCTCTCTTTCACACTTCAACAAATCCTTTAAATAGTTTTACAAAAACATTTCCAAGATAGTACACATCACATAATATCCCATTAAAATTAAAATATAATATTTCAAAAATACACTCCTACCAAAATAGTTTTGCAACATAGTTTCACCTCTCACATAAATCAAAAAACCATTTAAAATCGTTAGAAAACAATTCAAAGGAGTGTAACCATGTTTTTCACATAAAATCCTTATAAAACCCATATTTTAAGACCAAAATCATAACAAAATCACTTAAAAACATATTTCTAATGCATAACATCTTTTAATTAAAATATTTCATGAATCATAAAACATACTGAATGAACACAACATGGAATAGACACAAAGAAATATTAATTTTTGGGCAAAATGCCTCTTAATAACCATCCGCTTAACAAATGATATAAAATATAATTTTCTCACCAAACTCAATTGAATTAAATCATGATAATAATATAAATCACATAAAACTAACTCATCCAATAATGGTTACACATGGAATTAACAACCATTTGTTCCCAAAACTCCAAACCATTTTGTGAAACTTCAATCGCACCATCGCCGCACCACATGGAAGTGAAATAAATCCCTAATACAAAATATTTCAAAAAAATTGACATAAAAGAAAATCATAGTTACGAACCCTAGCTTTGGGACAATTTATAACCTCATGAATAGTGGAAGAAACCCTTAGAAAATTGGGGGAACATGAGAGGAAACCCACATACTTGAAATAACTTGAATAAATTTCCCCAAACACACCAGTATCTTAATGTCAAAATATCCAAAAATGCAAGTGAGTTTCAAATAAGGCTAAGGAGGTCATGTAGGAACTATAATTGGAGAAAAAGAGTGAAAAATGGAAGTTGTATAAAGGAAAAATATTACCTCTTCAATTCTATATGATTTGAGAAATCTTGAGAAGTTTCACCATAATCTGCAATAGAAATGATCTCCAAATAGGGAGACACGAAAATGGGGCATTCCTAGGTTGTTGGATTCTATTGGGAGGTGGAATCACAAAAAATGAGTAAAAATTGAATAAAATATTAAATTAATTTTTTAAACTAGAAATGTGCTTACGGGATGGCCCAATTCCTTAAATAAAAACCTGAATCCACCTGGATTATGGATACCTAGAGGCTCTAAATTGATATGATGGCGTTGATAGGTTATGGGAAGCCATTTTTTAATTGGAATGGATGAAAAATATGGCAAAATGATAGAGTTATAAAAGAAACATAATTGGTTTTTAAATCTAGAAATGGGATCACAGTTTCACCCAAATAATGAAAACCCACCATTTCATCCAAAAATGTGTGCGAACCCACACAACAAAGAAAAAATGGAAATTAAATGAAAAATACCTTTAAAAGAAGTCATTTAAGTGATAGATACATCCATACATATTGTCCCTAACATGGAGGGTGATGCGTTCTAAACATACCACAGATGATTTCCTTTGGGAAGTTGGAATCAATTTATGCCCAATATGTTTCCTTTTTAACCAAAATAGGTATGATATTGATTATAACTTCCTTAGTTTTCCTACTTTTAAATAAAATTGATATAATTTTCTACTATATTCAAGGTGATGGTCCTGTGCGCTGATAGTTTTCAAGAGAATTTTATTGCTTACACCAAGCTTCCTCAATCCATGATACTAATGAATTTTTTCTTATTATCCTGATCATTTTTTACATGTGTTGTGGAATAGTTTAAACAATATTCTTTAAGAAAATATCACCTTTTGTTTATATTCATCTCATACTCAAATCACCATTACTGTAAGAAATAAACATTCCCTTCAAAAATGATATTGTGATAATTCTATTCAAGATTTTACCTTGTTTAAGGGCCATTGAATTTTAGGTAATTATGGTCCTCCTTTTGGAACATTTAAAGTCATATGGATCCCTCTACTCTTGGGATGAGAAAAATGAAATACCGATGATGCTTCTATAGGGGTTCCATGTCCATTTGGTTATGGTACAATCTTTCTAAATCATAATGGGGATACATTAAGATGTCTATATGATCCATATGGAATTAGTATATCTCTTGACTCTAAAATTATTTCAATAATCAATGTTGTTGAAATGGAGAAGAAACGATGAAGGATCAAATTATGGCATAATTATAACTCCAACATTATTATTCTAGCTATTATAAATGGATTTATTCTCCATTCAAAGATGTTGACAACAATATGGGTGAAATTCATCGAATATCATTTTCCCATGAATTTTATCATCACACATATTTATCACAAAGAAAACTATTTAGCTGATGGGTTGAAAAATAAGGGGGTTTCTACTCTGGAATTGACATGGATTAATAATTATCCTATAGAGATATCATCTGTTTTACAAATATATATTTGTAAAAACTGTAATTTCTTCATTTATAACATTTATTTTATTCTATAAAGAAGTATTTCCCTTTTGGAAAATTAATGATTCTTATGAAAAATAATACATAGAAACCATTAATAAATTAATTAGTCCACTATCAGTATTACATTTTGGAAATCATCCCATTGAAGTCATGGGATTATTCACTATTGATCATAATATCATTTGATACATAACATAAAAGGATTATTTTAGGAAAACATATTTTTTTAGTCTTTGATTTTTCATTTATAATTTTTTAAAAACATATAAAAATATACATAAATTTCTTTCAAGAGAAAATATTTTTATATCACAAAATATTCAATAAAAAATTATTTTAAGAAAACACTATAATTGTTAGCATAAATATGTATTTCAAAATTAAAATAGGAATATAAAGAAGAAAAAAAATATGGGAATATGATTTTCCAAGATACCCACTTGAAAATTTATTTCATATATAAAATTATTTCATTGAAACCCTATTAAAATTTGTAATTAAAATTATGTTTTTTTCTTAGAAAAATTAATTCAATTTTGGTGAAATCTTTTTTTCCACAACCATGGTTTTTAAAATAATAAGATGCTTGTGAAATAAATATTTTTGTATAAAAAATAATTTTTCAAATATTTTTCAATTCATATAAAATTATTTTTCAAATATATTAATAAAAATATAATTCCCCTCACAAAATGTTTTTAACAAAGGAAATATAATATTAAACTAATAAATCACACTTAAAAGGGGTTTTTAAATAAAAAAACATTATAATACAATTAAATTACCCTAAAATGGTTTTTAACCAAAATAAAATCATGATAAAATTATTAAATTTCTTTTTATAAGTGTTTTTTCTAATATTAAACTTGGCAAGGAATTTTGGAAACAGAAATATATATACCATAATTTTCAAAGATGAAATTTTGTTGAAGCTAGAATTTCACATCTTCTCTCTTCGTCCAAACTGGTATGTTCTAACTTGTTTATAAATTCTTTTTAATATATTGAGTAGATTTTTATTTGAATCTTATATAGAATCATTTTTACTATTTAGTTAAATATGTTTTATTAGTATAAGATCCTAGTACACCGTATGTCAACATTTATATATATATATATAATCTATTCATACTATTTTTTTATAGAACCAATATAAAATTTGATATCCATGATCAAGTGAGATATTGATGACTATGAATTCATGGTTTTTAGAAAGGTTCCTTAATTATCTATCTATATATAATGGAAATCAATCAGATAAATGTTAAATCTATATAATATATGTATATATTTGTATATTTAACTCAATGTCGCTACTGTTATATCTTAAGGAGGTGAAAATGTCGATATTGGGATATCCTTAATACATTGTAAAAAGTTAAACGTTTTAAATATGATTGTGAAATATGGTTATATATATATTTAAAAAAATTATTCAGTTTCTTCAAGTATTTTTCTTGAAGTTTCCTAGAAAAAAATAAAGATATCGTAGTTTTTGAAATCCCAAAGGTCAAATCGATTTTGGTTTTGATAGGGTGAAGTCGAAATGATCAATGTGAGTATTTTGTTAATATAAATTTAGTGCACAATGATGAAAATGATTTTGATGGATTCATAGGATGGGATATTTTTGAAATAATTAAAATATGAAATCTGGTTCAATGGTTTATAAAATTTTCAAAAATGGAGGAAAACAATGGTGACATGAAATCATGCTATATTGTAGTCCTACTGAGGATGGAAATAGAATCATAAAAAAGAAGAAAATACAATGTAAAGGGTTTAAAATTATAGGTGTGAGGAAGAATATGAATCCACAGTATGATCGGATGGATCATATAGAAAATATCAGACAGTGGATGTTATATAAAGATGTTTTTAATCGGTGAATGTTTCCCACATCCACAAAAACCACATTGAATCTCAAAACCATTGAGTACTTGAATATATATCAACCAATTAAATAGAGACATCATTCTAAGGCACCAGGGGTCAACATGTAGGATTGAAATAAAAATGTAGATGCTCAATATACAAGAGGGGGGTGAATTGTACACTTTAAAAATTCTTTTGGAACGTTTAAAGTTGATTACGAATAACTATGTTTTCCTTAGACAAGGAGTTCTATGTTTAACAATGCTAAACTAAGAAAATTCACAACACCTCTAAAACCAAATGAAAACATGGAATAAGGAATGAAGTAATAAACTTCAAGTTCTATGTACTTTCTTAAAACTAGAAAGATATTCTGAAAGTAGGTTCTGGAAATATGGATCCGGATATTGAAACTTAACTAAAGATTACAATATGAGATTCTACCTTAAAGCGTATAGAATCTAAATGGAACGGAGTTCAAGTAGGGAAGTATAAGAAAGTTATACTTTCCTTACAATAAAATATGCAGTGGAAACAAATGAGTAGTATAACTACAAGTAACAAGATATAAGCTTTTTAACCCAAAGAGAAGGGTATCCAACAACCTTGGATATAGGTCCCTTGATTTATACATTCAAGAAAGTATTTCTTACCCACACCCGGGTATGCCCTTGATACGATGATCGGAATCTCTGTCTTGCTATCCCCACAAGCCTTCAACTTTTAGGTAGTTGGAACCTCTGTCTTCCTCAGCAAGGAAGCCCTCGAACTTCAAGGTAGTCGGCACCTCTGTCTTCCTATCCCCGGAAGTCCTCGAATGTAATCACCAACATTCAGAGTCGCACGAAGCTTTGAGAGTTAATATGAGACTCTCTCTCTAGAAATCTTTTCAAGCATGTAATCACATGAGTCGAAAATCAGTCTCAAAGATCAGTGTAGAGCTCTTTGAAATGAGGTCCTATTTATAGGATCGGTCGGCCTCCATTCCAATGGTCATATTTTCCTTAAAAATCGGAGGGACCTGTACACATGTCACATAACCAACAGTTAGTCTATAACGGAATAGACGACGTCGTTTTATAAAAAAACAAGTCTAACAGAAAGTACGACATTGTTTTAAGATTAGATAAAAATTTCGGAGTGAAGATTCGGAGTGTAAGTAAAATAATAAAGAGTAGAAAAATTATAAAAGTGTAAACAAATAAATGTTCGGAGTCTAAGAAAAAATAATATTCATAGTCTAAATAAATTCAAAGTGAATAAAGAAAAAGATGATCCGATTCTGTTTAGTAGGTGAATTCATAATGAGAATTCAGAATGACAATTCGTCATTAGAATTCGTAATGAGAATTTGTAATCAGGATTTGTCATTAGATTTCAGTGTCGAACTTCATGAGAGTTTTTATTCAAAATTCGGAGTGGAACTTTATTAGAGTTCATATCCAAGAATTTGGATTGGAACTTCATTACAGTTCTCATCTATAATTCGGAGCCTAAAATAGAATTCTTCATATCAATGTTTTAAACGATTCTGAGAATATAGAAATGAATCTGATTCTTATACTTAAGAAAGATATGGATATAGATAATTAAAATATGATAAGAATAATTTTCCTTATAAAAGAAATTTTCCCTATAAAAGTGATTTTCCTTATAAAAGCAATTTTCCTTATAAAAGCAATTTTCCTTATAAAAGCAATTTTCCTTATAAAATCAATTTTCCTTATAAAAGCAATTTTACTTATAAAAGAAATTTTTCTTTATAAAAGAAATTTTCCTTAAAGATAAGGTGTTTGTGATTTTCAAAAAAAGAAGGAATGGAAAAGTCATAAGGAAAACCTTATTGACTCAACAATCTCCCCCTTTTTGGAAAGCACAAACATCCTTATGAAAAAGAAATACTAAGGAAAAAACATTAAGGCTTATCTCCCTTTGCTTATGTATGTTGATGAATACGACTAACTCCCCCTTAGGCTTTGAAACTCTAAGGATCGTATTCTAGATTGCTGGAATGGATTTTCATTAAGAATAAGAATGTCTTCTTTAGTGAAAAGAAAACTCCCCCTTAGATAAACTCTATTAAAGTTATTTTTTCTTTCTTACCCTTTGTTAGGGTTCTTTTTCCTTCTCCCGCTTTGTGATTTTCAAAAATAATTCAAGGGAATGGAAAATATAACAAAGTACCTGAAAAATTAGTAACAAAAACAAAAGAAATGAGCAAGCATGATTTTCATTAATTTTGAAAGTTCAAAAACAAGAAGGATAAGATAAAAAAAAGATTGGATTTGTCTATTTTGGATCTTTTTCCTTCAACATGATACCCTTAAGAATAGTCTTTATCTTCTTCAAGTCTTTATTGTCTTCTTTGGCTTGCTTCTCTAACACAGATATTCTTGCACTTTGAGCTTCAAGATTTTCTTCCTGAGCTTCATGTTTTCTTCCTGAGCTTTCAAAACATGTTCTTGGTTTAACAACTTATCTTCAATCTCAATATGACAATCCCTTTCATTCCTCCAGTTTTGAGCAACATAATTGAGCTTCCCATTCAGATCTCTCACTTCTTGAATTTGGAAATTCTTTTCAGCTTTCAATATTTCTTCAAAGGAAGAAGTAAGATCATTTATCTTCCTGTCTTCTGTCTCAAAAGCAACTTTAAAATTATCTTGGAATTCATCCATGAGCCTCATCTCTTCTATAGTTTTTCCTCAACCAACTAGTCATTTTCTTACAAGACCTTTTGTGGGCTTCATAGCTTACAAAAAAAAGTTTTGAACTTAGCCTCTATCTCAACACATTTTTCCATAACCATGGATACAGAGACTGTTTTTTGATTCAAAGTATGTTGGAGAATCTGTCATCTTGAATCAATACTTGAGAAGGTCGGAATAGAACCCACCAACTACTTTAATGACTAAACAACAAAGTCATGCCCCAACGAAGATGACTCCAAATCCGAGACTTTTCTTGGAGAAATTTCTTCTTCCAATTTCTTATCCTTCTTCTTAGAAGAATCACCAACTTCCCATGTCTTTACAGCCACTGAGCTCAGGGTAGCAACAACAAGTTGCTTTCCCTTGTCCTTTTTCGAAATGGATTCATGTTCTAGGGTTTTCTGTTCACTATAAAACACTTGAACAACATTGTCTACATCATCAACATTTTTTAGCACCATCCTATACATTATTCATTTGAGAAATATCATGTAGAAGTTGTTATTCCTCTGCATGATAAGCTACCTCTTGGTCTCCATTCTCCTCATCCTTTCCTGGAGTGACTAACATAGAGGACTCAACTTCTGAAGTTCGGAGTGACAAATGTTCTGAAGGTGACCCCTTGTAATCATCTACTTGCTTCAATAGATCTCCAGTCTCACCACTACCTTCATCAAGTGCTTCTTCCTCTTGCACTTCCTCAAACCGCTCAACTTCCTCAGCATGCTTATCAACTGTCTCTTCTAGAGTGACATAGTTTCTTCCTGGAGTCTCAGGTAGAGATTCCAAAGAAAAAGATCTCAGAATGGGAATGTCTACGGATACCATCTCATTAAACTTCAACAGTGTATGAGCTACCTCAGCTTCAGACATCTTCTTCTTAAGCTTCTTTTGTTTCACTTGTTTTTCTAATTCATCCGCTATTTTTTTCCTTCAAGGCCTTATCCTCCGCAGGATCCAAGCCAAACTGAGGCTCCCTTGCACTCTTTTCTCTTTGATTTCCCTCCACTTAGAAACATCCTCATCAGGGTAAGATTTCTTCTTCTTCTGTTTTGGAGTTGCAGAATAAACTTCCTTAGATTTAGGATCCCCTTTTTCAACTTCATCTTCTTTCAACATTCTCTTCTTCACTGGCTTAGAAGATTCAGGTTCACCAACTTTTGGAACCACTTCTTCTTGACCTGGTAAATCAATGAACTCACAAGTCTTCTTGTAGAAGGCAACATTCACCCTTTTATGGGTATCATCACTTACCAAAATAATTCTTCAAACTCTTGGCTTAGACTTGAAAACCTCCTTGAAAGACTCAAGGCACCGAACTATTAACTTTGAGATTATTGCTGGATACATTACGATCTAAACACTCAGATTCCCTTTCTTAACATTCACAGTGGTAATAAGAATGTGTCTCATCAGATTCAACGTCCTTAGATTTATCAGAAAATCTAAGATAAAGATCTCACTCTTCTTCAAACTGTCTTTATCACCCTTTCTTGGTACGATAAATACCTGTACCCATAATTCTAGAATTCGAAAATTCGTAGACAGACTAGAAATCTTCGGAGCCTTGTCATCTGACAGTCCGAGAGTATCCAAAGCCTTTTCCTTGTTGAAACTTCCTTTTGAATCCAGAAAAAATGAGTGATGAACTCGGAT
This sequence comes from Viscum album, assembly GCA_963277665.1. NCBI lineage: Eukaryota > Viridiplantae > Streptophyta > Magnoliopsida > Santalales > Viscaceae > Viscum > Viscum album. The sequence goes on from OY728121.1 coordinate 549,095,416, forward strand.
TCTCCTTCATTGTTCAGCCCTACCAAGCTGGTTGCCTTGGCATAAGAAATCTTATAAATCTTTCCATAAGACTTAAACGATAATTTTTCCCTAGAATATTCCTTAAAGAAGGAAACTATCTCATAGAACTCTAAAAGAAAGTCCAAATATACTTCATCTTGATTCCCAGGCTTAGACATAGCAACATCTTCCCATTTGTTAAGATTTATGTTCTTGGATATAAGAGAATCATAATTGTTGAAGAAATCAGGATGAACCAAACTTTCCCTATATACTAACCATTGAGAAATCGGCTTAGAGGTTGACATGTCTTGAGAAGCTACTTCCACAGACATTCAGATCTGAAGACTTCTGCGAAGTTCAGAATGAAGATTGCTGAAGATCAGAACGGCCATAAATCGGAGAGGTAGAGCTTCGGGATGATGGAGCTTGAAAAACCGATGTGGGACGACCATTTGGGGCCCCTTTAAATAGGCAAAGAATTTGACCGTTGGTCTTCCAAATCCATCTAACGGGTGAAAAAACTTTGATCTGATCTGACAGTTGAAAACCAAATCTCAAGAAAACTTGAATCCGATCTTTTGAGGTTTTTATTAAAACAAGGATTTAAGAAAACTAGAATCCAAAAACAAAATATAAGAAAACACCAGCTAGTAAATATGATTATCAAAACATAAGTAAGAAAATCATACCTTTCGGATTGGCTTAGGGGGATTATTCGTAATGGGTAATATTCTTCTTGAAAGAAAATGAACTACGAAAAATCATTAGTATGAAAAGACATAGTTCGCAAAATTCTCTACCAAAAACTCAACAAAAAACGAAAATTAATTACAGGATTTTAAACATGAAAATTTCATTACAAAAGTTTGAATAAAAAAACACATTGTGAATGTCTCGGTATGAAAATATCGTTACGGAAACAACAGTACGAAAGTTTCCATTCCGGTAGTTTTCAAAACAAAAATTTCCATTCCAGAAGTTTTCTATACAAAAATATCCATTCTGGAAAATTTCACTTCAGAAAATTCCCATTCCAGAAATTTAGTTCCAAAAAGATTGAAAAACTAACTTAAAAAAATTTAGTTACTCTAATAATCAAATGTACTCCCCCTATGAAAAGGAGTCTATTACTGTATGGAGAATTTTTCACACAAAGTTAATTAAGAAATATTACCTTATGGTTATCATTCATAACTTCTATTTAATGTATTCAAATATATCAGAAGGCAAAGATTTTGTGAAAATATCAGCATATTGATCTTGTGTTCCGATAAAATGAAGAATAATATCTCCATTTAGTGTGTGATCCCTAAGAAAGTGATGCCTAATATCTATGTGTTTTTCACATGAGTGATGTGCAGGGTTCTTACTTAGGGAAATGGAACTTGTGTTATCACACCAAATTTGAGTTTTATTAAAACTCAAACCATAGTCTGTGAGTGTGTGTTGCATCCACAACACTTGAGCACAACAACTTCCAGCTGCTACATATTCAGCTTCAGCAGTGGAAAGTTCTACAAAATGTTGCTTCTTGCAAGACCAAGAAACTAGTGAATCTCCTAAGAAATGACAAGTTGCGGATGTACTTTTTCTATCCATTCTACGTCCACCAAAGTCAGCATCAGAAAAACATTTTAGAACAAAATCATTTCCAGAAGTATAAAATTTTCCTAGATCTATGGTTCCCTTAAGGTAGCGAAAAATTCTTTTTACTGCCTTTAATTGGGATTACTTAGGATTGTATTGATATCTTGCACATAATCATAATGAGAACATTAAGTCTTGTCGACTAGATTTTAAGTAAATTAAACATCCTATCATACCTCTAAAAGATTTTTGATCTACTGGTTTCCCAGCTTCTTCAAGATCTAAAGAGTTTGAGGTACCAATGAAAGTACTTATTCTTTTAGTGTTGTCATAAAAATACTTTTTTAGAAGATATTTAATATAATTATGTTGAGATATATGTATTCCTTCTGGTTTTTGAGAAATTTGAAAACCAAGGAAAAAAGTTAACTCACCCATCATACTCATTTCAAACTCATATTTCATTAGACTCGCAAAAGAATCAGTTAAAGATTGCTGAGTTGAACCAAATATGATGTCATCAGCATAAATTTGAATAATCAAAACATTTTTCATATCTTTCTTTATAAAAAGGGTTGGATCTGCATTTCCCTTAACATAGTTATTTTGAAGCAAAAATCCTGGCAGTCTATCATACCAAGCTCGTGGGGCTTGTTTAAGACCATATAGAGCTTTGGTAAGTCTAAACACATGATCAGGATGTTTTTTATCTTCAAAGCTAGGAGGTTGTTCTACAAAAACTTCCTCTTTAACATAACCGTTAAGAAAAGCACATTTTACATCCATTTGAAAAGGTTTAAAATTAAATAATGCTACAAAGGAAAGTAGAATATGGATAGATTCAAGTCTTGCTACTGGAGCATAGGTTTCTTCAGAGTCTATTCCCTCTTGCTGATTATAGCCTTTAGCAACAAGTCTAGCTTTATTTCTTACTATGACTCCATTTTCATCACATTTATTCCTGAAGACCCACTTTACTCCAATAACAGATGTTTCCTTAGGTCTTTCAACCACAATCCAGACTTTGTTCCTTTCAAATTCATTTAGTTCATCTTGCATAGCTTTGATCCAATCATCATCACCTAAAGCTTCATCAGTGCTTTTTGGTTCTAATGGGGAAAAGAAATGCTATATGTTCTACTTCATTTCTTAAGGAATTTCTAGTCCTTAGAGGTTGATTGGAATCACCAATGATACTATCACTGGGATGATTCTTAAGAAGCACCTGATTTGGGTTTTGTAAAACATGTTCATCAACATAGGGTAGAATGTCTTCTGGGGTAAATAATTCAGAAGTATCTTCTTGAACATTTTCCTTATCAGAAGGATCTTCTATCAAGGGTTGAAAATCAGTTTTTGAAAACACATCCGAGGATGTAGGTTGGTATAGTTTAAAAACAAAAGGATTAGACTCATCAAATTTTACATGCACTGTTTCTTCAACAGTACAAGTATTTTTATTAAAAACTCTCTAAGCCGTAGAAGTTGTGGAAGATCCTATGAAAATTCCTTCATCAGATTTTGGTGCGAATTTATGTAGGTTATATTTAGTATTCAAAATGAATACTTTGCAACCAAAAACCCTGAAGTATGATAGTCTTGGTTTTCTACCATTCCATAACTCATAAGGAGTTTTATTAAGAAAATGTCTAATCAAAACACGATTTATAGTATAGTAAGCAGTACTTACAGCTTCATCCCAGAAATTTATAACTATAGAATATTCACTCAACATGGTTCTAGTTATCTCTTGAATAATTCTATATCTTCTCTCAACTACACCATTCTATTGAGGATTTCTAGGTGCTGAAAATTGTGAGTAATACCTTTTCTACTACAAAATCTTTCAAAATCAGAATTTTGAAATTCTCCTCCATGATCATTATGAATAGTTTTCAATGGAATGGTTTTCTCATTTTTAACTTGTGATCGAAAACTTTTGAAATTAGAAGAAGCTTCAGACTTCTTTGCTAGAAAATAAACCCAAGTAAATCTAGTGTAATCATCAACTAGAAGAAACACATAGTATTTTCCTCCAATACTTCCAGTTTGTGATGGACCAAAAAGATCCATGTGCACTAACTGTAATGCATTAGTTGTTGAGACATCACCAATTGATTTAAAACTAGATTTATGTTGCTTTCCATATTGACAAGGATCACACACTTTATAAGAATCAAATCTAAGCTCCGGTAGATCCTTAACTAGTTTCTTCTTAGAGATTTTGCATAAGTTCACATGGTTACAGTGACCTAGTCTTCTATGTCATAACCAGGACTGATCTTCTATTGCACTTAGGCAAGGTAAATCTTGGCTCCTGAGGTCTTCTAAATTTAAGGTGTAAACATTCTCTTGCCTATTGGATGAGCGAATAAATTCTTCCATTGAATTTTGAACTAAGCACTTATCATTCCTAAAATTCACAAGGTATCCTTAATCACATAACTGACTTATGCTAATGAGGTTGTGCTTAAGAACCTTAACAAAAATAACATTTGAAATCAATGTTTTTCCTAGAAGAACAATATTACCAATACCAACAATCTCTCCCTTAGCATTATCTCTGAAAGTTACCTTTCCTCCTTTCGTTTTGATAATCTTTTCAAAATAGTCTTTTTACTAGTCATGTGTCGGGAACATCAACTATCCATGTACCATGTGTTGCTGCTGGTACTCTCTTTATTTTCCTAAAATGAAGAAGAGAATTAGACTGTCGGAATCCAAACTTGTTTGGATCTGAGATTTCTAGATAACAAGAATTTGGGTACCCACATATTCTTAGAGAAATAAGCTTTGTGAAATCCTAGAGATTGGGTTTTGTTTAAGGAACAATTCTTTGCCCAGTGACCACCACATTGACACTTGGTACAAAATGGGGAACATTTAGGAACAAAATAATTGTTACTAAAAATTGGGTTTGCATGGGTATAACCAAATCCAGATTTATTTCTTAAAGGTTGTATTTGGGAATACATTTTATCAAAATTTTCTTTACCATGGGTAAAGTTTGATAAACACTTCTTTAAGGAAAAAATTTATGAATTGAGTTTTATAAATAAGTTTTTATCCTCAAAATAATTAGTTTTAGAACTAGATCTTGGCTCGAAAACATTTTTCTTAGAAATTAATTTTTCTAACTCTTTAGAATGTTTGTTCTTCTCAGAACATACTTCCTCACGATTTTTTAAATACTTTCAAAATCATCATTTTTTATATCAAGATCTTTAGAAAGATTAGATATTTCTTTCGTAAGAATATTATTCCTAGAGTTTTCCTTATCAGGTTTCTTATTGAGTTTGGAATTATCAATTTCAAGAAGTTAATCAAACCTAGAAACTTCTTTATAAGTAGGTAAAGTATTTTCTTCATTAGAAGAGGATTCTTCATCTAAGGAATTATAATACTTACTATCATTAGAATTTAAAGATATATTGGTCAATGATTTATCATTTCCTACCTTAGCCATAAAACAATGATTGTTAATAGGTAGTCTGGCTACAAGACCAAGATTCTTATGTCCTAAAGATTCATAATCAGAAGATTCATCTGAAGAGTCACCACCACTGGCACTCTAGGAGTCATTAGCTTTCAAGACTTTCTTTGATTTGGATTTATAATACTTCTTTCTGTTCCTGTCTGAAAGCCATTCTTTCCTTTCTTTCTTTTTGAGCAAAGGGCAATCTGGTCTAATATGTCCGGCTCTCATGCATTCATAACATGTGACTTCTCCATCTTTCCTTTCATTCCTTTCCTTTTTCTTATACTTGGATTGGAAATTTCATTGACCAGCTATCTTGTTCATCCTTCGAGAAAGATTTGCTTACTCCTTTTCAGAGACATCACTTTCACTAGATTTGGATTGGAAAATAACTTTCATAGACTTGGATCTGGTTACTCTCTCAGGAGTCTGAGCATTCATTTGATTTGATGTTGTTGTAAATTCAAAAGTACCATTTCCATTTTTCTTCTTGATGTTGTCAGCATCTCTATTCATTCTTGTTTCATCTTGGAGAAGAGTTCTGAATAGCTCATCAAGAGAAATTTGAGTGACCTTCTTGTTCTCATCTATAACTGTTCTTTTTGATTCCCACTCATTGGGAATAATATCAACTAACTTATCCACAAGGGCTTTATCATCTAACTCTTTCTCTCCCATAGACAGTAAACTACTGAAAATAGTCGTAAATCTCTTTTGAACATTTCAAATTGGTTCACCGTAAGGAAAATTGAAGCCATGGTATTCACCTCTAAGCATAGCTCTCCTAGTCTCAATCACTTTACAAGTTCCAAAGTGTGTAACCTCTATCTTCTTCTAGATACAATTAGCTGCTTCACAAGAAGAAATTTGGCAATATATATTTCTGTTCATTGAACACAGTAGATTATTGCGTACCTTATAATTGAGTTGATACTCTTTCTTTTCCTGGTTAGTGAAGGTTCTAACTTCCTTATCAGGAATTTTATAATCTTCAGTAAGAATAACAATGTTTTCCACTCCAGTATTGATAACAAAAGTCATCATTCGATCTCTCCAGTATTCATAGTCATTACCATCAAAGATTGGTGGTCTTGTAGGATTTATATTATCAATAGAACCAATATTGACTCCTACCATACTTAAACAAACTTGGGAAACGAAACTAGTTAGTAGTAAAAGATCGTAACCACAAAGTTCGGAATGACAAAGAATGTTCAGAATGACAAAGTTCAGAATGACAAAGAACTTTCTATGCAAGTAAGAAGAATAATGAAAAATGAACAATAAAAAATTAAATGTGAGCATAAGTATTTCAGATACCTGCTCTGATACCAATTGTAGGATTGAAATAACAATGTAGATGCTCAATATACAAGAGGGGGGGGGGGTGAATTGTACACTTTAAAAATTCCTTTGGAACCTTTAATGTTGATTACGAATAACTATGTTTTCCTTAGACAATGATATCTAAGTTTAAAAAAGTTAAACTAAGAAAATTCAAAACACCTCTAACACCAAATGAAAACTTGGAATAAGGAATGAAGTTATAAACTTCAAGTTCTATGTACTTGCTTAAAACTAGAATGAGATTCCGAAAGTAGGATCTAGAAATATGGATCCAGATATTAAAACTTAACTAAAGATTAAAAAATGAGATTCAACCTTAAATCATATAGAATCTAAATGGAACAGAATTCATGTAGGGAAGAATTATAAAGTTATATTTTCCTTACAATACAATATGGTGTGGAAACAAACAAGTAGTATAACTTCAAGTAACAAGATATAAGTCCTTTAACCAAAAGAGAAGGGTATCCAACAACCTTGGATAAAGGTCCCTTGATTTATACTTTCAAGCAAGTTTGTCTTACCCAATCCAGGGTAAGCCCTTCATACGAAGATCGGAATCTCTGTCTTGTTATCCCCGCAAGCCCTCAACTTTAAGGTAGTTGGATCCTCTATGTTCCTCAGCAAGGAAGCCCTCGAACTTCAAGGTAGTCGGCACCTCTGTCTTCCTATCCACGGAAGTCCTCGAATGTAATCACCGACATTCGGAGTCACACGAAGCTTTGAGAGTTAATAAGAGCCTCTCTCTCTAGAAATCTCTTCATGCATGTAATCACATGAGTCGAAAATCAGTCTCGAAGATCAGTGTAGAGCTCTTTGAAATGAGCTCCTATTAATAGGCTCGGTCAGCCTCCTTTCCAACGGTCATATTTTCCTTAGAAATCGGAGGGACCTGTACACGTGTCACTTAACCGACGGTTAGTTTATAATGGAATAGACGACATCGTTTTATAACAAAACAAGAGTAACAGAAAGTACGACATAATTTTCAGATTAGCTAAAAAGTTCGGAGTGAAGATTCGGAGTGTCAGTAAAATAATAAAGAGTAGACAAATTATAAAAGTGTAAGCAAGTAAAAGTTCAGAGTCTAAGAAAAAATAATATTCAGAGTCTAAATAAATTCAATGTGTATAAATCAAAAGACGATCAGATTCTGTTTAATAGGTGAATTCAGAATGACAATTCAGAATGACAATTCTTCATCAGAATTCATAATAAGAATTTGTAATCAGGATTCGTCATTAGATTTCAGTGTCGAACTTCATGAGAGTTCGTATTCAGAATTCAGAGTGGAACTTTATTAGATTTAGTATCCATAATTCGGAGTGGAACTTCATTACAGTTCTCATCCAGAATTCGGAGCCTAAAACAGAATTCTTCATATCAAAGTTTTAAATGATTTCGAGAATATAGAAATGAATCTAATTCTTATACTTAAGAAAGATATGCATATAGATAATTAAAATATGATAAGAATAATTTTCCTTATAAAAGAAATTTTCCTTATTAGGAGATTTTCTTTATAAAAGCAATTTTTCTTATAAATGCAATTTTCCTTATAAAAGAAATTTTCCTTACAAAAGCAATTTTCCTTATAAAATTAATTTTCCTTATAAAATCAATTTTCCTTATAAAAGCAATTTTCCTTATAAAAGCAATTTTCCTTAAAGATAAGGTGTTTGTGATTTTCAAAACAAGAAGGAATGGAAAATTCATAAGAAAAACATTATTGACTCAACACAACTCCTAGAAAAACATATAGATACTCATATCATGGGTCATGCCTCCACATGTTGGACCATCGATATCCCAGTACACAGAATGTGTCCACCATGCATGTGATCGGGCACGCCTAGTGGAAATTATGAATGCTCATACCCTTACACATGCTACCTATGGTTATCCATGTCCTTATCCTCCCACACATGGTCAACCTTAAGTGTCCCACATGTGTGGTTCAGGTGGATCTTGGTAGGTTGTGGGTTGGCCAATTTTTTATACTAAATTAATTTAAAATTATTTTTCTTCTATAATATATTTTATATTAAGTTTTAGTATATATTTATTAAAATATTTATTTTATTCTTAGAAAATTAATTATATTTTATCACTATATATATATATATTCAATAAAATCAAGAATAATACCAAGATTGATAGGTTTAGATATTATTATGAAATAATAAAAATACTATGTATATAAGAAAAATAAACTATAATTTAACTAATTCTAATTAATATTTAATCATTATAATGATATGTTAAAATAAAATATTTCTTTCAAGACAATTCTATAACCAAAACTAGTTTTTTTAAAATCATAGGTTTTCAAAATTAAAATTTTCATATCGAAACAAATTAACTTATAAATGATAAATATTCACTTGTATTTATTTAATTTTTTGTCAAAATAACTTATAAATTATTAAATAAGATTAAAAATGAATTATTTTGTAAATATAAATAACATCACCTCAAAATATTTATTTAACTTATTTTCCATAATTTTTAAGTTATAAAATTTATTTATGGAATATAAATATATTGAAATTAATATAATTTCATGAAAATATAATACATTATTCTATGATAATTATTATAAAAATAATGTTTCTATAATTTGAATATTTTAACGTAATTTATATTTAAATTTGAAATTTATTATGAAATATTATTTATTTTTTTGTTAAATTATAATTTAGTTTATCTTCGTTATTGAAAATTCATTTAAGGATAATTTATTATAAGAAAGAATAATAGTCTTAAAAATATTGATATGTTTCAGTTTATTTAGTTTTCAGTATGGAACATGTGTTTTGAACTATAATGTAAAATTTAAATTAAAAGTAATCTTTTAACCATATTGGGCATACCATGTATCTTATTAAGGTGTAATTTATTTCTACACATCACACCATGTCATGTTTTTACAATTCTTTAAACATTTTAGGCTATCTAACATTATTGTTTTTTATATCCCAAAATATTGAATGAATTAAAGAATAAAAAACAAAATCTCATCTTCTTGATTACACCATCATTGTTTAGTGGGTGATCATAGTACATGAGGGCATCATCCTTATTGGATACTTCATATATAATGTTGTTTCTCCGATTATTTTCTCTCTTAATTGAGAATAATAACCACAATATTATATTCGTTTTTAAGGAATTTAAGAAACATTAATAATAATAACTATTTTTTTATAAATTTTTTGATAGTGAAATACAATTATATATACCATAATACTTATCATGTTGTATAAGTTGACAAGATTATTTTGCTCATAGATTTTCCTAAGGAAGTGATTTTCCGATACATAAATACATACCAATTGTAAGAATATATTTATTAAAAAATAATATAAAATGTTTAAATTGATTTATATTTATAAATTGTTTCATGTATTGGATTATAAATTGATTAATGTTTTCATGTGTGGTATGTTTGTTGGGTATCCACACATTTAATCTCATAAATAAATATTTGGAGTATCCAAATGGATTATAAGGATTAATTAATGTTACCTAGAAAAAAAGGGAATAAGTAATGAATGGAATTAAAATATAATTGACATGATTAAAATATAGAGTTTTACCCTTGTATCAGGGTATTAAATAAGATTCTTTCTTCTTTAAGTTAGATTCCAAACATAGTGGTAATGTTTTCTATTATTAATTCATATTCCTCTTTTTCCAATGAGAATTTTTAAGTAGATGTGATGTGAGAAATAATGAGTCAAAATAATTAACAGGGGATTCCCATAAAATATTATTAATAAATGCATTTTGAAAATAATATTATTAATATTTAATTGACATATTTGATAAGCTATTGGTTAAACAAAATATGAAAACATAGAAAAATGTAAACATTAACAAACGGGACTCATAGAACTTCATTCTTGTGGATTTATTTTACTTGTTCATGGAAAATATATTATGTATGGGCCTCTACATATAATTGTTATTAGAAACAAATTATGGTCACGTCCCATCTTTTTAATGTTTTTTTGCACAAATATGTGAGGTCAGTAATTGATGAAGATGAACTAGAAGGGTAAAGGCAATTTCAAAATATTTTTTTGATTAGTTGATTTATCTTTTAGATATTTTTTATTCAACATTAAATTTCACCCCTTACCTTTCTTTTCTTATAATAGAATTCATCAGTTCATGCCTTTTTATTAATTATCAATGGAAATTCATTAAAAATAAGTTAGAATTGAATACATCCTTGTCGATATTTATTTTTACTTTCTCAAATAGAAATTCTATGAATGTTTTAATAGCATGCTCAATCATACTAACATCCCCGTCATCATGTTTAATTGGTATTTTATTGCTTGTCTTGTGATCAATGTGAATCCTACATCTTACAAGACCTATTGGAATTTTTTTTTGTTTAAAATATATCCATTCATATTGTACACTATACCCCTCGCTACAAGATTATGGGTGGGTGCAGATAAATATAAATGAAAATAATTTTCACATAGTAGAATAAAAGTACTTGAATTCTTTCGATATCTTCTTAACTCACCTTTCACTAAATAGTTATGAAAAAATTCATTACCTCATGTAAGTAATCCCTTCAGGGGAATGTCTTGCCTCCAATATGGTGGGGTGGGGATAGGTGGATATTTACATCGTAGTTGTTATTGTTTTTTTCATATATATTATTCCTTATAATAACATTTTATAACAACTCGAACTACTAATTTTATCTTCTATTGAAGCTACCCAGGCCTTCACCTCTTCTATTTCTCAATCTTCATCTCCATATTCATTTCTATTCTCAAAATATTTTCATGGTGATACCCTATAACCCGCACCTCTGATGTGGCTATAGTTTTCTATCCACTTCCAGGAAATTGATTGTATACAATCATTGTGTATATCTAATAATGATTATTGTGACTATATTGGAGAAAATATATTAACTTCCACCCTTATCTATTGTTGACTCTTGATACATCCTAAAGTCAATCATTTCAAACCTAAACTTAATTTCAGCCATTATTTTTATTGGTGTATTTCGTAACATTCCAATGACCCTATCACATATATTTCATTCCATATACATAACAATAAGAAAATTTTTGATGTATAAAAAATTCTTGGATAGTGATTAAAAAAATTCATTTCTTTTTCCAACAAGTTTTTTAATTTTTTTAATGAATGTTTTCCAAAATTAGTGTCCATATCATGTAATTTCTCAAGATGTTTATCACCTATTGGTGGACATGGTGTTTAAATTCATCTGAACACCCAGTTAATGATGTTATCCAAGATTGGAATTTATGTTTCTAGTGAAGAAATATTTGATGTCCTAGAAAGGAATTATTCAATAGATATTTCGACCTAATTGATTTTATATCTTGTTCCCAAATGGGACATGCTGGTGTTCCATTAATGTTATATCCAAAAAAAATTATATTATCTAGAAAATAATTTATCACCCCATACAAAATGGATCTCAACATGAAATATTCATTTTTTAAAACATCATAAAATGTTGCACCTGAATAACATAATAATTTAAAATTATCAATGAATATAGCCAAATTAAAATCAATATCATTACCTGATTGTTTTGGTGCTAATATAAGAAAATATAACATAATGTTCTTGGTTTGATGTATATCAATTCTGGAGAGTTATAATTTACCAACATTATTGTCCATGTTGTATGAATATTTCATTGAAATCCAAAAGGATTCACTCCATCTTTAGAAAGCAGAAGATTAATGTTTCTTATCTCATTTCCATATTATGGATACTCTTGATCAATTTCATTACATATATTTGATTCTATTGAGTGATGATGTTTTCCTTATTTATTTCATTTAATTTTGTACCTCATCAATTCCCTTGAAGTAACATTGCTTCCATATAGTCACTAAAATATTGAAAATATTAGAATGTACCTTAAAACATTTATAGTACCTAGTTCATCTTTCCTGCATCATGACCCATCACTCTTTTGGTATTTAGTAAGTGAATAATGTCTATTGTAAATAGTATACATTAATTTTGACTGGTATGTATTCATTGGGAAATCACACCCAATGTGGTAGCATTAATTTAGCTTCATATGTTTGGCAAGGTAGCTCATTGTCTTTTTTGATCATATCATTCAAAATAGAGAGTATTTTGGTCATGGTGGCCATAATCCATCCATTTATAGCTTTTACACTGTATAGAGTCATTTTGGTTACCAATGCTGAAGATTTAGTATAACTAGTGTACAAATGATAATTCACAAAACTCTTTTTCATCGAAAAATTTGTTGGATTGTCTTGAAGTTCATCATAAATATTAACATTAATTTCTTAATTAGGTACTTCATTATTTATAAAATATAAAATAATATCCCGAATAAAATATCTATCATTTTTCACACTTGTAATCATATCATATGATCTATAAAATAATGTGTTATCCCTGTCAAAAGCTAAATTTAGTTTTCCCCATGTTTAGCTGAATATTTACAACATTGATCTATTTTTTGAAAAATAAAGTGCTCTTATAAATCCTATAGAAAAATTCTCCTTAAATAAAATTAGTTTAAACATGGAAAAGGGATTTGGGAATGGTAATATGCTTAACATTTTGAAAACATGAAGAACAATTTCACCCCAACCTCATACTATTTTGAAATTTAATTAGAATCCTTTAATTTTTTATTTATATCCATCATATGTGATTCTGTAACATTAATCTAGAAATTTTAAAAAAAAATTATAATCATAGTATACATAAATGGTCATTCTAAGATTCATTTATTTTATATGAAGCCGTTGTTCTAAGATAATATGATTTAAATGATGCGTATTGAGATTTTTTTATTGCTGGAAGTTATTTAAGGAAAGGAAATTATGATATCTTTAAAGTTAAAAGTAATCTAAATAAAATTTAATCTATTGAAATAAAAATAGTTATAAAGGATGGTATAAGAAAAATTTGGGTGGGAGTAAAATAGGATGGAGGAATTTATGTTCATTAATATTATTATTTTCTAGATGGTCCAGCAGGAGGTGTTTCAGTGATTTGGTACTTAGGATCTGAAGTTGACATTTTCTTATATGATAAAAACATTTATAATTCCCAATCACATGGTCTTGAGATCCCAAAATTTTAATAAACTTTTGAATTTCAATCCTTTGAACCATAATCAATGGGATGGGGTTCTCATAATAATGAAATAGCAAAAGAAAAATATAACTGGGGATTTGTGAATACATAAAATATAAATAATTCACATGGATATGATGAATCCTCAAACAAAAACAATTCAAATTATTATTAGGGATGGAAGTAAAAAATAAGTTTTAACACATATTGAAGAATTTTCCCATTGGGATCAGTGGAAATCATCATCTAAAACAAATTACTGGATTACAATCCCAACTACCATGGATATCCTGGAAAAACAATTAGCCTCGATGGATCCATAAAAGGGATTCTAATCATGAAAATTTTCAAATAGGAATATGGGAGTGAGGTTTAAACAACACTAACATAGATATGGATGTTTTGAATTTTCTTCATGATTCCAATTTATGGATTGAATGTTTTTCTGAGTGGAGCTTTAAATAGAGTTATATGAGTCCTCGTAACTTGAATATGGGTTTAAATAAATTTTTTGGTATGTATCAATGGGAGAAACTGATAATGTAAACTGGAAAAAAGTTAAAAATATAGATAACTTAGATAAATAAAATAGTGGTTTGAGTGAGTGCATGTGGAGAAAAGAGAAAGAATGTACTGAAAATAAATACCCACTTGGTTATTGGAACTGAGATTGAAGTGAAATTTGAAGGAATTATCAACAAAATCATTAAGGGAAAGAATGTATTACAAGTGATAAATTACAGAACTGTGACACTATAAATGAAAAATAAATTGAATTAACCAAAATTAAAATGATTGGAAACTTATGTATGCTCAATTTTTGTATAATTAATAGCAGAAGGAATTTTCAACTGAACATTTGGTAAATAGTTTGTTTAGAAAAATGGATATCATAAATGTTCATTGAAATGAAAATATTAAAATGATTGAGGTTCCTCTACCTAGAAATAGATGAAAATTGGAATAATTGATTGATTTTAATCCATGGGAGTAGGAAAGATACAAGGATGTTTTAGAATATTAAAATTTATTCACTGTAAAAACACTTCCTAATTACCATTTGAAGTAACAACCATACAAGATAATTAGTGAGTGTTTTTAAAGTGCACACATGGTCCTTTCATTCATATATTCATTCTTACATGAGATCCATATAATTTTAGGGATACAAATTTAAAATGAGATCTCAAATATAAATAATTTGATAATATTTCATAAGATTAAATACATAGACAAGATCTAGAAAAAGTAGTAAGTGATTAAAATGAACAACAAGGAGGATTTTATGTTTTTTCATTTCTTCACTTGGTACATGGTGGTACAAGTGGTGTTTCATCAAAAGGATTATTTGGAGATGAAGTTGATCATTTCCCAAATGAATAAAACATTAATAGGTCCCAATCAAAAGTTCATGAGAACCAAACATTTGAAGGAATATGTGAATTTAATTGGTGTTTCAAAAAGTAAAGAGGGGAAATGAGCTCCAATTTCTCCATTTCCTTTCTTTATTCCCAAAATTTCCACACATAAACAAGTTTTTAATGTTATGTAAAGAAATTTCTCATTTAGTTTTTATCGGGACTTCATTTTCACATTCTTTCTACAACCCATCTATGATAATAAATCCATTTTGATGGTGATATATATAGGGAACGTTTGAGAATTAATTAAATAGGAACTCGAATAGTGTGGAGGAGATGAGCATAAAGATTAGGTGATATAACATAGATTAAAGAGGAGTATAAATAATCCCCTACCTTTAGTTTCTAAAGCATCAATTCATCTAATAAGTTTGAGGGGGAGTGGCGGTAGAGTTCGATATCCATGAGATCTTGAACTGTGTCAAGAAGAATGTCCAATTATGGTTGAATCTATAAGACCATAAATTTTTAGTGAATTCCAAAAAGCATTGATAAAGATGTTTTTTATCAACACTAAAATAATTAAGGGGTGATAAAGTAGATGTTTACCAGCACTTTTTAGGACAGATAAAGGTATATCAATATTCGTGATAAAAAGAGTTGTTAAAAACAATCTTTATCAGTGGTATAATTATACTGTTGATAATGATTGTTTTTTATAGCTTTTATAATTAAAATACAAAAATAATATACTAATATATATTAAATATGAATAAATTATAGAAAAAGTAAAAAATATTTTACATTATTAATTAATATATAATCTATAAAGAATAATTTTTGAAATGATTAAAATTTATTAATAAAAAATTAAAACACTTCCAAAATACTAAAGTGGATAAGTTTTATTAATTATACAATATATTTTAAAAAATTAAAAATGGATATATATTGAAATGAAGATGAATACGTATTGAAAATATTAAAACATTATAATTAAATATGTATTAATAAATATTAGAATATTATGAAATAGAAAAAAATATATAAAAATTAGAAAATATAAAAAATAAAAAAATTATATTGACTGAAATAATAAATAAAATGAATAAATAAAAATTAATAGATAAAAAATATTTTTAACGATTAAATTCATAAGATTAATTACATGAGTTGTAGACCTATACAAAATATAAAATAAAAAAATGCACTTAAATGGTCAAATTATATATATTTAAATCATTTTTAAAACATTAGAACATAATAAATTAAATTTAATGAATATTAATCATATAAATTATAAACATTCCAAGAGTATAAAATAGTAGTAAATAATTACCTATGGTTCGTATGATTACCTACATTTATTAGGAACACATATAAAAATGATGAAATTACTAAAAATTACATTTTAATAAATTAATTATATAAATTTTAGACATTTTAAAAATATTACTGTATAATAAATATAATTGAATAAATATTAAACAAATAAATTGAAAACATATTAAAAATATAAAAGGGTAGTAAATAATTATTTATAAATAAATATTAAAACATGAATAAATTATAACAATATTATAAATTAATAAATAATAAAAATAGATAAATAATATTAAATAAAATAATTCTTGAAATGAATAAGTAGAAAAAATAAATTATAAAGAAAATTAAAAATATAAATTAGCTACATTAACTATATGAATTACACACACCTAGAAATGAATAAAAATGAATATATAGATATTATTAATTATATAAATAATAGAATTATTAAAAATGAATTATAAAGTCTCAAAAATATTGCAATTAAAATTCATTTATATTAATCAGTTATCTAAATTTCAGAAATATTAAAAAAATTAAAAAATAATACATAAAAATGATTGATTATTAATAAAATATAGAACAAACATATTCAAAATACCAAAACATATTAAACAAACAAGTATAAAGTAAAAAAATTATAAATTCCAAAAATATATAAAAATAATAAATATATAAAATGAACAAAAATATATTAAATAATATAATGTTAAAAATAAATAATTATATTTAAAAAAACTAGAACAAATTAAATATATAAATTACCATATTTTAGAAATATTAATTTAAATAGATTAATTATATAAATATCAAATATATTTTAATAGATAAAACAAAATAAAAAGAATGAATAAATATTTCTCAATGAAATTACAAACATATTGAAAATATTACATAGTAAATAAATACTATAAAATGGTTAAATTCCAACTAATATAAAAAAATATTAAAAACAGACAATAAATAATAAATCAAAATAATATTTGAAATTAATAAATAAAATTTACTATACAAAATTACATTTTAAAAATGGTTTCATAAAATTGACTATATGAATAATAAACAAGTATAAAAATGAAAAAAATAAAACATCTATTTAAATAACTTTTTACCTCCATGACCGAAGGCTATTATTTTTTATTTATTTGCCCCATTTTTAAGTGAGTTGAAGGGTATCCTTACATGGATCGTAAGCCTAGAGGCACTTAGCCCTTAAAACATGACCATTGAAGGCCCATGAAAGACACTAGATTAGAAGACCCACCCAACACACACACGCACACACACACACACACACATATATATATATTCAAACTCCCAAAATTTACAAGTCTACACAACTAGTATTACCCCGCATATAGATGACTAGTGCCAAGTCAAAATGTAAAATTCCATACACTCTTAATCGTCTAATATAGAACCCATTCAAAGGTTGAACTAGTTTCCTTTGAACACCGTTATATCTTCATTGTGGGAATCTTCCTTTTTTCGGTGTAATACTGTCAGTCGTTCAATCCTCCCCTGTCTGCAAGTACCTCACACCTCACTAATTCCTACCATCACTTACCTTTGTACCACCTAGATGAACCATCATCACCACCATTAGAGCCTCATCGTTAACCCACAACCGGTACATCGAGCCCCATCGAAGCTTGATATTTCTCACCTCTTCACCTCCCAGTCGAACCCCCGTCGCTGTAAGGAGCCCCACTATCAGCCATCACCCCACTGCTCCTCCACCAACAAACACAACACTCCACCATCAATTATTTGAGGACCATCAATCATACCTCTATCGTTCGACTAAAGACCATTCGCGTTAGCCACATCTTCACCATAAACGACCACCTCTCCGCACACCGCCCACTTGAACACATATCAAATGGACCGTACCTATTTCTCATAAATCCCCAAATATTTAGGCTACCATGGACTGAAACCAAGTTTATGTGGGATTACAGGGTAGCCTTAACCACTAGTCCAGAACCCCAACATCCATTTAAATAACATAATTATATAAATTTCAAACATTTTAAAAATGTTACAATATAAAAAGTATAGTTGAATAAATATGAATCACATAGTTTAAAAATATATTATAAATAATAATTACTAAAAAAATACGTATAAATTATAATAATTATATTAATTCAAAAAAATTATATCAAAAATAAGAAATATTTACATTAAAAGTGAAATAATACTAAAAATATGAATAGTACATTCTGTACATACACATGCACACATGTCTTATACAAACACATACACATTCATATATAAACATCCCACATATTGACATATATAGAAATATATGAGTTCAAATATCACATATTAATATATTGAATTTATATTAATTATATACAATTTTAATTTAATATATAAAAATAAACATTAATTTTTTAAAATAAATTATAAAATTTTATATATTTTGATATTTTTTATTAAATTTTTTAAATTATTTTATCAATGTTATAAAAATATATAATAAATTATTACCATTATTAGTAATAAAGAATGAACTAACATATGGTATACTTTTAACAGTAATTTTTCAATATTCATAAAATTTATGTTTATCATCACTTTTACCAAGTGCTGATAATGATTATCCTTTAATCAACACCTTCTATTTAGCTATGATGAAATCCAACACTGTATATCATACGATCTATAGTATTTGGTATTTGAGTATAGTGTTGACATAAAAATCATTAGATGTGTAATAAAATGGGTAGAATGAGACCCAATTAACCTATAATATTTGATGTAATTTTCAACAAATTTTTTTCTTTATGGAATATAAATTTATGTTTCAGCTATCATGTTTCTCAAAAATTGAAATCAAAATATATTTTTTTGATAATTAATCAAAAAATTTCTTTGTATAAGTTTTTATGGTTTTTTAATAAATTTTAAAATATTTTAAAAAAATCACAGTTATAATGTTCCAAATTTATACATGTAATTTGATATTACAAATTGAAAAATAATTGCAGAATTCAATTTATAATAATTATATATGTTATTTACCACTGAAAAACCCCTTCATGACAATAATTGAGTTATATTTACTAAATCATATTTTTATTTCATCATTTTGTATTTTTTTTATGTTATGCAAGCACACTATCGATATTCAAAGTATTTTTGAAGTTTTATAAATTAAGAATTTATTTATATCAATATTATTTTATTTATATGATATTTTATGTATCATTTCATATAATTACCAATTCTTGGGTTTTCATACTATTCTACATAATTTTAGATAAAAATATATCCATAAGAAGTGGAATAGTATTTAACCTCGGCAACTTATTTCTAAAGTGATGTTAAAATGTCTTACTCAAAAAACAAAAAATAATAAATTCTTAATTAGAAAATAAAAATTTTAATTTAATTTATTCATGGTATTTATTAAAATTCCACACCATTTATAAGTGTTTTATATGTTTTTTACATACATTTAATAAAGAGTTATACAGTTCAATTAAAACATGAAATCAAATTTTTTAAAAGAAATTTAACATTATTAATCATCCTCTAATAAAATAGATTTAGAATATTTAAAATTTATTTTATATGTTTGCAATATTCAAATATAATCTAGTTATTTTTCAATTCATATAAAACATTTGTTGTATTTATAGATTAATAAGTTAACGAATCCACTTTTAATTGAATATCTTAATTTTTTTAAAAGTAATTTCAATTCAAATGTATCACACATATTTTAACCAAAGTGAATTCAACTGTATAAATTCATAATCAATCAATGAACAGTTTATATAAAAGTTTAATTTTTATGAAACTATAAAAATTTTTAATTGAAAACTATGATTGGACCTCACATTACTACATTACATGATATCATAATTTCTAAAAAAATTAATATTTTGAATTCATATATTTTTTTGAATTAATGAATAAAAAAAGATATTAAATTTTTTAAATTTAATAAACAACAAAAAACCATTAAATTTTTAATTAAAAACTCATAATATGTCAAGAAGATTTATATTTCTTATAAATAAATATTTCATTTTGAGTAAAAATTTTACCTTCTTGTTTAATAACATGAAATAATTATTTATAAAATTATCATTTAAATATAGTTTAATTTAACACTATATAATGAACCCAAAACTCTATTTATAATATATATAGTAATTTAAAAATTCTATTTATAGATTGATAAAAGAAATTACATTAAGAGATTATATTAAACAATTAAACGAATCATCATCTATGTCATGAAGTAGTATTAATAATTTTAAATATTTAATATTCACTTAATTGATTATATAATATCTTATAGGATGGTAAATAATTCTATGTATTTTTTAAATAATTATTCCATGAATATTTATGAATTTATAACACAAATATAAATATTGAATAATATAGACATATTTTTTAAAATACATTGGTTATCCTAAAGTTGGATACCCACGCCTTACTGAAGTGTTCATGTTAATAGATTTGTAATTAAGATCTTTGAAGAACCACGCATTTATATGTTGTATTTACATCAGTCGAGTGTCTACAAACTTAAAAGTGGATGTTGTATTGCCGATCAAAAATTCGGTTACCGACTCCACCAAGTGAACTATGGTAACATGACTAGGAATCAAAGTTTCTTTTCAGCTAATACTGACCCCATTTATGATATAAATATCTCCCTAATAGAACATATTCATTTATATGATTCTATTAAACAAAGATAGTAAAAAACACATTTAAAAATCTCTCTAAGATGATGATATATGGGCCACCATTTTATATGAAAAACCCACATACTGACTTTTTTAATTAACAATAATACCTATGAATTATGATATGGTAAGAACCATAGACAAAAATTTACATGTCATGGGATCCCATGTACACCGCATGTGAGCACCACTTGGTATGTTCCACCATTGGAATGTTACTTTAGGTAGACTTATAGATCATTTCATAAAATAGAGTACGTCATGTGGGATCTGTGGACTAGCTAAGTGTGTACAACTATAGAACCCGGAGTCTCATCACTCTAATACATAATTTTACAATTAAACCATCTGGATTGTGGGGATTAAGGTTTTTTGGATAATTACATAAACACACCACTATATATGAAGACTTTTAAAAAGGGTGAGAAACCCACTATCACCAATGGTGTGATATTAATAATCTCATATACAAACCAGGATTATACATGGTGTGTGAATTTTGAACATTATAATATATTGTTTTGTAATTTTTATTATATATAAAAATATACAACTAACTTTTCTAGAAACAAAATCCAATTTTAAAATCCGTATTCATGCCCAACTCACGTCCCTCCATGACCATTATACCTTTCATTGTCTTCCATATCCAGTAAGTATATTTTGGTTAATGTCACTCGTCTTACCATGAATCCTAAGAATTCCAAATTGAATAAGCCTCTGTTATTTCTCATTGAATATATTCTTATTCCCCACCAGATCTAATACATGTAATAGTTTCCCTAGGAACAACCTTAATGCATTCCCTTTTCATTTTTTATCACAACATTTTTGGATTCTGATGATGAGAAACATTTTAATGGATATGATGGTGATGAGAATTCCACTCAAGAATAAACAATATATTATTATTTTTGTGGTGTTTATTTCCAATGATACTATGAACCCAAATGAAAATTTTTCATAGTATACTTTCTATAGATAAATATGATCTTGAAATCATGAAATTTTTTGCGGAAATAATTGGTGATGATAAATCCTTGTAATGATATTTTTATCAAAAATCACAATTTTATTATCATGAAAAATTGAATAAATGAATTCAAAATTTCTTGCATCACGGAAAAATATAATTATATACAATAAATACTAAAATAAACAAAATTCCAAAAATTATTACCCAAATTAAAATATTTCAAGGCAATGATAAAATTATTAAAGAGCTCTATGAAACTTGAATTTAAAATAGTTGTAAATTTAAATTGTATGATAAAAATAATATTTTATTAAAAGTGTTTAAAAAATATCTAATATATAATTTTTTTATACTATGATAAGTTAATAGAAAATTATGTTTGATGGAAAACACAACATGCAACACCATGCTTTAATAACTGAGAAATATTATTATTTAAATATGATCATTATAGCCTTGTCATTGAATTCCATGCTTGGAATACGAGTAATCAGAATATAAAATGTATATAATAAAAGGTCATAAATAGTAAAAATTTATTAATTAATTCTTAGTAAAAAGTCACACAATTTTTATAGAATTCATTTTATACATTAAAAAAATAGGGTTTCTTCAAAGGTTGATTTTTATTATTTTTTTTAAGTAATTTTATAATTAATTTATTTAATTATTATAAATTATATTTGATAATAAATTTTATAATTTTTGATATCAGAATATAAAAATTAGTTTAGGTTGATTGTTTGATATATTTATGAAAAGATTTATTTTTAGTGAATAGTGAAAAATACCGATTTTATAGAATATTTTCATTTCCTTTCAAGTATATAGAAATTCATATTTTTTGATAGTTATTTAAAATTTAATCTATTAATTACAATTAAAATTAATCAAATTAATTTTATATAAATCTATATTACACTTAATTTTTGTATAAAAACATTCTTATACTTAGAAGGTATTTTTTCTCCAAAAAAATTTTCATTGATTTTTAATAGTTTATTTGAAAATAAATTTTTTAAACATATATGAATTGAATTTGAAAAAAAAATATTCCATATTTAGAAAAATAAATAATATATTTTTTAATCAATCCAGGATTAATTTTTTGTCATAATGAATATTAACTATAGTAAAATTTATCACCACTGGGCAGGGTAAATTTGGATAACATGGATTAAAAATTATGACAAATGGGATTCAAAATCACTATAACACTTTAATTTATCATTCAAATGGTTTTATTTTGACCATAACTTTAATATTTTTGATAAAATGTAAATTTTCATCCATTTTTCTCAATTATGGACCATTATGATATTTTATGTAAAGATTAATTTGAAAATTCCACTTTCCTGATTATAATATATATAAAATGTTTTCACAAGGAAAAAAGTCATGAATGGATATAAATTTTTATTTTTAATTTGAAAAGAAGTATCATGGTAATTGTTTTTCAAATTCTGTGTTGGTTTAATTTACATAAAATCTTAATAAATGTCAAAACATTGTTTGTACAACCAGTGGAAAATCAAGAAAATGATAATAAATACATACAATGCAATATTTCATTATGTGAGATCTGGTTTTCCATGAATTTTTTAGATAAATATAATTTATAATTGATGTGTTTAATGTTTATAATTGAACTACAATTTATGTAGTCAAATTAGGTAGATTGTCTAGAAATTTTCTATAGAATTATTTTATGGTAAAACATTATTAAATGATCTAAAATCCATAAAACTAGTGTTAATGGCCATGTGAATAGTATATGGTCGATTATATAAATGATGGTCCATTAATGGGTTAAATTTTATTTTATATCTCCATTATTTACCCTTAATGTGTAATAAACGTTATTATCATGGTAATCCTTAAATGGGTTCAATGTGGGATAAAACATAGAGTTAATTGTTAAAAAATCAAATTAACTTTTATATATATTAATTCATGATAGTGTTGTGACTCAAAATTATCCAATAATCTAGATATACAAATTTTATCACAATTAAAATAAATAATAATTTATTTTAATTTCATACATTAAGTTGTTCCAATGGTGACCATGTGCTCTCTTATATAAGTACATTAACCCTCCTCTCTTATTTAAGCACTATGAGACATTTAGCTCGACCAATATCTACCAAAATTAGTTGAAATAATTCTTCTATAATTCATATAGGTCCTAGTATCATCTAATGAAAATCCTAGATGTCTTAAAGTGGAGGTGAAAGGAGGTTGTCTAAAGAGGATGTAATCATCTTACCGTACATTTTCATTTTACTTTATCTTCTACCTCTTTCATTTATATCCTCTCTATTACAATATAATAAAATAATATTCTCCAATATAATGAGATATTATAATTGAAATTTAATAAAAATTCTAATCATAGTTTCCATAAAATTGGAAACGAAAACATCATTTTTTGTACCTACAAACTATCACCTCACGATCCAATGTATTTAGTTTCCCATCACTACTTTACATGAAAGATTATTATAGTGGATTTAGTTATTATATATGATATTAATTACATAATTATAATTTTCTAAAATATAATATATCTTGTTTCTTCATAAAATTATAATAATTAAAAATGGTATCAATACACAAGAATGTATATGTACTACCATCTCGATGAATGATGTACATTATTTTTTAAAACAACCTCTCATGGATATTCCTGGGGATTTATTTAATGATTTTATTTTATGTCAATAAAATTATAATTATTATATAAAGCTGATAATCTATTTTATTTCATTATTTTCAATCTAAAAAATTATAAAAACATCTCTCATGTATGTGTGGGGACTTTCATCTCATGAGGTATTGTGTTTTTTTATAACCATTATTCATGGTCATCTGAAAACAATTATATTACGTATAAAAAATAATAATTAAGCCATTACTATTATTTTAGTTAATATTATAAAATTACTCATTTTTCATGTTCAACCTTACCATGTCATTTCATATTTATGAATAGAACGTCTACAAAACAATAGAAATGAAATTAACGGGTTATTTAATTAAATGATACACTAAAATAAATTAATTAAATGGTTCAATGATAATGGAATAATACTCAAAAATATTCATAAAATGTAAATAATCAATTTCATATTATTATACATGAGTTATATTACATACATTTCATGTTGGGACTTCCTGTAAGGGATATTCTATGATAAAATCTTGTTTTAAAATGCTTTAAATATTTCATTCAATTATGTTTCATGTATGAAAATATTGTGTGAGGGATCCTTTAATAAATAAATAAATGAATAAAAGTTTTTACCTCTCCATTAACATTCTTAACATGTCCCTAAACTGGAATCTTTTCCATATATCATATGAAATATTTCAATTTCATTATAATGCATCAAATGAATGATTTTTATGTATATAACTCCTATATCTTTTCCAACCACAATAATAATTATATTATTTTTGGATTCATTTAAAATCAACAATTTTTTCTCATATAAAGACCCACCATCCATTTTTCCAATGAATTTTTTTAATATTGTTATAATGGAATGGGGTATATCAATATCCAAAAAATGATTTACTTATGTGTTTAAAATTACATTTTAATATAATTGATGATTGAAATGTAATATTTTATGTGTTTCATATATGTTATGGCTCATAAAAATTTTGTATGATCATGGTTGAGCTTGATATATGTGTTGTCGGAACCCTCGAAATGAGCATTGAAAATTTCATAGGGAAATAAATATTTGAAAATGGGTATTATTTTACCCAAAAAGAAAAGGAAGAAAAGGTGTACAAGACACTTTGATTTCTTAACCTTCAACATGATACACAATCACATGAACTTTTTATGGTCATGCAAATACTTCATACCTAGTGTTAAACCTAATAAAAGATCACACATATCCCCTTTAATAAAGTATCATTCTTATTTCAAAGACATCAATGAAATTCACAGACCATGTGGTGATTTTCAAATGAATTATTTTGGATCATAAAACATGCGAATTAGTGGGAACCATACAAACCATTAGAAAAACCTTTTTTAAATAAGAAGAAAAATATCCAAAATATGGGATCCTATTATAGTCATAAATCATCATGTGACACACCCATGCAGTTCTCAATACATTTTGGAATCCCAATAGACATGTATGCCTTTTCGTGCAAGATCCCACTAGAATGTCACCCTCATCACGGGAAGGGCCTCCTACATGTCTTAGAATTCCTGCATTCCCCATATAGCTCCAAATACAATTTTTTTTGTCCTTTTTAATGATTGTGCATCACAATAGGACCCTTTTTTTGTCCTGATATTCATCACTTATGGGGAGAGTGGTTGTCTTCGACAACACCTGTGCCAAGTCGTTAAACCCACAACCTTTGTGAAATAAACAAGAAAGTAAAAAAGGGAAATTGTATGAGCTTATTGTGAGGGGATGATACACATATCTTATGGAAATTGGGTAATAAAACTCGTACAATAATAATTTATTAGGTGAGGTCTCCCTTAAAAATTAATATCGATCTCATGGAGACCCCATGGCAGGGCACCTTTTTCCTTGCAGAAGACCCAGGACATGTCTCCTCATATCACACAAAATAATTTCAATAGGCATATGGATCACATTATGGTCCCTATAAATGTAGGTCTATCATTCTAAAATCCCCTTATCATGTCCACATGATCAGGAAATACCCCTTTAATTTAAAAAAATCCAATAAATGGGGAATTGAATAGATGTTCTTGAGGTCACTAGAAATCACGTGACACCCACAATCAGATTTTGCAGAAAACTTGAATACAAACTCCTCCACTGAATAAATATTGGTTTTTTGAGATATTCACCATGTAATGTGTCATATAATAAGGGTGGTGAGGTCAATAAATCCCCCACCCCTGGATAAAAAATATAATATTTGGATCTATGAACCGGTGCATTCATGCATCAGAGAAAACTTTTTTATAGAATCCAATCTCACGATAGGATAGTTTTTTGGAATTAAAGATTTTCATAGGAACTTATTCCATCATATATAATGCATGGACCCTTCTTATGATAGATTTATATCAATTGAAGGACTTCTGGTCGGTCATGAAATAGACATCCCAAGCATCTATTGGATCATGGGATACCTAAACAAATTTACCCTAAACAAATATAAGTATTATATGAAATAAAAACAATAATAAACACTAAATATTTAAGGCATTCCTAAATACATATTAATTGATCCTCATGTAGTTCCCATGACCCATCCAGATCATGTGAAATCCTAGAGACATGTCACTCACGTTATGTGATGTCTCATTGACATACAATTTGGATCAAGCGATATTATATATACATGAAAATGAAAGAACATGAAATCCTTCGGGCATGTCACCCATGTCTCGTGAATTCTACTAAGATTGTCATCGGGACCTTGTGATATCCTCTTAACATGCCACCAAGGTTATGCAGGGACACCGGTGCATGTCAAATAGGTCTCATGGATCCCTCTAGCCCTTCTAGTCAGATCATGAGGCACCCTCCATGAATGTCAACCAAGACTCATAACCCAACTAAAACATGTCTTATGAGTTGTGCAATGCACTCTGTATATTCCAATAATGTCTCAATAATCCCTCTAGGTTCACCATATAGATCCTATGATGTCCTCTAGAAATTTCATTCAAGTCATGTGGTTACACCAATACATTTTTTCAAGTATCCTGATAGAACCAAGACAAGCCGACCAAGATCATTTGATGTCATATGGACAAGTCAACCTAGATCACGTGACTTCCTCTGGACAATTCATCCAGGTCATGTAACACTCCCAAGACATTTCATCTATGATCATGTGATTTTCTCCAAACATCCTTGGATAGGCCTTACGATTTACACAATACATGTCTACATGGATTATGTGATTCTCAAAAGGACATCTCAGGAAGACTACTATAAATGTAAATAAAAAACCCAATGATTTCAAGAATACAACCATTCCATATCATTTAGAAGTCTCAAGACCTGATAGCCCTATCTAATGGTAATATCAAGACAACCTCAGTGTGTAGTCCTGGATCAAATTGGACTATGAGAAATATGATTCCTTCTAAAACTATGATATGTAATATTCCATCCTAGGGCCTAATATTCATATTGAAATATCTAAAATTTATGTCTTAGTGCCCATGTTCAAAATCCGTAAGTTGTGAGATCAATTACATTCTATCCCTTGTTTCTCACATAGATCATAGCTCATGTGGGAATAAGGAGTTTCATAGATCATATAATTTGTGTCTTAATCTTCTTCTAAGACAAGGGGTGCCTTAGTGGGTAAGTTTTGAGTAGCAGAAAAATATGATATGTCCTCAATTCCAGGGAAAACTCAGTGTGTATGTCACACCCAATTTTTCATGTTTTGATTATTCTATATTTTAGTGGGGATTCTGGCCTTTTAATCATGATCTAGGTGTGATCAGTGGAATGTTTTGTAGTGTATTATTGTTTATGGTTTCCCCCATTTTTGATCCTTCAATCATTGGTAAATTTTAAGAGAATGTATGGTTGTTTTTCCTTGGTAGACTCCGGTGCAGAGTTGGTGTATTGTTAGGGACAACCATGTGGCCAATCTAGGAAATTTTACATTCAATTCCCATGTAATCGTGTGTTTTTTTCATCTATAAGTAGTGGAAATCACATGTTTACTTCATGGTCTGTTATAACATGTGGCCTCACCGTGTGACTAGACCATTTTTTAATTTGTTGGGATTTCCAATTATACTCCTTTCAGGATTTTAATCCAAAACACTCTCATTCTCTCCTACTTAGTTCCTTCAACCCTAGGGGACCTCTACCCTCTTCCTCATGCCTCCCACCTCCATATATGGTGATTCAATGGTGAAATATTCAAGTTTTTTTTCAAATATCTCAAGGAAAACCCTTCATATCATCTCCATCTTCCTTATCCCTTCTTTTGTTCTTGGTTTTCTCTTCTATAATGGTCATAGTGACCTAAGGTTTTGTTTTACCTTCCAGTATGTTTGGGGGTTTTCCCATTATGTTTTTATTTATATAGTTCTAGGGTTTATAGCCCTCATGGAGTGGTTTTAATGGTGTGTTGTCATTTCGTCGTGGATTGGAGGCTGGTTCTCCCCCGTACTTGCCTTTTTAATTAAGATCAGTTAGTTTCAAGTTTTTCTCCATTCTCTAGTTTATAAATATTGATTTATAATCCCTAGTTAAATTTTTTGGTGTGAAAATTGTGTATTAATCCTTATCTTGGAATTACTAGAATTTTTTCGAGAAATAGCACACACCAAGTGTTTGATTAAATGTTTGGTTGGATTTTGTGGGTGATTTTTGATGTGATTTATATTTTAAAATGAATTTTTAATCTATGAAATGATTTCATGGTTTCCTTTTATTGGTTTCTTAAGTGATTTTGTGTTTAATTAATATATGTCTATTGGATGGCATCATGTCTTTGACTTTATTATCGGTAAATGGCCCATTTTGAATTTGATAAAAATTGTTTTTTCGGGTAATTTGAATGTATGAAGGGTATTTTGTAAATTATTTCGAAATAGTAAATTATGTGTTTACACAGTTTATAAAAAGTAGATTCATATAATTTATGAATATTGGTTTTGTGAGAAATTCATAAAGGATTGTTTGGAAACATTGTGAAAATTATGAATGTTTTTGTTATCAAAACATCTTTTGGATGTTTCTTATACCCTTTCTATATATAAGGGATGGGATTTTCTCATTTTGTAATCCTTGTGATATATTATCAGAGTTCCTTAGATGGGAATCATTAAGTTTTAAATATTATGTGTCATGAGATTAGTCATTGGGGTAACTCTGGGTGAGGTGTGTTGTGAATTATTAATATTATATATATATATATATTCATTGGATGCTTAGCTAGCATCGATTGGATCACCCCCATTATATACATGAGTCATGGGAACCAGGTATATTAATAAAATTTTCTCAGAATGATTTCTGGATTGGTAGATCATGTAATGACTAGTGGCCCATATTAGGTGGATATATGTGGGTTTATTTTGGAGGGATTGGGCCCCTCAGTCTATCATGTGTTAGGGTGGTCAAGAATTTGGGTGTTTTTGATTTTACCATTTGTGGAAAGCTACTGCGAATGGGGTCTCATGTATTAGTATGTTATGGATTATTCTTTATCCATTGGGTTCACATATGTCTATAGGCTCTTAGTTATTTTATTAATGATTGTGATACTTGTATGCTCATTTACATTACCGTTGTTATATGATCATCATGGTTCTATTTTTTGTACTGCTTTCTTGGAAGTGATGTGTTGGTGTTAAATAGAATTATGAAAAGGGTTTTTATAGAAAAGTGTTCACCATACATTGTCCAAATTGAAAATGAAAGCATCACTTCTGTTTTTAAAATGTGAATGTCACACTAATGAATTGATCTTGGTTTTGAGAAATGTATAAGGGAATTAGTCTGTATTTGTTTTTATAAAATTGTGTATAAAATCATACATTTTGGATATTAGTTTGAAATTAAAATTGATGTTTGTTCTATTTTAATAGAAGTGCATTAAGAATAGATAATTGAGCTTACCTATTGATTTTTAATATTTATAACTACTATTATTTTACATTGTTATCCCTTGTGTAGGTTCAACTTGAGTTCGATCGCCTTTGGAGATGAGTGATCTTTGTGTTGGGTAGTGACCCGTGGGGTTATATGGAGTAAGTGTGGTCACTTTCTTCTATTGGATTATTTGTATTGTGGTGTACCTGTTTAGTTTTTTGTATAAAATATGTTTAGATCACTTATATATATATATATATAAATAATTCTGAAACATTCTATTGTTTAATATATTTATATATTTATTCGGTTAAATCATTCCCTTTGTGTAATCTATTTATTCCCAGCAGTATTTCCCATCATTTAGAGATCGGTAATGCCCTTCATGCCATTCCTTTGATCGACATGAGTGACCGGTTCCGGATTGAATGCGGTTGGCTCATGAAAAAAATGATATCATAGCATGTTTTCTATTATAGGACCTTGCTATTCAGAGTGCCCTTTGTTATTTGGGAATATCATGGTAGACTTAGTAGGATTTTTAGGACTCAAAGGGTAGGTGTGGGAATATAATCATGAACACTTTCTTGTTTTGTTCCTTAGGTTTTCTTGGGATGTTCGGTTTTGTTATATTCTCGGTCTTTAGGGGTTGTTTGGTGATTTGGATATGACCAGGGGAGTTGTACTGCAAGTATTCATGATCCCGTAGGGCCTGGAAAGCCATATGGAGTAGAGGGCATTATCCTTGAAGGCTCTCTATGTTGGTGGTGTGTTTGGAATATAGCTGCAAACAATATGGTCCTGTCACCAACCAAAACAAGTTCCCTTTTTGTTGGACTCTTGGAAAATTCTTAAATTCTGAAATTTCCTTTGAAAATCATTGTTTGAAAATTGTGAAAACTAGTTTTTAATGGAATTTATGGATTTTAAAAAAGTGTAAAATTCATTTCCTTGATTTACTCTTGGATAGGTTTTGGATTGTTGGTTTTTTGTGAAACTAATCTGGAGTCAAACCAAAAAATGGTTTAATTGGATTGGATTTCCATAATCTAAACATAATGTTTTTTGAAATAAAATATTTCTAAATCATGGGTTATTTTGAAAAGAATGGCTTGTTGAAATGAGTTTGAATAAGATAAATAGGTTTTGGAATTTTTTTGAATTGTTGATGTTTAATAAAAGGTTTTTGATTAATTTGAAAGGGGTTTTGATCTTAATGGCTAGAAGATTATGAAAATAGACATCTGTGAATTTGTAAAAATGGAAAAGGGTTTTTAGAAAGGGAATTCTTGATTTTGATATTGTTTCAAAAGAAATGGTATGGGTTTTATAAAAAATGGATTTGGTGAAATGAGATTTGTTGGATTTCTAGAAAAAAAAAATTAATGAGATGAAAATGTTGTATGATGGATTTCTATGGGACTTCATTTTAAAGCATTGTAAAATGGTTTGGTATGTAGAATATGAAAATGGTTTTTGACTTGGTTGTCAATGTGCCTTGTAAAGGTATTTGATTTTTTAGTTGAGTTGAATAGTTTGTTTTGTAAAATGATTTTGTTTATTTAGCCTTCGGTGTTCTCATGGGTTCTGACATGCATGGTTTTATATGCGAATGTGGATGTAAACCTAGTATTCCATGGTTGATGTGTGCTTGGGTCTCGTGGAAATGTGCATGTGAGTGAGACTCGATGATACACCACTAGTGAGTGTGGAAAATCCATCAAGTTGTTTTATTTTACAAAAGTGTTTTAAGGTTGAATTTGTGGTGTTTTTGTAAGCCAATGGTTATGTGGTGTGTTTCTCTATGTCTTGGAGTGTTTTTTATTTTGTATGCTTCCTCATAATCTATAAGTGATACCCCTATTTTTTCTTGGGATGAAATTTTGTGGGTGGCTCAGTTTTGGAGTAGTTTTTAAAGGGTTTCTAATAAATTTCATGGGATATTTAATCCAATTTCCCTCTATGATGGTGTTTGTTCCATATGGATTTTAATTCATGAGATGGGTTTGATATATGACATGATTTTTTTGTTTCCATATTTCCTTATATTCTCCCCCATGGGGATATGATGAATGTTGTAGTATGGATACAAGTAGTTCTCAGTTGGCTAGATTTCTAGTTGATCAAACTATAGATATCATTTATGAGTTTTAGAAGTTAAATCCACCTCTTTAAAGGATTCCCCAGCCCATCTGAAGGAATGGTGAGCTATGTGGCCTATGCCTAGAATGATTTTTGGTTGTGGTGATTCCCTCGCTTTTCTAAGTTGTTCTTAGGGGTCTTTGGTGGGTTTCATTGTAATCCTTGTTCATTCTTCTCCTAGTTCAGAGTGAGAGATAATGTTGTTTTGTTTTTTTGAGTTCAAGTTTTGGTGAAGGGTGTGTTGTTTAAGGAATTTTGTTCTGTGGAGTTCATTGATCTATCGTTTCTTTCTAAAAGTGATATTTCACATCATATGGAACTAAAAGAAGGAGCTTTGGTTAGGGGATTAGAAGCTCTTGACTACGAGGTAGTAGATTTGTCATACATCAGAGAACCATCCATTGGTTCTAGAGTGAATCTGAAACGTATTCAGAAATCCTATATTTTTAAGGAGTTTGGTTAAGTTTTTCCTTCCACATTTGTGGTGAGGTTATTCTAGTGTTTCTATTATTATTTTTATAATTCATAGAATTACCTCTGATTGTAAATATGATGGTGGAATTACCTCTCATGCTATGTCTATGAATGTGACGTCTAGTATGTGAGTTCCAGATCAAATTTCTCATGTTGACCACTAAGGTGAATTATGTATGGTCTTGGATTCGATTCATTTGTGAGGGTCAAGTGTTGGTTATTGGATAGTTATTGATTAGCGGCCCTTTCATTGGGCCCCTTCCCTCCCGGCCCATTTACTGATGGTTTTTGTTATATGATGAAGTTTTGGCTCAGTTCCTTTCCCCTGTATTCTGGAGTGGGTAGTTTAAAGTATCTTTATGTTTTCAACTTAACATGTTTCCTTATTAACTTGGGTAGGTCATGGTGGAAATGTTTTGGTTCTTATGTGTGGGAAAGGCTCAGTTCAAGTTCTAGTGGAATTTTTTTTGGTCATTCTTCGTTGGTCATTAATGGTTGGGAGACCCATTGTGGGTCTCATTGGGTTTTATATTAATAATTCATTGAGTACTAATTGATTTACAATGGTGGAGAGTTCTTCGGGCCTCCCCTCTACTAGTGATCAATTCCTAGTCTAGTTTTGGTTGATTGGGTTGATATGGATTCTTTAAAATTCAATCATTTCTGAGTTTACTTTTTCAGTTTGGGTGAGCATTAGGATAATTTGGATAATTCCCAATGGTCGTGTTTTGGGATTATTTTTGTATTTTTGGTATTGATACTTCTTGGTTCTTTGAAATTAGTTGTGGGTTGTTGTTTCATTTTTGGAAATGGGTTTGTCTTCTTTTAATAGTGGGTGAAATGTTTTTGGATTAAGAGGTGTGATCATGTTGATGTGGAATCCTTAGGAACTAAAAAACTAAATGGAAATTGTTATAGATTCCCAAGGGAGAAAATCATTAATTGTTTGGGGAATTGTCACACCATGTTTTTCATGTTTCGGATTTTTCTTCGTTTCGGTGGGGATTTAGGCCTTTTTCTTGGGATTTAAGTGTAACAGGTGTTGATTTTTGTAGTTTCTACTTGATTAATTTTTTTCCATGGTTTATTCTTGGTTAATTTGGAATTTTATAGAGAAATCACAAAAAAATTTCCTTGACCGACCAAGGAGCACGATTGGTGCATGTTTAGTGCCAACCGTGTGGCCATTCCAGGAAATAGTGTGGTGGGTTACAGAACCTTCCTCATGGATACCGTATAGTTTGGGTAACTGTATAACCAATTACATGGTAATTGTGTGGTTGTTTAATCCATGGTCTATGGATATCACACAATTATAGTCCAATTTGTTAAATCATGCCACCTAACCATGCGACATTTCCGGTTTTTAGTTTTTTGGGTTTTGTAATTATAGCCCTTTCAAGATTTTAATCCAAAACCCTCCCTTTCTCTGTCACTTTGTTTGTTCAAAACTAGTGGTCATATCCTCTCTTCCTTAAGCGTCCCACCTCCATATAGGGTTACTCAAAGGGGAAATATTTAAGGTTTTGGTCAAATCTCTCAAGGTAAACCCCTCCTTTCATCTCCCTCTTCCTTCTCCTCACTTTTTTCCTTGGTTTTCTCTTCTCCTATGGTCATTGTGACATAGGGACTTGCTTTCTAATCAATTATCTTGTGATTTTTTCTCATTAAGAGTATATTTATAGAGATATGGGGATTTAAAACCCTCATGGAGTGGTTTAGATGGTGAATTGTCGTTGTGCCATGGATCTAAGATAGATTTTTCTATGAACATTCCTTTTTAATTTAAGAAACATTAGTTTCATGATTTTCACACCTTTTTTAGATTATAAGTATTTATGTATGATACCTGGTTCAATTTTTTTCTATAAAAATGGTGAATTAGGCCTTGTTTTGTTATGGCTATAAAATTGTTTCTAAATAGCGCACACCAAGTGTTCGATTAAATGCACAGTTTCCTTTTCTGGGTGATTTGTGATATGAAATACAAGGTTTATATTTGTAAATGTATTGGTAAATTGTGAACTTATGTCAAGGGTGCCTTTTATAGGTTTCCCAAGTGATTTTTGGTTTTATAAAGAAATATTTATTGGTTTTCATCATGTTTTTTCATATATTGTCAATAAATAGCCCGTTTGGCATTTGATAAAAATGGTTTGGTTTTGAAATTATAACATTAATGTTTTTGGGGAATTTTTTAAATTATTTTGAAATGGTAAGTGGGTTGTTTACACCCTTTATGAAATGTGGATTCCTATCCTTGATGAATTTTGGTTTTATGAGAAATTCTTAAAGTCTTGTTTGGCTACATTGTGAAAATGAAGATTCTTTTTATTATACAAACGTGCTTTGGATGTTTCTCAGGCCGTGTATATGTATAATGGATGACATTTACTCATTGTGGAACCCTCATGATCCATTATCAGAGATCCTTTGATGGGAAACATTGTGTTCTAAATATTTTTTGGCATGAGATTAGTCCTTGGGGTGACTCACGGTGACAACTATTGTGAATTATTATTATATATATTGTGATCATATGCTTATATGGAATCTATTGGCTCACCCCGATTATATACAAGGGACATGGGAGCATGTCATATTGATCGAATTTTTTGAGAATGATTTCCACATTGGTAGGTCACATACTGACCAATATCCCTTAGTATGTGGATATATTTGAGTTTATTACTATGGGATTGGTCCCCTCAGTATATCCTAAGTTAGGGTATCTATGCATGTGGGAGTTTTTTATTTCATTGTGTGTGGCATTCTACCGGATATTGGGTCTCATGTATTGGTTTGATCTACATTATTCATGACCTCCAATGTTCCCCAATTTCTATTGGCTATTAGTTTCTATAGTGATGAGTGTGATTCCTATATACATATTTACATGAACCTTATTATATGATCATCATGGTGTTATTTTGTGTGGGATTTTATTATAATTTATGTGTTGGTTTTAAAAAGTATTATGAAAAGTGTTCTTAATGAAAATTTATTTACCCTCGTTTTTTAAAATTGAAAATGAAAGCATCACTTCCCTTTTTAAAACGTGATAGTCACACTAATGGAATGAAATTGGTTTTAAGAAATTAATAGGGGAAATGGGTTGTACATTGTTTTTTAGTAAAATTTGTAGAAAATAATACTTTTATAGATTGTATCTCAATATTGAAATTTATCTTTCTTTCATTTTAATGGAAGTGCATTGTGTATAGAAAATCAGGTTGGGCTACTAAGTTTTAATACACATGCCTATAGTTATTTTCAATTTTTATCCCTTATGAAGGTTCATATAGAGTTTGATCAGCTTGCGTGATGAGTGATCGTTGTGTTGGAGAGTGACCCATGGGGTTACATGGACTTAGTGTGGTTGTCCAGTTTGGTTGGTTTATTGGTATAGTTTTTGTGCAATTTTTTGATAAATTATGTTTAGTTCACATATATATATATATTGAACATCTTTTTAAGATTTCTAATCTATAGTTCCTTTATTTATTTATTGGAAAAAATAATTCCCTTTGTGTACTCTATTAATTCCCTATACATGTTTCCAACCCATGGGGATCAGGAATACCCTTTGAGCCATGCCACAGATCAGCTCGGGTAACCGGTTCAGGGTTGACCCAAATTGGTTCATGACAGTGTAAGCCCCAAGAAGTGGAATAATATGGTATGTAACTAATTTTAGGGCATCCTTAGTGTGTAAGACCTAATCATTATAATAATATGTTATGTCCCTAGTGTCAAAGAAACCATATCGTGTAACCCACAATCTGTAAAATAATAAGATATATCCCCTAATATCATTGAAACCATATAGTGTAATCCCTGACCAAATTATTCTAAGAGAACACTGATTTTGAACATAACAAGGATATGGAGGATATCTTCCTAAAGGAAAAAAGCACACAAAGGCATCCACCTTAGTGTAAACCCTACCATGTCTCCGACAATCAAAACCATCAGGGCCCAAAATCACTAGTGGACTAGTAATCCTTCCTCATCCACTAGAATATTGAGATGTTAGCATTACTACAATGTCTCTGAATATTATTAAAACCAACATATGTAGGTCTCTTTCATAGGGCCTTATATCCATAATGAACATCCAAAGAGTTTTATTGACAAATAAGTCTTGTATCCATATGCAGTGAGACAAGTAAGACATGTTCGCTTATTTAAAACACTGACCATAGATCGTGTAGGATTAGAAAGATCCAATGATCACATCATTTTCATCCTGAATATCAACATGTCAGAGAAACCATTGTGTGTAATCCCCAATTAGTGGCATGATATAACAACCCCCATACAGGGGTATCTACCTTGGGGCATGTCCAAAGGTTATGATTCAACGATGATAACATTGATTCATTACATAACTATGATATGCAGGCTGCTTCCCTAAGGCTCAAACTTAATATGTAGTTATATATTTCCCCCTTATATGTCCTTTTCATATGAAATTAAACTGAACGGGTTTAATGAACCTTGTGGGTTTTACTCCTATAAAAAACTTGGATACATATGAAGAAACATAATGGATCAATACTATCCTCAAAATATTTACCACCTCCAAGGATGAAAACCAAATCTGGAGTTCCTGGTTATACATCTTCGATATATAAGTATCTACCCACCAATGGGAAATTTATGAAGAACCTTGGATACACATAGACGGATTCAATAAAATAATCCCACATTTTTCATAAAAATTGATTTATCTTATGACCATTTTGTTAGGGTAACTATTCTCATATCAGGATTAGGAAGAGATTATCAAACATATCATAAATATATAAAAGGGTCTCGTATTAGGAAATTATTCCCCTCAACAGACAACACATCCTCTCATCAAATGTGAGTTTCAATGTGTTTTTGGGTATGAAATCCCAATGGAACACCTTTGTTTGGACAGCAAGGCAATACCCAGTTATAGATGTTGGAGTTTTCTAGAGTTTCTGATAGATATAAAAAATGGAAAACCAAACTGAATGATTTTACAAAACATTAAACCCAAAAATTTATAAATGATAGGCCAAAAAAATGTCATTCTGGTGAAAAATATTTATTGAACAAGATGATAAATCATTTAACTGTAGAATATCCATTGCATGATAAAAAGAATATACTTCCCAGTTCTCATCGGACCATTTATTTCATGTTGCATATGTGGTCTTTATCCTCAATTCCACATGAAACAAAAATGGTAAACCCAGTTTGAAACTCTCAAATAACAAAATTATTGGTTAACCATGCACCCCCATACATTGTTTGTATATCCTACACAAAACAAAGTGGGGAACATGACATGGATCTGATTGTTGATCTTCTTGAGCTAGGGTTCTTTTGAAATAATTCCATCCTTTCTTTGACAATACCAAGAGATCATAATGGTCGGAACTTGAATAGGAAAGGACAAATGTGTTACTCAAGAATATCATATTAAAAAAAATTCATGACTAAAATGATACATTGATCAATGAACTTGTTCCTTGTTGAATTTGTGACTATATAATACTTCTCTCACAAACAACACCCCACCTGAGATAATGTCTTAATCCTGTGATGGTTCTTGAAAATTATCTTTAACTGAAAACCCCAGGGGACATAGAGTGACCTCACATGCCTGACACCTTCAACATCAGGTGGAAAATAAAATAATTTGAAAATACCATCAACATAATATGATCATTACCCTTTATTATTACCCTG
This sequence comes from Viscum album, assembly GCA_963277665.1. NCBI lineage: Eukaryota > Viridiplantae > Streptophyta > Magnoliopsida > Santalales > Viscaceae > Viscum > Viscum album. The sequence continues at coordinate 549,134,271 of OY728121.1, forward strand.
AGGGTCTATAAATGATAAAATCGATGGTCCCACACCATCTGAAGAAAGATGTAGTAAATCATGTGGCACTCACTGCCATAGTCAACCACTTCAGAAGCTAATCCTTTCAGAACAAAAATAACCACCATTAGTAACTATTGATGTTGGATCAAGGATCCAACTATTGATCCCATCCTGTTTAGTTGTCTATGGGGAAGGATTTTATCAACCGTCATTTCCATTATTATCATGTTGGTTCCCTTCAGTCTCCTGTTAAGGGTACCACCTGACACACTTCCACCTATGATCCCCATGAAAAAGCGACAGAGAAGATACATTGGGAGAGGAATTATTTGTATAATCATGAGTGGGATCATATCACCACTCATGCTGATGAAATATTCCTCCATATTCCTATGATAACCAGTGATTAGGAATATATCCTTCTACCTCATAATAAGGCCATGGGAATTTTCCAAAAGAAATAATGGGGGACGCACATATTTCTACCCCCTTTCATATTTCCCCTTGGAATATTCCTGTGGAACAAGGAGAAAAATGTTATCTTATACCCCCATTTCAATGGAAGATATCTACCAGTATATAGTGGGGATAGAGAATGTGTAGGATTTCATTCTAGCATAAACATTTCTAAAATTACATTACATATTAGAAAAAGTTGAAGAAGTATTCCGACATATTCTGGAACTAGTATAGATACAGAGGTAGGTGAATATAACTATCCCTATATCCAGGGTAGCACAACACTCTGAGTATTATGAAAAAGTGGTTTCCTAGGTTCTAGCGCATATTATTTCTCTTATACAGAAGGATTATTGGTATATTTTGATAAAGGATGAAGTGTCAGGCTAGGATCATATTCTCGTTTCAATTGGGGATCATAGAGTTAGAGTGGAACATGCCCCGGGAAAAGCTAATATTCTTGATGAAAAATCCATGCAGTATATTCCAAAGGCACATGATTGGGTTCATATCCCAGTTATGGTTGGGGCTCACCATGTGAGAGTGGGACATTCCTTAGTACATGCTCATATTCCTATCAAAGAAGACCAACAGTATACTATAAAGGCCCACGATTGGGATAATATCCTTATTTTGTTTGGGGCTCTCCATGAGAGAATGACACATGTCTTGAGAGAAGACCATATGTCTGTCAGCGAATAGGACTGACATGTTCCAGTAGATCATAGAATCCAGGTACATATTCCTACTTCTGGTAATGAACGACTACACAAGCATCCTTTTGAGGCCATACAATAGGAGGCTCATATCCATTCTCCCATTCTAGAGGTCTATCATTATATTCTGATGTGGAATGAATATTCAAACTAGGATCATATTCTCATTCTAACCATGTCTCACCAAGTGAGTACAACACATGACTTGGGATGGGCTCATATTAAAGTAGAAAAAGACCAATGGCATACTCTAATGGATAAGGACCCTACTTATATCCTCATTATGATAGAGTCTCACCTAGTAATAATGTAACACAACTCGGTATAAGCTCCCATTCCTGTAAATAATGGAGAATCTCATTGGAATATTCTAGAAACTTCTCAACCATGGGATCATACCCCGGTGAAACCGTACGATTATCAAAAATGTCTAAAAATGTTCAAAAAACAGGATTATATCCATTCAAAATTACATAAGGTTGGTCAACATATTCTATACATGGTGAAAATTAAGGCTCTTATCCCTAAGATGATCAATTCTAGTGTCCTTGAGGTTGATCGAAAAAACATTCTCAACACCCTAAGGGTCTTCCAACTCATCAACCGAAGAAGAATTCAATCATTAATGTGATAGTCCTCCTCATGGTAGTATAGAAATAGATCATAGAGAATCTACTCTTGAAATATTCCATGTCCATCCTCCACATTGTGAAATCTCCCATGGACAATAATGACCTCTCCTTACCCATACTCCTATATATAGAGTGTTAATAAATACATAGAATCATATGTATTGAAATGTAATTGGAACTCCATGGTTTAATATATGTAGTTCCCCATCAACATCCTATAACACTCAACTATGGTCAGTAAGAAAACCCAAGAATCAAATTTTGTGGTCTGATCAGATGGAAGCATGTATGTATGATAAAAAGAAGACCAACATTGACATATGGAGTGATTTATCTAGAAAAAACATCCCCACCATGTTCTATATCATTTCCAGTTCAGACTATGAGATGCTAAATGAGAAATATGAGGAGGATATTCCCTATCTAAACAAAAATATGTGGGAAACTCATTAGTTACTAAAGGTGGGACACCTCCCTTATATAGGATAAGAGGATCACCTTCAGGCCATCAATATATTTTTTTGTTATCAAGAAAATGATTCAATCTCCATGGTTCAAGACCCAAAACTGAAAACGAACATCCCAAATTTGTAGAACACTTTCCCCCATTACATCATATATCATTGGAAATTTATTGATGAATCCACTTCATGTATCTGTATTATATGACAGGGAAAGTAAGGAGTGTTACAATTCACTGCACCCCTGGAATAAAAGAAATATTTAGATATAACATCCTATAATGTCATAACCTTAGGTGAAATCCTGGGGTTGGGTAACATGTGGTCCATTTGGTAACTATAATAGAATGAACCTGCATCAATGATCCCAATAAATTATGAATTGGGGAAGATGGTAGAAAACATTTCATTGAAATGGTCCCCTAAAAATAACAGGAACACATTTCAAACATGAAATCCATGGCATCAATCAACCCAATTGAATACTATAGAAAATTAATCTCATTACGTGCGTCCATTTTACCCAACTCCTATATGAGAACAATTGTGTCACATCATCTAGGACATAATAGTAGCTTCCATTATAATCATCCAGGAACAAAACCGGCCCACTGGATTGGGGGAATATCTCCACCACCTTCACACCATTGATCTTAAATACAATATAGGATCTAGTACGTGTTGATAGTAGCTACAAATAAACCCATCCCACTGGTCTGGTGGAATTTTTATCACCATCTTTATAAATGGGTTCATCATCCCTAGAGAGGGTCCAAGGGAAACCAATAGCGGTTTTGAATCAACCCCATCCCATTGGGTTGGGGGATTATATATCTCAATGCCCATTACAATAATCATTAATTCCTCAATTGGAAGCATGATATCCCCAACAATAGTATTATTCAACCCCAATTGTGGCCCTGAAAAATCCCAATCCTACAGGATTAGGGGAATTTTCATCATCATCATCACCATAGATGGAATTAATCTTTTCTAGTTTGGTAGGTAAATATAGATCATCAAAATCCCATACATCCCTCCTGATGAATGAAAATTATCTAATATTCTAGTCCCATTCTAAAATCATGAACAAAAACCCCCTCATGGTCACCACTCATAGGCTGAGACAGGAGGAGCATACAGTGAAGGCAATCAAACCATGTTGAAGTCACAAGAGAAAAGGACAAAATATGGACAACGATTAGAGAAATGGAAATAATGTAGTTTGTATAGAATCATACTATTGAATTTAATGAAATGAGACAAATACCATTAATTGATACACCTCTTTTAATTTTATCACCATCAACATAATAGATAATATGGATAAAGATGCAGATACAAATGGACCCAATGTAGAAAACACAATCTGAGAGAAGGATCTGGATGCACCCACTAAGGCTGCACGTAACCGGAACTAAAGGAATATCCAAAACCTATAAATTATAAATGTATAGTTTCCACCCCTACCACGAAACACTACCAAAGATAAAAGTTAATGGTTTGGATAAATCCCAATCACGGCCTCAAAGAGTCAAATTTACATCTACGGAGGAACAAATGGAACAATATGAGAATGATATTCAAAATATCAAACAAACCAACAAGGAGAATATTAGGGGAAACATTCCCACTAGGTATCTTGTTGAGAGAGAAGTGAATACCCCTCCTCTTATACATCTAGAAAGATTCAATCCATAAGTAAAAATGGTATTTGATCGTCAAACTGACTCCACATTAAGGGATCTAGCCTATATAAATGAGGAAGTCAAAAATTATCATGAATTCCCCCATAACGGTGATATACTCTCCCTCACCATGGTAATCATTCATTAATTAAGAAAATATAGATTTATTAGGAGAAAAAATGGCCACCTCATCAGGCCTCTCCCACACCCTATAGATGAGAGATATCTTAGACAATTGTTCCTCTAGAATTTATCAATTCAATTGAGTCTCTGGAACTTGAATGGAATCCATGGATTGGTTACATGCACATGTGAATCCTAAGAAGAATCCATATCCTGAATAGGGTAATGAAACCTTTCCCTCACCCAATTTTAGAAATCATTCCTTATCTACATTTTACGGTTTGGGATACCTTGAATTGAATCTCCCTCACTTTGTATCCTAATGTGGTTCAATGATGGGCCCTTGATATCATTAAAAGGGGACCAATAGAGGGCGATTTGTATAAACTCGGATTGGGCCCACCATTTTGGTACAACATTCTTCCCCCATGGTTTGTTTAGGGATTGGAATAACTTCATCGTCAATTCCTTTACCAAATTAGCAACATGATAGTAATCAACCAGACAAACTACAAGTAATGTTAAAATGTGATTATGCCTGATTCATACAAAAAATTAAGGGTTTAACCAATTCTAACATCAACCCTCTCTCATTGGAACTATTTTTAGAGCTCTATACTAAAAATAGTTGGGATTATTTGTAGAAAACATTCATCCAAATGAAGTATCTAAGAGGGTTCCATGAGTTCACCGAAACGACACAATGTTTAGAAGATTCAACTCAAAAAACCTAATCTAGATCTCAACTCATGCCTTCATCATAGGAGAAAAGGATCAATAAGAAATACATTGCTTACGTTACTCTCAAATAAATATAAGTACCCATCCATTAACATAAGCTAGTCCCAAACTACCAAGCACCACCAATCGAGTGAAAAACCCCACAAAATCCCCCTCATACAGATGCAAAAAAGTGACTATGGTTGCCTACTAATTGAAGAATGGATTAATAAAGCCTACTCCTTAAATGAACAAGTCCCTGGTTATATCCTTGCTTCCCTAGAAAATAACATACTCATTCTACCACAACCTTGGAATTTCAATGAGGTTAAACTCACTAACCATTTGGACTACTTCTCATTCCATAAAAGGATGGGTCATATTATCTATGACTACTTTGTCTTAAAATATGTTATTAAAAGAATGGTCGATTATGGAAAGGTCGTGTTGGATAACTCCATAGTGTGTGTGACCTAAATAACCAATAACTACTCAGATGAAGATGGTGATTTATAGAATGTTCCAGCCAGGTGTGGACAAATGTTCAAAAACTAGATAACTTGGAAAGAACTTGACTGAGGTCATTCCACCCTAAGAGAACAGCTGCACATAAGCACAATAGTTCTACCATAGAAGAATTTGACAATATATATGTCTCTAACAGGTGTATTTAACCATGGGTCACATGAATAGATTAAAGAGGAAGAGTCATATTCTAGCCGGGAATAAGCTCTGACTATTACAGACATATTACATTCAACATTTGAAGAATGGGAACTACCCTGGAAAACATAACCCTCATCAAGAGAAGAGACAATCAACGGTTATGTTAATGTGACACACTTGGAAGATCCATTCTACAATGATTAATATTATTATGATTATGCTTTCCATGAACCTATCCAGAGAATTGGAGGAAGAATTCATAGAAATAGATGATACATGAGACATAATGGGCATGGTTGGACCGAATATTTCAATCATGTCCCTGCAGAGGAAATATTTATAGTTGATACCCATGGGAATGTGCTCTAGAAAGACTAAAAAATACATGGAGGTGTCTAATAACCCATTACCAATCATCAACACCAAGTTATCTTACATGTCCACCTATAAATGGTGTGGTTGTCTGATCATCCCAAACAATGGGGAAGGCCGGAATGACCCGCACCTCTAGACGTAGATTCTCCCTCTACCTCTACACAAGCCCTATCCCCTTATAACAAAAATGAATTATCTCCTATGTGAAATATTATTGAAAAACCCCACATTGGGAAACACCAAAATATTGCCAAAAAATACGACATTCTGAAAAAACTGGTTGGTGTCCCATCAATGCTCTAAATTTTGGATTCCTTAAACCTCTCAAAACAACTCATGGAGGCACTCATTGAAGTACTCTAGATCCCAAAATTGTTCAAGAAATAATTTGATGTATCCATGTTCTATCGAGTGCAGTCCATGAATGTATAATTCAATTTCAACAACTCATTCTTAAAGAAGGATATGGAAGATGTCGTCCAAGGACACGTCATACCCCAATATTTTTCAGGTAGACTCTATAATGTTGACATCTAAATGGATCTAATTGATAATGGTTAAATGATCAATATCGTCTTGATTCAAACCATCCAACATTTGGGATATAGAGAAGGTTATGTGTCCCACATATAAATGATAATTCAAGGGTATGATAAATAAGAGAAAAGACTTATGTAGAAGATCCAGATCAAATATCAATTTGGGGATCTCACAACTAATGTTGAGTAATTGTTATCCAGAAAGAGACCACATAAAATTTTCTTATTGGATTTTATTTCTACATAGCCACATGGTGGTACCCTCAACATTCCATATTTTCTTGAAATACCTAATCGATGGAATGGTTGAAATACTACATGGAGATAGTTCCCCCTTTGACACATGTGAAGCAACATATGTAGAGCTAGGTTTCAACAAAAGGGATGGAAAAAAACCAATGATGGATGATGATATATAGGTCGTAACCCCCAATTTCTTGGGGACTACCCCTATGAATCACTGTAGCATTCCCTATAGAAAATATATGCCACCCCATAAATCTATTTGAAGAAATAGAACTAGTCCCACAGGTCCAAGCCCCTTCTATCCCCAATGACTTTGTAAAAGGCTATAAACTTCGAAATCTCTTTTTAATGATTCTTCCATTAGGTGATGGGAGTTTTATTTATCTTGGCATTTTTCACCTTGATATTGGAAGAGATACCACCAAATTTCTGAATTCATCTGAAAATCCCTCCATGACTTAGAGGAGGAATAAGAAGAGGATGGATTTAGAAATACCACTCCCACATTGAAGGAAGGTGTCTCCACCACCATTAATGTGATCAGGTGTGTAAATATGAGAATTTTAGAAGATACATGGACTAAAATAATTAGTCATTCCATCCACCTCAAGTAGAAAGATATGTAAATCATAATTCTAATTAAATACAGATATGTGTTCTCTTGTAATTATAGTGAAATGGTCGGACTAAATACAAATGTATCTATACACCATATCAGCTAACTTAATGACCATTGAGGATTCATGTAGGCATCGAAGAGGATTCACCCCTCTCATACTTCCATTTTTTAGGAGAATGCTGACAAATTTTACAAATACAAATTTCTTTGAGAATCAAAATACCCTTTATTGCTCAAAAATATTGTCCATATCATGAAAATGAATGAAAATATTAGGGTCTACATCAATTTTAGACACCATTATAGACATTTCCCTAAACAATATTTCAAATTTTTTTATCACAAAACGTTTTATTGATGAAATTGCTTACTTTCAACCCATTACATTCATGGACAGGTATTTAGTGTACAATCAGATAAAGATGGCCCCTTAAGATAAAGAATCCACTGCCTTCAAAGAACCCCAAGGGATATCATATTATTAGGTCATTCCATTTGGAATGAAGAAAATTTGTATTATATATCAATGTTCCATTCATCATATGATTAATACCTTCTTGGGAACAATTTCTAAATGTAATGTCAATGAACTCGTGTTCAAATCCTGAAAGTGAGGTGATCACTCCATGAATCATGCAACAATGTTTGACAAGCTATGACAAAAATTTCTAATGATGAATATGCTAAAATGATCATTCAATGTATCATCAAGGAAGTTCATTGAATTAATGTTATGGAAATGTGTCAATGAGGAAAAACTAGAAAATAGTAGTTCCATTTTAGTAATCTCACCCCTGGAAACTCAATGAAATGTGGGCACTCTAATGGAATGTCACCAACATTATATTTTTTGTACCCATCTTGGCTAGAAAATGTTCCCATTCACAATTCTAATGAGGAATGGAATCACATATCAAAGGTGGGAGGACTGCCAAGAAGCCTTAAAAATTCACAAGTAGTATATACTACACCCGCTGGTACTGATGCCACTAGTATAAGGAAAGGCAGTCATATTATATATGTCCACCATGGAATGATAACATGGTTCCCCCCTCACACAGAAGAATGATGTAGGAGTGAGAACAGTCTCTACTACATTAGTCAATTGATTCTCCGTATTGTGTCTCAATACTCGTATATTGAGAAGACCTTCCACACACTCATATTTGTGGTCAAGAAGATGATGCATTACTTGAAACACCACAAATTATATCTTTTCACTCGTATTTACCCAATCAATGAAATCACTGTTTTTCACATGATTACTAGGCATTAATACTGGTGGGAGGTCATTCTGTAATAGTATGACATCTAGTTCTTGAAATATAATGTGTTAAAAGAGAAATTTGTAGATACTTTCTTCATGGAACATCCCACCATGGAAATTACCCCATTGGATACTAAAATCACATATGAGGAGGTTTTATATGCCCATGACACTCCCTTAACATGGGATATGTATTTTGATGGAACCTCCTGAAGATCAATAAGAAAGGATGAGAAATTTGAATCTTAATCAGGTTAGATTAGGGAATCTATTTTTTCTCTAGAAAAATAGATTTTTCCATCCTCTTCCTCACTATATAAATGCTTCATGAATAACAGGGTACAATTCTAATCCCGCATCATTGGCATAAAATTTTCTCTACAACTACAGATTACCTACTTAAATATCAAAGGGGATTAGAAGCTAGTGATATATCAACTCAATGGAGAATATTCCATAAAAAGGACTATAGGGCCCCAATCACTATCTACATTAGAGGAATAATGGCAAATCTCACTTTTGATCCCACATTGCATCATTTTCCTCTGTCACGGAATGCACACTATAAAGCATTGGATAATGCATCCAAATTCATGGATGACCCAGATTAGGAAGAACCAATGTTTCGTATTATACATCGATGAATGGTTCATTGATAATCATCTATTACATTGAAGAAATAAATCAGTTCAACATCACATAGAGAGATATAAACCAATATGCACCCCCAGATGGATGAATTCTATAACTCCATGAGATTTTTAGGAGATAGATTTTTTTTGAAAATGTATTCGATATATTGTGTTGTAAGCTACACAAATATAAGACTGCACTACATTAAATACAATTTTATCTTTCAGTATAGTAAACACTATGCTTGTCTTCGGTAACACCAAATTTCATGTTCTCTTGATATATTTCATTTCACATAAGACTGAGTTTAAGAGAACAACTAAGTATTATTATGTTAACTTATAACATAAATATTGCAATAGATATTATAAACAATATAAACTAAAATATGAAAGTAATATTTATAGATGTATATATATTTAATTATTTTATGCCCAATCACTTGTAAATTAAAATGAAACACTTTTATAAATAAAAGGAAAACTTTTTAGGAAAAAATATTTAAATGAAAACAATCGAGTTTATAAAATAAAAAAACCATTTTGATGGATTTAATTAATGAAATATTAGAGTATTATGTCAAATATATTATTTTAAATTCGTCTTATATATTTTATAGATATTATATAGAACAAATTCAAATTTTCAGATAAATGAAATATTTTGAAAAAAATGCAGTTTTCCATCTTTTGATGGAGCAACAATTTTAAATCAATTTTTTGAAACAAAATTATATTCTATTTTAAAAAATAAACTAAATATTTTATATTATATCATTAAATTTTTATTTGGTTAAATTTTTTGTATTTTTTTGATAAGTTTCACATTTTGATGAATAGTAAAAAATAATGCAGTTTACTAGAAAACTACTTTTTACTAAAAATTATTTATAGTGTTAAATTGTATATTTAAATTGTTTTAAAGTGTAATTATACAATATTTTTATCATTTAATATAATTTACGTCATTTTCATTAATTTTACTTTGAATTTATATGTAAAAACATTTCAATCTTTTGCATGTTTTAATTTTTAAAAACTCATTTTCACATTCCAACAACGAGATAAATTTTGAAAGATTTACTAAACAATATTTGTTTTTATTTTTGAAAAATGGATTCCATAATTGGAATCAATGGGTCCAAATTATTTTAATAGGTTCCTCTAACTTTTGGGGATTATTAATAGTAGCATTAGTAAATTTTTTAATACAGTAAAAGGGTAAATCATGTAATTAGGGTAAAAAATAATATTATAAAATTACCCTAAAAATTTCCTAAAATTATTGTATGGGTTTTTTTCTTACTAAATAATCCTTGGGTAGAAATGGTATCCTTTTTATGCCACTTGGATTAGATTAATACATTTAATTTATTTTATTTAAAGAAAAGTAAAATATCTCACTCAAATTTTAATAACTACATATTTTTAATATAAGGTTATACAGAAAATAAATTAAACTAAAAGTAATCATTTCAAATATATTTTTCTGATTTATCATGATAATTTACTTTTAATTTTTTGGAAACAAATAAATGCAATAAATGCTTGTTCATCAATGTAACGCCCCGACCCCAGTTACCCAGAGTCGGTGCATTATTACATAACATTGGGATGATCACAAAGTATCATGTCTCGAAAGACCGATTAGTCTAGTAGTCTTGGAAACACTAGATATATTCATAAGTCTTACATTACATCATAAGATAAAAAAACTACAAAAACATCTTTTCTTCATATCCCCTCATACTATCTTAACATGTCATTCATAAATTACTTATTCACATCCTGGGAAAAATAAAACATTGAAAGGTGTGAGCTCAGATGCTCAGTAAGGATAACAATATAGCAGAAGCTTTCATAGATAAGCATAAACACTTAAATAAATTTATAACTAAAACAAAATTCTTTTAAACTTGAACTTCAGAATAATATGGAAAAGATAAAATGAAATAATGCCATTTACATATTCACATGGATATTTTACTAGTCAAACAATCACATGCAATATCAATAACCACTTTCATACTGATGGAATGCATAATTCCAGACTATCATAACCACATATCCAAGTCCTCGTGCCAAGAATACAAATAATATTTTTCCAAGGCCTTGTTCCAAGACACTAGTTTGTCTCATGAGACCTACCGATGCATCGAGGAGCTATAGCGGGCTCCACCCGTCACTTATTAAGTCCTATGCATTCCTCATATGAACAGGTTTAAACATAACATAAACTTTCATATTAAAAATAGCATACGAAATGTCAATACATGATCCACAAACCATGAATGGTATACAAATATCACATCCACAGTCAAACATAACTCATTCGATACAATATGGAAGATTTTATTGTATCAGATTAACCTCAATCGAGAATAATGAAGGATAATGACATAGATGAAAATAATCATCAAAACTATTAGAGAAAAATATCCCCCATTTTCTTGAAATCATTTAAAAGTCACACTATTTGTCAAGAAGACATTTAAAATAGATTTTTGAATCAAAGTGTCCCATACCACTTTGAAACTTTTAAAAGGAGTTTTAATTTTAAAACTTTAATTTCCATATAAATAAATCCTTAAAACCATTTTTTTAAAACATGGACATTAATGTGAAAGATTTAGAAGAATAAGTCTTTAAAACATTTAAAAATGGTATTTTAGTTAGAGTTTATAACCAAAACAGAGACACTTGAATAAAAATTATTGAGGTAATAAAAACTTTGAAATATCATGAGAATAAATGGATTCATGATATACTATGTCAAAGTACATTATATACACCACATAAAAGTGATTTGGTGTATAACAACAAAGAAGTATCAATGGAAGGTAAATTGAGATGAAATCTCTCATAAAGGTCGTATCATTAGGTTAAGGACAAATCAAAGACATAATTATGTGTGAAAAATATAAACACACTAAATATGATTGGATATTCAGTGTAAAACTGTAACACCCCGAGATTTTAGGAAAAATATTATTTTTAATTTCATTAATGTCTTATGTTGTACGCTACACCAAAAGAAGCTTGCACAACACGCATCCTTGACTTTCCTTGCATTACACGCAAGCGCGACCTTCCGCGATAGCGTGTGTTGTACGCAATATTGAGTTTCGCTAAACAATGATATGCTATTAAAATATTATTAAAACTAGCCGTTATGAATAGTAATAACCACTTTTTGAAATTTTGTAAATTTTATTTTTTAAAATGGACTTCATTTTTGGTTTCGGAATATCGAAATTAGCTTAGAGTGAAATTTTGGTACTTTTTGGATAACTTTCATTTTCTGATGAATAGTGAAAATTACTAAATTTTAATTAAAAACAACCTTTTTAATTGAAATAATTAATAGTGATAAATTATTAATTTCAGTGGTTTTAAATTATATTTAGAATATATTTTTACAATTTAATACAATTTTGGTCATTGGATGTAATTTCACATTTAAACCAGACATAAACAAGTGTCAATCTTTTGATAGTTATTGTCTCTTAAGAACACGCTATTAGTTTTGACGACGGGAATTAATTTTTAAATTAATTAATGCAACTGATATGGTTTGAGTTTGGTAAAATAGACATCATTTTTGAGTTCATAATATCAAATATATCTTAGGCCAATTTTTTGGTATTTTTCTAGAAACTTTCATTTTTTGATGAATAGTGAAACCACTGAGTAGTAGTTAAGAAAAATGAATTTTTTAATAAAACTTAATTTTACCGCTTCTGTGAGTGGAATTTCAAAAATCCGAGAGACACGGATGATGTCAGTAAGTTAAATGTGATTCAATGAGAGGAAAATAATTTTTGTTGAATAGTAACTTTTTAGTTTTTTTACCACGGTTAAAAGTAAATAGGGTAATTACGGGTAAAAATGATATTATTATTACCCTAACACATGTCCTAATTCTATTGGATAAGTTTAATTCGACCAAAAACGACCTTAGGAATAAAATATGACCATTTAGGCCCACTTGGATTAGATTAGGACATTTATTATTAATTTATTTAAAGAAGGGTTAAAATAGTTAAAATCAACGTTTAATAAGTAAATCATTTTTAATATAGGGTTATACATAAGATAAATTCGATTGTAAATATTCATTAGAAATCTAATAATATTTCATACATAATTAAGTTTTATTTATAATTTTTAGACATTAAATAATTTAATTTATTTATGACACAATGATGATGCAGTAATTACCATAATAGTGAAAAATTAGAATTATTTATATTATAAATACCCAAATAAATATAATTTTAAACTTTTTATGAATTACACTAATTTTCTAGGTTAATATGACATTCTAGTATTGATTTAATTAGCTTTGTTCGAACTAATCATTATGTTATGAGTTTCAGAAAAATCAATTGCTAAATAGTGTCAAAATTGACATAAAATAGTTTTTAAAACAAATATTATATTATTAATTGTTATTTTATTCCTAAAAATCTAAGGATCGTCCAAATGAATTATATAAGGTTATATATATTAATAATAAACAACTTGGGGTTCGTTTGGCTTGATTGTGTAAGAAAACAAGAAGACACGGTAAAAGTTAAATTATCTAACTTAAAGTTAAATCTAAATGATAAGGTTAAAATTGATACATAAACTTTTCTAAATTCTATTGGATCAGATGATTTCGATCTATACCCACCTTATATTCGAAATATAACAATATGGAGCTATTAAAAACCGAATTGGACATTATAATAAAATAATAGTTTTAGTTATTCCAAAGGTGCCCCTCTCCTCCCTTATAAAAGGGCACATCCTCCCTCTCTTCCTCACACCACTTTGAGCCTTCATGCCCGGACAACCCCTGCCAAATTCTCTTCTCCAATTCCTTAGAAACATCATAGAGGTTCTGGTCTTCCTCAAAGACCAATTTTAGTGCCCTAAAAGGAGATCTCAAAGAGGCGTTTCAAAGAAGAGGTAATGTCTGTTACCGATTCTTTCAAATTTATTTCTTCTTCCACTAATTCTTCTTAGGTTGTTTCATTATGAAGTAATAACATCAGTATCACTAATATACTTATATGTTATTATAAGTATGAAACAACCATATTTCACCATCTATCCATCCTACGGAAAACGGAATCACCGCGCGTGCGTACGTACGGAATACCGTCTCCACGCCGTGGTGTAATCTATTTCCACCACCACCTTGCTTGGATGGGTATAATAGTGTACATAATAACTATATATGATTATTGTAAAGTGATATTGATTCTGAAATAGTATAAATACACTCCAATACAATTCCACGATCATGAGAACGATATCATCGCTCATGCGTACGTACGGACTACCGTCTCCACGATGCGATTAGATTCATTCTCCACGTTAACCATTCATGAATAATTATACAGTATATATAATAAGTAATTATGAAACAAATGACATAATAATGATACTGGAATTATATGTATATATATGTATGTCATATACTTAATTCCATTCAACTCAATAAGGAAACGAAAACAGCGTTCATGCGTACGTACGACCTACCGTCTCCATGAATGGTGCATTTCTTTCCATTTACTGATCTATTATATATATATATGTATATTCTGAATATATATTATATATAAATCATGTTTTATATTCTGGAATTAAGTAATCATGATCTATGTAATCATATGAATAATTACAAGTCAAAACACGGACGACAAATGAAACGATTTTAGCCAAAACGCTCTTTAACATTGTATTTACAAAAGAACGAGTAAAATAAAATCATAGGTGAACCATATATGATATCATAACAATGAGTATGATTTAGGAATAAATCAATGACATGATTTAAATCATTATACAGGAGGTTCGGACACATACGAAGCAAATCGGACCAAAGGTAAGGGAAATATCACAATCTCATTTTTATCCGAGATTGTTTATACTTTGGAATTTATTGGGGTGAATTTTATCATCCACATCCATGTTTCATAAATATGTAATATTTATATCCTTATACAATAGTTTATATCCAATTTTACCCTTCGGTGAGTTTTTAGTAAAAGATATGAATGGAATCTTTTGTCGTTTTTCGTATGAGGTATTTTTTGACTTTTCCGACAAAAGTATGAGGAGAATGTATTTTTAACTTATACGGAATGAATGGATTTTCAAAACATTATTTACAAGAATCTTCCTTTACAAGTTTTCAAGTTTATTTTTAATCAACTTCTTTTAGTTTAAAATTTTATGACATGTTAATAAAGGAAAAATGTTTTTGAAGTAAAAAGGATATTTTCCTCAAGAATGGAGTTCAAGAGATTTATCAAAATCATTTTCCATCTAAGATAATAAAGGGTTCTGTCTCTATCCCTATTATTACATTGATTTGATTATGTTGTGATGGAAATATTTTTATGAATTCCTTTATCTTATATGAATTGTTTTATGATGTCCGGATGTTTAAGATTCCCATTTTTATTACATGGGTTATGCAATGATGTATGATTTATGATTTTGTGGCACACATAACAATGGTATCCTTATGAGATGGGTGGGACCTATATCTCCCTCCAATGCATTGGTTATAGATTTTATATCTCATGAGATAGACATGGCTGGAACAGTAGCTTATACCGGTTCAGTGAAACAGGACTGAAACGAGGAGTGAACTCGGTTCAGAAATGGACTTTGTCCACTAAGATAGTCTTGGCAATGAGTCTTGACTAATAAGAAATTATTCTCTATGATTATGTGTGTATTCCACAAAGTTTCATGTTTTATGTTATGATTATTGAGATTACATTTCACTACCATGATTTATCCCATGTTATGAAATTATGATCTCTTTTGCAGGGTAAGATTTCCAAATTGTTATGTTCTTATGAATATGATGTGATTGATATTTCTTTTGTTTACCCTTTCTGAGAATTTAAGCTCACACTTTTATGTTTTCTTTTCCCCAGGATATAAAGAAACATTTTAGGTAAAAAGGGAAGATCTTTATGGGAGATGTTGAAGATCTTTCACCACGATTAGAAGATTATATTCCGAGTTTCCAAAGACACTAAACTATTATGGTCGTTGTTTGTCTGTTTTTGTTATGTATTAAGTATTCCGCTAAAGTAATGTAATGTCCATGTATGACAGGTTTCGGGTCTCTACAGTTGGTATCAGAGGAAAAGTTTAGTCAACCTTTGGAATCTAGGATGCGAAAACATTAGTGAGATCCCAAGAGATATTTCTAAGGTATGTTTTGGGATGTCCCTAAGGATAAGTATACGTATAGGATATAGTCCTGGAACTATGGTAAAGATATTAGATTAAACCAAAGATTTTAGATATTGAAGTTACTCCCCCTTTATTATGATTTTTTCCTCTCACACTATTCTTTTTGGGTTTTATAAAATGGTTGGAAACAAGATGATTCACGATAATGGAGGATATGATGGACAATGGAATGATATTCTTCATGCGAAACCAAATGAAATGGGGATATGAGGTCCAAACATCATTATTATGATGAATCAGCAATCTCACAATATGATCAATAAAGTAAAATTTGTTAAGTTTCCTGACTCGGCTAATAAGAGAAAGATGGAGTTTCATGTTGATCATAGAGGAATGAAAGTTCAATTTCCCCTATGTAGATCATGTGGGAAGAGGCATAAGGAGAATGTTTCAAAGGAACTAGAAGATGATTTTGGTGTGGAAAAGTAGGACACAAAGCCAGTAAGTGCAAAGGAAAAGGTTCAGTTAACACCAGGGATGAGGATAATGGTATTTCTATGACATCAACAATGGTTAAATGTTTTAAATGTGGAATGTACGGGCATTATGCAAACCAATTCCCTACAGGAAATTCTCATGAAGAGAATCAGTATGGTCGTATGGGTAGTATTTATGTTGATGATTATGAAGAGACTACAAATGATATGTGAGATGAAAGAATTGTTGAATCTCGGTCAATGGTTTAAGAATGTAGTGGAATGATTACATTTTTATCAAGTGTAATGTTGTATAAGTAATCTCATGGTACTATGGAATAAAGAGACATCTAAGTATTGTTACATTGTTGTCTTTCATTATGTTTTGAAAGTATGTGATTAATGGTACCAATATTTTTGGAAAGTAGATGATATGCGCATAATGAAGGGATAAAGAGAAAATTAAATGTTTGATAGTATTAATGAGCTCATGGCTGATATAAGGAGAAGGTTATATCATGGTTTTAGTATATAGAATTTTTGGATTTTGGTATGTGGAAAGAGTTAACTTTTGATAACATTCATGTTTTCACTAAGGTTTAATGGGTATTCATTTTTCAAGAGAATACATGATTACGGTATTCACAAGATTGGAATGTGACCAACAAGATAATGGGGGATAAATGATGGTTGGTTGATGAAATTTCAAGTAATCATTTTCTTTATACTATGAGCTTGGACCGATGTATTTTAGATAAGCCTAAATATTGGAATGGATTATGTTGGACATAAGTTAGGATATAACATTTTTCGATATTATTGATGGGATGTTATAGTAATATAGATTTAGAAAAAGGACAACCTGTAGGACGAGCGACAACCCATCGCGTCGGAAAAGGCTGTGGGAATCAAACCCACAACCGAAGTGCGACTGGCCTTTATCGCCTACCACTGACCTACAGGAAGTCCCTGGTTAGTAGAAACTAGTTTTATTTTATTAAGCGATATGATATATGAAGTATAGGTTCATCCTTGGAATCGTATACGATTAACCTCACTATAGATGGACTTAGGTATATTTGATAACTTTTTCTAACCTTTTGTTTGAAACAGATGGAATGACCCATCATTCTATCACATGATCTATTAACACTTCATGAATAACAAATTCAACTTCATTTCTTTAAGAGATGAAGTGGAAATTGTTCAAAGCACGAACAACAGTGATATTGAACCAAAATAAAGTAAGTATTTATTCAAATTCAAATTCTTCAACTTTAGGGAAATGATTTTGAAAACCAAGAATGTTGTCCTAGTGCTCTTATATCTGATGAATCAAATGGTACCTTAGATCATCACAAATTTACGGCTTTGTGATTTGTTTCTATTTCATAGCCATGTTCTCTACCACTCTCCATCAGAACATGATGGTTAGATTTTTCTTCCATATCCATATTTTCACCTATGTTCTCCTACGTGGAAACCCAGTGATGAGTTAATTTTGGTAACCGTTAAATTTAATACATTAGTTTTTAAATCCAAGTTTGGGTATTCCTTTTTACGATGTGGGTTTCTATTAAACAAACTTTTGAGTAGTAAACCATTTATAACCCCGACGAATTTCGAGGGCGAAATTCATTTTAAGGGGGTAGAATGTAACACCTCTAGATTTTATGAAAAATATTATTTTTAATTTTATTAATGGCTTGTGTTGTACGCTACACCAAAATAATCTTGCACAACATGCATCCTTGACTTCCCTTGCATTACATGCAATCGTGACCTTCCGCGATAGTGTGTGTTGTATGCAATACGGAGTTTCGCTAAACAATGATATGCTATTAAAATATTATTAAAACTAGCCGTTATGAATAGTAATAACCACTTTTTAAAATTTTGTATATTTTATTTTTCAAAATGGAATTCATTTTTGGATTCAGAATATCGAAATTAGATTAGGGTGAAATTTTGGTACTTTTCGGATAACTTTCATTTTTTGATGAATAGTGAAAATTACTAAATTTTAATTAAAAACAACCTTTTTAATAGAAATAATTAATAGTGATAAATTTTTAATTTGATTGGTTTTAAAGTATATTTAGAATATATTTTTACAATTTAATACAATGTTGGTCATTTGATGTAATTTCACATTTAAACAAGACATAAACAAGTGTCAATCTTTTGATAGTTATTGTCACTTAAGAACACACTATTTGTTTTGAAGACGAGAATTAATTTTTAAATTAATTAATGAAACTGATATGTTTTGAGTTTGGTAAAATAGAAATCATTTTTGAGTTCATAATATCAAATATATCTTAGGCCTATTTTTTGGTATTTTTCTAGAAACTTTCATTTTTTGAGGAATAGTGAAACCACTAAGTGGTAGTTAAGAAAAATGAATTTTTCATAAAACTTAATTTTACCGCTTATGTGAGTGGAATTTCAAAAATCAGAGAGACATGGTTGATGTTAGAAAGTAAATTGTGATTCAATGAGATGAAAATAATTTTTGGTGAATAGTAACTTTTTACTTTTTTTTACCACGGTTAAAAGTAAATAGGGTAATTACAGGTAAAAATGATATTATTATTACCCTAACACATGTCCTAATTCTATTGGATAAGTTTAATTTGACCAAAAACAACTTTAGGAATAAAATATGACCATTTAGGCCCACTTGGATTAGATTAGGACATTTATTATTAATTTATTTAAAGAAGGGTTAAAATAGTTAAAATCAAAGTTTAATAAGTAAATCATTTTTAATATAGGGTTATACATAAGATAAATTCTATTTTAAATATTCATTAGAAAGATAATAATACTTCCTACATAATGAAAGTTTATTTATAATTTTTAGACATTAAATAAGTTAATTTATTTATGACACAATGATGATGCAGTAATTACTGTAATAGTGAAAAATTAGAATTATTGATATTATAAATACCGAAATAAATATAATTTGAAACTTTTTATGAATTCCACTAATTTTATAGGTTAATATGACATGTTAGTATTGATTTAATTAGCTTTTTTCGAACTAATCATTCTGTTATGATTTTCAAAAAAAATCAATTACTAAATAGTGTCAAAATTGACATAAAATAGTTTTTAAAACAAATATTATATTATTAATTAATATTTTATTCCTAAAAATCATTGGTTTGTCCAAATGACTTAGATAAGGTTATATATATTAATAATAAACAACTTGGGGTTTGTTTGGCTTGATAGTGTAATAAAACAAGAAGACACGGTAAAAGTTAATTTATCTAACTTAAAGTTAAATCTAAATGATAAGGTTAATATTGATACCTAAACTTGTCTAAATTCTATTGGATGAGAGGATTTATACCTATACCCACCTTATCATCGAAATATAACAATTTGGAGGTATTAAAACTCTAATTGGACCTTATAATAAAATAATATTTTTAGTTATTCCAAAGGTGCCCCTCTCCTCCCTTACAAAAGGGCACATCCTCCCTCTCTTCCTCACACCACTTTGAGCCTTCATGCTCGGACAATCCCTGCCAAATTATCTTCTCCAATTCCCTAGAAACATCATAGAGGTTCCGGTCTTCCTCAAAGACCAATTTTAGTCCCGTAAAAGGAGATCTCAATGAGGCGTTTGAAAGAAGTGGTAATGTCCGTTACCGATTCTTTCAAATTTATTTCCTCTTCCACTTCTTCTTCTTAGGTTTTTTCATTATGAAGTGATAACATCAGTGTAACTAATATACTGATATGTTATTATAATTATGAAACAACCCTATTTCACCATCTATCCATCCTACGGAAAACGGAATCACCGCGCATGCGTACGTACGGAATACCGTCTCCACGCCGTGGTGTAATCTATTTTCCACCACCAAATTTCTTGGATGGGTATAATGGTGTAGATAATAACTATATATGATTATTGTAAATTGATATTGATTCTGAAATAGTATACATACACTCCAATACAATTCAACGATCATGAGAACAATATCATCGCTCGTGCATACGTACGGACAACCGTCTCCACGATGCGATGAGATTCATTCTCCATGTTAACCATTCATGAATAATTATATAGTATATATAATAAGTAAGCCTGAAACAAATGACATAATAATTATACTGGATTTATGTGTATATATATGTATTTCATCTACTTAATTCCATTCAACTCAATTAGGAAACGAAAACAGCGTGCATGCGTACGTAGGGCCTACCGTCTCCATGAACGGTGTATTTCTTTCCATTTACTGATCTATTATATATATGTATATTCTGAATATATATTATATATAAATCATGTTTTATATTCTGGAATTAATTAATCATGATCTAAGTAATCATATGAATAATTACAAGTCAAAACACGTACGACAAATGAAACGATTTTACCCAAAACGCTCTTTAACATGGAATTTACAAAAGAACGAGTTAAATAAAGTCATAAGTGAACCATATATGATATCATAACAATGAGTATGATTCTGGAATAAGTCAATGACATGATTTAAATCATTATATAGGAGGTTCGGACACTTACGAAGCAAATCGGACCTAAGGTAAGGGAAATATCACAATCTCATTTTTATCCTAGATTGTTTATACTTTGGAATTTACTGGGGTGCTTTTTATCATCCACATCCATGTTTCCTCAATATGTAATATTTAAATCCTTCTACAATAGTTTATATCCAATTTTACCCTTCGGTGAGTTTTTAGTAAAAGATATGAAAGGAATCTTTTGTCGTTTTTCGTACGAGGTATTTTTTGACTTTTCCGACAAAAGTACAAGAAGAATGTTTTTTTAACTTATACGACATGAATGGATTTTTAAAAAATTATTTACAAGAAGCTTAATTTACATGTTTTCATGTTTATTTTTAATCAACTTGTTTTAGATTAAAATTGTATGACATGTTAAGAAAGGAAAAATGTTTTTGAAGTAAAAAGGATATTTTCCTCAAGAATGGAGTTCAAGAGTTTTATCAAAATCATTTTCCATCTAAGATAATAAAGGGGTCTGTCTCTATCCCTATTGTTACATTGATTTTATTATGTTGTGATGAAAATATTTTTATTAATTACTTTATCTTATATGAATTGTTTTATGATGTCCTGATGTTTAAGATTCCCATTTTTATTACATGGGTTATGCAATGATGTATGATTTATGATTTTGTGGCACACATAAGAATGGTATCATTATGAGATGGGTGGGACCTATATCTCCATCCAATGAATTTGGTTAATATTTTATATCTCATGATATAGACATGGCTGGAACGGTAGGTTATACCAGTTCAGTGAAACAGGACTGAAACGAGGGGTGAACTCGGTTCAGAAATGGACTTTGTCCACTAAGATAGTCTTGGCAATGAGTCTTGACTAATAAGGAATAATTCTCTATGGTTATGTGTGTATGCCACAGAGTTTCATGTTTTATTTTATGATTATTGGGATTACATTTCACTACCATGATTTATCCCATGTTATGAAATTATGATCTATTTTGCAGGGTATGATTTCCAAATTGTTATGTTCTTATGAATATGATGTGATTGATATTTCTTTTATTTACCCTTACTGAGAATTTGAGCTCACCCTTTTATTTTTTTCTTTTCCCCAGGATATAAAGAAAGGTATTATGTAAAAAAAACGAAGATCTTTATGGGAGATGTTGAAGATCTTTCACCACGATTAGAATATTATATTCCGAGTTTCCAAAGAAACTAAACTATTACTGTCCTTGTGTGTCTGTTTTTGTTATGTATTAAGTATTATGCTAAATTAATGTAATGTCCATGTACAACAGGCTTCGGGTCACTACAAAAACAATCAAAAGACATTCACACATATTCTTGTAAAAACAACACAAATGAATTGGATGTTTATCTCAACAAATCGACATTGAGTAAAACTTACTCTGATCAAGTTTATACCGATGACTTGAGAATTTATCAATGGATTGATTATGTGTATAAAATGTATATCCAAAGAAAGGGGAGTGTAAATTATGACATAATCAAATGAATAGTGATTCTATACATAATCTTGGAGTAAAATAATCAATGAAGTATGTGTAAAGACGAATGAGTGGAAATTGAAATTTCAAATTCCCTTATTGATTTGGTAACATAAAAAACATACACCCATGAAAGAAGTATCATACAATTATTATGTAAATATAAATGAATTAAAGTATATTACACAATGAATACAAACATGGGCAGTACACAGACCACATGTAATAAATTAGTGGTGAACAATGGAATTATCACAGAATTAAAAGTGAGATAAGAAACCCCTTACATTGTACTTTTTCCTTGGTCGAGGGTAGGTTAACCTCCTGTATAATGGTGACATAATTGTTATTTAATTATACATGAATTATATGAATTAATATGATATCATATATGATCTTTTAACATTGATTTGTTAATAATATCTTAGTATTATCATCATTTCGGGAGTTAACGAGTTCATTTTCCATTATATTCTTTGTTAATTGATCCGTATTTGTTACTAATGGGATGTATATTATTCATATCCATAATGATGTCAAATATTTAAAAATTATTTTTAATCATTAATTGAGAATTAGTCTTGAATGGATACGATGGAGAATGGATCTCATCGCGTTCGTGGAGACGGTAGTCCGTACGTACGCACGAGCGACAATATCATTTTTTTGATATTAAAATAATATTTAATTTTATGGTATATCATATATACAGAATCATTATCATGTTATATTTATTATTTACATGAATTAAACATCATTATTATACCCATCCAAATAATAATGTTTTGAATAACAATTACACCACGACGTGGAGACGGGAATCCGTACGTACGCACGTATGGTGATATTTCATTCAAAGGATGGATAGAATACTGAAATATGGTTGTACAGTGTTTATAATAACATTTTAGTATATATAATATACTGTAGTTATTATTTTATAATGGTAATAACAATTAAATACGAAGTGGAAGAAGAAAGGAACATGAAAAAGGGTGGTGAAATCATTACCTCTTCTTCGGGTTCTTCATTTTGATTTGATCAAAAGGGCTCCATTGGATGGCTTTCTGACTAAAGGAAGGCCTCTAGGATGAAGTTAGGGAAGTTGAGAGAGTATTTGGGAAGGGTTTGTCTGAACCAAAAGGATTTGATGATGTGAAGTAATGAGAAGGGGGAGTGACCTTTTATAAGAGGGGTGAGGGGAACCTTTGGAAAAGTTAGAAATATTATTTTATAATAAATTCCTATTCAGTTTATAATGGCTGAAAAGTAGATTATTTAAAGGTTAAATTGGGGATAGGTCTAAAAACTCTAATCCAACAGGATTTAGATAGGTTTGGGTTACTATATTAACCTTATCTTTAATTATTAACTCTTAGTTAATTAGTTTCACTTTTACAATGTCTCTTTGTATTTTTATATTATATGGTTAATAAACTTACTATATACATCCAAGAGACCCCCAAGTGGTCCAGTAATGATAAACCTATCATGATATAATTCTCTTGGCCGAAAAATAGATTTTTGGGAATTTAATATCAATTAATAATATAATATTTGTTTTAAAAACTCTTTTATGTCAATTTTGACACTATTTGGAAAATTGATTTTTTTGAAAATCATAACAGAACGATTACTTATAAAAAAGTAAATTAAACCATTACTAACATGTCATATTAACATAGAAAATTATTTTAATTCATAAAACGTCTCAACTTATATTTATTTGGGGATTTATAATATCAATTATTTTAATTTTTCACGTTTAGGGTAATTACTGCATCATCATTGGGTCATAAATAAATTAAATTATTTAATGTCTAAAAATTATAAATAAAATACCTTTATGTAGGAAATACAAGTATCTTTATAATTAATATTTATAGTCGAAAATCCAGCATATATAACCCTGTGTAAAAATTGTTTTTCTAAAAAATATATCCTTATGACATTTTTGTATTTGTTTTAACTTAATTAAAATAAAGTGTCTCTATCACCTACAAGTGGCTCCATGGGGTCCCAAAATCGACCCAAAGATGCCCATGTTCGGACATGTATCCACCAATAAGTTTAGGACATGTTTTAGGGTAATTAAGTATTATTATAATATTATTTTTGTAACCCTTATTTACCGGATTTACCCATTTACCATGGTAAATAAAATATTTACCGAAGTAATTATTCAAAATGTCTAAAAATAAAAGTTACATATTTATAAAATTTGAACACCCTGATTCCAAATATGGAATCCATTTTTACAAATTCAAAACACAGAAGTGGCATAAATTAATTTAAAATTAATTCCCGCTGGCAAAACAAAAAGTGTGGTTTTAAGATATAATAACTATCAAAAGAATGATACTTGTTTATGTTCGGTTTAATTGTAAAATTATGTCCAATGACCAAAATTTTATTAAATGGTAAAAATATATTCTAAATATACTTTAAAACCACACAAATTCATAAATTATCATTATTAATTATTTTGATTAAAAAGGTTGTTTTTAATTAAAATTTAGTAATTTTCACTATTCATCAAAATATGAAAGTTATCCGAAAAGTACCAAAATTTCACCCTAAGATAATTTCGATATTAAGAATCCAAAAATAAAGTCCATTTTTAAAGATAAAATGTATAAAATTTCAAAAAGTAATTATTACTATTCATAACGGATAGTTTGATCGGTTACGGTGTGTGTTAAAACTCGATGTTGCATACAACACACGACATTGCATTATTCAAATGGAAACGTATCATGGAAGCTTGGGGTGTTACATTCTCCCCTCCTTCAATAAATTGTGTCCTCAAATTTTTTTTAAAAAGTGGTCTTGAGAATACAATGGAAAGTCCCACATCGGGAAAAGAGTCAATAAAACTATCACTTTAATAGAAAGGAAGAGATGTATAAAGGTCACCCATGATAAACCATACTAGGATTACATGTAGGAAAACATGGATATGGACAATAAACTATGTTTTAAGTTCTGATGGAGAGGTATAGAAAAATGATCAGGAGAAAGTTAACAATAAGAAAATCACAAACTTGTGTTGGGACAAACGGTCATTAGTCTCCCAGTAGGAAAAGTAAACGGACAACATTTTTTTGTATTAAGTAACATTACATAAGGACGAGGAATTAATTTATGATATTTTCTAAGAACAAAAAGAGATATACTTACTTTTTATGTAGAGTTTCATTCTTTAAGAAATTTTTACCACTAACTCATTTTTCTGAACAGTGAGTATTCCAGAAGACTTGGTAACAATGGAAGAGCTAGAATAAACTTCTATAGAAATACATGATTCACATAGGATAAACTATATATTTACATTGTATTTAGAGATTAATCAAAACCAAAATGGTTAGTATAATATCTGATGATCCCCCAAATGGATATTCCATTAGAGAGAAAAAAACACTAATCTTAATTTCTAAAATTAAACCATCAATACCCCAAAGTTAAATAAATACCATTCAATAATCAATTGTCCTCAAAATCTTTCAATATAATCCAAACTAAAATTGAAACCTAAAACTTATAAGAATTTAGTCTTCCACGTTAAATTGTATCTCCCAATGACATTAATTACACTTAAAGTCACATACTTAAAAGTAATAAACCTAATCCTTTCCATAAATAACCCAATTCACTATAAATCCACAATAAAAACATAGATAAAAATCCACCATTACACCTCAAATAAAATCCCATACTATTCTATTTTCCTTGGGCATATTGTGTTCACACCAAAGAGAACTACTTCCAAAATAAAATTTATCACTTAATCACCAAATCATTTTCCTATACTAAGGGTATTCATTTGATAATACATAAGATCCAAAATAAAATTATCATTGATCAATAAAATAATTTAACTAAAAATAATAGTCACACGAACTAGGGACTTCACATAGTCCAGTGGCAGGTGATAAATCCCAATCACACTTTGGTTGTGTGTTCGATTCCCACAGCTTTGTCCGACGTGATGGGTTGTCACACGGTCTGCGTGTTATCCTTTTTCAAAAACTATATTTTATAACATTACCAAAATGAGATAAATTCCTGAAAATAACCATAACATAATTTTACCACAAATCTTATCTCATACCTTTCATTTTCATCCCAAATTTTAATAACTTATAATTGCCTCAAACCCAACGATCATATAAAAGAAATGGTTATTTATAACTATATCCACAAGAGAATAGTTAATTCATCCTCAAATATCATTATCACATGGAAAACTGCAGGGTTAAAAATACAAGAGAAACTTATTCCAAAGTAAACCCATCAACAAGGAGCACTAATACTTTTAAACATTTCTCCAACCATTAATTTCCACATAGCTTCTTCTTTGACCAAGAAAATATCCTATAGAATAGGGTATTCACTCGGGTAATGGCCAGGTCCCCTACATTTACGGAAAATGACTGTAAATGGACTGTTGAGGCCATTTTTATCTTCTTCCATAGTACTCTTCATTATTCTTCGGCAATTGTTCACTTTATGTCCTTCCTTCCCGCACATAAAGCATTTCTTTGTCCCATTGAGACACTTTCCTGGGTGTCTCCTTCCACATTTCTTGCAAGATGGAAATTGGGGATTCCTTTCTCCATGGTCTCCACTGCTGGACCTCTTATCATTCATCACCTTTCTCTTCTTTGTTGAGTCTGGGAATTGGTTAATATATATATTGTTGATCATATTTTTGGAAAATTGATTTGGCATAAAGATGATATCTTTTACGCCTATCAACATTCCATTTTGTGTCTCATTGCCACCACCGTTCCCACCTTGTACATCATTCTCAAAGTCACTATGACTTCCTTGGAATCCAGCCATTGACTAAAACCAGAAAGCATTGTGTGAGTAACCGTAGTCAAAAAAATCATTTAGAGATTAACATGTCACCATATTCTCAATCTGAAACACATTAGGATTAACTCAGGTCATTTACACTCATATTATATATATAATACATCAAATCGGTTTGTAAAGAAAATGTAAATTATCCTAATCATATCTCCTGGGAGTGTCGTAACCAAGAGTGAAACAAGGCCCGTTGTTGTGCACTAGTTCCCATTCGAGTCTAGCTCAAAGCGGTGTTTTCCGGTTTTAACCCTAGGTATATCTGTGCCAGAGCCGCCTCTACCAGATCGTATCCAGACAGGGATGTATTGCTCGGAAAACTCACAAAATCTCTACAATACCAAAATTCTAGGAAGTTCTTCTATACTAATCCTTAAATTTCATCTTAGTTCTACGTTCTCTAATCAAAGTTTATCTAAATATAGCTTCCAAGGTTTGTACTAAACTTCTTCTGATACAAACTGTAATGCCCCGAACCCAGTTACCCAGAGTCGTTGCATTATTACATAACATTGGAATGATAAAAAAGGATCATGTCTTGAAAGACCGACTAGTTTAGTAGTCTTGGAAACACTAGATATATTCATAAGTCTTACATTACAACATAAGGCAAAAAAACTAAAAAAACATATTGTCTTCATATCCCCTCATACTATCAATGCAGGTTATTCATAAATTACTTCTTCACATCCTAGGAAAAATAAAACATTGAAAGGTGTGAGCTCAGATGCTCAGTATGTATAACAATATAGCAGAAGCTTTCATAGATAAGCATAAACACTTAATGAAATTTATATCTAAAACAAAATACTTTTAAACTTGAACTTAATCATAATATGGAAAAGATAAAATGAAATAATGCCATTTACTTATTCACATGAATATTATACTAGTCGAACAATCACATGCAATATCAATAACCACTTTCATAATGATGGAATGAATAATGCTAGACTATCATAACCACATAGCCAAGGCCTCATGCAAAGACTACAAATAAGATTTTGCTAAGGCCTTGTGGAAAGACACTAGTTTGTCTCATGAGACCTACCGATGCATCGAGGAGCTATAGAGGGCTCCACCCGTCATTTATTAAGTCTAATGCTTTACTCATTTGAACAGGTTTAAACATAACATAAACATTCATATTAAAACTAGCATACAAAATTTCAATACTTGATCCACTAACCATGAATGGTATAAAAATATCACATCCACAAACATAACTCATTCGATACAATATGGAAGATTGTATTGTATCAGATTAACCTCAATCGAGAATAATGAAGGATAATGACATAGATGAAAATAATCATCAAAACTATTAGAGAGAAATATCCCCCTTCTTCTTGAAATCATTTAAAAGTCACACTATTTGTCAAGAAGGAATTTAAAATATATTTTTGTATAAAAGTGTCCCATACCACTTTGAAAAATTTAAAAGGAGGATTAATTTTAAAACTATAATGTCTATATAAATAAATCCTTAAAACCATTTTTTTTAAACATGGACATTAATGGGCATGATTTAGAAGAGTAAGTCTTTAAAACATTTAAAAATGGTATTTTAGTTAGAGTTTCCAACCAAAAGAGAGAAACGTGAATACAAATAATTTATTTAATAAAAACTTTGTAATATCATGAGAAAAAAGGGATTCATGATATACTATTTCAAAGTACATTATATACACTACATAAAAGTGATTTGGTGTATAACAACAAGGAAGTCTCAATAGAATGTAAATTGATATGAAATCTCTCATAAAGGTCGTATCCCTAGGTTAAGGATAAATCAATGACATAATTATGTGTGAAAAATATAAATACACTAAATATGATTGGATATTCAGTGTAATACAATCAAAATCCATTCACACATATTCTTGTAAAAACAACACCAATGAATTGGATGTTTATCTCAACAAATCGACATTCAGTAAAAATTACTCTGATCAAGTTCATACCGATGACTTGTGAATTTATCAATGGAGTGGTTATTTGTATAAAACGTATATCCACAAAAAGGGGAGAGTAAATTATGACATAATCAAATGAATTTTGATTCTGCACATAATCTTGGTGTAAAATAGTCAACGAAGTATGTGTAAAGCCGAATGAGTGGAAAATGAAATTTAAATTTCCCTTATTGATTTGGTAACATAAAAAACATACACCCATGAAAGAAGGATCATACAATGATTATGTAAATATACACGAATTAAGTTATATTACACAATGAATACAAACATGGGTAGTAAACACACCCCATGTAATAAATAAGTGGTGAACAATGGAATTCTCAATGAATTAAAAGTGTGATAAGAAACCCCTTACATTGTACTTTTTCCTTTGTTGAGGGTAGGTGAACCTCCTGTATAATGGTGAAATAATTTTTATTGAACTATACACGAATCATATGAATTGATATGATATCATATATTATCTTTTAACATTGATTTGTTAATAATATCTTATAATTATCGTCGTTTCGGGTGTTAACGGGTTCATTTTCCTTTATATTCTTTGTTATTTGAGCCATATTTGTTACTAATGGGATGTATATTATTCATGTACAGAATGATGTAAAATATTTAAACATTATTTTTAATCATTAAATGAGAATTAGTCTTGAATGGATACGATGGAGAATGAATCTCATCACATTTGTGGAGACGGTAGTCTGTACGTACGCACGAGCGACAATATCATTCTTTTGATATTAAAATATTATTTAATTGGATGTTATATCATATATACAGAATAATTATCATGATATATTTATTATTTATATGAATTACACATCATTATTATATCCATCCAACTAATAATGTTTTGAATAACAATTACACGACGACGTAGAGACGGTAATATGTACGTACGCACGTATGGAGACATGTCATTCAAAGGATGGATAGAATACTGAAATATGGTTGTACCATTTTTATAATAACATCATAGTATATATAATATACTGGAGTTATTATTTGATAATGGTAATGACAATGAAATATGACGTTGAAGAAGAAAGGAAATTGAAAATGGGTGGTGAAATCATTACCTCTTCTTCGGGTTCTTCCTTTTGATTTGATCAAAAGGGCTCTTTAGGATGGCTTTCTGACTAAAGTAATGCCTCTAGGATGAATTGAGGGAAGTTGAGAGAGTATTTGGGCAGGGGTTGGCCGAACCAAAAGTCTTCAAAGATTTTAATTAATGAGAAGGTGGAGTGCCCATTTATATGAGTTGTGAGGGGCACCTTTGGAAAAGCTAGAAATATTATTTTATAATAAATTTATATTCATTTTATAATGGAAAAAAATGGATTATTTAAAGGTTAAGGTGGGTATAGGTCTAAAAAAACTCAACCAATAGTATTTATATAGGTTTGGGTTACTATATTGACCTTATCTTTAAGTATTAACTCTTGGTTACTTAGTTTCACTTTTACAATTTCTCTTTGTATATTTATATTATATGGTTAATAAACATACTATATACATCCAACAGACCCCCAAGTGGTCCATTAATGATAAACCTATCATCATATAAGTCTCTTTTCCGAACCATATATTTTTAGAAATTTAATATCAATTAATAATATAATATTTGTTTTAAAAATTCTTTTATGTCAATTTCCACACTATTTGGAAAATTGAATTTTGTGAAACTCATAATAGAATTATTACTTAGAAAAAAGTACATCAAATAATTCCTAACATGTCATATTAATATAGAAAATTAGTTTAATTCATAAAAAGTATCAAATTATATTTATTTGGGTATTTATAATATCAATTATTTTACCTTTTCACTTTTATGGTAATTACTACATCATCTATGGGTCATAAATAAATTAATTTATATAATGTATAAAAATTATAAATAAAATACATTTATGTAGTAAATCTTTTTATCTTTCTAATTAATATTTATTGACGAAAATAAAACATATATAACCCTTTGTAAAAATTGTTTTTCTAAAAGATATATGCTTATGTCATTTTTGTATTTGTTTTAACTTAATTAAAATAAAGTCTCCCTATCACCTACATGTGGCTCCATGGTGTCCCAAAATCGACCCAAATATTTCCATGGTCGGAAATGTATCCACTAATAGGGTTAGGACACATTTTAGGGTAATTTAGTATTATTATAATATTGTTTTTTAACCCTTATTTACCGGATTTACCCATTAACCATGGTAAATAAAATATTTACCTAAATAATTATTCAAAATGTCTATAAATAAAAGTTACCTATTTACACAATTTGGAAATACTGACTCCAAATATGGAATCCATTTTTCCAAATTCAAAACACAGAAGTGGTAGAAATTAATTTAAAATTAATTCCCGCTGGCAAAACAAAAAGTGTGTTTTTAAGATATAACAACTATCAAAATATTGATACTTGTTTATGTTCGGTTTAATTGTCAAATTATTTCCAATGACCAACATTGTAATAAATTGTAAAAATATATATTTTAAATATACTTTAAAACCACTCAATTTCCTAATTTATCATTATTAATTATTTTGATTAAAAAAGTTTTTTTTAATTAAAATTTAGTAATTTTCACTATTCATCAAAATATGAAAGTTATCCGAAAAGTACCAAAATTTCACCCTAATCTAATTTCAATATTACGAAACCAAAATTAAAGTCCATTTTTAAAGATAAAATGTATAAAATTTCCAAAAGTAGGTATTACTATTCATAACGGCTAGTTTGATCGTTTGCGGTGTGTGATAGAACTCGATGTTGCGTACAACACACGCCATTGCATTATTCAAAGGGAAACGTACTGGGGAAGCTTGGGGTGTTACAATCAATAATGGAGAAATTATTAAATTGATGAAAAATCAATAAAATATTTTTTATTAAAATTATAATAACCATTAAAATATAAAAACACCTGAAAAATATTATTTTTTGAATATATATTGACAATAACCATCCATGGGTCGATTTATTGGCCATCTGGATCCATATGGAAAATATTATGACACATATAATATTTTATTTGAAGTGATGTTATAGTTTTCAAATACATGTTTTAATAAATATAAAATTTTTTAATGTCAGAATATACAGAAGATATATTCAACTTAAATATAGAGTATTTATCTTCACTATAGTATTTTATTTTTAATTTTTATTCAAAAAATAAGTATATTAAATAATTACACAAAACTGATGATGTATTGATTTTATTAATGTAGATAGAAAATAAATGTTATTAAAAATATTATAATAAATATAAATAGGGATAATAAATATATAAAATGAATTTTATATACGACATTGACCAATTATGAATACAATAAACTTTTTTTTATTTAAAATATTATCTAAATATTTTTAAAAATCAATCAATTGAATATTGTCAAAATTGACATTATTTATTGTTTATCAAAATAATGTTTTATTTAATTATTTAAAAATCATAATACGTTTTTAAAAATATATAATAATCTCTATATTTTCTAAAATGTTATAAATTTTCTATTTATTTTCTAATTGAAATAAAATAATCAAACATTTCAATCTTTTGATATTTAATATTTTTTTATAATTGTTGAAATGAAAACAGAATAACCAAGGGTTTTTGAAAATGATAAGGTTTAAATTGATAGAAAATCATAACTGAGATTTATTATTTTATGAGATTAAAATATTATCGCATATAATATTATAAAATATACCATTTTCTAGGTTTTTAGATGTGGGTTATTTTATTATAAATTAATAGTTTTGGAGATTCTAAATGTTCCCCACAACTCTATTATAAAAGGTTACATCCTCCCTCATTTATTCAAAACTCATTGATCCTTCAAGCTCGTCTATAGCATGAAAATTTCCATTATAAACATCCCAAGCCAAATTATAGAGGATTTTTTCTTCTCAAAAGACCAACTCTAGATTCATTAAAATGATATCTATAGGGTGCTCTTTGAAGTAGAGGTAATCTATACTACTGATTCTTTCAAATTTATTTCTTTTTATACATCATATTCATAAGTTATTTATATTCTAAAGTAAAAAATCCCAAATTAAATATAATTTAAAATTTTAATATGATTATGTAACATCAATATTCCACCTTATATATATCCTATGAAAAAAAATCACCACACGTGCATAAGTATAGCTTACTGTATTCATGACATGGTGTAATCTATTTTTCATCTCCACTTTACGTAGATGGGTATAATAATGGAAATAATATCAATATATTATTATTAAAAATATGTATTTATTTTGGAAATATGTATATATATATAACATACACTTTTATACCATTTCATAATTAAGGGAATGGTATCATTTCTAGTGCGTACGTACGGCTTACCATCTCAACAACATGATGCAATTCATTATACTTGATATCATTTAAATAATGGTTTTATAAATGTATATAATACATAAATATAATTTATATTTCATTATTATCATTATTGAAATGATATAATGAAACCCCATTAATAATAACAATGATTTATATGAAAAAACAAGCATCAAATAACGCTCGAAAGAAGAGAAATAATGAAATATTATTTAACAGGTGATAATATGATCACATATGATCTCATAAATATAAATATGGCTCTAAATAAAATTTATAAAAATCATTAATACATTATATTGGAGTTTTTTATACATAATATGGGACCCAAGCCTAATTTAAGGGATATATTTGCAATCTCATTATTATCTAATATTTTTTATACATAAGTATTTACTGAGGATTATTAATCATACATTTCCATGTTTTCTAAAAATGATTTCGTAAAATGTTTTACTATTATCCTATGGATTTTTAATGTTATTTTTACCCATTTTTTACTTTTTAGTACATAGTTTGAAAAAAAAATATTTCTTTCTTTTTCCAAATGAGCAATTTCTAACTTTTATAGCAAAAGTATGAGAAAGATGTTTTTATTAACTTATACGGTAGGAATGGATTTTAATGATTTCATGTCACCTTAAATCCTTGAAGATTACCTTACAATATTAAAATATTATTTTCAAAAAAATGTTTAATTTTAAAAAAATTCATCGTTTTAAGTAAAGATGATTTTTTCAATGATGAAATAATATTTTCCTCAAGAATTTTTTTAAGAGATATCTCTAAACTATTTCACATATAATATAACATTATTTGATGTTACATATATTTTAATAAGGATATTATTCAATTTTTACATTATTATTTTTTATATGAATGGTTTATGATTATGATGGATGAATATTAATGAAACCCATTTCCTTTCATGGTTTATATAAAGACTGAATGATGTTTATAAAATCCATTTCATTCCATGGGTTATGATGTGATGAATGAATAATTTGATTATGAAAAACATATGTATGGTTTTTATTATGTGATAGTTGGGACATATATCTACCTCTAATGAATTAGGTAATGATTTATATCTCATGTGATAGAGAGGACTGGAATGGTAAATGATTTCAATTCAGTAATAAAGGGTTATAACAATAAGTAAACCTCATTGAGTGACACATGACAAGAACGTGAAATGATCTCAGTTCACTAATATAGGGAAGGAATGATATGTAATCTTATTCCAGTAATACAATGTTTTATTGAGGAGTGAACTTGGTTTATTAAAGGGCTTTGTCCACTATGATGGTCTTGGGAATGTTTCATGGCTAATATGGAAATAATTATCAATGCTTATATGTTTTAAACAATTACATGTTTTGTTCCAATGATATTGTCTCATGGATCATGTTTGTTAATGATTTATTCCTTATAAACTACCATGATTTATTTTATGACTCATGATTTTGATATATGTTATATGTGGTTTTATTTTCAAAAGTTATGTTCATGTTTTTACATTCTTGTTTTCATGTTTTATTTAATATTTTCCTTTTCTACCATTACTAATAATCTAATCTCACCTTTTTCATATTTTTTCTTTTCCCCGGGATATAAATAAAGGTTCTAGGTAGGAAAACTAAAGGGGAATATCTTTTTGGGAGATGATGAAGATATTTCACCAAATTTGAAAAATGTAATCTATGTTTCCAAAGGAACTAAACTAATAAGGTCTTTGAGTGTCTGTTTTTGTAATGTATTAAGTATTCTAAAAAAGTAATATAACTTCTATGTATGTCAGTATTGGGTCATTAGAGTTGGTATTAGAGTGAAGGTTTAGTTAACCTTTGGAAGAATTAATGAGTGTACTTTAGTAATATCCCTTGAGATATTTCTATGGATATATCTATATGTTTTTGAATGGATAAGTCTAATTATATGTTACAATCCAATAATTTTGGTTACAATTATGAAAATGTAGGAATAAACAAAATATGTTAGAGATTGAAAGTAATTTCACTTGATTATGTGGTTTCCCTGTATAATTTTTTTTCGCTCACACTATTATTTTTGGGTTTCAAAAAAATGGCTGAAACCATGAAGATTCATGTTAATGATAAATATGAGGGACAATGGAATGATCTTCTTCATACGAAAAAAATGAATGGTATTTGAGATTAATTTTTTTATTATTATTCCAAATCATAAATCTCATTATATGGCCAATAATATAAACTATGGTAAGTTTCACAACCCACATATTAAGTGATAGATGGAGTTTCATGGTGACCATATAGTAAAGAATGTTTAATTTTACTCATTTAAATCATGTGGGGAGAGGCTTCAAGGAGAATATTTAAAAGGAACTGTAAGATGATTTGGGTGAATAAAATAAGGACATAAAGTAACTAATTACAATATAAAAGTTTCATTTAACATAATGGACAAGGATAATGGTATTTTTAGGGCATCAATGAAAGTTAAATGTTTTATATGTGGAATGTATGGGCATTAATAAAATTGATTCCCTAGGGCAAAATATCATGAAGTGAATCAACAAGTCCATAGGAATAATTATTATATTTTTGATGATAAAGATTCTAGGAATGATGTGTGAGATGAAATAAGTGTTAAGGAATAAATTGATAAATATTTTTTTATGGTTTAAGAATATATTGGAATGATTTCATGCCTATGTATTATAATTCATGAATATGGTTATAAAAGTAAATTTATGGTATTATTGATTAATTAAACATCTATGGATTTTTCCACTATAGTTTTTCCTTAAGTATTTGAGAATTTATGTTGAATGACACTAGTAACCATGAATAGTGATGGAGGTCATAAGGTAATATTTTTTGGCAACACATGATTAATGGAATGATAAACCATAATATGTCTATAATTTTGGGACAATTAAATAAGGAGATGTTTTATAGTTTTAATGACCTTTAGACTAATATGATGAAACAATGGTTTTATAAACATTTTGGATTTATGGTATCAATAAATAGTTAATTTTTGTATGATTTCACGTTTTCACTATGTTTTTATTGTAATTTAGGTAATTACCATGTTTTAAGAGAAAATAGGATAATATTTTTCACATCTTTGGAATGTGACAAAGAAGGGATACCTTATGATTTTTGAGAGAAAAATGTTAAGACGATTTAGTTCCCCTCGTTATAATATTTTGGATTTTAGGTTTTTAGAAGGATTATATGGTTATACATTTATGGAAAGTATAATTTAAACATCAGATGAAGTTTTTTATGTTATAGTATTATCTCACTATAGGTGGAATTATGCATATTTGATACTTGTACTAACCTTTTTGTTCAGATAAAGATATATGGAAGGACCTATCATTCTATTTATGGATCTCATGATCTTTTAATTCTTGTGAAATTAAAAAATCACCTTTATTTCTTTGAATAAGAGATGAAGATGAAATTCATCATGGCATAAATAAAGGATGAGATTATACTCTATTAAGTAATTATTTATTCACATTTTTCAACTCTATAGAAAGGTTCTTGAGACCAAAAATTTTATGCTAGTACCTTCTTTTCTGGTGATTTAGATGGTCCCTTATATCATCATCTATTTATGGATTTTTATTGTTAAATTTATCCTAACTATGTTCTCTATCACTGTCCATCAGAACATGATATTTTTATTTCTCTTCCATATCCATGTTTTCACATTCCACTAATGTTATTCTATGTTGAATCCAAGTGATGAGTTACATTGGGTAACCGTTATGTTTATAGGTTTAATTTTTATGAAAAGTTTAGTTTTCATTTTTACAATGTGGGGTTATATGAAATAAACTTCCCTATTTTAATACTTTTATAACCCAAACAAATTTTGAGGGAGAAATTGATTTTAAGGGGGTAGAATGTAACCCCACAACTTTTTTATGAGATACTGTTTTTAATTATAGGATTTATT
This sequence comes from Viscum album, assembly GCA_963277665.1. Lineage (NCBI taxonomy): Eukaryota > Viridiplantae > Streptophyta > Magnoliopsida > Santalales > Viscaceae > Viscum > Viscum album. Next base: position 549,172,308 of record OY728121.1, read on the forward strand.
TTATTATATGCTACACTAAGATAATATTGTTCTACATACAACACTGGCATACCTTGTGGTATATTCAACACTACTCTTGGTTTTAGTTACACATAATTTTCGGTTCTTTTGATAGATTTCATTTCATGTAACACCTATTTTAAGTAAAGAACTAAATATTATAATGTTACCTTATAAACTAGCCATTATAATGGTGAGTATTCATGATATTAACTAAATTATCAATGTATTCTTTACACATGTATATATAATTAATTATTTGGTGAGTAATTAATTATAAATTAAAAAAACGTTTTTAAAAATAAAAGAAAATGTTTTTCTAGAAAACTATTTAAATGAAAATAATTCGTTTCTAAAATACTAAAATCACTATTTAATGAATTTTTTAATGAAATATATATTTTATATATTCATTTTATTATTAAAAATTCATCTTATATGTTTTCTAAGCATGATAAAAGATCAAATTCAATTTTTCTGATAAAAATATTTATTAAAAAAAACATTTTCCACCATTTAATGGTGCACAAATTTTAAATATTTTTTTGAAACCATTTTATATTATAATTTATAAAATAGAATTATTCTTTGAAATTGTAATATCAAAATTTACTTTGGATGAAGTTTCAGTATTTTAAAGTTAACTTTTATATTATGATGAATAATAAAACAAATACTTCATTTTAATCGAAGACTAATTTTTTTTCCAAATTCATTAGTAGTTTTATATTTTATATTTGGATGGTTTTAAATTGTGAATAATTAATATTTTTATTACATAATAGATTTTAAAATATTTTTATGTAATTTTACATAAAATTTAGATGTAAAAACATTACAATGTTTTTCATGTTTTTTCCTTTAAAAAATCTTTTTCTCAGTCTGAAAATAGGATTAATTTTAAATTAATTACTAAAACATATATGTTTGGAATTTTTAAAAATTTATTCCTTAATTTGAATCATTGGGTTCAAATTACGTAAATATTCTCCTTTTATTTTTGGGCATAATTAATATTAACTTCGGTAATTTATATTAACATTTTAAATGGGTAAATCTAGAAATTATGGGTAAAAATAATATTATAAAATTACCCAAAAACTTATCCTGATATCATTATATGAGTTTTTATATACCTATATCATCCTTGGGTCTAAATAGTATCCTTTTGAAGCCTCGTGGATGATATTATGAAATTAAATTTATTTTGTTTAAAGAAATGTTAAATATGTCTTACTCAAATTTTTATAATAGTATCATTTTAATATATGTTTATATAGAACATAAATTCAACTATAAATAATAATTTTTAATATAAAATGTTTTTCTTTATCATGGTAATTTATATTTATTTTTTAGGTAATAAATATTTACTTTAAAGGCTTATGCATCGATGACAGAAGAATTATTTTATTGATGAAGAATCATTAAAATAATTTTTATTAAAATGATTATAACCATTAAAATACAAAAACACATGAACAAATATTATTGATAAATTATAAATAGACCATAATAATAAAAGGGTAGAGTTATTGACCATTTGTATCCATATAGAAATGACTATGACAATTATAATATTTTATTTAAAGAGATTTCAAGTAGTCACATTCTTGTTTTAATAAATATAACATTTTTAATGTCAGATATTGTAGACGATATATTATAATGAAATATATAGGATCTATATTCATCATAGTATTTTATTTTTAATTTTTATTCAAAAGTTAATTAAATTAAATAATTACACAAAACTGATGTAGTAATTATTTTATTAATGGAGATAATATATAAATGTTATTAAAAATATTAAATTAAATATAATTTGCGATAATTAATATATTAAATCAATATTATAGTTGAACATTAACTGTTAGTAATATAGTAAAAGATTGTTTTGAAAGGTAATTTGTTATGTAAATATTTTTAAACATCAATGAATTGAATATTGTCAAATTTGACACTATTGATTGTTTATCAAAATAAGTCTTCTTTAAATTATTTAAAAATCATAATAAATTTTTAAAAATATAAATTAACTAATATATTTTTTAAAATTTTCTAAATTTTCCATTTATGGTCTAATTGACATAAAATAAATAAATATTTCACTCATTTAATATTTAATAACTCGTTACCTTAGTTAAAATTAAAATAGAATAACTAAGGGTTAATTAAATTGATTGGGATTAAATTGATAAAAAATTGTCTAAAATTTATTGGTTGATGATATTACAACCATATATCTTATTATATTCTAAAATATTAAAATTTTAATGTTTTAGGAGGTGTTTTGATTTTATTTTAAATAAATATTTTTGGACATTCCAAAAGTTCCCCTCACCTGAATTATAAAAGGGGGCACCCCCCCCCCTCATTTCCTGAAAACACATTGAGCCTTAAATATATGATATAATCTACCCATTTTTTGTTATAAACATACCTATTCACATTCTATAGGTGTTTGTATTCTCAGAACACAAACTATAGTTCCTTAAAGAGAAGATCTATAGGAAGCTCATTAAAGAAAATGTAATCTCCTATACAGATTATTTAAATATTATTTCTTCTTATACTTCCTCTTACCATATTTTTACCATTATAAGGTAATAAAACTAGAATAACCAATATTATGAGCTGTAATTAGTATTATGTAACAACCATATTTATCCTTATATTTGTCCTATGAAAAACAAAATCGCCACACAAGCGTACGAATGGATTACCGTCTCTACGCAGTGGTGTAATCTGTATTTCACCAATACATTACTTTCTTGGGAATAATGATGGATATAATAACTATATATGATTATTATAAAAATATATTTATTCTAGAAAAATATATATTTCATACACTTCAATACCATTTCATAATTAACATAATGATATCATCGCTCGTGCGTAAGTACGACCTAAGGTCTCCACGGCGTAATGCGATTCATTATCCATTATCTCCTTTAAAAAATGATTATATAAATGTATATAATATTTAAATATGATATCTATTTCATTATTATTATTGTTATATAAATTATATAAAGGAACACTATGAAGAATAACATGGATTTATAAGACAGAACATACAACAAATAACACCCGAAATAAGAGTAATAATGAAATATTATTAAAAAGAGATAATATGATCACATATGATATCATAAATATAAATATGGGTTTGGATCAAGTTTATTACAATTTTTATCAATTATACATGATTTTATGATATATATATGATGGAACCCTGACCTAAGGTAATGGATAATTTAAAAATCTCATTATTATCCATGATTGTTTATGAGTTAGTATTTACTAGGGATTATTTTTCATCCATGCCCATGTTTTGTAAAAATAATTTCATGAAATATTTTACAATAATACTATTTTTGTTTAAATTCATTTGTACATATTTATTACATTTACTACATGATTTCAAAATAATATTTATTTTGTTTTTCAAATGAGATACTTTTTGATTTTTTGAGAAAAAGTAGGAGAAGAAAACATTTTAACTTATATGGCATGAAAGTATATTAATTATTTCATGACACATTACTACCATGAAGATTACGTTATAAGATTATACAGTCATTTTCGATGAAAATTTTATATTTTAATTGTGTGTTTCATTTCAAGTAAAGGAAATTTTTTCAAAGAAGACAATATATTTTACTCAAGAATTGTTTTAAGAGATATCTCAAAATTATTTTCCATCTAAGATAACATTGATTGATGTTAATTTTGTTTTATTGGTGATATGATTCAATGTTTCCATTCTCATTTATTTTATGAATTGTTTATTTTTATGAGGTAATGATATTTATGAAACCCATTTCATTTCATCGGTTATGTTATGATTGAATAATATTTATGAAATATATTTCATTCGATAGGTTTTGATGGGATGAATGGACTATTTTATTATAGAACACATATTTATATCTTTATTTATGTAATATGTGGAACCAATATCTCCCTCCAATTCATTGTGTAAATATTTATATCTCATATGATAGAAAGGATTGGGAAGGGAATTTATCTCAGCTTAGAAATACATAGCTAGACTGGTAAGTAAACAGGGTTTAGTAACACTGGGCCGGAACGTGATATGATATTATTTCAGTAATAAATGTATAGAATAGTATGTAAAATCAGTTCAATAACATAGAGGTATTTTTTTAAGTAATGTCATTTCAGTAATATAGGGAAGGAATGAGGAGTGAACTCTGTTCATTAAATGATGTTTTCCACTATGATGATCTTGGAAAAGTGCCTTGGATAATATAGAAATGATTTTCTATGGTTATATTTTTTACACAATTAAATATTTTTATTCCAATGATATTTTTTGATGGATTGTGTTACTTTATGATATATGCCTTACGAAATGGAAATATTTATATCATGACTCGTGATTTTATATATATGTTATACATGGTATTATTTTCAAAAGTTATGTTCATATTTTTACATTATTATGTACAGGTGTTGTTTGATATTTTCATTATTTACACTTGATTAGAATATGAGCTCACCCTTTTCATATGTTTTATTTTCAGGAGGATATAAATAATCGTTTTAGGTATGAAAAATATAGGAGAATATATTTATGGGAGAATTTGAAGATCTTTCACCTCTGTAGAAGAATGTGTTCCATGTTTTCAAAGGTTGTAAAATAATACGATCCTTGGGAGTCTGTTATTGAAATTTATTAATTATTATGAAAAATTAATGTAATTTTGAAGTATTTAAAGCGTGGTTCATTAGATATCCCATAATGAGTTATCTCTAAAATGGGACTCTCCTAACAGAACGATCTGAAAGGGAACATATTTTCCACCAAGCTATGAACTTTACAATATAAGATGGTCAAAATGAGAAAAATATCTCTATAAGAAAGGCCTTAATGGAATCCTAATTATATTAATAGAAAATGATATATTAACTCTATCTTGGAAGAGGTCCATGTGGTCTCCTATGTTGTTCATCGTTCTCGGGCTCTCCTACCAAATTGGGAGGCTGGGTCACTACTGGAAAACCATGCTACAAGACTACATAGAATTCACCAAGAAATGTCATGCATGTTAGATCCATGAAAAAATTATCCATCAACACACAAAATTAATATATATATAGCTAAATATTCATGGTTGTTTTTCTTAAGGGGAATGGATGTTTTTGGGTCCATATCCCCCAACCACAGTTAAGTAGTTCAAATACATCCTTAATGCTATTGGATACTTTTCTAAATGGGATAAAAAATTACCCATCAAGGAAGTCAGGATGAAGAATATCATAAAATACATATGGTATCATATCATCACCATGTTCTGGGTCCCTCACACAATATTGATGGAAAAAGATACAAACATCTATTCTACATATTTAATGAAATTGTACCAAGATTAAATCATCGATTCTAATCACTTGTCTAGATGTAATGCATCAGAAATTGGAAAAATATAGGCCTTAAATATGAACATGTCTTGTATACTCCATAATATGGTGAATAAATACAAGAAATTCCTAGTTGGAAAATCTTCAAATTTCTTTTTGGGAAGATCGCACCAGCACAGATATTGTTATATAAGACACTCTATACTCATTGGTGTATGGAACCGAGGTTATAATACCCATATAAGTCTAGTTTACCTCACATAAAAAAGCCATTTGTAGACAACTCTCAGAGAATGAGAAATCATAGAGAATTTGGATGAGATGGAAGGGATCGATTAGAACTAGTTATATATATTACACAACATTTAAGTCCATCCGAATCTTATTGCATGGGAATTCAATAAAAACACCCCCCCCCCCACAATTCATTTCTTGATGGAGAACTAGTACTAGTTCTCAAAACCAAAATAATACCAGGAAAGATGCCTCTAAGCTAGAATGATAAATGGGAAGGTCATTATATCATAATAACGTCTATCAAAATTGAGCATACTAATTGACCAAAATACAAGGGGAATGTGTCACACACACCACAACCAATGTAATATTTCTTAAGAAATACATTTCATAGGATTCTAGAAGTCATCAGATATCCTATACACATGACATTAAAAGGTATGAAGCTTATCCAGACAACATGATGTCACAACTATACAGAATAATCCAATTTAGTAACACCCTAAACTGCACAACACCAATCATTGTGAAAAAAATGATGTTAAACTACATGAAATCTCATCCAGATCACATGACATACAACTATAGAAATGTTCATCATTACCACATGATGCTAAAATGTATGGATCTTTTCATGACCACATGTTCTTAAAACTATATCGAAGAAGCCCATGATATAAGACCTTAATCTGCACTACACCAATCATCTAGATCACAAGGAATTAGACTATATGAAATCTCAACCAGATCACATTACGTTAAACGGTAGAAAATTTTATCCTAACCAAAGGACAATAAAATATAGATGGATCACCCTGACCATATGAAATTAAACTATACTAGAAAAATTCCTAGTAGCAAGACTTTAAACTACACAACATCCTTAGTCCTTACAAAATTATGTTAAACTACATGAACAACATCATCACCACATGAAATAAAACTATTAATATCCCCAATGTTCATTATCATTCACAGAGGGTGATCCTCATACTTAGCACATGATGTAAAACTGCATGGATCCTAAACAGTCCCCTCATTTCTTGTTGATACACCCACAACCATACTTTATGATGTTAAACTACACCACTTTTGTTCTTTATGCATGATATCAAAATACACAAATTTCTATAACTATGTATGTCTTGATTTTCATTTTAATGAGATATGTAGGGATTCCTTGATCCTATATCTTTTCACACCCACCACATGATACAAAAATCTCTTTTCCTATACTTAATCACATCTACATGGTGGGAGGAATCCTTTACATTCCATGTTTCTCACAGTGAGCGTAGAACATGTGAGGATAAGAATTTTGGTAAGGTATTCCCCACACAAATAAGTTTTATCAGCTCAGGTAATGGATATCATAGTCCTGAATGAAAGCCCTTAAAAGTCACACCATGCTTCCTCACCACATGACATTAAAATTAACAGGTGATATCTGTTTCATGACATATAAATACACATTCCCATGAACCTATCATGAGAATACCATTTTTTTAGGTTTGTCTCTACCACACCTCCATTCAATAACTTCATATTAATTTATTATTGTATTCATAGGATACGTAGTGGTGCGTAGATCCTTAACCCCGGGTACAATCATAACAAATAAAAATAAAAAATTTACATCCCTGTGTATGGGTTAGAATTGCATAGGGATATCACTTTTATGAATGATGTGTGCCCTTATTTGTATTACCATGTGATAAGTTGTGACAGCCAAAATTCCATTCTTAATCCCAACCACAACATTCCATTTTTTTATCAAGGAGACTATGTATTGTTTCATGATGTTAAATGACATGGTCTCTCAATTACTATGAGTGGCATGATTCGTATCATCATAGGATGCATGGTGATTCCAAAATCCAAAATTCTTGTCCCAACTACAACAATCAATAGGATAAATTCCCACCTATGCATATAGTTCATAGAAGCATTTAGAGTTTCCCATTAAATAACTACATTTTCCTTGATTCCAATCATTACAGGATAGGTAGTGATTCCCGAATCCGTAATTCTGGGTCCATCTATTGCAACCAACAGAAAACTGCACCCCAACTGCATAAGGGTTGATTTGTAAAATTACATTTTCTTATGTATTAGTCAGATCTACATACAACTTTCTTGTAAACATAAAATATCTTGCATACTTTTTTGATGTCAATTCTCACACCCTTACTATATATAGTTACACTATAATGAAACATATATATCTTCACCACATGATATTAAAATACAAGGAAAATTCCATATTCTTGTGATATTGAGACTTCACAACAAATACATTCCAACTACATGATTTTAAAATGTAAAATCTATCACCAATTATAATCCCTTATCCAAATAACACAAGAGACTTACCCTAGTGCAATATAGTATGGGGTTCTTTCTCCTTCTATTATTCACGTCAATTCATTAATCACACTTAACATCTTATGAACCTTGGGTTTCCTCAAACCTTTCATGGACCTTGTAAAGGAAAATAGATCTCTCTACTTGACCATTCTATTGATGTATAAGGTCTCTCACCTAAAAACTGGAGATAACATTACACTATAAATAGGGATTTCAAATCCATGTGAGTTCAACATTTCATTTACGTAAATAATCACACGAGGGTGTTCTAGGAAATTCCCGGTATAATTTCCCCATATCATTACTCATGAGCCAAGATCTTTGATATGAGATTGAAAATATTTTAATCTTCCTCTTAGAGGTATGTTGTAGTGATATTGACCTAGACTAACCGAATGACCCGAATGCCTTCATTTTATATTCATTTTTTATAATCCCACTTTTAAGGGTTCAGGGAGAACCCTTAAATTAAATTTCCCATAGGCTTCATGACATTACAGGACCCAAAGGTTATAAATGAAACATTCTAGACTATGACTAATTAAAATTGCCCCTCCCCAGTTACTACATCGTGATCAGCTCTCCCCCTTGGCAGGGTTGGTCAGCTAGATGTCCTATGAAGTGATTCACATGCCTGGTATTGATGGAAAATTCCATACCTTGTTATTATTTAAATCCGATATATCTCCTCTGGTTAACACACCTACTCTGAATCCTCTTATGGAGATTGTTCTTTGTATAATTATTCTGGTTGCATCTACAAAATAGGTGGCCCGAAGGCCTTAAGGTGTCCTGAAGGATGTGAGGTGGCCTAAAGGCCCTGTGGTGGCCTGAAAGCCTTACGGACATGAAGGCATGGGTGGCCTGAAGGCCTTATGGACTCAAGGACTAAACTGGTGGCCAAAAGATGAATAGTTTTTGGCTGCAACAGTACTAAACTGTACAATCTCCAATACTTCTACTATAATCTAGAAATATTCCTCCACCCAAATTCAAACCTATGTCACATGGATATATATGAAGAGTCCTCACCAACTAGGCTGAGCCTCATGTGTAGTGATCTTGACCATGGGAATCCTAATTAGGCTATTTTGTAACATTCCCCTCATGATAGATCCATGTGTGTAGAAAACATAAACTCCATACACTTCTATACAAGATGTAAGACCTTAATCATTATCCTTTTATGGTAAAAATCATAATACATTAACCTTATTATTAAAGAGACACAAAACGTGTTAGGTTGAAAACCCACAAAAGATGGCTTGAGGAAAATTCAAGTCTTTTATCATTGAAATTTTCATCTCTAGAGTTTAGTAAACAATTAGGGCATAAAAAAATACATAATCACTCTCATAGGGCCTAGTTTTTGTCCCTATTAAAATCCATGTTAAGCTCACTACACCCCCTGGTCCAAGAAAAAGTTAGTGAAATGAATTTTCACATTTTATTTCTATGAGGACATGTTTTATAGGTGGGGAAACATCTTTTAGGGTAGTAAAACCCTTCTTGGATATTAAAATTTCCATAAATCACACTTCATTATTTGACCATCTGATATCACTGAAAACCTTCCATAGACCTTGGAAAAAGATACCCATATTCAAGGGACTCGTTGTTTGTCAATTATTGTATGCCTAAAAATTCTTCTTATGCAATTATGGTTGTCTAGAAAGTTTTTCACATTGAAAAAACTGTATTTCTGATCCTTGTGTTCCATGATGTCATTGTGCCAATGACCAGCACCTAAGGCTGTTCTTGGTGATTCCCAGAATGATTTTCCCATATCATCCTCCTAGTTCTAGCACTTTGGAACATGATTTACAATCCTCATTACCAGAATATTCAAGTGGATTTGATATCCTTGAAATTGTGTCACATTGTACTGTACCCTTTCTCAAATAAGAGATGTGATACTCCATTCATGTTCCTCTTTATGGACCACCCCTAATGACTTGAAACCATAAGGAGTAGGGACCATGATTCACAATTTATGGGAAAAATTGCTCCAGGGAGGCAAAACCTTCTTAGATAGCGTTTCCTCCATACCAAACATCATCTTCTAGGAGATTTCACATTTATTAATCATTCATGGACCATAGAAAAGCGTGGGTAAACTTTTTTCTGACCATGAAAATGACACATAAGGTCCTTGACCTACCAACTATAGGCATCCCCTCCTTCTAGGAAAGAAACCCTAATCCTTGTGATCCCCCGTAACATCGTGGACGATGCCAAGACTTTAGGGTATTATGGGTCATTCCCGGCATGTATGCCCCATCCCATATATTGTGGCTCAAATTCTTATGTTATGAATTAAATCACCCATATTCTGACTATCTATGTGGACCCACATCAACAGTATTTATCCCATAACAAATAACACCCCCATAAATATTCCATGTCCTCAAAAATGAGTGGCGACACCTCTATTTGACCATGATATTGATGTATAAGGGATTTTTTCTACCAACTAGATGCATTTACTCTATGTAAGAAAGGAACTCCAATCCATTTGATCGTTGAAAACAACATGGGTAGAACTCAGAACCATAGGGTGTCTTGTGTCATCACTGGCATGTCTGCCCCATAATCCATATTTAACATTAAATGGTCTAAGCTAAAAGACACTAACTATAGTGACATAATTATTAACATTAACGAACTTGAACGAAAATAATGTAAGGTAAATTTTTAAAATACCCTAAACTATATAAATAGAAGGTCCGATCTTAAAGACCCTAAACTACAGTAATGGAAGGTCTAAGCTAAAAGACCATAAACTATACTGACATAAGGTTTGAGCTAAAAACCCCTAAACTATAGTAGTTGAGTTTCCGAGATAAAAGACTCTAAAATATAGTAAAAAAACGTCTAAGCTAAAAAACCATAAACTATATCAATGCAAATTATGAGAAAAAAGACCCTAAAATATAGTGATATAAGGTCAGAGAAAAAAGACCCCAAACTATATCAATGGATGGCATGAGATAAAACACCATAAAATATAACAATGGAAGGTCCCAGCTAAAAGACACTAAACTACATATATATAATTTCAAAGATAAAAGATAATAAAGAGCATCACAAAAAAACAGTTATTCTTCAAGAATGGAAAATATTCAAAGCATGTGAGGTCCCCCATATGGCCTTAGAAATAAATCAAGAATTGATTGCCAAGAAAATGTACTTCATAAACAGATATATTATTTCCATCTATAACATATATTATACCAAAAATATGTTTCTTTGAATGAGGTAATCTCATGATATATTTAGTATATATGTTAACAAGGAATCTAATGTTTGTTTTCATTCATGAGAATTTCTCTACAAAAAATCTGTTATGAAATAAGCATTCAAACCTAGTCATTTAGGTTCACTTGATATTATTCAAAATATGGGAATCACTGATGATTAAAGAAACATCAAATTAGTGAAACATCAGGAAGATCATGAAGGAAAAAATACTATACAACAACATATAATTTTTGGAAAATCCATTCATGATAAGAACACAAGAGGAGGAACTTCCCCATATTGGAGTCTCTCCTATGAATATTCTATCCACAGAAAAGATAAAACTTTAAAATTCTATCATAGAATGCACTTGGATGTGTCCTTGATTTATACAAGATTATTATCTAGGGAGGTCCTAGATTGTAATAATTGATCAACAACTTTAGTCTCCATCTCTGTAATATGTTGCAACTCCTACACCAGAGTGATAAAATCAAGCATGGCCTTCTCTTCCATGGCATGGAGTCCCTTTTCCTCTAAATTTTTTTCACTAATATCTGAAAACCATGATGAAACAAGGAAATTTCTTCTTGAATACATCCAAACACGTACTGTAGATGGTCAATTTCAATCTTCTACCCACTGACCATATCCCAGCGAGTTTCTACCTCTATCACTTGCGAGGACGATTCAATTAAGGCGTTGTCCCAAGTTTGCTTCACTGATGTAAATCCTCAACATCTACCACCCTCAACTCAATGTTCTTATTATTTTCTATATGATAGACCACCTAAATCACCAAGGAATGAAGTTTGGTATAGTCAAAATCCTAATAACCAAGGTGGTGAACAAAAATCGAAGGTGACCCAGCCAGTCCGTTATCCCTACTTGGGGGGTCTCTGAAACAATGGTTCAGATATCCATTCCCATATTTCATTGCATATACTAAAATAATAATATAGACCCCTATCATTGGTCTAATACAATCCTAGGAATGGTAATATATGTTAAAACTATATCTCTCATAGAAATAATCATTCTCACAATAATAAAATATGTAGGAGGGAGATTACCTCTAAATTGGATGGATCAATCGAACGAACACCCAAGAGAGTAGATAAAGAGACCTCTGAGCATCCGGGTGAAGACACATAAATAAGGGGAATGTGGTTTTATCATCCGAAGGACAATGATATCATATTACCAATTAACCAACTTATATGAATAAAGTTAGAAACATAACTTTCTATATTCTGTCACTGGAGATTTCAGTTTCCATGACACTATCCTTGAGTAAAGAGGTGAAACCCACTTATGAAAAGAGGCTTCGTGGAACATCTAATGATTTCCCAAAAGACATGATCCACTCTACACCATTGAGAGATACAAATTAAATTATAATTTTAGGGTACATGAAACATAGTGAACAATGTGCCCAATATTTTAAGAAGTTTTCACCTTCTACACAATGCACCTCCATAAAGGTTAACTCAGTATCAAAAAATATAGATGTATCAATATCTTTAAAAAATGTTCCCTTTCACCCGATCAAAATATGTGACCTCTAGGAAAAATGCAGCAAGTAATGGGAACTCCAAATTCATCCCCTTAGCCATCACTTCCTCATTATGGGATGAACCTAACAGAGAAGGGACTGCTAAAGTAACCAAATGAACAAAGGTATTATAATGAGTGGATACATTAACTTCCAATGAGCTTAGTAGGGTCTTACTCATTTTCTGGAAAATAAAGATGTGGTATTGGAATAATCCAGAACAAGAGAACAATAAAAGGCCATGCATACATAAGGATTCTAGATTAGTGGAGTAGAAAAATTTGTGGCACATCCTTTTTCACTCCCATTTTAGGTAGGATCTCTAGAAGGTAATGAAGCCAAGGTTGTTACACCAGAAATATAAATCTCTACCCTCATATGGGCTACTAGACCCAATAATACTTCATCATCGGTCCCCAAGTCACTTCCATATTCTTCTCCAATATTTGTTCACCAAGAAGTATATACGGCGGAAGATAGGAGTATATGATCTTCTACAGCCTCCCACTACATAAAAAAACACAAAGTATGTCAGTGTGGTTGCAATGGAACCAGTTCCCTTTACACATAGCTACATGTTCTAAATTACCAGTACAAGTACAATGGAATATCCATGTCCATTTTCAATGTGCCAAGAACAACCATTTGGTGAACCAATGGTGAATATTAAACACATCCCTTAACTCGTTCCTCCCTGGGGAACATTATAAAAAATTGTAATTCCACCTTCACATACTCTTTGGATCATACTTTAATGGAGGAGGACAAATCAACTAGACAAATTGGAACTGGTGACTAAACCGGTAGGGTGTGTACCATTCGTAGAGGAGGTCCACATTAGTGCGAGTGGAATATACCTTCATGAAGTGACATCATACAGTCCTAGGCCTCAATATGGGCCCTATTTTTATCAACAATATTACATATGGGAAATAGCATATAGTGTATGAAAGAAAAAATAGTCATTATGTTCCATGAAGGCCTTAACCTCCCAATCCTTTAGTGTAACGGGTCTTACCCAATTTATGAAATACATTAATGGATTGAAATATACATTAGGGATGTTATCAATGTTTATGTACTCATAACCTCTTAAATTATCCCTCATCTAACCATATAATACTTGAAAAGGGGCTAGAGATTCTATGAGGGGATTTTCCCCAATTGATATGGTGCAGAAGGAGGTAATTGTTAGAAAAAATAGGGATAGATTTTCCGATTAGCTTCCCTCCTTCCATAGAAGCCACCATCATGAAAGCGGAGACTTTATCTCCACCTTTTTCCTTTACTAGAAGAAAGTACCCAGTTAGGTACATAGATATAGATAAAGGTAGATAGAGGGTTCAGTCAACATCAAAGACAGCCACCCATCCCCATTAATTAAATCTCACAACTCCAACTGTAGTATAATAATCATCATCTGTACTGTGGGATTACTTCATTGGATAGGCCTTAATCATCTTACCTTTTGAATTAAAAAGGTATTTCTTGAATAATTATCTTTCCCACGGCTTTAAAGGGATATCTTTTCAAGGATGTGTCTCCTTCAGGAGGGCCTTTTTGGTCATCCAATCTTCTTTTAGGTGAGTGGTGGAGTCAAGTCTCTGTTATCCCACACAGACTATAGAGGAAAAAATCATCATACATCTCCACCGAAATGGGTGCACCACATATATGCTCAACATCCCAAAGAATAACACCCACTTCACCATGAGTTATGTGGGGGTATGGTATTGTCAGGACTCTAGTGACTAACAAGTCATACATCAAACCCTTTTTTCCATAGGTGAATTTTTTCAAGATCTGGATAAACATGTATATCCCAAACTACTTCATCTCTGTTGAAAACATGGAATAGATTTACTACACCCAGAATTGACCACCCCAATCCTTCCCATAGCTACACCAAGAAATAAATTCCCAATTGGTAACCCACCCAAACTTATTAATGCGAGAAGAATTAAGAATTATTAAACGATAGATATGAACATCAAAAATATGATTTTTTAATGGTACCATAAATTTTTGTTTTCATAAATGTCAGTATATTCCCCTCTCCATGCTCTACCTTAGAGAAAAAATAGAATGCATGAGATATATTCATATTAAAGTTGTTGTGGGTATTCTAAAACCGAGAAGGAGGTATAAATGATGACTATAATAAAGAAATGTAAGTTTCATTAGTAAAAACAAACCCATAGTGGGGCAGGATATCTATAAAGGGATATTTCCCTAGTTTCACTCCAATCAAGCCAATTAGACTCATTTTAAAAGGCCCAAAAATATGGTGGCAAGAAGCATCTACACTTTCTAATATTGCATCCGGGGAGCCATCTCTACCTTATCCTCATTCTTTGAAGGCTTGCAGGAACTATAATGATATTAGGAATCAATCTGCATAAAAAATAAGCCTAACTCAAAGGATTAAAATCCCATCAAAATAAAGTTATAAATAAAAGATGCCTCATGTGCATCACATGAATCATTAATGGATTCCAAATCACAGATTGGACTTATGAATTGCCAATCTCATGATGATCTTGTAGACCATATAATCCCAGAAGATATCTCATAGCCACTCAACCAACAATGATAATCTTGATCACATGACCTTGACATAGTTATGAGATTCTCATAATAGTTTAGTTGTAATGCGGTGGAGCCAATATATCATGATAAACATTAAAATAAAATCGTGAAGTTATATAGACGTGGATTAAACAAATATTGAAGGTAGATTCCGAATTATTCTAAATTAATTTCTAGGAAAATAATGTCTTGTAAAGCTATTCTAGATAAATCAGTCTATCAATGGAACACATGATCGATTCTTGCAGGTGGGTCACATGATGAAAGAAGATTGAAAGACCTCTGAGAGTTGGGTAGATGGTGAATAAGTCTCCCATAATTCTGCTATTTATATGGACTTTAGTGGAAAACCATATGTTTCCAGAAATATCAAGCATCAACCAAAATACCGATTGGGGACACCACCATAGCCATAAGAAAGCATTCACATAGTTCAAAAATGATCCCTTGTAACAATAGATGTCGATCATGAGGTGTTAATTTCTTGAAACCCACCAAATGTGCATCCCAAAATTCACAAGGGAAGAAATACATGAATATGGGTATTGTGTTCCCAAAATGAAAAATTTGAAAATATGGCCAATTCATGCAGATCATGTAACCTTTAACGGGACACAGGATGGAATGACCATCAGAAGGTCATTTGAGCACATCATGTGCATCGTATAACCTGTTGTAAGATCACGTGGAGCCCCTTTAAATATGTATCATTATTATTTCAATGTATTCTAATAGATTCACTTATCATGTAGCTGTTTCCTAATGAATTAATCTAGATTACACCACTTGTCAGTCAGATTCCCCATGAAACCCATTCGAAAATACTTGTAAACTAAAGATAATAATTTCCAAAATACATGATCATTTTTTAGTATAAAATAATCATGTCGTCTTCACATGTAATTCTCAAGACACAACAGAAGCCCTGGAGACATTTTTACCTTATCGCGCAAGATCCCACTAGCATGTCACCAACATTTCGTGAAGGGCCTCAGACATGTCCTGGTTGTCTTTCACTCTGTCTCCAACTCCAAATAAAAATAGAAGTTTTGTCAATTTTTAAATTTCACACATCACCAAACAACCCATTATTGGTCATGTAATTCATCAATGATGGGGAGAATTTTTTTTCATAGAAAATACTTTGGAAAAGTAGTGACATCCCTAGCCATTGTGAAATAAATAAGGAAATAAAAAAGGGAAATGATGGAAGCTTCATGTGAGGGGTAAATATACGTATCATAGGAAAATGGGGTCATACTCCCAATGAAATCATCCTTGATCTTGTGAGGCATCCCTCAATAATTCATATTAATCTCAAGAATACACTGTGGAAATCCAACTTTGTCATGTAGAAGACCACAATCATATCACATCAGATCACAAAAAAGAATTTCAACATGAATCATGGTCTTAAAATGGTCCATAGACATGCTGTCCTGACATTGTAAAATCGCCTTGTCATGTCAACGTTATCATGAATGACCCCTATAATTTGAAAAATTCATATAAATATAGTGTTTACGGGTTGATCATTCTATCCCAAAAAAATTGATTCCCATGATAGGATTTCATGAAACACGTGAAACCAAATCCATGAAATGACTCAAGCCTGAATTTCTGAGATATTCACAATGAAAAGCTACATATAATCGAGTTGGATAGGACTCTAAATCCCCCACTCCATCCTGAAAAATACATATTTGGATTCACGCTTTGACACATCTAAGCATCAGAATAGTGTTTTCAAAGTGGCCATTCTCATGATCCTATATGTTTTTTTCTAGGTAAAATTTGGGGAATAACATAAGAGATCATGAAGTATGAATTATCCCTTCACGTGATCACTTAGGATCACACAATGCTCTTCTATAAAGTCATACGATAGAAATCCCACACATCTGATGGATCATGTGAGACCTAAACAAGAAATCCATGAATAAATATAACTCACATATGCAATAAAATGTTGAATAAACACTAAATATGGAATACTTATGAAAAGATAGATTAATTGATCCTAACGTGCTAAACAAGAATCATCCATATCATGAGACAACATCGATACATGCTGACTAAGATATGTGATGTATCCATGACATACCATTTGGATCACGTGACTTCCTTTAAACATGTCAAGGAAGTCACATGACATCCTCTGGGCATTTCACATAAGTCTCAGAAATCCCTCCAATATCATTGTCTAGACCATTATATGTCCTCTAGACATGTCACCCAAGATATATTGTGACACTAATTCATGTACACTAGGTCTTGTGGATACTCTAGGCCTGCTAGCCAATTCCCATGTCACTATCCAAGTGTTTCATCTAGGTATCATGATGGCATGAGGACATGTAAGTCAGGATTCATGATTCACTCTATATATGCCACCTATGTCTCAAAAAACCTTTCTGGAACACCAACCATATATTGTGATGTCCTCTAGACATGTCACCCAAGTATTGTAGCAACATCATGAAGTGTCATTCAGCTCTCATGATAGCACCAGGACATTCTAACCAAGATCATGAGATTTCCTTTGGACAAGTCAACCTAGATCACCTGACATCATGCTAAAAATTCATTGAGTTATTGAAACACTCACAATTTTTTTTACTCTAATCATGAGACATTATCCCAACATCCTAGGCCAGGGTTAGAAACATCCTGTAGATATTCCAACCTGGATCAAGCAATTTTCACTAGTACATGACATGAATACAACCAAACATCTCACACAGACATCCAGAGCTATTAGGTAGAAAACCATTCCATGTCAAGAAGATTTTTTAAGACAAGATAGCCTAGTCCAATGGTCATATCATGGTATCCTCAGTGTGTATGTCTTGATAAAACTGAACTATGAGAACTCTGATACCTACTATAATGCAGATATATAGGATTCCATCCTAATGATTGAGCTCTATATTAAAACATATAAATGATGTTTCCTAGAGTATAAGTCCCAAATCCATAATATGTGAGAACGAATACTTGATATCCCTTTTTGGTCACAGCGAGAATAGCTCATATTGACATAAGTAGTTTTAATGATCACATCATTTGCATCATAAACCTCTAAAAAGATAAGGAAAACATCATTGTGTAAGCCCTAATCAGAGGCATTATATTACATGAACCTAATTCCTAGGAATCCTCATTTTTTAATCCCTGAACAACACATAACTAGGATACATAGGAAACCGTCCTAAAGTCTTGATCTTAAATAGGAATCCACCTCAGTGTAAGACTTGTCATGTCTCTAAAATTACAAACCATCAGGACCCAATCTCTCCCATAGACTGATAATATGTCCTCGTAAACCAGTGGATTGAGAATTCAAATGAAATATGATGACTCTTATCCATACTATAACCAGAATACATAAGATATCTTCCTAATTCCCAATCTTTATAATGAACATCTATTGGTTTTTACCAACACATAAGTCTCATATCTATATGTAGTGAGACTCATTACTTATTATACCTTGTTTCCTACACCAATCATGGATCATGTAGGTTTATGGGTTGTCAATTATCACATCATTTTCATCATCAGTCCCCACCATCTAGGGAAACCGTGGTGTGTAAGAACAAATTAGTTTCATGATATGGCTACCCTAATACAAGGTTATCTACCTTAGGGAAAACCGTAGTGTGTCATTTAATTAGGATAACTCTAATTCCTTCTATAACAAGGATACACAGGTTTCCTACTTGAGGATCGAGATAAATATTTGGTTCCCAAGTGAACCCATGTATGTTCATTATGTATAAAATTAAATAGCCCAATTTTAATGAACTATGTGGGTCATGAGTCTTTTTATAAAATAAGATATATAGGATGACTTATAATGGCTCAATCCCATCCTAGAAATATCAACCACCTTCCTGGCTGACAAAAAACATTGGAGTTCCTAGTTAAATGGATTCAATATATAAGTAGCTACCCAATAATGGGAAATGGATTAACAACCCTGAATACATAAAAATGGGTTCACTAAGAGAATAACCCCTTTTTAATATAAAATTATTTAATCTATGGTCATTTTTTAGGGTAATTGGTCCTCTATAAGGATTAGGAAGAGATTCATGAACATAACATAAATATATAAGAGTGTCCCAGAGTAGACATAAATTCTACCCCAAAAGGGTGTGGTTATCTGAACATTCTATCCTCTTGACTAAGGTGAGTTCTGATGAATCATTTTGGATATAACAAAAAAGTACGAACTACCTTTGTAAAGAATTTTTGTAGTTAGATACAGATGTGGGAGCTAATGGGAGTTTCTATTAGAGATAAAAAGATGGTAAACCCAACTAAATGATTGTATAAAACAATGAACACGCCACAATAAAATAATCGGTATAGGTTATACACATATTTCTGATCAAACAGAATATTTGTACCATATGAGAAATCATTTAACTATGGTGTCTCCTTCAGAATATAAAAAGGATAGCCAACCCACTTATTATCGAACCATTTAGTTAATGTATCATGGGTGGTCCTTATCGTCAATTCCCCATGAAACACTAGTCAAATGCATTCGGTAATGATTATGTACTATGGAAAATTATGTTTTAATTAACTTAATAGGTTACTCCATTTATAAGTTTTTTTGTAATGGTTTTTATAACTGTTCAATGAAGATGATTTCCAAAGGCACCTACATGACTTTTATATCATTGTAAATGAATTTTCATGGATTTTTTTAATTAAAAATTGTATGATATTTGTTTTATGTAATGGCTTTTCCCATAATATATAATCAATATGTTTTTGAAGAAATTTATTCAGGCGTTACCAGGTTTTATAAGAAGCACTAATGATTATTATTTTAAATTTATTTTTTCTTTGATATTATTATAAAAAAACTTTTGTAGAAATGTTTTTTTGTAATATATGTAAATGGTTTTCTGAGATAAAATGTTATTATATTAAATTAATACACTCCTATATTATCACATGGTTATGAGTTGGGATATCATATTTATTTTCCTCTGTATATGTCCCTTAGTAATATTTTTTAACTCATACAGTGTTTTAAAACACTTTTCAAAGAGATTACATATGAGTATATAAAATATTGTAATGTCTATTATTTTCTCATGTATTAATTTTTTATATTAAATGGTTTATTCAATAAAATAGAGAGATAAGACGACATGATATTATGAGGTCTAGAGAGCCCAAAATTAACTTTTCTTTTGAAATATATTAAATATACTAAATATCTAACATGTGCAGTTTTCCTAAAAACGGATGAAACTAATATATAGAGGCCATGATTATAAATATGAGGATATTTATATGTTCATAGCATGGTTTTTACCCTAGGAACTACATAACCTTGGTCAGCATTAGAAGTTTCCATAAAGTGTAATTGATGGAAAATAAATAAAATAAATTGGTTAGGTTATTTATTTTATTTAACATACCACATTGTCATAATAAATCTATATCTAAACACATTTTTGACCAATTATAACAGTTTTATTCATAACCATAAGAATAGATAGATCATTGGAGGGAGACTCAGTGAGTCATGATGATGGATCAAAGATCATCTATGCCATTGGTATTCGTGGATCTCACTAATGAAAACAATGATGATTCATTTTGCATCTGGTATCAATCCACCTTGAGGTAGGATGTATTTATTAGTTATATTTATCACCATTTAATTATCCTATGATGAATATGAATAAATCTACCAAAGGATTTATTCATAGTTTCACCATATTGCGGGCGCGTGTTTACTTTTTTAGGATTATTGGAAGAAATTTATCATTTTATTATGGGTATTTTTTTCATCATTCTAATAGAAAAGTATCAAGTAAAACAAATAAATATATACTTTTTATAACTATTTTTTGTGTTTATTGGTTTCCCCCACCCTTCTTCATGTATTCATCACCGATGTTTTGTTTGACCAATGGTTCAACTACAATAATGAGAGATCACTCATTGAACATCTATTTCATGGTACAGAGGATTGATATTGTAGATCTAGGATCAATAAGATGTGGGGATAATGTGAATATAGTAATGATAGCGAATTTGTAAAATATTTGGGGTCACCAGTTCTAGTTTTGGCATTCATCATTGGAGCAGTTAGAAATTGGAGTTTTCAAAATCAATATGAATGGTCATATATCACATTTCTGAAAGATATTGATATAGGTTAACTCGGATCGATGATTTATTGAGAGAATCAAGGAAAAAATCATAGGTGATGGTGTAGAATGTGTTTATGGATGAATAATCATGGGTTCAGTGTAATCCATAAATACACGACATGTATTCTAGACTTACATGCCATGTGGGATCCCTTGTGCAGTACTATGGTTTCCATGAGAAGATAAATATCACATGGAATGTGATCGCTGTTACCCAGCATATGAAACTTTCCTAGTGGATCGACATATACCTTAGAGGTTATACATACATGAATAGTCTAAGAGTACATATGAAGATCCATGTACTTGAAAATGGTACACAGTACACGGGCTCGAACACGGAGTGTACATAGATATGGTCATGGACACGAGCTTTCATACATGGGTAGGACCTAGTTCCAACATGAAAAATAATTTACTCCTCATAATCATTGTGTAATTCATAAAATATAGAATGTAGACTTTTTCTTCTTCAGAAAGGACATGTTTTTTTAGGTTATGGTCACTTGATCCATTCCCTAAGGGTTTAATATGGTGTGTAATCATATTAATAGGATGATGATCCTCTCTGATGAACATTAGTATTGGATAGATTTGTGGGAATCCCTCCATGAAACCCATAGTGAGATCCTATATCAACATATTTTCCCTAAGAGGTCTTCTCAGTATCATTATGACCAACACTATGTAGGAGTGGATCCCCAACCTAATGGGCTAATCCAGATTGGGTTGTTCGTATACCCCATGTACATGGGTGTGATCCCCGTATGTGTATCATTATCTTTAGAATTCATGTGTGAACTTATTATAGTGATACCTAAAAAGAATAAAATATATGATGTATTCCATCAGTGCTATGTAAATTTTCAAGTGTATTCTTCCAAATGAGTGTTATGAGGAACCTTTGAGCTAGAATCCTATGCTATAAATTAGATTATGATCTTACATAAGACTATGGATCTAATTTTAGTATATATTGATGTTATTATTATATATGTTTTTTAATATACATGTTATGAGTTGAATACTATTATTTTTTATTCTATATACTTAGAAATTTTGATGTTTCCTTCTAGGTATTATTATACTCAACCATGCATGAGATTTTCCTACACATTTCATGTATTATGTAGATGAAAAACAATTCAATAGATCCATAATGTCCTAAGGACCTGTTGGAACTTAGTGATCCCAATAGACCAAGGTTTTCTCATGTGGTTACCATGAAAAAAATCCTCATCCACCATGAAACTTGTACTTTTTTCAATTTCTTATGGTGGTATATTATTTTTTCATTTTTCATTTTAGTACTTATTGGAAAAATCAAGTGGTGGGATTTTAGATGTATGTGTTCGTGGTTATTAGTTTTCTCACATTTCAAAATTTTAAGGGCTTTAATATGTGTGTTTTTATAGGTACATTATTTTAAGGCCTACCATGTCTGTGATATAACTCTTTAGAATTGGTCACTATCCCCTGACCTATTGTGTGAAAGCATGGGGTAGTTGAGACATTGGCCCTATAAGGATGGGTTTTGATAGATTCATATCAGAGGAGTCAGATTCTAGATTAGGACCAGGGTCTGTGAGATTGGTTTGGGGAAACAATGTTAGTGTTTTTATTTCGGGTCTCAGGCTAGGGACTCTAGTGTTTGTGTGGTAGTTGATGTATCCATTCACCAAGAATCTAAAAAATTTATTATTGACTTATTATATATAGATACCAGTTGAAGGGAAAACATTTGTACATGCATCATATATGAGTGGTTTGTGGATTCCCTGTCCTTATTGAGTCAGTTATCCAGATATACTCATCGAACATGGTACATTAGGTCTACATTAGGATGCATCCATGATGTTTTCCATCAAGGATTCAGTATCATGAACATGAGGATTATCCACTCAATGATGATTATTTGATATAAGGACGTGTTCCATAGAATTTACTTCTAAGTTGTGAAAATGTATTATTAGCACCTATCAATAACAAGAAGCTACTGACATCACTAGTGGATGAGGTGGGAAGGATGAGTGTGATTCGTCAGTTTCAGCGACATCGGCCCCTCAGGATCCAAGGCATGCCTAACACCCAAATGACTGAGGACCGACATGAGGAGAAGATGTGAGTCTTCCATCTGGTCAAGACACCGGCTAATTAGATATTTTTCCTTGGATTGATCCTTCTTCGTGGCTCTTGTAACATTCTATAACCCATATTTTGGTTATTATTTTCTCGTTACTTGTTTTTATCTTTAATTTGTGTGTGTATTTAGACACCCAAATATAGAGAACATTAAATTAACAATTGTTTCGGGATGTATGTTTGTTTGAATTAATGGAGTCCATGTATAAATGTGTAATTGATTTTAGGGTTTCTCCCAGTGTTTATAGAATGGTCGAGTTGGTTTGAGGTTTTTGTATGGAATCTAATATTTAATCTATCTACATGAATTTTACACACCTTGTAAGTAGTGAATGAGGTTTCATTCTTTCCAGGATCATGTCATGGTATTTGAGCACATAGTGAAGGGATTACACCCTGTGTAAAAGTGACACACCTTGTAATGGTTATACACCATGTAATGTTAAAAATAGCTTTTTAGTAAAAATGTAGTGTTTATTTTCTGCATATATGAACCCTAAAGATTACAAAATTTGTAAAGGGATTACATGAAATGAAAATTTCAATGATATGTATTTTTGGGAAACATGTGAGTGATATGTTTATTCATTCGACATGAATCCTCTCCCATCATAACATAGATCTCTTCTTTAGTAATTTTTGGTGCCTCCATTCATTCTTGGATTGAATCATTTAGCATCAGATCATCAAGGTAGTTAGGTTCTATCTATCTGGGTAAGAGATCATATCTTCTTCTCTATTTCATTTGATCATGCTAGTATTTTTGAGTTTTTATACTAGTTTCATTGACCTAATATGATGTTCATTCTTGATCTATATTTATATCCACTATGTAATCATGTTCCAAGGGTCATTTCTTCATTGGTTATGGGGTGTCGGGTCTGTATTATAGAAGAATGTACTATTTCATTTTCTCCCCAGACCATTTTGTTCAATTGAGTCAATTATGAAATGTGTGGGAGAGTTATAGGTACTACTTCATAGTTTGATGTTCTGCCATGTTGTGGATTTGGTTGTGAGAATGTGTGACATGAGTGTTGAGTTAGGTGGTTCAGTCTCTACCATTTTTTGTTGAAATTCATTTCTCTAGTTATTTTTTAATTTTTTTATAAATGAAATGTAATTATATACTAATTTGATTTATGTGTGGAAATGGTTTGTTATAAAGTATGTTTTTCCTATAGTTTTGGTAAATAAAAAAGGGTTTTCAAATCAGTATGAAATTTTTTGGTGTAATGGTTTTCAAATAATGGTTAGATGAAAATGGTTTGATGAGTTGGTTTGGAGTGTAAAGTACATGGGATTCCTTGGGTACTTAGGCTGGTGGTGTAATAATAGGCCTCATCCACAATTGGGGGGTTTTCTAATGGGGCATTTCATTTCTCCATAGGTCTGTTGTTCTAGGGTCTTTCTATTCATTTTGGGGGTTTCACATTATGGGTTGTTTCTCTACTCTATATATTCGATGCATATGTCTAGTGTCTTGATGAATATATGATTTTATATGTATGGTACAAGTGTCCTAGCTATCATGACCAAGTTTTATCCTTATCATGAAGTTACTTATGCTTTTTCTTGTACTTTTTAGTTTGTAATTCCACCAATTTGATATGATATGTGATACATGCTTCGATTAGATTTTGTATATTTGTTTTGATATATGTATAAGAAATTATTTGAAATTGATTTACTATATTTATTTTCAAATGTAAAAAATGGGAAATTAATCTGTTTTTCTATTACTTTCATATAATAATTGTTAAATTGTTATCATGCATTGTTTTATTTAAATTTTACCATTCATAGGTTATTATAAAAAAAAACTTGTTAGGGAAAACCTAGTTAAGATCCTATTGATCTTGTTATCTTAGACCAGGAGACCCCCTTCGGATGTGTGTATAGATGGTTATGTCTTCCGATATAAGGAACAAAAAGGCACTGTAGTGAGGTAGTGAGGTTTTTTGTCACCTAGGTATTGGGTAGCAAGTGGTGAGATGGTGGGAGGTTTCTCACTCTATCAAATGGATCTGTTGGAGTAGTTGTTTTAGTTTTGTAGTCATTTTTAGTTTTACTTGTATCTTTAAAATTTTAATAGAAATATTTTTGGTTGTATCGATTCAATTGATCCTTATCTTTTATGAAATATGTTTATCTCTTTTATTGTTTTTGTATACTATGTCCATATATTCCACGTTGTTTCTTTTGGATTGGAGAAATAATTACCTCTTTTTTTGTTTCATGCTTGAGTATTAGTCACCATCCCATGGGGACAAAGAAAACCCTTTAGGTTTATGGAAGATTGGTTCTATAGCCAACATGAGAGGGTATTTAGGTAGGATTATTATAAATTGGAATCATATCCTTAGGTTATGGGTTTTTTCCTTAATATTCCTTGACATGGAATGTTTGATAGAATGGAGAAAGGATTATTGGGATTTGATGGGATGGTTTTCATGAGTGCTTGGCTATCTACTTTTATAATGAGACTTATTTTACCTTGGGATGTCGGGATGGGTGTCTCATGTTTTGAATTTTCGATGTCAATATTATATTTTTATTATGGGTTTTCTAATTTGAACTGAGATTATTCAATGTATGATCATTTCTTTTTTTTTCAGCAGTATGGCTCTGATAATTATACCACGGTTTCCATAGGAAGGTGCAGTTGATGCTCCTAAAAATAATCCAACCCTTGATCTGAATTTTATCGAAGAAATAATGTGGGATGTTTGTGTTATTGACCATAATATACCACAATTTGGGAATTAATTTTTAAGGTACAACCAATAGTTATAGGAGAAAGGGATTTGTAACATGATTTCATGCACGAGAAGACATCATATTTTAAAGGTATGAATGAACCTCAATAGGTGGATGACTATATTATCAAGATCTATCAAATTTTCAAATTCTGGGATAAACCTATGAGAATCAAGGTGATGTTCATAGAGATCAAACTTGAGGGTCCTAGTAACTGATAGTGGGATTACATGGTACATGTGGATAGTCATGTGGGCTCATACTAGAAGGTTTTCAAGAATCTCATATTCCAGCTATTTTTGCCATAGTTTCTGATAATTGAAACTTCTATGGAGTTACTCTCTTTGTGGCTAGGAGATCATTTACTTTTTTCATACACCAATCAGTTTGATGAATTAATTATTTTTTAAACATACATTTCATATATTGACCACCTAAAAACTAATAAGTACATGATGGGTTTTCAATTGGATATCAGATCATAAGTATTTATGAAAAATCATCCATCCTATATAGAGATAGTATATAGGGGTATGATTAATGAGATGAATATGGGAGGCAAGGATTGATATTTTTTCCCTTATCCTCCATCAAGTGGAAGCTTTATGGGACAACAGGGTAAAATTTAATGTCGAAATATCATCACAGGAGTGTTCAAGGTAGTTCATGGGAGCATGCCACTTTGGTACAGAAAGTTATATCTAGAAGTGAGATTCAAATTTTATATCAATGTGGAATGGTTGAATACACCCATCATTATTTTCCTTCACCTGCAATATTTTGTAATTGTTGTGGTCATTATGTAATTCAATAGTGTTTCTGCAAGGATATGTCTACACATCGATATGGTCATGGATAATTAGATTCATATTCCATTACATCATAATTATATGCTTCAAATAATATAGGTATCTATCAATAGGATATAGGAGTTAGGATCCTTCACTCAATAGAGGAGTTTCTGGTGAGGTAGATGTGAGCCTAATGAAAGATAGAGGTACCGTCACAATTAAATCTTTAGTAGCGGTTTATTTATTTGAAACTAGTTTTTTCACCCATTTATGTCTATCCATTTTTATATTATTAACCATTAAATGGATAAAATTTCTTTCTCTATGGAGTTAGTGACACCTCTTGGGAAGTGGAAGGAGTACGAGTTTTAGTGCCTTTCTTGTGCATTATCTATAGCTGAGTTAGTGTTTATCTGGGATTTTCCTATTCTCGATATTGATTTATTTTACATCATCATAAGGATGAATTTTCAAATTGATCATCATGATGAGGTTGATTTTTATCATATATATTTTTTTTAATTTTTTGTATTTTATGGGAGCTCATAGGTGTTTTAGGGATGGTGTGATCTTTGGTCTGGTCATGTATTACCCTCCTGTCTAGAGCATAGGAATTTGTTGTCTGATTTTGTGGTTATGACTGAGTAAATTTATTCTATTATTGATCTTCCTTTGGTTGTGCAGGACATTCCTGAAATTTTTCAAGATGATTTGTCTAGGCATTCTCAACAGAGGTATTTAGAGTTCATGATTTTCTATGTTTCAGGATCATAATTGATTTTGATACCTTCTTATCACATGACTCCATTTGAGATAAAAGAGATCAAGATTCAAGTGGATGATCTGAGGATGAAGGTTTTTTTCCTCCTTAGGGTTTCCCCTTAGTTTTCCCTGGTGCTCTTGTCCAAGAAGGTAGATAGTTTACTCTGTCTGTTTGTGGAATACTAAATGTGGAAGTAGATAATGCATAAGAAATAGAATAATCTTCCTCATTTTGAAGTTTTTTTATCAGTGAAAGGGGAAATGTGGGTTTTTATGATTGATCTTCATTCGGGTTATCATTATATTAGTGTTTGGGAGTTTAATATCTCGAAGATGGATTTTAGTATTAGGTATTTTTATTTCAAATATATTTTGATTCCAATTTGTCTAATTAATTCGCTTACAGTTTCAATGTATTTGATGAATTGGATATTCAACTGGTATACCAACAATTTTGTTGTAGTGTGGATGATAATTTTTATTTATATGAGATTTAGGAATGAGAACAAGTAACATTTGAACTTTTTTTGGAAATCCTATTGATTCATTGTGTCTATAGAATAATTTTAGAATTCTATTTATGGATCCGATATGTGAATTTATTAGAAAATGTTATTTATGAGAATGGATTATCAGTTGATCCTATGAAAGTGAAAGTTGTCTTCTCCTATGAAGAATCATGAAATTTCATTGAGATTTTAAGAATCCATTGTCTTTCAAGATACTAATGATGATTCCTCAAGTATTTCTTGAGGTTAGCATAACCTTTGACTGCTTATACTGAGAAATAGGTTAAATTCACAAGGGACTCCATGTTTCAGTCTTCTTTAAATGAGTTGAAATTACTTTAACATCATCTCCTATTTTTACATTACCTGAGCCTTGTAAGTGGTATATCATTTTATGTGATTCTTCTGGTGATAGCTTGTGTGATGTGCTAATTCCGGATGATCATGTGGTATCTTATGGATCTCTACATTTTATCATGCATGAGGAGAATTACAACACTCATTATTAGATCTTTCCATAGTTATACATGTGCTTAAATTTTGGAAACACTATATTTTTGTGGAAAGAAACACAATCATTTTACACTATAAGAGTTTGAAATTGATATTTTCTCTTAAATACATAAATATTAAACAGATTTGGTGGGTGGAATACCTTTAGACAATTGAATTTGGTACTGCCTACACCC
Organism: Viscum album; assembly: GCA_963277665.1. NCBI lineage: Eukaryota > Viridiplantae > Streptophyta > Magnoliopsida > Santalales > Viscaceae > Viscum > Viscum album. The sequence continues at coordinate 549,201,531 of OY728121.1, forward strand.
TGAGGAAGTGGAATTTCATTACAGACACTCTTATTAGGAAAGGGTCATCACAAGATTTTTTGAAACTTATGGAAGAGTGGAACTATATGAGGATTTTCTTTCCCAATTGCATCTAGATGCTCAAGATGATATTTTAGTTACGGTTCTGGACAGTGTTCATTTATGATCATTTCTCCTTGAGTCTATTATGTAGATTCAATAGTGGTATTTTGAGTTAATAATAATTCATGAAACCCTATAAATTTGGGAGACTATTTTTGGATTCCCTATCTCTTCTAATGTTATTCTTGGTTTTGGGGATGGGTTTTGCATCCCAACATCAGTGAGGATATTGTTATCTTATTGTCATAGTTATTAATTGGTTGTACATTTGGCCACTATGAAGATGTATATGACCTGGGATTGGGATTAGTGTGGGTGGTTATTACTCGTGACATTGTTGATTATGTGTCCCACTCTTTCGCATGCCGATAGATAAAGGAAGAGCATCTAAAACCTTCATGTTTTCCCTAGTATCTTCTGGTGGTGGTTTATACATGTAAAATGGTATCCAAGTACTTTTCATGTTATATTTCCAAGGAAAACATGAGTGATTAATGTCATATTGGTTCAGATTAATCAGTTGAAAAAGGAATCTCACTTCAGTCTTATCAAATACACCACTACTGTTGATGGTATGTGTAAGTTGTATGTGCAAAAAAGTTATAAGGTTGCATGAGGTTTCTTCTTTAGTGATTTATAATAGGGTCCCTAGGTTTTCTTTAAGGTTCTTTATGGGTATCTAGGAGTAAAATGTAAGTCATGTATGATTGAGAACATCTTATCTTCCACAAGCAGACAGTCAGATGGAGAATTCTATTCAGATCCTAGAGGATATGATTCATTTCTATCTTGTATTTCACTGGATCATCGAAGACAAATCTTCGACTAGTTGAGTTTTATTATAAAAACAGTTATCATTCATCAAACATAATGGATCCTTTTGAGGATTTTTATGTTTTCCAGGGAAGATCACTTATTTTTTGGGAAGAGGTGGGAGAAGCTTCTTTGGTGGGACCAGGTTTGGTTCAGGAGATGTTATCAATGGTTTAAGATATACATTGGTGTATGGTTATAATGTAGAGTTGAAAAAGTTATTATATGGATCAAAAAATCATCCTTCATAGTTTTCTATAGGTGATAGGGATTTCTTGAAATTTTATCCTCTATTAGGGAACTGTCGGCTTGATAAATGTTGAAAGATGGCTCTGAGATATGTTGTACCATTTGAGGTCACTGAACGACTTGGTTTGAATGATTATCTGTTCAAATTTCTGGATTAGTTTCATTGAATTTAGGACTTTTTCCACCTATCACAGATCAAGAATTACAATACTGATGAATCATATTCTTTGATTTTGGAAGATGTTTAGTTAGATATTGATGTTTCTGTTGTTTAATAATCAGTATAAAACATTCACTCTCAAGTGAAAGTCTTTCATGGGAATTTGGTTCCATTGGTCCGAATGTTATATAGGCACATATCATATTTTAATGAGACATGGTAGCATGATTTATTGATGAGGGAGTAGTGGAATCACCTATTTAATAGACTATGTTCTTCATCATGGGTTCAGGGGGATGGAAAGTATTTTGTTGGGGATTTTGTAACAAATTGTTCCCCAATTTTAGGTAATTATTTTCTCCTTACTCATTTTCAACTTTAATTTGGATGTGCGTTAAGAAAACCAAGGGTAGGAAAAAAATTGAGAAAAATTACCTAATGTTATATTATGTATGTTTTTATAAATTAATGGAGTCTAGTTAAAAACATCTAACAACTTTGTGGGGTTCACTATGAGTTCAAATAATTCCCGAGTTGGTTTGAGGGTTTTTCAATGAACATGTGGTTTGCGTTGTCTACAGAAAATTGACATGATTTTAAGGATTATACAATGTGTAATGTTTTCCCAGATCATTTCTTGAGCTGAGTACACCACATGAAGTGATTTCATGCCAAGTAAAGGATACACATTGTTTTATGTTAAAATCTTGATTATAATAAAAAGTAATTATTTTTTCATTATATCTACTCCCCAATGATTACATGATGTCTAAAGGGACTACACAAAGTGTAAATGTCATTGAAAGGTCTTTTAGAGTGGTTTGTGAGTGATATTTTTGTCCATTCAAGGTAAATTCTCTCCCCTCTCGACCAAGAGGTCTCCTCTAGTGTTTTTTGGAGCCTTTGTTCACTCTGTATTAATTCATTCAGAGTTGGATACTCAGGAAATTATATTGTCTCTCCCCAAGTAATACATCCTATCTGATTATTAATTTCCTTTTATTTTGGTAGCATCATTCTGTTCGGTTATTGGTTTTGTTTCCTTGTGGTGATGAATCTTTTTGATTTCCCTTTAGATCTATTCTATGATCTTCTTCTCGAGGTCATTTATTCATTTCTCTTGCTGTGGAAGATCTGTGTTCCTGATGTATTTGTTTTTCATTATTATCTATCAAAACTTTTGTTAAATTGAATCCATTCTAATATGTGGAGGTTGTTTCTAGGTCCTTCTTTGTGGTTTTTTTCTTCCATATTGGTGGATTCATTTGTTTGTGTGTGTGTCCCATGTTTTGTGGCAGGTGGTTCCTTCTCTAGTCAGTGTTTGTGAACTTCATTTCTCTGGTTATTTTATAAATTGTTTTATTATTAAAATGGAATGATTCACAGATGTGATTTGTTTGTATAGAAATGGTTTTTTATAATAGATGGTTTCCCCTTGTTTGGGTAAATGAAAAAGGATTTTCAAAGCATTGTGAAATGGTTTTCAAATATTTTTTTCAAGAAAATGGTTTGGAAAATAGTAGGCATGGGAATCCTTTGGTGCTTAAGTGGATGGTTTAGTAATAGGAATCATCCACTATTTGGGGGTTTTCTTATGGTTCTTTACTCTTCCCCCTAGGCCTATTATTCTAGGGACTTGTTAGGTATTTTGGTGGTTCCCTTTATTTGGTGTTCTTCATCTCCCTAGACTCGATGAATATGTCTATTTGCTTGATTTTTACGGCATTGTATATTTTTTATATGAGTTTCCTAGCTATCCTGGCCATGTTTGATTCTTGATGTGATGTTTCCTGAGCTTTGTCTTGTACTTTTTTATTTTCTACTACATTGGATTTGATATAATATCTGATACATGATTTTCTTTTATTTGGTATATCTATTTTGATATATTTATAAGAAATTATTTGAAATTGATTTACCTTCTTTATTTGGAACTATTGAAAAGGGTTAATTTATCTATTTTCCTGTGATTTGATATAAAATATATTAAACTATTATTGTTCATTATATTCATTAAATTTTAGAATTCTTGAATTATAATATAGAGACTTGTTATCAAACATGTGGGTGAGATCCTATTGATCCAATTAGCTAACACCATGTGCACCCCTTTTGTGGTGCATATACCTATTCATATCTTTATATTCATGGAAAGGCAAGGCACTGAAGTGAGTCATATAGGTTTTATGTTAGCTGTGTTTTGGTCATATAGTGACCAAATAGTGTGTGGTTTCCCATGAAATCAAATGGAGTTTTTGCAGTAGTTTTCTTAGTTTTATATTCCCTTGTAGATGGAATTGTCTATTAGACATTGTTATTGTTATATTTTTAGTTGTATCACTTCCATTATTATTTATCTATCAAATAATATATTTATCTCTTATGTTGTTTCTCTATCTTATGTGTATATATGACATGTTTTTTCTCAATGTTGGTTAAAATCATTCCCTCAGTTTCATTATTCTTGAGTTCTTGTGGCCAACCCGTGGGGACCAATAACTCCCTTTGGACATGTGGTAGATAGTTTTAGGTACCATATTGAGAGGGTATTTGGATCGGTTAATTACATCTTATCAAGATAATGGAAGGTCTTAGTTACCTAGATGTATGATGAGGAAAATATTACAGGGTTAGACATCGAGAACCTTTTTAGATAGTATTTTTATCCATCTATGTTAAGGGATGTCTGCATCCATGATCTTTTGTAGCATCATCAGGTCGGTATGACTATGGATGAGTATTCATTGATTTCCACCAGCCTATCTTGATTCTCAATTGATATGGTGTTGTATTAGTTATTTTGGGATCAATCATTGAAGTGATAACTTTAAAGAGACATCCAAGAAAATGTGATACACTGTACATTCCTAACTATTACGGGGTCCTAGATTTTTCTATTTTGGTCGAGATTTTCTTAGCTAAGAAGACACAGATAGTCGGTGATGGTAGTGGGAACACCAGAGCACATACTTTAGCAGTATAGAGATAATAATAGTCATAGGGAATTAGACGTGTGGGATGTTTTAGGAGGTGATCCCAGGGAAGAGGTTCCATTTTTCAGGGCAAAAAATATGGATCCAATTAGCCTTGGTATAAAAAATGCTACTATAGTGATGGAAAAGAAAATATGTCTCAGCATTATCTTACTTTCCATGTGACAGGCTGATTGATAGTGGGTGGGCCTCCATGGTAGAGTCAACAGTAGGAGTAGATAGGTCATCATGGAATTGGATGTCTAAGAGTAGTTAGGAGAGCATGTGGAGGTGGTAAACATTATGACTTGTTACCACCACCACCATTTGGTGGACTGATCTAGGCTAAAGGAGATAGGGATACAGGGGAAAGGGAAGCTACAATCGGCCAAGGCTTATGATTTATATGATATAGGGATGATACAAGGTATGATATGGTTATTTTCATCATTATCAATGTTATTTATAGACACATGTGTGAGTACTTCTTTTCTTAGTACTTACTTGGTTTGAGTCTAAGAGATTTAGGATGTGCCTTTGGATCAACCCTTGAGATTAGATACTCCTACAAGAGATGAATCAGAGATCACAAATTATTGTCAATGGTGTGAATTGATTCTTAAAGGTGATAGTTTCTTCTAGGATCTCTTTGAATCAATGATGAGTCATAATAATGTCAGCTTAGGTACATACCAGTTATCTATAGTTCAAGCGTAGATGGACTATTTTAGGTGGAGGACGTGGTGTGTCTGTAGTGATGGGATGAGGTTTTCATTTTTGGGTGAAAAGGAAGATCAGGTAGAGTTGGATGGAACCATTCATAGCAGGGGGAAGCTGATTACACACCATATTTTTTGCATGAACCTTGGTGTAAAAGTTGCTTTGAGTTTTTAGTTTCCTACACGGATGGTGGAGTACGAGGATGTTTTTCCTAATTACATTCCTATATTTTCTCCGTATCAAGAGAGATACTTATACATATATATACACCTCGGAAAATCCCTAATATTTTCAGCATTATTTCAGATGGATCCCATAGAGCTTTGTTGGCATATGGTTTAGTTGGAGGACTTACAGAGGAAAGGCTTTTTTAGAACCAATGTTTCACCATCGAAGGCCCCAGTATTGTTTTCCATAAAGGTAGATGGGATATTGAAGTTTTATAAAGATTAATTATGAATAAAATAGGTAACCCTATAGAATAAGTATCAACTATTTGGTATCTATGAGCTATTTGATCGGTTGGGAGGGGCATGATGGTTCTTTAAGATTTACCATATATTAGGCTATCACGAGTTAAAAGTACAATATGCGGATATATTGAAGACATCATTATGATGTCTTTATAGTAACTATTAGAAATTTTTTATTCCCTTTGGAATGAAAACGTTTCCTTTCGTGTTTGTGGGATTGATTAATTGGACATTTAATCTGTTAATTTTTATATTTATTGTAGCCTTCATCGATGATATTCTAGTGTACTCAGTGTTCTAGGAGGATCACTATAGACACATGAATATGGTTATGGAATAAATCAGTAGGGAAAATATTTATCATATACTCTTAATGCATTAGATATATATTCAGGAGGACCACTTTCTGAGACATGTTATATCAGTAAATATTTTAGAAATGGGCATGGTGAAGGTCGAGGCAATGTTAGATTGTGATCCAACCACTAGTGTGATGGATGTGCGGAGCTTCCATCTATAGTTAGGATATTATCGGAGATTCATACCTAAAATCTCTGGGATATCATCTTCCCTGAAAACATTGACTTGAAATGTGTAGACATTCATGTTTATGGAGATGTTCCAGTGGGATTCTCAACATATTACATAGAAATTTATGAGCAATTTAATTTTGAGATTGTTTATAGAGGGTGTCGAGTAGATAGTGTTCTATAATGCATCATGGACTGGGCTTGGTTGTGTTCTAATAGAGATGCAGGTGATGATTTCCTATGGATCAAATCATTTGATACCACCTAAGAAGTACTTTGTGAACCATGATCTTGAGTTAGTAGAAGAATTATTCATACTAAAGATGTGGTGACACAACTGGATTGGTGAGATGATTATCTTCAATTATGAATACAATAGTCTAAAGTACGACCTATGTAAGAGATCTTGTTCACATTTTCTGAGTGAGGAATCAATTCAGTTTTCGTATTTTCAATTATCCTTTTGTGGATGGTCATAGAGTTTCCTACCTCAAGTCAATTATTGTTACCCCTTCCCTTTTATATCGAGTCATGGAGGCACATCCCGGGGATACTAACTTTGAGACCCTATATACTCAAATATCTACTAAACATGCTCCCATTTGACATTATAAAGGTGGGGATCATGACATTATTTGTAGAGTAAGGATGATGATACTAGATTCACTGAGGGAGGATGTGATGATAAAGTTCCATAATTTACCCTTAGTGGTATATCCAAGTGTGGCAATAATGTACCAAGACCTTTAGAGGCAATTTTGGTTACCATGGATGGGCTCTAATGGCCCAAAGGCCATCATTTTTATTGATTTTTGATAGCTCAATTTCAAGGGATGAGGGGGAACCCTTATAAGGACCGTAGTCTTAGTGATTACCGGCCCCATAGGCTTAAGACCCTTTATATGACCCAAAGGTCTTAGGGAAATCAACCAAACTATAACTATAAAGAACAAACCATCCTCAGCATATGCATCATGATTGTAGTTCTACACCTTATCATGGATGTCTAGATAAGCTTCCCATGGAAGCATAGGCTAGTACCTATGGTCTAACATACCCAATAATTATTCCAAATCCATTTGTTCTACTATAGTTAGTGTGCCTACTATAAATCCTCCTCTTGGGAAGCTTCTTTTTTTGTAGAGTCTGATGGGGGAAACTACATGCATCCAGAAGGCCTTGAGGTCACCAAAAGACCTTAATGGTGGCCTGAAAACCCTGCTGACCTGATCCTCTGGGTGGCCTAGAGGCCTTAAAGACTCCAAGTCCAAACTGGTGGCCTAAGGTGAATAGTTTCTACTGCTATAGTATGGAACTGTTGGGAAAAAATCCCTCAAGGCATCATTGAAGTATTTTTGAGGTGATTGTGTTTATTGACAAAGTAATCGTCTATGTTGTGATTGTTGACAATGCAACCCATTACATGAAAATTTATTTACAAAGGGGATTTCATGGAGGAATGTCGAGTTCAAGAGTAGTGGTCAATGATCCTTGTTTTATTCAAGAACATCGATAATGGAATGGACGATCTGGAGGCCGTACAAAAAGAACAGATACAAGGTGGCGTCGATTTCCAGTGTTTGCCAAATTTTTGGGCCTTAAAATCGACAAATGAAGAAAAGTGTTTTTGGAAAAGGGACTTGCATGTTGAGGTCTTGGAGTATAGGAAATTTCACGAGATATTTTTTTCAAGATCAGAAGATCAAAATATGGAAAAGGAAACAGGTTAAAGCAAGTTTGGGATTTGGACGCGCAAGTGTCAAGGAGGACAGAAGACTTGTGCGTCGAGATGGGGCCACGCAGATGACTTGCACACCGTCGCACAGGGTGGTCAATATTCCTATAAATACCGGACCACCCCTTCTCATTCACTACCGGAGTTCAACACTTTGAGAAATCAGAGCTCCTATCGCATAGGTGTGGTGGTCTCATAGGTGGTGGTGTGTCGCGCAAGTGAGACTTGCGCGCCAAGTGTTAGTTTCATGCCTGAGGTGGTTCAGGCGAGGAAGGAAGTGAGTCGCGCAGGTTTGGAGTTGCAGAAGCTTGAGTCATGCAAGTAGTTAAGGAAGACTTGCGTGCTAGTTGTGACTTGCACGCTGATACTTGCGCGCCGATATTGACTAGCGCACCAAGTATGGATTATTTCCAGCAGTGATTTTCAGGCTGCATAGAAGCTGGATGTTAGCCTGATACCATCGATGTAAAGAGATATTCATCTATGGGTGAAAGTTGGACTTCAACAGAGCATCTACATACAGAGGAAGATGCATTAATTCATGGAAATGAATGGACCTATAGGTCTATAAACTGTGAGTGGATCCTTTCCGAAACAGTGAGAAATGGAAGAAAAGGAAGGTGATCCTCTCCACCGGTAGTGAGCCATAGGGTGGGAAACAGGGAGTGACCCTTGGGAAAGCAGTGAGCTGACCGTAAACATTGTAAAGGCAGTGAGCCTGGGTATAGAAGTGATCTAGCCCAAACTTTGTATCCAAATCTAGTGAAGATTAGTGGAATTTGGTACAACTGGAAACTTGTTGTTGTATTCTCCTTGGACGTAGTCCAGTGAGGGTGAACCAAGTAAAAATATCTGAGTCTACCTACTTATTTTCCTGCATTTCATTTAAATCATCATCATTAGATAAAGAATAAAGTAAGTGATCATAACAAACACACAAGTGCAAACAATCTGACCCTTGTAACAAAGAGGTCAAGATCCAATGGGGCAGGGAGAATTTTGAAAAAGAATATCCATACCCTGATTCACCCCCCCCCCTCTCAGGGTATATAGGCTCTTATTGGTCCTAACATGAATAGTACCTGCTACAATACTCCCATAGTTCCTACTACATTGCTGCTACAATTTTCCTAAAGTGACCAAGAAATATGCCTCTTCCTGGTTTCAAACTTGGGTCTTATGGATGAACATAAGGATACCTCACCAACTGGGATGAGGCTCATGTGCAAGGTCATCATGGATGAATAAGGGAGTTTCAGAGTTTTTCTCCCAATGTTAAATTTTTTAGAAAGTGATTGATGAGCACTAGGTTCCAGGGGTGTATCTCAACCCATTGAGGGAACATAGTAGAAGTGGTATGGGATATCTATAGACTATGTGATAGGGATAACATGTATTTCTAGAGGGCACGATTCCAGTAGGTTGATTATAGACCGACTCACCATGTTGGCCAACTTCCAAGATATTTGAGAGAAACATTTGTATGAAAATTTGATATGAGTTTATGTGTAGAAAATAGTCTGACTCAACGGAGATCCCTAGATGATCATTTTTAACATTTTTCTTGCTTCACATCTCAGATATAGAAGGGACTGTAGGAGGCCTTTGGGAATCAGCTGCATTTGATCAGGAATTTTATCCACCAAACTTATATCCAGACTGAGTAGACCATTCAGGTCTTAGAGGACATGTTCTGGGCTTGAATGTTAGAATTTGGCCATAGATTGCAGGATCACTTACCATTTTTGTAGTTTTCATAAAATATAATATACTACTCTTCCATAATTATGGAATCATTTGAGTCCTTATATGTGAAAACCTATAGGTCACCACTATCCAAGATCAAACCAATAGAGTTAGAACTTATAGGATGAGATTTGGTGAAAACCACTATAGAGAATGTGAATATCATCCTGGGTTGGATGATGACTATACGGATTCATCTGAAGTCCTAGGTTGACCGATGATAGAGGCCTTTTGATTTTGGGTAAGGAGACCATATGATCATGATGGTATCTCCTCAATGTGGATTACTGAGTTTTTTAAGGGATGAAATTTATCTTGAATATTTCTTATCCCTTGTAGGATACATCATAGAGTTGGAATTTTTTATTACCTCTTATCTTTACAACCATAGTTAGATCAGTTAAACAACATATTTAATGTTTTTTAGTTGAAAATATACAAGAATGACTCATTTCTAGTTATCGACTGGGGAGAGTTGGACCTCAAGGACGGGGATTCAATTTTGCAGTACCTAGTGGAGATCAAGGATTTGAAGGAGATGATACTTCGTGGGTGGTGGATCCCCCTTGTGCGTGATCGATGGAAGGATGTGAATCTTTAGGGATCACCTTGGAGAAGGAGACCCAGATGCATGCTCATAACCCAGATCTCTTCATATAGACTTTTTTTATTTCTAGGACATAAATCTCTAATGTGGGGAGAATATAACAACTCATATTTTTTAATGTATTAATTTTTTATATTTAATATTTTATTTACTGAGCAAAGTTTTAATGAAACATGAGATTCTAAGACCCATATCACCCTAAAGTGATTTTTTTGAAATATATTAAATATCATGCATGCTCAGTTTTTTTAAAAAAATTGGAATAAATCCAAAAAAGAGGGTCATATCAGAAATATAAGTCCACCTTTGAATTTAGAGCATGGGTTTTACCAAATATGTAACATAACCTCAGTTAGTGTTGAGGGTTTCAATAAAGTGTATTTGTGGGAGAATAAATGAAATAAATTATTTATTTTATTTAATGTGGAACAACAAAATAACACCTCTCTATTTAAGCTCTATTATGGAAAATTTTCATGGTAGGACGCATAACCTTGATAATTGAGAGAGAGATTTAGAGATATCATTCGAAAGATATGATGATATATCAAGTAACTTTCATGCTAAAAAATTTTACGATCCCACTAATGAAAATAACATATATTATTTATTCTCCAAAGATTGATCCACCTTATGGTATGATGTTTTAATTATGTGGATTTATCCCCATATTATTATCTAGTAATGATCGCGAATCAATAAAATAATAGGTTACTTCCCAGTTCTATCATATTGTTGGCGAAAACATATTTTGCAAGGATTATTGGGATAAATTTATTGTTTTATTATGGATCTTGATTCATTGTTCTCAATGAAAATGATCGAGTTCAACCTAAACACGGAGGAGGGACATTCAAATTTTTCTTTTTTCTTTCTTTTTTCCCATAGTTCTTCATGCATTCATCATTGATACTTATTTTGATTGGTGGTCTAACCAAAATACCAAGAGATAAATCAATGTATATTTGTTTATTTCTATTATAGATTGATTTTTGAGATCTAGTCTCATTATGATAGGGGGATCATGATACAATTGTAAAAATGACTAATAGGTTCATATTTTGGTTCAGAGATTTTGGTTTTGTCAAGATATGGATGATTGGTTTGATTTTGGAGTTTCCATGATCGATTTGGATGGAAAGAGATCGATTTTTCGAAAAATATCAGATTCATATGTCTCTGATCCCTAATTTGTAGTTATAATTGTGGAAGAAATCAGTGGTGCTAATATTGTGAGAAAACATTAAGTCGGAACCATGGGTTTTGTGAAATCCTAAATTACATGGCCTGTAATCTAGAGTAACATGCTATATGGGACCACCTATGTGGAGCTAGGGTGTCTGTGACATGAGAAATTCCACACATCAAGTGATAGTTATCCCACAATTCATGTACCCTACCTGGAAGGTCATCATGTACTTCAGAGGTTATACAGACATAGCCAAGACAATTTCTCTTGGGAAGATTCATTTACTTCAACCTGGACAGGAGTAAATGGTTATAGAAATACCGTGTACATAGAAATGGACCCAGTCACAGACCGTGATACATGGTTAGGGCTTGTTGCTGAAGGGATATGTCATGTATTCATCATACACGTCATGTACTCATTAAAATTATGGCTTGGAGCCCTTTTCCTCTTCATCTTGAAAAACTTGTGTTAGGGTATGTTACATTGATACAATCCCTAGGGGTTTAGTATGATGTTGTGTCACATGCATACGATGGTGATCCCCTATAATGAAGATCAATCTTTGATATAGTTGTCGGAATCCCTCCATGAGGCCTAGAGTGAGATCTATAATCATCACATGTTCCATAAGTGGAGTTCATGGTCTGTTAATGACTAAAAATATAAGGGTTTTGATCCCTTAAATAGAGGGTTAATCCAGATAGGTTTTTTGTTATACACCATTTCCTTGGGTGTGATAACCATCTATGGATAATTCTCTTCATACTTCAAGTGTAAACTTATTATAGTGAGACCCAACAAGAAATAAATATTAGATTGATTCCATTAGTTATTAATTACTCATGTATTGTGTTCTCCTAGATAAGTGCTATGTGAAATCATCAAATAGGAATCCATGTTTGGAAAAAAATTTGTGATCATACATGAGACTGTGTGCCTACATTGATTGTTTCTAGATGTTGTTTTTATATATGATGTTCTAATATACTTGTGATGATATGAATACTGTTTTTATTAATATTATATGCTTAGTGGATTCAGGGGGTCCTATGCGGTATCTTCTTACTCACACCTTTATAGTATTTTACCAAATATGTCATGTACCATACAGAAGACTAACCTTTTGACAGAGTCCTAATGTGACTTGAATTAGGCAATTCTTGGTGAGCCAGAAAAATAAAGGTGTGTTCCTAGGGTTACCTTAATAGTTGTACTAACATACATTATAGGTTGGGCTTATATTAAATTCCTTGGGGAGGGATTGTATTTCGCCCTTTTTTTCCATTACGTTTTTCCACACTCAGATGGTAGGATTTTATATGTATTCATGCATGGTTATCATTTGTTTTACATTTTGTAATTGTATGTTCTTGTTGATGTGTGCATGTTTGTGTATATGTACATTAGGATAAAGCCTCCCAAGTGTGTGATATGCATACTCATCCTTGGTAACCATACCCTAGCCTATTGGAGGTGAGCTTGGGGTAGTTGTTTCATGGGCCCCATTGGGACGGGTCAAAATAATTTATGATATCGAGTAAAAAATCATGAATATTAAACAGATTTTATATTAAATGTATGTTATTACAAATAAAAAGGAAACTAAAAGGAAGTGGGTAATTTTTAAATCGTGTATTTGTTATATAAGACATATGAAATAATTTTATAATAGTTAAAACCATGAATATCATAATAATATTTGAAATTACGTTAATATTTAAAAATTAAATTATTGTTTAAATAGAAATCAAGTCCTTTTATTTGGAAATATACAAAAGGTTGATATAAAATTAGATTTTATGGTGATTTGTATTAGGATATTTTATGTTTTTTATATACCCTCATGGGTTAATATTTTAATTTTTATCATATGTTTAATGATTAAATACCTATTTTTGTTTTATATAATGGGAGTGTATGGTAAACAAAAGTATTGTTTGAAATATATGGCAATAAATTCCCTTTTTTATTATGTGGTTTAATAAAATTTTATTTTAGGAATAATTTTATTGTAATATATGTAGAGTGTCACGACCCGTCCTCGGGCCCGTGCCGTGACTACCCCAAGCCCGCCTTCCATAGGCCAGGGTCTGGCGACTAGCACCAAGGCGTAAATCCCAACAAAACGGAAGGCATTGCCTTTGAAAAGTAAACAAGCACCACAGAGTAAGTAAGAGGAAAAGTAAACACTAAGCAAAAACTGTACAAGATGTGCTGAAAGTAAAAGGGGCTGGAAATACAAGCCCAACTGTAAAGTACAACTGAAAGGGAAAAATAACAACTGAAGGGAAAAGCCGCAGCGTCGAGCCGTCCTCTGGAAGTCCCACCTGAAGGGTGGGTACAGATAGCCTCCACTGCTCCTCGGGTCCACCTGACCACTCCGAGTACATCCCGCCCAGTGGTCCACCTCCAGGTACCGTCCTGCTCCGCATGCCTCCACCACGATCAGCGCTGTCCATCGTCTGCAACCAACACAACGTAGTGCGGGCAAAGCCCGTGCAGGGGTAAGTATAAGCTACTCAGTAGGGACCCCGAGACCCCTGATGGTCTCCCGAAATCCAAAAAGGATAATTCACAAAGGAAAGATACAATCACGAAGTAACATCTGACACGGCTTAGGTATATGCCCATACATATACCTAAGTCATCAATTCCCGTTCGGCTCCAACGTCTGAGCCCAAGCACAACCCAGTCCACACAGAAAAGCAAAACGTATACCCACACAGGATAGCTCAACACAATCCACAAAGGAGAGTAAATAGTAAATCCACACAGGATAGTTCAACACAATACACGAAGGAGAGTAAACAGTAAATCCACACAGGATAGTTCAACACCATCCACAAAGGAAAGGAAAAATGTCATCCACACAGGAAAACTCAACAGAATCCACAAAGGATAGAAAAACGTAATCCACATAGGAAAACTCAACAGATAACTCTCATAGGTATATTACCATACATATACAGAAATTAACAGGTAACCCATCTCAATCAAGAGGAAACACAAGGATCATTGACTCACCTCAAACCAGGATTTTTATTATCGAAACTGTAACTGTTGAAGAGCCCCGTCTCTGAAGTGTACAGTGGTCCTGTCACGACTCCGAGGTACTGCTCACTAACCTAAGAATGCTGAGGTACTCCTCCTGTCGAGTACCGCAGGTCTGCTTCCAACTACCGGGCGCTCCATCCGCTGAGGGTCTGCTGCCGAATACCGGGCGCTCACACAAATAGCCTACAGAGGTACTCCTCCAGTCGAGTACCGTGGGTCTGCTACCAACTACCAGGCGCTCCGTCCGCCGTGGGTCTGCCGCCGAATACCAGGCGCTCCATCCACTGGGCTAGTCGACTCACTCCAAGTCGAGTCGGTCGAGCAGTCTACAGGTCTCAGCCGGCTACACGGTCTCCGTACTCCGTACGATCGTCTCCAGTATCGCGGGTCTGCCGCTACAACCAAGCGCACCACCTCTATCGAGTGTCGCGGGTCTGCCGCTACAACCGCACGCTCCACCGCCAAAGATATGCTACTACAACCAAGCGCTCCACTGCCAAGGGTATGCTGCTACAACCAAGCTCTCCACCGCCAAGGGTATTCTTCTAAAACCAAGAGCTCCACCGCCAAGGGTATGCTGCTACAACCAAGCGCTCCACCGCCAAGGGTCTGCTGCTACTCCGCTAGCTCGTCACTGGGAGGGTCCGCTCCACAAGCTACGGGTTGATACTCCAAGTATCACGAAGTCCCACTAAGAAGTATCTCAAAGGACCACCTCGTCATAAGGGTCTCAACGCAACAGACGGCACGCCAAATGGAGGTCCTGACTGAAAGGTATCAGCTTTTCCGTTCCAGGGGCCCGGTTGGATTTTTGGTACGATCCAACCCGGCCGAAATCCAACTGCGTCCAAAAGTTGGGCAGAGTAAGCCAAAATATCTGTATCGTTAAGAGGAACTCAATGCAATAGACGGCGCGTCAATCGGACGCCCGGTCTGAGAGATTTTTGCTTTTTCGTCCAAGGGGCCCGTCTGGTTTTTTAAGGAAAAACCAACCCTACCGTACTCCACCTGCGTCCAAACCTCGGGCGGAGTAAGCCAAAAGATCTGTCTCACAAAGAGAAATTCAACAAAGCTGACGGCACGTCAATCGGAAGTCCGTAGCTCAAGATATGAGGGTTTTCGCTCCGAGGGCCCGGTTGGTTTCGTGTACGAACCAACCCGGCCGAACTCAAAGTTACCTGAAACCTTGAGTGCGATAAACCGAAATGACCGTCTCGATCCAAGGATTTCTTTTCCACTGAAGGCGAGTAGTTTGGAGGCCCGTAGCTCATGTTACAGGCGTTTGGACGAAAACCGTCCGAAGACGGGGGGTCCGGGCCCGGGCCGACCTGGTCCGACCCGGTCCGACCTGGTCGGACCGGTCCTGCTCGGCTCGGCCGAGCGGCCGAGCGGCCGACGCGGGGGGAGCCGCCGCCCCACGTGACACCCCTGCAGCACCCGTGGGGTGTCGGCCAGACAGCCGGACGCGCTGCGTGACAACCCCACGGCACCCGCGGGGTGCCGCCCTGGACACCCGGGGGCGCCGCGTGACAACCCCGCGGCACCCGCGGGGTGCCGCCCTGGACACCCGGGGGGGGGCACGTGACAACACCGCGACACCCGCGGGGTGCCGCCCTGGACACCCGCGGTTGTCGCGTGACAACCCCGCGGCACCCGCGGGGTGCCGCCCTGGACACCCGCGGTTGTCGCGCGACAACCCCGCGGCACCCGCGGGGTGCCGCCCTGGACACCCGGGGTTGTCGCGTGACAACCCCGCGGCACCCGCGGGGTGCCGCCCTGGACACCCAGGTGGCGTCGCCGCCTCCGGCCACCGCCGGCTTCCGCGGGCTGCCGGAGTCGCTCCGGTGGCCTGTTTTCCTTCCCGTCTGCGCCGTTGCTCCTCCCGGGACTCTTCCTTCACTGCGGAAACATCAAACATCCGTTACGGCATGTTCCGTCATCGCCCGTCAAATCCGCACAAAACGAAGAACGGCGGAGGGTCGTCGGGCCGTGTTCGTTTGGCCCGCACCCTCCGCGTTAGAGATAATCAACGGGAGAAAAATAAAATGTTCAACACATGAACCAACAATTTTAATAAAATAAAATTGATTCTTTGTTTCCGGTTCTTTAATTTTTAAAGAATGTTCACGGGAATATAAGGAGGGGTATTTCCAAAATATAAAATCCCTACCTCTCTGGACGTCGCGCGTGAGCATTCTTCGTGGAATTTGCTCGTCACGGAAGGTGGAGATCGTCGCGCCGTCGTGGAAGGGCATCGCGTCATCGCGGACCATTGCGTTGAGTCGGCGAACTCAACGCACCATGAAATAGCAGATTTAATTTAATTAATTAAATCTGTGTTTTGGTTATGATCCACGAAGGAGATAAAAAGGAAGGTCTGAGACTCTTACCTCAAGCAGCCGATCGAAGATCCGTCGCGGAGGAAGAGATGTCGCAGAAGAACGTTGTCGGCGTCGCAGATCACGGCGTCGCGTCGTCGATTTCCGGGTTCGGCGTTCTTCGCGTTCTTCGCGTTCTTCGCGTTCTTCGCGAAGGAGGATGAAGGTTCAAGGATCCTCTCTCAACGAGTAATCCTCCAAAAGAAATTGGTTGGTCTTATTTTATTATTATGCCAACACACGAAAAGGGGTAAGTAACGACCCATCAATTCATTGAATTAATTCAACGAAAGAAACAGCTCATTTAATTTACGAAATAAACCACCCAATTAAATGGTCTGTTAAGAATTTAGAAAATGCGTCAGTTGACTTTCATAATGACGGGTTTTCGCGGGTGCGTTACTTAGCGGAAAGAAACAGTGGGGCTCGTGCGGGCCCCACCTCACAAATATCCTACCGAGGGGGTAGGATATTTTCTGGATAGCATCCTATCCAGATCAACTCAGTTTAAGCCTCTTTTAAGTGGCTTCAAGTGGCTTCCATGTGACTTAAGTGAAATAAAATAAAGTTGTCGCAAAATTATTTTATTTCTTAACATTAAGCCCGAAAATTAAAAACCACACCCGAGCAAACACAACTCCGGAAGAGGCGTTTCTAACCGAATACCGGCGCTGCGATTTCATCAGTGCCCTCAAAATTCGATTCCGGGCACCGGTTTAAAAGTTAGAAAAACCCGCTTGTCCGTTCACTGAACGTACCCGAGCCAAACTTCGGAAAATGATTCCGGGCACACCGGGCCTCGGAATCAGGTGCCGCCAGAAACTGCGTTCTTCTAAAATTCAACGAAAATTGTGAAAAAAAATTTCCTTGAAATTTACGGGTCTTTACATTACTCCCACCATAGGGCTTTACGTCCCTGTAAAGCTTCACCACAAACTTAGGGATACAAAGGCTGTACTGAGCACGCATCTGAGCCTCCCGCTCCCAAGTGCTCTCCTGGAGGTTCCCGAGCTTCCATCTAAAGCACACTAGAGGAATCGATCGTCCACGTAGGACCCGCTCCTGTCAATCCTCGATCTCCACTGGGACCTCCGCAAAAGTCGCCCCATCATCCACATCTAGCTCCCCATGGTCAAAGATGCGCGTCTGGTCGTGCACGTATCTTCTCAGCTGAGATATGTGGAAGACGTCGTGCACCCGGTGCAACTGAGGTGGTAGAGCCAGGCGATAACCCACCTCGCCAATCCTGCTGATGACCTGGAAAGGCCCGATGAAGCGTGGAGACAACTTGCCGCCTCGGCCAAATCTCTGCAAAGCACGTCGAGGTGAGACCCGCAAGAAGACGTGGTCGTCATCCTCGAACTCTAGTGGTCTCCGCCTCCTGTCAGCATAAGGATTCTGCCGACTCTGAGCTGTACTCATCCGCCCCTGGATGACCTGGACCATCTAAGGTCCCACAAGAGCTGCAAGATTTCTTCTTTGCAGATAAGAGAAATCTGGTCCCATTCCCTGGATGAACCACATTCTTTTGCCTAATACAGTCAATCCCAACATGGATGGTACTAATCCATACCAAGGATGACGTCGTAAGGCCTCGGCGCTACTACCAAGAGATCCAACTGTTACTCTCGCCTCAAGGGTTGAGTCACACTGTCAGCATTAGTGTGTGGTAACTGGGTCTCCTCTAGTAGATGTCCCACAAGTGAGGGTCAAGTCAACAGTCTATACCGGAACCTCTTAGTAACAACGCAAAAGAGGACAGGAAGGAAAACATCACAAAGGTAAGTGTCTTTTATTATTGCAGCTCATATTACAAGGATGCTACACAACAACAACAAGGAACTAGAAGTAAAAAAGATGTATCCACTAGTTCCACTCCTGTCCAACTACTCCCAGAGATCCACGATCGAAGGCCTCAACTGCCTGAAGCTAAGCTCTCCCATGTCCACCAACTCCCTGCGGTCGGGGTGGACCTCCTGGTGGTGGTGGTGGCAACACCTCGAAGTGTCTCCCACCATCGGCTACTCGGCCAGCTCCACTGCCTCGTCCGCCTGTACCCTGCGGACCACCGTGGCCGAATCTCTGTCTGGGAGGTCCCTCTACCGCCTGCTGCTCATCTGTAAAACGAGTCGGGCAGTCTCGATCCATGTGACCAATCCCTCCACAGGAGTAACACTGCCCACTCTCGGTACGCCTGGCTCTGACTCCACCCTGGCTCCCCCGCACAACTGAGCCTGAGTCGTCCAGTCGGCCACTGGTAGGTCTGGCCCTCTTGGACCTCTGCGTCATCTGTCTACTGCCTGCTGCAGAAGACTCTGCCGCATGCTGGCTAGTAGTGGGTCCTGCTGCTGGAGACTGCTCAGCAAGGAAACATTCCACTAAGAGGGCTCGCTCCAGCACCCCTATTTGCGTCGGAATGCTGAGTGGAACTACAGAAGCTCTAATCTCTCTCCTGAGTCCCTGCTCGAAGGTTCGGGCCCTGAAGAACGGGTCCCGTACCATATCTGTAGAGTAGCGCGAGAGGTCCGCAAATCTCGCCGAGTACTGGGCCACTGTCATGCTGCTCTGCCGCAACTGGAGTAGCTCCTGTATACGCACCGCTCGAAGGGTGGCTGGTACAAACTCTGCCCGGAACAGGCTCTCGAAGTCTTCCCATAGAAGTGATGCCTCATCGTGCACCTGGAGCATCAAGCTCCACCATCGGCCTGCTGCTGCGAACAGTAGGCTCACTGCGAGGATTAGCATGAGGTCTGCTAGTATCCTTACTAGCCTGAAAACTCCCACCACAGCCTCCAGCCAATCCTCAGCCGCCTGCGGGTCCGTCTCTCCCCGGAACCTGGGTGGCCTATGGCGCTGGAACTCGTGTAGTACGCTCAAGCGACGTGCATCGTCAGCGGCTGGAAGCATCGGTGGCTCGGCGGGTAGAGGTACTACCGGTGCCTCAGCTGTCAAGGGGCCCTGCACCGAGGCCTCATCGCTGGGCGGGCTGTCGCCACGCTCAACCCTCAGAACCCTAGCTGGTCGTCTACGGGGAGGCATCCTGAAAGAAACAACATGATACAGTCAAACGATAAGAACCTGGTGAGCTGACCTGGTTTGAGCTGACTTTTAAAAACTGCTGGAAACACACACGCAATCAGTGTCTTCGTGCATTAAGTCGAAAATCGGAAGTTAGGGTCCTGGTGTACGGATACGTCTGCCGCCGCACCAACACTGGACTCCCTGGACCGATAACTACACTCAATATGCTAAACACTATTGCTTCACATAGAAGAAAGATTAGATTTTGCGGTAGAACCGACCACCTCTGATACCAATTTGTCACGACCCGTCCTCGGGGCCCGTGCCGTGACTACCCCAAGCCCGCCTTCCATAGGCCAGGGGCTGGCGACTAGCACCAAGGCGTAAATCCTAACAAAAGGGAAGACATTGCCTTTGAAAAGTAAACAAGCACCACAGAGTAAGAAAGCGGAAAAGCAAACACTAAGCAAAAACTGTACAAGCTGTGCTGAAAGTAAAAGGGGCTGGAAATACAAGCCCAACTGTAAAGTACAACTGAAAGGGAAAAACAGCAACTGAAGGGAAAAGCCGTAGTGTCGAGCCGTCCTCTGGAAGTCCCACCTGAAGGGTGGGTACAGATAGCCTCCACTGCTCCACGGGTCCACCTGACCGCTCTGAGTACATCCCGCCCATTGGTCCACCTCCAGGTACCGTCCTGCTCCGCACGCCTCCACCACGATCAGCGCTGTCTGTCGTCTGCAACCAACACAACAAAGTGCGGGCAGAGCCCGTGCAGGGGTGAGTATAAGCTACTCAGTAGGGACCCCGAGACCCCCGACGGTCTCCCGAAATCCAAAAAGGATAATCCACAAAGGAAAGATACAATCACGAAGTAACATCTGACATGACCTAGGTATATGCCCATACATATACCTAAGTCATCAATTCCCGTTCGGCTCCAACATCCGAGCCCAAGCACAACCCAGTCCACACAGGAAAGCAAAACGTATACCCACACAGGATAGCTCAACACAATCCACAATGGAGAGTAAATAGTAAATCCACACAGGATAGTTCAACACAATCCACGAAGGAGAGTAAACAGTAAATCCACACAGGATGGTTCAACACCATCCACAAAGGAAAGGAAAAATGTAATCCACACAGGAAAACTCAACAGAATCCACAAAGGATAGCAAAATGTAATCCACAAAGGAAAACTCAACAGATAACTCTCATAGGTATATGCCCATACATATACCGAAATTAACAGGTAACCCATATCAATCAAGAGGAAACACAATGATCATTGACTCAGCTCAAACCAGGATTTTTATTATCGAAACCGTAAATGCTGAAGAGCCCCATCTCTGAAGTGTACAGTGGTCCCGTCACGACTCCAAGGTACTGCTCACTAACCTAAGACTGCTGAGGTACTCCTCCTGTCGAGTACCGCGGGTCTTCTGCCAACTACCGGGCGCTCCGTCCGCTGAGGGTCTGCTGCCAAATACCGGGCGCTCACCCAAATAGCCCACAGAGGTACTCCTCCAGTCGAGTATCGCGGGTCTGCTTCCAAATACCAGGCGCTCCATCCGTCGTGGGTCTGCCGACGAATACCGGGCACTCCGTCCACTGGGCTAGTCAACTCACTCCAAGTCGAGTTGGTCGAGCAGTCTACAGGTCTCAGCAGGCTACACGGTCTCTGTACTCCGTACGCTCGTCTCCAGTATCGCGGGTCTGGTGCTACAACCAAGCGCACCACCTCTATCGAGTGCCGCTGGTCTGCCGCTACAACCGAGCGCTCCACCGCCATGGATATCCTGCTACAACCAAGCGCTCCACCGCCAAGGGTATGCTGCTACAACCAAGCGCTCCATCGCCAAGGGTATGCTGCTACAACCAAGCGCTGCACCGCCAAGGGTATGCTGCTACAACCAAGCGCTCCACCGCCAAGGGTCTGCTGCTACTCCGCTAGCTCGTCACTGGGAGGGTCCACTCCACGAGCTACGGGTTGATACTCCAAGTATCACAGAGGTCCCACTAAGAAGTATCTCAAAGGACCGCTTCGTCATAGGGGTCTCAACGCAATAGACGGCACGCCAAACAAAGGTCCTGACTGAAAGGTATCAGCTTTTCCGTTCCAGGGGCCCGGTTGGATTTTTGGTACGATACAACCCGGCCGAAATCCAACTGCGTCCAAAACTCGGGCAGAGTAAGCCAAAATATCCGTATCGTCAAGTGGAACTCAACGCAACAGACGGCGCGTCAATCGGACGCCCGGTCTGAGAGTTATTGGCCTTTTCGTCCAAGGGGCCCGGTTGGTTTTTTAAGGCAAAACCAACCCGACTGTACTCCACCTGTGTCCAAACTTCGGGCGGAGTATGCCAAAAGATCCATCTCACAAAGAGGAATTCAACAAAGTTGACGACACGTCAATCGGACGTCCGTAGCTCAAGATATGAGCGTTTTCGCTCCGAGGCCCCGGTTGGTTTCGTGTACGAACCAACCCGGCCGAACTCAAAGTTACCCGAAACCATGAGTGCGATAAACCGAAAGGACCGTCTCGATCCATGGATCGTGTTTCCGCTGACGGCGAGTCGTTTGGAGGCCCGTAGCTCATGTTACGAGCGTTTGGACGAAAACCGTCCGAAGAGGGGGGGGGGGGGGTCCGGGCCCGGGCCGACCTAGTCCGACCCGGTCCGACCTGGTCGGACCGGTCTGGCTCGGCCGGGGCCGGTCCAGCGCGGCTCGGCCGAGCAGCCGAGCGGCCGACGCGGTGGGAGCTGCCGCCCCGCGTGACACCCCTGCGGCACCCGCGGGGTGTCGGCCGGACAACCGGACGCGCCGCGTGACAACCCCGCGGCACCCACGGGGTGTCGGCCAGACAGCCGGACGCGCCGTGTGACAACCCCGCGGCACCCGCGGGGTGCCGCCCTGGACACCCGGGGGGCGCCGCGTGACAACCCCGCGGCCCCCGCGGGGTGCCGCCCTGGACACCCGGGGGGCGCCGCGAGACAACCCTGCGGCACCCGCGGGTTGCCGCTGTGGACACCCGAGGGGCGCCGCGTGACAACCCCACGCCACCCACGGGGTGCCGCCTTGGACACCCGGGGTTGTCACGTGACAACCCCGCGGCACCCACGGGGTGACGCCCTAGACACCCGGGGTTGTCGCGTGACAACCCCGCGGCACCCGCGGGGTGCCGCCCTGGACACCCGGGGCTGTCGCGGGACAACCCCGCGGCACCCGCGGGGTGCCGCCCTGGACACCCGGGGTTGTCGCGTGACAACCCCGCGGCACCCGCGGGGTGCCGCCCTGGACACCCGAGTGGCACCGCTGCCTCCGGCCGCCGCCGGCTTCCGGGGGCGCCGGAGTCGCTCCGTTGGCCCGTTTTCATTCTCGTCTGCGCCATTGCTCCTCCCGGGACTCGTCCTTCACTGCCGAGACATCAAACATCCGTTGTGGCACGTTCCGTTGTCGCCCGTCAAATCCGCACAAAACGAAGAACGGCGGAGGGTCGTCGGGCCGTGTTCGTTTGACCCTCACTCTCCGCATTAGAGATAATCAACGAGAGAAAAATAAAATGTTCAACACATGAACCAACAATTTTAATAAAATAAAATTGTTTCTTTGATTCCGGTTCTTTAATTTTTAAATAATGTTCACGGGAATATAAGGAGGGGTATTTCCAAAATATAAAATCTCTACATCGCTGGACGTCGCGCGTGAGTGTTCTTCGCGGAATTTGCTCGTCGCGGAAGGTGGAGATCGTCACGTCGTCGCGGAAGGGCGTCGCGTCATCACGGAACACGGCGTTGAGTCGGCGAACTCAATGCACCATGAAACAGCAGATTTAATTTAATTAATTAAATCCGTGTTTTGGTTAAGAACCACGAAGGATATAAAAAGGAAGGTCCGAGACTCTTACCTCAAGTAGCCGATCGAAGATCCGTCACGGAGGAAGAGACGTCGCAGAAGAACGTTGTCGGCGTCACGGATCATGGCGTCGCGTCGTTGATTTCCGGGTTCGGTGTTCTTTGCGTTCTTCGCATTCTTCCCGAAGGAGGATGAAGGTTCAAGGATCCTCTCTCAACGAGTAATCCCCCAAAAGAAATTGGTTGGTCTTATTTTATTATTATGCCAACACACGAAAAGGGGTAAGTAATGACCCATCAATTCATTGAATTAATTCAACGAAAGAAATAGCTCATTTAATTTACGAAATAAACCGCCCAATTAAATGGTTTGTTAAGAATTTAGAAAACGCGTCAGTTGACTTTCATAATGACGTGTTTTTGCGGGTGCGTTACTTAGCGGAAAGAAACGGTGGGGCTCGTGCGGGCCCCACCTCACAAATATCCTACCGAGGGGGTAGGATATTTTCTGGATAGCATCCTATCCAGATCAAATCAGTTTAAGCCGCTTTTAAGTGGCTTCAAGTGGCTTCCACGTGGCTTAAGTGAAATAAAATATTGTTGTCACAAAATTATTTTATTTCTTAACTTTAAGACCGAAAATTAAAAACCACACCCGAGCAAACGCAACTCCGGAAGAGGCGTTTCTAAGCGAATACCGGCGCTGTGATTTCATCGGTTCCCTCAGAATTCGATTCCGGGCACCAGTTTAAAAGTTAGAAAAACCTGCTCGTCCGTTCACTGAACGTACCCGATCCAAACTTCGGAAAATGATTCCGGGCACACCGGGCCTCAGAATCAGGTGCCGTCAGAAACTGCGTTCTTCTAAAATTCCAAAGAAAATTAAGAAAAAAAATTCCCTTGAAATTTATGGGTCTTTACATAGAGAATTTTAATACTATTTGTGAACTATCATGTTAATATGATTTTTGACATTAATATAATTTTGGATAAATGGATCAAAAGTATTATTAAATTTTGGGAACATATGAATTGTCATATAAATATCCATTATATTCAAAATTTATTTTTATCTAATGTTATTAGTGTTATTAATGATGAATTTTACTATTTTTGGAACATTATATGATTATGGTAAAAGAAAAATTGTTTCTCAATGATTGGGTTTTATTTGAGAAATAAAGGTTAAATTATCAATTGTAAGTTTATATGATTTTATTTTATGTTTGTGGTGATACATGCCATTTATTGAAAATAATAATATATTTTGACAATTATATGATTAATAAAGATATTTTTTTTATATGTGACTTTTTGAGTTATTGGTGTTATTTTTAAATAAATGATAAGTTCATCTTGGAAGAGTATGTGATGAAATATTTCTAATTATTGGGTTTTTTACTTAGCCAATAATAATTTTTAAGAATTTATAAGTTATTTATTTTTTAAATGACTTAATTTTAACATTGGGTGTTATTGTTAAATTATTAGAGATTAATTTCATATTTATTAATATGATGGTATATTCATATTAGATGGTATCTTTCCATAACTAATAATTTTTATTTTGGAAAGTTTACACATAAATGAGGAATAAATATTTATTCTATAGTCGATCATGTGATGTATTAGAAATTTATTTTAGTACATCCATAATTACAAAATTAAATTGAATATTCATTTTTTTAGTATGATAAGTGATAGAATTGGGAATTGATACCATACTGATGAAATTGTTCTTATGAAATGAAAAAAATAATATATTTTTTCTCATGCATTCAATCCATGTATTAAATGAATTCCTAAACTCTATGAAAAATGGTCATGAAGAAGTAATTCTATCCATTCACCTTCTTTTATGATGAATTTAGGGTCCTCTTTATCCAATTATAATTTATGGTTTAGTGGTCATGAACTTTATCATGATCATGTTATCTGCTACGGTTCATTATTCTATGGATACTATATTTTCCCCATGTACTTATTTTGACTTCCCTATAATCATATCCTTACCTAGGATCCTTCTTATATGTTATCCTAGGTTTCCAACATATTTCCCTTTAACATTTTCAATGTTTTTTTATTGTCTCTTTTAATGATGTGGGATTTCAAAAAAATGATTTTCAAATAGTAAACCCTTTAATTAGTAAGCATCAGATCAAATTCCAAGGATTCAATTTATTTCAGTTGGGTGAAATACAATGCCCTATGATTTTAATTGAACAGTATTTTAGATATTATACATGACATGTGACACCAATCCTTACAAAATATTATTTTTTAAATATGACCATTATAATGTAGTCATTGAATTGGGGTAATGAATAGAAGTTATACAATACTAAAATATATAAACACATTTCCTAATCCATAAGAAAATAATTTATTAATTCTCATAAAATATGTACTAAACATTTTAAACTCATTTTATGCTTAGAAAATTTTTTTCTTTCATATTGGTTTTCTAATTTTTTAGTGGTAACATATTATAATTAATTTCTACTACATTTATTAATTTTATGAGATAAAAGGATATAATTATTTAAATCATCATATAATAAATTCCATTGGTTAAATGTTCGGGAATTTTGTGAAAAATTTATTTTCACTGTCAATAGTGAAAAGTAATGATTTTATAGAAAATTACCTTTTTCCCCATATTTTAAAAGTTCCATGTTTTTAACATAGATTTAAAATATAATTAAATAATATTGATTAAAAAATAATCTAATTAATTTTACTATAATTGATATTATGCTTAATTTTCTTATAAAATCACTTTTTACTTAAAATAAATTGTTCTAGAAAACACTTTTTCGTGCAATATTTCGAGTTTACATTTAAAATAATATATGAAACATATATTTATTGAATTTGATAAAATTTATTTTATATCTTAGGTGAGATTTTTTAAATTATAAAACAATACTTTTTTTCTAGAATTAACAGAAACCATGGCCATTTTATCACCATAATAAAAGATAAATTGGGTTAACTAGGGTTAAAAATATTGTTAAAAGCCTTTAAAATACACATAACACTTGAAATTATATTTTTTATGAGTGGAGTTAAATAATAAACTTAATATATTTGAAAATATTTCATTTTCATTCTATTTATCTTTAATAAAGCCCATTTTATTAATTTATGTAAGTAATAATTCCAAAATGTCACTTTTTGACTTCGTCATCTAAAATATGTTTCACAAGTATTAAAACTAGTCATGAATGTTTCTAAATGGTTACTTTTAATATGATATATTTTATTATTAATTTAATTTTTTAATACATAAGGATGCAATTATTACCATTAATTCTTATGCAATGTTGACACTTTGTTTGTGAAAGTAGTAGTAAAATGACATTATGATTTTAAAAACAATCATTGTAACGTTATTTTGGGTTTATGTTGTCAGAATAGTATTATAGAGTAGTTAGTGTGGTGCATGAGTGGTAAACCCCATAATACTGCATCCAAATGATCAATGTTTGAATCCTACAGTTTATGTCGCAGGTTGTGAACAAGTATGTTGTGACGAGGCGGGGATGCATGCCTGATAATGCATGTAAGATGATGAAGGCCTGACACTGCATATGCCATTGGGAAATGTTCATATGGAAATTGGCTCTAGTCTTACATGCCATTTAATGTGTCTCCCTCTACCCAAATCTAAAGAGGTCTTTTATTCCAAAATAAAAAATTCTTAAAAGGTAATATTATAAATAAATATAATTCATTAGTTAAGTGCTAAAAGATTATTTGTGAGAAAAAATTATTGTATTATTACTGTTTTAAATTAAAATTATATAAATTTTATAGAAAATTAAATTATTGGTATTTTATCATAATTACCTTTTCAATAATTTATTTCAAATTTATAAAATTATTATCATTGGACATTTGAATATTAAATGGTCAAAAGTATCACTCATTATCCATTTATGGGTAACTTTTTCTTTTATAGTATCTTTTATTAATTCTAAAAATTAACAAAACTAATTTTTCATGGTAATCAAAAAAAGGTTTAACCGTGGCTTAAAACTAAGTGATATAAATTAAATTGTCACATGGTTTCATATAAATTTTATTATATGGAATTATTTATACTCATATTATCATATATTTTAAATATTTCTATATCGTACCGCTTGAAAATTATTATTAATTTTTATAAATATTATTCGTTACGTAATTCGATGCATGGAACTCCCCCCCAATATAAGGACACCAACTAACCCCTCATCATTACATGTCATGAACCATGTAACCTTGAAATATTATAATATATTTGAATAATTTTATTTCTTTGATTTCTTGTGTTAGACACAACATTGAGTTTATATAAATCATGATATAATGTTTTTTTAATGTTTTCACCAAACCATTGGATTAATGAGTATTAGTAAAACTTAATTAATTACGAAATTAAATTTTTTAGACATTTAAAAAATTAATAAACGGTTTATTAGTTAAAATAAATGAAAATAAAAAATCATTTGAATATACAGGAGTTATTTTTCCTGAAAAACTATTTTAATTTGGAAAATGAATTTTTTATCTTAATAGATTAAAGGAATAAATATTGGTTAATTGTTTTAATTAAATTTACATATAAATATATATAGTCAAAAGTTTTAACATTTAATATATTCTAAAGAGTATGATAAGAATATACCATTTTTTATTCGTAAAAATGTATTTTTCAAAAAAGCGGGTTTAGACTAGCGTTGCACGCTTATTTTATAACTAATTTATACAAATTAAATAAATTGATTTTGATAAAATATATTAAATTCTTGGAACCAGGAGGATAAATTTTTTTAAATATGTCCTTTTTATTTTTCGTCAATATAAAGAGTAAATGTGGTAAAATTTATTAGCTCAATGAAGTGTAAATTAGGTTAATCAGGGCTCAATATAAGGGATAAGCACATAATAATTCTTCATATATCTTAATATATTATGGTAATATTATCATTATAACTATAGGCTCTAAATTTATTTTTTTAATAGATATTTTTTCATTAAAATGTCCTATATAATATTTAAAGCAATGAAAAATACCAAATATCACTATCTTGCTTTTAAATATACATTATGTGTTCATATAGGGAAAAATGAATGTTGTGAACGATTTTAAAATTTAATTTTTTATTATAATGATATTATCTTCATGTTTGTAATTTCTGTATAATTATTGGAGATTAAATAACTACCAAAAGTCCACGTACAACACTAATACAATAATAATTCATTTAATTAAAAAAATTATTTTAAATATATAAAATGTAATATAAATTGTGTGAGTAATAGTGTTTCATGAATTTTATAGATTAATATGAAATTTCATTTTTGTGTTAAATTATTAAATTTTAATTATAACTTTTTATTTATGTCTTTTAAGTAAAATTAATTGATTAGTGTTAAAATTGAAAATATTTGATTTTTATCAAAATAATATTTTATTAAATTATTTAATAATCATAAATATATTTTAACAGGAAATTTAATATATAATATGACATACCATTTCATTTTTAGTTCATTTAGGAGCCAATAGTTACCATATAAGTAAAATTATAAACTTTTAGGAGTGAAAATGTTTTCACGTGGTTAAGATTAAAATGAGTTAAGTACGGGTGAAAACAAATGATAAGGTTTTAGACACCACATAAACCTATCCATGTTTTATTGGATGATTATATTACCAAAAATACTATAATAGATGAATTTATATGGATATTTTGAAACATTTTACATGATAGTGACTTTATCATAATTTAATATTTTGAGAAATTCTAAAAGTGCCCTTTACCACAATTACAAAAGGGGACCTCCTCCCTCCATTATTCAAACATATTTAAAATTATATCTCAAACAAACCCAAAAACCCCATATAAAATTAAATCGATACATTCCAAAACTGTTAGGGTTCCCAAAATACTAACTCATGGATATTTAAGAGAAGATCTAATGGAATTATTTCAAAGGAGTGGTAATCTACCTAACCAATCACTTTATTTTGAATTCTTATATAACCTCTAATAATTATGAAATATTTATTATAAAAGAACAAATAAAGTATAATTAATATACTTAAATTAAATTTATAATATGAATCCACCTTTATTTACCCTCTTTATATAAAATTATAAGTGAATGTGTCGCTTATGAGTTTGAACAGCTTACCATCTCTAAGATCCAATACAATTCATTTCTCATGAAAATATATTATAGATGGGTAGTTATATGGGTTTAATATTTATATAAAATATAATTGATAAAATAATACCAATTTGATGATAATATAACATATATATTCTTACATTTCAAACCTATTTAAACCGATAACATCACTCTTCTGTACGAGTGGACTACCACCTCCACGAAGAGGTGTGATTCATTTTTTATTTCTGTTTTACATGGATGGTAATAAGGATAGATTTAATGAATATGTATATATATATATGATATATTTGATATAATAATGATTATATAATTTTTATTTATTTTTTACCAATTTTCCTTTCATCTATCAAAAAATGAAAACAACGTTCTTAGGTATGTAAGGAATACCGTCTTCATGAATGGTGTAATTCATTTTTTCTATATATAAATTAATTAATGAATAAAATTATATATATAATGAAAATATATGATATTTTAATCATTATTATCATTTTTTATAAGATATAACTTTGATCTATGTACAAGGAACAAAAATACCAAACCAAAACATACATGTAAAATAAAGTAGATATCACACTAGAATGTGATTTTAATAAAGAATTGTTAACAAACGGGTGGTAATTTTTATAAGTAAATAATAAATCATATGATGTATATGATTATATTGCAACAATATATATATAATAAATTTATATTAAATATGTATTAGGATCCAATGTGTACTAAGAATTTAGACCTAAGACAAGGGATTTTCATCTCACAATTATTTTTGAGTGACACGTGACATATTGACCACTTTTTTCATTCATGTGGTTCATATATTACCTATGAGTGAATAATATGATGATTATTATGAATTTTATTGAAATTTTAACATCTATATATTTTTATTCATTTCATGGGGCTCACGATTCAAATTATACCAATGTGGTAAGGGTTTTATATTACAATCTCATTTTTTATCGAGATTGTTTTCGATTAAGTTTTGATGATGAAATATTATGATATAGAAAAAAATAATTTATAGAATTTTTTTATCCTATATTTATTTTCATAGAATAATTATTTTCATTTCATTTTCCTCTATTAAAGTGCTTAATATACTGAAAATATTTTTTTAAGAAATACTGACTTAATTTTTATCTTTGTTTAAAAAATCATTCTCTCTCACATACATTATTTATAAAACTATTTTTAATATTTTTTATACTATATGATTTTTTTAATTTTTTTACAATGTTTTAATTTTCAAAAAAAAAACAATACCATTCTTTTGTTCATTTTTCGAATAAGGTCATTTTTTAATTTTTTACAAATGTGTCAATGGAATGTTTTTGTTTAAATTATACAACATTAATATAATTTCCTAATATTTTGACTACACAATGCTTTTAATTTTACTTTAAAATTTTTGTTTTTTATTTTCAAGTTATTTTATTCCCCTCATATTTTTTACTTTTCTATATTTTAATGAAGTAATTTCAAAATTGATGGGTTATTTGCCTCAACAATGTTTTAATTTTCTTTCAATTTTATTTCTATTGATTAAATATATCAACCCATGATTTAACACATGATTGTCTAGGGATATTATCCAAATATAAAATCCTTATTCATTATTTGTATGGTTTATGTTATTGATGAAAAGGGGTTAATGAAATTAGTTCCTTTTCCAATAGTTATGAAATATTGAAATGATATTATTTTTTATTAAACCTGTTTCTTTTCCAAGGGTTATTCTCTGATGAAATGTTTTTAAACACATTTTTTTCTTTTTTTTATAATATAATGGATGTTTTATTGTCGTATGTCACCCATATATATTATATTCTTCATTTAATTAGTGGTACTTA
This sequence comes from Viscum album, assembly GCA_963277665.1. NCBI lineage: Eukaryota > Viridiplantae > Streptophyta > Magnoliopsida > Santalales > Viscaceae > Viscum > Viscum album. The sequence goes on from OY728121.1 coordinate 549,233,179, forward strand.
TATCTCACTCTAATTCATTGGTTAAATATTGTTATATCATTACATAAACCATACTAGAATAGTTGGTGGACCTATTTCAGTATGAGACATTTCCACTATGAAATCATTGGGAGTGGTCCATGACTATAATGATGGTATGTGGATTGAACCCATTCAACTATAATAGACTTGTAAATGTTCCTTGACAACTAAGGAAATGATTTTCTATGATTATGTGTATTCCACATAATAATTTTGTATACTTATGATATGTTATCATTGTTCATGTTCTTTGATTTCAATATGATTCGTGTCCTATGAACTTTTAATATTTATTCCATGATTCAACATTATGATCTATCATATGTAGGTTATGTTTATTCAAATTTTAATCTCATTCTCCCATACAATTAATCTCATGTTATGTTTATGTGGTCATTGATATCTCTCTTTTTTACCCATAAAAAGCCTAAAATATCACCCTTTCTAATGTTTCCTTTCCCTAGGTTATAAGGAATGTCATTATGTATTATTTTTATTGAAGTTTTCTAGTTTTTATGAACTCATGGGAGAATATGTAGTGAATTTATGATGTAAATATTATGTATCCAATTTTACAATGATACTAAAAAATACAATTCTTGAATGCATCGTTATTTTATGAAATTAATTTTTAACTAATAAGATGTAATATAAATGTATGAAGAGATTGGGTAACTATAGTTAGTATCATAGAAAGGCTTAGTTATCCTTTAAAAACTAACGATAATATGACATTAGTGATAACCCTAGAGACAATTCCAAATATAAGATGATTGTGAATTACGTTGGTTAATCCTAAGGTGTCACTGAATTAGGTTTCATGATTTAGAAATATTATAAATTATTTTTCAGGGTTATGTGGTATCCCAATATGATTATTTCTGTTAACACTATGGTTTTTGGTTTCTGTCAATGGTTAGAACCCAAAGGAACCATGCTAATGTTGAATATGGGGGGAAATTAAATTAATGTCCTCATGAAAAACTGAATGTAATGGATGGTGGTATATAAAATCTCATTTTTATTCTTAGGTGAAATTCTCAACCAATGAATCATTTTGAGAATACAATTGAGACATATAAGTAATAAATTTCTATTAATTTATTCATGAGAAAAAATCCACCTTATTTTAGTGGGTCTACTGATCCACTAGTAACTAAAAATGGATTAGTGCCATTGAAATGATATTTTTTCTGTAGTCTTCATGAAATTTGATTTTTTATTCTTGATATTTATCATTTCTAAGGTGAAGTAGGTCAATGGAAGCCCCTTATCAAGAACACAATGAAACATAATGACATTTAATATATGGTGTGTAATGAGTATAAGATCTTATATCTCAAAAACAATTTTAATAAAATTCTATATACAAAAAATGAGAAGGAATTCCTTGAGATAAAAAAGATGGATTGTAAATCAGTTAGTACCTATGAAATAAATTTTAAAATAATTATTAGCTAATATTCTAGTATTTTCTTCCAACATAAATGTTTTGTTGATTAATTATTAAGTGGATCGAAACCATGTCTCTGAGGAGAATTATCCATATAAGGATTCTTTAGTTGTGAGAAAATCATTAAAAGATTCCATCAAGGTGAATATGGAGATTAAGGTTTCCCCAAAATATCATGGTTTGTACATGTAATGAATGATTAAATTAAAATCAAATCCTAAAAACCTTGGAGAGAAGTAGATTCACCATCCTTTATGCTCAATGTGTTGAATGAAATAAGGAGTAAATTTTATTAAGAAAACTATTAAATGTTTCATGATTAGAAAATATGTTCATCGTGAAATCAAATACCAATGTGATTTTAAGGAGTTATCTAATGACACAAAGAGATTAAAATCATCATAGAGTACACCATCCACACTCTTGTCTTTTAAATTCATGGTGTATGGGAATTAATCAAACCAACACCCAAATATGATGGTTAATGATGATGATCGACATTAATAAACTCTTAAGACTATATACAAATGGAAACATCATATGATCAATATTTATGACATGGGGTATGATAATTATTTGGTGTATGGTATACATACCATCAAATATAAAATAGATAATGTCTTCCTTAATTCTAGATATAATCAATATTTTATATCTGAATAAATTTATATGTGTATCATATTACCACATCAATGATTAGATATTCAATTAGTAGTGAAATTTATTAATTGTAAAATGATATAAAATAATAGTCTATGATTCTTATCCTATTGATTTTTTTACAAATTTTCTTAATAGAAATTATTTTAGTCATCCACTTGTTGAGTTTGATGTTTATTTGGGTATGAATTATCTATCATTACATAAATGAAACATAAATTTACATGGAAAATATGTAACATTTGATATTCTAAACCAACATATGATATCTTATTAGTGTGAAGATAAATATAAAATTTTGATGGAAATGAAATCCATATTATGAGAATTTACTCTCATTAAAATGGGGTTTTTATCAATAATGGTTAGAGAGAAACACAACATCAAATATTTGTCTATTGTGTGGGAGTTTTTTAATGTCATTTCAAAATAATTCCATGGTCCTTCACTGAATCACGAAGTTGATTTCTTGATTGGACTCATACCTGTTTCTACAAATATTTTAAAGTATATATATACAATTCTTCTGATTTAGTTTAATTAATTAAATAATAAACTCTAGGAAAATATTTACAAGGGACTAAATAGGCCAAGTGCATCACCATGTGTTTTACTAATTATTTTTTAAAGAATAATTATGGATCAATGAGACTTTTCATTTATTATCAAGAACATAACAGTATCACCATAAGAAAAAATATTTTCTACTACATATTAATGACATATTTGGCCAACTACATTGAGTTTAATACTTTTCCAATATTGGTCTTCACCTTGGATATCATCCATTAAGGTAAAATAATGAGGATATCCCTAGATAGTAATCCAAACAAGGTATGAACATTATGTGTTTATTGTGATTCCATCTGGTCTCTTTAATTCCCCCATTATAATAATTGATTAAAGGAATATAGCATTTAGAGATAAACTTTATCATTTTTTGTAGTATTTTTTGAATTCATAATTATTTATTCAAATAGGAAGGAATATCATTAATTTCACTTGATAATTGTGTAGAAGACTCTAAGGAAGGATAAGTTGAATGAAAAAAATACCATGTGTAAATTTTCATTCCTGCGTCATGTAATCTTAGTAGAGGCTATATCAGTGAATCCATCAAAGATAGAAGTTATTGAGTATTGGAACAGACCATCCACTATGAATTAAATCCATTTTTTCTTGGTCTGGAAGGATATTATCAATTATTTGTGGAGAAATTTTCATGGCTATTGAATCCACTCACCAAGATAACTTGGAATGGATACAAGTTCCTTTATATGGATTAATATGAGGAATGTTTCATGAAATTTAAGATAATTAATGTTATTGTACTTTTTATTAGACTATCATGTAGTGTAAAAGGGTATATAATATATAGTGATATATCATTGATTTTATTAGGTTGTGTCCCAATACATAATGATATGGGTATAGATTAAGAATCATGAAAATTGAATGTACATGGGAAAATTACCCAAATAATTACTTAGAGTAACCTGTAATATCTTTTTCCATAAAAAAAATAAAAGAATTTTATTTATAAATAATTGTGTGACATATATAGTTATTATAAAAAGATTAAATTATACATTCACATATAAGGATTTGAATATGAAATAGAGAATATAGATAGATCTGATTAAAGACTACGACTACTCAATACATTACCACCCTGAGAAAATGAACAAGGTGGAATATACTCTATGTCTATATAATTCAAGTTAGATTTTCTTTGATGATGATAAAAAACATCCAATATTTATATATATTAATGGATAGATCTTGAAATCATAAAGGAAGGGGATAAATATTATATTTCTAAAATATGTATTCAATTATCAATCTATGTAAAGATTAATGAGGCATGAAAGGAATTTGTAGTTCTATAAATTAATGTGAGAAATTTTATTGAGTTAAACATTCATTTTTATGGGATGAAATATTTTAGGAACCATGTATGTGTCCCATTTGTCCTAGATTTGAAGGATTTATTGGAAAAAGCTCATAGTTTATCATTATCAATTCATATTTGAATACTGAAAATGTATGAATATTTGAAATAGAATTATTGGTGGTATAAAATAAATACATATATTTCAAGTATGTTTCTCAATTCATGGTTGGACATGAAGTTAAGAATGATAAATATAATTCTAACGGGATTTTACCACCACTACACATAACAGAATGGAAATGGGAAAAGATTGCTAGGAATTTTTTCTTCGAACAGCAAAAACATAACATGGTTAAAATTTTATACAACCTATTATTTTTCACATTATTAATTCATAGAACATAATTTATATTTGAGAATAATTATATCTTTACCATTTTACACATCTATAAATTATAAAAGTGGTATGATTTCATGGAGTACCACTATCAATTGTATGAACTATGATCTAATATTTCCCTCGATCTTTTAGATAAGGCTACAATAGGCTTTTGATACATAGTTATGATACGGAAATTCTTTTTGTCCACATTAATACATTCATTCTAATTGGATCATTAAAACATCTAAATAAATGTTGTGATATTTCTATATGGATTTAAATGGTGTTTGGGATCAATACCTTCGATTTGTGGAATATTTGTAAAATTATAGATTTCACTCAATAATTAAGAGGGATCCTTATGAATCACTATATAGGATGAACTATAGAACTCCAAAGTGTTTCAAAGAAGTTAATATAAGAAATATATTAAGACCTAAACTAGTTTGGTAAATGATATAGAAGGTTAAATCCCACCAACAGTATAATTGGGTAACTAAGAAATAAAAAATATGTTATGATATCAATCATCAGAATGATATATTGTATGAATTTTGGGACAAGGAATTCCTTTGAATATCATCCTAGAGGAGTGTGATGAAATTTTTAAATAACGGAATACTAAGCTCATGTTATGTTGGTCCTTTCAAAAAAATTAATCATATTGTAATGTTTTCTTTTCAATTTGAAATATCACTGAACCTCTCTCAAGTTCACAATGTTTTCCATATATCACTCCCAATGAAGTACCAACTACATCCTTGACATTCATTTAACCAAAAAAATTTACCACTACAACAAGATCATTCTTATGAGGAAAAATTGGTTGATATTCTAAATCATAGAGATAATGTGATAGGAAACAAAACCACTCGCCTAGTCATTGTCTTGTGGGGAAATGACAATTTTGAGGAAACTATGTGAAATATAGGGGAATGATGAAGTATAAATATCCTAAATTTTAGTATCAGAGTAAAGTAACATTAAAGGAAGAAATATTTTCTATGGGATATAATGTAGCACCCTGATATTTTATAATATATTTATATACTTTTATTTCATCGATATCGTGTCTTTCATTCCACATCATGTTTAGATGAACCATGATGTACTACTATTTTATGTTATCATCTAGTTGTTTCATTGTATTGTATAAATAGGAATAATTAAATTGTGATAACATATGGTTTACACTTGTATAAAATGACTTCATTGGTTATCAATTAAATTGGAAATGAGATATTTTACGAAAACTATTTTTATGCATGAAATGTATTTTTTATCTTAAAAAATGAACTGATACAATATTGTTGAATAATTATAAATAAATTAATATATATTAAATATCTAATAAAATTCTTTAACATTTAATATTTTTCTACCAATAGGATAAGAATAAACTATTTTATGCTTAAAAATGTATTTTTTTTAAAAGTTATTTCCATTGCATGTTTCAAGATTGTTTTAAAATTAATTTTATAAAATTATAGAAATTTAATTTAATAAAATTAATTTTCTATTTCCAATTTGGATGTTAAAATTTTGTAAATATTTCAATTTCATTTTAGTTTAATATGTATAGTAACGAGGGTAAAATTCATTACCACGGTAAAAGGAAAATCAGGTTAATATAGGTTAAAAATAAATTATAAGGAACTAATTTTTCAATATAATTATTTTTAGATGTAGTTAATTCATCCATTAACACCTTGGTTCTAAAATTGATTTTTTAATTGAAACATTTCTATGAAAATGACCTAAATAATTATTAATGAAAATAAAAATAAAAAATGACCCTATCTAACATTCAAATATATATCATGTGTTAATATTTGGACAAAATCAATTAGTGAGTGAATATAGATGGAAATTATGTTTATAATGAAATTATATTCATTATGGTAATTTATTTATAATGTTTACGGATTAAATGATTGTATAAAATGCGTGTTCAATGCTAATTCTGTATTTATTAATTTAAGAAAAAAAATAATATATTCTAAAATTATCATGTGTAATATAATTTGAGTTAGTTATTGTCTTAGATGAATTTTATTTATGAATATGTCATATTATTGAATTTTAAATGTGTATTTTTGAATTATAACATTTTCATAGTAATTTAAAGTCAAATTATGTCAATAGTGTCCAAATTTATATTAATGGTATTTTATCCAAATTATATTTATCTAAATTATTTAAAAATAATAAAAAACTAAAAAATAATTTAAGAGGAAAAATATGATAACATAGGTATTAATATTTCCTCCATTTTATATTTATGAGTTATTAGTTACCTTATAATTCAAATTATAACCCTTCATAAGTGAAAAAGTTGTTACCCTAGTTAAGGTTAAAATGGGTTAACTAAGAGGTTATACTAAATTTTATGGTCTAAATAATCAAATTAGACCTATAAAAAATTTATTTATTGATGTTTATAAACCGCTATTCTATCAAATATTTGAATCTATGTCCATTTGCAATAATTTTTATTTGTAATTCCTTTGTTATAATTTAATATTTTAAGAAATTCCAAAAGTTTCACTAACCTCAATAGTAAAAGGGAACAACCTCCCTTTAATTATTCACACATTTTGAATCATATTTAATTAAAATTTCCATAATAATTCCCTTATAAAATTCCTTATCCACATTCCCTTGGTTCTTATCTTCCAAAAATTCCAACCCTAGGATCCTTAAGATGTGATCTAAAGGAGTTCTTTCAAAAGAGAGGTGATCTCCTTAACCAATCACTTTAATTTTAATTATTATTTTTTTCTCCCAAAAATATATTATACTCTTAATAAAATAATAACATCAGAAAATTTTATATACCTAAATATTATTAGGATTATTAGACCACATTTATTCCCCCTCTTTCTATCGAATATAATGTTAAAGCATCATTTGTGCGTGCGTTCGGCTTACTGTGTCGACATTTAAATACAATTAATTTCGAGTCACCATCAATAATGGATGGGTATTTATTTATATTTATTGTTATATGTGATATATAAAACATAATTATAACTATTTAATAATAATATATTCTCTACCTTCTTACCATCCAAATCATTGGAAAATAATTGTGTATCTCGTGTCTATGTGCAGACAACAACAATTATGAACAGAAGTGATTTTTATCCATTAAATTTAACATTGATGTAAATAATGATGTATTTAATGAATATATATTTTATATATAATATAATATATATTATATAGAGTTTATTTGTTATTTACCATTGTTTTATTCCATCTTCCTAAAAATTAAAACTACATTCATGTGTATGCACAACCTACTGATAAAACACTATTTTATTGAATATTTTATTGATAATAAATGATATAATTTCCTCAAATTATGTTAAATGTTTTTAATTATAAATTATTTGGGATTAGATCATTCATTGGAATATTTGTTGAAAATTATAGTTTTACCCTTTCAAAATCACTGTTGTATTTCAATCATAAATACTTTTATTTGAATTATTTGGACCTAATATTTTTTAAATATGTTCCTTACATCATGGGATTCAATTTTTATTCAGGACACAAGAAAAAAAAAGAATGCATTTGGATGGAGTAATTGGGCCATAAAGTCAAAGGTGGGACTGACATGCCAGATTGGAAAAGATTCTGTATTTCGGCCATAACTATTTAATATAGGCTTGGATTGAGCCCCAATTTATAGAGGATATAAGGAACCCATATATAAAAATATGATCCTTTATAAGGCCTGAAAATTCACGCGTTTTGGTTGTCAAATGGGTGGTGAATGTTGGAAAAAAATATTTGGACGAGATTATCCATTCACACATGAAACCACTTTGAACCTAGCCTCCCCACCACTCTATATATTGGTGTATTTCTCATTTGGTGGTGTTGGTATGTGCATTTGGATGTTGAGGAAAGGGTATAATTGGATCCACTCCAATTCTCCATCCATTTCAATAAGTGTAGCTCTTGAAGCATGGACCCCTTCGACGAAGCCTTCTTCTTCTCCTTCGTGTTATAATGCTTTTGTTTGTGTAATAAACTTCTTTGGTCTTATTTTATTTCATTTATTTTCTTCTATTTTGTTTAAATTTATTATTCTATTAATATTACTCTTTGGGAAAGAATTATTGAGTAGAAGTGTTATACAGTTATACCCGTTATAAACATTTGCACATGCAAAACACTTCTACGATGATTACGCCACCCATGGAAGAGTAGTGTTTTTGTAATAAATATATCTTACACCCTCTTAATTTAATTATTTTTAATCATTAATCTACTATAAGTCACATAATATGATCCATGAATTGTGTTTTTAAATTTTATGAAACAAAGAATGCAGTTTATTAATTAACACAAAAACACCCGAGGTCGAGATTTTGTGTAAATTGTGAGAGCACGATCTTAATCGGTAAGGCAAGACCACATGGGATAAGTTTTTAGGGTTCAAATATAATCTCTAAACACAATTCATACTCATTTCTAGAATTTATATGTGCTCTAATTATCCACTGACCATATGCAAACCTTAGAACAACAATCAAAGCAGGGTGATGTGATTCTGTGTTCCGAAGCTAGCCTATGGTTTAAGTAATTCCATCATTGTGGTTAAGTTAACTCTTTTAGGGTTCAAGGGTTAACAAATTTGGGGATCATAATTAAGTGGATATTTATTTAAATGATAATGATTAATAAGTAAATTAAGAGGCAGAGTTAGATCGATTACTCCTTTTAAATATTTCCTAAAAAACATCTTTTTATTGTGTCATTTTAATCGAACTTCATTTTAAAACTAAAAACAAAAAAAATTAAATCTTATTCCAGCAAACTTCTTCTCGATTAATAAACAATATAAAAACCCCATCCATTTAAGTAGTGTTTTAATTCTATTCTATTTTATTTTTAGAATATCTTTTGGAAGTTGTTTTAATTTACTTCCTCCTTTGAGAGATGACCTTGGTCAGCCACTCTACTACACCTAGGTACCCCAAAATCACACTAATCATTTGAGAGCACCCTAGACAAAACTCTTTCACCTACCATTTCCATGATCAGTGTAATTAATTTTTTTGATCTCTAATTTTATAAATTTCATTAAATTTTATAAAATTCATATCTAATACATTTATATAATTATTAACATTAGGAAAAATCAATCACTATAATAAACATTCAAAAAACAAAACCACTAAAAAATGGACATGAAAAATGAAATAGATATCACATGAAATAATGATTTAAAAACATAAATGTTAATGAATTATTGATAAAATATTATAATTAAATAATATGTGGTATGATATATAATATTATTTTCTATATAATATTTATAATAAATCTAAATTTATTATATACGAGGTTCCAATGTTTGTGAAAGATTTCGTACCTAAGGAAATGTATTTTTGTCTCACATTTATTTTTGTGAGACACAAGAGATGTTCACCACTTATTTATTTAATGTGGTGTATGTATTTCCCATTAATGTATTATTTATAATTATTTTTAATTTTATGGGTATTTTCATATCCATATATTTTTCTTTATTCCATGGGGATTAATATTCAAATTAAACATAAGTGATGAGGGTTTTATGATACTATCTCATTATTTATAAATATTGTTTATAATTATGTTTTGAGGATTAATATTATGATATAAAATTAAATAATAATAGTAATTTATTCTACTATCATTTTATTAAAAAAATTCTTTTTGTTTCATTTCAATTTATTAATGTACTAAATAGAATGAATGAATGTTTTTATAAAAATCGAGTTTATTTAACTCTTTGATCAAAAACCCATTCTATTTTATGTTCATTTTTTCTAAAAATACATTTTATAATGTTTTTGATATTCTCCGATTAATTTATAAATTTATTTTAAAAATAATTTAATTTTTACAAAATGTTACAAAATGAAACTTCAAGTCATTTTTGAATGAGTTACAGTTGACTTTTTTACGAAAGTGTAAAAGTAGTTCGTTCATTTAACATATACAGAATGAAAAAAATCATTACCATCATGGATGATTTTTTTGTTGAAGAATCATTTATATTATTACATTTTTATATTAAAATTAAATGTTTTCCACTATATTTTTAAATTTTTTTTTAAAAAAAAGTGATAACAAATGGAAATGATATTTTTCTTAAAAAAGTTTTAATCATATTTTAATGATATTTCTTTTCATAAAAGATAATAACACTTGGTTTCACTTATTCTTTACTGGGGATATTTTCCCAGGATACCATCTTAATTATTTATTTGAATGGTTAGCTTTTATTATAACAATATTTTTATGAATCCCATTCCTTTTCCACAAATTATGTTGTGGTGAAATAAATAATGTTTTAGGAAACCGATTTCCTTTCCATGGGTTATGCTGTGATGAAATGATTATGAAACCCATTTCATTTCATGTGTTAATATATAATGAATGTTTTATTATCCTTTGTTACAAATATGTATTATTTTCATTATGAGACTAATGGGACCTATATCTCCCACCAATTCAATAGGTAAATATTAATATATCAAAATATAAATTGGATTGTTCTGGGGAGTGAACCCAGTTCAATAAGGGATTTTTTACACTATGGTAGTCTTGGGAGTGAAACTTGACTGCAATGATAGTTTGGGGAGTGAACTAATTATAATATTATATCTTGGAAATGATCCTTGAAAACTATGAAAATTAATTTATATGATTGTTTATATCCCATTGAACTGTGTATTATTCATATGTTATGATCTTATGGCTCACATTCCTTGATTACTTTTTGATTCATATCATATGAACTACCATGATTTATTCCATGATTCAATATTATGACCCTTTATAAGTGGTTTATGGTTTTTAAAATGTAAATATCATGTTCTCATGCCTTTATTATCATGTTATGTTTATTTGATCATTGATATATTCCTAGTTTACCCTTACTAAGCTTCATAGATCACCCTTTCTTGTGTTAACATTCTATTGGTTATGTGGTAAATTAATATGTATGATTTGTAATATAAGGTATGATGTTGTGAAGTACTTCAGATAGAATATTTAGTACATTTATAAAAAATCTATTTATGTATCCATGTTTCCCAAGATACAAAACCAATTTTATTGTAGAATGGATTGTTATGTTTTGTAAAGAATACTCATAAAATTAGATGTAATATCCATATATGAAGAGATTAGGTAAAAATATATAGATCAAAAAATATTTTCCCCAATAATTTCCAAAACATTCCTCCCAACATCCTTGAGTTTGTGGTCTCTCCCAAAGTCAGAATTAGAAGTCAAAATGTGTACGTAAAAAGAGGTTCTTCAAAGATGTGGTAATCGTCGTAACTAATCATTTTCATATTAATTATACTTCTACCTCCTTAATGTTTTTCATATCCATTAAATTATAATAACATTAATACCTACCATATCGTTATATGAAATTTCACTAATGGAATAACATTATTAATTTCCTTTTTCATCATATGAGAAATGAAACCATTATTCCTCATTACCTGTGAACTACCACCCCATCGACCGATGTGTTTCATTTATCATCAATTCCTTTCATGGATTTTTATTAGTATTATATATATATATTCATGAAATAATTATGATACTCTAATTATAATATATCATCTATCATTATGCTAATATAGCCCTTAAAATGGAATCATCAAAAATGTGTATGTATAGACTGACATCTCCACATAGAGATATACTTTATTTTCCAAAAACTATCTATCATGGATTTTCATAGAGTTGCATTTAATGAATATATTTTATTTTCATAACATCATAATGTATCTTGGAAGATAATATTATAATTTCATTCCTAAATTTTTAATTCAATAAATAGTTAAATATCCCTTGTTTGTACATGTTCTTTACCACCTCATTAGTGGATGTATTTTGTTTTCTAAACCACTTTTCAAGAATGCATCTAGAATTATATTTGATACATAAAAATGATTATTATTGTATTGATTCTATTATAGTGATGGTTGGAAAATTACCCCTTGTAAATTTTTTAGCATACACTTTTCATTTTTCAATTATGGAGAAAACATCCTCAAATCATCCATCGTGAAATTTACTACTTATGTAATTAAATATTTAATTTAATGAAATTAAATAAATGGTTTAATGATAAGGTAATAAAACTATAAATTGATAAAATAATCTAAATACATACTATAAATTTATTATATATTAGTTAAAGTAAATATATAGAACATCGTGAATCAAGGTAAGGGATATTCGGGATTAAAACCGTACTTTAATTTGTTTTAAATATTTCATTATAATATTCCCCATACATGTCCATATTTTTTAATGTATTAGTATACAATTAAAAAATTAGCTTAAAATTTCATTATAATAATCATTTTAATTTCATATAAAGTAATTTGAAAGAAGCATTTTTGAGTATTTCAAATGAAATGTTGGGAATTCATTATAATGTAAACAATTAATGTTTTTTAATATATATAATGTAAATGGATTTTCCTACCACCTGAAACATTATATGATATTATTATTTCTTTAAATTTTTACATGTTTACTTAAAATATAATCTCTCCTTCTTTTGGTTCTTGGTATTGTATTTTTGAAAATGTGGTTTTAACCGAAATTAATAAATTAATATCTGAAAATGTTTTACTTATTAGTAGAAAAGTATATTTGTATGAGATTTATGATTCAAAATAATGATTTTTCATGTTTCATGTATATTATGGTAAATGTGGATTATTTTTGAAGATGGATGAGCCTAATATATCTCTCCAATTCCTTAGGTAATGATTTTGTTCTCTAGAGAATTATGTGAATTTTTTCAAAGTTAATTATTCCATTTATAAGGGTAATTGTAAGGGTTCTATAAAAATTATCTCTGAAGGAACATACATAAATTTTCTATGCTTGGAAATGATTTTACATGGATTTATTCTTGTTTCATAGTGTACACTAGTGGTCATATTTTAAATTGAAGTATTCTTCTATTAAAGGGAAAAAGGTATGTGTTTAGGAAAATGTTTTTCATGGGTTCTCATATTTTCTAAGAAACCATTATAATTTTTATTTCCTATTAGGTTCTCTTATAATTTTTTATGAAAAAAAAACATGTACAAAATTTAATTTTAGGTGTATTTAAATGAAAATATAAGATAAAATTTTATTATGTTAAAAGGAAAATGATCTTATAAGAACTCATAATCCTAAAATTGGTTAATGGGTTCCATTTCTTCTTTATATGTCCCTTACTAATATTTTTTTACTCATCCATGATTTTAAAATAATTATCATAGGGTTTACAGATATGTATGAAGAATTATTATTTCTTATTTAATATCATGAATAGTTTCCTCAAAAAGAAAATGTGTTTCATTATAAAAGAATTATATTTTGAAAAAATAAAAAGTGAGTGGAAGTTACCCCTTTGAAAAAATTGTTATTATTATGTATGTATTGTGATATAATTCTCTAAAACTAAAATCTATAATGATATTTAAAATTTATGAATTTCAATTATTATACAAAAAAGATATTTTTGGGTTGAATATGGAGCTAATTCCTATATTTGGTATTACATGATAGGTCTAAAAAACATTATATGGTTGTATGAATTAAATTAGTATGTTTTAATAGTTTATTAATTCTTCATCAGTTAATTAATCTAAGGGAAACCATTTTTTCAAAGGCATAGATACCCCTATGAGTTTTTTATGTGGTTCGTGGTTAAGATAATTAAAATTATTTTAGGATAAATTTATTGTAATAAAACTAATGGTTCTGTCATGTGTTTTAGTGAATTATTAATTGGGGAATTATTATTTTATAACATATAAAAAATAATTTTAATGAAATTAACAAACTACATGGTTATGATGATCCTTTTTTAAATATTTAAGTTAACGTGAAACAAAATGGATATTAGATATTGGGAACTTATGATTTATCATATAGAAAACCATGAGGTTGAAAAGGGATGTGGTCACTATGTGATTAATGTTATTTCTATAGAATTTTAGTTTTATGAAATCATTATATCATTATATTAAATTTAAATACATTTGGATAAGATGGAATTTTATTTGAGGAATACATGTTGAATTATCTGTTGATGTATATATGGTTTTATTTTATATTTATTGTGATTTAGGTTATTTATGGAAAACATTAGTATGTTTTTTAGATTAACAGAGTGGGACATTTACATTTCTTATATGTTTCTTTTTGAGTGATTGATGTTATATTGAGATAAATACTACATTTTACATTAGGGAATGTCCGATAAAATATTTTTGATATTTGGATTTCGAACTAGGTCATTATTATTCTGAAAATTTTTAAGTATAGTAATTTATCAAATGCTGAATGTAGAAATATTAGTTTTATAATTGAGGCATTGGAGATTAATGTATTATGTCTTATTATAAATTGTTATTCTTATTAGATGTTATAGTACATTATGATAACCATTTTTATTTTTATTAATGTGTTATGATAGGTGGAAAATCTTGTTATCCTTTCAATGATCTTGTTACCCATAAGGAATTTATTTTTTATTCAAGCATGAAAAAATGAATATTCATTTCATGGAGTAAAATATGAGATAGAAGTGAAATTTTATTGAATCCCAACAAAAGTACTAGGATTATGAGACTGAATGAAATCAAGAATGTATATTTTCCCATGTTATCTGTATTGATTGTATTATCCCAACTTAGCCTATTGGCATGGGCTAGGTCAGAGGTGTAACTAATATTGGTCCAATTTCCTTCACACTAAAGGCTGGAAATACATTTCAGGTGATTTAACATGAATATATAAGGTGGAATTCTTTACCCAATTTTCACTCACAAAACTCACATGCGATAAAAAAATTTAACCATATATGTATTTATTTATGGTGCATCAAAAAACCAAATAATAATCAATGTAACAAGGCCAACATCATAGTAATATCATAAAAATGTTAATTACAATAATAATACTCTATTTTAATAAATGACTCTGGCACCATGGTGGGACCACTCCAGAAGAAGAAAAAAACCACTCTAAAGATCCATCTCCACTATTTATGACATCGACAACAAGGATATTAACTAGAGAATAAATAAAAGTACCCATTCATATATCGTAGAAAAAACAATTGTATATGTACCAAATTTTATATGTAGGGGATTATTAATCATACCTAGTAGATAAACCCCATGATACTTTTTCTACATTTCAATAATACCCAAATTATGCTTTGTAATTGGATTATAAAACATACATGAAGAATATAAAAAACATAAAATCTATTTAAAAAATTTCAAAAAATATAGATGTGTAAATTTTCCAAAATAATTAGAAAAAATATGAATTTTCCATTCAATTATAAAAATTAGTTATTAAATTTTAATATGGAATATCACATCCTTATTTTCATAGTAACTCACAAATTTACATGCACAACCTCAACCTCCCATACTCACGAGTAGTGATTCATCCTTTCACCAAGTCATATTTTGGAGAACTAGTTAGACGATGGTACTTTAAACCATGATTTATCCCATGATTCCCTATTTTACTATGGTATATCTGATCATGATCTGTAATGACCCAGACAATTATAAATAAAATTCACCCGTACAATTCATTAAAAAATCTTATTAAGTAATATGGTTATAGAAAAAAATATTCAGTTCATTTGTTTTATTATATCCAACTAGATTTAAAATACCATTATGTATTTTTTACTGTTTATAATATAGTTTTTGAAAAGTGATCACATGATTAGTTTAAATATAGTGTTTAAACAAATCCAAATGACATAGTCAAAGAACGTGATCACCTCAACCAGCAGTACTATACCTTATAAATCCCAATTATCTGGGCTTTTGATGGAGATATCATTTCTATTATTTTCCCTAGACTAAGCCCAATATGAGATCCAACAACTTAATCATTAGAAAAACCGTTTATGGGATAAGTTCAAGCTCATCATGATCATGACCCAAACCTTGTTCTCTGAACCACCCCATGAAAGTCCCACCATCACACACCAAACCCTTAGGGTGTATTCTAGTATATTAGAGGAATATGTAACAAGTCCATGGTAATATGAGTATTTTATATTATTTTTTATAAAATAATGAATACATTTCCACCCTATTATTTTTACATTATAAATGATTTTTATTTTTATACAATAAAGAAAAATTTGCATTTTTGATTAATATTGAAATTTAATTAATGAATTTATCATTAATGGTTTTTTGAAATAAATAATATTTTTAATAAAATATTAAATAATTTTTACCAAATATAAATTATCGTATAATTTTTAGGAAGTAAATTTTATAAGGGTTCAAAAATATGTTATTGTCGAAAACCCATCATTTTTAGTAAATTTATGTTTTAATATTAAAAGCTAAAATTCACATATTTATAAAATTATTTTGATAAAAAGAATATTATTTTTAGAATCAGTATATTGAAATTATTCAACTGTTATTTTTTCATAATTTTATGAGAAAGTCAAATTTTTAGGTAAAAATTAAATACCCTATAAATAAACATTTTGTTTTATGACTTCCGAATGACCCAAAAGTGATGTAATAAGTAAAATAAAAGCGATACCAGATCAAATATATTTTTTCTATTTAAAATAATGTTATTTTATTTTTATTTCCTTTATTTTGTAAATCCATTATGAATCCTCCAAGACTTATAATATATTTAAAGATTTTAAAATAATTTATTTAAGAGTGTGACTCACTTCGACATTACCAATAGTAATATTTTTATAATTTAGGCCCATGTATTTATAATATAATGTTAACCACTCCCATTTGGAAGAAACCATGGGAAAACCCCATGGAATGGTTTGTGGTTTTTGATATTTAATTATGTAGTCTCCAAAACCTAAATAATAATAAAATCCCCCTCTTTTCCTATATAATATCACCCAAATCCAATTTATCTACCCAAAAAATACTTGGAGCACTTCCAAACTCTTCCATACTTTACCTAGAGTCCTCCCAAGGCACCACCAATAACTAATGTAGTCTATCCCAAGAAAATAGTATCACACATTCAAGTAAGGGAACCTAATCTTCCACTCTCCTCTTTTATCAAGCACTCCTTTTAGGTTATTTCATTTTAATTTCATTTTATTATGATGGGATTTGATATTAAATATTCACCTTAGTTTCAATTTGATGTATAAATTAAGAGATCTTCCTTTCACTCTCATTAATCCTCTCATTATCGTTTTTGTGCACTAGTTACCATGCTGAAATTTTGTACAGATTTTTTCTCTATTAATGTTTTCTCTCTCCCTTAGGCCTTCTATTTCAAAATTTATAATGTTGTGATATGATTTTACATGACCCTATAACTACCTGTTTTATTTAAAAATAACGAGGGACCCATTTCTCTCTCATCATCCATTTTTATGATTTTTTTTGTAATATTGTTATAATTTCAATGTTTCAGCATTATTTCCCTTGCCAAAATAATTGTATAGTGAATACCATACCCATTTTTATATCAAGGGTATCCACCTTTATACACATATAATTATTTATTTTGGATATACTTGTAAGTATTCCATATTCCTTGATCATGGAACGAATTTTTATGTTGAATTGATCAATGTTGAATGATCTATATGGAACACTAAAGAATGAGACTGAAATGAATATGATGGGTGTGCCCAAATAGTGCTCTAATGCATTGGGTAATGTTTAGTATCATGATACATCATGTTGGTATAGGGGTGTACCTATTTCCTTTATAGGACTTTTTCTACCATGAATTATTGTCATATTTACACTTGATATGTGTTTATGTTGTAGTTTATTTATGTTGTTACCACATTTCCCTTGTTATGATTATCATGCAATATCATTAATTATTATTCAGGTTTCTTTTGTTCTTCATTGTTATGCCTATTATATAATGTGTATTATCTTCTTCATTTTATACCTTTTTTATTTCATTACTGGGGTTTATACCTCACCCATTTCTTATGATTGTCCCCAGTATATCACAAATAGTTTTAGTTCATTGGAATATTAAGATGATGTTAAGGAAGTGTTCAATAATTATTTCCATACCATGTTATATGCTGTTAAGTAGTGTACATAATTACCAAAGTCACTAGACATATCATTCTTTTGGGTTGTATTAAGTACACTTTTATGTAATAAATCAACAGTTAATGTGTTATAAAGATATGGGTTGTTATAGTTGGTATCAGTGGAAAAGTTTAGTTATTTTTGGGATTAGGATTAGAAAAATATAAAAAAATATTTAGGATTAGAGAACTCTATAGAAATCCTTAAGGAAATGACTGGTTATAATTAAACATCAATAAATACTATTATGTATAGAGTAAGTGGTTTTTTTTTTGGAAAATAAATCATTTTCTGCATATTATAAGTGGACATGGTTTTGGAATAGATGTGCATAGGAGTAACAACTCTGACACGGTGTTTCGGGCCTGAATGAAGGTAACATCGTACATGAAAATGGGCCTTACTGCACAACTCATTTGACACTCTTGAGGGATATTTTTTAAAATTAATAAGATCATTAAAAACCATTGTAAAGGAAAGAAAAAATCCCATAATAATATATGTCTGGAAATATTTCAAGGATAACATAGATTAAATCCTATAGACTCATAAATTAAGAAGATAAATATAATTTATAAGTTAGACCATTAATTTCATTGGATTCCCCTTTATGTGTTTAACTGTTTAAAATAATCATCTCTAATTTTAAATTTATTCTATCCAATGGATGATAATATGAGGAATCGGGTTTACAATCAATGCAATGAGAAATGTGATGACTTCCCTAACGAGATGCCCAATCTGATAGAAGGAGGAATCACAAATATTTTCATGATACTCTCTCAGCTAAATCTGGTTTTGAATATAACCCTTGATCTTGAGGAGAGTCCATACCCCCTAATAGAGAACAAGCTACAATAAAGATCTTCATGTGACCAAGGCCTCCTACCTTCAATTGATCATCTGATCTGTAAATCACCTAACAATGGGTCAACCCCATTGAAAATATATTCTCCAACCATTAATGTTTCGAAAAAGAGAAGTTTATTTTTACTAATTTTCATATGGATAAAGATGTTGATTATTGGTGGAAATTTATCACTAATATGAAGCATGAGGAAGAGATCAATGTGATGGAGTGGAAGGAATTCTGAAAAATATTTTTTGATAAATATTTTTCTGACACTCTCCATCTTAAAATGGAAATGGATTTCCTTTCACTCACTATTACAAAAAAAATGGCCTTTAATAGCACCGCTATTTATCACCACTACAAAAAAACCATGAATAATGGCATATTTATCAGCCCTATGGAAAGCACTGATAAATTTAATCTTTTATCAGTGCTTATTTATATGCACTGATAATGAGAAGCTTTATCATCACTTTATTTCTAGCACTGATAAAGTGTAAAATCTATGAGTACTTTATTTTTAGCACTGATAAAGGATAACATTTATCAGGGCTTTATTTCTAGCGGTGATAAAGGGTACCCTTTATCAGCACTTTATTTTCAGAACACATAAATATTTATTTCATCAGTGCTTTTTTAGCATTGATAAAGGTCTAATTAAATAAATTCAAATAATAAAATTAAATAAAAATAAAAATTGAGTTTATGAAAAAAATTCAATTTTTTTAATTCAATAAGTATTGATAAAATGAATAAATTGATTATAAATTATTAAATATTAAATATTTTATTAATTATATAATAATGATAATAATTGTTATTACATTATATATATTAAATATATAGATATATATTAGTTTATATAAATATGATTAATAAATTACCAAATACTTATACACTTTACATTAAATTGTGATATATTTATTGAATAATGGTTTATAATAAAAAAATAATATAAACTAGAAATATTGACGAATTGCATAGTACTCGACATGTAATTGAATGTCTTTTGATTTTTCAATTTAACATAGATCAAATCTATGTTATATTGATTTCACATATACATAATTAATGAATTTTTATAAAAAATACACACACATAAAAATATTCCATTTTTTCAATATTTTTAAAGTGTAATTATTCGTAATTAATTCAATTTCTCTAGTTTTTATCATTTATGCATGCAGTTAAAATTATATATTCCTTAACAATGATAAATGTATATGTTTTAAAAATATTTATAAATAATTATATTTATAAATGTTCATTAAAAATATTTATATATTTATATAATTATAATTATAAATATATGTATATATAGTTTAAAATATTTATATAATTTTATATAAATAATTTTATATTTTTAAATAATTATTAAATTTATAAAAAAATAGCTTAATAATGAATATATTCACTATATTTATATTTATGTTTATTTATTATATATATATATATATATTTCTATAAATATATATAATGATATAAATATTATATTTTAAAAATATTTATATAATTATAAATAAATATTTATAATTAATTAATTAAAAAATTAAATAAATATATTTTAAAATGAATATATTTAATATATATGTATATATATTATGTATATATAAATATTTAAATTTTTTATTTATAATTATAAATATAAATCCTTTAACAGCTCTAAAGTAATAATCAATGATAAAATATCTTCATCAGTTCTTTTTTCAGGCTGATAAAAATTTGGCTTTAACAACCCTATATGTATAGAACAGATAAACCTAGTTTTATAAGTGATTTTTTATTGCTGATAAAAAGACACTTTATCTTGATTTTTTTATAAGTACTAATTAAAGTGCCCCTATCTAATTAAAAATGAAAACCATTTGTGAACCTGTTGTGAATAATAAACTTTCGGCAGAAGCCAACCATTACTGGTGATCCTCCTTGACGAATTGAAGCTAAAATCACACCACTGCCTCTAGTTGCTCGAACATCTATTCTAACATTCGGTGTTTGATTACAATTAGGGTTTCCGAAGAGGGTCTCGAATTTTCTTCTCTAGAGTGTTATTCATTCCAATTTTCTTTTTTTCTTTTTTGGTTTTGTTTTTTTATTTATTCTTATTTGAGGTCATTATTAGTAGTCCAATGATTGTATACTAGTGAGGTAGGCCTTCTGATTTTCAATGTTTTCCATTTTGATTCAACTCTTGATCACTAATGGAGTGTTTTTTGTTTTTGGACTTGATAGGGTTACATGGAGTCACATGGTGTTTATTAGGTTGTTTTATTTTGTTTAAATTTCCCAAATTTATTAATTAATGTTATCATATATATTTTTCATTCATTTTTTTATAATTATATTACATACATGTGAAATTTTAGAAATTGAAACTAGGGCATTTGTGTGTGAGGGAGTTGAAGGTAGGTTAAGGGATTTATTTTATATTATACTACTTTATATCTTTTTTTATACCTATCTAGATCGGTGTGATAATCCAATGTATGGATGCATCTTGGTAGTTTTTATTTAAATTTTATTTTTAATAGTTGTATTTATTGTTTGGGCCAAACAATTCCCATTGTGTTTTTTTACGGCCCTAGTACTTGTTGCCAACCTGAGGGTGGTCGATAATGTCTCTTAGACACTATCATGATATAGATTGACAATCTACCAACATCATTTGAATTTTTTTCAATTTTAAATGGGTTTCAACAAGATTTTTCCATATTCATTTTGAAATATATATAACACATCCCTCACATTCATGGATTAGGAATTAAATATCCTATGAATTCCATGAGTCATCTATAAATGAAAGAAAATGTCAACTCACTAATAGTTAACATTTAAACATTGGTCATTGTAAATTTAATAAATTATTATCATCATTCATCTATTGAACCTCAAAATATTATTTCATCCACATTGATAAAAACTTTAAATATATCCATAAAATTATTTTTTATTTAATAATTATGATCAATTTTTCTTTTTTTATATTAAATTTTTTATAGTAATTTATCTATCCTTAAAAACCAATATCATAGTTATTGTTTAAATTAATTCATCACCCTTTTCAATTTACAAACATTATTTACATATTAAATAATGAGAAAATTATCTATATATTTGATGTAATTACTAGTTTTGTAATCTATTAGTAAATACTAATTTTACATCTAGTTGGAGTACCCTGAATTTCCTTGGGATGGGTCGGTGTGGTGTTATGACATCCCAAGAGTCCTCAAATGTATTAAAATATTTACATACCATTAATTCTAAATGAAATAAGTCCTTAGGTTTCTATATCACTTTTCCAATAAATATTTATATCTTCAAGTTGATTGAATGAGTGTTTATTGTTCTTATTGATCATATTTGAGTCTCGTATTTCTCCTAAATTTAAAATATTATGTTTTCATTTGTTTAGGGTATTTATGAATGATATGATGTTGATTAATTCATTTCTAAAATTTAATTACTGATTTTCTACAGCATACTGAAGTTCTTTGAAACAATTTTTTTTTTGAGTTTACCTTATTATAATTTTCTATAACATTCAATTTTTTATAATTAATATTGAATGTGTATTTATATATATTTTGAATATAATTAATCCTTTATGAACCAAATAAGATAAATATGATGAAAAGATGGATGCACCCTAATAATTTGAAAAAATGAAAATGAAGATGAAGTTAAAACTTTATAACGTTTACAAACGAGCATCTAGATAACCCTTCTAAAATCCTCTGTATGTATTTACATTTTTTTACTCTAGAAAAATTAGTCTGGAAGAGTTGGAAAAATATTCATGTCTATTTGGATACATTGATAAGTGGTTCCAAAACAAGGATTGGTTGTGCATTACCCATGATCATAATAAAAAAACTAAGGATTCTCTGTGCACTTCACTACTGTTGGTTAACTACTGCATAGAAAAGCATCTAACATAAACGTCCTGATAGGTATCCTAGTGATGATCTCATCACACACAATCAAAGAAAAAAATTATTTAGATTCTTTAACATAAATTGAAAATTTTATCATGGAATCTAATTCATTGGGAAATGGTTGAGTGTAAAACACATATAATTGGAGAAGCAACACGAGAAATAGGAAATTTGATGAAAAAAAATTCCAACATATTTAAATAACGAATAAAATTTTGAGGAATAGAAGGAAAATTGAATTCTGAATGGTGATATGATAGAGATGGTGGAGATCATGTGTGGTACAAGAGCATAACGGTGATTCCATACACAAATATCAGGTCATATTTTTTGTTAAGTGGTATTTAACCAACAGTAGCGAGGTACATAGAGAATATTTAGTTTTGTTATTAACTTTGTGAGTTATAAACAACCAAAACTTTTTTTGGATCCATTGATCAATGGATCCAAATTATATCCATGTCATTAATTTTTCCAAAGTTTCTTAACATCTATAAATTGTAATTAAGTGCACAGAAAATCAATTGTTTTTTTATTAGCTTATATTTAGACTAAAGAATCCCTTTAGAAAGATGTAAAGTCAATGTTACTATATAATTTCTCTATTTTACCAAAAAAATATATAATTAAACATTAATTTAATTTTCATTATTCTTTATAGAGTTTAATTATTTTATAATATTTCTATCCATGTTTCATACCTTTTTAGTAAGAGCAATGATGATGTCTTGTAGAGACCAGAAACGTGCCGTACATGGACATTACATTAATTTTGCGGAATAATTAATACATAACAAAAACAGACACACAAGGACCATAATAGTTTAGTGTCTTTGGATACATGGAACGCAATCTTATAATTGTGGTGGAAGATATTAAACATCTCCTATAAAGATCTTCCCCTTTTATTTTCTTACCTAAAACTTTCTTTATGTCCTGGGGAAAATAAAACATATAAAGGGTGATCTAAAATGCTCAGTAAAGGAAATCATTGATAAAATAAAACAAATCATATATATTTTAACTAAAAAACATGAACATAATGTTTAAACATCAAAAGCATGAGCAATGACATAAAACATAGAAGTACGTAAGGCATAGATCATAAAGAAACATTAAGCATGATAAAATAGAATGGGAGTAAAACATGTAATTTTGGAAACCATTAATCACATGTTATGATTTCCATAGTATCCAAGGCATTGCAGCCAAGACCATCTTAGTGGACAAAGTCCCTTTCTGAATCGAGTTCACTCCTCATTCCATTCCTGTATTACTGAACTGGTTTAACTTCCATTCCATCCATGTCTATATCATGAGATATAAATATTTACCCAATTCATTTGAGGGAGGTATAGGTCCCACCCATCTCATAATGAAATCATTCTTACTTGTGCCACAACATAAACATAAATCATTCATCATAACCCAATGAATAAAATGAGTTTCATAAACCTCATTCCATCATCACATAATCCATATAAAATAAATGGATATCATTTCATAATAAGAAAAGTGAAAACATTTAAATCATAGAGACATTATACATGAAACATACATATGAAATTATGTCATCTTAGATGAAAATGGTTTTTTTAAAACACTTGAAATGAATTCTTGAGGAAAATATCCTTTCTTCCGCAAAATAATTTTATCTTCTGAAATTGTAATTCAATTTTTAAATAAAATTATTTTGTTGAAAATAATCATGAAATATTATAGAGTAAGCTTCATGAAAATAAGGCGTTATGAAAACGTTAAAATCCGTTAATGCCGTATAAGTTAAAAAAACATTCTCCTCGTACTTTTGTCAAAAAAGTCAAAAAGTACCACGTATGGTAAACAAAAGAAAGATTCCTTCCATCACAAAAATTAATAGTAAAAGAGGGGTAAACATGCCATTAAACATACATGTAATAATATTAAACACTTTATGAAAAACATTTTATGATCATGGATGAAAAATATAACCCCTGTAAATACTTACGTATTAGTGATCTTTGATAAAAATGAGATTGCAAAATTAACCCTTACCTTAGGTCTGATATGCTTCGTACATATCCAAAACTCATGTATAATGATTTAAATAATGTCATTTAAAAATTATAGAATCATATTCATTGTTACAATATCATATATGGCTAACTTATGACTTTATATTACCCATTCTTTTGTAAATTCAAGTTAAAGTAGCATTTTGGGAAAAATCGTTTCATTTGTCGTTAGTATTTTAACTTGTAATTATTCATATGATTACATAGATCATGATTAAATAAATCCAGAATATAAAACATAATTTATATATAATATATATTCAGAATATACATATATATAATAGATTGATAAATGAAAAGAAATACACCGTTCATGGAGATGGTAGGCCGTATGTACGCATGAACGCTGTTTTCGTTTCCTTATTGAATTGAATGAAACTAAATAGATGACATACATATATATACATAATTCCAGTAGCATTATTATTTAATATATTTAATTATTATTCATTATATAAACTTTATGATCATTCATGTATGGTTAACATGGAGAATGAATCTCATCGCGTCATGGAGACGATAGTCCGTACGTACGCACGAGCGCTGATATCGTTCCCAAAATTATTGAATACAATTGGAGTGAATGGTATAATATATCATAATACGTATGAAGTTATAATAACCATATATAGTTATTCTTGACACCATTATACCCATCCATGTAAGTTGTTGGTGGAAAAACAGATTACACCACGGTGTGGAGACGGTATTCCGTACGTACGCATGCGCGGTGATTTTGTTTTCTGTAGGATGGATAGAAGGTGAAATGGGGTTGTTTCATATTTATAATAACATATCAGTATATGAGGAATGATTATGTTATTAATTCATAATGAAACAACTAATGAAGAGGGAGTAGAAGAAGAATGGAAGTTGAAGAAAACGGTAGAAGGTATTGCCTCTTTCTCGAAGTGCCTCCTTTAAACTTTCTCTTACGGCAGTAAAATTGGTCTTTGAAGAAAACCAGGACCTCTATGAAGTTTTTCGGGAAGTGGAGAAGATAATTTGGCAGGGGTTGGCCAAGATTTAAGGCTCAAATTGGTGTGAGGAGGAGAGGGAGGAGGTTCCCTTTTATAAGGGAGTAGAGGGGCACCATTGGAAATATAAGAAATATTAGTTTATATTAAATCCCAAACCCACACAAAAACATCCAAAATGACTCATATACAAATATTAGATGAAATAGGGTTGTAATCTAATCAACCAATAAAATTTAGACATGTTAGGATTTTATTTTAAACATTATCAACTTGATTTATCCTTATTTATCAATTTAATTTTATTTGTGGTAATAATATTCTAAATTTTAAATTATTATAAATAATTTCATATGTGTTGTGAATTTTCTATAATTTGACACTTTATGACATTTTAGACTATATAAATTTAAATTTATAATGTTTAAAGAAAATTGTGAATTTTAAACAATTTTATAATATTTTTTTTTATAAAATAACAATAGTGTCAATTTTGACACTATTCATTTATTTGAATTAAAAAACAATATACTAAATATATGTTCAAACTAAAATATTTAATAGATTCATAACTTGTCATATTTATCTATAAAATTAGTTGATAATATTAAATAGTTTATATAATATTTATTTTAATATTTTTAAAACCATTTATTTGATATTTCTCTTAATAAAATAATTTCAACATCACTATTATGTCACCTTTTCGGATAATTATTTAATCACTAAAAATTCTAAATAAATTCATATGATGTAGATAACTTGAATAGATTTCTGGATAATATTCATGTTCGACGTTTCATTATGTTTATTACTAGATTAATATTATTATACTTATAAGATTTAATAAAGTGACATGTTGTCACTTTCTTTGGTTTTAATAATAATTAAATTATTTTCATGGAAAAAAGTCCTTTAAATTAATCTAATCTGACCCTTAGGTGATATGGGTCTACCTTTAGTCATCCAATAGGATTTTTTCAGGTGTTATGGTAATTTTATAATCTTATATTTACCCTTAATTACTCGATTTACCTTTAACTATGATTTATAAAATTTACCGTAGTTACTATTCATAATGCCCAAAAATAAAAAGTAGCCTGTTAACATAATTTGGACCGACTGATTCCAAATATGGAAGCCAAAACACATAATTTTTATTAATTAATTTAAAATTAATCCCGTAGATAAGAAAACGGGTTTTAGAAGTTAAAACACTGTCAAAGATTGAAATGTTTTTACCTATGAATTCAATTTGAAATTAATGCTAATGACATATATTATATTAAATGGTAAAAATATATTCTATTTATACATTAAAACCATTAAATATTATAATTCAACCATATAAATTATCTCAATGAAAAATGTTGTTTTTAATTAAAAATTAGCATATTTTTACTATTCATCAAAATATGAAAGTTATCAGAAAAATATCAAAAATTTATCCAAAGAAACTTTTTATATCCTGATTCCAAATAATAATTTTATTTTTTCATATTTAACTTATAAAGATGTCAAAAACTATATTTAATGTGGGTGCACCATCAAAAGGTGTCAAAACTGCATTTTTTTGAAATATACTTATTTTACCCGAAAAATATATTTTGGTCACATACCATGTTCTAGAAAATGTGTAAGATGAAATAATAATGTTATAACATTCATAATTTAGTTAATATTATTCATAATGGCTATTTCATAATAATATTATAACCATATATCATTGTTTTGTGAAACCTGATATTGCGTACAACACACGTTATCGAGGAAAGTCGTGATTGTGTGTAATGCAAGCCAAGTCCGGGTTGCATGTTGTGCAAGAATCCTTCATCGTTTCGTATAACATAATCCATCCATATTTCATTTATACATTGAATATATATATATATATACTCAATGTTTCGTAGAATGACTATTATAAAACAAACTTGAAATTGTGTGTAACACATTCTAAGAATAGTGTTGTGTATTCTTCAAGCTAATATGGTGTTGTGTATATAAAATATAATCGTGTTGTAGCATAAAACACATGAAATCAATTAAAAAAATACTTATCATAAAATATTAGGTTGTTACATTCTACCCCCCTTAAAATAAATTTCACCCTCAAAATTCGTCGGGGGTATAAATCGTTTACTATTCATAGAAACCCACATCGTAAAAAGGAATACTAAAACTTAATTTTTAAAACTAAAGTATGAAACATAACAATTACCCAACGTAACTCATCACTGGGTTTCCATATAGGAGATCATAGGTGAAAATATGAATAGGGAAGAAAAATCTAACCATCATGTTCTAATGGAGAGTGGTAGAGAACATGGCTATGATAAATACATCAATCAAAAAGCCATAAATTTGTGATGATCTAAGGTACCATCTGATTTATCTGATATAAGAGCACTAGGAAAACATTTTTGGTTTTCAATATCATTTCCCTAAAGTTTAAAAAATAGACGAAATACTTTTTTAATTTTGGTACAATCTCACTGTTGTTCGTGCTTTGAACAATTTCCACTTCATCTTTTAATGAAATGAAGTTGAATTTGTTATTCGTTAAGTGTTAACAGATCATGTGATAGAATTATGGGTCATTCCATCTGTTTTAAACAAAAGGGTAGCAAAAGTTATCAAATATACATAAGTCCATCTATGGTGAGGTTAATCATATATGATTCCAAAAATGAACTTATTCTTCATATATCGTACCGCTTAAAAAAATAAAACTAGTTTCTACTAACCAGGGACATCTTGTAGGCTAGTGGTAGGCGATAGAGGCCAGTCACACTTCCGTTGTGGGTTCGACTCCCATAGCCTTGTCCGATGCGATGGGTTGTCGCACGTCCTGCAGGTTGTCCTTTTTCTAAAACTACATTACTATAACATCCCATCAATAATATAGAAAAAAGTTTTATCCTTAAACAATAATAACTTATGTCCAACATAATTCATTCCAATCTTTAGGCTTATCTAAAATACTTTGGTCCAAGATCATATTATAAATAAAACAATTACTAGAAAGTTTATCTACCATGAATGTGAATACAAGAATTTATCCCACATATATCATAAGATATATCTTGTAGGTTGCATTCCAAACACATGAATACCATATTCATATATTCTCTTGAAACATAAATTACCATAGAACCTTAGTGAAATCATGAATACTGTCAAAAGGTAACTCTTCCCACATACCAAAATCCTAAAAATCTATATAATCAAACCATATTATCACTTAGTCCTTATATCAGTCATGAGCTCATGAATACAATCAAACATATCATTATCTTATTATCCCTTCATTATGCGCATATCATCTACATTCCAAAAAATATTTTAATAACCTTCCATGGTTACAGGTACCATTAAACATATACTTTCAAATAATTTAGGAAAAACAATAGTGTAACAATCCTTAGATGATTCTTTATTCCATAGTACCATACATTATTCTTTATAAACATACAATCATTCCACTAACTTCTTAAATAACTGATTGAGCTTCATCATTGCTTTCATCACATATTTCATTTATAGTCTCTTCATCATTATCCACATAAATACTACTCATATAACCATGATGATTCTCTTCATGAGATTTTCCCTTAGGGAATTGGTTTTCATAATGCACATATATTCCACATTTAAAACATATAATCATTGTTGATGTCATAGCAATACCATTATCCTTGTCCATGGTGTTAACTGAACCTTTTCCTTTGCACTTACTGGATTTGTGTCCTTATTTTCCACACCCAAAGCATCTCCCAGTTCCTTTGAAACAATCTCCGCGATGCCTCTTCCCACATGATTTACATGAGGTAAATTGAACTTTCTTTCCTCTATGATCATCATGAAACTCCATCTTTCTCTTATTATCTGAGTCGGGAAATTACCAATGTTGAGATTATTGATCATATTATGAGATTTCTGATTAGGTATAATAATGATGTTTGGACTTCCAAATCCCGTTTCATTTGGTTTCTCATGAATAATATCATTCCAATTTCCGTTATATCCTCTATTATCATGAATCTCCCTATTTCTAGCCATTTTATAAAACCCAAAAAGAATAGTGTGAGAGGAAAAAATAATGCTAGGGAAAAAAACATAGTAAAGGGGGAGTACCATCAATATCTAACATCTTAGGTTAAATTCTAATATCGTTACTATAGTTCTAGGACTATATCCTATAGGTATACTTATCCTTAGGGACATCCCTAAACATACCTTAGAAATATCCCTATGGATCTCACTAACGTTTTGGAATCCTAGTTTCCAAAGGATGACTAAACTGTTCCTCTGATACCAACTTTGGAGACCCGAAACTTGACGTACATGGAAATTACATTACATTTGCAGAATACTTAATACATAACAAAAATAGACACACATGGACTGTAATAGTTTAGTGTCTTTGGAAACTCGGAACGTAATCTTCTTATCGTGGTGAAAGATCTTCAACTTCTCCCATAAAGATCATCCACTTTTGTTTTCTTACCTAAACCATTATTTATGTCCCGGGGAAAAGTAAAAATATAAAGGGTGGTCTCAATTGCTCAGTAAGGGTATGCATGGATAAAATAAAACAAATCATATACATTTGAACTTAACAACATGAACATAATGTTTAAACATCAAAAGGTTGAGCAATTACATAAAACATGGAAGTACATAAGGCATAGATCATAAAGAAACATTAAGCATGATAAAATATCATGAGAGTAAAACATGTAATTGTGGAAACCATTATGAACATGTTATGATTTGCATAGTAGCAAAGGCATTGCTCCCAAGACCATCTTAGTGGACAAAGTCAATTTCTGAATCGAGTTCACTCCTCGTTACAGTCTTGTATTACTGAACCGGTTTAACTTTCCACTCCATCCATGTCTATGTCATGAGATATAAATCTTAACCCAATTCATTGGAGGGAGATATAGGTCCCACCCATCTCATAATGAAATCATTCTTACTTGTTTCACAACATAAACATAAATCATTCATCATAACCCAATGACTAAAATGGGTTTCATAAACATCATTTCATCATCAAATAATCCATATAAAAGAAATGGATATCATTTCATAATAATAAAAGTGATACCATGTAAATCATAGAGACATTATACTTGAAACATAAATATGAAATAATGTCATCTTAGATAAAAAATGGTTTTGATAAAACACTTGAAATGAATTCTTGAGGAAAATATCCTTTCTTCCGCAAAATAATTATCTTTTCTGAAATTGTCATTAAATTTTAAATGAAAACAATTTTGTTGAAAATAATCATGAAATATTGTAGAGGAAGCTTCATTAAAATAATGTTTTATGAAATCGTCAAAATCTGTTCATTCCGTATAAGTTAAAAAAACAATCTCCTCGTACTTTTGTCGGAAAAGTCAAAAAGTACCACATATGGTAAACAAAAGAATTATTCCTTACATAACACAAAGTAAAAGTCAAAGAGGGGTAAGAATGACATTATACATACATGTAAGAATATTAAACTCTTTATGAAAAAAAAATTATGATCAGGGATGACAAATATATCCCCAGTAAATACTTACGTATAAGCGATCTCAGATAAAAAAGAGATTGCCAAATTATCCCTTGCCTTAGGTCTGATATGCTTCTTATGTATCCAAACCTCCTGTATAATGATTTAAATAATGTCATTGACTTATTACAAAATCATATTCATTGTTATTATATCATATATGGTTAACTTATGACTTTATATTACCCATTCTTTTGTAAATTAATGTTAAAGTAGCGTTTTGGGTAAAATCGTTTCATTTGTCGTTCGTGTTTTAACTTGTAATTATTCATATGATTACATAGATCATGATTAATTACATCCATAATGTAAAACATGATTTATATATAATATATATTCAGAATATACATATATTTAATAGATCGATAAATGGAAAGAAATACACCGTTCATGGAGATTGTAGGCCGTTTGTACGCAAGAATGCTGTTTTCGTTTCCATATTGAATTGAATGAAACTAAATAGTTGACATAAATATATATACATACATAAATCCAGTATCATTATTATTTTATATGTTTCATTATTATTCATTTTATAAACATTATGATCATTCATGTATGGTTAACATGGAGAATGAATCTCATCGCGTCATGGAGATGGTAGTCCGTACGTACGCACGAGCGATGATATCGTTCCCATAATTATTGAATAGAATTGGAGTGGATGGTATAATATATCAGAATCATTATGATGTTATATTTAACACCCCTTGATTATAAGGTACACTTCTCTTTGAATAATGCGATAGCGTGTGTTGTACGTAACATCGAGTTCTAACACACCACAACCCATCAAACTAGCCGTTATGAATAGTAATACCTATTTTTTGAAATTTTATAAATTTTATATGTTAATATGGACTTCATTTTTGGATTCGGAATATCGAATTTATCCTAGGGTGAATTTTTTTGAATTTTCAGATAACATTTATATTTTGATGAATAGTGAAAATTACTAACTTTTAATTAAAAACAACTATTTTAATCGAAATAATTTATATTGATAAATTTTGAATATGAGTGGTTTTAAATTATATTTAGAATATATTTTTACCAATGAATACAATTTTGTTCATTGTACATAATTTTACAATTAAACCGGACATAAACAAGTGTCAATCTTTTGATAGTTATTATCTCTTAAAAATACGCATTCTATTTTAACAATGGGAATTGATTTTTAATTAATTTCGTCCACTTATGTGTGTTGAATTTGGAAAAATGGATTCCATATTTGGAATCATTATGTTCATATTGTGTAAATAGGTAACATTTATTTTTAGTCATTTTGAAAAATTACTTCGTTAAATATTTTATTTACCATGGTTAAGGGTAAATCTGGTAAATAAGGGATAAAAATATAATATTATAATAATACTAAATTACCCTAAAACGTGTCCTAACCTTATTTATGGATACAGTTCCGACCATGGGAACCTTTGGGTCGATTGTGGGACCCCATGGAGCCGCTTGTAGGTGATAGGGACACTTTATTTTAATTAAGTTAAAATTAATACAAAAATGACATAAGCATATATCTTTTAGAAAAACAATTTTTACATAGGGTTATATATGTTGGATTTTATACTATAAATATTAATTAGAAAGATAAAATAATTTCCTACATAATTATATTTTACTTATAATTTTTATACACTATATAATTTAATTTATTTATGACACAATGGTGATGTTGTAATTACTATAATAGTGAAAAATTAAAATAATTGATATTATAAATACCCAAATAAATATAATTTGAGACTAATTATGAATTAAAATATTTTTCTAGGTTACTATGACATGTTATTAATGATTTAATTTACTTGTTTCGAAGTAAAAATTCTTTTATGAGTTTTAAAAAAATAAACTATTGAATATTGTCAAAATTGACATAAAAAAGTTTTTAAAAAAATATTATATATAAAATTGATATTATATTCATAAAAATCTAAAGTTCTGCCAATAGACTTATATAATGATAGGTGTATCATTAATGGACCACTTGGGGGTCCCTTGTATGTATATAGTAAATTTATTAACCATATAATATAAATATACGAAGAGACATTGTAAATGTGAAACTAATTAATTAAGAGTTAATACTTAAAGATAAGGTTAATTTAATAACCCAAACCTATCTAAATCATATTTTTTGAGTGGTTTGAGACATATCCCCACCCTAAACTTTAAATAATCCACTTTTGAGCCATTATAACTCGGATATGAATTTATTATAAAATAATATTTCTAGCATTTCTAAAGGTGCCCCTCACCCCTCTTATAAATGGGAACTCATCCTTCTCATTAATTCGCACCTTCAAATCCTTTTGGTTCGGCCAAACTCTACCCAAATACTCTCTCAACTTCCCTAACTTAATCCTAGAGGCACTACTTTAGTCAGAAAGCCAACCTATGGAGCCCTTTTGATCAAATCAAAAGGAAGAACCCGAAGAAGAGGTAATAATTTCACCACCCTTTTTCAACTTCCTTTCTTCTTCCACTTCTTATTTCTTTGTTATTACCATTATAAAATAATAAATCCAGTATATTATATATAATGTGATGTTATTATAAATATGGTATAACCATATTCACTATTCTATCCACCCTTTGAATAACATGTCACCATACGTGTGTGCGTACGGCTTACCGTCTCCACGCCGTGATGTAATTGTTATTCAATAAATTATTATTTGGATGAGTATGATAATGATGTGTAATTCATGTAAATAATAAATATAACATGATAATGATTCTTTATATATGATATACCATCCAATTATATATTATTTTAATATCAAAATAATGATATTGTCGCTCGTGCGTACGTACGGACTACCGTGTCCACAAACGCGATGATATTCATTCTCCATCGTATCCATTCAAGTATAATTATCATTTGATGATTTAAAAATAATGATTAAGGACTTGATATCATTCTGTATTTGAATAATATAAAACCTATCCATAACAAACATGGCTTATATAACAAAACATATAAAATAAAATGAGTAAGTTAACACCCGAAACGACGATAATTCTACGATATTATTAACAAAGAAATGTTAAAAGATCATATATGATAACATAATAATGTATATGATTCTTGTATTATTTAATAAAAATTATTTTACCATTATATAGGAGGTTAACCTACCCCATCCAAGGAAAAGTACAAGGTAAGGGTTTATTTCTCAATCTCTTCATTATCCGAGGTTGTTTATACGTAATAATCTAATGGGATCTCTTTATCATCCACATCCATGTTTCTTAAAAATGTATTTCAAAACATTTTTACTATTTACAAGAATATGGGTTAAAGTCATTTATACCCTTTTTTGACTTTTTATAAGAGGTTTATAAAGGAATATTTCCGTCGTTTTCTAAAAAGGTGCTTTTTAACCTTTTCGACAGAATTAAGGTAAGAATGTTTTTTAACTTATACAGCGTGTGCGGCTATTTTCCACCGTTATAAAATCATCGAAGCTTCCCTTACAAGCTTATAAGAATATTTTCAAAGAAAATTTTTTATTTTATAAATATATCACTCTTAAATGATTTCAAAATAGAAAGAGATATTTCTCTAAAAAGAGTATTGATTTCATCTATGTCAACATCCTTTGATGGATTTTATGCTTATATGAAGTTGATTTATTATGATACAAAACTTATATATTATATTGAAGGTTTTGTGATATGTTTGACTGTGGATGTGTTATTTCTATACCATTCATGGTTTATGGATGAAGTATTTACATTTCGTATGCTAGTTTTAATACGAATTTTTATGTTATGTTTAACCTTTTCATATGGGATTGCATTGGACTTAATATGTGATGGGTGGAGCCCGCTATAGCACCTTGATGCATCAGTAGGTCTCATGAGACAAACTAGTGTCTTGGAACAAGGCCTTGGAAAAATCTTATTTGTAGTCTTGGCATGAGGCCTTGGCTATGTGGTTATGATAGTCTGCCATTATGCATTCTATCATTATGAAAGTGGTTATTGATATTGCATGTGATTATTCGATTAGCATAGTATCCATGTGAATAAGTAAATGGAATTATTTCATTTTATTTTTTCCATACTATGTTGAAGTTAAATTTTAAAAGGCTTTTGTTTTAGTTATACATTTCAATAAATGTTTATTCTTATTTATGAATGTTTCCACTATATTTTTATCCTTTCCGGGCATTTGAGCTCACCCATTTTCTATGTTTTATTTTTCCCAGGATGTGAAGAAGTAAATTATGAATGACCTGTAGGGATAGTATGAGGGGATAAGAGTGTAGACTATGGAGACTGTGTTGTTTTAGTTTTCATTTTTATGATGTAATGTAAAACTTTATGAATATATCTTGTGTTTCCAAAGATACTTAACTAATCGGTCTTTTGAGATTTGATCTTTCTTTTGATCATGCCAATGTTATGTAATAATGCACCGACTGTAGGTGACTGGGTACGGGGTGTTACAGTTGGTATCAGAGAATTTTTAGTACAAACCTTGGAAGATAGATTTAGATAAACTCTGATTAGAGAACATAGATTTAAGATGGACATTGAGGATTAGTATAGAATAACTTCTTAGAATTTTGGTATTGTAGAGATTTTGTGAGTTTTCCGAGCAATACATCCCTGTCTGGATATGAGCAGGTAGAGGCGGCTCTGGCACAGATGTACCTAGGGCTAAAACACGAAAACACCACTTTGATCTAGACTGGAACTAGAACTGGTTCATGACAACGACCCTTACTACACTCTTGGTCACGACACTCCTGGGGGATATGCTTAGGATAACTCTCATTTTCTTTACAAATCATTATGAAGGGTTTATGAGTATATACTTCCTCAAGGAAAACATTTTTATGATTATGGATTATATCCATAAATAGTTCAATTTATGTTAAGTGTATTATAAGTATGTAATTATGTATTTTGATTCATAAACAGATCGTGATTATGCCATTGTTTAGAAATGGCACCTAGTTGAAGAAATAGAAACCGTATCAATGCACACACTCCATGTAGGGATTTACCTCCAGCTCAAGATAATTATAATGGAGCTGGTGATGCAACTGGTGTCGATCATCTAATCACCATACTGGGACAACTCACTTAGGTTATTAATAATAATCTTACCCGTATGGATCACCCTGAGCCGCAGCGTGGAGGATCAATGTTAGATCACTTTATGAGGCAACAACCACCAATGTTCAATGGGAGTACAAATCCCTTAGTAGCTGAGCAATGGATAAATTCCCTAGAGAAAATATTTCAGGCTTTGGGGAGTAGTGAAAGGGAAAAAGTTATCATGGCAGTTTACCGCCTCACTAGAGACGCTGATCAATGGTGTTCATTGATTACAAACACGAAGGAAGATGATGAAGTATCAAATATGGAATGGAGGGATTTAAAAGGTATGTTTTTAGAAAAATAATTTCCTAGTGACAATCGAGCAGATGTGGAAAGACAATTTCTGAGTCTGAGACCAAAGGAGGATGAGAATGTCGCAAAGTATGAGTCTAACATTACAATGATAGCAAGGTATGTTGGAGATTATATAAGTAACCCGAGAAGTAAGATTTATCATTTCTTTTATGTGTTAAAACCATTTCTCCATCGAGCATTAGTCTCACAATACTTCTTGTCGTATGAAGACATTGTCTTATGTGCTATCAAGACAGAGAAAGAATTCTCTAAGTCTTATGACTTTAAAGTAAAGCAAGAGAAGAAAAGATCTTCTGATCAATATGGGAATGGAAATAAGGGGAAGAAGGGAATGGCCGAATATCCATCCTGTGC
This sequence comes from Viscum album, assembly GCA_963277665.1. Lineage (NCBI taxonomy): Eukaryota > Viridiplantae > Streptophyta > Magnoliopsida > Santalales > Viscaceae > Viscum > Viscum album. The sequence goes on from OY728121.1 coordinate 549,270,920, forward strand.
TAAATGTGGGAACAAACACCCCGGTACTTGCTTAAAAGGAACGAGAGTCTGTTATAAGTGTGGTGAAAAAGGGCACCAAGCTCGTGATTGAAAGGGGAAGAAGGAAGCCACTAATGTCCAATGCTACAATTACAGGGAGATGGGGAATTATACAAATGAATTTCCTAAGCGTTAGGGGAACTTACCTTAGAAAATTCCAAGGGATCAAGGCCAAGCTTATGCTATCACTACTGCTGAGGTAGAAGCTCTGAAAGACGTGGTGACAGGTAATTTAATGGTTTCCCCAAGTTTAGAAAATGCATTATTTGATTATGGATCATCGCATTGTTTCATATCTTCCTAGTTTTCTACGAAAATTAGATATTTCCAATTTTATTTAACAAGGGAGTTGTCAGTTACAACTTCTAAGGGATGTATCATTGCAATAAAGTTTTGTGAATCTGTCCCCATTAGAGCACATAAATGTTCTTTATCCACTAATCTCATCGTCATACCTATGATTGAGTTTGATATAATACTTGGTATGGATTGGCTTTCAGACTATGATGTGAAGATTTATTGTAAGAATATGGTGGTTACGATTTTTGATGATAATGATACAGAACACCTTATCTTTAGAGCAGAATCGTCACCACCTATTTCTTATCTAGATCCACCCCCAATAGCTCAACTAAATTCAATTATTGGGGAGGAAGAGGATGAAATTACAGTGGGTGAGGAATGGAATGTTCAAATAGAGGATGTACATGTTGTGAAATAATATGTAGATGTGTTTCCAGAAGATTTTCCTGGACATCCTCCAGTACGAGAAGTTGAATGTTCCATTGATATTATTCCTGGATCAAGGCCTATATCAAAGACCCCTTATAGAATGGCCACTTTGGAATTAGTCAAACTAAAGAAACAAAAAGAGGAATTGAGTAATAAGGGATTTATTCACCCTAGTGTTTCTCCATGGGGAGCCCCTGTTCTTTTTGTTAAAAAGAAAGATGGATCTATGAGGTTAGGTATCGACTACAGGGAGATCAATGCAATAACAATAAAGAAAAAGTATCCACTACCTCGCATTGATGATTTATTTGACCAAATGCATGGATCTAAATACTTTTCAAATATTGACCTTCCATCTGGATACCATCAGTTGTGTGTGAAGAAGGAAGACATTCCGAAGACAGCATTTCGAACCAGGTACGGGCATTACAAGTTTACAGTAATTCCTTTTGGATTGACTAATGCACCCTCTGTATTCATGGATCTGATTAATAGAGTTTTCATGGAATATCTTGATGAATTTTTGGTGTTATTTATTGATGATATCTTTGTATACTTCAAAATCTATTAATATCATGAAAATCACATGTGCATTATCCTGAAGACTCTGAGAGGAAATGAATTATATGGAACGTTTAGCAAGTGTGAATTCTGGCATCCTGAGATTTCTTTTCTTGGACATATTGTCTCTAAAGATGGAATCTATGTTGATCCTTCTAAGAAAAAGGCAATCCAAGATTGTCCAGCACCTACGAGTATAACTGAGGTACGCAGTTTTATTGGTTTGGCAGGTTATTATCAACGTTTCGTCCAGAATGTTGCCAGGTTGGCTAACCCATTTAAAAAGCTCACATGTAAAAGGGTTATATTTGTTTGGAAAAAAGAGTGTGAAGAATTTTTTTGAAAAACTGAAGAGAAGATTAGTCAATTCTCTTATGTTTACTCTACCATCAGGGAATGATGGGTTCATTATTTATAGTTATGCATCGAAGAAAGGAATTGGTTGTGTTCTTATGCAGAATGATAGAGTTATTGCCTATGCATCACAATAGTTGAAAATTCATGAACAAAACTATCCTACTCATGACCTCGAGTTGGAAGCGGTGATATTTTCATTGAAGATATGGAGGCACTACCTCTATGGTGAAAATGTGAGATTTATACTGATTGAAAGAGTTTGAAGTATATTTTCTCACAAAAAGAACTCAACATGAGGCAATGGAGATGGCTTCAATTATTCAAGGATTATGATTGTACGATGCACTCCCACCCGGGGAAAGCAAAAAAGGAGGCAGATGCTTTGAGCAGCAAAGATCATGGAGTTTTGAACAATATGAGAATTTAAAGGGATCCAATTTTTATGGATCTAGTGAAGATGGACATAGGAATAACTAGGAAAGGTGAAACATCAATGCCTTTTCAAATGGTTTCCAAACCATCTTTACTAAAAAGGATTAAGAGTTCTCAGACCGATGATGAAGAATTTAAAAAGAAGATTAAAGCTATGAATGATGGGAGATTGAGAGACTTTGTGTATGAAGATGGAATTTTGAAATTCAGGAAGAGACATTGTGTTCCCAATATAACTGATCGAAAAGGGAATTGTTAGATGATGCTCATAGTTCCAATTTCCCTATACACCCTGGGAGCACCAAAATGTATAGAGATTTGAAGGAACATTTTTGGTGGGACAACATGAAGAGGGAGATTGCTGATTTTGTGTCAAGATGTATGGTCTGTCAATAAGTGAAAGCTAGAAGGAAACGGCCTGGAGGAGTCATGCAACTTTTTCCCATACCTGAGTGGAAATGGGACAACATTACGATGGAATTTGTCATGGGTCTACCAAAGACTCCTAGAAGGAACGATGAAATATGGGTTATTGTTGATCATCTTACCAAGTCAGCACATTTTCATTCTATAAGGGAAGAGTTACAAATTTAATGACTAGCAAGACTATATATTAATGAAGTTGTGAGACTTGATGGATTACCCCTATCGATTTTTTCTGATCGTGATCCCCGTTTTACTTCAATATTCTGGAAAAGTCATCAGAAAACCTTGGATACTGAACTTCATTTGAGCACTACCTACCACCCTCAAACAGATGGACAATCAGAAAAAACTATTCAAACCTTAAAAGTCATGTTGAGATCCTGCTCACTTGACTTTCAGGGTATGTGGGATTAATATTTACCTCTGGTAGAATTTTCCTATTTCAATGGCTTCCATTCGAGTATTCAGATGGAACCATATAAAGCGTTATACAGAAAGAGATGGCGCACACCAACCTGTTGGGATGATGTTGGTGAAAGAAAACTTGTAGGCCCAGAACTAGTGGAGGAAACGATGGAAAAGGTGAAGGTAATCAAAAACCATATCAAAGCAGCTCAATGTTGGCAGAAGAGCTATGCCGATAATCGAAGGAAGAATTTGGAATTTCAAGTCGGTGATCATGTTTTTCTAAAGCTATCTCCATGGAAGGGATTCATAAGTTTTGGTAAGAAAGGAAAATTGAGTTCCAGGTACATCGGGCCTTTCGAAATTCTAGAACAAATTGGGGCTGTAGATTACCGATTGGCAATGCCGCCAAGTGTCTTCAAAGTTCACAATGTGTTCCACGTGTCTCTATTGATGAAATACATGCATGAACCAACGCATGTACTCACCCATGAGGAATTAGAACTGGAACCTGATCTATCTTATTGTGAAGAGCCCGTCAAGATTCTTGATACGAGAGAACAAGTACTGAGAAACCGGACGACGCATCTGGTAAAAGGTTTGTGCAGAAACCATAAGATGGAAGAGGCAACGTGGGAACCCAAGGAACATATGACGAAGAACCACCCGATTCTTTTTATGCGGTAGTATTCTAGAAATTTAGAGGGTGAAATTATTTGAAGGAGGGGATAATGGAACACCCCTAGCTTCTACGGTACACTTATCTTTGAATAATGCGATATCGTGTGTTATACGCAACATCGAGTTCTAACACACCACAACCAATCAAACTAGTCATTATGAATAGTAATACCTACTTTTTAAAATTTTATAAATTTTATCTCTCAAAATTGACTTCCTTTTTGGATTTGGAATATCGAATTTAGACTAGGGTGAAATTTTGGAACTTTTCAGATAACATTTATTTTTTGATGAATAGTGAAAGTTACAATATTTTAATTAAAAACAACATTTTTAATCGAAATAATTTATATTGACAATATATGAATTTGAGTGGTTTTAAAGTATATTTAGAATATATTTTTACCATTTAATACAATGTTTGTCATTGTACATAATTTTACAATTAAACCGGACATAAACAAGTGTCAATTAGTTATTATCTCTTAAAAACAAGCTTTTTGTTTTAACAACAGGAATTAATTTTTAATTAATTTATGCCACTTATGTGTTTTCAATTGGTAAAAATGGATTCCATATTTGGAATCAGGATGTTCATATTGTGTAAATAGGTAACTTTTATTTTTAGACATTTTGAATAATTACTTCGGTAAATATTTTATTTACCATGGTTAAGGGTAAATCCGGTAAATAAGGGTTAAAAATATAATATTATAATAATACTAAATTACCCTAAAATGTTTCCTAAACATATTGGAGGATACATGTCTGACAATGGGCATCTTTGGGTCGATTTTGGGACCCCATGGAGCCACATGTAGGTGATAGGGACACATCATTTTAATTAAGTTAAAATAAATACAAAAATGACATAAGCATATATCTTCTATCAAAAAAAGTTTTACCTAGGTTTATATATGTTGGATTTTAGACTATAAATATTCATTAGAAATATAAAAAGATTTCCTACAAAATTATATTTTATTTATAATTTGTAGACACTATATAATTTAATTTATTTATGACACAATGGTGATGTTGTAATTACCATAATAGTGAAAAATTTAAATAATTGATATTATAAATACACTAATAAATATAATTTGAGACTTTTTATGAATTACACTAATTTTATAGGTTAATATGAAATGTTAGGAATGATTTAATTAACCTTTATCTAATTAATCATTCTGTTATGTGTTTTAAAAAAATAAACTATTGAATAGTGTCAAAATTGACATAAAAGTGTTTTAAAAAAAATTATTATATTATTAATTGATATTAAATTCTTAAAAATCTAAGGTTCGGCCAAAAGACTTATATCAGGATAGTTGTATCATTAATGGATAACTTGGGGGTCTCTTGGATGTACATAGTTTGTTTATTAACCATATAATATAAAAATACCAAGAGGCATTGTAAAAGTGAAACTAATTAACTAAGAGTTAATACTTAAAGATAAGGTTAATATTGTAACCCAAAACTATCCAAATCCTATTGGTTGAGTGGTTTTCGACCTATACCCACCTTAAACATCAAATAATCCACTTTTGAGCCATTATAAACCGAATATGAATTTATTATAAAATAATATTTCTAGCTTTTCTAAAGGTACCCCTCACCCCTATTATAAAAGGGCACTCCTCCTTCTCATTAATTAACACCTTCAATTCATTTTGGTTCGGCCAAACTCTGCCCAAATACTCATTACACTTCCCTAACTTCATCCTAGAGTCCCTAATTTAGTCATAAAGCCATCCTAAGGAGCCCTTTTGATCAAATCAAAAGGAACCCAAAGAAGAGATAATAATTTCACAACCCTTTTTCAAGTTACTTTCTTCTTACACCTCTTCTTTATTTGTTATTACCATTCTAAAAATATAACTCCAGTATCTTATATGTACATTGATGTTATTATAAATATGGTACAACCATATTCAGTATTCTATCCACCCTTTGAATAACATTTCACCATACGAGCGTACGTACGGCTTACCGTCTCCACGTCGTGGTGTAATTGTTATTCAATTAATTATTATTTGGATGGGTATGATAATGATGTGTAATTCATGTAAATAATAAATATAACATGATAATGATTCTGTATATATGATATACCATCCAATTATATATTATTTTAATATCAAAAAAATGATATTGTCGCTCGTGCGTACGTGCGGACTACCATCTCCACAAACGCGATGAGATTCATTCTCCATCGTATCCATTCAAGTATAATTATCATTTGATGATTTAAAAATAATGTTTAAGGACTTGATTTAATTCTGTATATGAATAAGATACAAACTATCCATAAAAAACAATGATTACATAAAAAAACATATAAAAGAAAATGAGTAAGTTAACACCCGAAATGACAATAATTCAAAGATATTATTAACCAAGAAATGATAAAAGATCATATATGATAACATAATAATGTATATGATTATTGTATAATTTAATAACAATTATTTCACCATTATACAGGAGGTTAACCTACCCCATCCAAGGAAAAGTACAAGGTAAGGGTTTATTTCGCAATATCTTCATTATCCGAGTTGTTTATACGTAATAATCTACTGGGATCTCTTTATCATCCATATCCATGTTTCTTAAAAATGTATTTCAAAACATTTTTACTATTTACAAGAATATGGGTTAAAGTCATTTATGACCTTTTTTGACTTTTTATAAGAGATTTATAAAGGAATATTTCTATCATTTTCCAAACAAGGTGCTTTTTATCCTTTTCGATAGAATTAAGGTAAGAATGTTTTTTTAACATATAGAGCATGTGCGGCTATTTTCCACCATTATAAAATTGTCGAAGATTCAATTACAAGCTTATAAGAATATTTTCAAAGAAAATGTAATATTTTATAAATATATGACTCTTAAATGATTTCAAAATAGAAAGAGATATTTCTCTAAAAAGAGTTTTGATTTCATCTATGTCAACATCCTTTGATGGATTTTACGCTTATTTGAAGTTGATTTATTATGATACAAAACATATATATTGTATTGAAGGTTTTTTGATATGGTTTACTATGTATGTGTTATTTTTATACCATTCATGGTTTATTTATGAAGTATTTACATTTTTTTGCTAGTTTTAATACGAATGTTTATGTTATGTTTAACCTTTTCATATGGGAATGCATTGGACTTAATATGTGACGGGTGGAGCCCTCTATAGCTCTTCGATGCATCGGTAGGTCATAGGAGACAAACTAGTGTCTTGGAACAAGGCCTTGGAAAAATATTATTTGTAGTCTTGGAACGAGGCCTTGGCTATGTGGTTATGATAGTCTGGCATTATGCATTCCATCATTATGAAAATGGATATTGATGTTGCATGTGATTATTCGATTAGTAGAATATCCATGTGAATTAGTAAATGGCATTATTTCATTTTAATTTTTCCATAATATGTTGAAGTTAATGTTTAAAAGGCTTTTGTTTTAGTTATACATTTCCTTAAATGTTTATTCTTATTTATGAAATTTTCTGCTATATTTTTATCTTTACTGGGCATTTGAGCTCACCCCTTTTCTATGTTTTATTTTTCCCAGGATGAAAAGAGTAAATTATCAATGACCTACAGGGATAATATGAGGGGATAAGAGTGTAGAATATGGAGACTATGTTGTTTTAGTTTTCATTTTTATGATGTAATGTAAAACTTTATGAATATATCTAGTGTTTCCAAGGCTACTAAACTAATCGGTCATTCGAGATTTGATCTTTCTTATGATCATGCCAATGTTATGTAATAATGCACCGACTCTAGGTAAATGGGGTCAGGGTGTTACATTATAATAACCATATATAGTTATTCTTTACACCATTATACCCATCCATGTAGGGTGTTGGTGGAAAAACAGATTACAGCACGACGTGGAGACGGTATTCCGTACGTACGCACGCGATACGATTTTATTTTCCATAGGATGGATAGAAGGTGAAATGGGGTTGTTTCATATTTATAATAACATATCATTATATTAGGGATACTGATGTTATTAATTCATAATGAAACAACTAAAGAAGAGGGAGTAGAAGAAGAATGGAACTTGAAGAAAACGGTAGAAGGTATTACCTCTTTCTCGAAGTGCCTCCTTTAAACTTTCTCTTAGGGAACTAAAATTGGTCTTTAAAGAAGACCAGGACCTCTCGGATGATTCTAGGGAAGGGGAGAAAATAATTTGGCAGGGGTTTTCTGAGCTTGAAAGCTCAAATTGGTGTGAGGAGGAGAGGGAGGAGGATCCCTTTTATAAGGGAGGAGAGGGGCACCTTTGGAAATATAAGAAATATTAGTTTATATTAAATCCCAACCCCATTTAAAAACATCCAAAATGACACATATCCAAATATTAGATGAGATAGGGTTGTAATATTATCAAACAATAAATTTTATACATGTTAGGAATTTATTTTAAACATTATCAACTTGATTTATCCTTATTTATCAATTTAATTTTATTTGTGGTAATAATATTCTAAATTTTAAATTATTATAAATAATTACATATGTGTTGTGAATTTTCTATAATTTGACACTTTATGACATTTTAGACAATATAAATTTAAATTTATATCTTTCAAATATTTTTGTGATTTTTAAACAATTTTATAATATGTTATTTTTATAAAATAAAAATAGTGTCACTTTTGACACTATTCATTTATTTGAATTTAAATAAACCATTTACAGAATATATGTTCGAACTAAAAGATTTAATAGATTCATAACATGTCATATTTATCTAGAAAATTTGTGTATCACATTAAATATTTCATATAATATTTATTTTCATATTTTTAATACCATTTATTTGATATTTCTCTTAATAAAATAATTTCAACATCACTATTATGTCACCTTTAATGATAATTATTTAATCCCTAAAAATTCTAAATAAATTAATATGATGTAGATAATGTTATTAGAGTTTTGGGGACTATTCATGTTCGATGTTTTATTAATTTTATCACTAAATTAAAATTATTATACTTATAAGATTTAGAAAACTGACATGTTGTCACTTTCTTTGGATTTAATAATAATTAAATTATTTTCAAAGACAAAAGTCCATTAAATGAATATAATCAGACCCTTATGTGATTTGGGTATAATTTTAGTCATCTAATTGTATTTTGGCAGGTTTTAGGGTAATTTTATAATCTTATGTTTACCCTTAATTACCCGATTTACCTTTAACTATGGTAAATAAAATTTACCGTAGTTACTATTCATATTGCCCAAAATTAAAAAGTGACCTTTAACATAATTTAGACCCACTTATCCCAAATATGGAATCCATTTTTCGAAATAAAAATCACATAAGTTGTAGTAATTAATTTAAATTTAATCCCGTTGTTAAGAAAATGAGTTTTAGAAGTTAAAACATTGCCAAAGATTGAAATGTTTTTACCTATGAATTCATTGTGAAATTAATGCTAATGACATATATTATATTAAATGGTAAAAATATATTCTATTTATAATTTAAAACCATTCAATATTATAATTCAACCATATAAATTATCTCAATGAAAAAAGTTGTTTTTAATTAAAAATTAGCGTATTTTTACTATTCATCAAAATATGAAAGTTATTAGAAAAATATCAATTATTTATCCAAAGTAAATTTTTATATCCTGATTCCAAATAATAATTTTATTTTGTCCAATTGAACTTATAAACATTTCAAAATCTAGATTTAATGTGGGTGCACCATCAAAAGGCGTCAAAACTGCATTTTTTTTAAAATTAATTATTTTACCCGAAAAATTTATTTTTTTCACATACCATGTTCTAGAAAATGTGTCAGATGAAATAATAATGTTATAAAATTCAAAATTTAGTTAATACTATTCATAATGGCTAGTTCATAATAATATTATAACCATATATCATTGTTTAGTGAAACCTGATATGGCGTACAACACAAGCTATCGAATAATGTCGTGATTGCGTGTAATGCAAGCCACGTTAGGGTTGCGTGTTGTGCAAGAATCCATTGTTGTTTCGTATAACAAAATCCAACCATATTTCATTTACACATTGAATATATATATATACACTCAATGTTTCATAGAATGACTATTATAAAACGAACTTGAAATTGTGTGTAACACAATCTAAGAATAGTGTTGCGTATACTGCAAGCTAATATGGTGTTGCGTATTGCACAAGATAATCTTGTTGTAGGATAAAACACATGAGATCAATTAATAATAATACTTATCATAAAATTTCAGGTTGTTACATGGCACTTCTCAATCACAAACGTAATCGTGAAGTTTTCACAATAAAATCATTGTCTATAGAATTAATGTATTGTTTCAAATTTATCGTTAATTTATTTATATTTAGTATTAATCACATAAAAATTGTTTTATTATATAGGTGGATTATATATTTTGAGTTGGGGTCCTTTTTTCAACTTGCATTCTTCTTCTCCCTTAGAAACTTATCACCCCTGTAGTGATGCATTTATCACTTTCATTCAAATTAACTCCACTACCTTGGAAAGAATAGAAATGACATTGCCTATGCTCAATCACAATGTTAATCTTGATGTTATCATAGAAAAATATTTTTCTATAGATTTAATGTATTGTTTCATATTTTAGTTTAATTAATTTCTTATTAGTATTACTCACATAATAATTTTTTTCTTATATAGGTGTATTATTTTTTTCTATTTGGGGTGCTCTATCTAACTTTTATTCTTATTCTCCCTTAAAAACTTTTCAACCCTATATTGGTTCATTTATCACTTTCATTCATATTACCTCCACTACATTTTCAAAAAGAGAAATGACGTCGCCTCTGCTCAATTATAGAGGTAATCTTTATGTTTTCATAGTAAAATAATTTTCCTTAAAATTAATGTGTTGTATTATATTTACTCTTAATTTGTTTGTTTTTAGTATTACTCATTTAATAATTATTTCCTTATATAGTTGGGTTATTTTATTTGATTTTGGGTGTTTCGTCCAACTTTCATGCTTTTTCTCCCTTAAAAACATTTCACCCCTAAAGTGGATTATTTATCACTTTCTTTAAAATTACATTAATTGTATTTTTAGGTAGAGAAACACCACTTATTCTACTCAATTATATAGGTAATATTGATGTTTTCATAGTAAAATCATTGTCCATAAAAATAAGTTATTTTTTTATATTTATTTTTAATTTATTTATTTTCAGTATTACTCACATAATAATTCTTTTCTTATAAAGGTGGATTCTTTTGTTTGAGTTAGGGTGATCTATCCATCTACCATAACATTCTGCAACAAAAAATTCCCATAATTTCTCTCCCTAAAAAACATTCACCCCTATAGTGTTGAAATTTATCACTTTCCTTCAAGATTATTCCACTGCTCAATCACATATCTAATCTTGTTATTTATAGAGTAAAATCATTTCCAAAAGAATTTATGTATTAATTAATATTTATGATTAATTTATTTATTTTTAGTATTTCTCAAAATAATTGATTTATTATATTGGTGGATTTTTTTTGAGTTAATTTGGTTTGTTCTAAGCTGCTCATGCACTATTGGATGTTCGATAAGTAATGTCAGTGGAAATCATGATAACATATATATTTAGGATTGTTTTGGGACTTTGGGACATGTAGGAATCATCTAAATCTCAATCTGACACATGATGTGATAGGTATAACTCCATGTATTTTTTTATATTTTAAATATAGATTAATTTTATTAAAAAATACAACAGAATAAATTTGTTTGTTATCAGTTTAAAATTGACATTTGACATTATACGGTTTTAGACACATAAAACTGAGAAAACATTCTTAGATCATTATGATAATACAGGGAATCAATTGATACATCATTTATGATGTGTAGGAATCATTATCACATAAAATCGATACATGATGTGATATATATGAGTAAAATTTCATGTTTTACGTTTAAAATGGCATTTTAGAAGAAAAAAGACACCTGTCATGTTTAAAACTAAGAACACATATTCAAATCGTTTTGATACATTAGAATAAAAATCAATAAGTGATTTGGAACGTGTAGGAATCATTCACACATTAATCTGATTCACAGTGTGACCAATATGAATCTATGGGGGTCTTTATTTAAAATTGACATCAATTTTTGTAAAAAAACAAACTAAACTACTCAAAATAAAATAACCACATTCATATTGTTTCGATATATTAGGAAATAAATCCATATGTTATTTGAGACATTCATGAATCATATTCACCTCAATTCGATGCACGGTGTGACCGATATGACTCCATGTATGTGTTTTTATTTAAAGTTGACACCACTTTTAGTAAAAGGCTAACTAACCTACTAAAAACTAAGAAAATATATTCAAATTGCTTAAATACTTTAGGAAAATGACCCATAATTAATTTTTTATATTTAGGAATAATCTAAAACTCAATATAATACATAATGTGATCGGTATAATTCAAAGTGAATGTTTTAATTTCAAAATGACATTTTAGTAAATAAATCAAGTGACGTTCTCAAATTTGAGAAACAACATTTAGATTGTTTTTATACTTTATTAAAAGGATTCATAAGTAATTTAGGATGTATAGGAATTAGTCACACATCAATATAATACACATTCTAACTGGTATAACTCAAAGTCCATATTTTTATTTAACATTTTCATCAATTTTAGTAAAATTGAAAATATTCCTACTCAAAACCACGATTTTTTTGATTATTTTGATACTTTATGAAAATGATCAATAAGTCATTTGTGACATCTAGGAATCAGGTGCACCTCAATATGGTACATGATGTTCCCTGTATGACCCAAAGTGTGTTATTAATTTTAAATAAAAATTTTAGTTCAAAAAGTGTCACTCACTAAAAACCGATCAAACGTGCTCAGATTTACTTGATAATTAAGTAGAAGGTTTCATAAGTCAATTAAGACACGTAGTAATCTATTTCAAAAAGAATTGAAAAATTATCTGATAATAATGTGTCAGAATAATGTGTTTCAGGTTTATAATGAAATTTTAGTGATAAAAGACAACTTATGTGCTCAAAACTGAACGAGCACATTCAGATTGTTTTGATACTTTTGTTAAATGATCCACTTGCCATTTGAGACATTTTCGCATTATTTTCACTTCAATCTAATGCATGGCTTGAACGCTATTACTAAAAATGTGTTTTCTTGTTTAAAATTGAAATTAATTTCTGTAAAAATAACACTTTTGTTAATTTATTTATTTACAATAATACTAACATAAGAATTGGTTTCTTATACTGGTGCATTTATTTTCTCAAGAAGGGGTGGGTTTTCCAAAAATATCATGATTCAGATCATGATTATAAGATAAAATATCATTTATGTTTTTTAAAATATGTGGTAATTTTTTAATATATAATTATATGATACAATGTTTAAAATTTCTATAATATAGTGTTTTTTCTTGTGTTTATGTCGTAAATTTCACCTCTTTTAAATATCATATTGGGACATGTTTTTGTTGATATTAGGTGTGTTTATGGTGATGTAGTGTGTCGTAATAGAACACTACAATGGTTCTATAGTGTACTGTTGCAGCACACAACTATGTGGACCTTTATTAGTGCTTTTAAATGCACTGATAGAGTCCATATTTATCTTCTCTTTTAAAAGTGTTCATAAATGGTTCCTTTATTGTATCCAAATTAAATTGTTGATAATGGAAACATTTATCATAACATTCTTTACTGCTGATAGAGGGTGCCTTTATCAGTGTTTTTTAGAACTTATAAAAGAAGAGAGCTTTTAACCATGCTCTTGTTGCTAGAACTTATCTAATGCTGAAAAAGTTCATTTATAGTGTTTTAAAAGGATTTTTTTTATTAATGACTCAAGAAAAAGATGATTAATCTATTGGGGAGTACAAGGAAAAAATCACAAGAGTTTCCTGATACCCCTCTTATTTTTTCTTCACCCTCGAACGAAAGGAAGAGCACTTATTTTTTGGGATAAATCCCAGTCTATGAAAATGCCCAGATCACTATGATATTGATAGATATTAAAAAATTTTATGATTTTCACTGAAATTAAATAGAGAGATTAGTTAATCTCAAGGTTATCATGGGGATAAGAAGAGGAAATTGGATATTAATTATAATTGTTCAATAGAAATATCTAATGGTGCTAATTAATTTCAACATCCCACTTGTCAAGGGTGTGGGAAGAAGCACCCTAGAAATTGCCTAAATTGAATAAGTAAATTCTTTAGGTGCATGGAGAAAGGATACCTTGATAGAAATTAGCAATAAGATAAACCCATGAAGGTGACAGAGGAAAGGAATTCTCTGGTCAACCCTTAGTGCATTTTCTATCGTTTCAAATGCAAGGAACTAGGGAACTATTCAAACTAATTCTGTAAGGCAAGGGTTTTCAGAGGAAACCAAAAACCTCCAATGAAAAAAGGGGAAAAATTTCCATCACTACCACTGAAATGAATTTTTAAAATGATGGGGTGATAGTTAAACTAGTTATTCATTCAAGATTAGTGAATCTACTTTTTTATTCATGTTCTAAGAATTCCTTCATATCATGAATGTTTAGTAAAAATATATAAACATCACCACAAAAGCCTGAAAATAGAGATGTCGGTGAAAACATAAAATCGAGAAATTACTACATTCCAAGTATATAACTCCTCCCCTATATAGGTTTGTGGGATGAAATTACTAGATAACATTTTCATACTCACTTTAGTGGAATTTGATGCAATTGTGGGCATGGATTTTCTTTATTTATATAGATCAAAAATTAATTGGAATGAAGAGTAAATCACTCTTCATATAGAGAATCGACACATGATTCTATATAAGTACATGGAGTGTGATTAATCTTCTCTGTCACCATCATCTCAAGAATGGATATTACTACCCTATGAGAAATAGTATCTTTCTCAAATTATTGAGTCTACGGAAGAACTATTCTCGATGACATTATTATTGTGAGGTAATATGCTAATGTGTTTCCTACGGAATTTCCTAGACTTCCTCCTTATGAAGAGGTTGATTTTTCAATCGATCTTATAACTATGTAATTTCCAATATCAAAGAATCTATATAGGATAGCTATTGTGCAACTTTAAGAGATGATGAAACAACAACAGTAGAATCTAGGTAAATGGATCATATGCCCAAGTGCTTCGCCATGTGGTGCACCAATCTTCATCGTCAAGATGAAGGGTGGGTCAATGTACCTTTTCATCAATTATCATGAGCTCAATAAGAACATGATAAATAAAAAAGTATCATGTAACATAGATTAATGACTTGTTCGATTAACTATATATAGCACAATACTTCTCCAAGGTGGATCTTCAGTCTAGATATTTTCAAGGAATGGTAATGATGTAAGATATACCAATTACCTATCTTCGTATAGGTCACTGGCACAATAAGTCCATAGTGGTACCATTTGGACTCACTAATTCACCAAAAATATTCATGGACAGGATTGATAGTGTGTTTATATGTTACCTCATTAAATTTGATCTAAAATTTATAGTTGACATTCTATTATACTCTGAAACCATGGAGGTCCATGAGGAGCATCTGAGCACAAAGCTAAAGACCTTGAGAAAAGAGAAGCTCTATACAATGCACAATAAGTGAGAGTTCTATTTAAAGGAAGTCTCATTATTGTTTAATATCATCACAATCAATGTGATATCTATATATCCTCCAAATAAAAAAGAAATTAAAGGATCGATGAGGCCAACATCTGTGATATATAACTATAGTTTCCTTGTATTAGTTAGATATTATCACTGATTTTTTGGAACTTTCTCAGGATTTTATCACCCTCTTACCAAGATAACTCATAAGGGAATTATGTTTTCATGGAATGATGAATTTTAATAAAGCATCATGTAGTTTAAAAGGAGTCTTCTTACTACCCCTATGATCACATTACCCACAAGTGGGGAAGTTTTTTTAATTTTTATTGATGCATTAAATAAGGGGTTGGGTTGTGTGTTAAATAAAAATGGAAAATTCATTGCCTACACCTCAAGGATATTGAAAATTCATTAGAAAAAGTATTATACACATGATCTAGAGTTGTATGTTGTGGTCTATATGTTGAAAATCTAGCAGTATTATCTCAAAGGGGAAAATTTTGAGATATATACTCATTTTAAGAGCCTAAAATATATACTCACATGGATAGAGTTTAATATTAAAAGGTGAAGATAGTTAGATATCATCATGGATTATGACTAATAAATCAACTACCATCTGAGAACGGAAAATAAAATAGAATATACTCTAATTAAAAAGGACCTAGTAATTATGTCATTGAACATAATTGAGAAGATTTCTATATTCTTGGATTTAAAGAGCATGAACAAGGGAATAATAATGAAAGGAAAAACATCAATCCTTTCACAAATTATTTCCCCACCATCTCTTTTGGAACTATTTAAGGATACTCAAAAATATGATGTGATAATTCTAAAGAAATTATAAATTATAAGTAGAGGGAAATCATTGTATTTAAATGTTATTGAAGAAGGAACTATGATATTTGTGTCAAGACTTTGTGTTCCATAAAGTCTTATGTTAAATAAGGAACAAATGGACAATGCACATAGTTTGAATTTCTCCATTCACAATGGAAGCACAAAGATGTATCAAGATATCTGTAAGCACTATTAGTAGGACAATATAAACAAGGAGATCATTGAGTATACATCAAGTTTATGTTATGTTAGAAACCGAATGATGAATGGAATAATTCTAAGGGGATTATGGAACCATTAACCATACCAACATGGAAATGGGAGAACATAAACATGGAATTTTTCACTATACTTTGAAAGACATTCAATGGGAAAATGATATATGGGCTTTTGTGGATCATCTTATAAAGATTGCACACTTCATTTTGATTCAAGAGGATTTATCACTAGATCAACTTGTATGGATATACATAATTGACGTGGAAAGGATGCATGGATAATCACTATCAATTGTATCTGTTTGAAATCCAATATTCGCCTCTATGTTCTGTAAAAGTATCCATTATGATCTAAACACTGAGCTGAACTTCATTATGGCATGTCATCCTCAAACAAATGGCCAATCTCATCGAACAATTCAGAAATTGGAAGACATGTTGTGAGAATGTTCAATGGACTTTAAAGGCGGATGGGACCAACATCTTCCTTTGTTTGAGTTCCCTTACAACTAAATTTTCCACATGATAATCCAAATAGATCACTAAGAAGCCCATTATGGAAGGAGGTGAAAAACACCTCCATTTTGGGATGAAGTTGAGAAACAAAATCTTATCTATCTTGAAATGGTTGAAGAAATGGCGGAGAAGGCTAATAACATTCAGTAACACATCAAGGTTTCTCAGAGTTTACAAAAGAGATATGCAAACATTTGTTGACTAGACCTAGATTTTGATATTGAAACATGGTATTCCTCTATATATCCCTATGGAAGAAAGTGATTATATTTGGGAGGAAGGGAAATCTTTTTTCTAATGTATATCGGTCATTTGGAGATCCTTGATCCCATTAGAGTAGTGGCCTATCGACTAAAACTCCCAATGAACCTATATCAAGTACATGATATACTCTATGCATCCCTCTTGAGGAAGTATATATCAAACCCCTCACATGTACCCAATCCAGAGGTGGTACCATTGGGGAATGAACTTTCCTATGAAGAGAAAATGGAAAAAATCATAGATCATAGAGAAAAGTTTCTATGAAATAATACTATGCACCTTGTAAATGTGTTTTGGAGAAAACACAAGTTTGAAGAAGAAATGTGGGAACCAAAGGAGGTGATGATGTTTAGCTACCCTCGTTGGTTTTATTAAGGGAAAAGAAAAATTTTGGATGAAATTTCTGAAAGGGAATAAGATTGTATCGTCCAGAGCTTTTATTAAAAAAAATTCCCATAAAATTCTTTAAAATGTTTTATTATGTAATATGGTTATATAAAACACATGAAATTAATTTGTTTTATTATACCCAATTGTATTTAAAATAAAATCATGTATATTTATTGTTGATAATATAGTCATTGAATAATGATCACATATTAGTATAAATGTATTGTTTTAACAAATCCAATTGACACAGATTAATGAAGTGATGCCCTCAACAAATTTAACCATACCTTATGAAGCCAATTTATCAATTATTTTAAGGGATATATCATTTTGGTCATTTTCATAGACCATTCCTAGTTTGAAATCTAACAACTTGATCATGATAGAAGCCATTTATGGGAAAAGTTGAAGCTCATCGAGATCATGGACCAAACCATGTTCTCCAAACCACAACATGAAAGTCTCACAATTGTTCAAATTTCCCTAGGGATAATTCTAGTATATTAAATGGATATGTAACAATTCCTTAGTAATATGAGTATGTATAATATTTTTTATAGAATAATTAATATATTTTCATCTTAATATTGTTACTTTGAAAAGATTTTTATTTTGATACTATAAAGCACAAATTGAACATCTCATTAATATTAAAATTAAATTAATGAATTAATGAATTAATGTAATTTTTAAATAAATTCTATTTAAATAAAATATTAAATACATTTTATCAAATATAAATGAATATATTATTTTTATGAAGTAATTTTATAAAGGTTCAAAAACCTTTATCATCAAAAACTCATCATTATCAATAAATGTTATTTTTTATCTTAATAGTGAAGGTTCACATATTTATAAAATTATTTAAATGAAATGAATATTATTTTTGGAATAAATATGTTAAAATTATCCAATGGTTAATTTTTCATAATTTTTAGAGAAATTCGAATTTTCGGGTAAAAATGAAATACCGTATAAATATAGTTTGTGTTTTATGACATCAAAATGACCCAAAAGTGATGTAATAAGAAAAATAAATGGTATATATGGAAAATATATAGTTTTTCCCATTAAAATAATGTGATATTATATTTATTTTATTGATTTTTTAAATCCATTATGAATCCTCCAAAACATATAATATATTTTTAGATTTTTAAATCATTTCTTTAAGAGTGTCACTCACCTCCAAATCACAAATGGTAATATTTTAATAATATCATACTGTATACATATAAAATAACTTAGACCACTACCATTTTTTAGAAACTATGGTCAAAACTATGGTATGGTTTTTGTTTTTGGATATTTTATTATGTAGATTCCAAAACCTAAATAATAAAGAAATCCCCCTCATTTCCTATATAAAGCCACCCAATAAACCATTAATATTAATTAAAAATTCTAGTAGAACGTTAAAACTCTATCCTACACTCTCTAGAGTCCTCCCAAGGTTCCCCCAAGCTCTCAATAAGTAATTCTGAATCCTTTGGAGTCACACATTCAAGTAAGAGAACCTCTTATTCCACTCACCTTTTTTTTCATGAACTCCTTTTATGTTATATTATTTTCCATTCATTATATTATAATGGGATATGATATTACATATTCCACCTACTTTAAATTTTATTGATAAATTATTATATCTTTCTTTCATTCTCATTAGGCCTCCCATGATCCAATATGTACACATGTTACCATGCAGAAATTTCGTAAGGATTATTTTCTCTATTCACGTTTCTTCACTACCTTATGCCTTATATTTCCAAATTGATAATTTTGGGATATGATTTTCCATGACAATATTATTTCCCATTTCATGTAAAAATAATTATATACCCATTTCTCTCTCATCAACCCTTTTTATGAATTTTCACGTAACACTGTTATGTTGCAGAAATTTCACCATGATTTTCCATTCCAAAATAATTGTGTAGTGATTACCATACCCATTTTTCTATCATGGGTATTCACATTTATATGAATAAAATTATTTATTAGGTGATTAAATGTCTTTATTACACATTCCTTTATCTTGGAATACAATTTTATGCTGAATTAATCCTTGTTTTATGATCTATGTTTCACAATTTAGCTATATAATGAAATGAATATGATGGATGCCCCAAGATAGTGTTCTCGTGAAATGGGTAATGTTTGGTAACATGATATGTCATGATGGGATAGGTGTGTACCTTATTCCTTTGTGGGACATTTTCCACCATGAAATCTTAGTGGATTTATACATGACTTGTTTTTATGATGCATTTGTTTAAGTTCTATCCACTTTTCCCATGTTATGATTATTATATTATATCATGCCTTATTATTCGTGTTTATTTGGATCATTATTAATAGTAATGTTTTATAACATGTATTATCTTCTTCATGTTATTCCTTTTTTATTCCCTTACTATGATTTATAGCTCACCGCTTTTTAATGTTTGTCCCCAGGATATCCCATGCAGTTTTATATTCGTTGGAATATTAAGATCATATTGAGTAAGTGTTCAATAATGTTTTGTATCCCATATTGTATGTTTTTTATGTAATGTACCAAATTACCAAATACACTAGACTTCTCAATCATTTGGGGTGTATTAAGTGTAATTTTATTCCATAAATCAAGAATTAATGTGTAATAAATAGATATGATGTTATATGATTTGTCCCATATAAACATGAATACACGCAACCCATATATTCCTTGAACATAAGTAAAAAAATTCATTGAAAACACCATTGAATCAATTTATTAAACATGTTTCATGCCCCAACCATAACCCATATTTCAATAATTAACTAGTATGTAAAAATATAGCAATGTTTTAGTAAGGTAAAATCATTTCAATGAATAATAGAGTTCTTTGAAGAAATATAATGGCCTTTTATTCGAATGAAGTGGAATTGGGGGGGACTAACCTACATCTGATACGTTTGTTTCAACACATACCCCAAAAATACATATAACATTTCTCATTCATCTCTTCCTTATAAAAAGACTAGTTTATATCATTAAAAAAATAAATCCCATGGATTTAGGCATGGAAGACCTAATCCATGATTCGTTTCAATGTAAAATAAGAAGATAAAGAATATATGATAAATATAGAGTTTTAGTATTTTATATTAATTTTCCAACTCTAGATGAATTGATGATAATATATTCTAGATATTTATTTTAGTTGAAAATATCTTAGTGGGTCACTGGGGTTCTATATCCTAATAGTATGGAAGATATGTGAGGGTGTTTAGGTATGTTTGTGGATAAAAACCCAATTTCTATACAATTTATTTCTTGTAGAATATTTTAGGCTTCCTGGATTAAAATATTTTGCACTAACCATGTGGGTGAGATCTGAAAAGACTAATTACATGTTCATTGGTTAGTCTTACAATTATTCTAGATAGTGAAAATATTTCATGACCCCTAGATAGATCAGAAGATTTCTAGTGTCTTAAGCATTGTTCCTACAAATCATACTCAAAACATGATCCTTTTAACGGATTATAAAAATCCAATTTATTTAAGAAAACACTAGATTCTTATCAAAAAAATTAAATTGAACATAAAATGATAAATACATCTAAGATAATGTTTTACATTCACCCAAAAATTGGGATTATCATCCTTAAAAAGATCTAATATGGTTAGTTATTACTCCTACCAAAATGTATCTCATTCTAATGTTTCCTTTTGAATATCACCACAATCCAATGTATCCATTATAAAAGAATAAATTTTCCCCAGAGGATCTGATATTTTTAATCCACAATAAGAACTCATACATGGATAAATGTTTCAAATAGTTTAAGAGTAACATAATTTCAATTGATTATATATTTTGGATCTAGGTAATACATCAAAATTTAAGACACATGGAATTAAATATGGATGACATTTAATCTTGTTGGTAATTCTAACTGGTATAAAATATTTTAACTGTGTTAATTTATCTTAATTGGTACGAAATCCAATGGGTCCAATTTTTCTTACATTCTAAAGCATTGATGACAATGCATGGATGAATAATTCATGAATATATTGTCACTCATATTGAATGATAATGGTTTGAAATCAATATCTACATAATATTTAGCTATCACTAAATTGTTCCCGTCTTCTTCCATATCATCTATATTTTCTATGTAGTCTAATGAAAAATATATAGTCCATTTATAGAGGTTTATCTTATTTCCAACAAAAAAATTGAAGAGTGAGAAGGATTCCCATGTGATGCCATGAAAGAGGCCATATGTAGTATCACCAGGTAGATATTATTATAATAGTATTTCACCATATTCATATGATCTTCCAATTATCCTAAAAATTACATTAAATAATCTCTTAGCATATCATCCAATGGTTTAATTGTGGGTTCTAATAGTCCATCCTTCTGATAATGATATTCATTATTCATGGTCAATTGATTTTCGAGATCATGTGGTAATTATCTCCATAATTCAGAATCTCTTTAAAAAAATTATTGAAACTAATAATATTTGAAACATGATAATAATTGAATATATTACTTTAATAAATCATCTTCCATGTTTGAATCACTATATGGGTGTAATTGTTCTGACGTTCTAGGTTAATCCAAAATAACTTAAATACAATTAATATTTGATCATTCTCTGATAGAAAAGTCAAATATTATATGAAAATATATTCCAACTTCTTTAATGGTATACTCATATATTGTAGCATAATATTAAGTCATTAATTATTAGCCTTTACATACTAAAAAATTATAAATTTCCCAAAATAATATTCAATCTTATGTTTCACACCTAACCACAATAAATGATATTTCATCACCTTTAATGTTTTCTAATTTCTTGCATGAATATTCCATTTTTTGTGGTGATATTCTAAAATTTATTGTTAATGAAAAATTTAAGGGATAATAATTTGGTTCTAAAAAAATGATAATGAGTTTTTATCCTTCATCATGTTGTAATAAGTCTCCCCAAGATTTATATTTAATCTAATTCTAGTAAAATATGGATATTATATTTGAATATTTAAAAATGTACACCATTTCAAGAACAATATTAACTATGATGATAAATGAATTATCATTCCATTCGGTAAATTCACGATACATGTTCCCAATAATTCTCATTGGCTTCCATTGGTATTTATTCTCCCTAACAACTTCATTATAGGACGTAAAAATAAAACGATATTCCAAAACATTTCCATTCCATGTTCTTTACACCAAGATGAATTCAAACATCATGATATACTAAATCAATAATTGTTTCCTCATGACCATTCATCGCTGAGAGAAGAAATATTTCAAACTCTTATAATCAGTAATGGATATGAACTTTTATCTAAAGAGAAAGTGTTAAAATTTCATTAACACATGAATTAGTAATATTAATTCTTGTTGATGTATTAGATAGTTTTTTCATGATCTCAAAAATAATCACAAACCATAGGACACAACATGGTATACCGACATGAGAACACAACCTAGACCGGATATATCTAGATCACAATATACAATATAGCCTTTATCTATTTTATGAAGGATTAGGATGTGTACCGGGGGAGATGATCATTAAGATCAATTAATAATTTATTTTAGTCATTGTTCCATTTGAATGGAACATAATTTCTCATCAATGTAGTCATATGATAATATGGCCTTAGGAAATCCAGACCAATGCAAAAATACATTCCTTCTAATCCTATAAATATTTATATCTATATGAACCTCATCAGTTTTTTTGAATATATTACTTCTTTGATCTTCTAATGTTCAACAGATATTCCCAATTTAGAATTTAAGTTTTAGTGTGAATGGATTTTTTATATCAAGAGGTTCCATATAGAAAAAATAACATATAATTGGGGATCACAATATATAAATGATACAATTTCCATGTGATCTTCATGGTCTTTCTAGCATTAAAAAATAATAACAAATATCATAAAAAATATAGCAACATAAGAATCATGGTACCTATGGAAGATATGATTCATCAATTCCATGAAGGCAATAGGTGAATTCATTTGGCCAAAGATAATGATTCCATATTTATAATATTCATATTGACTATGGAATTTTTTCTATAAAATATAATTTTTGAAGATACGATGATGATATACTAATCATAGATCGATCATAGAAAACAACTTATCATCCTTTAATTGATCATATAATTCATTAATTCAAGTAACGGAGTGAAAATTAATTATCGCTACTTGATTCTATTTATGATAATCAATACAATACTAGTGGAATCATATATATTCTTAAAAAATTAAACTAATGTCGCCCAAGGTGATGTGCTAGGTCTCTTAGATCCTTTACACTCTTATTATTCTAGCTAGATATTTAATTCCTACAACTCTATTGGAAATATTATTTATGGTGAGAATGAAATAGGACCTTTTCTAGAAAGTATATTGATATAAAATTCAATTTACTACTAAGTTGGTAATATAGATATGTCATTCACAAATATATCAGGGTATTAGTCCACTATGGTTGGAAGACACATATTTATTGCTTCATCCACAACACTGAGGGTTATTTATCATAAAATTATAGATATGGTTCAATCCACTAAGACTAATGGTCCTACTCTTCCTATATTAATATCCTAATTCCCCTTGAATATGAAATGAGTTCCATTAGGGGATGTGAATGTTACTTTCAAAGTGTAGTTGACATTATGTGAATTAAATTCCACCAACCAGTCTATTTAAATGATCAGATAAAAAATATCCACCTCTTATACGATAATCACCCAATGTTTTTGAACCACACCATTGTTAATGGAATATGTTTCACATATGAACCCTTTCCACTCCTATTATTCAAGGGGTGACTTGATACTCATGGTTTGAGGTATAATTTCAATCTATAATCCTAATTGATTTTCCATAAAAAAATAATGTTATGCACTAGTTTCAAAAAATACATTCGTAAGAGTATATTTTAGAAGGATGGTACCTCACACCATATAGGGATATAGTTTCTCAATTTTGGCGTCCTGGTCTTGTACATATTGGGGTTTTAACTAGCATAGGATAGTTCTTACTTCCTTGTTTAGGTGTTTATTAGAATAATTTTGTATTCCTTGATGCATCATGGTTCACCCGGTTCTATAGGTGATAATTTTTTTTGATGGGATTATTCTATCATCGAAAACAAAACATGATGTTGATTCAAAATATTTCCAAAAAACTGATTTTATATGTTTATTACAATACTTCTCCAGATTCCCTCTCTTTCTATAGTGGTAAAAAATATTCTATGGAACAATTCATTTCTTCTTTGTATGTGTAAGAGAGAATAACTAGAAATAGATTGGTTCATTGTTGTGATGTTTTGGATAAGAGGATGATATAATGAATTAATTTTATAAAGATGTGTTTCCCTTAAATTAATCCTACCTCTTACATTAATTCCCTGTATCGATGTTCCCACTCGTACCAGGATATAAAATGGTCTCCTAACTACAAGGATATTTTATGAGATATCTCTCTATCTATCTATCCCGTTATTCCCTATTTATATATAGTCATTAATATACGACATTACTACCTTTTAGACAATCTTACATCAGAGAACCTCCTCAATAATCATAGTATTCAGTATCTATCTTATAGCTACCTCCAATGAAATGAA
The DNA here is from genome assembly GCA_963277665.1 of Viscum album. Taxonomy (NCBI): domain Eukaryota; kingdom Viridiplantae; phylum Streptophyta; class Magnoliopsida; order Santalales; family Viscaceae; genus Viscum; species Viscum album. Next base: position 549,296,111 of record OY728121.1, read on the forward strand.
AACATGGTGATTTAATTTAGTATCAAAATCATTCCCTAACATACTTAATTATTTCAACTAAAAGTATTTTTTCATTTCCCTACTTATAATGTCTCTAGAATAAATTTTTTAGTGAGATGTTCCTTAAATCCTTTCCATGTGACATCTCAATTCACCATAGATTGAACACCTATGTCCCACCATGTTTATGATAGGTCCTCAATAATATATACTACTAGATTGAAATTAATTTCATTTGGAGTCCCTAAGAAATTTAATTTTCTCGAAATCCTTCTAATCCATACCTCTGCTTTCTTAGGTCCATAATCACAAAGAAATGACAGTGGGTTATGCTTTAGATATTTTACTTAGTGAATCACCTAACTATGATAATCAATACTTAGAATCATATCCACAACATCAAATGGTTGCAAAATACTATGAACCAGATTCTTGTTCGCATATGGTTTGATTAAAACCTAATTCTCATATTCTCCCACTCATTGGTTTCCCATTTTCATTACTAGTACTATTTTACATTAATAAACCATTCAAAAAGTTTTCAATTAAGATCTTTATTGTTCATAAATTCAAAGATATTATATATATATATATAAGAAAAAATCTGAATATCAAAGTAAAAATATCATGTAATTTTTAGATAAAAAATTAGATTTTGGACTCTATTTTATAACACATGTTTCCTAACACTCACCGGTTAAACACACAATGATGACTTCTCAAAACTCCTCAAAATTTTAAACAACACTATTTATACTTGAATAGACCTGATTACATGAACTTTGGTATATAATGGTTAGCCAAATCTACTAAGACTAAAAATTTGATGTCTCAATGTGTCTTATCTTCTTTCAAACATCCCAACTAATGGACCAAACAAATTGATACCATCTATATCATCCTTTCTAAAACCACAGTAACTAGTTAGATCAAAGTTTGTACTAAACTTAAATGAAATTCCATAGAAATGTTAGGATCGAAATAAGTACCACGGTTTCAAACATGAAGTTACAAGGGGTAAATATTTACCCAATTTACACACACACACATAACCATCACATTATATGCTGATATAAATAAATTTAAGGACATCTATATACGTGATTCATGATACAAAACCAATAAATAATACATGTATCAATGAGAAACACCATAGTAAAAATAAAATTGATTAAATCATAATACTACCACTCAAAATTAGTAAATAACTCTTGAAAATATGTAGAACCACCAAAGTAAAACACAAGGAAAAATCCAAATGTCTAACTACTCAAACTATGACATCTATATCATGGAGCACTAATAGGGAATTTATAAGCATTCCCCATTTTTGTATCACAAAAAAACACCTACATATTCACCATTGTGAATATAAATTGGGTGAGTAATCATAAATAGTAAGTAAATACCAAGATATATTTCGCACATTCCACTGAGACTGGGAACAAAACATTTCATAGCATTATAAAACATAAAAGAATAATATAAAATATCAATAAATCTGTTTCCACAATTATAAATAATGAAGATGAAGATATTTTCATAATGAACTTTAACTAATTGTGAGTTTCCTTTAATGTGGTGGAATAAATTTTAAAATTTCAGTTTAAAATAACCCAACAATGGTTTCACGCTCAGTCACACATGTAAAATTATGACTTGGACACCCATATAATCATGAGTGGTGAGTAATACTTTCATAAATCTATTTAATAGTGACCTAGTTTGACCATGGTAGTTCTGACCATGACCTATACCAGGTTTCCTATGACACCCTCTAGGCCACATGTACACATTAGTTGGGAATTAGTATTTATCTTTTGAGGTTTGGGAATAGTTGGGGGATCAATGATTAAGAACAATAGTTTTTTGAGAAAAAAATACGAGAAAGGATAAGGAATAGATTTAGTTTAATTGTTTTATTACTATGTGTTATGCCTCTATGAGGTTACCATATTGTTTTTCAAAGTCTTACCTTGGTTTTCCAAACTGTGTGACATGCACTGGGAACCATGCAGGGTGTATGGTTGTTTTCTAGGTTTGTCATATGGTTTATACATATTATAACCAAACCATGTGTCCCCTAGTATAAACCTTACACAATATACAAAATAGATAGTATGGGACTACAGTTTAGAATCATGGTGTGTATAACCATGTGGCATGCCTTAGGAAATCACCCGATGCCATTATGAATTTTTTAAAAGTAGTAATTTACCCTTTTCCCTTGGTTAATTTAAAGCCTAATCACACTCTAATATAATGTTGGCTCATATTAATTATTCTCCATCTCTTTATAGGACTCTGTCACTCGATTATAGGTAGTTATCCTTTATTCTAGATGGATCTTGTCAAGGTTTGTTTCATTTTTTAATCTGGTTTCCCCTCTTATTTGTATAATTTTTCTAGATCTATTCTCCTCTCAACATGTTAGATCCCAATGGGATATGATGATCGATTTTATGGATTTTTTGGAATATTTATTTTGTTTCATATGGATCTAGGATCATAAGGAGCCAATCCACTCTTCCCGTGTCTCTATTTTCGAAGGCGATTTTTTATACCACCTTTTTGAGGTAAGTGATTCTATATAATGGGGAAATTCTATGAATTTATTATTTTTCATGTAAATTTACAATGGGTTGTTTATTTAATTTTTTTATTTTTTTCGTATAATTGGATTTCTTGTAATTTTGTTGGTTTTTAATGGGGTTTTCCTTAAATTGTGGTTTTTCCTAGAAAGTGTTTGATTAAATAATTGAATGGTGGTTTTGATTCATAAATGTGTTTTCAAACAAGAATGTGGATTATATTAACTATGAATTTTTTTTAAAAACTTTGATTGTGATTTTGGAACTGATTTTGGAAAACATGTCCCATTATAAACCTTGGGTACGTCATGAAATGGACAAAGGTGGCCTTAGTATGTGTGGCACCGTTAGGGGTTACTTTGTTAATATCGATGGAATCTGGCTAGACTCAATTTTGTTTAGTTCCAAAATATTCCTAGTTTAGGATATTTTATTTCTTGTACATATTCGAATATTCTAAGGCCTAATATTTCATGATTTTTCATTAACGACTTTTTATCTCATATTGAATATTTTCATGGATTGTTGCTCCCATTTTTACACATGAGGTGGAATCACATGTCTTTGTATGACAGATTAATTCATGGATAATTTTTTAATTTATTACCATATGGTATGTAGATATGTATTACTATTTTATTACTTCTACTTTTAATATTCCAGGTTTTTTATTATGAAATTATTTTATGAAAACCGAAGGAAATTATTTTAAAATGGGTTTGGATGAAGGAAAATATTTATAAAACTATTTTTATTTTAAAATAAATAATTCATGCATTCTTTTAACTAGTCCTTGAATATAATAGATGGTGGAATCCTACCGAGCCTTGTGCTCACACCCTAATGTTTCCATTGGGAGGTTGTAGACATTGTTTTTTCAGACTCAGGTAGAAGGAAGATAATTTTAATGCATTCTAGATTCTATTTTCATCATTTCATTCATAAAAAGATTGATTGGAGGTGACTGTTAGACACATAGATACTTGTAGTTCTTATCTTATCATAAATTATAATTTATCTAGTTTCTATTATTCTACATGGATCTTGGATGTATTTTATTCTTCCCCATTTACTCAGTTTTAATGTCCTGTTTTGATTTATGTGAGACTTTTTCCATTATCTTGTTTCTCATCCCCACCATGATCGGATGGCTCATGTAGAATATCTAGTTGACATGGCTTGGTTCATTACATAATGTTATTAGTGGGATTCTCATCCTATGGTTTGTTAACACAACATGTGTGTGGTTATGTTTCTTGGTAGGATAATAGTTAAGATTGTCGTAATTTAGGTAGTAAGTGCAAGAGTGTTCCTAGACAACTCACTTCAATGTCTGAACTTGAGTTACCATGGGTGTTCACTTTTTTTAGTAATTTCGATACTTGAAGTTTGAGGATATTTTAATGAACTATATGTGGAGTTTATTTAAATAGAATGTTTTCTTCTAAAGGTGTCATTTTTTGTTTGTATAATTCAAGAATATTTTTTCTGTTTTAATGCATAGATGTTAATTATTTAATTTAGTCACCATGATTTTGTAATAATATTTAAATATGGTTGGTCATTGTCTTGTAATTAATAGACAATTCCTCTGAGAACATATCTTTGAAATCTAAGAGAGGAAGGTGTGAGATTGGAACCATAGATGAATACTCTTGTGGACACTTCTTTGGTTGACGGTATAATCCCCACAATTCATACTCTGGCTCAAGTTAGTGTCCAGAGCTTGGGATGTGTAGTGGATAGTGGCTCTAAATTCACTAATTAGCATCCACCTTTCTTCCATGGTGATAAAGGACCACGAGAATATGAGAAATGGATTGAACGGATACACAGGATCACCAAATTCTTGAAGACTCATTAAGGCTCTAAGGTGGGTTACCCCATGTAAATGCTTGAAGGGCCAGGAAGGAATTGGTGGGACACTATTGTGAAAGATATGTTACACAAGGATCTTACCTGGACATCTTTCAAGAAAAATATTCAATTATTAGTTTTACCTTGAGATGTTATGTGTGGTGAAGATTGCGGAAAATGTGACCTTGGAGAAAGGAAACAATATTAATCTAGATGATTCCACCCATTTTTTGGAGTGCATGAATTTGGAAACAAAGATAGTTACCAACTTTCACCTAAAGGATCATAGGATTGAGTTTAGACAGAGGTAAGATATTTGGAAAATTCTGATTCTCATGTGACATCCCAACATCATGGGGGTAGTCAAGAAAGAAACTTTGTCTGAGTTAGATATATCTTGAAAGAAATATTTGGTTGGAGCATCGATTGGTAATGTTTTTAGCTATATTGTGTCTTCTGGATAGAAAAATAAGCACATGTGTATTCAGTTTTATTTAGAATCAGTTTCAGGGGCTTCATAAGGACATCATTATTTTTTGTACTATCACTATGGAAGGCATGGTCATATCAAGCCTAATATTTTGAATGATAACCTAATATTTTGAATGATCTTAATACGTGTCATCATTATTCATTAGAAATCCATCTAAATATTTTCTTGAAAGTATATCCCATGGAAGTATGGTAGGGACCACTATCACTATGTTTTTTCATGTTCATATCGATGCTTTCAATGGTGGTGAGTCGAATCCTCAAGACAGGGGTGATGTTAATTTGTAAAAAAAAGAATATATTTTTGTGACTGAGTATGTTCCAGATGAATCAGATGCAGGTCTTGTTACTATTATACGTTCTATTAAAGGATCAAAGGTATGAGTTGAGACTAACGCATGATATTTGGCCAATGTTTAATATCATGTGACATTCAACCATCATGGAGGTAGTCGATAAAGAATCTTTGTCTGAGGTAGATATATATTTAAATAAATATTTCATTGGACCATACATTGGTTCAATTTGTAGCTAGGTCGTGTCTTATGGATAGAAAATGAAGTGCATGGGTGGTCTGGTTTATTGAGGACTAGTTTCATGGCCTTCTTCAAGACATCATCAGTTTTTTTACTATCACTATGGAAGGAATAGTCATACCCAACTTAATTTTTTAGAGTATGTTAATAATTGTCATATTGTTTGATTATAAATCCATATGAATAATTTATGTGAATGGATATCCCATGAAAGTAAGGTAGGAACCATTGTGCCCAAGGTTTTCCATGTTCATATTGATGATCCCAAGGGTGGTGGGTCAAATACTCAAGCCAAGGGTGATGTTCATGTGGAAACGATTAGACATATTTATGTGTCTGAGTATGTAATTGATGAATCTCATATAGGGATAGTCACTATTAAGGGCATGGTGATTATTTATTCTTATACGGGGATAGTTTTTTTGTTACAGGTGTTACTCATTATTTTATAATGTATAAGATAGTTTATGTATTGGTTTTATGTTCATAACATATGTTTTATTTTTTGGATATTATTATGACATTGGGAAATAGGTCTGAACAAGGTTTCAGGTGTCCCGTGTGTCAGGTGGTGATAGTTAACTTTAATGTAATATGGGGATTTTATGTTTTGATATTGACATCTTTCACATGATCCTTGGCATGGGTTTGAAGTCCAGAGTTAAGTCCTAGATAGATTGTTATAATTTTTGGGTTTAAATTTTTTCTTAGGATGGGGTCACTTATTTTTTTTAAGGAAATTGGGACTCTATATTGGGACGTGTTGGCCCTATTGTTCCTTAGGATGGGGTAATATCATGCCAATTTTCAGAGATGTTTCTCGATGTTGTTGACCCTTTTTTGGGCAGTCTACTTCTTTCATGAGGTGTGCATACCTCGTGGTCTTTTTGGATTATTTTTATGGTTTAAATCCATAGAGATTGGTTGATTTTACCATTGAACTTCTCCCTAGTATGATTTCCATATCCATGCCATCGTATTTAATGGAAACTACTAAGATGGTGGAACTTAAGGTCTAGATTTAGGATATAGAAGCTAATGGAATTATTTATCATAGCATGTCACCAAGGGATTCACCAATCCTATTTTCAAATAAGGAATACCTGTGTCTCATCTTTTTATGGATTATCGAATGTTACATCATGTGATTATTAAGAATAAAAATAATTTTACACGGATATATGATCTATTTTACTCCTATAGTGGGTCATGTTGGTTTTATGAGATTGACCATTGGTTACGGCACACTAGTTGAGAGTATGAGAATATTATATGCCAAATAGAGTGTTTAAGATATTTTATGGGGGTTTGGAGTTCCTGGTTTTTCTATTTGGTCCCATCAATGATCATGCAGTATTTATGGAATTTATGAACAAAATAATTCATCAGTTCTTGGAGTCTCTTATTTGAATTTTTATGGATGATATTTTTGTATAATACAAGATATAGGAGAAGCATACAGACCATTTGGATAACATTATTTGAACCTTTAAGGAACAACATATATATGGTAAGATTTCAAAATGTGAGTTTTTTATCTGATAATTGTAGCTTTGGGGAATGTTTTATCATAGAGGGAAATCTTAGTGGTTTCGGATAAGGTACAAGAAGTTATTCCCTAGGAATAACCTAGAAATGTGTTTGAGATCCAACGATTATTGGGTTTGCCTATTTTAAATAGATTTTCTGTTTTTGATTTATCTATTCTCACATCTTCTAAGAAAAATTTATCCCATAAGAATTTATAATTTTAATGGAATGACAAATTTTAGAGATCTTTTTAGGAGTTGAAGGTGAGCTTAAATATAACATAAACTTTTATTCTTTCGAAACTAGGTTCAATTTGTTATATTTTATGTGATTATTCTTGTATAGGTTTGGGATGTGTCTTGATGTAAGGGAAAAATGTTTTGTCTAATAGCTCTTTCTAGTTATGCCCTAATGTGAAGAACTTCCCTACTCATGATCTTGAGTTGATAGTAGATCTGAATACACTAAAAAGGATGTGTAATTATCTATTTTGGGAGAGGTTTACAGTATATTCTTATCATAAAATCCTAAAATATATTTTTTACTAAGAGGGATATAATTTTGAAATAGATATTCCAAGTGGAATATCATCATAATTTTTATTTTAAAATAATGTACAAATGTGATTGAAATATGGTTTCAAAACCGTTGAGAAGAAAACTACCAACATAATTCATGAATAAATCAATTAAGGAGTGGTATCTGATGTATTCTTTTGTTCTTATGGGCATGGAAGTGGAAGAGGCTACTGGACAATTCTTCTTGAATTTGATGAAAGATGAGTCCACTTTTGATGAGAATGTTTGACTCGAGAAGGTGATAAAAACTAAATTTCTGCACATTAGTAAAAGCCTTTATGGTGGTGAGACATCAGGTGAGTTGTCTTGGTCTCCCAGTGGAGCTTTGTGCTTCCATTATTGGTTGGTGGTCCCAATTTCTCTAAGGCATGAGATGATGGATCGTGTAAGCTAATCAAGTTAGTCTATACACCCTAGTGATAATAAGGTGTAGCACAACATGAGATTTTGGTATTGGTGTCTAGGGATGAGGTGTTCGATTGTAGTGCTTTTATAATGGTGTTGTACTTATTAGAGGATTAAGGTGGGGCACCAAAGACCATCTGGTTTGTTGCAACCTTTAATCATTACATTGTGGTAGTGGGATGAGATTAACATGGACTATATCATTGATTTTCCTTGTAATCCAATTGGAAATGATGTTATTTGGGTAATCAATGATCATCTTATGAAATTGGGTCATTTATTACCTATCCTAGAGATTATGAACGTTTAACAGCTTAGGGACATTTATGTTTGAGATATAGTGAGACATCATGGTTTTCCCACTACAGTATTATCTAAAAAGGACATGAGGTTCACATAATGGTTATAGAATGGTTTCTAAGAGTTGATAGTTTCCCAATTTAAATGGAGTGCATATTATCATCCACAAATGAATGAAAAAACAAAGAGAGCTATCTAGATTCTGTAGGATATTCTTTGGGATTGCATGATCGATTTTCAGGGATCTTGGGGAAATAAATTTCCTCTTGTCAGATATTCCTATAATAATTATTATCAAGATTTGATAAATATGGATCACTTTTATGATTTGTATATGTGGCTAGGTAGTTATTCCTTATGCTAGGTAGATTTTGAAGAGAGGTACTTGTTTAGGTCGAGACTCGTTTAAGAGATGACAGAAATGGTGCAGTTCATCCAGAAGAGGTTGGTCACAATATTGAGCCATCATAAATCTTATGTGAACCATAATCAATAGACAATAATGTTTTGGGATGTTTATAGAGTTTATGAGTGTTTCACCTCACTTAGGAAATAATAGTTTAGGTAAGTAGGGTATGTTTTCACATAGGTTTATTGGCCCCATTGATATTGTGGACTAACTTGAAAAAGAGGAATATGAGTTGGACTTACTTCCTCACTTAACATAGATTCACATCATGTTTCATATTTATTGATTGTGGGAGTATAACCAAAATTATTACAATGTGATTGAATGGGAGGATGTTGATCAAGATCCTAATTCCACTGTGGTTGACCATCCAGTTCAAATTTTGGATTTCCAGGTTAAGGTGATAAACAGTAAAATTATTTCCGTGGTCTTTGAACTGTGGAAGAGAGGAAGGTATTTCCAAAAGACATGGGAGAAGGAATCATTAATGATGCAATATTGGAATTCTCTATTTGCAGGTCTTGGATCCTAAATAATTTTTAGAGCCATAAAACGCTTGTGGTTGGGAGAATTTTGATTCCCATCGAGTCATTGATACACCTTAGTTGTGCCTTGGTAATTCTATTTTGAGTTCTAGGAATATTTTGGGGATCATGGGGTGAAAATAATGGTTTTTAGAGAAAATAGGCTAGAAATATAGTTAAGAAACATAGTCAGATTAACCATGAGATAATCATGTCGCATGACTCTATGAGGTTCTAGTGGAATTTTTCATGATTTTTGAATGGTTATTCAAACAATGTGGCATGCCTAGTGTACCATGTAGCGTGTCTGGATGATCTCTATAGGTGTCCCCCATTTTGATCACGGTTTTCCCAAACTATGTGGCACCCAATGTAAATAATGAACCCTAAAAAATAATGGATATTAGGGGAGCACGGTTAAGGCTCGTGATTAGTTTAACCATACAGCATACCCTAGGAAACCATGTGACCACTTCCAAACAATTAAAAAGTTTTATTTTAAGGTTTTCTATTTGTTTCTTAAAATCCTAATTACCCCATAATCTCACATTATCTTATACTAGTCCATTACTAGTGCATTGGAAGTCTCTCTCCATGGAATCTTTGCTTTTTTCCTTTGTTATTGATGAATCATATTGAGGTCTCTTGTGTTTTTTATCTATTTTCCCCTCTTATTTGTATATCTACACTAAATATATTCTCCACTCATATTATTAAAACCCAATTAGTTTTTGATGTTGGATATAATGGGTTGGACGATGTATTCACGTTGTTTCTTATAGATCTGGGATCATGAATACCTAGTCCACTCTTCCATAATCTTATTTTTCAAAATTGATTAGTTCTACATCCATTTTGAGGTAGTTTTATCAATATAACTTGTCAATGATATAAATTTCTTATCATTTTATGTAAAATTACATTTTTTATTAATTAATTTGGAGTTCTGTTTTGTTGAAAATTGGTTCCATGGAATGATTCATGTTTTTAAGTGTTTTTTAAGAATGGATTATTTCACAAAAAGTGTTTCATTAAATACATGAACGGTGTTTTTTATTTAGAAATAGGATTTCAAACATTAAAGTGGGTTTTATTTTCATTTAGTTTTTTTATAAATTTTTTCCGTGGTTATGAAATTTATTTTGAAAGACATGGAACATCGGAAAACTTCAGTGCCTCGAGAAAGGGACATATGTCACCCTATTTTTTTTTCCACCACTGGGTGTTACATTTTGTATATCAATGAACTCTGTAAGGAATCGATGTTGGTTGGTACAAACTTATTCCTAGTTTAGGATATTTTATGTCAAGTACATATTCCCTTTATCTAGGGCCCAATATGGTGTACTGTATCAAAAATGGTTTATTTATTGCATAATGGATTTTGTAATGGAATTTTTCTCAAATGTTTTCATAGGAGTTTGTATCACATGGCTTCACATGATGGATTATGTAAATAATATGTGTTTACTTACTTACCTTATGGTATAGGGATATGCCTTATGGGTTTATCACCTATACTTGTAATTTTACTATTTTGTTAATATGAATGGATGTTTTCAAAATTGATGGAAATGATTTGAAAATGGGTTTGGATTTTTTTAAATTCTTTGTAAAACTATTTTTTAAGTTATAACTGGTGAATTATTGTTATTTGGCCTTATATAGACTCCATGGTGGTATCCTATTTATATTTCTTCTCAAACCCTAATTTTTTATTTTGGTGGATGTAAGTGTTGTTTTTCACAACTCATGTAAAGGGAAGGTAATTTTACTGAATGTGAACTTCTCTTTTCATTATTTCCATTGTATCTGGATGGTTTGTACGAGATAATTGATCACATAGAGATTCATTGGTCTTTTTTTCATACGTTCTAGTTTAGGTGGTTTGGCTTGGATTGTATCGGTCATTGATGTGTCTCCATCATCCACATATACTCTGGTTGTGTGTCTTGTTTTTCATTGTATTTGACTTGATTATGTTATATTTTTGTGCCTCACCACCGTAATGGGATGGATTGAGTTTCTTATCTAGCTGAAATGGATTGGTTTTGTTACATTTCCATGTGTGATGGTGATACTTCTTACCATGAAATATCCCACATGGACAATTGAAAAACCTATAATTTCTATGAATGTATGAAAAAACCATGTTTAATTGAGAAATTCTATAGATTAATTTTATAGAAATATTTTGGGTGAGGACCACAACTATGATTTAACGAACAAACCAATAATATATAATATTATTAAGTCATATTAGGGTAAAATAATTTTAAATAAAATAAAAGTTCATTAAATATATCTATGATAGTTCTCATTGAAATTATAATATGAAAGAACCCCCAATATTATAATACATCTACTGAAACCAATATCATAGTAATACATAGATCTAGGGTCCTTTTTTATTCCTCTAACGAATCACACTTTGATCTCATTAAAACATGGTCAATACCGTATATCTGAGTATGGAAGCCCTGGTCTTGGGTTTCATTCATCCAAAATCTTGTAGATATAGAATAGATGTGTATGAATAAGTTTTTTCCTTCTTTTCCAAAGGAAAAACACTCGATGAATCAAAGAAATAAGATTCTATGGATCAATGTTATTTTAAAATCATATAAACGGGCCCCTATATTTTAAGAGAGTAAGAGTAAGGGAGAGATATAAAGGTTTTAGGTAAGTGTTTACCTGAAAAAAAAAGTTAATTTAAAATTCATTTTCTATCGCATAGCAAGGGAGCATGGTCTGATAAACCATGTGTTAAGTGTGAAAATGGGATTTGTCCTAAATAATTCCAAGTCTCATTGTTAACCTTATGGTTTTCCAAAATACTGCAATAACTATTCACATTACTTATGACCTCCAAACTCCTTGCATGGATTCTTGGAGACTTGATCATGGTTTCAACTAAATATAAAACATAAAAAGGATTCATAACCCTTCTAAAATCATAAAAAACATCTTGTTTCTTAACATGAACGTGTTCTAACATTAAATAATCCATAATAATGAAATTCCACAAATAGAGGGTGTTTCACTAATTTTAAAAGAATCCATTAACTCTAAGAAAAGTAACTAGAAATAAAAAATATATCCTTTACCTTTATTTTTTAGGATTTGATGGTCTTTATTATCCCCTATAGATTTATGGTTTTTTGTCATTATATTTCAAATGATCAGGTTCTCTATTAGTATATGTTATATCTTGGATGTTATTTTTCTTCCTGCATGTCCATATTTCCACTTCCCACCTATAATATCATAAAATAAGACTCGGGTTATGTGTTATTATAAGTGAACTTTTATTTCCTTTTTCAATTTTTCAAAGGGATTCATTATTATATATTTTTATGATGTTTTTTTAAAAAAAGGAATTTTCAAATATTAAACCCTTGAAATAAAAATTATGAGATAAAATTGTGGGGAAGAAATTAATTTTTGGGAGCAAGAGAATATAATGACATGATATTTTAAAATTACACAATATTTTATAGCATAAATTGCATAAATTTTCGAGCTTTAAGGACTTTGAAATATTCTTTCTTAAATATGTCCATTATAACCTACCCATTGAATTAGGGGGAATCAATAGCCGTAATGAAATTATGATATATATATATATATATATACAAATAATTTCCTCATAAACACAAATTTATTGATTAATTCTTATAAATAGGAACCTAATTATTTCAAATGTCATTTTACTTTTCAAAATATACTATTATTCTTTTTAAATTGGTGTTTATTACTTTTTATGATATAATTTTATAATTAATCTCATTCACAAAATTTATTTTATAAAAATAATAATAATTATTAAATAATCATATCAAAATTATTTTACAATGAAATTTTCAGAATTCTATGAAAAATTGATTTTTAGTGCATCGTGAAAAATAATGACTTTATGGGAAACTGAGTTTTATTTTCAGGTATTTATAACATATCATTTAGTTTTTAAATTATATTAAAATTTAATTATTTCATTTTAAAAAAAAACTCCAATTAAATTTATTTTAATTGACATTATGAATAATTTAAAAAAAAAGACCGTTATAATTAAAATGCTTTTTTCTGGAAAACAATTTGTCATCATGTTATGCAGGTTTATTGTAAAATTAATTTCTAAAATTTATAGGAATTTAGTTTGATCAAATGGATTAAATATTTGAAATAAACATTTCAGAATTAGTAAAATATGACAATTTTAGTTTTTTCCATAGTGAATAAATACCATATAAAAGTTTATTGCCATAGTAAAGGGTAAATTGCGTTGACAGGGGATAAAACAGATGCAAAAAAAACACATTTATATGACCAAAAAAATAATCTTACTATTTATTATTAGTATAATTCAACCAAAAACCTTAATAGATTAATGTAAAATTGAATTTTGGTTCCATTTTTATTTAATAATGGCCGTGATATTATTTTAAGTAAACAAAAAATCTAAAATTCCACTCTCTTGGTTTTAATATCTCAAATGTGTTTCCATAAGGATAAAAAACATCAAGAATAAATATAATTGTTTGTGTAAAATATAAATATTTTATTTGTGATAGTAATTATTTTTTAATTTTTAGTAATGAATTAAATAGTTTTAATTCTTACATAATCTGGACACAATGTTTATGCAACCTGTAAAAAAATCAAGTAAATGATTTTATAAACATATGGAGTATTATTTTTTTAGTGAATAATGGTGCTCCGCTAATGTTTTTGGTAAATATAATTTTTTATTAATGTGTAAATTTTTTATATTTTAACTATATTACATTCATGGTATCTTTAATGTCAAATTATATAAATATTCCCGAAAATTACATTAAGGATTTTGAATGATAGATATTATATTATTAATTTATTTAAAATTCATTAAAATTATATTATTGTACAATTGAATGTGGTATGGTCATTAATATCAACCATTTTGCATTAATGACTAACGTTTCCATTTAAAAAATGATCTTGTACCCTAAAGACTAAAAAACAATCTTATCTTGTAATCATTTAATGGATTAACATGGGGTTAAATATATGAGATAAGGATTAAATCATCACCAAAACTTATATAAATTTTATTTTATGATATTATTTCAACTCATACTAATCATAAATTTAAAATATATCATTTTGATTACACATTATGTATTATAGGTGGATCTTATTCTACCAAACATAAATACACATCCCATATTCTATTCCTTAAACATTGTGAATTATGTACATCATCCAATATCTTCCCAAATAACTTGTTAAAAATTATCCAAATTTTTTATAAGTCCTATTTTGACCGAAGTACCAACCTATAATACTTAATGTGTAAGAGAAATTATTTTCTTCAAAGAGGAGGTAATCATATTAAGAGTTCATTATTATTTTATTTATAATTCTACCATCTTAATTTCTATCCTAATCATTCCAATATAATAACTTCAATATCTATCATATACTGATATATTATTATTCTAATTCAATAACATTATTTATCTCCTTTTTCATCAAATTGGAAGTGAAATAATCGTTGGTGTGTACATACGGACTGTCACCTCACAAAATGATGTATTTTATTTCACATAACATACATTAATGGATGATTATTATGATTGCTTTAATGTACAAATTTAACAAAATTAAATCTTAATATATTATATCCTTTAATGATGTTATTGTGTTTAATAGTTTTTTCCACATGCAACACCAAACTTATAAGAAATAATGATAAATTTAGATTAATATTATGAATAACCTTTCATATCAAGCCATAAAATTAACAGGATTAAATAAGAATAACATATTTATGAAATATTTATTGAAATAAAATAATTTATATTTTTAATTTGAATGATATTAAATTAGTATAGATAAAACTATAATGAAAATTATTTTATGCCTAAAAATATATTTCTATAAAATTGGTGTGTTATTTTAAGAAACAATATATATTATCATTAGATGATAAAAAATGTATTTATAATATGAATAATAACTTATCAATAATTTAATTAATAACTGAATTGGAATAAAAATAAATAATTTTAAAATTTTCAAAAAGATGTTTTCTAATATGAACAATTTTTCAAGACACTTTGTGATATTTTTAAACTATTAAATTTTATATTTTTATATTTTTATTTTTAAATAATGAAACTAATTTTTTAATTAATCAAATTAATTTGTGATTATGTTGAATTCATGGAATTTTTTTAAAACAATGTTTTTTAGTTGAAAAGTGAAAAATATAGTTTTAGAAATAACATGGATTTTATGACATTATTATTATATATGTATGAATTTTAAATTAATGAAATAGTTTCCAAAGAAAAGTTAGTTTATTAGTGAAGTGAAAATTTGGAAAATGTTGGTTTTAATTTACAAACATATATTTTATTTGTTATACCATAAGTAGTATATTGTGAAAATTTCCTTTAATACATTATATATTTTTATTTTCACTTTAATATTAATAAATTTTATAAATTGAATATCATGAAATGGATTTAAAATTTAAATTTTTTGGTTTGAACTTATTTAATAAGGATCTCTATATTTATATTCATAAATATTAATTTTCCATAGAAAAAACTAGCATTCATTATAAGATATAAAAGGATATAAGTAAAAATAAAGGGGTAAAGGTAGTGAAACCTGATAAAATTAATTCTAACTAAATGAATTAGATGTTTCTAGCCCTTATTCTTTCAAAACAGAATTATTTTTATATTTTAGATCCACATGACATGATTAAAAAGTTCCCCATTTATATTTAGTTGAAATATTGGAAAAAAATCTTCTCACCACTTATTAAAGGGCCCTCTCACCATCCATTCCGGGAACTCCGAAAAATTAGGTTTCCTTTTGAAACCCTACCCTTTTTCCATCCCCAATAATACTATCCCACTCTATTGAGATTCTGGTGATAAGATATCGACTTATGTCATCCATTTCCATGGGATCTTCTAAGGAAATCACAACATGGTCAAAGTGAGTAATTATTTTTACCTAATTATCCTAATTTTTATTTTCCTTTTCCATTACAAAATTTTAAATTCATATTTAATTAAATTATAATTTCTTATATACTGAATGTTTTTATGCTATGTGGATAATCATTAACCACCTTTTCCATTTTCAATTAACAAAAATGATGCCATAATTTTTGTGTTGTCCAGACTATCGCCTTCACAACACTACATGTTTCATTTTCATTCATGTTGTTGTAAGGATTTTCTAAAAGGGGAATTTAATAAATAATTAATATATGTGTATCATGTTATTTATTTTACTACATTAAATATATTACCCTTTTCTTCTGCATTATGGAAAACAAAATCTTCAACAATGCGTACATATAGTGTACAGCCTCCATGAAATGATTGTTTTTAAATCATCATTTCATCATTTCCATACCTGGAATCTCAATAAGAGTTTATTATAGTATAAATATGATTTTTATTGTATCATTAATGTACGGGTTGGAAAAAAACTTCAACCAATATGATTGACAAACTATTTTCAAAAATTCAATAATTTATAACAAGTGAACTAAGAGGAAAATGATCTCTCATTTATTTATAATGAAATAAAATAAATTATCTTCTCTTTATAATTAATTCCTATAAGACTCCATCATTTATATTATATACGACTTTAAAATAATGTATTCTTATTTATAGTTTTCTTTACATCTAACAACATGTTCAAATGAACAATGATATTCTATTGAAATGTTGTTACTTCCTATCCATTAGATTCGAAGGTTTGAAAAGAGATAACTAAATTAACAAATATTTATGGTCATTAAATGTATAAAATTAATTCTTTGATTATAAATTTATTATAAATGGAAATAAATTCTATTGAATATAAAAGTGATGTTTTTTTTGAAAAAATATTTATATGCATGAATTGGTTTTTATCTTAATATATTAGGTTAATCACTATTTAATTAATTATTGTCATTAAATTCATATATTATTGTTTTTCATAGTGAGTAACTCAAGAGAGGGTGAATTGAGTTCACAATAAAATTTTTTTGTTAAAAAAAGTTTTAATAAAATCCCCTAGTTAAAATTAATTGCCCATGTAAATGAAAATAGTATTTTGATATAATTTTTTTCTTATAAAAGACTCAATGATGATTGATTAGTTCATAGTTAAAGAAATATAAAATATTGCATCAACTATTAAAATCAATTTACTCAATCAAATACTAATGTAAACACTAGTTAAGATTTACTATAAATGTGCCAGTTTTGTATATAGATTTAATTCAAATACACATTAAGTATTTTAAAATAATAAAATAAAAAAAATCCTGCAATGGAATAAAACAAGGTGTTCATTTTCAAGATGATACCTAACCCCCTCCACCTAGAAATCTACCACTACCAAGGATATTATAAAACTATAATCTGATCCACAACCTGGGTCCGGTATATAAGCATTAACTTATATTCTACACAGGGCACACTGGGACCTCATATAAAATAACCATTAGAATAAAAACAACCAAGGGACACACATTGACCGCTTCCATATGCACATGGGTAAGAAGTTAAAAATAGCTAGAACAGAATATCTCGAATTCTTTGGCAATAGAATAGGAGACAATATGTGTTGATAAATAGAGAAAACAACATTCTACATAAATGGAAATGAAAAAAATATAAAGATAATGCAATAATATATAGAAATGATAATGCTTATTGGTATAATGTGCTCTAGATGCACAAGTGTCCTCAAATGTGTCTTGGTGGGGAGCTCAAACTATTTCATTTAATTTCATCATAAAACAATGTTTTTTCATGGTTTTGTTTTCTATCAATAAGAATAAAACGTGATCTTCAATGAGTTATACTATTTCATAGTTCAAATTTTCTAGGAATATAGTATATATGTTCTTTCATGATGATCCTTTTAGTATTCATAAAATCACACACATTTTTATTAATAATTCATCATGCATGCACTATGGAGTCATCTGAGAATATAAAACGTTAAATGATTGAGTGTCCATTTAAAGAATAATCATTGATATATTTTGGATCATTGTACTGAAATATGACTCCTTATTTAATGAATTAATTCAAATAAAGAAGAATAGAAACCTCTGTAATCCTAGTGGTAAGACATCTTTGGTGGTAAGATGTCTCTAATGGAAGGACATCCGGGAGTGAAGGCATATCTAGTGGAATGACATATTTGGAGGAAATATATTTATTGTGGAAATACATCTCTAGTGACAAGAAATCCTAGATGCAAGACATCTCGGTGGTGAGTCAGTCTAGTAGTGACTCATTATAACAAACAGTCTTTCAGGATGGAGGGGACTCAAGTTGATGGAAACTAAAATTTGAAGGAGACAGATTTGAAACAAATTCCACACAAGATTTCAGTGACTCAATGTTGTAGAAGCTTAAGTCTGGAGGTGACTCATGTCTAGTGGTATCTCATATCTTGTGGTCATATATTATTGTGGTCACATATTCTGGTGATGGGACATTTGAACTAATAGTGTCTCATGATGGTTGTGCGTCATGATTGGAAGTGACTCATTTTGAACTAACAATGACTTATTCCAACAGATACAAAAAGATTCGTCAAAATTAATTACAAATTAAAATGTTATAATTAAACAAAAATTCCATTAGAAACATAGTATACATGATTTTTTATCATTAATATAAGTAGGTTCTAACAATCTTCTCCTTTTGGATGATCACAAATCATGTAATTTTTATAGACCATGTTTAAGATCAATATATATATTCGTAAATGAGTTTAAAGGATAATTGTCTTCTTAACATTCCAAATTTCAAATGTGATATAAATAATGAAATTTGGTATCAAAGTTATCGTATCAATGATATGAAATATAAAAGGATAATATATTTATAAAATTGGTGTTAAAGAAAAACATCCAAATAATTTAGAATCAAAAGTGAAGAGTAGTATCAATTATTAATGTAATTAAGGTTTTAAAATGTAATGAAAATCACATCCAAAATAATGAAGTAATCAGAGAACAAATAAATATAGTATCAAAAGAAAAATATAAAAACATAAATGCAAATAAATTAATATCAAAAAATGTAAATCCCATAACTATTATCCCCTATTTGGGATTATAAAAAAGTTCAAAGAAGAAAAGGTAAATAGAAGATTATGAATAATAATAATAGAGATACATGTCATTATACACAAAAAGTCATGATATTATAGCACCAAAATAATACAGGGAAAATAAAAAAATATCTATTAAAGACTACTGTTCAATTATATTCACCCCTATCATGGGTAACAAGACCAGTAGTCCCTTTCCCTTATCAGAGGCATGAGGGATAGATATAGAAACAATGGGGGATGAGGTAGTGTTGTGTGTCTCTTTGACAATAACTGTTAAGATATCCTGAAGATATTACATGGGAGACATGAAAAATGGATATAACTATGGTGAAAAAGGGGCTAACGAAGGATCAAATAACAATTATTTCATGGGAATAGCCTCGATAGAAATCAAAATATTGCTATAAATATACATAAATAATTCAAAAAGTGAAAAAATTTCACAATAATATTTCATCCTTATTCCATTACAGTAATGAAATTATTATTTTCCTCCATAAAGAATTTTACAAAAGGATTCACCGCCATTAACTAGTCTACTTTCTCCGTGAAATCCCTAGTGAAATGGTGCATTCGATGAATCACAACCAAAAAATTGAAATGATAAATTAAATCATGTTGGGTATACACCCAAGAAAGGTGACATTTAATGGCCTTAGTGATGGTATCCCTATAACTTCAATCCTCCTTTAAAAATTCAATTAATAGTTTATATAAGTTCTCACAATGCTGAAGAATCTACCGTAGATCCTTTTGATGAGTTTAATGAACATCTATAAACATGTATTGCATCTCTTCTCTATCCATAGACAGAACAAACTATGCATCAATTCAAATTGAGGGAGGTAGAGTATAAAATGTAGAATCCATTGAAGGTAAGATCTAGAACCTCTCCCTCAAAAAATAATGTCTTGTAAAAAACACGTTCTCATTTCCTCCATAAAATTCCTCAAGGAATCCATCACACTTACAAACCTATAATGTTCAATTTCAACCTCTTGACTTTGATGATTCATCTTCAACTGAATATGGTATAAACAATCTCAAAGAGGTGTCTCATATCAGTCTCATTCATCTGAATGACTAGAAATTTATAAGACCTCAAAATACTACTAATTAAAGTAAGAAAAATCCATTTTAAAGACTCAAGATCTGCTCTAGAAACAAAATCTGTACGCACAAGAGTAGTTTTATCTAAACATTATTTATGGAAGCCTCTATAGGTTTTGGTCTTGAAAAAAGATCATCTGAACCAAAATACTTAAGCTCCCCATTATGATAAATCAGCTCAACAAAAATTTAACTCAGGATCTATCTAAATTAAGTTACATCATCATATGGTGTGCTTATTTAGTGACCCTTTCTTAACATACATTAACATTACATCAATTTTGTGTAATACTTAATACATTTCATAAATAAAAACCCAAATACTGCATTTTTGTAGTGCCTTTGGAAACATAGAAACATAAAATATAGTGAATAGGGGAGCTACATTATCTCCCACTAGGTTCTTTATGACTATAAACCTTCATATATACGTCATACATTATATATATCTTCATAATCTAGGTAAATGAAACATAAAAAGGTTTTATCTCAAATAATCAGCATGGGTAAATAAATGGAGATATATATGCACAATAATGATAATAAGGGTATGATAATGTGATCATAACATTAGAAGGTCATACCGTACATATCAAAGATGATAAAAATTAATCATGGCATAAATATTGACATTTCAAAATACATGAATCATAAGGGAATAGAGAGAATAATCTATGAAATCATAATAGAGGAATAAGAAAAATATAAGTTTATTATAAATCTATGAAAGAAAAATAATGGTATATATTTTACCATATGTTATTATATTATGACATTATATTACCCATTTATTAACAATTCCTTGTTAATGTTTCACTTCGAGTATTATCTTCATTGTTTTCCCTATATGTTTTGACTATATATTATTGATCCTCTTACTTCGATCCAGATTAAATTATTTCCATAATGTAAAAAATATATACATATAATATATATTCATTATATATGTATTTATAAAAATTTATAAAATATAGAATTATGAAATGGGATACATCAATCATGGAGACAGTAGGTCTTACGTATACATGAAATTTGTTTTGGTTTTATTACTTTATTGATGAAAAGAAAGTAAATGAAATGTATGAATATATATATAATATCATTCTATTAGAATTATCATTTCATATATATATAATATAATTTCACTAAACAAATCCTTAATGCATCCCATGTAAAGTGTGAATGAATCGCATCACTTTGAGGAGGTGGTAGTCCACATGTCAACAAACTAAGTTATCGTATTTACCAAAAACTGATAAAATGAATGAATATTTTATATAATAATTTAATAAGTATAAAAAATATTAAATATAATATATATAATATATAAACATAGTTTCAATCATAATTCCCAACCATGATAGGTGGTAATGAAAAAACAAACAACATCGTTTCATTAGGTTGTAGTTCTCCGTACACAAGAATAATAAGTTAGTTACCCATTATATGGAAGTTTGTGTAAGTGTAGGATGAAACATAAGAATAAAAACATCTCAATATATTTATGATACTGAGGTTATTATATAATTGTGTAATAATACAAATTAAGGGGGTGGAGAATGAAGAAAAATATAAGGGAACTTGAATAAGGAGGTTACTTCTTCTTTGGAAAACTCTTTTTGGTTTTCACCAAAGGGCATCCTTGGATTTATTTATTCATAATGTAAGGAATATATGAAGAATTAATGGATTTTAAGAGGATATTTAGGTAGTTTTTTACTGATAAAATGTTTTTAGTGGTTTGAATAAGTGGGTGGGTTGAGTGTCTTTTTATAGTGTAGGTGGAGTAGCAATCTGGAAAATTTTTTAATAGGTAATTCCACCCACGTTTTTCCCATGAAAAGAGGGTCAATTATGTACATCCTCAAGAGAGTTACATGGAACACATTCTGAAATTGAGTGGGATTTAAAGGAATTTCTATGTTATAGGATACCTTCCTGACATGATCAACAATCTAAAAGGAACTGATATACATAGGGCTTCGTTTCTCTTTCTTATTGAACCTCAAAACCTTCTTACTTGGAGAAATTCATAGAAATGCCTTCTCACTGACTTCAAATTATGTATCACACTCTCGGTTATCAGCATTACTTTTTTTAAGAAATTGAGCTGCCTTGATGTGTTACTAAATTGTTCTAACATTCTCTGCAATTTCTTCATCAATCAGAGGTCTCAATAGGTTCATTTATAAAACATCACTCTAGTATTTATTATCTCTACATTTCTTACAATGTAGGAATTTATAAGGAGGCATTTGAATGCTTTAGTGAATGTTATTTTTTGTATGAAAACTCAACTAGTGGACGGTTTTTATCCCAACCAACTTTGAAATATAAGGAACAAGACCTTATCATATCCTATAGTGTTTGAATTGTTATTTTGAAATTACTATCCATTTGAGCATGATAAGAAGTGTTGAAACTCAATTATTTGTCAGCTTCTTGCTAAATACTTTACCAAAAATTGAAGGTAAACATTGGATCTTGATCAGATACAATGTAAAGTGGTACTACATTCAAGATTACAACTTACTTAATGTATATCCTCGAATGATGATATAGAGAGAAGTCTTCTCTTATAGACATGAATTCCCCTAACTTAGTAAGGTGACCGAATATCACTCTTATAGAATTATACCCCTTAGAGGATAAGGGGAGTCCAATGACAAAATATAACATGATGTTCTCCCATTTTCTTTCTTTTATAGTTAATGGATGCAACATCTACATAGAATATCATCTTCTATCCTTTAATTGATCGAATACAAAGAACAGAGATACAAACTCTGTGATATCCTTCTTCATTCCATCCCACTAGAAGTATTCCTTCAAATCAATGTACATATTCTTACTTCTAGGATGAATAGATAATGGATAACTATGATATTCCTCTAATATATCCTTATTCAAATCATGTATGTATGGACATACATGGTTTGGGAACATTACCATTTCATTATGATTAATGTTATACTCATGAACATTTCTAAACATCTTTTGCAGGTCTACATCTTCCATATATTCCTCTTTAATCTTCAACTAGATTGAGGGTTGATCATTCAATTAAGAAAAATAATATTTTTATCCTTTATTGAATATTTATAGATTCATCCTTTGTAAATCCTGGAATATTGGATCTTTTTCAATCCTCGTCATGGATAAGTTAGCAAGATCATTTCGAATCGATGCACCGGAAACCATGATTGCTTTCCTAGTGTGGTACTGTATTGAGTCGTCATAATATTTTGTCATCTCTAACCATATTCAATTGTTCATGTTCAACTCATTCTATTTGAATTTATATTTCGAACTTTTATGATCGATATATAATTCACATTTTTCCCTATAAAGAAAATGCCTCCATATTTTTAAATAAAATATTATTACAGCTAACACTAAATCATGATTTTGGAAATTTTTCTCATGAATCTTAAACTGTAGTGAGATATAGGTTATAACCATGTTATTATTCAAAATAAAACATATCAATCTCTTCTTGGATGGATCACTATAGATTACAAAACCTTATCCACTAAAATGTAATGTAATCAGAGGTTCACTAAATAACCTTATCTTTAGTTCCTTGAAATTTTCATCACATTCATCTATCCAGATGACCTTGGCACTTTTCCAAGTTAAATTAGTTAGAGGATTATGTAGTAATGAAAACTTCTCCACAAAGCATCTATAATACCTAGTTAATCTATGAAAACTACAAATTTCTTTCATTGTGGTTGGTTGAGGCCAACATTTAATAACCTCTATATTTGATGGATCTACTACAATTCCATAACTTGATATTATGTTCCCTAAAAATGAAAAATTTTGGAGCCAAAATTTACACTTTGTAAATTTTTCCCACAGATTCTCCTTCATTAAGATATTTAGTAAAATTATCAAGTGCCATTCATGCTCTTACTTTATCATTGAATAGATAATAATATCAACTATAAAGATTACCTAAAACTAATCCATGTAATATATAAAGACTCTATTAATAAAATATTTAAATATATCATGGTAATTAGTTAGACCTAAATGCATAACTACATATTCCTAGTGTCTATAACTTGTATGGAATTAATTATTGGGTATATCCAATTTCTTAACCAAGAATCAATGATATCCATAACAAAGGACAGTCTTGGAAAATTATTGAGCTCAACATATTTGATCAAACAATTAATCAATACTGGGAAGAGGATACATGTTCTCTATCACGATTTTGTTCAACTCTTGATAATAAATGTAGAATTACATTGATTCATTTTATTTTTCACAAAAGAATAATTGTAACCCAATGTGAAACACTTGGCCGAATGAGTATATTATCAATTTTTTCGTGGATTTGCTTCATCAATTCATGCAAATTAATTAGGCTATTTTATAAGGAGTCTTTTAAATTGGTGTGGAACCTAGTATGAGCTCCATTCAGAACTAAACATTGTGTTTTGGAGTAAGGTTAGGAAAATCTTTTGGAAAGGCATCCACAAAGTCCAACATAAATAAGCATATCATCAATTATTATTTTCTCCCCAACTATTTGAGATAAAAAATGATTCATAATGGGAATTACGACCAATACACAAGATGTAATCTTCATAGTAAGTTCCTACAAATCATCACAATAATATAAAATCATACATTGTGTTGAAATATAAAATGGCAGTTCCCTTCCTCAAAAATTGATGTAGTATTTACTAATAGAAGTAAAATCCATTCCTAAGATGACCTGAAATTATACCAAATGAATAATGAAAAGATTTTCATGAAGCACATTCCCAAAAAATTCCACAGGAGAGGAATGATAGACTTGAGATGCAATCATCTTACCAATAGGGGTTTACACTTCTAATTAAACATATAATCATTAGGGTGAAATCTTAATAACCTTAAAAAATCATTTGATAAGAAAGATTGGATAGACCCTAAATAAAATATTACATTAGCAGTTCTAGAGTTGATAGTATGTGTACCTTTCACCGCATCGTTATCATACCCCTTGACAAAAATAGAGATTGCATGATATTTTCCATTTTCCCTTCGTTTAAGAGATTTTTTATGAAAATAATTATCACAAATCTTCAAGTTTGGGAACTGTTTAGCATAATTATCAGTCCCCTTACTATTGTAGAATTGATTCAGGGAAGGTACATTCTATCCAGATTTATCACAATTCACATCGTTTGTTGACTTCTTCCCATCACATCAACAATCAAATTCCAAATGAACTTCCCTTAGGCACTTAGAAAATTTATTATACCTCTTAATACAACGTCTTCTATTATTTTTTCAACAATAATCATTTAAATGAAATCACTTGTTATTATATTAATTATTTTTATATTTTCCTTTGAACTTTATCTTCCTTTTTTTTATCAAAACCAAGAGATTGATACATAACTCCAACCTATATTTCAACCTTAATTTCACAACACACAATCAATTCATAGCTACTAAATTATATTATTGACAACACCCTTCAAATACTCATATTTAAGCCACATAATAAAAAACTAACTTTACTATCATGTTAGATGGTAATTCCAAAATCTTACCTCTCAAGCCTTGTGAAATTAGACTCGTAGGTAACAAAATATTCATTATCAATTTTATTTAACTAAAGTAACTATTTGTACTTCTTTGTACAATGAATAAAAATAAATTACTTATATAAAAATAAGTTCTTGACTCATCCCAATCAGTGGATTCATTTTCAACGTGTTTCCTTGAATTATTGATTAGATTTCAGTACTAGTTTTCTTCACCTTTTGGATGATAAATAGACAAAATGTATTCCTCATTTTCTAAACACTACATAACAGAGGAAATATTTTTTGTGAAACTAATACATTTTTTAGAAATATGTGGATTAGAAGACCCACTGAATTAAGGTGGACGTTTCTTCATGAATGACTCAAAAAAATATTGTTACCCCCTTTTCTCATTTGGAATGCGATCATGATTCATAGATTGAGAAATTTGAGTTAACATATCATGAAAGTTTTCATTCCAGATCCCATAGAATTTGGATTCTCATGATAACAATCATTTCATTGTCTGTTACACTCATTATTGATGTGGTTCCTTCAGGTTCAAACCATTGACTAAAACCAAAAACCATAGAGTAAGAAACAATAATCATAGTGAGAAATTGTATAATAATGAAAACCCACCTATATGATGTCTAAATTAGGAGAAATTATTTAATCTATGACACCTTAGGTTTATCCTAGGTTATCTATATCCAAATTCTATTTATGTACTTCATGATTTTTAATGTAGAGTTTGTGAATTTCCAATGTAGATCTCCTATGAGTGTCAAACCATGTGTGCAGCAAAGCCCGTTGTCATTCCCTAGTTCCCGATCAAGTCTATCTCAATACAGTGACTTTAGGGTTTATAATCCTATGTATATTTTTCCAAATCCATATCCATTTTTAGTATCCAGACAAGGATGTAATTATAGAAAACTACTCACTGAATCCTTTAACAAAAATTGAAGTCATTTTCCTATACTTTTTCTTATGCTTAAACATATCCTTAGGGTTATCACTATGGTATTCTAATCCTATTTTCCAAAGGTTAAATAATCCTTTTCTCCAATACCAATTATAGTGATCCTTTCTTAACATACATTAAAATTATATAATTTTTTATAAATACATAATACATCACACAATTAGATGCCTGAAGACCGTATTAGTCTAGTGCCTTTGTAAACATAGAAACGTAAACAATGGTACATAAGTGAGAAACATTATCTCCCACTGGGTTCTTTCTGACTAGAAACCATCTTATACAAATCATACAGAAAACCTGTCTTCATAACCTGGGGAAAGGAAACATAAAATGGTATATCTTAGATGCTCAATAAGGGTAAATAAGAGAGATATGTAATAATAAACATGAGAATAAGGGTATAACAATGTGATGGTGACATTAGAAGATCATACCTTTTATATCAAAGATCATAAGCCTGAATCATGTAATAAATATTATCATATCATAATAAATGAATCATAAGGCAAGCAAGAGCATAAGCTATGAAAAAATAACATAGGAATAAGACATTGAATTTTTTAAGACACATAATCATAAAAATGATTTACACAGTAGTTATG
The DNA here is from genome assembly GCA_963277665.1 of Viscum album. Taxonomy (NCBI): domain Eukaryota; kingdom Viridiplantae; phylum Streptophyta; class Magnoliopsida; order Santalales; family Viscaceae; genus Viscum; species Viscum album. Next base: position 549,323,704 of record OY728121.1, read on the forward strand.
AAATTGGTACTAAGGCCATATAAAGAGAATGGTTTCACTCTTTATACTATCTATGTAGTCATGGTTCACTCCCATGGCCATCTTAGTAGTGAAGGTTCACTCTCCAGACCATGTTTTACAGACAAAATACTTTACTAAACTGATATCACTTCTTGTTCCATCCATGCTTATATCATGAGATATAAATATTTACCTAATGCATTAGAGGGAGATATAGGTCCAACCAATCTCATAATGAAATCATATATACATGTTCCACAATAACATACACTACCATTTCAAAACCCATGGAATAAAATGGGTGTCATAAACATGTAATCATATCATTACCTATGTAAAAGAGACTTGTTTCATAATATTGTCATCAAATCATAACCTGTAAAAATAAGTAGGTTTCAAAATAATAAATCCTATGGATGATTAATGAGTTTTATAAAAATATTACCTATGAAATAGAAATAGGTTTCATAAACATCATGGTCAAAATACATTAACCATTTAGGGAAAGAATATGAATGCAACTATTGGATAATTTCCTTGAAAGGAATTACTGACACAAATAGATTTAATATTACATGGATAATTATTTTGGAATATAATTTTAAAAAACATTTCTTTAGGAATGTATCACTGTGTCTTTGAAATATTCTTTTTATAATATTAAACTTTTTGAAAACCTTTTTCTTTGAAAGTAGCTTTCAAAACATAAAAATAAATCATTGAAAGGAATAAAAAAATTTAAAATCATTTTCATTTAAAATATGATCAAAATACCATTTTTTAAAATATTTTTTGAAAACATTTTCAAAACATTATTTATCACATGGTTTTTGAACAAAACTGTTATCCAAAGGAAGAGAGAAATAAGGTTATATTTTCCTAAAATAATTTATTAATTATATTAAGTACCAAAGAGTGGGAAAATGATACTAATACATGAATACGTAATGAAAAACTAGATTAGAATAAAATTAATGAGTGTTATTGGAAGATTTATTATAATATTTCAATAATGAAATCATAATTATAAACAATCCTAACAAACAATGGAATTTTTGTAATAAACTCTTAAAAGGTGATATCATTGAATCACATTCCCCATATAAGAAAGGGAAATTAAATTAATCTTGAAATATCAGGTAAATATGTTTATTCATGACATAACATGTCAAATTGGATTATACACACATTTTTAAATAATATAGGTTCATAACAAAACATGTGTCTCAAAGAATGCAAATTCAGACAAAACTACCTTACTGATTTTGTAACTTTTAAACCATAAAACCCCTTGAAATAGAGATAATAAAATGGGTATGAAAATAAATATAAACATAAATATATGAATCATAAAATACATTAATTTTCAGTATATAAAAAACATGTATGAAATTAGCGGTGAGTAAGGCATAAGTCTCATAGAAATAAAAGTGATACTAGAAATCCCCTTACCACATGTGTTGACTCACATCATACTCATAAAAACATCATGTATAATCAATTTAAGTTTATTATAATTATATTAAATAATAATATTTTTATATATAATACTATATATTATTTTATTATGACTTTATATTATCTATTTATCAATAATTCCTTGTTAATGTTAAGCTTCAAGTATCATCTTATTTGTTTTTTGTACATGTTTTTACTTCTTCTTCTTGATCATCTTACGTAGATCATGATTAAATTATTTCCAGAATGTAAAAACTGGATATAAATATCATATATATTTATTATATATTCATTTATAAGAATATATAAAATATATAAATATGAAATGGACTACACTGTTCATGGAGATGGTATGTCATACGTATGCATGAATGTTGTTTCCATTTTATTATCATATTGAAATAAAGTATATGATATATATATGTATATGTCTATATAATATCATTCCAGTAGAATTATTATTTCATAAATATCATATAATTTCACTAAACCCAAACTTAATACATTCTTTGTAAAGAATGATTCAATCACATCACATTAAGAAGGTGGTAGTCCACATCTCCACAAATAAAGTTATCGTATTTACACAAAATGGAAAGCATAAAGATATGTTTTAAATAGTAGTTCCATAATAATAATGAAAAACAATATATAATAGAAATATATAATATAGAAATATATTTTCCATCATAATTACCAATCATGACAGGTGGTAACGGAAAAAAGAACAACATCGTTTCATGAGGCAGTAGTTCGTCGTACACAAGAACGATATGTTCGTTACCCATTAGATGGAAGTGTGTGTAATTGAAGGTAGAACTATTAGAATAAAAAATATCATCATATTTATGGTATTAAGGTTATTATATAACAATGAAATAAGAATATTGGAGGTGTGGAGAATAAAAATAAAATAAAGGATCCTGGGGAAGGATGTCGCCTCTTCTCTGGGTAATTCCGTTTGGTTTTCCCCAAAGGGATTCCTTGGATGGATGTATTCCAATTGTGAGGTTACTATTATGAAGGAAGGGATTTTTTAAGGATATTTTGGAATATTGTTTCTTATATTAATGGCTTTATATTTTTAAATAAGTGATGGTGGTGAGTTTCCTTTTTATAGTGGAGGAGGAGTGGAATTCTTATAATTTATTGAAAAGGAAAATCCACCCATGTTTTACCCTAAAAATTGGATAAAAAAATAAAAATCATATATAAGTAACTATAGGTTCTAAATATAAATATAAAATGGTTTTTGGAGAATTTTTCAGGTCATTTCGGGCAATATGTTTAATGTTTAGCCCTTTGTTAGGCTAATTTTTCATGTAATCGATATAATTAATTTTAATCACTTTCCCTAAATCTTTTTTATTTAAAACATTTACCTTATTAAAAATTAAAAATTATTATTATTTGAAACAATGAATCCATTTTGTCAAATTAAAAAAAAAAATTGGAAGAAATTAATTTTAAATTAATCTTGAAGATGTGTCGCGATAGCGGGTTTTTTTAACAAAATTGATTAAAAGTGTTGGATGTTTTTATGTCCAATTTCAGTATTTCCATTAACCATACAAAAATGATTTTTTTCAGAAAAATACCTAAAATTCATCTGAAGATAATTTTGAAATTATTAATTAAAAAATTATTATTATTTTATAAAATTAAATTTCTAAAATTTACTAAAATTTATTAAATTATTTATCATATAAGTACATTAAAAAAAGTTCATTTGTCAAAATTATATTTTAAAACATATAAATAATTTACTAAAAATTATATTTATTATTATAAATAGGATTTATTTATATTGAAAAATTATAAATAATATTTAAAATTTATTTTTTACTATTCATATTACTATGTTTAATGTATTGTTTTGACAATCCCATTTAGATAATTAATCTAATAAAATGGCATTCCATGTGAACTCAATTTTGTGTTTAGTAAAAAAATTAACTTGGTATAGTGTACAAAGAAAGATAAAACTAGTGTAGCATGAAATGAAATACATCAAAAAATAATCAATTTATTCAAAAAAAGATATAAAGACATGAGGTGTTATAATTGCTCCCATAAGTATCTCAATATTCATATGTTATCCCAAGAAAAAATTAAACTCGGGGAAGCCTTCCCCTTAGAGGATACCCCACCATGTTCCTAAGAAAATCTCTCCTCGTACAAAAGTTCTTCTAAATCCTTGGATGCAGAAACATCCATGTCCATCTAAACAAAACCTGGGAATTTCTCCCACTCATCAAGAGAAATCATTTCCACTATATCATGAGATAATATAGATGGAGAAACTCTGATAGGACTAGGGGATTTATCCCCCAATATAAGATTCTCTGGTATCTCCACCAGTTTATGAAGCATCACTAACATGCTCTGGAACTAATTTCTCAGCAAATATGGAGTTCTCCAAACTATTTTTTCTGCACTTACAAGTTTATGTTAGTGGGGTCTCTCCGTAGACTTTACTAAAGCAACTGAACCTGTAGGGGATGGATGGGGTTTCTAAATCCAAATAGTGTTAGCATCATGTTCTGTCCTCAAATATCAATGTCATCATGATCATTACCACTATTTCCATTACCATTCTCACCATTTTCCTCATCAAAGAATTTCACAACCGTCTTATAAGATTTATAATTAGAACTTATAATCTTCTCATAAAATAAATCCTCTAATCAATCATCATCATCTTATATATCACATAAAATACATTCTTTAGCAGGTAGAAAAGTAGGAGGACTAAATGGTCTAAATGTTGTAAGAGGGATCTTTGGAATGTCAGGGTCACAACCCCCCCCCCCCCCCACCAACTTTGGGTTCCACTTACTCATTAGTAGTTGCAGCAACCTCCTCTTCTTCTTCATCAGAATACTCTAGTATCTCGTTTGGATCTAAGTAATGATCTACTAGGTTCTATGGTCTATTTGGAGAGTTTATTGGATTAAAATCCTCATAGATCTTATCATTTTCTCTAATACAAAATTTTTATCCAAGGGTTCCAACTCACCCTCATCCTTAGTTAGATAACCTTGGTTAGGAAAAAACCACCACACTTCACCATATATTTCTCCTCTTCATCTATCATGAATTTTGTTTCCAATATGTACAAAATAATCTTAGGCTAAATAAGATAACTGGATCTGGATATTTAATTACACATCTCAAACAAGTGAACCATGAGGTATCCACATAGGTTGATATTGTCCCCTTTCTTCCTAAGGAACAAAATATACACATATTTATATGTCAACATATTAAATTCCCCATTACTGGTACATAAAAATTCCAGATAAACTTAAAAATAATCTTGAATTTACTATAAAAATCAATAACAGCTTTCCTTCATAGAGGACTATCACCAAAAAGCTCTAGAAAATCATTTTCATGCCTGAAATACTCACTGTCATTGGGTATCATATCTTGATAATATTTGAAAACTATTTGACTAGGCACTTTCATACATTTTTTAAAATTATTTGAATAAAAATTAAACTCTTTAACATCAATCAAACTTTGAATTAGATCCTTTTTCTTCTAAAAACTAATCTTGTAATACTAATAAAAATGTTGAAACAACCTTGGGTTGAAAGGTTGGTAATTTCTAGGGACCCATTATACACATCCATAGTCTTGGATCATCCATAAGAATAAATATATTCTTTAAAGAAACAATTAAGAATCTATATCCTTTTTAGTAACTACTACGTGATTATCCAAATTTGGGTTCTACACATCGATATCTACTTGTATCGATTATCCTTTTGATTTTTTTACTTTTGTAAGAACCTGGTTATCATATTAAGGTACAATCTTCTATTTTTCTATCTATTTTGGGATTTTTTTAGAAAACAGGTTACACTGGCTATGTTCTAAACTAAACTAGGTAGTTCTAGAAATTTCCAAGGTACACGCCATGTACTTCTAAGTACATGTCGTGTACTGTCGTTGTGTGTGAAGGCCATACATGAAATCTAGGCATGTTGGTTGGGTAAAAATATTTTGGCAAGTACACGACATCTAATATTTATGAACTCCATATAGAGAGGTCGTGTATGGTTTTATAGATGGCATGTTGGGTATGCCATCTGGGAAGAGAAGTACACACCATGTACCACTAGGTACACACCGTGAAGTTATGTCGGTAAGTCAACAAAGTAGGAAAGTCATCTTTGGAACAGTTAAATAACCCACATTGCATGTAGTATTATGTACACACCATGTATTTATATATTTTTCTCTAAAATAGTCAGTAGCCTTGTTTTGAGGCAGAAACCCAAACCCACAACGGGTATGAGTGAGGTGAGCCGGCAGAATCTAATTTTTTCTCCCTATCATCCTTCTAAACACCGTTTCGATCATCGTCGGATGCATTGGAACCCCAATGGTAAGACCTTGATTCCTGTTGATCCATTTTCTTTTATTCCTCTTCTCAACCAAATTATCAGGGGTTTAGAGTTTTTGGCATTTTTGTAGATCTACCCAGTTTTAGGATGAATTTAAGGCTGTTACCATAGGATGATCATCGTATGAGTACGAGGTAGGTGGTTCATACTTCATTTTGTGTTTTCATGGACATTTGGGTGGTGCGGCCTTCGACGCATCTTCGGGTATTTTAGAGCAGGGCCTATTTTATCTGCTATTTCATATTCAATTATTTGTTAGACCCTTGGTATTCCTTTGGGAATACCCTATTTCCTAAATTACATGAGCACGTCCAGGTGAGAGGTCGATGCTCATTGGAACATTTTGGCATGAGGTGCCAAAATTGGAAAGTTTTGTTTGTTTATTTTTTAAATTGGTATCTTTAATTTGGTAAATCATGATTAGGATTGTAAGAGGAATTCAATACCTAATTGTTGATGTGTTATAGTCATTGGGCTAGTTCAATCCAACCGTTTAGATTATTTTTTCTTTTTATGTGTTCTGATAAAATGTGTTAAATATGTACTTGCTGAATTGCATATGATGGAACCCTTTGGGTTGTTTTGGGCCCAGACCAGATATTTCTCGAGTGATGTTGACCATTGGTGGGGCTTTCCCCGGATTACATTGGGTGGTTTTGACCACAGGATTGGGCATCAGGGACGTCAGGATTAAGGTAGTGTGACTATTAGGTCGGGTATGGCCTTGGTTACATGGATGGAATGGCCATCAGATTCTGAGCAAAGTGGTCATAGGGGCACGAGGTGCGAGAGATGTGGTTGATTGGGTACTATTTTGGTTATTATGACGCACCCGTGATGTGAGTAGTGTGCACACAAATAGACTCTGTCTTGAGTTGGTTTGACCACTCATGTGGGTAGAGGGCCCCGATAGTTGCGGTTTAACTGATTTTGGTTTATGGGTGCTTATCGAAGGAATCCACGTGGAAGGAAAAGAGCCTTTGAGGGATAATGATGAGGCTATTAGGTTGAGGGGGCTGAGGCTCTCCGTGATTGAGGCCATAGGCTGGGACACTTTGTTTGATGGCAAATATCGATGTCCCTTTGGTTACTTTTTTTCAGGGAAAACATCGTTTTCCCTCTTGTTACTTATTTAAAGATAGGCATCATTGTTCCTCCAAGTAACTTTTGATTGGGAGTGCCTTTGGGACATCTTTACCTTGATTCACGAGGTGTCAAGAGGCACATGGTGCCAGGATACATAATTGATGTGGAACTAGAGGGTTCACCTTGGAATTATGACGATAGAGGTACTTGGTCCATGGGTCAAGCACTCAATTTACCTCAGATATTCCGACATTGGCTAAAGAAGGTGACACTCCAAGGTGGCTTCTAAGAACCAAGGGAGTTTATTATTATTTTTGAATCATATTCTTTACTTCATTCTTTATAAATTCATTCCTCTTCAAACACTTATATAAGGTACACACCGTTGGGTGGTATCCTACTCAAATTCCTCTCGCACAGTACACAGACCCTTTGAGACATATGTAGACTTTAAGAACATGTGTGAAGGAAAAGGATCAACCTCAGGAGATAGACCATAGTGATGTTTGTCATGGAGACTGGTATAGACCTTGAGGTCATGCCTAACTAGAGTTTACATTGTCATCTTTCATTTCTGTATCAGCATGGTTAATTTGTTTTGGATCTACGGTTGGTTAGCCATTAGATCCATTGCTTATTGATGTGTTTGACCTATTTTCATGCATACTTTGATGTTTTAGAAGTTGTTAAAAGTTTTTTTTGTCATGATGTATTGTTTACTTTTCACTGCAATTGTTTATCATTATTGTTTGCACTATTTATTTCTATTGATTATGCTTCTGCTCTGCGGGTCTAGTTCAAGTCTACTGAATCATTTATTTACATTGCATGTTAAATATTATTACTCAGACCAATACCATTATTATCCTCTGAGAGGTTATATCCTCCCCACTATACCTATTACACCATCTATGCTAGTTGGTAGCCTTTGGCATTTGGGGAGGTGCACTTAAGGTAGTAACACCCGACCCATTTAGCACTGTTTGGGTGGCTTCTCAGGTCTGGGATGTTATGAAGTGGTATCAGAGAATTTCTTGATAGGGATTTAATTGTAGTGTTTTGTTGGATACTAATGAGAATGAAACTTCACTTTTTATTTCGTTTGGTTTACTATTTGGGACATTGTATACTGGAGATAGGTTGTTATTGGAACTGGGTTTCTAGCTTGTTCTTGGGTGCCTGCAGCCCCAGGCACGAGGGACAGACCTAGTTGACATGGGTGGGATTCACTGTTTTTCTTTTTCTCAGATTATTATTTATATGATTTCCACCTTAGTAAATCACTTGGTGTGTGATGTTATAGATTTTGATATGTGACCCTTGACCCGATGCGGTAAGGGAGAAATGGACCTTGTCTCCATATGAAGGGTGTGATTGTTTGTATTTTGATTTCCACATTATTAGGGTATTTAGATTTCATAACTACACGTACGCTTTGTGAAGTGATAATACCTAGTGAATAATTTCAATTTCCATGTTATAGATTCTTTTGAAATGTGGGGAGAAAATCTTGATAGAATTACATATTGATTGTAATGTAATATTCCATGCTTTATATATATTTTTATAATTTCATGTGGAAAAGAATTTGGGTCTAGTTATTATACGATCAGGTAGGTAATATGAATGAGGTGATGATTGATCACTAGGATTGGGCATCTTGGATGTTGTTTTTAGGCAGTTTGACTATTAGGATTGGGTGACTCGGTCATCGGTTTGATGCAACAAAGGTTGTAGGGATGGGAATGGCATGAGGTACTATTGATACTTGCATCTGTTGAGAGAGGTTATGGAGGTCATGAGGATGGGATGTTGTGGTAATGGGTTTTGTTGGGGGATATTAAGGGTAGTTGTTATGCACTACCTTTTACTACTTTTCCTATCTGTTTTGAATATATTGTTATATATATATGGGTTGTCTGGACATTTATGGTATATAGTGGGTTCCTCCCATACGTCTGAATGGAGAATTAGGAGGGTGATGATACGGCACCATTAGAGCACGATAAGGTTCAAGAACCTGAGGGACAAGAAGAGCATGAGCCACATGTACAGGCTCAGGGACAGGACCAGGTCTAGGATCTAGTACAGGAAGACCAGCCGTTTTTGCAGTGTTTGGGTTGTGCCTCATTGAGCATATTCGAACTAGTCTAGTATGTGTCTTGTAGGTGATTGATAGAGGCACACAGGGTACAAATCCCTCTATGGAATATCTGACGTGGGAGTTCCAGACGTATCCCCAACCACATTTTTAGGGTGTGCGTGGTCCACATGTGGCTGAGAACTAGATAGATATCATGAAGATGATGTTTGAGAAGCATGAGATGCCTCATCGGTGGAGGGTCAAGCTGAAGATGTACATGCTGAGAGGATAAGTGAAGCGTTGGTGGGATGTGCAGGTTCAGGTTCAAAGGCACGAAGGACTGGCATGAAAGGACTTCGAGGAAATGGTTTTTTGAGAACTTCTTCCCAGAGACGCTGAGGGAAGATAGAGCATGAGAGTTATTCAGCCTCCAGTAGGGTGACATATCCATCATGGACTATGCAGCTACCGTCACTGAGTTTTCTTTCTTTGCACCAGGAATGGTAAGTGATGACTTCTCAAGGATGAGGAATTTTGAGGATGGATTATGGAACACCATACAGGTGTAGGTAAACATCTTCATGTTGGCCTCATTCTCTGAGGCAGTGAATTATTCACTCATAGATGTGGGAAAATTTACTGATAGGTCTCACATGGGTCGGTCGATGGATTCAGGTGATGGTTCAGATAGTCTGAAATGAGGTCAAGATGAGTTCCAGCAGGGCGGGCATGACCATGATTAAGCTAGACCACTAGGTAGTAGTTCATCAGTGGTTTGATTTCAGTGTAGAAAATCAAGGCATGTCTGGACTCAGTGTAAAAATCCTCCCAAGGAGTGTCAGGCATGTGGACTGGTCAGGCATCTAGAGAGGTTCAAAAGGAAACCGTCTCAGACAACCGATAAATAGGGAATAGAATAGACTAAGACATATAGTGTTGGTTCAGCGTTACTACCAGGATAGGGTAGCCGAGTTTTAGTTGCATGTGGAGGACAAGGTAGAGATAGTGGCACCCAGATGAGGGGTTAGTGGCTGATGAATATTTCAGTACCGTAGGGTGGATTGGCTTCACTCAGCCGTGTGTTAGGTCAGGTGCACATCGTGGAGCTTTTAGGGCCTGAGCCTGCTAGTGAGCTGACAATGGTCAGAGGAATGTCGCGGGCATGGATGTAGTTCCTTTACTTGTTCTTTTTGGAATGTCCTGTTGAGCCATTTATGTTTGAGTGAATGTGGTGCATAGGATATTTGTCGATTGACCAGATGCTGGTTGGTGGGATTGTCACCATTTCAGGTGCGTGATATATTTAGATATATCTATGAGATGTGTTGTATTATGGGCATCGAGGATGCGGGTTACAGGAGGTGCCTTGGGAATCAGGGCATCGAGGTTATAGGTTACTTGTGGTGTTGTGGGAATTAGGGAATTGAGGATGCATGTTAATTGAGTTAGGCATTATGTTCGTTTTGAGCATCCATGGGATGTAGGACCACATAGAGGCGGACAATGATGCAGTGAAGGATAGTTTTGGGTGTTAAGAATGACACGGGAGCACCTGATGAGGTGTAAGGGTGATGGTGTTTCATTGGAGGACCAGGGGTCTAGGAAATAGGTTAGTGGACCTTTTTTATTTGAGATTTTGTGATAGAGTCTCTTGATCGTTCTTCTCCACCCATGGAATGGAAATTTGGGGATTACTTCTTTAAGGAGGGGGGATTTTGTAAGAACCCCATTCTTACATTAAGGTACAAGGTTTTTTCATTTTTTTGGGCTGTTTTGTGAGACAACATGTAACACTGGCTAAGTTCTAGACTAAACTAGGTAGTTATGGAAATTTTCAAGGTACACGCCGTGTACTTTTAAGTACACGTCGTGTACAATAGTTCTGTCTGAAGGCCATACAAGGCATATAGGTCTGTTGGATGGGTATAAATATTTTAGGAAGTACAAATAATTTACTATTTTTTGATGTTGTATAGAAGGGTTGTGTATGGGGATATACATGGAGTGTTGGGGATGCCGGACGGGTAGAGAAGTACATGCCGCGTACACCCAGGTACACGCCGTGTAGTTATGTCGGCAAGTCGGTAAAGTTGGAAGCTATCTTTGGAATAGTTAAATAACACACATGACATGTAGTCATTATTACAAGCCCTGCATTTATGTTTTGTTCACTAAAATGGGAATTATTCTCGTTTTGAGGCAGAAACCCAAACCCTCAACAGGTTTGAGCAAGGATAGATGGTCGGAGCTCATTTTTGCTTCTGATCATCTATCTGAACTCTGTTTCGGTTGTCGTTGGATTCGTTGTAATCCCAATGATAAGGCCTTGATTCCTCTTGAGCCATTATATTTGATTCCTCCTCTCCAAAAAGTTATTAGGGGTTGAGTTTTTTTGACCATTTTGAAGATCTACTATTTTTATGACAAATTAGATGATGTTACCAATAAAGGATCATCATATGGGTACATGTTAGGTGGTGCATACATTGTTTTGTGTTTTTGTGGAAATTTGGGTGGTGTGGCCTTCAGAATGTCTTTGAGTATTTTTTAGCAGGATCATTTTTATATGTTATTTCATATTGAATTAATTGTTAGACCTGTGGGATTTCTTTTGGCATACCCTATTTCCAAAACTGACTGAGAAAGGTCAGGCGAGAGGTTGACACTCATTGGGACATTTGGGTCTACGGTTCCAAAATGGTTATAATTGGCCATCTTTGTTTTTAAACTGGTATGTTTACTTTTGGTAAAGCATGATTAGGCTTCATAGAGGCATTCATGACCTCAGTGCTACTGTGTGATAGACGTTCGGCTAGTGCAATTCAATTGTTTAAAAAAATCATGTTTATGTGTTTTTTTAATGTGTTAGACATGTAATTGCTGAATTGCATATGCTGGAACCCTTTGGGTTGTGTTGGGCATGTCCCGAATATTTCATGAGTGATGTAAACCATAGGTGGGGCTTGGCCTAGATTACTTTAGGGGTTTTTACCACAGGATTGGGAATCTTGAATGCCGGGATTAAAGTAATGTGACTAACATTGTAACACCCCAAGCTTCTACGGTACACTTCTCTTTGAATAATGCAATAGTGTGTGTTGTACGCAACATCGAGTTCTAACACACCACAACCAATCAAACTAGCCGTTATGAATAGTAATAACCACTTTTTGAAATTTATAAATTTTATTTTTCAAAATGGACTTCATTTTCAGATTCGGGATATCGAAATTAGCGTGGGGTGAATTTTTGGTTTTTTTCTGAAAAACTTCATTTTTTTGATGAATAGTGGAACCACTAAGTGGTAGTTAAAAAACTGATTTTTTCATAAAACTTAATTTTAACACTTCTGTGAGTGGAATTTCGAAAATCCGAGAGACACAGTTAATATCAAGGTGTAAAATTTGGTTCAATGAGATGAAAATAATTTTTGGTGAATAGTAACTTTTTACTTTTATTTACCACGGTTAAAAATAATAGGGCAATTGAGGGTAAAAATGATATTAATATTACCCTAAAACATGTACTAATTCTATTGGACAGGTGTATCTAGACCAAAAACAACCTTAGGAATAAAATATTATGATTTAGGTCCACTTGGATTAGATTAGGACATTTATTATTTTTTAATTCAAAGAAGAGTTAAAAGAGTTAAAATCAAATTTTATTTACAAAAACATTTTTAATATGGGGTTACACATAAGATACATTCGATTATAAATATTAATTAGAAAGCTAAAACGATTTACTACATAATTATATTTTATTTATAATTTTTAGACATTAAATAATTTAATTTATTTATGACACAATGTTGATACAGTAATTACCATAATAGTGAAAAATTAAAATAATTTATATTATAAAAAACAAAATAAATATAATATGAGACTTTTTATGAATTAAACTAATTTTAGAGGTTAATATGACATGTTAGGAATGATTTAATTAACTTTTTTCGAAGTAATATTTCTGTTATGATATTCACAAAAATCAATTTTCCAAATAGTGTCAAAATTGACATAAAAGAGCTTTTAAAACAAATATTATATTATTAATTGATATTCAATTCCTAAAAATCTAAGGTTCGTCCAAGAGACTTATATCATGATAGGTGTATCATTAATGGACCACTTGGGGGGTCTCTTTGTGGTATATAGTATTTTTATAAACTATATAGTATAAACATACAAAGTGACATGGTAAGTGTCAAACTAATTAACTAAGAGTTAAAACTAAAAGATTAGGTTAATATAATGACCCAAACCTATCTATATCCTACTGGTTGAGTGGTTTTTGATCTATCCCCACCATAAACTTTATTTAATCTACTTTGGATCTATTAGAAACCGAATATGAATTTATAATAAAATAATATTTCTAGTTTTTCCAAAGGTGCCACTCACCCCTCTTATAAAAGAGCACTCCCCCTTCTCATTAATTCACACCTTCAAAGCCATTTGGTTCGGCCAAAAACTACACAAATACTCTCAAAACATCCCTCACTTCATCCTAGAGGACTTCCTTTAGTCAGAAATCCAACCTATGGATCCCTTTTGATAAAATCAAAAAGAAGAACCCGAAGAAGAGGTAATGTTTTCACCACCCTCTTTCATGTTACTTTCTTCTTCAACTTCTTCTTTCTTTACCATTATAAAATAATAAATCCAGTGTATTATATATACTGTGATGTTGTTCTAAATATTTTACAACCATATTCACTATTCCATCCATCCTTTTAATAACATGTCACCATACGTGCTAATATACGGCTTACCGTCTCCACGTAGTGGTGTAATTGTTATTCAATAAATTATTATTTTATTGGGTATAATAATGATGTGTAATTCATGTAAATAATAAATATAACATGATAATTATTTTTTATATAAGATATACCATCCAATTATATATTATTTTAATATCTAATGAATGATATTGTCGCTCGTGCGTACGTACGGACTACAGTCTCCACAAACGCGATGAGATTCATTCTCCATCGTATCCATTCAAGTCTAATTCTCATTTGATGATTAATAATATTATCAAAGGACTTTATATTATTCTGGATATGATTAAGATACAACATCTCCATGAAAAACACGGCATACGTAAAAAACCATATAAAAGAAAACGAGTATGTTAACACCCAAAAAAACGATATTACTAAGATATTATTAACAAATCAATGTTAAAAGATCATATATGATAACAAATTAATGTATATGATTCTTGTATAATTTAATAGAAATTATTTCACCATTATAAAGGAGGTGAACCTACCCCCAACCATGGAAAAGTACAAGGGAAGGGTTTATTTCACAATCTCTTCATTATCCGAGGTTGTTTATATGTAATTATATACTGGGACCTCATTATCATCCACATCCATGTTTCATAAAAATGTATTTAAAATCATTGTTACTATCTTAAAGACTGTGAGATAATGTCATTTTTACCCTTTTTGACTTTTTATAAGATGTTTATAAATGAATCTTTATGTTGTTTTCCAAACAAGGTCCTTTTTACCCTTTTCTACAGAATTAAGGTAAGAATGATTTTTTAACTTATACGGCGGGTGCGACTATTTTCCGCCGTTATAAATTCTTTGAAGCTTCCCTTACAAGCTTATAATAAAATTTTCAATGTAAATGTCTTATTTTATAATTATCTGACTTTTAAATGATTTCAAACCAAGCGATATTTCTCTCAAATAGTTTTGATTTCATCTATGTCAACATCCTTTGATGGATTTTAAGCTTATTTGAAGTTGATTAATTATGATACAAAAATTCCATATTGTATTGAAGGTTTTGTGATTTGTTTGACTGTGGATGTGTTATTTTTATACCATTCATGGTTTAAAGAGAACGTATTGACATTTCGTATGCTAGTTTTAATATGAATGTTTATGTTATGTTTAAACCTGTTCATATGAGGAATGCATTGGATTTGATATGTGACGGGTGGACCCTACTATAGCTCCACGATGCATCGGTAGGTATCATGAGACAAAATAGGGTCTTGGAACAAGGCCTTGACAAAATATTATTTTTAGTCTCGGCACGAGGCCTTTGCTATGTGGTTATAATAGTCTGTCATTATGCATTCCATCATTATGAAAGTGGTTATTGATATTTCATGTGAATATTCGATTAGTAGAATATCCATGTGAATAAGTAAATGACATTATTTCATTTTATTTTTTCCATACTATGTTTAAGTTCATGTTTAAAAGGCTTTTGTTTTAGTTATACATTTCCTTAAATGTTTATTCTTATTTATGAAAGTTTCCACTATATTCTTATCCTTATTGGGCATTTGAGCTCACCCCTTTTCTATGATTTATTTTTCCCAGGATGTGAAGATTAAAATTGTGAATGACATGTAGGGATAGTATGAGGGGATAAGAGTGTGGACTATGGAGACTATATTTTTGTATTTTTCATTTTTATGATGTAATGTAAAACGTTATGAATATATCTAGTGTTTCCATGGTTACTAAACTAATTGGTCTTTGGAGATTTGATCTTTCTTGTGATCATGACAATGTTATGTAATAATGCACTGACTCTGGGTAACCGGGGTCGGGGCGTTACAGTTGGTATCAGAGGACGTATAGTACAAACCTTGGAAGCAAGATTTAGATAAACTCTAATTAAATCACATAGACAAAAGATGGACTTTGAGGATTAGTATAGAAAAATTCCTAGAATATTGGTATTGTAGAGATTTTGTGAGAATTCTGAGAAATACATCCCTGTCTGGATACGAGCAGGTAGAGGCAGTTCTGGCACAAATGTACCTAGGGGTAAGACCCAAAAACATCTCTTTGAGCTAGACTCGAATGAGAACTGGTGCACGACAATGGGCCTTGCTTCACTCTTGGTTACCACACTCCCGGTGGATATGATTAGGATAACTTTTATTTTCTTTAAAAATCATTATAAAGGGTTTATGAGTATATACTTCCTCAAAAAAATTTTTTTATGATTATGGATTATATCCATAAATAGATAAATTTTTGTTAAGTGTTTTATAAGTATGGAATTATGTATTTTGAATCATAGACCAATCGAGTTTATGCCATTATTTAGAAATGGTGCCTAGTAGAAGAAATGGAAACCGTATCAATGCATGCAATCCATGTAGGGATTGACCTCCTGCTCAAGATAATTATAGTGGAGCTAGTGATGCAACTGGTGCTGATCAACTAATCACCATACTAGGAAAACTCACTCAGGTTATAAATAATAACCTTACCCATATGGAGCACACTGATCCACACCATGGAGGATCAATGTTAGATTGCTTCATGAGGAATAAATCACCAAAATTCAATGGGAGTACAAATCTATTAGTAGCAGAGCAATGGATATGTTCCCTAGAGAAAATATTTCAGGCTTTGGGAAGTAGTGAAAGGGAAAAAGTTATCATGGCAGTTTACCGCCTCACTGGAGATGCTGATAAATGGTGGCCATTGATTCAAAACATGAAGGAATATGATGAAGTATCAAATATGGAATGGAGGGAGTTCAAAGATCTGTTTTTAGAAAACTACTTTCCTTGTGACCATCGAGCAGATATGGAAAGTAAATTTCTGAGTCTGAGACAAAAGGAGGATGATAATGTCACAAAGTATGAGGCTAACATTACAAGGCTAGCAAGGTATGATGGAGATTATATACATAACCCATGAAGTAATATTTATTTTTTCTTTGATGGGTTAAAACAATTTCCCTATTGAGCATTAGTCTCACAATCATTTTTATCGTACGAAGACATTGTCTCATATGCTATCATGACAGAGAATAAATTCTATATGTCATATGACGTTAAAGAAAAGCAAGAGAAGAAGAGATATGATAATCACTATGGTAATGGAAATAAAGGGAGTAAAGGAAAAGTTTAATATCCATCCTGCAGTAAATGTGGGAAGAAACACCCCGGTACTTTCTTAAAAGGAACGAGAGTCTGTTACAAGTGTGGTGAAAAAGGCCACCAAGCTCGTGATTGCAAGGGGAAGAAGGAAGCTACCGATTTCCAATGCTACAATTGTAGGGAGATGGGACATTATGCAAATGAATGTCCTAAGTGTCAGGGGAACATACCTCAGACAAGGCCAAGGGATCAAGGCCAAGCATATGCTATCACTACTGTTGAGGTAGAAGCTCTGAAAGACGTGGTGGCATGTAATTTAATGGTATCCTCAAGTTTAGAAAATGCATTATTTGATTCTCGATCATCTCATTGTTTCATATCTTCCCAGTTTGCTAAGAAAATTAGATATTTCCAATTTTATTTAACAAGGGAGTTGTTAGTTAAAACTCTTTAGGGAAGTATCATTGCAACAAAGTTTTGTGAATCAGTCCCCATTAGTGCACATAAATGTTCTTTATCTGCTGATCTCATCACCATACCTATGATTGAGTTTGATATAATCCTCGATATGGATAGGATTTCAGACCATGATGTGAATATTTATTGTAAGAAGAAGGAGGTTACGATTTTTGATGATGATGATAAGTAACACCTTATCTTTAGAGAAGAATCGTCACCACCTAATTCTTATCTAGATCCACCCCCAATAGCTCAACAAAATTCAATTATTGGGGAGTAAGAGAATGAAATGACTGTGGGTGAGGAAAGGAATGTTCAAATAGAGGATGAAACTATTGTGAATGAATATGTAGATGTGTTTCCGGAAGATTTTCCTGGACATCCTCCAGAATGAGAAGTTGAGTTTTCCATTGATTTTATTCTTAGATCAAGGCCTATATCAAAGACCCCTTATAGAATAGCCACTATAGAATTAGTTGATCTAAAGAAACAACTAGAGGAATTGAGTAATAAGGGATTTATTCGCCCTAGTGATTCTCCATAGGGATCCCCTATTCTTTTTGATAAAAAGAATGATGGATCTATGAGGTTATGTATAGATTACAGGGAGATCAATGATATAAAAATAAAGAACAAGTATCACCTACCTCACATTGATGATTTATTTGACCAACTGTATGGAGCTCAATACTTTTCAAAGATTGACCTTCGATCTGGATACCATCTGTTGTGTGTGAAGAAGGAAGACATTCCGAATATAGCATTTCGAACAAGGTATGGGCATTATGAGTTTACAGTAATGGCTTTTTGATTGACTAATGTACCCTCTATTTTTATGGATATAATGAACAGATTTTTTAAGGAATATCTTTATGAATTTGTAGTGGTATTTATTGATTATATCTTGGTATACTCAAAATTCTATGATGATCATGAAAATCACTTGCGCATTATCCTGAAGACTCTGAGAAGACATGAATTATATGGGAAGTTTTGCAAGTGTGAATTCTGGCTTCAGAAGATTTACATTCTTGGCCATATTGTCTCAAAAGATGGAATCTTTGTTGATCCATCTATGACCAAGGCAATCCATGAATGGTCTGCACCAACGAGTATAACTAAGGTACATAGTTTTATTGGTTTAGCAGGTTATTATCGACGTTTCATGTAGAATTTTTCCAGGTTGGATAACCCATTAACGAATCTCACACGTAAAGGGGTTAAATTTGTTTGGACAAAAGAGTGTGAAAAATGTTTTGAAAAACTAAAGAGAAGATTATTCAATGCTCTTATATTGACTCTACCATCAAGGAATGATGGGTTTGTTATTTATAGTGATGTATCGAAGAAAGGACATGGTTGTGTCCTTATACAGAATGATAGGGTTATTGCCTATGCATCACGACAGTTGAAAATTGATGAACAAAACTATCCTACTCAAGATCTCGAGTTAGCACCTGTGATATTTTCTTTGATGGTATGGAGGCACTACCTCTATGGTGAAAAATGTGATATTTATATTGATCGCAAGAGTTTGAAGTATATTTTTTCACAAAAAGAACTCAACATGAGGCCAAGGAGATGGATTGAATTACTGAAGGATTATGATTGTACGATACACTACCACCCGGGGAAAGCAAACAAGGTGGAAGATGCTTTGAGAAGAAAAGACCATGGAGTTTTGAACAATATGAAAATTGAAAGGGATCCAATTTTCATGGATCTAGAGATGATGGACATGGGAATAACCAGGGAAGGTGAAACATCAATGCTTTTTCAAATGGTTGTCAAACCATCTTTACTATAAAAGATTAAGATTTCCCAAACTGATGATGAAGAATTTCGAAAGAAGGTTAAAGCTGTGAATGGTGGGAGATTGAGAGAAATTGTGTATGAAGAAGGAATTTTGAAATTCGGGAAGAGACATTGTGTTCCCGATATAACTGATCTAAAAAGGGAATTGTTGGATGATGCTCATAGTTCAAATTTCCCTATACACCCTGGGAGCACCAAAATTTATAGAGATTTCAAGGATCATTTTTGGTTGGACAACATGAAGAGGGAGATTACTGATTTTGTGTCAACAAGTATGGTTTGTCAACAATTGAAAGCTGGAAGGCAACAGCCTGGTAGAGTATTGCATCCTCTTCCCATACCTGAGTGGAAATGGGATAATACCACAATGGGCTTTGTCATGGGACTACCAAAGACTCTTAGAAGGAACAATGCAATATGGTTTATTTTTGATCGTCTTACCACTCTGCACATTTTCTAACTATAAGAGAATATCTACCACTGGAACGTTTAGCAAGACTATATATTAATGAAGTTGTGAGACTTTATGGAGTACCCCTATCGATTGTTTCTGATCATGATCCCTGTTTTACTTCAAGATTCTGGAAAAGTCTTCAGAAGGCCTTGGATACTAAACATCATTTGAGCACTTCCTACCACCCTCAAATAGATGGACAATCAGAATGAACTATTCAAACCTTAGAAGACATGTTGAGATCCTTCTCACTTGACTTTCAGTGTATGTGGGATCAATATTTACCTATGCTTGAATTTTCCTATAACAATAGCTTCCATTCGAGTATTCAGATGGCACCATATGAAGCGTTATATGGACAGAGATGTCGCACACCAAACTATTGGGATGACATTGGTGAATGAAAACTTGTAGACCTAGAACTAGTGGAGGAAATGATATAAAAGGTAAAGTTAATCCAAAACCATATTAAAGCTTCACAAAGTAGGCAAAAGAGTTATGCCGATTATCGAAGGAAGGATTTGGAATTTCAATTCGGTGATCATGTTTTCCTGAATGTATCTCCATGGAAGGGAGTCATACGTAATGGTATGAAAGGTAAATTGAGTCCCAGGTACATCAGACCATTCAAAATTCTAGAATGAATTGGGGCTGTAGCTTACTGTTTGGCAATGCTGCCAAATCTTTCCAAAGTTCAAGATGTGTTCCACGTATCACTATTGAGGAAATACATGCCTGACCCAATGCATGTACTCACCTATGAGGATTTAGAACTGGAACACGATCTGTCTTATTGCAAAGAGCCCGTCAAGATTCTTGATACGAGAGATCAAGTACTGAGAAACCGGACGACTCGTCTAGTAAAAGTGTTTTCGACAAACCATAAGATGGAAGAGGCAACGTGGGAACCCGAGGAACTTATG
The DNA here is from genome assembly GCA_963277665.1 of Viscum album. NCBI lineage: Eukaryota > Viridiplantae > Streptophyta > Magnoliopsida > Santalales > Viscaceae > Viscum > Viscum album. Next base: position 549,344,278 of record OY728121.1, read on the forward strand.
ATAAAGAACCACCCGAGTCTTTTAATGTGGTTGTATTCTAGAAATTTTGAGGATGAAATTATTTGAAGGAGGGAAGAATGTAACACCCCAAGCTTCTATGGTACACTTCTCTTTGAATAATGCAATAGCGTGTGTTGTACGCAACATCGAGTTCTAACAAACCACAACCAATCAAACTAGCCATTATGAATAGTAATACCGACTTTTTGAAATTTATAAATTTTATTTTTCAAAATGGACTTCATTTTTGGATTCAGAATATCGAAATTAGCCTAGGGTATATTTTTGGTTTTTTTCTTAAAAACTTCATTTTTTATGAATAGAGAAACCACTAAGTGGTAGTCAAAAAAATTGAATTTTTCATAAAACTTAAATTTACCGCTTCTATGAGTGGAATATCAAAATTCCGAGAGACACATTTAATATCAAGGAGTAAAATTTGGTTCAATGAGATGAAAATAATTTTTGGTGAATAGTAATTTTTTACTTTCATTACCACGGTTAAAAGTAAATATGGTAATTAAGTGTAAACATGATATTAATATTACCCTAACACATGTAATAATTCTATTGGACAAGTGTATCTCTTCCAAAAACAACCTTAGGAATAAAATATTATCATTTAGGTCCAATTGGATTAGATTAGGTCATTTATTATTCTTTAATTCAAAGAAGAGTTAAAAGAGTTAAAATCAATGTTTATTTACTGATACATTTTTTATATAGAGTTACACATAAGATAAATTCGATTATAAATATTAATTATAAAGATAAATAGATTTCCTACATAATGATATTTTATATATAATTTTTAGACATTAAATAATTTAATTTATTTATGATACAATGATGATCCAATAATTATCATAATAGTGAAGAATTAAAATAATTGATATTATAAATACAAAAATAAATATAATTTGAGACTTTTTATGAATTAAACTAATTTTATAGGTTAATATGACATGTTAGGAATTATGTAATTAACTTTTTGCGAAGTAATAATTCTATTATGATTTTCACAAAAATCAATTTTCCAAATAGTGTCAAAATTGACATTAGAGAGTTTTTAAAACAAATATTGTATTATTAATTGATATTCAATTACTAAAAATATAAGGATCGTCCAAGTGACTTTTATCATGATAGGTGTATCATTAATGGACCACTTGGGGGTCTCTTGGAGGTATATAGTAATTTTATTAACTATATAATATAAAAATACAAAGTGACATGGTAAGTGTCAAACTAATTAACTAAGAGTTAAAACTAAATGATAAGGTTAATATAATGACCCATACATGTCTAAATCCTAATGGTTGAGTGGTTTTCTACCTATCCCTACCCTAACCTTTAAATAATCCACTTTGGAGCCACTAGAAACCGAATATGAATTTATTATAAAATAAGATTTCTAGCTTTTCCAAAGGTGCCCATCACCCCTCTTATAAAAGGGCACTCCCCCTTCTCATTAATTCACACCTTCAGAACCATTAGGTTCGGCCAAAATCTGCCCAAATACTCTCTAAACTTCCCTCACTTCATCCTAGAGGCCTTACTTTAGTCATAAATCCATCTTATGGATCCCTTTTGATCAAATAAAAAGGAAGAACCCGAAGAAGAGGTAATGTTTTCCCCACCCTCTTTCAAGTTCCTTTCTTCTTCATCTTCTTCATTCTTTCCCATTATAAAACAACAACTCCGGTATCTTATATATACTATTATCTTATTATAAATATGTTACAACCATATTCCATATTCTATATATCCTTTGAATAACATGTCACCATACGTGCGTACGTACAACTTACCGTCTCCACGTAGTGGTGTAATTGTTATTCAATAAATTATTATTTGGATGGGTATAATAATGATGTGTAATTCATCAAAATAATAAATATAACATGATAATTATTCTGTATATATTATATAGAATCTAATTATATATTATTTTAATATCAAAAGAATTTTATTGTCACTCGTGCATACGTATGGACTATCGTCTCCACGAACACGATGAGATTCATTCTCCATCGTATCCATTCAAGTCTAATTCTCATTTGATGATTAATAATAGTATCTACAGAATTGATATCATTCTGGATATGATTTAGATACAACCTATCCATGACAAAAACAACTTACGTAACAAAACATATAAAAGAAAAAGAGTAAGTTAACACCCGAAACAACGATAATACTAAGATATTATTAACAAATCAATGTTAAAAGATCATATATGATATCATATTAATGTATATGATTCATGTATAATTTAATAACAATAATTTCACCATTATACAGGAGGTTAACCAACCCCCAACCAAGTAAAAGTACAAGGTAAGGGTTTATTTCACAATATCTTCATTATCCGAGGTTGTATATATGTAATTATCTACTGGGACCTCTTTATCATCCATATCCATGTTTCTTAAAAATGTATTTCAAATCATTATTACTATTTTAAATATTATGGTATAAAGTTATTTATACCCTTTTTGACTTTTTATAATATGTTTATAAAGGAATATTTATGTCGTTTTCCAAACAAGGTCCTTTTTAACCTTTTTTGACAGAATTAAGGTAAGAAAGTTTTTTTAACTTATACGGCAGGTACGACTATTTTCCGCCGTTATAAAATCTTCGAAGCTTACCTTACAAGCATATAAGATAATTTTAAAATTAAATGTTTTATTTTATAATAATGTGACTTTTATATTATTTAAAAAAAGTGATATTTCTCTCAAATAGTTTTGATTTCATTTATGTCAACATCCTTTGATGTATTTTAAGCTTATTTGAAGTTGATTTATTATGATACAAAACCTCCATATTGTATTGAAGGTTTTGTGATTTTTTTTGACTGTGGATGTGTTATTTTTATACCATTCATGGTTTATGGAGAATGTATTGACATTTCGTATGTTATTTTTAATACGAATGTTTATGTTATGTTTAAACCTGTTCATATGAGGAATGCATTGGACTTAATATGTGACGGGTGGAGCCCGCTATAGCTCCTCGATGCATCGGTAGGTCTCATGAGACAAACTAGTGTCTTGGCACAAGGCCGTGACAAAATCTTATTTGTAGTCTGGCATGAGGCCTTATCTATGTGGTTATGATAGTCTAGAATTATGCATTCCATCATTATGAAAGTGGTAATTGATATTGCATGTGAATATTCAATTAGTAGAATATCCATGTGAATAAGTAAATGGAATTATTTCATTTTATTTTTTCTATACTATGTTGAAGATCAAGTTTAAAAGGCTTTTGTTTTAGTAATACATTTACTTAAATGTTTATTCTTATTTATGAAATTTTCTGCTATATTGTTATCCTTACTAGGGATTTGAGCTCACCACTTTTCTATTTTTTATTTCTCCCAGGATGTGAAGAAGTAAATTATGAATGACCTGCAGGGATCGTATGAGGGGATAAGAGTGTGGAATATGGAGACTATATTTTTTTAGTTTTCATTTTTATAATGTAATGTAAAACTTTATGAATATATCTAGTGTTTCCAAGGCTACTAAACTAATAATTATTTCGATATTTGATCTTTCTTGTGATCCTGACAATGTTATGTAATAATGCACCGACTCTGGGTAACTGGGGTTGGGGCGTTACAATCAGGTAGGGCATGTCCCATGTTACTAGGGCGAAAAGGCCATCAGATTCTGAGTGGCATGGTCGTAGGGGCACGAGGTGTTAGAGACATTATGTCTTGGGTACTATTTTTGTGATTTCTTCTCACCCATGATGTGAGTAGTGTGCACACATAGAGACTTTGTGATAAGGTGTTTTGAAAAATAATGTTCTTAGAGGACCCTTATTGTTTTGGTTTAGGTACTTTTGGTTTGGGGGTTATTGTCATAGGATGCCACTGGAAAGGAAAGGAGACTTCGGGGGATAGAGATGAGGCTACCAGGCTGGGGGATATGGCTCTCCGTGATTGATGTAGTGGGGCATGAAACTTTATTTGAGGGTAGATATCATTGTCCCTCTTGTTCCTTTATTTTAGGGAAGACATCGTTGTCCCAATGGTTATTTATATGTGGAATGGTATTGATGTTCCTCAGAGTTACTTTTCTTTTGTCGTGCTTTGGGACATCGGTACCTTGAGATAAGAGGCGTCTGGAGGAACCCGGATTTGGGTTATGTGATTAAGGTGTAACTGGAGGGTTCACATGGGATTTGTGATGACAGGGGTACTTGGTCCATGGTCCAATCATTCTATCTACATTAGATATTATAGCATTGGCTGAAGTAGGTGACACTCCATAGTGGTTGTTGATCACCTGTGGAGTTTATGATTATTTTTTCATCATACTATTTACTACTTTCCTTATAAATTCATGCCTTATTAAACACTTATATGAGGCACGCACCATTGGATGGTATCCTACTATGTTTTTTCCCACACCCTACACAGGCCCCTCGGGACACGTGTGGAATTTACAAACTTTCAAGCAAGAAAAGGTTCTACCTCAGGAGAAGGACCATATTGATGTTTGGCATGGAGACTGATATAGACCTTGAGGACATTCCTAGCTGAAGTTTACATTGTTATATTTTATTTTTGTATCAACATGCTTGCTTTGTTTTACAGCTATAGTTGGTTAGCCAGGGGTGCCATTTCTTATTGATGTTTATAAACTATTTGGATGGATGCTTTGTTGTTTCAAAAGTTGTTACAAGTGTTTTTCAGCATGCTGTATTTTTTACTTAATGTTGCAGTTGTTTATATTTATTTTTCCACAATTTATTGCTATTAATTGTGCTTCCTCTCTACGGGTCTAGTTTGAGTATGATGAGTCTTTTATTTCCAATGAATGTTAAATACTATTACTCGTTGCAGTACCATTATTATCCTCCGAGAGGGTATATCCTCCCCAATATACTTTTTACACCCTCACTTCTAGTCAACATCCTTTTTCATTCAGGGAGGTGCGCCCAAGGTAGTAACACCTAACCCGTTTTTCGGTGTTCGGGTGGCTACTCATGTCAGGAATGTTACAACTATCATCAATTCATCAGGAGTTGAAATAATATGTCACTTTACCCTCACAATTTCAATTAATTGAAGACTGAATCGAGGGTGAAATAATGCTAATGTTCATAATCGAAAGAGGAAGGTGAAACAGATCAATGGAGGCAGGTGTGAGTGAGAGTGACTCGAGTTCAAACTTAAATACCAAATTTATCATTTATGGATTCTAAAATAGTAAAATATAATAAAAAAGAAATTAATAAATTGAATAAAAATTTATTTTGAAAAATTAGTAACAGAACAAACATTTGATATAGATAATGGTGACTCTTCCAATGGCGACTCACCCAACACATAGATAGTAGCCTAAATGTATCTCCCAAATTCATGTTTGATGTAGTTCAGTCACTCAGAATCAAATTTATTTGTAAATCTATCAGCAAACTAATGTTAAATTCCAATGAATTCAAGCATTATATCACCCTTTTGGAAATTATCCCCTAAAAATTGATGTCTTACATCATTATGTTTCTTCCTATAATTATAAACATGATTTTTATAAATTTTTATTTCCCATTTGTTTTCAATGTTTATATGAAAATTATTATATTTAAATCCATATTCTAGTAAAGTATGTCTCATCTACAAAATTCGAGCATAGAAAGAACCTACTAATATGTATTCAGCTTTAATAGTAGATAGTGGAACTGAATTTTTCTTCTTACTACACTAAGATACTATAGAATTTCCCCAAATATGACTTATTCCATATGATCCTTTTATATCAAACTTACAACCACCAGAATCGGCATCTGAATAACTCACTATGTTAAATTGGTGTCCTCTATGGTAGAACAATCCTAAATCAATTATATATTTGAGTTATTTGAAAATCCTTTAAATATCAAATAAATGTAATTATTTTGGCTTTTCATGAAAATGATCAAACATACACACACTATACTTAATATCAAGACATCTAGTAGTTAATTATAACAAATTTATCATCATAGCTCAATAATTGGTTGGATCCAATGACTTTTCAGCTTCATCAAGATCTAAATTGTAGGTGGTACTCGTGGGATTGTCACTAATTTTAGTGTTATACAAACCAAAATGTTCTATAATATATTTAGTGTGATTACTTTGATTTAAAATGATTCATTCAGAATTCAAAAAAAATTGAAATCCAAGAAAAAGAATTAATTATACCCATTAAACCAATTTCAAATTCATTTTGCATTATTTTTGAGAAATTGATATAAAAATATATTTTTTAAGATCCAAAGATAATTTCATTAACATAAATATGGAGTAACACACCAAGATTTCATAGTACGTTATTTCTTCAAAGTAATTCATTAACTTGCACTACACACAACACTAAGTTCAAACGCACCACAACTTATGAAACAAGCCGTTCAAAAGTGGTTATGAATAATATTAACTGAATTTTGAACTATATACAATCATTATAATTTTATAATCCATATTATGAGTTTCTTAGACATAATGTAATAAATAAATCATTTTTTCAGATAAAAGAAGTATTTTTCAAAAAATGCACTTTTACCGCCTTTTAATGGTGAACCATTTTTAAATCCAATATTTGAAACTTTTATATATTCAATTTGACAATGTAAACATTTTCATTAGAATCGGGACATAAGAATTTAATTTCAATATATTTTTGGTGTTTTTCTTATAACATTCATATTTGGGTAAATAGTGAAAAATATGATATTTTAACTAAAAACAACTTTTTTAATCAAAATAATTTATAGTGTTAAATTATAATTTTAATGGTTTGGAAGTATAAATAGATTATATTTTTACCATTTAATCCAATTGTGTTCATTGTAAGTAATTTCACAATGAAATTTGACATAAACAAGTGTCAATCTTTTGATAGTTATTGTTTCTTAAAAATACGCCTTTTGGTTTTGACAATGGGAATTAGTTTTAAATTAATAAATGCAACTTCTATGGTTTAAATTTGTTAAAATATACTTCATTTTTTGAATTCAGAATATCCAAATTTCTTAGGGTGAATTTTTGGAATTTTTCTGAAAACTTTCAATTATTTATGAATAGTAAAAAACACTAAATTATTGTTTAAACCTGAATTTGTATTTACATAATTATTTATTTTATTTAAATTTATTTTATGTCAAAAATGAAACATAATACCTATATATGTTCAATGTAATTAATTGGAGTCATTTTATAATATGTTTAGTTATATAAAAATTTTATTTATATTTTACCGTCTTTTACCCACCTCCTAGGAGCATTTGCAAATTTACATAAAACATAAGTTTACCGCTTCTATGAGTTTAATTTAAAAAATCTAAGAGACACGGTTAATAACAAGGAGTAAAATGTGGTTCAATTAGATAAAAATATTTTTTCCTGAATAGTAGCTTTTTACTTTTATTTACTATGGTTAAAAGTAAAAGGTTAAGTAAGGGTAAAAATGAAATTATTATTTCCCAAAAACACGTTATAATTATATTGGATAAGTTTAATTCTACCAAATACATAATTAGGAATAAAATATGACCCTTTAGGTCCACTGGGATTAGATTAAGACAATTATTATTATTTTATTTAAAGAAGAGTTAAAAGAGTTAAAATCAATGTTTAAAAATTAATCTATTTTTAATATAAGGTTATACATATGATAAATTCGACTATAAATATTAATTACAAAGATAAAAATATTTCCTACATAATGTTATTTTATTTATAATTTTTAGAGATTAAATAATTAAATTTATTAATGACACAATGATGATGCAGTAATTACCATATTAATGAAAGAATCAAATAAATGGTATTATAAATATAAAAATAAAAATAATTTCAAAGTTTTTATGACATAAAAGAATTTTATATATGAATATGACATGAAATTGTTGATTCAATGTATTTTTTTGAAGTAATATTGCTGTTATTATTTAAAAAAACAAATACCAAATAGTGTCAAAATTGACATAAAATAGTTTTTAAAAAAAAATTATATTATTAATTGATATAATGGTCCTAATAATCTAGGTTTCAGCCAAAAGAATTATATAATAATGTATATGACATTAAAGAACCAATTGACGTTCGATTGGCAGTATATAGTATGTTTATTAACCATATTGTGTAAGAATACAAGAAGACACGGTAAAAGTTAAATTATTTAACTTAGAGTTAAATCTAAATGATAAGGTTAAAATGGTAACCTAAACTTGTCTAAAACCTATTGGTTGAGAGGATTTCGACCAATATCCACCCCAGACTCTATATAAGTCACTTTTGAACCATTATAAACTGAATATGAATTTATTATAAAATAATATTTTAAGTTTTTCTAAAGGTGCCCCTCACCCCTCTTTTAAAAGGGAACTTCCCCTTCTCTCAACTTAACACCTCCAAATCCATTTTACTCGGCCAAACCCTGACCAAATAACCTCCAAACTATCCTAACATCATCCTAGAGGACTTACATTGGTTATAATGCCAACTTAAAGAGACCTTTTGATCAAATCAAAAGGAAGAACCCGAAGAAGAGGTAATGATTTCACCACCCACTTTCAAGTTCTCTTATTCTTCCACTTACTCTTTCTTTGTTGTTTCCATTATAAAATAATAAATATAGTGTAATATATATACTTTTATGTTATTATAAATATGGAACTACTATATTCATTATTCTATCCATCTTATGAAAGATAATGTCACCATGCGTGCGTACGTACGGCTTACCGTCTCCACGTCGTGGTGTAATTTGTTATTCAACACTATGTTATTTGGATGGATATAATGGCGAGTAATATGTTTATAAATAATGAAAATAACATGAAAATTTATCTGTAAAATTAATATACCATCTAATTTCTCACCTTTAAGGAAATGGTATTGTCACTCGTGCCTACGTACAGATTACCATCTCCACGACGCGGTGAGATTCATTTCCACGTTCACCATTCATCGACGATTATAAAAATATATATTACTAATAAGTATGTAAAATATGAAAAAATAATACTATTGGAGATATATATATTTATATACGTATATATATGTACTTACATATATCTTATTCACTGAGTTCCGTTCAATACGATAGGAAAACAGAAACGGTGTTTATGCGTATGTACGGACTACAATCTCAATAAACGGTGTTTTTCATTTCATTTATATGTCTATTATAAAAATTTATACTCAAAATATATATGATATATAAATCATTTTTTATATTCTGTATGTATTTAAATCTTTATCAATGTTATACAATCAATAGTAACAAGTTAAAACACGTACGATAAAGAAAGCGATTATTACCCGAAATGTTAATTTAACTTGGAAATTATTATTAAATGGGTAGTGTAAAGTCATACATGAATCATGTAAGATATCATAAATATTAATATGGTTCTGGTTTATTTAATAACATACTACGATTTTCATACAGAAGGTTAAACGTACCCTCGACTAAAGTAATGTTCAAGGTAAGGGTTAATTCCTCAATCTCAATGTTATCCGAGATTGTTTATGTGTAATTATTTACTAGGAAATTTTTATCATCCATGTACATTTTTCATAAATATGATTTCAAAATGATATTTTAAGGATTTTTTAAAGGTACACTTTATCAAGATCATAATTTTAAATGTTTTAAAGATTATTCTTTCTAAATATTTTTAATTAATGTCCATGTTTTCAAAATGATTTTAAGGATTTATTTATATAGACATGAATGTTTTGAAATGATAATTATTTTCAAAAGTATCCAAGTTGTATCAGAAACATTGATTCAAAAATCTCATTTAAATTAATTCATTTATAAATGTGTGATTTTTAATGATTTTTCAAAAAGGATATTTTTTTCAAAAAGTTTTACACATAATTTTCAACTATTTCAGCATCCTTTTCTGGATATTATATATTATTGTGGTTGATTTATTATAATAAAATCATTCATATTGTATTGAATGAGTTATGATATGTTTGACTGTGGATGTTCAATTATTATAGTATTCATGGTTTATGGTTAATGTATTTACATTTCGTATGCTAGTTTTGTAGGGACCACTTTGTGTATAAGGTTGTATTTGTTGTCAATAGTTGTCAACGAAGATCAAAATGAAGGACATTAAGAAGTAATCTAATTAAATGGAGGAATGGAAATACAGATAATTTTTGTACTGATCGTAATTTCAATGAACATGTGTGAAAGGTGACCCATTATTTACAACAGTGAAGAATGGTGAGGTATAATACATCTGAGGATGATTAAAGAAGAATAGGGATTTGATGAAGACCATGATGAATGGAAATTCAGATGATTGTTGTACAGATCATATTTTCCAAGAACATGTGTCAAAGGTGACACATTGTTTACAATAGTGATGAATGGGGAGGTACAATCCATCTGAGGATGAATAAAGAAGAATGGGGATTTGATGAAGACCATGGAATTTTTTATGATTGCATCAGAACCATGCAAGAGGCATCATGAAGAATAGAATTGTATGATTTTCATGAAGTATAGAATGATGGTTGAAGAAGAAGACAGTGTGGAAGGGATTGGAATTCTGAGATGGCCATGCACTTCACATTGTCTCAAAATATGATGATGCTAAATCTGATCTATGAAAGGATATATATCATGATAGTGGAATTGTGATGAAAAAAGAAGAGTTGTTGAAGAATCCAAATCACATAAAAGAAGCATGAAGGTTATGGGCGAAGCATATATTGAAGGTGGCACCGTTTTCCAGTGTTTTCCAAATTTTTGGACCTCAAAATTGAAAAATCGGGAAAAGTATGTTTGAAAAAAGGTACTTTAACGCTGATTACATAGAGGCTTGGAAACATGCGCGCCATATGTTTTTCAAGATCAGAACATCAAAATATGGCACAGGGGAATGGGGTGACCATGTTTTGAAGGTGGTCGCGCAAATGATTTAAAGGGGCAGAGACTTGCGCGCTGAAACTTGCGCGCCGAGGGGAGTCTTGCGCTCCATCACACATGGTGTCCAAATGCCTATAAATACAGGTCCAACCCTCGTCATACTATATGAGATTAAAACATTGAAAAAATCAGAGCTCATGTCACGTAGCTGTGGTGGTCACACAAGTGGTGTGTGGTCACACAAGTAGAAGTTGTGCGCCAGTTATCTGTTGCACGCCCAAGGTGGTTTGGGGGAGAAAGGAAGGAAGTCTCCCAAGAGTTGAGTTGAAGAAGGTCATTTCGCGCAAATGGTTTGGCGATTCTTGCGTTCCAGATTTTGAAGTTCCACACCTATTTTTAGTTGCGTGTAAAAATCGTTTTGGGAGTAAAAGAATGTGAGTCGCGAAAGTTTGAAGTTGAAAAAGTGAGTGTGTCGCGCAAGTGGTTGAGGTGAACGTGCACGCCGGTTTGGACTTGTGTGCCGAAACATGTGCACCGTCTTGAATCATGCTTGCCGAACTTAGAGAAGCGTGCCAAGTGTGGTTGATGTACGCTAATATTTCTGGGGCTGTGCGAAAGATGAAAGTTTTCCTGATACCTTTGGTGCAAAGTGAGATTAATATACGGGTGTAAGTTGGACTTCAATGGAGAATCTACATACATTAGAGGATGTATTAATTTGCGATGATTAAGAGACCCTCATGTCTATAAACTGAGTGGGACTTCACCAAAGGCAGTGAGTCAAGGGGAGTCAATGGGAGTGACCCGAGGGATGCTTTGAGATATCCCTAAAAATTTGTAAAGGCAGTGAGCTTTGGATAGTGTGATTGTGCCCAAACCATTGTAATCCACAAGTAGTGGGGAATAGTGGAATTTGGTTTGACTGAAAACTTTTCGACATATGCTCCTTAGACATAGCCCTTAGTGGTGAACCAAGTAAAAAGTATTGTGTCATCTCTTTCAATGTGAATTTTTTATTTATTCTCATATCCATCATACATGATAAACTAGTTTCTACCAACATGGTCACAAGATCTATTAGTTTAAAAGAAAAAGTTGACACCCTGATTCACCCCTCCCCTTTCAGGGTGTCTCGGGGTCCTACAAGTTTTAATACAAATGTTTATATTATATTTCAACCTTTTCATATGAGGAATGTATTGGACTTTTTAAGTGATGGGTGGAGCCTGCTATAGCTCGTCGATGCATCGGTAGGTCTCATGAGACAACTAGACATGGAATTAGCCGAGGCCTTTCCCAATTTGAGATATGGTTTTGGCTGAGGCCTTAATCATATTTTGACATCTTGGTCGGGGCCTTGAAAAAATGTTTCAGAATTTCCACCATTATACATTCATTCATTATGAAAATAATATTGATGGTTCATGAGGTCATTCGACTAATAGAACACCCATGATTATGTTTTATTATGGCATTATTATCTCATCTCATATTCCTGCCATAAAAGTATAAATGTATATTATTGGTAAAGGAATGTGGTTTAAATTATTCACCATACTTAATATTTATGTTATCTTCCGCTGTATTTCTTACCCTTACTGAGCATTTCAGCTCACCCCTTTCGTATGTTTCATTTACCCAGGATTCCAAGAAGTGTATTATGATTGATATGAAGGGTTAACCTAAATGGAATAATGGTGTTCTCATGGAACTTTTTTTATTGTATGTTATCAAGTGTTAGGTATTGTTCATTTATACAATCTATTTTCCAAGACTGCTAAAATGATCGGTAATTCAAGACTTGATTCCTTGTCATCATGCCCATGTATTACAATAACGCATCGGCTCTGGGAATCTGGGGTCGGGGTGTTACAGTTGGTATCATAGGATGTTTAGCAATAACCTTGGAAACTAGATTTAGATAAATTCTGATTATAGCACATTACCCTAAGATAGACATTGAGGATTAGTATAGAAGAACATCCTTGAATTTTGGTAATGTAGAGAATTTGTGAGATTTCCAAGAAAACAAATCTCTCTATGGATACGAGCAGGTAGAGGTGGATCTGGAACAGATGTATATTAGGTAAAAACATGAAAACACCACTTTCATCTAGACTTGAATGGGAATTGGAGCACGTCAATGGTCCTTGCTGCACTCTTTGTTACGACACTCCCTGGGGATATGTTTAGGATAATTCTCGTTTTCATTACAAACCTCTATCCTGGGTTTATGATTATATATCTCCTCAAAGAAAACATTTTTGTAATTATGGATTATATCCATAAACTGTTCAATTTATGTTAGGTATTTTACATGTTTGGAATTATGAATTTCCATTCATAAACTGACCTAGTGTATGCCATTGTTTAGAAATGGCGCCCAGTAGAAGGAATGAGAACTCCAGCAATACGTATGATCCATAGAGTAAGAAGGGCCATATCATTCATGGTATTAAGCCAAAATTTAAAAGGGAAATAGACTCTCGTGTATTCTAAACATATGAAAAAATAATATCATGTGTTAGTAAGATTAGTAATGAATTCTCTGAGTCCTATGGCTTTGAAGGGAAGCAAGAGACGAAAAGGATGGTAGAGAGAAATATTGATAAAGGGAATAAGAGAAAGAAGGATTTTCCCATATGTGATAATTGTGGAAATAATCACCTTGGTAAATGATTGAAGGAAAAGGGAGTTTGTTATATGTGTGGAGAAGAAGGACACCAAGTATGTGATTGCAAGGGTAAGAAAAAGTTTTCAAATGTAAAATACTTCATCTACAAGGTGTTGAGACACTAAGCGAATCAATGTTCTAGTCAGAAGAGTATACTGCAAATGATTTTATTGGATAATAATCATGTTATGATACTACATCAAATGAAGATGAATGACTAGTGTTTATATGTAGTTATTATAGAATTATTTCATTTGAGTGTTGTATCTACAGTATACGGGTTATATGAATTATGGAGATAAATAAGGATTGTACTGCAGTACTATTTTATTGAGGATTTGAGACTATATGTTTCTATGAAAAGTGAATTAATAGTAAGCTACACTTTTTGGAAAAATACATTGTTGAAAGAAATGTAATCCTTAATATGGTCCTAATAATGAGGTAGTGATTTTGGAATAAGAGATGGTTGATTTGGATAAATTATATTGGATATTCTTGACTACCTTGAAACTGATTAATGATTTGTATATTCCATCATTGTTGGAGTTGACAACATTTTTGGATAGAAGGATTATATCCAGTATTCTATAAGGAATAAGGGAGCATGAATGTAATCAATAAGGATTAATGGTAATCCAGGATGTGGTAGTGTTTGAAAAGAATACATGATGAAGGTGTTCACATGTTATTACGTGGAAAAAAGGATCTTTATTGTGTTTACCTTCCTTATAAATTTTGGACTATGATTTTGGACAATAATATTTTTTATAATTTTAGTTTGAGATTATTTTTGGACTTCCATAAAAAGGAAAACCCGGAGGTCTGGCGGCAACCCATCGCATCCAACAAGGCCGTGAGACTTGAACCCACAACCGAAGGGAGACAAGGGCATATCACCTACCACTGGCCCACGTGATTTTCTATATTGAATAATCCAGTTTTTCTCTTTTTAAGGGTCTGATAGGTGAATTATAAATTCATTATTTTTAAAACCCTATACGATTAGGATAAATAGAATTTTTTTGAAATCTTTAGGAGTGAAAGATGAGTCTGTAGTAGGAATTAGTTAAAGGATGTAACTCTATATGTCAAGTACATATATATATATATATTCCCTCTCATTAAGACTAAATTTTATTAACCAAATTTCTGATATGAGTTATCCACAAAGATATGTTCTGTTTTTAATGTTTTATTTCCGATGAACAATTTCAAATTGCGAGGACGCAATTTATTGAATTAGGGAAGAATGTAACACCACAAGATTTCATAGTACGTTATTTATTCAAAGTAATTAATTAACTTGCACTACATGCAACATTGAGTTCAAGCGCACCATGACTTACCAAAAATGCCATTCAAAAGTGGTTATGAATAATATTAACTAAATTTTGAACAATATACAATCCTTATAATTTTATTATCCATATTATGAGTTTCTTTGACATAATGTAAGAACTAATTCATTTTTTCAGATAAAAGAAGTATTTTTCAAAAACTGCACTTTTGCCGCCATTTAATGGTGAACCCTTTATAAATCCAATATTTTAAACTTTTATATATTAAATTTGACAAAATAAACTTTTTCTTTAGAATCGGGACATAAGAATTTTGTTTCAATAAATTTTTGGTGTTTTTCTTATAACTTTCATATTTGGGTGAATAGTGAAAAAATACTATATTTTAACTGAAAACAAATTTTTTAATCAAAATAATTGATAGTGTTAAATTATAATTTTAATGGTTTGGAAGTATAAATTGATTATATTTTTACCATTTAATCCAATTCTGGTCATTTTATGAAATTTCACTTGGAAATTAGACATAAACAAGTGTGAATTTTTTGATAGTTATTATTTCTTAAAAATACAGCTTTTGGTTTTAACAATGAGAATTAATTTTGAATTATAAGATGTAACTTATATGTTTTGAATTTGGTAAAATAGACTTCATTTTTTGAATTCATAATATCAAAATTATCTTAGGGTGAATTTTTTGTATTTTTCTGAAAACATTCAATTTTTGATGAATAGTGAAAAACAATAAGTTATTGATTAAAACTAACTTTTTATTTACACAATTATTTATTTTATTTAAATTTATTTTAGGTCCAAATAGATACATACTACATATATAAGTTCAATTTAATTCATTGGAGTCATTTTATAATATGTATATATATATAAAAATTTTATTTAAATTTTACCGTCTTTTACCCACCTCCTAAGAGCATTTGAAAATTTACATAAAACATAATTTTACCACTTCGGTGAGTTTAATTTCAAAACTCAAAGAGACACGGTTAATATCAAAGAGTAAAATGTGGTTCAATAAGATAAAAATAATTTTTTCGGAATAGTAACTTTTTACTTTTATTTACCACAGTTAAAAGTAAATAGGGAAAATTGAGGGTAAAAATGATATTTTTATTACCCAAACACATGTCATGATTCAATTGGATAAGTTTAATTCGACAAAAAAACCATAGGAATAAAATATTACCCTTTAGGTCCACTTGTATTTGATTAAGAAATTTATTATTATTTTATTTAAAGAAGAGATAAAAGAGTTAAAATCAAAGTTTAATAACTAAACCATTTTTAATATAGGGTTATATATATGATAAATTATAATATAAATATTCATTAAAAAGATAAAAATATTTCCTACAAAATGGTCTTTTATTTATAATTTTTATTGAATAAATATTTAAATTTATTAATGACACAATGATGATGCAGTAATTACCTTATTAATGAAAGAATCAAATAAATGGTATTATAAATATAAAAATAAAAATAATTTCAAAGTTTTTATGACAGACACAAATTTTCTAGGGGAATAAGACATGTTATTATCGATTTAATTTTTTTTTTGAAGTAATAATGATGTTATTATTTTAACAAAAAACTAATACCAAATAGTGTCAAAATTGACATAAAATAGTTTATAAAAAAAATATTATAATATTAATTGATATAATGGTCTTAAAAATATATTATTTGGCCAAATATACTTATATAATAATATATATGACATTAATGAACCAATTGGGGTTTTATTTGGAGTATATAGTATGTTTATTAACCATATAGTGTAAGAATACAAGAAGACACGTTAAAAGTTAAATTATTTAACTTAGTGTAAAATCTAAATGATAAGGTTAAAATGGTATCCTAAACTTGTCTAAAACATATTTGTTGATAATATTTCAACCCATCCCCACATTACCCTTTAACTAAGTCACTTTATAGCCATTATAAACAGAATATTAATTTATTATAAAATAATATTTTATGTTTTTCCAAAGGTGCCCCTCACCCCTCTAATAAAAGGGGACTTCCCCTTCTCTAAAAATAACACCTCCAAATCCATTTTGATCGGCCAAAACCTACCCATATATCATCAAAACTATCCTAAATTTATCTTAGAGGCCTTCCTTTGGTCAGAAATCCAACCTAAGGAGCCCGTTTTATCAAATCAAAAGGAAGAACCCGAAGAAGAGGTAATGATTTCCCCACCCTCTTTCAAGTTCTCTTATTCTTCCACTTACTCTTTCTTTGTTGTTTCCATTATAAAATAATAACTGCAGTATATTATATATACTGTGATGTTGTTATAAATATGGAACAACTATATTTAATATTCTATCCATCTTATGAATGATAATGGCACCATGCGTGCGTACGTACGGTTTATCGTCTCTACGCCGTGGTGTAATTTTTTATTCAACACTATGTTATTTGGATGGATATAATGATGATTAATATGTATATAAATAATAAAAATAACATGCTAATGTCTCTGTAATATCAATATACCATCCAATTCCACACCTTTAAGGAAATGGTATTGTCGCTCGTGCATACGTACGGATTACCGTCTCCACGACACGATGATATTCATTTCCACGTTCACCATTCATCAACGATTATAAAAATATATATTACTAAAAAGTATGTAACATATGACATAATAATGCTACTGGAGATATATATATATATATATATATATATATATATATACATACATATATCATATTCACTGAGTTCAGTTCAATACGATAAGAAAACGGAAACAACGTTTATGCGTACGTACGGACTACCATCTTAATAAACGGTGTTTTTCATTTCATATATATATATATCTATTATACATATTTATATTCTAAATATATATGATATATATATATCATGTTTTATATTTTGGATTATTTTAAATCCTGATGTAAGTGTTACAATCATGAGTAACAAGTTAAAACACGTAGGATAAAGAAAGCGATTATTACCCGAAATGTTAATTTAACATGGAAATTATTATTAAATGGGTCGTATAAAGTCATAAATGAATCACGTATGATATAATAAATATTAATATTCTTCTGTAATAATTTAATAACATACTATGATCTTCATACATTAGGTTAACCGTACCCTCGACTAAAGGAATGTTCAAGGTAAGGGTTAATTCCTAAATCTCATTATTATCCGAGATTGTTTATGTGTAAGTATTTACTGGGAAATTTTTATCATCCATTTCCATTTTTCATAAAAATGATTTCAAAATTAATATTTTAAGGATTTTTGAAATGGACACATTATCAATATCAGAATTTAAAATGTTTTAAAGATTTATCTTTCTGAATCTTTTTAATTAATGTCCATGTTTTCAAAATGATTTTAAGGATTTATTTATATGGACATGAATGTTTTAAATGATAATTATTTTCAAAAGTTTCAAAGTGGTATGGGAAACATTTATTCAAAAATCTCTTTTAAATTAGTTCCTTTATAAATTTTTTATTTTTAATGATTTTACAAAAAGGATATTTCTCTCAAAAAGTTTTACTCATCATTTTCAACTATGTCAGCATCCTTTTCTGGATATTATTTTTTGATTCATGTTGATTTATTATAATACAATATTCCATTTTTTATTGAATGTGTTATGATATGTTTGACTATGTATGTTCTATTTTTATACCATTCATGGTTTATGGTTAATGTATTTACATTTTGTATGCTAGTTTTAATACAAATGTTTATGTTATATTTCAACCTTTTCATATGAGGAATGTATTGGACTTAATAAGTGATGGGTGGAGCATGTTATAGCTCATTGATGCATCGATAGATCTCATGAGACAACTAGACGTGGAATTTACCAAGGCATTTCCTAATTTGAGATATGGTTTTGGCCGAGGCCTTAATCATATTTAGACGCCTTGGCCGAGGCCATGATAAAATGTTTCAGAATGTCCGGCATTATACATTTCCTCATGATGAAAATAATATTCATGGTTCTTGTGGTCATTCAACTAGTTGAATACCTATGATTATGTTTTATTATGGAATTATTTTCTCATCTCATATTCCTACCATAAAAGTATTCATGTTTATTATTGGTAAAGGCATGTGTTTTCAATTATTCGCCATGCTTAATATTTATGTTATCTTCCATTGTATTTCTTACCTTTACTGAGCATTTGAGCTCACCCCTTTCGTATGTTTCATTTTTCTAGGATTTCAAAAGGTGTATTTTGATTGATATGCAGGGTTAAGCTAAAGGGAATAATGGAATTCTCAAAGAACTATTTTATTGAATTATATGTTAGAAAGTGTAAGTTAATGATCATGTATGCAATCTATTTTCCAAGAATGCTAAACTGATCGGTCTTTCGGGACTAGATTTGTTGTCATCATGCCAATGTATTAAAATAATCCACCGACTCTTGGAATCTAGGGTCGGGGCATTACATATGGACTACTAAAACCTCATTCGAAATTATTTTTATAAAAATAGTAGGATCATTTATACCTTTGGAAAAACATTTACAAATAATAAAAGAGTCAATCCTATCATAAATAGATCTCTGAGCCAATTTTGAAACAATTTTTTTTTGTTAATTTAAAAAATGATTTGAAAAATTATGCTTTTGAAATTCCATGTTTTGTTAAATAAAAAAATCTGCAACTATATAACCATTTGAAAATGAACTTTTTACATTCATTTGATATAGTTTAAAATGAAAATGTGCTTTATAGGCTAGTATTATTCATATGGATTCACTTATATCTATTGGTTCAAAGATTTCATCATATTAAATACCTTATTCATTATTATACCCTTGTGAAAAAAACCTATCACTATTTCATACTACGGTGCTCGATTCATAAACCTTGTTTCTAAAAACCCCCTTAGTGACAATATTTAGAGTTTATTTAGGTATAACTAAAAGTTCCAAAACTCTATTTATTTCAAACTAAATAAGTTCCACATGTATTTTCATCACCAATAATTCAACATTAATTCCATAACTGTTGTTCTTAGGTTCAAGTTGTGACAAGAATGGTTGGTGTTCAATATAGTACCTAAGAGAATATCTAGTATAGGCACCTCTATCTAGGACTCAAACCAAAGAATCTATAGGATTATATCTATGAGTCATAACCTCACATGAAAAATAAGGTTTTTACATCTCATGGTCTTCCATATATTCGAGTTTAGGTTCTGGATGTTCCCCAGAACGGGATTTTTTTTTCTTATTTTATAGATGTTTCAGATGGTTTGTAATAAATGTTTAGAGTTAAAAAATAATCCTCAAGGTTTTATAAAGTGTTTTTGGATCATATGGATTTGTTTCATAAAACTTTACATAAACATAATCTACCATAGTCTGGGTTCTTTTGTTATGTACTTATGATTTACATGAATTTGAATAACCAAGTAAAATTCCTTCATCACTCTTGGAAGGAAAATTTTCAAAATTATCTTTTGTGATAGGACTAAATGATTTGTAACCAAAAACAAAAAATTAATTAAAATTTGTATTTATACTATTTTAAAATTCATTAGGTGTTTTTCATAAAAGAGTTCTAATCAGAACACTATTACCTATATAGTTGGCAATATTCATAGCCTCTCCCCAAGAATAAATAAGAAGGCCATACTCATTGATCATTGTAAGGGAATTTAATGAATTGTTATATTTCTTGTTTCTACAAGACCATTCTATATTTGGGTCCCAGGTACCCAAAAGTTATGATTATATCCATTTTGTGAGAAAAAAGGGTCAAAGCCGTGCTTTTCAAACTCATGGTTATGATCACTTCTGAAGGTCTTAATCTTAAGTCCACTAATATTTTCAATATATTTAGTATAAATGGTAAAGTAATAATATAATTAACATTTATGAGGATGGAAGAATACCCAATAATACATATAAAATTCATCTACATAGACAACAACATATGCTTCCCATTCAAAAAAGAAACATTGGATGGTCCAAGAAAGTCCATGTGAACTAGCTCTATGGGTTGAGAAGTTGAAACTTCATTATTTGATTTGAAATATTTCTTCTGTTGAATCACATTTTTACAAGGGTTACAGACTTTATCATTTGGGGATTCTAGTTTAGGTAGATGTTTGACTAACCATTTTTTAGTTAGATTTCTACGTGAGTGAATATTGCAGTGGACTAGTCTCATATTCCAATTCCAATATTTATTATAAAAGTAATGTATATAAGAAATATTTTATGAAAACAATGAGTCTAAATTAACATCATAAACCTTTTCATTTCCCAAGGATGAAAAATCTAAATAATTTTTAGAATAAATAGAATTGCAAGAATTATTTTTAAATTTTACATAAAATTTTTCATCACATTATTGTGAAATGCTAAGAATATTTTACTTTAATCTATCAATAAAAAAACATTAAAAATTAAAATGGGGTTAGAATTTCTGATTTGGACAAGGCCAATTATCTTCCTTTTGGTATTTTCACCGATGGTGCATGTCCACCATATACTTTAATCAAATTCATAAAGCCTAAATAAAATTTATTCATGTGCTTGGAACATCCATTATCCATGTACCATAGGTTCTTACTGGATACCATCAAGAAGGTACCCTAAACACAATTTTTACACCAATAATGATTTTGGTAATCATATCTTCTTGTGTTTAGAAATGTTAGTAATTAAGGCTTTAAGAACCCATAATTTCTTAATAGGTTTTCTATAGGTATTTTGTAAACTTTTTTATATGAAGACACTATTATGTCCATTTTAATAAAAACTAGTTGCAGATTTACTAGAAATGGATTTAGAAACAAAAATTGGTCTTGAAAATTATCCTCTGTCTAGGTTGATGACCTAATCTTGTAATGTTGATAGGTGATATATATTTTCAAGGTATCTAGGTAAGACTATTTATCCCATTGCTGAATATCTATGAATATATATTTAACTTCACGTTAGATAATTCAAATTCATTGTTCTCTTTTAATATTTGATCATTTTTTTCTTTTTCAACAGAAATTTCAAACATGAAATTTTTTGTTAAAGAATGTTGTCCCTTTGTAATTTTATACTTATCCCTAAACTCATTGAATATATATTCTTTCATCTTTTTGTGTTAAAAAATATTTTCCCTAGACATTTTATTATAATTATTTTCATCTCCATATTTATTATAAATATGTATAGGAGAAGCATAAAAAATATTAGATACCTCAGATGTGTTATTCCTAAAACACATGTTAGCTCTATAGTGTTTTTCCTATTTGGTAGTACCTGCATCACTTGATCTATCTTCAAAAGAACTCTATGTTTAATTCATTTATTTCTTGAAATTCTTATACTTGTCATCATATTTATGTATGTCCTTCATCTTATGACACTAATATTTTAAATTCCCTTTACTTTTACACTCAAAACACACTATTTATTTTGAAGGGTCATCCTTCTTCCAATTCCCTATATTATCATATTTACCTTTGTAGCATTGTTTCCTATAGAACATTCTCTTATTAAAAAAATTAAATATTCTATCCTGATGGGTCATCTCTTCATCACTATCAGCTAGTGATTCTTCATCACTTGAACTTTCAACATAAAATTTTTCCATTTTTTTGAGGAAGTGGATTTAAATTCTTCAAACTAACTTTCTGGTTCATTATCCATTTCTCTGTTAACATTTTTTCTTCCCTCATAAATGGTTAATTTTTTAAGAAACTTATTAACATGTATCTTATTCTATTAGACACCTCAACAGTCACATTACTTAGTCTTTATCAGAAACAGGATTCCCAAGAGAGTGAATTATATTAATGATCTCATTCAACCTGAGATACATGTCAGAAATAACCTCAACAGATTTCATTTTAAATGTTTATTATTTTTTAGTAAAAGTATTTAACCACATTTCCTTAACATTAGTTGTTCCTTCATAAGATATATATAAAGTGCCCCAAATAAAAAAAATCAATTTTACATGTAGATATTCTATTGGATTGTTCATCACCCAAATCCCAATAATGCATATTCATAGATATATAGTTATTATTATAAGATGTTTTGGTGGGATGATATAGAGTATTTCTATCATTAATTGGTATTTAATATTTATCTATAAAAGTATTCCAAATTTCAAAATTCATGCTCTCAATATGTATTTTCATTTTTCTTTTCCAATGCTCCAAATGCTAAAGTGTCCTCAAATTTTACATTGTGAGAAGTTCAAACTATTTCTTTGAATTTATTATTAAAATAGATCTTCACAAAGGGTTTCTTATATATCTATAAGAAAAAAACATGATCTTAAATTATGTATAATCTTTCATAGTCAAAAATCAATAAAAAAATGAATCATTTATATTCTCTCATGATGATCCATTTAGTATTCATAAAATTGTGCACACAATTCTTGATCACATATCATGCATGCATGAAGAAGTCTTCTACTAATATAAAGCACTGCATAAAAGAGTGTCTATTTTAAGAATAACTATTTATATATTCTAGATCCTTTTAATGAACTCTAACTCCTTCTTCAATGCATCTATGCAATATTTTAGTGAATAATCATTAAACAATACCTTTTTCTTAATAAATGAATTATTGTTAAAATTATTTAATTCAAATAAAAAAGAACAACAATGGTAGAACATCTGGTAGAAATAAATCTATGGTGGAAATATATCTCTAGAAGTAAGACATATTTCCAGTAATACATCTCTGGAAGCAAGGAATTTCTCACTATTTGACATCTCAGGTCGTGAGACATCTCTGGTAGCAAGACATCCTGGCCATAAGAAATCCCGACAGTGAGTAAGTATAAAAGTGACTCATTTGAACTAATGGACACTAAAGCTCAAAATGAATAAAGATGGCAGCATCTGTAGATTATCAATGACTCATTTCAATTAAAGGTTTCTTGGGCGGGCAATAACTTAAGTTGGCAGATGATCAAGTTTGGCGAAGACTATTGTGTAGTAGCTACTCAACTTTGGTGGTCAGATATTCTGTTAGTTAGATATATTGGGGGTGAGAAATTTAAACTAATGATGACTTATATTTCTGGTTAGTGGTGTCTCACATTGTCCAATTTTGAACTAATGGCAACTGACTCTAACACTTATAAATATTTTCATCAAAATTAATTATAAAGTAAAATTCTGTTATTAAACATAAAATTCATTATAAAAATATTAAATATGATTTTTGATCATTAAAATAAGGAGTTTACAATAATTATATGTTAAATGAAATGTTTTACCATTCATTTAATGGGTATTTCTATGAATGTGATAAGAATAAATAATGTTTTATACAAAAAAATGCATTTTTTCAAATATGATTTTCATTTTCTTTTATGAACATACTTTAAAATGGATTTCCTACTCTTCTAGAAATTCAATTTTAAAATATATTCATATATGTTATTAGGATAATCAAATTTTATAAATACATCCAATTTATTTTTCTATCATTATTAATAGTAACCGCTATAAATATTTGTCATCTTGATAAAATTAAAACAGGTAAAATTGAGAAAAACCTTTGGATAAGGATTTACAATTTCTCTAACATTTTTTATTATCATATTGTATGTGATTAAATTAGTCATAATAATAAAAATTCAAATATGTAATCTTTGTGCAATTTTAACATGATTGCGACCATTATAATATTTTATAAAAAGGATAAATACACAAATCACTCTATTGAAATTAATTTCACTATAATACTTTCATAAGGGTAAAAATATGACAAGTTAAATTATATATTTTAATTTGAAATGTGAATTTATTTTTTATCATGGTAATTTATTTTTAATTTTTAATTAAATAAGAATTTCCTTTAATTCATACGCAACAGAAACATAATATTTGTTCAAGGAAAAAACTAAAATAAATAATTATAAAAATTTTAAATAAAATACAATTTAGTTACATTGTTATGATTGATTAATTTTTTAGATAACTTTATATCCCAAAATATTTATGGAAATATTATATTAGATAGAGAACAAAGTACACGACACTGATCTTAGACGAACCACAACATTTTATTATTTAAATATGACTCTTGAAACCAAGCCATGGAATTAGAAGGTATGAATACGATTAGAAAAATTATTGGATATATATAATTTTCAGAGTCAATAAAAATTTAATGATTCATTTATTTAAAATAATAATTGAATTTTTAGTAAAGTCAAAATATTCTTCAAAAAATATGTTTTCTTCAAAAATTGTTTTTATCACTTTATTTGAGAAAATATTATAATTATTTTTTGAAGCTTATAGAAATTTTATATCAAAAAAAGTATATCATATGATAAATTAAAATTTCCAAATTAGTTTAGGGTAGTGTTTTTGGATTTTTTTGAAAATATTTATTTTCCAATAAATATAAAAAAATATATATTTTTATTGAAGACATTGTTTTTTCATTCATTTACAAAGGTCAATTTAGTTTTAAAAAATTTTTGAATGTAAAATTAGTTTACTTATATTTTTAATAATCTAATTATTTTTATTAGAATCAATTTTTTTTTTATTTTTTTATAAAAATATTTTTACACATAAAAAAGATATCATTCCTAAAAAATGTTTTTCACTATGCTATGTGTTTAAATATTAAATTAGTTCCTATCTCTTATAGAAATTCCAACTGGAAAATTTGATTCCATGTATGGAATAATAATATAATATTTTTTCTAATATTTTTATTTTATTTTTTGGTTAATATGAGTAGTAACCATTGTAAAATTTGTGATCATGGTACATGTATATAAGGTAATAAAGGATAAAAATTATATTATAAGGCCTGGAAAATGGCCCTTACACTTTCATTTATCCAGTTTTATAATGAAATTTCTTCCATTTACATTTATTTTTTTAAAATATTACCTCATTGGTCCATTTTTATTTTATTTTTACCTTTATAATATTTATCTAAAATATAAATTCAAAAAGGTCACTTTATTTTTTTAAAATATGTAATATTTTGTGAAAGTGATAAAATAAAATATATTTTTATATAAATGTTTATTTGAAATATAAATTAATTTTTTATGATGCAAATTTATTTTTAATTTTTATTGATTAAATAATTACCTTAAACTCTAAGGTAATGCAAACATAGTATTTTTTCAATTAAAAGAAAAATAAAATAAATGACTCTAAAAATATTAAAAGTAATATAATTTGACTGAATTATTATGTTAAAAGAGTGTTTTTATTAAATATAACAATTAAGTGATGTGTGAATGGTTTATTCTTAAATTACATTCCCTTTATATTGTTTTCAATGTAAAATTTAATTAATAGTTCCCAAAAAGAAATTAATTATATTATATAATTTAAAATAATTTATTAAATAATTTAAAATTTATAAAAATATTATATTATGAAATATTATTTGGATATAGTTTAAAATTTTATCCATGGTCCATTAATGGTCCAATTATTCTATTATAGTAACTATCTTGAACCCTAAAGAGTAAAAAACATTGTTATCAATATAGTCTTCCACAGGATTAATATATGGTTAAAAAAGTATAAGGGTGAGTATATCAAACAAACATGTACAATTTTTATATTTTGAGATTATTTTGAATCATCCTCATATTATATTGAAATTATATAAATTTATATCATGTTTAATGAATGTTAATTAAAATTAAATTAATAATTTAAAAAATTTAAAGAATTCCCCACCCCTCACTATAAAAGGGTACCTACTCTCCTCTTTTATTAACACTCAAAAAACATTTATATTATCCATACCTTAACAACTACATCATAACATTTATTCCCACATTCAAGAGCTATTATTTTGGGCATAACACCATCCGTAGAGAAATTAATGTATTAATCAAAGAGGTTATCCATGGAAGAGGTGTAGCTTTTAACAGAATGTTTTAGTTTTAGTTATTATTAAACCTCCTTCCAATATTATTCATAATTTATGATATAATAACATAAGTACAATAAATATTATGAGATATTATTATAATAATTTCATATCCTATATCCATATACTCTTCTACTAAATATGAAATGAAAACATCATTCATGTGTGTGTCAGACTGCCTCCTCTCAAACAAACATAATTAATTTTTCATCCATGCCTCCCATGAATAGATTTAATGATGTATATAATATATATATTTATTATATTTATTACATTATGTTAATTTTTAAATTTTAATATATAGCTTATTTTCTAAATATTTCATGAATTGAAAAATGATAATGGCGTTCGTACGTGCATGTGGATTACCACATCCACAAAGAAACCAGATTATTTTTTTGAATCCACATCACATGGATGTTATATATATGTGTATTAAAATAAATAATATGTTATTTATGATATAATAATAATTCCTCAAGGAAATAATAATACTTACCTTATTTCTATCATGCTCATTTAAAAATAGAAACGTTACTCATTGTACATAAAACGATCTCTCTCCCTGATTGTAACATAGTTAATTTTTTAAACAATATTTCATGATTGGTTTTAAAATTATAATTGATTTGTAAAAAATATAACATTTTCATGTTAAATATTTTTTAGATGATGGAATTATGGTATTATTTACCATATAAAACCTACTATATTTATTTTAGGCATATGAGTTGAATATCATTGAAGCATCCAGCATGAACTAAAATGATTACGTAATTGAATATAACATGGTAATAATTAATATGGAAATAATAATAAATATTAAATGGGTTTTAATATATTAAATAATTAATATAATTTTATTATTGTGGATGATTAGAAAACATACTTGATTAGTTAAACTCCGGGTAAGAGACACTTACTTAAACCATTGTTTTAAATGTTTTAATGATTTATTTTCTACATATTTTTCATCCACATAAATAAATTTAAAATTATTTAATGTCTGATTTTATATGTATTTAAATTAATTATAAATGATAGTTTATATAAAATATATCATTATTTTGATTTTTATTTTAAATGGAATCTTTCTATGGAATATTTTGAAAAAAAGGTAAAAGGAATGTTTTATTTTAGTGTACATGATGTCAACAATTTTTCCCGATGCTATAATAATTTTTTGATGTATTTATTCCTTTTTAATATCTCATGTTTTCAACAAATAAAAACCATCACTCCATTTTTTATGGTAATTTTTTTGAGAATATGTTTTTATAAAGGAAATGGAATTTGGATATCTGAAACTTTTTTCATAAGGGATCAAAAGTTTTTTAAGGGGTTTTATGATGAAAATTGAAAACAAAAAAAATAAGGTAATTGGACATTATAGAGGAAGATAAGTGGATCAGGATAGAGATTATATGATGGGGTTAAGATTATATATCTTATATGATGGGTGAGCTCCATTATATCTCCCAAATGCTTTGGATAATATACATTGTCTCTAAATGAAATAAGGTTGGAGTAAACCCAAGTTGTTTCCCCTATGGATTTAATTCGGATATATTAATTTCTAACATGATTTTAACAAGGGTTATGAATATGGTTCTCTATGTTACATAATGGGGTTTCTGTTATCTTTTTATGGGTTTTAAATATTTTCTTTGTGAGAGAAGTGGGTGTTTTTCATGTAAATATGATTTATTCCATACACTGAGTGAGTAAAAATATAATGGTGAATATTTTATGGATTTTAATTTTTTTCACTATATTAATGGATTTTATTACATTAATGCCCCCTATTTTTATTTTTTTATCATACCAAATTTAAAGTAATCATAATTTTTAAGGATGGTAATGAATAAATTTCAAGTCAAGATGACCATTATGAAGATTTATTATAAAAATAAAACAAGTTTATAATTAATTTTCCTATAACGTGGGAAAACCATATTATATGTAGAAATTTTCATTTTGTAATATATAGTTTGATTATGGAAGGGTTCTGACCTAATTCCCTGAAATTATAAATGTATTAGACAACATTGGAGGATAGGATTTTATTTTAGAATTAGTTAAAATTACTCTATAATGATAATAGTTATTATGTTAAGGTGAATTATTTTAATTTTTCATTAATTAAAAGTGTTGAATAGATGATAACATGTTTAACCATATCTTACTATTTATCCTCCTAAAAATATTTTTTATTATGCTTGCACTAATATATGCATACTAACGTTTTTTTTGTTTTAGTAAATGGATGGATCGAGTAGGAATAAAAATAAAAACAATGTTATGGAAAATTTGGTGTTCATTTTAATTTAGAACTGTACCGAAAAGAAGCTATAGTGAAAAATGTTGGGGTTATTCTTAACCAACTATCATGAGTTATGATTTAAAACTTAAACTAAGGTGAGTTTCATATGACAAAAAAATTGAGAAAAATGCAGTTTTATAGATGTTATTGTGATCAATATCATAAAGGTAAAAAGGTTAAATGTTTTATCTATTATTAATTTTGGAATAATCACTAATTAAAATGTCAGAAAATAAATATAATAAGTTCTGTTTGTGTTAAAAGGAGGAAATTATGCAATAAGTTACAAAGGAAAATCGATGTGTTTGATTAACACAATGAAAGTAATTAATTTTATTCCCTAGTTATTAAATGAATGATCTAGATTTGTGGAGTCTATGAATTATGAAAATCAATGTCCTTGGGGGAAATCTAATTATATAGATTAGAAAAACAATATAATAAAGGTTTAGTAATTCATATTGTCATTACATTTGAATATTAGGAAACCGTGAATGAAATATAAATGATATGGAAAATATTTTAACATAATTTGTGATATTTATGAATTATAGGATGTGATTAATATTGTTAGTTATAGTATGAATGTATTGAAGAATAAAAATAAAATACATCATTAGTTGATTATGAAGAATGTGTAATGATTGAGATGTCTGCATATAGGGATTCCAAATTCATAATTTTCAAATGATCATAAGTTTAAATGAATTTGTACTCATTTTTTGTTTTATGTGATGGGAGTAACTTAGAGATATTTATTGAGTCTTAAAATTTATTTGAGGTATATATAACCATTAAAATTAATTATGTTTTAATGAATATTTATTTGAGGAGTGATGTATTTATATTTGATGGATATAATTTTAAAGGTAACCTTAATGGTTTATATGATCATTGATATTGCCGTAATTATAGGATATTAATAATTTAACGAGTATTTTCATACATAAACATCACATCTTTTTAGATGAGTAGTAGTTACATTACAAAACCACATGCTTGGGGACCGTAACAGCTTAGTGCCTTTAAAAACATGGAAATGCACACAACTAGTTCATAGGTAGACTACATCATCTCCCACATTTATATTTATAAATAGAATCTTTATTATATATATAATATGTAATACATTTCATCATAACTTTGGAAAATGAATTATAATAATTGGTGATCTCAAATGCTCCGTAATTGTAAACAAGGGAGATATGTAAGAATAACATGAGAATAAGGAAATGAGAATCCGAGCAAAACATTTGGAAACCATAATATTCATATAAATGATCATAATCTAGAGTCATGGAATAATTATTATTAGTTCATAATACATAAATCATAATATAATCAATGAACATAATCCCTGAGAGCATAGCATCAGTAGACGATATAGATATTTGGAATACACATAAGCATAGAAAATCATTTCCATAGTAGCCCAGGATCACTGCAAAGGCTATCATAGTGGAATTAGTTAACTCCCCAAACCATAATGGTAGTAATGTTTCACTCTAAAGACTATCTTAGCAGACATAAACCATTACTCAATTAGGTTCACTCTCTATTCCAGTCCAATCTATCTGGTGAGATATAAATCATTACCCAACGCATTGGATGAATATTTAGTTCCCTTACATATCATAATGAAAACCTTATTTATATTTTCCAAAAGATCATAAAACATTCTTCATATCATATTCCATGAAATGAATTGGGTTTTATAAACATTTTATCATTTCATCATTTCATCATAGTATAACATGTAGAAAAATAAGTGGGTTTCGTTAGAATTTTATCAAGGTATAACCCTTGGACGAGAAATGGGTTTCATAAATATAATTCCATCATAAAATTAAATTATTCAGGAAAATAATTATAATATTATCCCTATATCATATACCTAGTAATCCATAGGTAACTACAATGGATGTCATTATATATGGAATCTGACATTGATCGATCAATTAAAACGTTTCTTGAGGAAAATATCCTTTCCACTTTAAAAACACATTCTAAAATATAAATCTTATAAAAATACTTTTATTTTATCATAACCTTGAAACATAGAGAATTAATAATCTAATAAAATAATTTTCATTATTATTGGAATTTTTTTCATGTTTTTCACATTAAAAAAATATTCTTTTCACATTTTTGGTAATATCCTAATAATAATTATTTGGAAAACAAAATGAATATTCTATAAAAAATTATTTTTTAAAAAATTGAAACTTCGGTAAAAAAGGATTTTAAAACCATTGAATAATAATAAAACATTTTTTAAAACATTTTTATAAAACATAGTTTTGGATGAAAATGGATTTTCGACCAAAAAGATAACCAAGTAATATTGTTATAAAAAAAATTTCTCAATTATTTTTAGTACTTAAGAGTGTAATAATGGCACTATTACTTAAAAATACCCTCAATAAAAATAGGATAATAAAATTCATTAGTTTATTAAGATATGGATCATAATATTTTATCATTAGAAACATAATAACAAAAAATCCTGATAAACACTGATATTGTAATATAAAATCATCACCACATTGGTAACTTTTGAATCGTAAGCTACATGAAGAAATAAAATAAAATGGAACATTAAATATCATGATAATAAATAATTACATTATATTAAATTTAAAATATTATGTATATATACCACGTGAAGGAATATATATTTAGAACAAGACGTATGTCACAGAAAAGGAAAATTGAGTCAAAAATCCCTTCCCTTTAGTCTTGACATACATTTTATATATTCAAGAATATTGTATAATTAATATATGTTTATTATAACTCTATTATAGGACCAAATTTATATATATCATAAAATATATAATTTTATTATTAACTTTCATTGCCTTTTTATTAATAATCCCATGTTTAATTTATGTTTTGGATAAAAACCGCTTGGTTTTTTATATATGTTTTGATTTTTTATTTTTGGTCTTATTAATTTTATAATTATTTCATAATATATAGAATTTTATACATGATATAAATATCATATATATAATAATTATATATATATATATATATGTATTCATAGTAATCCATAAACTTTAGTGATAGAAAATGAAATGCACCATTCATGTAGATGGTAGGTCGTACATATGTATGACCAATATATCCATTTTATTATTGGATTGAATGGAAAAAGTTTAATAATATATTATTATAATAAAATAATTGTTATTACATATATATCACATATTTTTATTAAAACCATCTTTATTACTATTCATGTAAAGTGTGAATGAATCGCTTCACTTCCCTATGTGGTAGTTCGTTGTACACTGGACCAACATTATCGTATTCCTAAATAATTGTGGGTATGAAGGTATGTGTGAAAAAATAAATAAATAAGTATTATAATATAATAAATGTAATATATAAATAAAAAATACATAATAATTTCCATCCATGAGATGTGGTAATTGAAAAATGAGTGACATTGGTTCTTGATGTTGGTAGTCTACTATACACATGAACAATGATTTCATAACCATTTTGACTGATGTAGACATGGTTGTAGGTAATTAAATTATCCTAAAAAATATCTTACTATATGTAAAAAAATTAGTTTGTTATATATGTATGTTATAATAATAACTGAAGCTGGTGGATGAATAAATATAACATAAATGCTTGTTGATGAAATTTTCATGTTCTTCGGGTATCCCCCTTAATTTTGCACAAAAATAATTCCCATTATGGATGTATTCCCAAAGTAAGGATTATAAGATAGCAATAAGGGAGTTTTGAAGTTATTTGGTTAGGTATTTTCTAATAAAAAATGGGTTCAAAGAGTGAATATTAGAGGATAAAGAGTGGCCTTTTATAAGTGTGTTGAGTGGCACAGTTGTAATATTTTTAAGGAGAGCATCACACCCAAGTTTTTTCCTGTCACAAGGATGCAATAATAAATAATTATTTATCATAGAAGATATAAGGTCAAAATGGGGTTATAAATGGGTTTTAGACACGTTTTGGGTTGTTTTTAACCATATTCTTTTAGTTTAGCCCCCACCCCCCCCCCCACCCACACACACACAAACACACAGACACGGTAAACCCATTTTTAACATAACCACATAAAATATTTTTTTACTATTTTTAATAATTATTTTGGTAAAAAATATGATAAAATTAGAAGATAATATAAATTATTTGATTTCAAATATGGTATACATTTTTATTAATTCCATTCAAATAGGAGGAAAATTTTATTTTAAAATTAATCCTACAAATGCAACTAGAAAATGGGTTTTCAAAGTGAAAAAATACTCAAAATTTGAAATGTTTTTATATAAAAATTAAATATCAAATTGGTTAATTTGACAAAAATTTTATTAATATATATATAATTGAACAAATATAAATTTAAGAAAAATTAAAATATAATCTAACACTAAAAATAATTTAAAAGAAAATGTATTTTTCAATTAGAATTTCATAATTTCACTATTCAACAAAAAAGTAATCTTTTTAAAAAATCACACTAAGATATTTTATACATGCCTATCTAATAAATGAAGTTTATTCTATCAAATAATTTATATAATGTTTCACGAAATTAATTTTATTATTGATCATAAAAATTATTAATAAATAACATTTTTTGAGAAAATAGTATTCTAAAAACATATACAAATTTTAATTATAATTTAGAAATTTTTTGTCAATGTGGTTTCTTTATATAAAAATATTATTCATAATATTTATAAATTAGTTATTTATATTAATATATCTATGATATATGGCTAATTTATAATGGTAAACTTTTAATAATAGATTTAATAGTATATCATTATTTTGTTAAAACATAGTGTCATGTGCAATGAAAGCTAACACCAGGTTTTTTGTAGAGGATGTTTAACATTATCTTATGTGTAAATCAATCTATAAAAGAAATTTATTTTATTAAAAATAAATTAAATTCATAAAAACTCAGGCTGTTAGATCTACCCCCATTAAAAAGAATTCACCTTCTAATTTTTTCAATCCGATTCAAACAATTGGGGAAACTCTTGCTGCATAATATGTTTAAGTTCCCATGAAACACTCTAAAAATAGTGGTTTTCCAAAAAAAATTAACTTGGTGAGAGGTATTCTCATATATATTTCCCTTTTCAATATCTAATCTCCATTTATTCATTATAAGAATGATATTTCGCCAGTGGTATGACCTCTGAGTTCAGTACATGTCAAGGTTCTTGTACATAAGTCATTAGGAGAGATACATGGAACACACCATGAAGTTGAAAGATTTTTTTGGAAGTTCCAAGAGATATGATATGGTCTCAATAAAATCAATTATATTAAAGGTATTGATATACCTAGAGATCAGTTTCCCTCTCTTTCTGAATATCATAGCATTATTCAGTGGAGATATTCCAAAAAACACCTTGTCACAAACTTCAAATTATATATAATGGGCCTGATTGTGTGTATAACTTTTCTTCTAAATATCATCTTCCTTGATGTTTCATTTAATGTTTCTAACAATCTTGTATATATCTTATTCTATCTCAGTTCCCAAAATATTTTTTTTTCTATAACTTTATTCCATCATGATGGAGTTCTACAATGCATTTTATAAAGGGATTCACACTAAGACATCTAAATTCATGATTGAAATATATTTTTGTAGTAAAAATGAAAAATATGAAGTTTTCTATCCCAATATCCTTTGAAATCTAAATAATTGGATCTCATTATATCTTATAAGGTTTTAATTTTTTCCTAATATTGACCAACTTTCTAAGGATGATACATAGTGCTGAAACTAAACTCCCTTTTAAGAGCTTGTTGAAGACTTCTACAAAACATTGAGGTAAACCTCGAATACTAATCAGACATAATGGAATGTGGTTCTCTATGAAACTCTACCACTTCCATAATTTATAAAATTTAAATATGATCCAAAAATATTTCTTCAATATTAGTGATGAAGAGTAATGACTTTATATAGAGATCAACTACAACCTATATAGCATTGTTCCATTTATATGTTTTGGGGAGTCAAACAAAAAAATAAATGGTGACTTTTTCCCATTTACCTTTTGGTATGGGTAATGGATGTTGCATCCAGTTAGATGTTTGTATCTCAGCCTTAACAAGCTGATATATCAAGCACCAAGATAAAAACTATATGATATGTCCCTTTATTCCATCCTTCCATAAGTACTATTTCAAATCTCTATACATTCTTGTATTTATTGATGAATAGATAATTATGAACTTTGAGATAACTCTAAAAAATCCTTATTAAAATCCGGTAGGGAAGGAACATATACGTGGTTATTAAACCTTGTCACTCCATCATGATAAAGATTAATGTTAGGAACATTTTTATCCTTTTTTAGGCACTATATCTTCCTTTTATTCCTCTTTAATAATTACTTAGATATCTGGATAATCATTCAATTAATAAAGATAAGGTTTTTCCCTTTCCTTATTGATTTATTTAACCATCCTCTAAAAATCCAAAAAATTTGGATCTTTTTAATCCTCATCATTGATAAACTAGCATGATCTTTTCAACTCAAAACATCAGCAACCTTGTTCGCTTTTATAGGGTGGAAATGTATTTAGTATTAATAACCATTAATAATATCTAACGATCTTCATTGGATCATATTTTTAATTCCCTGGTCCTAGTTACCCAGAGCCGGTACATTATTTTAATACATTGGCTTGATTACAAGGAATCAAGTCCCAAAGGTCTGATTAGTTTAGAATTCTTGGAAAATATATTACATACATGAATGATAAATTACAATGTATAACATAAAATATGACATATATAATTCTTTGATAAAACCATTATTCTCCTAGCATACCCCTACATATCAATCATAATATTATTCCTGGAATCCTGAGAAAATAAAAAAAGAAATGGGTAAGCTCATATGCTTAGTAAGGGTAAAAATTTCAGCCGAAGCTATAAACTCTTAAAGAAATAGTTATAATAAAAACAACAGCCTTTTAAAAATAAAACATGAACATAATATGGTAAAAATAAATCAAACATTACCATATAAACATGCACATGGATATTCTACTAGTCTAATAATCACATGTAATAACTAATTTCTAAATGAGGGAATGCATAATGTCGGAAATAATAACTACTACGTCAAGGCCTTGTGCCAAGACTATTAACAATTATTCTATCAAGGCCTTTTTCCAAGACCCTAGTTTGTCTCATAAGACCTACCGATGCATCGAGGGGATATAATGGGGTCCACCCATCACTTACTAAGTCCAATGCATTCCTCATATGAAAAGGATGAATCATAACATAAATATTCATATTAAAACTAGCGTACAAAATGGAAATAATTCGACAATAAATCCGGAATGGTATAAAAATATCACATCCACATTCAAACATATCATAACTCACTAAATACAGAATGGAATATTATATTTTAATAAATCAACCCCAACCAATAGTAACATCCAATAAAGCATGTCGATATATTTTAAAATAATCAAATAATATTTTTGAGAGAAATATCCCTTTTTTATGAAATCATTTAAAAGTATCGTAATTTATAAAGGAAGTCATTTAAAAGTGATTTTTGAATCAATTTATCCTCTAACAATTTTAAACTTTTGAAAGTAATTAACATTTTAAAACAATCATGTTTATATTAACAAATCCTTACAATCATTTTGAATACATGGACATTAAATAAATAGATTTAGAAAACTAAAACATTAAACAATGTAAAATTATGCTCTAGTTAAAGATTCCCTTATATAAAATATTAGAAGATTCATTTTGAAATCATTTTCATGAAACATGTACATGGATGATAAATATTTCCCTGTGAATCCTTACACATAAACAATCTCGGATAATAATGAGATTGAGGAATTAACCCTTCCCTTAGGTCTGATACTCTATGTATGAGTCCAAAACTCATGTATAATGATTTTTAACAAATTATTAACTTATATCAGACTCATAATAATACTTATTATATCATATATTATTCTTTTATGACAATAGATTTCTTATTTATTAACAATTCCTTGTTAATGCAACATTTCGGGTAATATCGCTTTGTTTACCGTACGTCTTTTGACTTTGTATTCTTGATCATATTTCATAGATCATGATTTAATTACTTCAAAAATGTGTAATATAATTTATATATCATATATATTAATAATGTAAATATATATAATAGATTGATATATAGAATTGAATACATCGTTCATGGAGACGGTAGGACGTACGTACGCATGACGTTATTTCCGTTTTCTTACCGTATTGAATGGATCTAAGTGAATGAAATATATGTAAATAAATGTATATATATGATTCCATTAGACTTATTATTTTAGGTATTTCATAATTATTGATAATATTTATTCTTATTATCATTCTTTGATGGTGAATAGAGAATATGAGTCGCATCACCTCATGGAGATGGTAATCCGTACATATGCACGAGCGACAATATCATTTTATAAATGGTTAAATGATATGGAATTGGATGTAATATGAATTTCAAATAAAAATACCATGTTTTATATATTATTTAAATACATTATATTCATTGTTATACCCATAAAAATAAAGTTACATGAAAAACAATTTACACCACAGCGTGTAGACGGTAAGCTGTACGTATGTGCGCATGGTGGTGTCATTGTTTATAGGATAAGTAAAGATAGGAATATATTTGTACCATAATCATAAGAACATATAAAAATATATTATATTATTGAGTTATTATTTTATTAAGGTAACATCATTGTAAGTGGAAGTAGAAGAAGAAATGATCTTTTAAAGAAAGGAAAAAACGATTACCTCTTCTTCAGGTGTCTCCTTTTGATTTTCACAAAAGGACTCCTTAATTTGGCTTTCTTCACAATGTTTTGTCTCTAAGATGATGTGATGGAATTTGGGAGGATATTTGGGTAGGGTTTGAATGATCCAAATGTATTTTTAGGTGTGAATTAAAGAGAAAGGTATTTCCCCTTTTATAAGAGAGGTGAGGGGAACTTTAGGAAAAACATGAAATATTAATTTATTATAAAATTATTTTCAGATTATAATTGATAAAAATTGATTTATTTAAATTATAATATTAGTATTGGTAGAAATAATCTCAATATATGTTTTTTATCCATGATTAGGACATAAAAGTAACCTTATCATTTAGATTTAACCCTTTGTAAAATAAGTTAACTCTTACCATGTCCTCTTGTATTATTATACTACATGGTTAATATATTAATATAAAATTACAAGAGAACCAATAGTGGGTCATTTATTAAATTTTTATTACTATCCATGTTATTTGGATGAACTATATATTTTTAGTATTTTAATATAATTTAGTAATAGAGTATTTGTTTTAAAAACTCATTTATGTCAATTTTGACACAATTTAGTAATTGATTTTATTTATAGTCATAAAAATTGTATTCCATCAAAAAAAATGCAATAAATCATACCTAATATTTCAATTTCATCTCGAAAATTCGTGGATGGCTACAAAACATTCAAATTATATTTATTTTAATATTTATAATATCATTTATTTGATTAATTTCTATAATAAGGTAATCACTACATCATCACTATTTCATAAATAAATATATTTATCTAATGTCTAATAATTATAAATAAAATATCATAATGTATAAAATCGTTTTATCTTTCTAATTAATATTTATATACATAGATATCAGTTATATAACCCTATATTAAATTGATTTAGTAAAAGATATATGTTTCTATTATAATTATCTTTACTTTAAATTAATTCTTATAACATGTCATTACCACACTCAAGTGGTCCCCAACAGCCAACCGTTCGGCCTATGGATTCTAAAGGTATAATATATATCATAAAATGGGATTAAGACACTTTCTAGGGTACTTTTATATTATTATAATATTTTTTTACTCTTATTTACTTGATTTACCCTTTAACCATGGGAAATAAAAATAATTACTAAAGTTAATATTCAAAATGTCCAAAAATAAAAGGTACATATTCCCAAAATATGGCCCTTATGATTTAAAATATATAATCCATATTTACAAATTCTAAACACAAAAATTGTAGTAATTAATTTAAAAATAATTCCCATTGTCAAAACCAGAAAGCAGGTTTTTAAGATGTAAAAACTATCAAAAGATTGACATGTATTTATGTACAATTTAAATGTGAAATTACTTTCAATTGCTTAAATTATATTTAAGATTAAAATATAATCGAATTATTCTTTAAAACCACTAAAAATTATAATTTAGGACTATAAATTATTTCGATTAAAAAAGTTGTTTTCAATTAAAATTTACAATTTTTCACTATTCGTCAAAATATGAAAGTTATCAGAAAAGTACCAAACATTCTTCCAAACTAAATTTTTATGTACTGATTCCAATGAATAAATTTATTTCATCAAATTGAATATAAAAAATTTTCCAATATCAGATTTAAAAAGGTTTCTTCATTAAAAGGGGGAAAACTGTATTTTTTTTAAAATACATCTTTTATCTGAAAAATTAAAATTTCGTTCATATTATGTCTAATAAACACATTATATGAATGTAAAAATTAAATGGGATATATAAAATTCATAATTTTATTAATAAAACTCATAAAAACTTTTTAAATAGATAGTTTGATAGGTTGTGGTGTGCTTGAACTCGGTGTTGCGTACATCACACGCTATTGAATTATTTGAAAAGGAAGCATACCGTGGAAGCTTGGGTGTTACATTATTCCATACTTCAATAAATTTCTTCCACACAATTAAAACTCGAGATTAAAATATATGGGTTTTAAATTTAAAAATATATTAGTTGAAATCCCACATCGAAAAAAGAATTAATGCGGCATCCTTTTAAAATAAAGAAAGGTAAGTATGAAGGTTACTGGAATAACACAAACTAGGGTTCCATGTAGGAAAAAATTGATATAGAAGAGAAAATAACCATCAATTTATGGTAGAGAGTGATAGAGAATATTAGTAGAAGAAATTTAACAATCTAAAACCCATAAATTTGTGATGATCCAAGGGACCAATTGATTCATCGGAAAAGAAAGTACTAAGAAAACATTTTTGGTTTTAAGGATCCTATCCCAAAGGTTAATGAACATGAGAAGAAATACATATTTTATTTAAGTGAAATATCATCACTGGTTAGGCCTTTAACATTTTCCAATGCATCTTTTATTCAAGGAAATGAATTTGAATTTATCATTTATAAAGTGTTGGAAGATCATGTGATCCATAAATAGAATGATAGGTCATTCCATATGTCTCAAAAAATGTGTTTACATAGGATATCACATATTCATAAGTACACTTATTGAAATATAATACATTAGTCTAACAAACATCAACTGGAGTGCAACATATACTATCCATAAATGGATAACTTTACAATCCTTCCAAAAACTGAAAATATAAAACTTTAGAAAGAGGTTAACCAAATTGGATTTGCATTTATCTATCATATCTCATTGGTAAGTTCATGGTTGTCAGATTCCAAACATTTTAACACCTTCATCATGTATTATATTGAGTCACAGTAACAACCAAAAGTATCAGATAACCTTATTGAAAACATGCATGTTTCCTTATTCCAAAACATAGTGGATTATTCCTTAAGTTCTAAAACCTTGTACACTTCCTCCATGACAGCATAACACTCTTGTCAAAAAATACATAATAGTTCTCAAGAAACTTACATCATCCAATTTACTTATTCAAATCCAACATATCTTTATTGAAAAATAATTATCTTAACATAAGGAACATATTAATCTTTGTCTTTACCTTAATAATATTTTCTCCAAATAATCTTACCCTTAAATCAATTTTCTTGTCCATTATAACTATTCCACTTATTCATGAAAATACTTAGTGAAAAACATAAACTAAATACTCTTTATAAAATTCACTTATTCATAATTCTTGGATAAAAATACATAAACACTTAAATCCTTCCAATTTAATGGTTGTCATGGAAAACGTGATTCCTTGGTTTATAGGTAGATTATTATTTCTGGGCATTGAGTTGGGTAATGCCCATTATTTACACATATGATAATTTGAACTCCAGAAAAATCGGTCACTCTATGACACTTTTTCTATCATATATAACATATTCACCTCTATTTGAGGTATTCCTCAAGGTTCTTCTTTCCTTCCTCTTAACATGTAGGAGCCAAAGCATTTTTCCTTAATTCTTCTTAAAATCTGAACATTTATAAATCATCATATTCCTCTTATGAATTCTGTTGGAAAAGTCATAAAATATCACATTGTTAATCATATATATTGCTACTGGAAATCATTTTTTTTCATTTTATAATAGTCGGCTTAGGGGTGTCTGGTGCCCAACATACAACGCCAAAGAAAAACAAAACAAGAAGAAACACCGATCAACACAGAATTATACATCATAATAATTGTAGTCATCACCACACCCCAAACTGGATCCCTCTTCTCTAGTAGCTGATTCCCACTCCAATTTTCTCCAAAATCTCGTACTTTGAACATGATTCCTAAGCTGCTCCAGAGAAGCCATATCTGGTGAAGACTTCATAATCTCACGGCCCTTCTTGACTGCAATAACCACCTGGTTATTATTTTTTGAAGGGGACCTAGTCCGAATTGGTTGTGGGAGATATGAATAGTCCTTCCTTGGTCTTCTTGTTAAAGTGGCAGACAATGGTGCTTCACCTACAACTTCTTTCTGAGTCCCATTTTGAACAATATTACTGAAATAAAGGCCAACCGGAGTTCTCAATATCCCATTTCCTCCCCTAGAGTTCTCCTTTCCCTCCCCGGTATGTTCAACCATACTTCCCCACCTTTGATCTGGCGAGAAATTCTACCTCAAGGGAAGATGCTCGACCTCTATAGATATACTCTCCACAATCGTGGTATCTGCCTCCATCACTAAAACTACTGCCTGGACAACTAGAACCTGCCCCATGCCTGCAATATTCAAGCCTTCAATATTCAGGGCAACTAGATCTAAACCTTACACGAAAGTGTAGCTCTTGACCATATTGGTGTTGCCTTCCATATTCCGAACAACTGGTTCCTACCCCATTCCTTCAGGTGGTTGAACCACCACAATATCCCTTCAATTCCTAGGAATTTCAATCCCTCTATATTCATCTGATGATTTTCCAGGACCACCACCTCACCCCCTCCCTGCATCCTCCACCTCCATTTCATCAGCCAACATGCCCTCCGAAAGTCTGTTAAACCTGTTACTCAATGCAATAAAAGGTACTGCCAATAAATCCAAACATTTAGAATTCCTATCACCATTCTAGGAAACCACCTCATTTATGTTCAGAACCCTTTCAATCTTAGCCTACTCAGAAATCATCCCAACCATTGAACTAGAAGAAACTCCAACATACTACAAGGAAACCTTACTAGACACTATTGTTTTACTTTCCATAGCCAAAACAGACACACATGAGACCCTCCCTCTATCAACAAGTCCTCAGAAATTTGAGTCCCTACCCATTTCCATTCCTTCCCCCAAGGCCTTGCTTCTATCATCATCACCAGTGATCATAGGAATACCTTTCCCCTTCCTGTGGTCCACCCTCAGCCGTGTTGGATGTACACTTCTACACAGCTCATCCAAGTGACCCAATCTCTTGCAGAAACCACAGAACTTGGTCCGATTCTCATAGATAATCCTCTACTTACAATTGTATTCTTCTTTGATCGTGATCCAAATCAAATCAAATGGGATGTGAGATGCATCAACTTAAACGCATACCCGAGGATTCACCAAGTGGCAAACTGCCGCAGTATGGCTATCAGATCACAGAAAACGACCCACCAAATTACCCAACATTCCGATAATCGAAGGATTTTGAAATGGAAAAAGAAGCATAGGAATACTTACGCAACCCACCATGGAAGGCGAGTCGCGATTCATATGCAGGTAAAAAGACCATCTAATAAGCAGGAAAAGAGATCCATTGAAGACGCACGGAGCCCTCGACCATGCTTGAATAAGATCTGCTTCCGTTTCAAACTGGATCATGATTTTTTTTCTATCAAATAGGCCGACCGCCACTCTTTCTTGCATATCACATGACCCGAAGACAAAATGGTCAAAGGCATCAACGGAGGGCCTTTTTTCCTTAAATCGGGCCACCAATGTAAGATTCAACAATCCTAAAGCTTAAGAAAACTCAGAAGTGGAAAGATGAAGATTTGGCACCCCGTCAACTAAATCAGGAACCTTAGGGTTTAACACCGCTTTCAAAAAGGGAGGAAGAAATTATGGGTTGGAGAAAGGCCGGAAGAACCTTTCTCTCTCATGCAATGACGATTCCCCCTCCCCCACCATGGGGGGAGGAGCCGGCGTGGAGGCCTCATAATAAAGGGAAGTTACTTTCAATCTATAAAATCTTAGGT
This sequence comes from Viscum album, assembly GCA_963277665.1. NCBI lineage: Eukaryota > Viridiplantae > Streptophyta > Magnoliopsida > Santalales > Viscaceae > Viscum > Viscum album. The sequence goes on from OY728121.1 coordinate 549,387,831, forward strand.
TTAATCCTCAGTTATCCATGATCATTACCAAAATTATAGGGGGTTCTTCTATACTTATCCACAAAGTCTATATCAGTGTTATGATCCCTAATTTTTGTTTTTAAAATCTATTCATAAGGTTCTTTCTAATCATCCTCTGATACCAACTGTAAATCCCCAACCCCAATTACCCAGAGCTGGTGCATTATTTTAATACATAGGCATGATTACATGGAATCAATCCCCGAAGGACCGATCATTTTAGCAGTCCTGGAAAATAGATTACTTACATGAATGATAAATTGAAATTTCTAACATAAAATATTGTATAGATAATACTTTTATAATTCAATTATTCCCCTAGCTTAAACCTGCATATCAATCATAAGGTAGTTCTTGGAATCTTGTGAAAATAAAACATAAGAAAACGGTTATCTCAGATTCTTAGTAAGGGTAAATAATTCTCCAGAAGCTATAAAATTTTAAAGAAATATGTATAGAAAAATATCCTTTTAAACATAAAACATGAACATAATATGGTAAAAACAAATCAAAAATTTCCAAATAAACATGCACATGGATTTTATACTAGTCGAATAATCACATGTAATAACTAATTTTACAACGAGGGAATGCATAATGTCATACATAATAACTACTACATCAAGGCCTTATTCCATGACTATTCACAAATATTCTATAAAGGCCTTATGCCAAGACACTAGTTTGTATCATTAGACCTTCCGATGTATCTATGGGAAATAATGAGCCCCACTCATCACATACTAATTCCAATTCATTACTCATATGAAAAGGTTGAATCATAACATAATCATTCATATTAAAACTAGTATATGAAATGGAAATACTTTAACCATAAATCATGATTGGTATAAAAATATCACATCCACAATCAAACTTATCATAACCCACTCAATACAATATGGAAGATTGTATTTTAATAAATCAAACTCAATTAAGAATAATATACAATAAAGGACGTCGACAAAGTTGAAAATAATCATTAAATATTTTTCAGAGAAATATCACTTATTCATGAAATCATTTAAAAGTCACAAAATTTATAATGGTACTCATTTAAAAGTGGTTTTTGAATCAAAGTGTCCCATTCCAATTTGAATCTTTTGAAAGTAGTTAACATTTTAAAACAATCATTTCCATATAAATTTATCCTTAAAATAATTTTGAAAACATGGAAATTAATTAAATAGATTTAGAAAAATAAATCTATAAAACATTTAAAATGATGATCTAGTTAAAGATTCCCATCCATAAATTCATAAAAGATTCATTTTGAAATAATTTTTATGAAACATGGACATGGATCATAAATATTTCCCAGTGAATTCTTACACATAAACAATCTCGTATAATAATGAGATTGAGGAATTAACCCTTACATTAAGTCTGATACTCTCTATACGAGTTTAAACTCTTGTATAAGGTTTTTAGATATATTATTAACTTATATCAGGATCATAATAATATTTATGATATCATATATGATTCTTTTATGACTTTATATTACCCATTTATTAATAATTCCAAGGTAATGCAACATTTCGGGCAATATCGTTAGTTTATCATACATGTTTTGACTAGTTATTCTTGATTATATTACATAGATCATGATTTAATTACATTCATAATGTATTGAATTTTTTATATATCGTATATATACATAATATAAATATATATAATAGATAGATATATATAATGCAATACACCGTTCATGGAGACGGTAGGTCGTACGTACACATGAACAATGTTTTAGTTTTCTTATCATATTGAATGGAATTAATTGAATGACATATATGTACATAAATGTATATATATCCTTATAGTAGACTTATTATGTCATATATTTCATAATTATTAATAATATTAATTCGTATAATTATTCATGGATGGTAAACATGGAAGATGAGTCTCATCGTGTCGTGGAGATGGTAAGTCGTACATACACATGAGCGACGGTATCATTTCATTAATGGTTAAATGGTATGGAATTGGATGAAATATGAATTTTAAAGAAAAAATATCATGTTATATTTATGAATTAAATCCATTATATTAATTCGTTATACACATAGATATAAATTGTACATGAAAAACTATTTACACCATGATGTGGAGACGGTAAGCCATATGTACGCAGGCATGGTGGTTTTTTCATAAGATAGGTAAAAATCAGAATATGGTTGTCCCATAATCATAAAAAAAATCTCAGCATAAATTATAAAATGGAGTTATTGTTTTATTATGGTAACAACTTAGTTAGAGAAACTAGAAGAATAAATTAACTTTTAAAGAAGGGATAAAACGATTGCATCTTATTTTGGTGTCTCCTTTTGATATAAACAAAATGTCATGACCCGCCCTCTGGGGCCCATTCCGTGACTACCACAATCCTGCCTTACATAGTCCAGGGTTGGCGACTAACATCGAAAAGGCATTTTCCTGAAAATGGGAAGGCATTTCCTCAAAACCTGTACACACATAAACAGGGTACACTATGAAAATTAAAACATAGCGGAAGATAAAGGTGAAACCAAAACTAGTAACCACAACTATGTTTAATAGTATGTACTAAATTTAAATGGGCTTGAATACAAGACCAACTGAAAAGATACAACTTCAATAGGAAACATAAAACATATCCTGAGATCTTCCACCTAGGATCCTACCTGTAGGGTAGGTACAACTCATCTTCACTACTCTCTACATAAACTAGTCACATCCTTCTACCACCTACTCCTAGCTCCTACAGTCTTAGCTGAGCCACTCATTGTCTGCCCAAGACACAACAAGGTGCAAGTGAAGACCATGTAGGGGTGAGTATAACAATACTCAGTAGGGACCTTAAGACTCTCAAAGGCCTCTCAGAATTCTAAAGATGAAAAAAAGAAAAAAAAAAGATCTCAATCACAAAGCACAAATCAATTGATACAACTCAAACCTGGTATAAGTAAAGCACATAAATAAAGATGACTAGTTGAGAAGCTAGATCATCTTATTCTATCGAGAGACACTGCAACTGACCATATGGAATCTGCCCAACACAAGATCGATAGGTTCTAACCCACGCTGACCCACACATGATCCGACCCGCCCAAGATCGATAGGTAACTAACCCCCGCAAGACACACACATGATCTAACCCACACATGATCGGTATGCACTGAACCATATAGAATTGCTGAGAAATGACCCACATTGGATCAGTATGCACTAACCCACATAGGATCATTGAGAACTAACCCACATAGGATCTGACACACACAGGATCGGTAAGTGATGAGCCACACAGGATCACTCGGTACTAACCTCCGTAAGATCTTTCTCCAACCTCTGCCTCACTGTCAGCCACTGGATTCATATTCATAGTACTCTAGATTTTGGTAGAACCAGTCCTCAATCCATTGGTTATATTTAAACTGGCACAAAGTCCCATGAATAAGTAGCCTGATAATTTTACATGTCATAAGGGTTCCAACACAACAGAAGGCATGTCAACTTGTCGCCCAGTCTGTAAGTTATTGGAATTTTAGTGTATAGGGCTCAGTTGGATTTGGAGTTGATCCAACCCGGTTGTACTCCAACATTCTCTAAACCTCTCTTGGATTATCTCAAAAGGTATTTCTCACTCCAAGTATCCCAGCACCATAGACGGTTTGTCAAACGGATGTTTGGTTCGCAAGATACAGTCACTTAAGTGTATTAGGGCATGAGAGGGGTCTGGTCCCGGTCCGACCTCTCCCAACCTGACCTGGCCCTGTTGGGCAGGGCCACAGCTGGTTCGAACCACTAGGCCACGGACCGGCCCAGCCTGCCTGTAGGGTGTGGCCCGCCGGGTGGTCCGGCCCACTGGCCGGTGCTATCTATGGGGGACATGTGGTCTGCTACTCTTGAATGGCTTAAAGGAGCAATTCAGCTCCATTATGGATGGCGCCAGGTGGCGTCACCTTGTCACCTGTGGGACCCATAGGGTGTGGGTCCCAGCCTTCACCACCACCGCTGCCTCAAGCCACAGCCCTTCAATGCAGCGCACGATGGCGCGCTGCCACTGCCTCTACGGTTGGTCCCCTTCCGGCCACCTTTTCAGCCACTACGGTGCCGAGTAGGGTTTATCTTCCACTGCAGCTGGTAGTTATCGGCCACCACCCTCATCCGTCGGTGCCGCACCGACGCTTATTCCATGGGACACTGGTTGAGCTATGGTGGTCCATTATTCCTTCTGAACATGCCTACATTCCTCTCGGGATTCCATCGTTGTCGTGCGCCTCTCAGATTCAAAAATCCCTCAAGTTGGAACAAGATGCCTCCAATGAATGCAAAAAATCAAGCTACGGAGAGTCCATGCCTTGATCGTTTGGCTTGCGCCCTCTGCATTGGATTTTTAACCAGTGTTATTTATAAATCACATAGATATTTTTTAAACCTCGTTCAAATCCCCCACAAAAATCACGCATGTGGAATAGAATCGAGGGAATTTGTTAAATTAACAAACAACCCCTACCTTGAGATCTATTGGAGGTGTCGTGGTTGCGGCAGGAGGAGCGTCCATGTTGGATGGATTCGTCATCATTCATCGATCTCGGATTGTTGAAGCCCGATATTCCATCCTCCATCGGTGGATGTTACCTCATAACATTTCTAGAGTTTTCTCACAGGTTGAAGTCATTCCAAAACCCCACCCTAAGCTCTATTTAAATTTGATGGGGAAAGTTGAGCAATACATTGAGTATTTAATGAGGTTCATTAATAGAATTAACAAACATATTTTAATTCAAAATGGTGGATTTCCATATTTGATGAGTCAATCCATTAATTGGCTTGACAAGTCACTGGTCCTACCACTACCGCTCATCCGTTGTAGAAAAAGAAAATAAAATAACAATTTCTTGTTATTTTACTTTTCTTTAAAAAGTCTAAAAACAAAATTTTTATCCCTACCTACTACGGTATTAGTGATTTGTCCCATAAGAGAATCCTGGCACTGAAAATTCAATGATGCACTCGTATTTTTTATTCGAACACCATTTCAAAAGATAGAAAATGTTGCCCGTGCGATTACTAAACAAACCATAAAAAAGTTCTGAAACTCATTCCAAGCACACCGGGCCTCAGAATCAAGCGCCATCAATTTTTGAAGACCCTAAATAATCCCATTTAATTTATAAAAAAAATAAATGGAATTTTTGGGTCTTTACATTCTCCCCACATTAGGGATTTTCCTCTCTAAAAGCTACAACAAAATTAGGGGAACAAATGAGGGTACTGAACATACTTCTGAGCCTCCCACTCCCATGTGCTCTCCTAGAGATTCCCATGCTACCAATTAACTCACACCATGTGAATTGACCTCCCATGAAGGACCCACTCTTGTTGATCCTCTATCTCCATTGGGAACACCACAAATGTCACCCCATCGCTGATGTCCAGCTTTCCCCAGTAAATAACTTTTGATGGATCGTGCATGTATCTACTCACCTGTGATGCATGGGAAAAATTATGCTCATAGTACATATGTGGGAGAAAAGCTAGATGGTACGCTACCTTGCCTACTCTGCTGAGGATCTAGAAAGGTCTGATTAACCTCAGAGATATCTTGTCACCCCGACCAAACCTCCATAACCCTCATCGGGGTGAGACCCATAGGAAGACATGGTCTCCCCACTCAAACATAATGGGTCTTCGTATCCTATTGGCATAAGACTTATGTCAGCTATGTGAAGTCTTTATCCACTCCTGGATGACCTGTACCTTATCTATGGTATCCTGTACCAACTCTAGACCCATAAGTGCAGACTCCCCTATGTATATCTAGAAAAGAGGTTATCTGCATAGTCTCTTGTACAAAGACTCAAATGAGTCCATGCCAATGGTAGAGTGATAACTGTTGTTTAATAAAAACTCCACCAGGGGTAGGCGGTCCTCCCAAATGTGGATGAAATCGAGGAAACAAGCACGAAGCATGTCCTCGAGTTTCTGTATGGTCCACTTTGTCTTACGATCTGTATGAGGATGAAAGGTCATGCTCAAGAATTGTTGAGTCCTGAATTCCTCTTGAAATCCATTCCACAAGTGAGATGTAAAATTTGCATCTCGGTATGAGAATATCTTTAATGTAAGCATGTTTAGTCTCCCAATCTCCTGCATATAGAGGTGTCCCAAGCCCTCTACTGATCCCTACTCTCAGATGGGTAGGAAGTGGGCTGACGTGGCGAGTCGGTCAACGATCACCTAGATAGAATCGTTTCCCTTGGACATAAATGGTAGCCCTATCATGAAGTCCATGGAGATACCATCCCACTTCCACTCTAGTACCTCTAGTGGAAGAGCTAATCTCATTGGTACCTAATGCTCGGCCTTCACCTACTGACAAGTGAGGCATCGGGATACAAACTCTACCACTGCTTGCTTCATCCTTGGCCACCAGTACTGACGCTGGAGGTCCTGGTACATATTCTCCACCCCAGGATGTACCGCTAATGGGGATGTGTGGAACTCCCTCAACACATCCTCTCAAAGCATCACTGGTACCATGGCGCATCCTCTGAAGAGAATGACGTTCTCCCCACCTTCATAAAATCCATCAGGATCTTGTCTTGATATTATCTGAGCGTGTCAGGCCTCATAGTCTATGTCCCCAAGCTGTACCTCCCTGACACACCATACAAGTGGGGAGTGACTCTCATAAACTGAAGGTAAGCTAGTCCATCCCTATCCATTAAATATATCTGCAATGTTGCTAGCTTCTCTGTCTCCTCACTTAGAAAATGTAGACCATAATTCTGACTGAGTGTGTCAGCTAATACATTCCCCTCACAAGGAGTATAGACTATCTATAAGTCACAGTCCTAGAGGAACTCTATCCATCACCGTTTTCTCAGGTTTAGGTCCTTTGGTGGGAAGATATACCTGAGACTCATGTGATCAGAGTAAATAGTAAATTGTTCACCCATCAAGCAGTGTCCCCACATTTTCATTGCAATGACCACAGCTACTAACTCCAGGTAATGGTAATCTTATTTTTTCTCATGTTTTCTCAAATTTAGTGATTCTTAGGTGATCACTACTCGCTCCGGCATCAGTACAGAACCTAGTACAGTCTCTGATGCGTCGTAGTATACTACATACCCAATGCCCTCTTTGGGTAGCCTCTAGATTGGGGCACACGTCAGTCTCCTCCTCAACACATAAAAACTATTTTGGTACTTCCCTATCCAAATGAAAGGTTTCCCCTTCTTCTTCAAGGATAAAAAGGGTTCCGCTACTTTGTATAATTCAGATACAAATCTCTGGTAGTACCCATCCAATCCCAGAAAACACTGCACCTTGGTAACACACCTGGGTGGCTCCAAGAAAGCAATGACTCTATCATTTCTGGATCCACTGTGACTCCATCCTATGATATAATGTGCCCTAGGAATTGGACTTCTTGTATACAGAATTGGCAATTCAAGAGCTTTCCATAATTCTGGTGCTCTTAGAGTGTATCCATAACTATCTTTAAGTGCGTGGTGTTCTCCTCCCCTGACACCAAGTATACCATGATGTTTCCAAGAAGACCACCATAAATTGATTGAGGTATGGATTAAAGATCATGTTTATGAGCCCCATGAACACTTCTGGAGTGTTGGTCACCCCAAAATGCATCACCATGAACTCATAATGGTCATACCGACTTCTAAAGGTTGTTTTCATTATGTCTTCATCACGTAATCTGAGTTGGTGAAGCCTGATCTAAGGTCTATCTTCGAAAACCAATATTCTTCCTTCATCTGGTTGAAGAGATCATCAATCCTCGGTAGAGTATACTTGTTCTTCATGGTCACCTGGTTGAGGCATTGATAGTCCACACAATGCCTTAGACTCCCATCTTCCATCTTGGCGAACAAGATCGGGGATTCCCATGGAGAAACACTAGGCCTTACTAACCCCTTTCACTAAAAGTCCTCCAACTGTACCCTCAACTAACGGAGATCCACGGGAACCATATGATATATTGGTGTAGATATCCATGATGTCCTGGGATACAGGTCAATGTAAAAATCTTCCTCTCTGCACGGAGGTGGTCTCAGAACATCATTAAAAAAATCATCAGCATACAGATCCACCACTACATGATAAGTCGGACCCCTAACACCAAATTCTCCGAGGGTGAGGGTATCCAACTGATGAGTGATCGGTTTCACCCTCCTCTGAGAAAGCCCATCCTCTATTTAAAAGGTTTCCATCTCACCAGTGAAGGAAAACCTGATCCCATCCTCAGCGAAACACCACAAATTGCGACTAAAATAGTCGATCTGAGCATGGACTATAGATTGTTAGTCCATATCCAAGATGACATCGTAAGGACTCACCTCTGCAACTAGGGGATCCCAACTGATGATCTCACCTCCTAGAGTATGATGACACTATCGGAACTAGTGTGTAATAATATAATATTCTTCTATAAGAGTATCTAATCACAATGATTGAGCCAACAGCTCCATAGGAATCATTGAGCTCTGAATGAGTTTTGTGGAAATTAAAGAGTGATTGGAACCGATATCTATAAGTACTATAGATTGGGTGGAATATACAAAGATCATACCTCTAATCATATCCAGAGAGCCGTTGTCGTAGGCCTCTGCGGCCTATAGTTTTTCTCTCCCTTGTCCACCTGCTCCCTGTGGTCGGGGTGGACCTGCTGGTGGTGGCGATGGTAGAACCACATATCGCTGCCCACCACATGCTACATGACCTGCTCCATTGGCTCGTATGTTGCTTTTCGGACCTCCTTGCTTGAATCTCTGCCTCTTCCTTGGTGGTACCTCGACCATCTTCTAATTTTTGGTATGGCGGGTTGGGCATTCGCGAGCCCTGTGGCCTTGCACACCGTACGAGAAGCACACTCTTCCTCCTAGCTGACCTTCTCTATCTCACGAGCTCCACACTTCCGACCTTGCATCTCGGGGTGTCCACTGGTGGGTCTGGCCTACTTGGACCTCTGTGCCATCTGTCTACTGCCTCCTACAGATAAATTAGCTACCTGTCATCTAGTGGTGGCTCTCACTGTCGGTTCCTGCTCAGCTATAAAGTTCTACACCAAAAATTCTCACTCTATCACTCCAGCATGCATCGGGATATTCATGAATATCATCAACACTTTGATCTCTTTCCAATGAACCTTCTCAAAGGTCCGGGCCTTGATGAATGGGTCATGTACCATGTCAGTGGATTAGCGTAATAGGTTTGTGAATCTCACCAAGTACTGGGATACTGTCAGGCTGCCATGCTGTAAGTTCAGGAGATCCTAAAAAACCACAGAGCATAGAGTCACTAGAAAAAGCTCCTCCCTGAAGAGGCTCTCGAAGTATGTCTAGGTTAGGGTTGCCTCGTCATTTTTCTATAGTGTCAGGCTCCACCATCTCTCTACTGTACCATGGAAAAGGCTGGTAGATCGGATAACCATCTGCTCTGCTGGTGTATCATCCAAGAGAAAAACTCTATCCACAGCCTCCATCCAGTCCTCAGCTGCCTGGGGATTTTTCTGACCACAAAATCTCATAGGACTCTATCTATGGAACTCATGAAACACACTTAGTCGATGTGCATAGTCTACTGGTGGGGCTGGTGGAATCTACATCCCAATGGGTGGTGGTGTTGCTGGTGCACCACCTGAAGGTGTTACCACTGTAAGAGGGCCCTACGCCGAAGCCTTGTCGTTCAGTGGTCCGTCATCGCGTACTCTCTAGGGAATCCTGGTAGGCTGTTTACGTTGTGGCATCATGAAAAGAAATAGGTGCGTCATGGTAAAAATTTATACAGCATGAGCTGACTCAAAAGAGATCAAAGTAAAAGCTTTTAAAAAACACTCGCAATCAGTGTTTTCATGCACCGAGTTAGAAATTGGAATTCAGGGTCCTAGTGTAGAGATATGTAGGTCATCGAACAAACACTGGACTCTTGGATCTGAAAACCATACTCAAACCACTTATCACCATTTCTCCATTAAAAAGTTTAGAGTCCTAGTTCTTCTGTAGAACCACCGTTTGATACCACTTTTTCATGAATTTCCCCCTGGGGGCCTGTGTCGTGACTACCACAAGCCCACCTTCCATAGGCCAGGGGTTTGAAACTAGCACCGGAAAAGCAATTTCCCAAAAATGAGAAGGAATTTCCCCAAAACATGTATAAAAACATGTAGGGTACAATACGAAATGTTAAACACAACAAAGGTTTAAGGTGAAACCATAATTAGTAACAACAAAAAAAGTGGAGTTCTAGTACAGAAAGTAACAGGGTTGGAATACAAGCCCAAATAAAACGATACAACTACAGAAGAAAAAATAATATAACTCCTAAGATAATCCACCAAGGATTGTACATGAATGGTAGGTACATCTCATCTCCACTTCTCTCCACGTCAACCTGTCACCTCCGTATAACGCCTGTTCTGGGCTCCTATATTCTCAGTCGAGCTGCTCGTCGTCTGCACAACACACAACAAGGTCCAGGCAAAGCCCATGTAGGGGTGAGTATAAAAATACTTAGTAGGGACCCCGGGAACCCTGAAGGTCTCTCAGAATTCCACAGAGTAAAAAGAACAAATCATGATCTCAATCACAAAGCACAATGAAATTGATACAGATCAGACAGGGTATAAGTAAAGCACATAAGTGCAGATGATTAGATGAGAAGCTAGATCATCTTATTCTATCGAGAGGCATTTCTTCTGACCATACCGAGTCTGACCCAGACATGATCCATTGGTATTAACCCCAACCGACTAACACAGGATCTCCCTCACCCAGGATCGATAGGTATCTAACCCCCGCAAGACCCACATAGGATCTGACCCACACAGGATCGGTATGTGTTGACCCACATTGGATCGCTGAACACTATCCCACACAAGATTGGTATGCACTAACCCACATAGTATCGCTATGAGCTGACCCACACAAGATCGGAATGTGCTCACCCACACTGGATCGCTCCGCACTACCTTCGTATGATCTATCTCCAACCTCTACCTCACATCCAGCCACTGGATTCCCACTCATGGTACGCTTGATTCTATGAGAACCTCTCCTTAATCCATCAGTCAAATTTCAACAAGCACAAAGTCCTATGAAAAAGTAACCCGAAGATCTATCACGTCATAAGGGTTCCAATGCAACAGACAGTGTGTCAACTGAGTGTCTGGTCTATAAGTTGTTATCATTTTACACTCGAGGGCTCGATTGGATTTAGGGTCGATCCAACCTGGTCGTACTCCAAAATTCTACAAAACATTCATGGAGTATCTCAAAAGAACCATCTTGCTCAAAGGATTCCATCTCCATAGATGTTTCGTCAAACGGATGTCTGGTTCGCAAGATAAGGTCACTTGAGTGAATTAGGGCCCAAGAGAGGTCCGAATCTGGTCTGACCCTTTCAGACTGACCGGGCCCAGCCCGGGTGGGCGGGGCCCTGGAGGACATGTCCCACTTGGCTACGGACCTGCCTGTCACACTGGCTGGCGTGACCCATAGGGGTCGCACGGTCTGATGCTTCCGAATGATTCGAATGAGTCATTTAGCTTCTTTAAGGGCAGTTCCAGGTGGCACCGCCTTGTCACCCATGGGACCCACAGGTTGTGGGTCCCATCCTTCACCACTAATGACACATCAAGCTGCGGACCTTCAACACAACACGCGAAGAAGTTCCACCTCCGACTTCGTGGTCGGCCCACTGTCAGTCACCGGTCTGGCCACCGTGGCACCGCTGTTCCACCATGGCCCGTTGTTTCTGGCTACTGCCCTCATTCGTCGGTGCTAGTCAATGGCGCCTCCGAATGGGTGTCGCACATGCGCTTCCTCTACAGGCCACTGGGTGAACTCCGATGGTCCGTTCTTTCTTCAAGACGAGCCTATTGTCCTCTTGGGATGTCGTCGTCATTGTGCACCTCTCGGATTCTAGGTTCCCCCAAGTTGTAACAAGCCAACTTTGAAGAACGTAATAAAATCAAGCGACTGAGGGTTTGGGCCTTGTATGTTTGGCCCACGCCCTCTACGTTATCTTTATAAAAAGTGGGTATTTATACATCACATAGATGTTGCTTAAACCCCGTTCAAATCCCCTACAACAACCTCCTGCAAATTCAAGAATGAGGAATAAAACCCCATGAACTACTTAAATTAATAAACAACCCTTAACATGAGTTCAATTGGAGGTGTCACAGTTGTGGTGGGGAGGAGCATCCACGTTGGATGGAGTCATTGGGGTTCATCGATCCCAGATCGCTGCAGCCCGAGCTTCTATCCTCTGTCGGTGGATGTTGCCACAGAACTTCACTAGAGTTTCCTAACATGAAGAAGTTGTTACAAAACCCCACCCAGAGCACCATTAAAATAGGAGGGGGAATGGTGAGGAACATGTTGAGGAATTAAAATAGGTTCATTAAATGAATTAATAAACCTCTTTTAATTCACCACAGTGGAGTTACACAGTTGATGAGTCAAGCCATTAATTGTCTTGATAATTCTCTAGTCTCGCCACCACCTCTCATCTGTTGGAGAAAAATGAAATAACGTAACTATTTCATTTTATTTTACTTTTCTTTAAAAATTCAAAAAACTATTTTTTCACCCAACCTATTGTGGTCGAAGTGAAGAATACCATAAGTGAATCCTGACGTTGTGTATTGAATGGTGCCTTCATATTTTTAATCTGAGCACCGGTTATAGAGATAGAAAATTTCACCCACAAGTTTAATGAACATTCCTTAAAAAATTAATAAAATCATTCTGGGCACACAGGGTCTCGGATTCAAGCACAATCAATATTTGCAGACTTGTAATAATCCAAAATAATTTTAAAAAATAAAATTAAATGGAATTTTCGGGTCTTTACACAAAATGAATCCATATGATAGATTTCAACCCAATGTTTTTCCATTAAGATGAAGTGAGGTAAGTTTGAATGAGATTTGGGAAAGGGTTGGATGATCCAAAGAGATTTTGAGGTGTGAATTAAAGAGAAAGGTAGGTTCCCATTTATAAGAGCAGTGAGGGGAACTTTAGTAAATGCTTTAAATATTAATTTATTATAAAATGATTTTCATATTATAATATCTCTAAATTTACTTATTTCCAGAATAAGATGAGTATGGTTCTAAATCCTCTCAACCAATAGGTATTATAATTTTTTATGTCATACAATTAACCTTATCTTTTAGATTTAACCCTTTTCAAAATAAGTTAACTCTTAAAATGTCCACATGTATTTTTATACTACATGGTAATATCTTTACTCTTAAATTCAAATAGAACCTAAAGTGGATCATTTCTGAAATTTTTATCACTATCAAAGTTATTTTTCCAAACTATATATTTTTATGATTTTTAATCATTTATTAAAATAGTATTTTTTTTAAATTCATTTATGTTAATTTTGGGACTATTTAGTAATTGATTTTTGTTAAAGTCATAAAAACATGATTTCTTTGAACCAAAGGTATTAAAGAAAATATAATATGTTAATTCCATACATAAAATTCGTGTATGGAAACAAAACATTAAAATTATATTTATTTTAATAATTATAATATCATTTATTTGATTAATTCAATAATAAGGTAATCATTGCATCATCACTGTGTCATAAATAAATATATTTATCTAATGTTTAAAAATTGTAAATAGAATATAAAAATTTAGGAAATCATTTAATCTTTATAATGAATATTTATATACATATAGATGAGTTATATAACCCTATATTAAAATTTATTTAGTAAAAGATATATGTTTATGTTAAAATTATCTTTACATTAAATTAATACTTATGACGTGTCATTATCACACCCATGTGGTCCCCAATGGCCAAAACATTGGACTAAGGATTCTAATGGTCGAATATATATCATAAAATAGAATTAGGACACGTTCTGGGGTAGTTTTATATTATTATAACATTATGTTTTACTCATATTTACTTGATTTACCTTTTAACCATGGTAAATAAAAATAATTATTTAAGTTACTATTCATAATGTCCAAAAATAAAAGGTACCTATTTACCAAATTTTTACCTTATGATATAAAATATTGAATCATTTTTTCAAAATCAAAAACAAAAATTTTTCAGTAACTAATTTAAAATTAATTCTTGTTTTCACAACAAGAAAGTGGGTTTTTCAGAAATAAAAACTATCAAAATATTGACAGGTGTTTATGAAAAATTTAAATGTGAAATTATTTCCAATGACCTAAATTATATTAAATAATAAATATATAATCTAATTATAATTTAAAATTGCTTGAATTTATAATTTAATAGTATAAATTATTTTTATTAAAAAAGGTGTTTTCAATTAAAATTTAGTATTTTTCATTGTTCATCAAATTGTGAACGTTATCAGAAAAGTACTAGAAATTAATCAAAACTAAATTTTTATTTACCACATATAATGAAGAAATATATTTCATAAAATTGAATATATAAAATTATCAAACTTTGGATTTAAAAAGGGTTCACCATTAAAAGGCAGAAAACTTCATTTTTGGAAAAATACTTCTTTTATCTGAAAAATTGAATTTTCCTTTTTATTATGTCTAATAAAAACCTAATATGAATTTTAAAATTATATGGTATGTATAAAATTAAAAATAATATTAATATAATTCATAAACTCTTTTTAAATATCTAATTGGATAGGTTATGTTGCGCTTGAACTCAGTGTTGCATACATCGCACACTATTGAATTATTTAAAAAGGAAGCATACCATGGAAGATTTTGGTGTTACAATATTCAACTCCTTATATCTGAATATATAATTTAAATGTTTATTATCAGTATATATATCACACATTTAACTATAAATATAATACCTTCATATCATTAATGCAAAAAACACCATAGCTAACTCTAAATAATTAGTTGGATAATGTTTCTTAAAAATAATAAATTTTCATGAGGGATAAGTTATATCCATGTCATTATGCATAAGAATACATCCCAATACATTCTAGGATGCATCAATATATATTAAAAACCCTTATCTACTATAGGTTAATTTAATAACACGTGCATTGACTAATCTAATCTTCAATTCCTTGAAATGCTCCACACATTCATCGATCTAGAGGAACTTGGATCCCCTTTGATTTAAGATGGTCAAAGGATTAAATAGTCATGAGAATTTATCTGCAAAATATTTATAATATTCATATAACTAATAAAACTAAAAATCTCATTCATATTTGTTGGCCTCATCCAACATTCTATAGTCTCTATCTTTGATGGATCTACCGAATACCTTCTCGTGAGAATATGTGACCCAAAAGTTAATTTTTTTGTATCCAAAATTCAGAATTTGTAATATTTACCTATATTTTCTCCTTCCATGCGGTATTATGTATGATTCTCCATTAATTTTTATTATATTATTTTCTCTTTTAATTGATAATAATATCATCTACAAATACAACCTTAAACGGACCAATATAGTCTCTAAACACTCCATTATTTAAATAAATGATGATAGTGGTAGAATTAGAAAGAATGATTGGAATATATATATATTAATAGTTTCCATACCATGTAAAAAATTTATTCTTGGGTATATACTCCTTATTCACCCTCAATTGATGATACCCAGAATGATGGTCAATCATGGAAAAGTATTGAGCCTAGTTTAGTAGATCAAACAATTCATCAATATGATAAAGATAATACTTGTTCTTAATTTTGATCTTTTTAAGCTCCCAAAAATAAATATAGTGTCAAATTTTTCAATATTTACCTTTAAAAAATTACATGAATAACCTATGGTGACACACGTTTCCAAATAAATCCATTTTTAGTGTTCTCTTAGAGGTTCTTCTTTAATTTGTGAAACTCAAACGAGTACATTCTATAGGGAGTATTTGAAATTGATGTGGCTCCATGTATGATATTTAATGATAACTCATATTCAAATTTTGGTGGAAGTCTAGGAAAATATTCTATAAATTCATCAAAAAAAATTCATGCACAATAGGAATATCATTGATTTCATTTTTTTCTCCAATGATTTGAGACAAACACCGCTTGTGGATTGAAATTAAGACCCATACAATGCATGTGACTTCAATCATAAGTTCTTATTTATCATCACATTAATATAATATCATAGGTTGGATTGTAATATATTATATTAATTCCATTCCTCAACAATTTATGAGGGATTTATGCAGAGAAATTCAATCCATGTACAAGATGACATCAAATTCAAATATAAAAATAATGAAAATATTTTCAGGAAGAAAGTTCCCACCAATGTCAAACAAACATGAAGTATATACATAATATGAAATAATCATACCATTAAGGGTTTACAATACTATTTCTACAACTAATAATTTGGTTCTGATCTTGATATGATTAGAAAAGTATTCATATTTTAATGAATGGGTATATATAAGGTCAAATAAAACATTATCAGTTCTAGAGTGCATGGGGAGTGTACCCTTTACCACATCATTATCACACACCCAGTAAGAAACAGAGATCACATGTGGCTTCCCTTTGTATCCTACCATAAGAGGTTGTTTTTTTCGAACATCATTAGTAACCTTCATATTTGGCCACTAGTTACAATATTTACCATAAACCTTGCATTTGAAACTCGATAGTGTGGGTGGGGAATTATGTATATTTTTCACTATTCACATCAATACCTATCTTCTTCCTATCACTTTTTAAAATCAATTTCCCTATGAACTTCCCTTATATACATAAAACATTTTCTTGTCCCTTTAAGAAAATTCCCTTAATGATTCTTCCCATATATTGAACATTAATTAAAGATCATATTCTTATCTATATGGTTATTATATTTTCCTTTGAATTACATTTTTATATTCTTATCAAAAACATTAGATTGATATATAATTACAACATCTATTTAGACCTTGAAATCACATCGAAAAATCTCTTCATAGATATGGATGTATCTTATGGATAATTCCCCTAGGCGACATTATATAATCCATTTAATAATCAATAAAAATTACATTTAAGTTGGATTATAATACTTAAAAAATAACTTTCAAGTCATGTAAAATTTTCCTCATAGGTTCTAATAGATATATCATCTATTTGATTTATCTCAAGGAACTCCTTCTCTATCTTCATACAAATAATATTAGGAATGTACATATTGAAAAAAAAAATCATGAAAACATCCTAACCCCAAGAGTCAATTTCTTCTTTCTACCTCATATTCATAATAATACTCCACCATTTATCCTCTTCACCTTCCAAAAGATAGGCAACCAAAACGACTTCATCATTTTCTAAACATTGGAGAGTGGAAATTTATTTTTAGTGGTGCAGATCCATTGTTTGGAAACTATTGTATTAGAATACCAATTTAAAGGTTTAAATTTCCTCATTAAGGACTCAATAAAATGTTGTTCCCCCATTTTTTGTTTGGAAGTGAAGCATGATTTACATCTTGAGAAACTTTTATGAGCATAAAAATGAGATTATTGATTATAAATACCATAACATTTTGATTATAAGTAAGAAAATCATTTCAGTTTCCATCACACTCAACCTTAACAATGTTCCTTAATGTTATATCCACTAACTAAAACCAAATTTATTAGCTTAAGAAAAAAAAATCATAGTGGGAAACCAAATAATCATGAAAAATAATTTATTGGATTTATAAATCATGAAAACTTATTTTTAATATATCTAACCATATTTTTATCCTAGTTCATTAATATTCATCATCTATTTAAATTCTACATGATGATTCATAAATATTTTTTGAACTTCCAAATCATATCCCCCGAGAGTATCTAACCATGTGTCTAGTGAGGCCCATTATCAAGCATAAGGTGATGGCCAAGTCTAGTTCAATTCATCCTTTTTGGAGTTACTAAAATAGGGAACATCTTTACAAAAGAAACATTCACATTTATTATCCAAACAGGGATTTAATTTCATGGAATCTAGTTGCACTATCCTTTCCAAAATCCAGGCACATTTTCCGATATATTGATTCATCCTTTGACTTATCCTTAGAGACATGTACTTAGGGATCATGATAAATTTTTCTCATATTAGTTTCCAAAGGTTGACTAAACCAATCCTCTGATACCAACTATAGTGACCCGGGATTTTCATACATAGATATTACATTTTTTAAGAATATTTATAACTTTAAAAAAACACTATCTCAAGGAATGTAATAGTTTGGTTCCTTTGAAAACATTGAAACACAAACTACTAGTATATAAGTAGATAAAATTATATCCAAATATAATTTTTATAACTAGAAAAATTATTATACATGACATACATAATACATTTGTTAACGACCTAGGGATATGAAATATAATAAAGGGTGAACTTAGTTTCTTTGTAAGGGTACACAAAGGATTTACTTAATCACAACATGGAATGCAGGTATTACAACATGATAATAAATTTTCAAAATCGTAAAATATATATCAAATATCATAATCATGAGTCATAGAATGATTATTGGATATTTTATAAGGAATGAATCATAATGGAATCAAAGGACATGATCTATATGATCATAACTTTTTCATAAGTTCTTGATTTTTGGAAAAAACAAAAGTATATAAAATCATTTCCATAGTATTAAAGGCTCACTTCCACGTCATTAAGAGTGTAATGGGTTCACTCCACAAACTATAAAAGTAGTCAAGGATCTCTCCCAAGACCATAATTGCCAAAAAAAGTCTTTTACTGAACATTTTTTACTCTATTTTCCCATATTATATATAAAATGAGATAAAAAAACTTTACTTAGTTCCTTAGATGGAGATATTGGTCCCACCAATCTCACTATAAAAGCATTTTTTGTGTTATAAGAACATAAAACATTAATTATAGCATAACACATGAAATGAAATGGGTTTCATAAACATTTCATTATATCATAAGCTGGGTAGAAGTGGTATGTTTCATAATCATTTCATCATTTCATCATATTATAACCTATGGAAAAATATGCAGGTCTCATAATAAAGTTATCATCGTATAATTCATAAAAGAGAAACAAGTTTCATAAACATCATGACATCGTATAAATAAACCATTCAGAAAAAATAAGAATAGGATCCTTGTATTGTTTCCCTAATAAGAAATAGGTAACATCAATGGATATTATCTTATATGTAAAATGATTTTGATTGATCGTTTAAAAAAAATCTTGTGGACAATAACCTTTCCATGTTGAAAAACACTTTTTAAAATATAAAACCATTTGAAAATATCTTTCAATGAAAATAAATTTTAAAACTTCTAAATTATTCTTCAATGAAAATAATGGTCATGATGAAGATATGATTTATCCATTACATAAACATTAAAATAAATATTCATTTCACATTTCCTGTTAAAAAAATAGTCATTATCTAGAAAAAGATATGAAGATTCCATTAAAATTATTTTTTCTTAAAGTAAAACAATGGTAAATATTTATTTTAAATCGTAGGAGAATAATAAATGTTTTTTGAAAACATTCTTATAAAACATTTTTTTGTAAGAAAACTTATTTCCAATCATATAGTAAAATAAGGATGGATATTCATAAAAACAATTATCAATTATTTTAAGTACTATAGTGTGGAAAAAATGGTAAATTTACATGAAAATATCATTAAAAATTATATAAGAATAAAATTATTGAGTTTATTTAGAGATGTATCATAATATTGTATCATCATAAACAACCAATCTCGATAAATGATGAGATTGTAATATAAAATCATTACCTCTTTGGTAACTTTGAATCATAATATCCATGTAGTAATAGCATAAAATAGAACATAAAATATCATGAGGATAATAAATTTCATGATATTACATTTCAAATAGGCTGTATATACACCTCATGAAATAATATAGGTGCATAATATAATGTACGTCTCAAAAAAGGAAAATTGAGTAAAAAATATATAACCTTAAGTCTTGACTTCAGTCATACACTTACAAACCTCTTTTATAATAAATATATGTTTATTATAAATCTATTAAAAAACTATATTTACATATATAATACCATATTTTATTTTCTTATAACCTTGTATAGCCCATTTATTAATAATATCATGTAAATGTTTTGTTTCGGGTAATAACCACTTGTTTTTTGTATATATTTTTATTTTGTATTTTTAATCCGATTAATTTAATGATGATTAAATAATCTAAAATATCATAATCCTGATATAAATATCATATATATTTAGTTCATATATATATAATTATATTAATCAATAAAATTTAGTGATAAAAAATGAAATACACTATTCATGAAGGCGTTAGGCCGAACGTACGCATGAAAGTTGTTTCCATTTTCATTTTGGATTTAAATAAAGTAATTTAAATTATATATTAACATTAAAAAATAATTTTATTCCATATATATCACATATTTTCTTTAAAATTATCATAATTACTTTCTATGTAAAGCTTGAATGAATTACATCGTTTTGGGAGGCGGTAGTCCATCGTACACATGATCGATGTTATTGTATTCCAAAAGATAGATAGTATAAAGGAATTTCTGATATAATAATTTCATAATTATAATAATATAATTAATATAATATTTAAATAATAAATAAATCATTATTTATAACCTTTATAGGTGGTAATTGAAAAATGAATGAAATTAGATCGGGAAGTGGTAGTCTATTGTACACAAGAATAAAGATTTTGTAACCCATTTGATAGATGTTGAGATGGTTGTAGGTCATGACCTTAACATATTAAATATAATTATATGTAATATAATAGAATTATTATATCATCATTTTATAAAAACAATTGAAGGTGGGGGATGAAGAAATAAAAAAATTCTCATTAATGAATGTTACCTCTTTTTTGGGTATCCTCTATAGGTTTTCAATAAAAGCCTTGCTAGGTTGGATTTATGTAAAAAATAATGATCCTGGGATGGTAGGAGTGAATTTGGGATGTTATTTGGGTATTTATTGAATAAATCAATTTGGTTTTAAGGTTTTAAGAGGAGAGGATAAGGGGTGGCCTTTTATAAGTGAGGTGAGTGGCACACTTATAATGTTTGGAATGAATGAATTTCACCATATTATTTTTAAGGTTGCTAGGCTCCAATAATAGACCATAATCAATACTAGAAGATATAAGTTCAATATATAGACATCCAATGGGTGATGAAAAATATTATGTTATTTTTAACACTTATCCTTTTAGTTTCACCCACAGTCCCCCATATTAAACCCATTTTTACCTTAACAATGGTTACTAATTTTTAATAATTTTATATTGATTTTGGTTATAAATTATGTTGAACTTAATAGATAATATAAATTACTATGATTAAAAATATTAAATACATTTTTCATAATTCCGTTCTCTAAATTGGGATATTGTAATTTAAATTTAATCCAACAGACACAACGAGAAAGCAGGTTTCCAAAGAGAAAAAATGTTCAAAAGTTTGAAATGTTTTTATAATAAAATTCAATATAAAATTGATTAAAATTAACTAAATATGATTAATATATATAATTAAATTAATTTTAATTTAAAACCATTTTAATATATTATCTATCATTATAAATAATTTAAATGAAAAGAAAGTTTTTAATTAAAATTCATTATTTTTTACTATTCATCAAAAAACTTTCCAAAAAATCTGTATAAATTCACCATAAGATAATTTTTTCATTTTGATTAAAAAAATGAAGTATATTTTACCAAAAAAATATAAATTTTTAGAAAATATAATTTTATTATTGTTTACAAAAAGTAATAATAAAAAAATTGGGAAAATAGTATTTTTTAAACATATAATAATTTTAACATAAATTGTGTGCCTTTTTATCAATATAATTTTATTATATAAAACTATTATATATAATTCTTAAAAGGTATATATTACTATTCATATTAATAATTTTAATTTCTAGGTTATAAGAGTCATGTTTGAATAATAATATTAACAGTACATCTGGGTTTTGCTAAAACTCAACATCATGTGTAACGCAAGATAAAACAGTGTTGCATGTAGAGAAAATTTAACTTGGGGTTACATGTAAATTAGGCTATCAAATGAATTTAATTTTTTTTTGAAAAAATGAACTCATAAAAAAATGGGTGCTACAATTACAATTTGGGAACATAAGTTGAATTGTATAGATAACTACGGGATTGTTAAGTGATTTAGTTATTACTTTGTTATTTTCATAGACTATTACTATAATTTTAGGGAACATTATATAATATTATGGGATTTTATTTGAGGTATCATGATTTAATAATATTTTTGAGGTTTATATGATTGAAATATGGATTTATTAATAATTATTTAGTTTTCGACATTATATCATTATGATATATAATTTTTTCATATATGAATTTTTGAGTGACTAATTATAAATAAAGATAAATGTTAACAAAAATATTGAATTTGTTTGACCAAATCCTTCTAATTTTTGGGTTTCAAACATGGTAGAGAATATTTGGAAGCTTTTTATGGTTATTTATTTATCATATGATTAATTTTGATCATTGGTTTTTATTGTTGAGGTTTTAGAGATTAATGTTTTATTCCATTATATAAAGGTTTATTCATTTTGGGAATAATATTACCTTGTGATAACAATTTTTTGGTCAATTTATAAATAAAATAGTAATATCTGGTTATCTTATTATGGAAATATGTGATCCCTTAGAGTTATATGTTATTTCACCGAGCATTAAATTTATCTTTAATACATATAATTTGGATAAAAGGATGATATTTTTATAGAAATTGATTAAAAGATTAAATTTTAACTCTCATATAAGTATATATCAAACATTTATTCATAAATCTAAAAAATAAATTCTTTAAAAAAAGTAAACACATTTTAAAACAAAACATTTATCCTATTTCTATCATTTCTAATTAATCAATCATATTTTTCACACCACTTTGGTTTATGTGACTGTGGTTATTAACTTTCCCATGATCATTCACTTTCTTATTATCCAATATCTATGTCATTATGAATAATTATATATACATTAAATTTTAACCCATTTACATATTTCAAAATCTCACTATCATTATCTAATTAGAAATCTTAGTTTGTGTTGTTCTTGATTCCCTTTTTATTTCCCTTTCCCACTTTTGAAGAGTAAGTTTTACTAACCCTTTTTAGGATGTGGGATTTTAACATTGTTATTTTCGAATGTTAAACCTTTTATTACTAGTTTCAATTTAAAATTAAGATTTTGTAATTGTTTAAAGGGGTATAATTTAATATATTTCAATTTTAAAAGGAATTCTATCTTTGATAGCATGAAAGATATGAAACACTAATCTTAGAAGAACCATAAAATATTATTATTTAAATATCAATGTTATAACATAGCCTTTGAATTGGTGGGTTCAAATTTATTAAAATTCATTATAAAATATATATAATTATCGAAATAAAAAAAATTATCTATTTATTTTTAGTAGATATGAACTCAGTTTTTTGTAAAGTCGTTTTATTTTTTAAGAAATACTTATTCCTAAAAAATGTTTTTTATTTGTTTTTTGGGTGAATAATATAATTAATTTATAGAACTTTTATATTTTTTATTTTATCAAAATAATTTTTTTGAAATAATCATTTCAAAAATAACTTAGAGTAAATATTTGATATTTCTATGAATATAATGATATTCTTGGGAAAAGTGAAAATACTGATTTTTATTGAAAATAGTATTCTTGTTTCAAGCATTTAAACATATCCTTTATTTTAAAAAATTAATTAAAATAAAAATTAGATCTCTTATATTATAAAAAAATAACTATTTTCATTAGAATAAATTTTATGATTTACTTTGGTATAAAATCATTTTTATACTTAAAAGGTAGTTTTTGGATAAAATTTTATTCCTTTTATTTTGTGTTTTAATCATAAATTTATTTTTTAATCTTCATGAAAATTATTCTTGAAAAATTAAATCCATATTTGAAATAATGAGTTTCAAATTGGTAATTAATTCCCTTATAATTTTGGTCATTATGAATAGTAAACTTTGTAAAATTTGTCACCACATTAAGTTGAAATAATGTAATTATGGTTAAAAATAATATGATAAGGATGACAAAATAACCCTAAATCATGAATTTATCTTATTGTATGATTGTGTTTCGGAAATTTACATCCATTTTTAGAATATATTAAAACCTAGTTCCATATTTCTTTGATTCAATCCTTTATAATATTTATTCACAGATAAGGCCTAAAATGTCACTTTCTTGCTTTTAATATCTATAGTATTTTGTAAGAGGGTCAAAAAAATAAATTGAATTTTAAATTATTACTATATAAATAAATAATTTTTTTATCATGTTAATTTAATTTGAATTTATATTTATGAAATAATTACCTTAAATACTTACGCAAATATAGCACTCTATTTATACAATTAATAGAATAATAAAATAAATAATTATAAAAACATTATGAGTAATATATTTTAATGAATTATATATTTACATTTATTTAGTAAATATATATAAAATTTTATATATTCTTGTAATTATTATATTATAATTCCATTGTAATCATATTTTTTTAGAAGTAAAATCAAATGAATAATTCCAAAAATAAAATTAATGATATTTTATAATAAATAATTATTTTGTAAATGAATTGAAATTCATTGAGATCATATATTCGGCCACATAATTATTATATTGTTTAAAATAATAACCATCACCCATTTATGGGAAAATTTTGATTTTATATTAACTATATTGACCCTTAAAGTGTAAATATATTTTTTGGTAATCATCAGAAGGTATAATGGATGATTAAAACAAAATGGATAGTGTGATAAAAAATCATCTAAACAAGCCCAATAATTATTTTATGAGATTATTTTGGCTATTAATCATCTTATAATTTATTATATCAATTTAAATCCATTTTTAAATGAATATTAATTTATATTAATTAAATATTTTGAGAAATTCCAAGAATGCCCCTTCGTCGTTATAAAAGGGCTCTCACTGTCTTCTTTTAATTAAAATTAATGAAATATTGTATCTTCCAATAGCATCGAAAATCCCATCCTAAAAATATTATCTATGTAATATATTTCTTATTTTGAGCATAACACCAACATTAGAGAGCATATTGTATAAAAAAGGTTGTTCGAAGAAGAGGTATAGCTTTTAGCTAAATGTTTTACTTTAATTTATTATTCTACATCATTAAAATAATCTTAAGACATGATTAAATAATAAAAGAAGTTTCTTACACATACTAATATTTAATTAAGATAAATTAATAACCTATATCCATCCCCCCATCAATCAAATGGGAAATGAATCCATTGCTCGCATGTATGACATACTATTTTCATGCCAACCGATGTAATTCATTTTCTATCACCATCTCCCACAGAAGGATATAATTATGGATTAAATGTATATATATAATATTAGTGACCTAATTAACTTTTTTAAAAATGATATATCATCTATTTCTTTAGATTTACATCCATTGAAAATTGATAATGTCGTTCATGTGTTCATGTGCATTTACACCTCCATGAAGCAATGTGATTCAATTTTCATAAACATATATCATGGATATTATATATAAGTTTATTTAAATAAATAATATGATATTTATGATATAATAATTTTTATGGGAAGTCAAAATAATTCTTACCTTCTTTCTGTCATGGTCATTGAAAGATGGAAACATGACTCATGTGTATTTATGACTTACTGTCTCCATGATTATTACATATTTCACTTTTCATAACCATTTTTATGTTTGGTTTTAAGATTATAATTAATTTATAATAAGATTATTATTTTTTATATTATTAAATAATTATCTCATTGATCATAGTTATCCTATATAAGTTATTTTGGACAAATAAGATGAATATTATCAAAACACGCAACATGGTCATTAATGTTTATTTAATTCAATATAACATCTTAATAAATAAAATAAAATGAATAATAAACATGAAATTTTTTCTTAATAAATTATATAATTAACAGAAGTTTATTATTCATGAATATAAATATCTTACGTGATAATTCTAACTCAACATAAGAGACACTTTAACTTAAAACCTCATTTTAAATGTTTTACTGATTTATTTTCTCAATATTTTTAATTCATGTAGATATACATAACATTATTTTATGGATGTTATATATGTTCATAAATGAATTATAATTTCTATTTTATTTAATTTTTTACTTTCATTCAATGGTTTTCACAAAGAAATATTTCTGTAAAATATTTGGAAAAAGGGGGAAAGGAATGTCTTATTTTAACATATACCACTTCAATGGGTTATTCTATCGTCATAATTGTTATATAATGTCTTGATTATTTTTGTAATATTTCATTTTTAATTCATATAAAAACACCACCCTCCATTTTTATAGATATTTTGGTTTTTAAAATGGTTTTTTTGAAATGGAAAGGGAATTTTGATATCTAAAACTACTATTAGAAGCGTTCAAAAGATTTTTTTAGGGGTTTAAAATGAAAATTAAAGGATTTTTTTTGGATTTTGATGTGGTGAATGATAATTATATATTAATATTGGGTAATCTTAATATAAAAAATATGAATGGGTGAGAATGAGACAGCTTATACGATAGGTGATCCCTATTATAGCTCTCCAATGAATTGTTTAATGTTCCATGACCTCATTAGAAAAAAAAGGAGTTAACTAGAGTATACTATCCATAGGGAATAACTAGTATCCAAATATATTTTACCTACTTTTTACATTGGTTTTGAATAAGATGTCCTAAGTTGACTAAAAGGGTGTATATTTTCTTTTTATGGGTATTTGTGTTTTTCTTTGAGAAAAAAGGGTGGGTTTTTATAAAAATGTGATTTCTTTCATATACTCAAAGTATATGATGATAATGGGGAATATTTTATGAGTTTTAATTTTTAATTAATTAATGGACTCCGTTACTTTTAGATAAGTTATTGAGATTTTTTTATCCCACATTTAAAAATGTTTTTCATAAAGTTTATCGACTACTAAGAATAAAGAGGAAGTCAATATGAGAGTCATGAATATTTATCCTAAAAATAAATCATGTTGATTTGTAAATGTTTCATATTTTTTAAAAAATATTTAAAAAGTATAATTGTAAAAAAAAATTAATATATAGGTCTATTGTGCATGAGTTAGGACCAAATTCTCCAATAATCTAAATAGTAATGAATCGTAGGAATATAAGAAAATGAATTATTTATTAAAAGAATAAGATTATATAATATTTTAAAGTCGGGTTCTTATAAATAAACTTAACATAATATTTATGTTTTAAATATTTGGATTCTAATTCCTATTGAACCATTTTATAGAATTTCAAACATTTTGAATAGTACAACAATTACATAAATTGTATCTTATGTTAAATAATATTATATAAAATGATTTAAAATTCATAGTAATAATATATTATAAATATATAATAGGATTTTGTCTATAATATCAACTATTTTCCACTTTTGGACCCCTTGTATTTTTATACTAACATTTTGGACCCATAAATGTTAAAAAAAACATTGATATTTTAGTGATTTACAAAAGGGATAATGGGGGTAAAAACTAATAGATAAAGATTAAAAATAACATAAAATTGTTCAAATATTATTGTATGAGTGTATTTTGATATATAAACATCCTATATATTAAATATATCAATATGGATACACTCTAACATGAAAATTAAATT
Source organism: Viscum album (assembly GCA_963277665.1). Classification (NCBI taxonomy): domain Eukaryota; kingdom Viridiplantae; phylum Streptophyta; class Magnoliopsida; order Santalales; family Viscaceae; genus Viscum; species Viscum album. The sequence continues at coordinate 549,415,599 of OY728121.1, forward strand.
ATATAAATTTAATACATTAAGTATTTCCAATGGTGACCCTCCCATCACTTATAAAATGAAACCTCAACTCATTCCCTATTTATAAAGTTTGAGCCTATTAGATTATCTAGGAAAAACCCTAATATCATCCGAGATTACTTCCCCATGTTCTATAGCTTCTGGTATTTCCAAAAGAATAACCTTTCTAGGTGTAAGGTGTAAGATAAAGGATCTTTCTCAATAAAGAGGTATATATCTTAACTGATTACTTAAATTTTATTTCTTCTTTTACCACTTATAAATCAATGATATCAATTTTAAAATAATGTATTTAGTATATCTGATATTATGAATTATAATTATGATGATGGAAAAGCCATTATTTATCTAATTTCTTTATTATGAAAAAATAAGAACATCACTCTTATGTATGTGTGGATTACCAACTCTATGAGGTGATGCATTTTTTAATCAATAATTCAATTTTATTTTCATAATAATAGATTTAATGAATATATATGATATTTTTGATATAATATTGATTTTATAATGGTCAATTATTATTTACTTTTCTTTCCATCCATCCATAGAAATAGGGTAACATCACTCATTCGTACATAAAAACTTCCATCTCAACAATGTGATGTAAATCATTTTTAATCGATACATTATATGAATAGTTATACAAGTTTTTATAATTATTACATATGATACAAGTGAAATGAATCTAATTTTGGATATTATGCAGTCCGGTTTAATGTATAATGTCATAGAAATTTGAACTGAATCATTCATTAAGAAGGAAGCAGTTATCACCCCGAATAATTATTTTAATACAATTTTTTTTAATAAATGGGTTTTGAGATGTCATATTTAAATAATACATGGTTTAATAAATATTATTATGGTTCTAAAATACATTTAAAATTAATATGTATTTAATTTATAGGGGGTTAGAATGTTTATAAGATGAAATTATATATACATCTTGGATACATTTATTTTTTTTTTCAAGTTTTATTCGATAATACACTAGGTTTTGGTTTGTTTTCACAGGAATTATAAAATTTAGTCTCAAATAAAGAAATTATGAAAAATGGATAAAATTATATTTACACATCATGTAAATCATATATGACATGTATTCTCTATTCATGCTATGCCTATAGGCCACTTACCTACCTGTGAAGAAAGAAATTGTCAAGAATGTGTTGAATGATGTGTATATGAATTATAAATCATGAGAATTTCAGGTTTAAAATCCCACTAAAATTGATTCAAGTAAACGACTTGTACAGGTCTCATGACATGAAAATTTCTTGGTTACCCTCCATAAAATATATGAGCTGATTTTCCTAAGGAAACTGAGGATCTAAAATACATGATGAGAAAACTGATTACATGAAATGAAAATGTTCGGAAAGAGAGTACTTATGCTAGTACACGATGTGAATTCTTTACACATCATGTACTTATCGTGCCTATTAATATTCTAGCACTATCTACGCACACAAGGAGTTTTAGACATTCACTTTCTCTAATTTTTTCTCCTTTTCATCATATTTTTTTCATTAAAAACACATTTTAATTCATTTCTATAAAAAAAATATTAAATCATTTTTCATTTCTTATCTTTCAATGTCCATTCATTGATTATTGCAGATATGTTTCCATTTTTGATGTCTGTTAAAACATAAATTGTCATTCTTTATCAACACCAGCATCGTTCTTCATTGTTTCTTTATGCATAATGAGTTTTTTATTGGTTTTTCATGGATTTATATTGTATTTAATGAATATTTTTCTTATTTTAATCCTGGATTGATTATTTCTCAACCGTCTCAAGATTATGAATGGAATGTTTAATATTTCTCTTCTTTTGGTCTACCCCACCATGTGCGTATAATATTCATAGGTTAAGGGGTCATGAGTATGGGTGGTTGAAACCTATTGAACATCTAACATTGAAACTGGGTAACCCTATGAAGAGTAAACAGGTTTAGAAAAAATTTCAATCTCATTATTTTTCATTATCCCTTATCGTCAGTGGAAAACATTGAATGACCACGACCTAGTGGGATAGGATCAAGGTAGGACCAATAGCCAATAATTATTTCTACCTAAAATCCAAGATTCATGTGCTTAGGTTTTTAATTAATCTATAATAATGAGTATTTTTCATCTTATAATGATCCAACTAACTGGACCAAGGTCAATTGGTGTCTTTTTCCCCATATTGTTCCTCATTCCATTGCTCTCTCCCAACATAGATTTAGGAGTATTGTTTTCCAATAACCTAAAATTGAAAATTATCCATTCTTAGTTATCTAAATAAAATACAAACTACCTAGTTTTAGAGAAACTAAATATTTAAGAGTGAACATGAGAAATCCATTCTAAGGATTTTAATTGAATCGTTGTTTCTTTGTAGTGATGCCTATGGGTTCAACCCTTCTCTGCTACTTTACAACACTATAAAAGTAAGTGCAGTTAGAGACTATAAATATCTAATCTAATCAATGATAGTGGGAAATAAAAAACATGTGTGGGAACATCAAATTTTTGTTGAGGGGAAGCATTCCCTCCTATCATACGGGTGACCCGAGTTTTATCACCAATACTGGTACAAAACTTTGAAACACCCACCTGAATAATTAAATTCATGAAATAATTGATTAGATTATAAATTTATATTCCTAAGATAAACATAATACTAGGGTATAATAAAACAAAATTGTAGGTATGAACCCACAGGGTTCACTGGTATGTGAGAAACAATTTGAAAAAACCCCTCAAAAAGGATTCCACAAATTCACCCTTCATGATTTGGTTTCCCAAAATATAGGTATTTTGGATTTAATTAATATAACTAAGAATGGATCAAGGTTAATTTCATGGTATAAGAAAGGGTAATCCTCATTCTAACTTTGGATATACCTATAACATAGGCTGAAAATTGGTGAAAATACACAAATAGAACTTGGTCTAACCAATTGGATCAACCTAATTGGGAAAATACTCACTGGTTAAGATTAATTGAAAAACTAAGAGTATGAATCTTGGGTTCTATGTACAGAGAATTTTAGGCTATTGTTTCTTCCCTTGTTTTCTCGAACTAGGTAATGGTGGTTCAATTTTCACCTCTGATAGTCATGGATAATGAAAAATAATGGGAATGAGAATTGTTTTAGTCATGGTTACTATAAATATGGTTACCTAGTTTCTATCTGAGATTTTCAATAGGTTCATTCCTCCTGTAATCTCGACCCAAAACCCCTAGCAACTAAACTGCACATAGATGTGTTAATCAAAAGAACAGAAATAATAAAAATGTTATCCAAAATCAAGATATAATTTATAAATAAGAAATCAAATATTAAAAAAAGAATTATATTTATGTTAAATAGCTAAAATTAATGTAAAACCAATCAAAAACTTGTTTTGTATGACGAAATAATGAAGAACGGTGCAATCATTGATGAATAATGGTGATCGATGTTGAAATGAGAAATGAAAATGGAAACATGTTTGTAATAATCAAATAAATAATGTAGAACAACAATCAATGAAAAGCTATTTAACAAAAAAAATTAAAGAAGAGAATTAATATTGGTTTGGATTGAAAATAAATGAAAAATTTGACAAAAAATGAGATAAATTGAAATTCTCTGACTCTTTTTCACATGTTCAATGATGTCATGTTAATAGGATAAAGGAGTACATGACATAAAAATCATTCATTCAATGTAATAGAATAAGTTCCTTATTTCCTGAAATCTTCACATCATGTAATTAGTGTGAACATTATGTATTTTAAATCCCTAATTTTCTCCAAAAAAATAAACTTGTATATTTGACAGTGTGGAACCTAAAAAATTTCCTGTCATGTAAACATTGCAGATCATGTACTTGAATCACTTTTTCTCTATATTTTTTACATGAAATTCTCAGGATCTATAATTCATATACACATGATGAATTATCTTCACATAAGGTATTCTATTCATAGGTTGGTTTGTGTCTTGAGGGCATGTTGTGAATGAGGACTACAGTTGTTACATAATGTACATGATGTGTAAAGCCTATTTTTTCCATTTTTATCATTTCTTACTTTTAGTAAAAACTACCTTATTCATATAGAAACAAACCAAAACCTAGCGAATTATCGAATAAATCATGAGTAAACCTAAAATAAATTCATCAAATATGTATTTATAATTTCAGCTTATCAAATTCCCCCACACATGGACAATTTCTTATCCTCAAGAAAATATCCTTTAAACAAGGACTCCAAACGAAACTATTTTTAAAATAAGAAAAATGAATTAAAACAAAGAAAATAAAACTATTAATAGGAAAAAAAATCATTCATGTATAATCAATCCTGCATAAAATATCAGTCGTTCCTCAGTGTTCATCTCTTTATCCAGATTATTTATTCATTTAATTAAAATTTCATAACCATTCCATTAATAAAATACCCATTATTTAATTTACCTTGCAATAAATATTCTCTCATAACTCTTGGTAAAATGAAATTGGATTTATGATCATTCCCGGAATACTTGTTCCAAACCATAAGAAAACATTATTTTTAACATCTCTACTACATAAACACAAATAAAAAATCAATAATGAGGGATTCAATAATATGGTTCAAATGTCTCTATGGCTGAGGGAAGGTGGGTACAAAATAAAAAACAATAGAAATAGGAGGGTAAACTCTAATGTATAATGAATAAAAATCCGGAATAGTGTAATGAATTAACTCTTCCTGAAAAAAATGTTTCAATGGTTCAATAGCTCATGTGGTTCCATGTGTATATCAACTATGTATAAAAAATGTACTCTATTCCAATCTTTCTTTTTTTAATAATGTCCATGATAAGTCTCAAATCCATCCTTTAACCACATATGATCCATTATATGATTCACTAGTCTAGTAATGGTTATTTTTTCCTTCCTAATAAACAACCGAATATTTTTTTTCATTGTATTTTTTTAAGTAATAGGGTAAGAATATATAATTATAATGGTAATCATGGACCAAATCATATCAATCTAGTAAAAGTGCCCCATACTTCTCCTCAATAACAACATATCATGTCTATTAGTGATGAAAATTACCTAACACTTGTTCAATGGATAATAATGCATTGTAATAATAGTATGGTAGGAAGTGATAATCGACTTGAAACAAATCCACCCTAACAAGGTTATTTGTGGATAATATGTTATAAATAACTAAAGTTATACAAGGGGGTCTCAAGAAAAGGTGTCTCACAAAGATTACCTCAGTCATTATAGAAGTGTATTTGTTCAATCATAGCCTCAATAATATCTCAATGAATTTTTTGATAGCTCTTCATGCCCCATGTGTCTCTCAAGAAATATGATCAAAAAGTAATATGAAATCATGGGTCTGAAATCCTATTAGGAATGGGATTAAACAAAAATAACTGTAAATCACTCAGGATATAAAATCCAATAAAAATCAATCTAAATAAATTACTAGAATAATCAATTTTAATTAAATTACTCAAATCATAAATCATATTAAAATTTATAAACAGGAATAAAAATCGGTTTCAATAATCTCAAATGTTAAATTTTCATTTATTTAAATGGGTTTAATGATATTTTTGAGTTTAAATCATGCTTTCAATGAGAAATGTCTCCTGTATAAGTGAGAACAAGAAATAATCCATGTGTATTTACTAGAAATATCAGGAAAGACTCCCCCAAACATAAAATTAGACAGTGTTCACAATATTCTAAAAATAATAATGGGAGGGATATCAATATATGAAAAAATAAAATCATATGGAAATTGAGTTTCGAAATGGTTGGAATTGATATCTCAAAGTAGAGAATGTGATTCCATGGGGAAATTTGATGGATAGTAATTTGAATTTGGGATACATACAAAAAAATAGAAAAAATTTCCGACATTAGACAAAACATTAGTCCACATGGTTATAACAGATGGGAGTGGTAATATGGGAATGTGAACAGAGATAACAAATAGAAAAATCAGTACAAATAAATGAAACTAGGTGATTACAGTGATGTTTTGGGACAATCAATGATAAAAAATTCAAGAAAAAGGAAAAAGAAAATTCTAATCACATAACTAAATAAAGATAAATGAAATGGGTTGCCTCCCATAAATTTATAACAACGATATAAGCATAAAAAGGGATGGAAAAGGGATTAGTTAGTAGAATCCATCTTCTTTGAAGTCTTTTGCCTCCTATAAAAATGGGTGGCACATCCATGAAGCTCATGGGGATACTTGGAGGGATTAACCACCTCAAGAATGTACTAAACATGAATCCTATGGGATAAGAATAGAATCGATTATCATCATGGTGGAGATCCCTATATATAAAATATCTTAATTGAGAGCTCCACTAGATGGTACTCAATGTTATCCATATGATGAGACATCCTATGTAGGAGTGTAGATAATGGTGGGATAGGAGCATTTATAAATATATAGGAGGAAGAATATCTAGGAATGGATAATGTAATGTAGTAGTGAAATTAAAAATAAGCCAGAAAATAGTGAACCGAAATAATTTTTTCCCAACTATATATATATATGAAATGATACAATAGGGAAAATGGAATATATGTAGTAATAAATGACACAAAAACATTGTAAAAAGGGAGAACGGTAATATGATAAAACTATGTAGTAAAATTAAAGTCTTTAATATCTGCATCAGACATCTCCACCCAAACAAATATTGTTCCTTTTTATGTCATACCCTCTCAATTCCATTAATAGAGGATGGGGTGAGAGGATTGTCACAAACCAACCCGAGTATTCATCCAAACCGGAGCCCAACCCGGTTTGTGCCGAGCCTTGAATGGAGTCCCATATCCTCATGGGATGGCACAAGTGCTTTGGTATTATAAATAAAGAGTGGGAAATATTAACCTGTGTTTTCATATATTAAACAAACAATAATAATCAATAAAAAAATATAAAAATTCAAACCAAATATACATTAAAAAATTATGAGTCTAATTACAAGGTGCGAGTAAACACTAAACAAGGATACAACAAAAATGAACCACAAGACTAACTAAAAAACCACCACCTGGAAAGAGAAATCACCCAAACGCCACCTCCACAATACTTCACCAAGAAAGAAAGATAGCAACTTGGATTGTTTTCTCTAAAATATTTACCCTTACCTGTCTCAAACATTACCATGTCTAATTACACCCAAAGGTGTATGTTGGGTGTGATCCTAAGCCCAATTGGATGCCACCCAAGAAAATATTCCATGCTAAAAACATTACAATAAAAATAGCTTGTAATTTTAAATTTTAAAAAAATCAATGCCAGTAACAATTTTAAGGAAAGAAACATTTAATCAGAAAAAAATTTTAAGAAGGAAACATTAATGAAGAAAAAAAATAAAAAATAACACTTACTACTGAAATTACTAACCAAATTATTGAATATTGATGGCAGGTATGATATAACCAATTATCAAAATTCATAGGAAACACATCTAAGCACTAGCTAAAAATTGGGCACTAGGTAAATCATATATTGGTGAAATGTGGCATAGAAACCACAACCAACTACATTCTAGTGCATAAACCACTAGTAGGGAACACACCCATAACCTATTGGTCTCCAATAAATCATCATTATTTAGATATTGTTTTTATCTTCAATCCTTCAAAGCGGAATCAGGCTGTAGCCACTTTCGAATATCTAGCATACTAGTCTAAGTCCACCCACCTAGATACATGTTCTTATGTTTTGTTCTCAATCAAGTACCACATGTCACAAAAAAACATTTTCATGGCCAAATTACATTTAAAAATCATACTCACACTAAAATAGTTCACAAATATGTTTCATTCCTTCTATATAATTTTATAAACCATAAAAAAAGTTTAAAAAACAATTCCAATTAGCATCACGTGGATTAGCACACAAAAACCCATTCAAATCCTATATTAAGATCAAAAGCACACCCAAACCACATCAAAACAAAATTCATAACTCATATCAAACTCTTTCAAAAACTAAATTTTCACCAAACACATCGATTAAAGAACATGCTAAATTAATTAATCAAGTAAAATAAATCCCCAAATAAAGATTATACATGGATGCACGTACCTTCGGTGTCAAAATTGCAAAAAATTGGTGTGAATCTCCATCTACACCTCAGCAGAACCACAATAAAGGAAAAACGAACCACAATCCATGAGATCAAACCCAAAAACCCAAGATTAAACTCTAGGGATGAAACCCATGTTTTTGGAAAACTACAATCCCAATAAAGAGGTAATAAACACTAAAAACAAGGAATAATGAAGAAGGAAATCCACTTACTTGATTATTCTTGAAGTTTCTCCCACTAAAAAACCTTCAAAAATGGGTTCCAAGGGAGCTTTAGGGAGTTTGTGGACCTCTTATGGTTGAAAATTCAGAGCGGGGAAGAATATGGATGGATTATTTTTAATTCTAGAAGGAAAAAATGGTAAATACCCATTTTTAATGATGGGGATATTTCTCACTGTTAGTTCACATGGTTTAGTAAACCATAAAGAAACCATGTGCATGCTCTGTCTAAAGTTCATAGTTTCGTGAGCTGAGGTGTGAGGCCTTGTGGTAGCCGTCTGGTAGGTTTTTCCTTCTACCGTACGGTTACATGGGTTGGGCGCACAGTTTACACTAACCATACTCCAACTGTGCGTCTTGGTGTATCCACCGAAAAACCTCCATTATTATCTAAAATATATAAGGGAACCTAGGGGAAAATATAGATAAAAAATTAAAAGGAGAAATTCTGAGAAAGAAAGACATAGATGTGATAATTCTCCCCACCATGAAAACTTTCCACCTTCAGAAATTCAACTCAATGTTTGATCAGAAAACAAGAATTTATACTCTTTCTCAACTAATGACCTTCGATCCCAAGTCTCAGGGACATCATTCCCATGCTCCCAAAGGACACGTACCAACATAATAGACTTCACATAAAGCACCTTCACATGGGAATCCACAATCTTCACTGGCCATCCAAAAATTGATTAATTGGGCTCTATCTCTAACTCTTCCCAATACAACACATGGGATGGATCCGGGTTATACATAATTAATTGAAATACATGAAATACATTGTAAATTTATGTCAAATAAGAATAAAAGAGCTAGCCTATATTCCACCATGTCAATATGCTTGGTCTTTTAAAAATTCCTGACATAGCTCAGTATCAGCTTTCCCTGCTTCCCCAAATGACGATGGGCTAGGTGAGGGGAAACCATCAAGAACACCTGATTACCCAAATAAAACTCAAGATCTCAAGGCCACTAATCGGCTTAATATTTTTAGGAACTCTAATCTATTAATAATTATTGTCTGATAAAACTTGACTTTCTTAGATGTATCCTTCACATGGATCAGTCCCAAAATTGAGGTATCGCCTACCTCATTCCAATATAAAAGAGACTAGTATGACTGAAAATAGAGCGCCTTGAATGGTGAAATTTCAATAGAGGATTGGTAACTGCTTTTTTAATAAAACTCACGAAATACAAAATGGTTATCCCATGATTCTCCAAAATATAAAACACAAGCATGAAGCAAATCCTCTAGAATCTGATTTTCCCACTCTGTCTGACCATCCGTTTGAGAATGGTATGTCTTATTCATATTATATTTGTGACCCCAATGCCTTCTGAAGACCTTTCCACAACCAAGGGGTAAAATGAGGGTATCTATATGAAATTACTACTGATAATACCCCATGAATCCTTACCACCTCCTGAATATAGAATTGGCCTAACTCATCCACTTTATATGTGTCTATAATTGAAAAAATTGGGCTGAATATGTCATACGTTCAATCACCGCCCAAATGGTATTCCTTCCCCAAGGAGTTCGAGGAAAACTAATAATAAAATCCATGGCATTTTCATATCACATCCAAATAGGGATGGGTAGCGACTGAAGTAAACATGTGGGTCTTTGATTCTCTGTTTTTACCTACTGACATATATAACACCTTGATACGAAGTCATCTATTTCCCACCTAAATCCTGGACACCAAACCACTGAAGAATATTAAAATACATTTTAGTAGCCCCAAGATGAAGTGCCCTTTCAGATTGGTGGCTATACGGCATCACCACATTCTTTAGAGATAACAGAACCACCGAATAGTCCATAAATCACAATATCCCTTTAGGAGATGAGGACCAATCAGCAGATGTCTCCCCACCATCAATAATATGCATACAACACAAACATAGCTCATCACTAGGTTGATCCAGCTAAATCAAATCCAGTAGAGAATGATTTAACTTTACGCTCACCAATAATGCACCCCCACTGTGCTCTATGGACTCCAAGGGCATCTGGGAAAAGAGCCACAACAGAGTCCACTCATCACTAGACTTCCTCAAATCCTACACTGGAACTTTTCTGATCAAGGTGTTAGCTACCACATTACCATTTCCTGGGGGTATAGATGATATCAAAGTTGAACCCCTGTAAATACATGATCCAATTTCACTGCCTCAAGTTCAAATATTTTTTTTGGAAAATATATAGGATTGGATTTTATGGACATAATATACCACAAATTTCTCCACAAAAAAGATAATGATGCCATGTATTTTGGGAATGAATCACCGCTGCTAATTCCATGTCAAGGGTAGGGTAATCATTTACATGTAGTTAGAGTTGGCAAGAACCATATGCCCCCACTTGCTCATCTTTCAAGAGAACACACCTAATAACCAAGATTGAATCATCACAATAAATCACATATTCCTTCCCAGATTCTGGAAAGATCAACACAGGGGCATTTTCTAGCCACCACTTCAGCTCGTTGAAGGATTCTTGACATTATTGGATCTATTAAAACTTCACCCCTTTTAGGATGAGCATGGTCATAGAAGAAGCAAGTCGAGAGAAATCTCGATCAAACATCCTGTAATAACATTCTAGGCTGAGAAAACTCTTGATCTTGAACATATTATTTGACTTATCCCATGAAAAAACTGCACTGATCTTCTTAGGGTCAACCAAAACCCCTTGGTCTGAAAAAACATGGCCTAGAAACTTCATCATCCTAATCCATAAGGTTCATTTGAAGAACATTAAGAAAAGACAATGATCCCACAGTGTTCCAAAGATGATACACAAGTGATTCTCATGCTCTCTCTCAGTTCCAGAGTACTCTAGGATTTCACCAACAAATAGCACAATGAAATATTCGAGATATTGGTGGAACACCCTATTCATGAGCACCAAGCTGGAGCATTTTTCAATCTGAAAGGTATGACCAAATACTCAAAGTGGTGATACATTATAACATCCCAAACATTTTATGGTATGATTCTATTAAATACATTCTATTCATCACTATGTTCCATTGAAACAACACTAGGTTATTTAAGAGATAGTCAAAATCGAGCCATTAAATATAAATTTTCCACTTGAATGTTTTGAATTTCGAAAAATGGTTATCTAGAGTTGTGATCAGTAAGTCATTTGGAGTCTCATAGAACAAACTTGATTTTTGGTGAATAGTAACATACCCATATGAATAGTAATATGAATAGTAATATGACCCTTATGAATAGTAAATATTAATATTATTTTATTCTCTTAAGGCAATAAGATAATGATATCTTAACTAGTTTTTCAATGGGAAATAAAACTAATTGCTCCTTTAAGATTGTTATTTTCCGAATTAATTATGACTTTATTTAACAATTAATTTAATAATACATAAAAAATTATTTTCATAAAATGGAGTTCATTTTTGAATTCTACACATCGAAAAATGGTTAGGGTAAATTTTTGGATTTTTTCTAAAATACATGAATATTTCATGAATAGTAAAACTACAGTTTTGAGTTTTTGGTAGTTTAATGACATCATAATGATGTAATAATTAAATATAACGGTATGGTCGACTTGAGTACAGTAACTTATGATAAGAGGTGTCCCAAGTGGCTAAAACCATGGGCAAATACCATGGGAAAGGCCACGGTTTGGCAAAAACCACTAATGACGTGTCCCTTTGAAATTATTAAAAATTTACCCCTCTTTTCCTATAAATACCCACTATTCCATTCATTTTATTTCATTACAAATCCCTCATTCTCAAATATCTGGTTTTTTACCTCCCTATGTGTCCTCCCAAGGCTTCCCTAATCCGCCAAGGTCCCATCCTTCACGATCTAGGAGTTATTCTACATGGTAAGGGAATCCATCATTCTCTTCTTTAAGTCAACACTTCTTTTATGTTAGCTATTTGAAATTCCTTTCTCAAATGTTGGGGATTGATTTTATTTATTATTATTACTGTTCTTTTTATTTCAATATGACGATATAACCATTCAGTCTCATCATATGATTTTATGAAATTTTAAGCGACGTCGTTAGGAAACCGAATTTTCATAAGGGATCTCTTAACTTTTCTTTTATTTTCATGTTCATCACTTTTATTTTTCTCTCCTAAACTCTTCTATCCAAATGACCATGATAAACTCAAGTATCATCTATATACTATAATTATATTAGGTTAATTGAAGAACTATCATCAATATCCTTTCTCCATCCATTTTATTTTTATAAACGAAATCAACGTCCATGAGGTTCCAATTTTTAACCGTTGTGGATGACGGAGTTTCGATCCTCACATTCTTTTTCATTACTGGTCATGAGACCATAATAATAGTTGAACCAGACAATAATAGAAGTATTTTATCTCATTTATGTTCTGGAATCTTTACACAATTATAATATGGAATAATAATACAAAACGAGTTCATTATATACAAAACTGCCAAGCTAAATCCAAGCGTTAATAAAAAACTTTTAACAAAATATTCATGATCATGTATATAACATATAATCATTATAAGATAAATTATGTCTCTTTAATGTCACTAATAATATATATTAACAAATCTAGCTATTTATCCACATTTCAAAATGAACTTCCATTCATGAGAGCAAGTAAACGAATCATGAAAACCAAGGAAGAAAATGATTCCAAAATAATAAAATTGAACCTCTTAGACCCATTAAAAGGGACATGAATGAACCTAATAAGGTAATACTAAATCCATTAAATTTATAGGAGGTTCAGTAATTATTAATTAATTAATCTAAATTTGATTATTCAGGTAATTAAAAAAATGAAGAACACACTCGGGCAAAAGTAAATGGGTTTTCTCATCTCACTTTCATTTATGTGAGAATCCAATTGTTCGCCACTTATTTATTGTATGTGGTATATGTGTACTGAAATTTTATATTTAATAACAAGATTCTATTTATATTCATGTTATTCAATGATCCACTTGATGCTCATTAATTTCTGGTCATATGATTCGACTGATTACATTGTGGTAAGGGACTCTGTCTCAACTAACTTTTTGTTGTGACTAAATTTGTATTGTGCACCTAATAATCCTTTTGTGGTGTACCTACTGCCCATTTGAGATCACATTTGATTTGAAATTATATTTATATTAAATATACATAATCTCATGTCATTGATGTGTTTTTTTCTAAACCGAATACAATCTTACATACGTTGTTTATTTGGAATGTTATTTTAATTATGGAAATATTGATGAATCTGTATATTATAATCTATACAGATATAGAAAAGGCATATTTATCTTGTATTTAATCAGTGTATAAAGAATTATTTACACATGAAGTGGCTGGTGGGGCCCTCTATAGCCCCACGATGCATCGGTAGGTCTCATGAGACAAATCAGTTTGGCGACAAACCCTTCGAGTTTGTTTCCAAAAATCAGACGAGTTTCTACCCACAGAACTAAACCTTTTTTACGGTTTTATAGATTCTTGTGCCAGATAAATGATGTCCAATTAAAAAGCATTCTCTTTATTCATTACTAGTAATTATTTTTATCCATGAGGTTTTCACTATGACAAAATCTATGGATGCAGTTTCATTATTAGTTTATTAATGGAATTAGTTTTTCATTTATTCATTATGTCATTTTGATTATATCAGATTGATTATGATTCAATTTTTATTGTAATCATGATTCCACTAATTTTAACCCTTACTGAGCATTTTATCTCACCCCTTTCATTTTTTACTTTCAACAGGTGACAAAGATGAGATCGTTTATTGAGTTCTTGTGGATGCATTTTTTAGTTTCGTTATTTATTCTATTTTGTAAACTTTTCCAATGTAATTAGAGAAACATCTATGTATCTAGATTCCTCAACACTACTAAACTGATCGTTACTTTGGTATTTTCATTCCTTATAACTATGAAAATATCACAAGTAATGCACTGGCTCCATCCTAGAGGGGTTGGGGTGTTATAGATGGTATTAGAGGAAGTTTAGCAAAAAACATGGAAACTAGAGTAAGAAATTTAGAGTAGTAAATTTATAGTTGGGAAAAAAACCCTAATGTAGTATTTCAGGATAAAAATACAAGAACATCTTGGTATTTTTGTAAGGAATAGATTATGTGAATCCTTCTAGAAAATACATCCCTGTCTGGATACGAGAAGGTAGAGGTGGCTCTGGCACAGAGTTACCTATGAGTGAACGCTCCGGAATGGAGTTTTCGGCTTGACTAGGGGCACCCAAGTACATGAAAATGGGCCTTGCTGCACTCTTGGTTACGATACTCCTAGGGGATATGCTTAGGATAATTCATATTTTCTTTACAAGCCATTTTGAAGGATTTAATCTAGTGTATCACATTATTTAGAAATGGAGTCTAATGGAAGAAGGGGAATCAATACTCATGGGCAAGGTAGGGATCTCCCTACTGATCAAGTCAACACAGTCAAATGTTGGAGTAGATCAGATCATGACCATATTGGGACAACATACTCAAGTTGTAACGAATAACCATTCAACACTTGTGCTGGATCATTTCATGTGGCAGAAGCCCCCATCATTCAGTGGGACTACTAATCCAGTGGTTTCTAAGAAATGGATCAAGTCCCTTGAAAATATATTCATGGCGTTAAGATACATTGAAAATGAAAATGTAGAATTGGTAGTATATTGTCTCAAGGGTGACAATGATCAATGGTGGTCCCTAATTCAAAATACCACAGAGGAAGAAGAGATATATGATATAGAATGGAGGACTTTTAAGTAAATATTATTTGAAAAATATTTCTCTCGTGAGCAATGAATAGGAATGAAGAGGAAATTCCTTGGCTTGAAACAAAGGGAAAAAGATAGTGTTGCAGTGTATGAGGCTACCTTCACAAGGTTAGCTAGGTATGCCGTGGATTACGTACGTGACTTGGTGGAAAATTTTGATCATTTCTTTGAAGGACTTAATCAAAGTCTTCACAGGGCACTGGCTTCTCAATAATTTTCATCATATGATGAAATTTTATCAAGTTCCACCAAAATAGAGAATAAATTTTCTAGATCAAATTATTTCAATGGAAAAAAAGATATTAAGTGGTACTCTGATAACAAAGGAAAAGGAGAAGCACCAAGTAAGAGAATGGGAATGAATAGTTTCCCATTATGCGAGAACTGTGGAAAGAACCATCTCGGGAAATGCTTGAAAGGTATGGGAGTCATCTATAACTGCAGAGAAAAGGGTCATCGATTTGGTGAATGCAAGGGTAAGAAACAATTCAATGATATTCAATTCTACAATTTCAAAGATATGGGACACTATTCAAATTATTGTCATAAGAGCCAAGGAAACATGCCACAGAAAAGGAAAAGATAACAAGGGAGAGCCTATGTGATTACAACCGTGGAGGTTGAAGTTCCCAGTGACATGGTGAAAGGTACTTTAATTGTTTCCTGAATCTTAGCCAACACTTTATTAGATTCTGGATCATTGAATTCATTTATATCCTCTCAGTTTTCCAAGAAAATTAGATATTTCCAATTTGATTAAATAAAGGAGTTGTCAGTCAAAACTCCCATGGGATGTATCATTGAAACAAAGGCATGTCGACTAGTCCCCCTTCAAACACGAAAATGTGCTTTATTTGATAACCTTATCATCATACCCATGACTGAATTTGATATAATTCTCAGTATGGATTGGCTATCAAATTATGATGCTAGGATTTATTACAAGAAAAAGGAAGTTACAATTTTTGAAAATGGTGTAGAATCTCTTATCTTTAGAGCAGAGACTTCGCCATCTAATTTTTATCTAGACCCACCCCCAATAGCTCTATTGAATGCAATTCTTGGAGAGGAAGTGAACCCTATATCTACGGGTGAGTAAAGAAATATTGAAATTTAATATGTGCATATAGTGAAAGAATACGTTGATGTGTTTCCAGAGGATTTACATGGACATCCTCCATATCAGGAAATTGAGTTTTCCATTGACATAATTCCTGGGGAAAGACCTGTATCAAAGACACCATATAGAATGGCCACCATGGATTAGTGGAGCTGAAGAAACAAATAGAATATTTGAGTGACCAAGGATTTATTCGACCTAGTGTTTCTCCATGGGGACCCCCGGTCTTGTTTGTAAAGAAGAAATATGGATCCATGAGGCTATGTGTTGATTACAGAGAAATCAATTCTATTAAAATAAAGAATAAGTATCCTC
The DNA here is from genome assembly GCA_963277665.1 of Viscum album. Lineage (NCBI taxonomy): Eukaryota > Viridiplantae > Streptophyta > Magnoliopsida > Santalales > Viscaceae > Viscum > Viscum album. The sequence continues at coordinate 549,432,183 of OY728121.1, forward strand.
TACCCCATATTGATGATTTATTTGACCAACTTCATGGAGCTCAATACCTTTCAAAGATTGACCTTCGATCCGAATGTCATAAACTGATTGTGAGGAAGGAAGATATTCGGAAGATAGTATTTTGAACTAGGTATGGGCATTATGAGTTTACAATGATGCCTTTTGGACTGATGATTGCACCATCTTTTTTCATGGATTTAATGAATAGAGTTTTCAAAGAATAACTTGATAACTTTTTTGTGGTATTCATTGATGATATCCTCGTATACTCAGAAATCAATGAGGACCATGAGAATCACTTGCGTGTTTTTTTAGAACTCTTAAACGAAAAAAATTATATGGGAAGTATAGAAAGTGAGAATTCTGGCATCAATCAGTTTCCTTTATGGGCCATATTGTCTCTAAGGAACGAATCCTAGTTGATCATGTGAAGATAAAGGCAATCCACGATTGTCCCACTCCAACAAACATAACTGAGGTACGCAGTTTTATTGGTTTAACAGCTTATTATCAACGTTTCATTCATAATTTTTCCCGACTGGATAATCCTCTAACCAAGCTCACATGTAAAGGAGTTATGTTTTTGTTGAAAAAATATTGTACCGAGTGCTTTGATGTATTGAAGAGAAAATTGGTCAATGCTACAATTTTGACTCTTCCATCTGGAAGTGATGGATTTGTAATATACAACGATGCATCAAAGAATGGACTGTGTTGTGTCCTTATGGAAAATGATAAAGTTATTACTTATGCCTCAAGATAGTTGAAGACTCATGAGAAAAATTATCCAACTTGTGATCTTGAGTTAGCAACTTTAATCTTTGCTCTGAAAATATGGAGGCGTTATCTCTACAGAGAGAGATGTGAGATTTATACAGACCACATGAGTTTGAAATATATTTTCACACAAAAAGAACTCAACATGTGGCAAAGAAGATGGATCTAGTTACTCAAAGATTACGATTTTTCAATACACTACCACCCAGGAAAGGAAAAGAAGGTGCGAGATACATTAAGCAGGAAAGATCAGGGCCTTCTGACTCAAATGAGGATCGAAAGAGATCCTATGTTCATGGATCTACTGATGATGGATATGGGAATTGTTAATGAAGGGGAAACATCACTCCTCATTCAAAGTATTTCTAAACTATCTTTACTATAGAAGATAAAAATTTCTCAATCTGATGATGAGAATCTGCACAAGAATATTAATGTAGTTAAGGATAAGAGACTAGCTGACTTCGTGAATGAAGAAGGTGTTCTGAAGTTTGGTAAGAGGTTATGCATTCCATCAGTACCTGAGCTGAAAAGGTAACTATTAGAAGAATCTCATAGCTCAAATTTCTCTATACACCCGGGTAGCACCAAGATGTATAGAGATCAGAAGGAATATTTTCGGTGGGATAATATGAAGCAAGAAATTGATGACTACGTGTCAAGGTGTCTAGTTTATCAACATGTGAAGGTAGAGAGAAAACATCCCAATGGAGTGATGAAACCTCTACGTATGCCTATGTGGAAGTGGGATAACATTATGATGTATTTTTCCACCGGACTACCGAGTACACCTAGAAGGAATGGTGTAATATGGGTAATTGTTGACCATCTCACTAAAACAACACATTTCCTTCCAATAAGAGCGGATTTACCACTTGAATGCCTGGAAAGACATTATTTTAATAATGTTGTGAGACTTCATGTTGCACCTCTATCAATTTTCTCTGATCGAGATCATTGATTTACATCAAAATTTTGGAAGAGTCTCTATAAGGCTTTGAATACTGACCTTCATATGAGTATTGGATATCACCCCCAAACCGACAGACAATCTGAAAGGACTATTCAAACTCTAGAAGATATGATGAGGTCATGTTATCTTGAATTCCAACGTATGTGGGATCAATACTTGCAATAGGAAGAATTTTTATACAACAATAGTTTCCATTCTAGTATTAAAATGGCTCCATATTAAGCATTGTATGGAAAGAGATGCCGAACTACAACTTGTAGGTATGAAGTTGGTTAGAGGAAACTTATAGGCCTAGAACTTATTGAAAAGACCGTGAAAAGGGTGAAGAAAATACAATCCCATATTAAATCAGCCAAACATAGGCAGAAGAGTTATGCTAACAACCAGAGAAAGGACTTAGGATTTCAAGTGGGAGTTATGTATTCCTAAAAGTATCTCCATGGAAGGGGGTCTTAAGGTTTAGTAAGAAAGGGAAACTAATCCCTAGGTACATCAGACCATTTGAAATTTTGGGAGGAATCGGAGCTGTAGCATACCATTTAGCGATGCCGCCTAATCTCTCCAGAGTTCATGATGTGTTCCATGTGTCATTGTTAAAGAAGTACATGACAAACCCAATGCATGTACTCACATATGAATAAATAGAACTGTAACCTGCTTTGTCATACTGTGAAAATCCTTTCAGGATTCTTCACACAAGGGATAAGGTATTGAGAAATTGAACAACTCGTCTAGTAAAGGTTCTTTGGAGAAACCATGATATCGAGGAAGAAACATGGGAACCAGAGTATTTCATGAAGAAAAACCACCCACTTATTTTTGGTGGGATTAATACAAAAACATTCGAGGATGAAATTTCGGAAGGAGGGAATAATATAACATCCCAAACATTTTATGGTATGCTTCTATTAAATGCATTCTATTCATCACTATGTTTTTTTAAAAAACACTAGGTTATTTAGGAGATAGTCGAAACCTAGCCATTAAATATACATTTTCCACTTCAATGTTTTTAATTTTGAAAAATGGTCATCTAGAGTTGTGATCAGTAAGTCATTTGGAGTCTGATAGAACAAACTTGATTTTTGGTGAATAGTAACATACCCATATAAATAGTAATATGACCCTTATGAATAGTAAATAATATTATTATTTTATTTTCTTAAGGCAATAAGATAATGAGATATTAACTAGTTTTTCAATGAGAAATGAAACTAATTGCACCTTTAAGACTGTTATTTTCTGAATTAACTATGGATTTATTTAAAAATTAAATTAATAATACATAGAAAATTATTTTCAAAAAATATAGATCATTTTTAAATTATATACTTCAAAAAATGGTAAGGGTAAATTTTTTGGATTTTTCTAAAATACCTAAAATTTTCATGAATAGTAAAAATATAGTTTTGAGTTTTCGGTAGATTAATGACATCATAATGATGTAATAATTAAATATAAAAGTATGGTCGACTTTTGTACATTAAATTATGACATGATGTGTCCCAATTGGCTAAAACCATGGGCCAATACCATGGGCAAGCCCATGGTTTGATAGAAACCACTAATGAGGTGTCCCTTTGAAATTATTAAAAAATTACCTCTCTTTTTCTATAAATACCCACTCATCCATTCGTTTTACTTAATTAAAAATATTTAATCCTAGAATATTTGGTGATTTTACCACTCTAGGATTCCTCCAAAGGTGTCCCTAAGCCCCCAAGGTCCCATCTATCAAGATCTGGCAGTTATTCTCCAAGGTAAGGGAATCGTTCATTCTCTTCTTTATGTTGGCACTTCATTTATGTTCGGTATTTGAAATTCCTTTCTCATATGTTGGGGTTTGATTTTATTTATTCTTATTAATATACTTTTGATTTAAATATGATGAGATACCATTTTTTTTCTCATCATATTATTTTATGAAATTTCATGTGACGCCATTAGGCTGCCGAATTTTCATAAGGGATCTCTCAACTTTTCTTTTATTTTCAAGTTCATCTCTTTTATTTTTCTCTCCTCACCTCTTCTGTCCAAATGACAATGATAAACTCTAGTATCATCTATATACTGTAATTATATCATGTGAATGGAAGAACTATCATCAATATCGTTTGTCCCTGCCTTTTATTTTTATAAACGAAATCAACGTCCATGAGGTTCAAATTTATAACCTTTGTTGACAACGAAGTATCGTTCTTCACATTCTTCATCATTACTGGTAATGAGACCATTTTAATTGTTGAACTAGATAATAATAGAATTATTTCATATCACTGATGATCTTTAATATTTATACACATATAATATAGAATAATATTACAAAACGAGTTCATTATATACAAAATGATCAAGCTAAATCCAAGCGTTTATCAAAAAACTTCTAACTAATGATTCATCCTCATGTATATAACCTATAGTAATTATAAGATCATTTATATATATTTAATTTCACTAATAATATATATTAACAAATCTTGGTATTAACCACATGTCAAAATGAACTTCCATTCATGAGATCAAGTAAACGAATCATGAAAACCAAGGAAGAAAATGCTTCAAAAACAATAAAATTGAACCTCTTAAACCATTTAAAAGGGTCATGAATTAACCTAATAAGGTTATAATAAATCACTTACATGTATAGGAGGTTCTTGAATTATTAATTAATAAATATAAATTTGATTATTCATGTCATTAAAACAAATGAAAAAACACACTCAAGCAAAATGTAAGGGGTTTCTCATCTCACTTTCATTTCAATGAGATTTTCATAATTCGCCACTTATTTATTGTATGTGGTATATTTGTAATTACATTTGATATATAATAAAATTATTCTATATATATTCATATTATTAAATGATTCACTTGATTCTCATTAAGTTCTGGTCATATGATTCAACTAATTCCATCGTGGTAAGGGACTATGTCTCAACTACCTTTTTGTTGTGACTAACTTTGTATTGTGCACCTAATAATCCTTATGTGGTGTACCTACTTCCCATTTGAGATCACATTTCATTTGAAATTATATTTATATTAAATATCCTAATCTCATGTCATGGATATGTTTGTTGTTTAAACCGTATACAATCTTACATACGATGTTTATTTGGAGAGTTATTTTAATTATTGAAATATTGATGAATCTGTATACTCAACTCTATAATGATATTGAAAAGGAATATTTATATTTTATTGAATAAATGTATATATAATTATTTGGACATAATGTGACGGTTGGGGCCCGCTATATCCCCTCGATGCATCGGTAGGTCTCATGAGACAAATCAGTTTTGCGACAAACCCTTCGAGTTTGTTTCCAAAAATCAGACGTGTTTCTACCCATAGAACTAAACCATTTTTACGGTATTATGGTTTCATGTGCCAGATACATGATGTCCAATTAATAAAAATTCTCTTTATTCATTACCTATTATTATTATTATACATGAGGTTTTCACTATGACAAAATCTATGGATGCTATTTCATTCTATGTTTATTAATGGCATTAGTTTTTCATTTATTCACTATGCCATATTGATTATGTCAGATTTATTATGATTCACTTATTATTGTACTCTTGATTTTACTAATTTTAACCCTTACTAAGCATTTTATCTCACCCCTTTCATTATTTACTTTGAATAGGTGACAAAGAGGAGATCATTTATTGAGTTCTTGTGGATGCAGTTTTTAGTTTCGTTTTGTATTATGTTTTGTAAACTTTTACAATTTAATTTGAGAAACATCTGTGTATCTAGTTTCTTCAACACTAAAAAACTGATCATTCCTTAGGGATTTTAATTTCTTCTAACCATGCCAATATCACAAGTAATGCACCAGATCTAGCATATAGGGGTTGGGGTGTTACATAACTTCTTAAAAAATCCCTCTTCGTGATGTTCTCATCTCTCACTCACACTTGGTGGTAACCCAAAAATATATCTATCTTGGAAAAAAAAAATTTCCCCCTCCATTCATCAAAAAATTCTTCAATTTAGGGAAAGGGTATTTAGTATTAACAGTTACCATATTTATCATTCGGTAGTCAATGCAAAATAGGACGGATACATAAGCCTTCTTCGTGAATAGAATAGTAGTGGCCCAAGGAGAGATGCTTGGGAGAATGAACCCGTTGAATTCCAAATCATCTAGTTGTATCTTCAATTCCCTCATCTCGGTGGGGTATATACAATATCAAGGAATAAATATCGTTTGTGTTCTCGTCTCCAAATCAATTAAGAACTCCACATCCTACTTTGGGTGAAAGCACTAAAAATCATCTAGAAATACCTCTAGGACCTCATCCACCACATGAGTTAATCCACCCTCAAGAGCACCACCATCATCCTCCATTGCATGTGATTATAACTAAAATAATATATTTCTCAGCTCTTGGATTGGAGGTCTCGTAATACCCAACTAACGATCCAATTCCCCAAGAAATACCTATGGATTCCATCAGGTTCCATAAAACTCACTCACCACCAATAGCAATCAATTTGCTCTCGGAAGCGTACTATCCAATCCTCGACATGGATTCTGTCGAAATGATCCAGATCCAAGACTAGAAAATCCCATTCCATCTCAATCCATAACATGGAGAGCACACACAATGGTCACCTGAGACCCTGCTCCTTACTATTACCCAACGACATCACCAACTATATTGCAAACGACATCAGTTGAGTTGGAAAATTCAACATGTTCACAAGATGGAAAATGATAAATGAAACAGAAAAAATAGTATCAATTAAAATATTTGTGATGGAATATGAAATTAGAATGGTACCTCAATCTTTAGAGGGACCTACATCTTGTCAGGTTGGTGCATGATCCACAACAAGAAGATGCCTAGACTCTGCCAGAGAATGACCACTAACCTACAGCTCTACCTGGAACTGGATCTACCTAGAATATGATCGGTTCATTCCACCATGACCACCAAACTGAGATCCCACAATCCTGGAAGTCTTTGACTAAAATTACACCCCCTGAAAGACACAGACCCTGCCTCACTCTGGTATGGGCACGTCACCCAGCAAAAATGATGCAAGTGACCCTTAAATACACATAAATGACAAGTACTAGGAGGATATGTACATGCTGGTAAGATGTTCCATAACCTTCCACACTGACGGCACATATTAGACCCTACATCAAAAGATACAGATGTTGAATACATGGGAGGATGGCCAAAACATACACCTCATTTCTTCCCCCGCTCCTCTTACTTCCTCTTTTACTTAGATGAACTACCACTTCCCAACATTGACACTTCCCTAGAGTAACAAAACCTTCCCTTGTGATAAATATTTACCATACAACCTCGATCAACTACCTTAGAATATGACTTTAGTATGAATAGGATTACCTGATAATAAATCTCTGGCTGCAATTCCCTTTCAAACCTCTGAGACTTCATCTTCTCATTAGAGACTATTTTAGGTTCATATCAGACTAGCTCGGAAAAATGGTTGGCATATTCCATCACTGAATGATACCCTTGAACGAGATCCATAAACTCCTAGGATCTAGAATAATCCATGAACTTAGGATATTACTACTCATTGAAGGTAGCCTTAAAGTCCTTCCATCTCATCTACTCATGCTTCCCAGCTTGAAGCACTGAGTCCCACCACCTTCTACTAGGACCCTCTAACAAGAATGAGGTTCACTTTACTCTGAATTCCTTAGAAGTGTCATTAAACTCAATCATATGCTTGATATTCTCAAGACACACCTCTATGTCTTGAGGCTCCATACTACCCCAAAAAGAAGGAGGTTTTTTCTTGAGAAAATCTTGGGATTTATCCTTCCTAGGACCACATTCATCTTCTCTAACTACAGTAGGAGTAGGAACTACTCCCTATCCTAGATCATGGACATCCCGAACCATAACTTCCACCAACCTCTGATCAAGAGGTGAGGGATAACACTATCCTTATTCCTCCCATGGGTGTAAGGGAGTTATTAAAGGTGGCATGTTGCTACAAAAAACAACAGTAAAAATTGAAAACATAAATACACCAGTTTTGATAATTTTTAGTAATAACATAAAATATAAATAAATAAAACTTTTTACAAAAATAAGATGACCAAACAACTTCACCCCTCCGAATGTACATGTGAAATCTACAACCTGCACATCCCACCTGGAAGAGAATTCAAACAAAAACCCCAACATCCTATGGAGACTCAAGGTCTCTCATGAGGTGTGTTGTCTATATACTCTACTCACAACTAGAACATCGAGCCATGATCGTCCTAGATCTAGTCTAATTAGACTCATTCCAAATATAATTACCAAAAGAGATAAACCTCTCTATGATTCCATTTTTCCATGAACCAAGTCAGGTCGTCATCCAAATAAGCACCCTACCCGGTCAATGGAAAGTCTTGAATGGTGTTCCCTATCCCCTGGGGCTCGAATAAGTGGCCAAGAATTATAAATAAAGAGTGTGAACGATTTACTTGAGATTACATGCATTAAAAAACCAACAATAATCAATAAACCAAATATGAAAGTTCAAACAAAAAAAACATTAAATAATTTTTTGAATTCAATTAAAAGGTTCAATTCAAAAAAAGAGGGATAAAAAAAAGGAACCACAAGACTAACTCAAAAACCACCATATGGAATGGGACATCACCCACCAGCCACCTCCACAACAACACACCAATAAGGATATCAAGAAACCCAAACCACTATCTTCAAAAGCATTACCCTTACCTATGTAAAACATTACCAAGTCTACCTACACCCAAAGTTGTAAGTAGGGTATGAGGATAATCCTAGTAGGATGCCACCCAAGAATATATTATATTCTATAAACATTATAAGTCAAATGGCATGGAATTTTTCATAAAAAGATAAATTCTAGTAACAATATTAAGGAAATTAACTTTGACTGAGAAACAATTTTTAAGAAGGAATCTTTAGAGAAGAAATAAATTTAAAGAAAGAACACTTGTTGCTAAAATTACCAACTGATATACCATATTTTAATTGTAATTATGATATAACCAATGAGCACTAGTCATGAGAAACACCCCTAGGAACTATCTAATAATGGGACACTAGGATCATCATATCATAATGAAATATGGCATAGAAATCACAACCAACTACGTTCTCATGCAGGAGCCATTAGTAGGGAACATACCCATAACCTTTTGGTCTCCAGTCAATCATCATATTTTAGTTTTTATTGTTATCATTAATCCCTATATGTGAAACCGGGTTATATCCACATCCAAATCAATATCATACTAGTGCAAGTCCACCCACCTAGATACATAGGATTCCATTTTGTACTCAATCAAGTTCCACATGTCACATAACATCATTTTAACAACCGAATTCCATTTTAAAATCATAAATACACAAAAACATTTCACAAAAATGTTTTTAGCCTTCCACATAATTTTATAAACAAAAAAATCTTATATAATAATTTCATGAAGTATCACATGCCTTTATACATAGAAACCCATTAAAAATCCTCTTTTAATATCAAATTCTCACCACCACCACATAAAAACAAAATTCTTAGCCCTTTTCGAATTTAATAAACTAATTTCACAATTTAAAAAATGATACCACGTGACAAAATATGAGTTTACACAAAAAACACACAACATTTCATATAAACATGCCACTTAAAATTCAAACGCATATCAAACTCTTTTAAAAACTACTTTCGCACCACACAGATCAATTAAAGAACATACTATATTTATTAAGTAAGAAAAATAATTCACCAAATAGTGTTTATACAAGGAACCACCTACCTTTGATGTACAAAATCCAAAATATCAGTGTGAATCTCCCACTACACCATAGGTGAGAAAAAATTAACCCCAATTCAAGATATCAAGCCCAAAAACCCAAGATTAAACCCTAGGGAAGAAACCCTACTTGTTTAAAAATTGAAACCCCAAAGAAGAGGGAAGAAGCCTTAAAACTAAGGAATAAATAAGGGGAAAATACACGTACTTGATGATTCTTGAAGTTTCTCCCACAAAACCCCTTTAAAAATATGTTTCAAGGTTGCTTGAGGGAGCTTGGAGACCTCCTATTTCTAAAAATATAGAGTGGGGAAGAAGAGGGGTAGATTAGGTTTAATTTCGGATGGGAAAATAGTAAATACCCCTTTTTTAATGGCCTAGGAATTTTGCACGGTTAGTCCGCATGGTTTAATAAACCCTCTGGAAACCATGAAAACACTCATTCCAGAATGCACAGTTACCTGGACCAAGGTGCACAGTCATGTGGTAGTTGTACGGTAGGTTTTTCCTTCTACTGTAATGTTACATGGGTTGTGAACACGGTTTACTCTAACCATCTACCAACATTGCACCAGGGTCTGTCTACCCAAGAACCTCTATTTTTCTCGAAAATTTAGAAGAGAACCTAGGTGTAAAATATGTAAAGAAAAGGATAAATACCTGAAAATAAAGATAAGGATGGGGAAAGGATCGACCATTGGGTTGGGTGTTGTAGTGATGGAAGCTGACTCGTTCTAAGATGGAGGAGGTGAGGTGTCAATCAGTACTAAGTCTATGTACATTGAAGTTTGATCTATTAGTGGAACCTCATAGGAACATGTTATTATAGATCTGTTTCCTTGATGGGCCTACGCTACAAGATAATCTTGTTGGGTTGCAGGGTCTAACTTCTTAGGGGGAAGATCGGTTTAGATGGGAGCTAATTTGGGATTATATGACGATGAAGGTCTTGTTAAGAGTAGTGGGTGGGTGGATGAAAAGGATGGTAGTGGAGTAGATATAGTGAAATAGTATGGTGCACTAAAGTTAATTCTTAGATGAAGGTAGATCTGGTGGTAGTTCTATAGAAGAATATAGATAAAAATCCATAGGTCGGAAATAGGTGAAGTTTTTGGTGAAGATGTGGAAAGGTCGGTGGTAGCAGTGGTGGGGTTAGTAACATGGGTAGAGGTAGGGGTATAGGTGGTGGGGACCGGGTCATCGGTAGGTGAGGCAGGGTCAGATGCACGTTGGGAAGGTTCCTCATCAACATCCTCAACATATGCTAGCACCCATGAGTTGAGGCTCCCATCCGTCATTAACTGCCTCATTTTTTGGTGTAGAATAAGCATGATTCTCTATAAAGGTATGAGGGGGTGTGGGATGGACAACCTCAAAGGCACTGAGATGTCAGTCTAGATGGGAGGAGAATAGGCACCGGGATAGGAGACATCATACATCTGTAGGAGGGGAGTGGGATGAGGCCCTAGACCTTGGGTTCATGGGATTTAAAAGATGGTTGAAATTTACACATCATGTATTCGATACATGGCATGTATTTATAAAAACAATTCATGACCATTAACATTTAAATGACATGTAAGGGTTACAAGGCAATTCATTTCACTTTTGTGCCCATCCTTGATCCAGGTACTCTTATCAAGATACCAAAAGCATTATAATTTTCTAAGGGTTAAACTAACGGATTATAGACTATTGAACCTACCATTGGTTGCCTCCCAGCTGACACATTATTTATTTTCCTGATCAATACATGATTTTATGTATATTATTTCAACCAAAATAGAAATCTTTTCATGGAACGATTATTAAGAACAGAGGATACAAAATATGGTATGGCCATATTTTTGAGAGTTTTAGTTAAATTCATGTTTTTTTGAGAACTCTATTTATTTTAAATATAATCTATTTGGATATTTTCATCTATACTAGTCACATGATCATCTTTATAATAAGTAAGTGAGGTAGTTTGAAAATTCAATGACTTGTTTCTTTTATTAGTGGCTTTTAGAAAATTGAACACAACTTATTATTTTCTAGCCCTGAATATCAATCTTCCTTAATTAACATCAATAAGTATCATCCTAGTTATGAGAAATGGTCTTCCAAGAATGAGGGCAATATCGCCATCTTCTTCCATGTCCATGATCGGGAAATTTGTAGGGAAATTGAATTTTCAGACTTTTAGTAAGAAATCCTCAAGAATTCCTTGAGGGGGGTTGACTAAGTGGATAGTAAGTTGGAGTGAAACCCATGTTGGATTTATTTTATCATGACCCAAATTCTTGTAAAAAATCATAGGAATGATATTGATACTTTCTCCTAAATCACCCAAATATTTTTGAAAATTTCATATACAATTAGTGAAATAAATTGGGAATTTTTTCAGGTCTTACATTTTTTGGTTTAGCTTCTATTGAAAAACTACGAAAAACTCTTCATTTAGGGATTTGACTCCTAAGTCAAACATTTTATTTTTGTTGTACAGTGAGATTTGAAGAATCTTTCATAACTGTATACATAGTAAATTGCATCTTCAATGGGAAACTGGAAATGAAATTGTTTAAAAAACTCCAGAAATTTATTATATTTCCCATTATTTTTGGCTTGTTTTGTTCTTTTAGGAAATGGTAGAGGTGGATTGTATTTTAGCGTTCTACTGTAAACCACTTACTTTTCATTTTTCTCTTTTTTTTCTTTATTAGTTTATTATACATTAGAAGGTCTCTCATGACTGATTGGGTCTTAGATATTTTCCATACTTGATGTTCAAGGTTACTGGGGGTTGTCCATGGAGTCTACATCTTAGCCTCTTGGGATTTAATCATTTGATTTACTTTTTTCCCAAATTGTTTTAGAATATTTTCAATATTGTATTGAAGAGATTGGGATTGTTGTGGTGGCCTAATAAAATCTTATAGAATCTATTGTTGTTGTGTAAGTTGAAACAATTGATCTCTAGGAAAAGGATGTTGTAATTGCTATTGTATTAGAGGATATAGATCTTGGGGAGGGTACCTAGTTGGTCCCAAATTTCTAGTTCACACATTTCCACTAATCTTCTAAAAATAACATTTCTTTGTATACTGCAGTTACTGAGCTAACCGATACTGATGGTTTTTTGTTGATATTTCCATGTCTACTAGTACTGTTATCCTTGTTGATTGTAATATATGTAATTACAATCTTATAATTTTGGTTCCACTATATCCAACCTGTAGTCATGGTATGGGTGAAAACTTCTTCAAATTTCACAATATTGAATTTCCATTACCGGAGCAGGAGGGGGTAAAGGTGGAGCATTAAATAGTTGAAAATATTCAATATTTTTTGTAACAGAATCTACTTGATCTTCTAGGAATGTAGTATATTCTATTTTAGGGATTCCTCATCGAGGTATTCCTCTATATTGTTTCCATATATTTTAATTGTGGTAAAATTTATCAAAATGGTGTAGAATACTTTGGGCTTCTGAAGTAGTATTCTGCCATCAGTAATAGCATTTACTATATTACAGGTAGAAATTTAGAGTCCCTGGTAGAATGTTTTAAATTTTAGCCACACATCTAGTCCATGACATTGGAACTTTTTAATAAGATCCTTAAATCTAACCCATAAATCTCATTATGATTCTTTATCCTCCTAGTTGAAGTTTTGAATTTCATTCTTAATCATCCAAGTCCATATTTAAGGGAAGTATTTTTCTAGGAAATTTTTTTCTTGTTCTTCCCAAGTCATGATCTACTCAGGATCTTGACTTGTTAGTCAATCCTTGGCTCAGTTATACAAAGAGAATGGTAAGACACATATCCTTATTTCATATTATGACAATCAATAGTTTCAAAAGGTATCAAAATCCTCTAAAAATGAAATATGAACATGCGGGGCTTTATTTTGATACCCACTCGATTTCCCCATGTTCTAGATCATATTGATGATTCTAGGTTTAATTTTGAAGGTATGAGCCAGAATAAGTAGGAGCACAATACTAGGTGAAAACCCAATAATTTATGGAGAACTATAATCCATAATAGTGTGCTTTTAAAAAAAATTCACTCATCTTGATCATTAAATGGAGCGTATTGGGGGTTTTTAAGGTGTGGTGGTGCAAGATAGTTGCATTCAGTCAATATGAATTGGTGGCATGAAACAATTATTCTCTTGATTTTGGGATTGAATATAAGTATTTATTTATCATTAAGGCACATTGAGAAACTCATGGGTCCCTAGAACATGTACTAGCCTATAAAAATAGAGGGAGGATTTCAGTTTACCTGAAAGAGAAAAATTTAAATAGAAAAAGTGGAAAAAAATAAGAAAAAGGGATGGGTGAGGTAATTTAGGGTATGATCTGAAGGATACTATCCCTATGAATAATAATCTCTAAAATTTTGAAAAAATGATGCAACCACTTAGTTCGCATAATTCACATGGGATTTTATCATATTAGAAATTTATAGTCCCAAACTATACTTCATATTATGTCATAGTAATGCTTTGGTTCGGGGTTGATCCCACAAGGATCATTGGTAAGCTAGAAACCATTAAAAAAAACCCTTATTAAGGATTCCTCACATTCACTCTTCATTATTGAGATTCTTTTAAACTAGTTAGTTTGTATTTTATTCAGATAACTAATAAGGGATTAGGGACATTTTTACGGTATAGACAAAGGGTAATCCAAAATCTAACTTGGGATAGACCTATAGTGTAGGATATAAAGTGGTGAAAAAGAAACCAATTTCTCTTGGACCAACAAATTAGATCAAGCTAAGATGGAAGATACTTCTTGTTCCAAAGTAATTGAAAAACTATGAACAAGAATCTTAACTTCTTGGAAAGAAATAATTATAGGCTATTGGTCCTACCCCATTCTTCTCTAACTTGTTCATGGACATTAAATTCTCACCTCTAATGGTATGAGATAATGAAAAATAATGAGATTTAAATTTTTTTTAAATGTGTTTACTAGACATAGGGTTACCCAGTTTTGATCTTAGATGTTCATTAGGTTCAAACAACCCCTACTCTGGACCCCTGACCCTAAGCTGATTAGTCATCCATGGTGGGGTTGATTAATAGAAGTGAAATAATAAACATGTTATGAATAATCATGATATAGTTGAGAAATAAGAATTCAATGATTAAAACAAGAAATATATTCAAGATATACAGTTTTAAGAAATGTAAATACAATCAAGAAATCATTGTGCATGAAGAAACAATGAATAAATTTGAAGGAATTGATGAAGAATGGTGATCGAAGGTGAAACAGAAGTTTAAAATGAAAACATATTCGCAATGATCTAATAATTGATATATAATGATAATTAATTAAAAAGGAATCAATAAAGAACTAAAGTAATGATTTATAATTTTTATGGAATAAAAAAATATGAAAAATAGTGGAAAATTATGAGATAATTGGAAAGTCTCTGACTCCTTTTATGCGTGGATGGTGTTGGAATATTAATACACTCGAGAGTACACGGCCTGTAAAGAAATCATTTCATATATTAGATTAAGTGGCTTTTATCCTAATGTATGCATCTTGTTTTTTTAGAACCTCAGTTTCCTCTATAAAATCAACTCATATCTTTGACCGGTTGGAACCTCAAACTTTTCACATCATGTAACCTCTTCATTTTATGTACTTTATTCACTTATAGCAGGATTTTGAACATGATATTATCATGATATGTAATGGATATATATTTCATGTAAAATATTCATGCCATAAACTATTTTTATAGGTTGGTTCTTGGATTATAGCTATCTTGTGAATAAGGATTGCATGTCATATATGATATACATGACGTGTAAATCATGTTTTTCCATTTTTTTTTCAAAATTTCATCCTTTGATTCAAAATTTCCTAATTAGGATGAAAATAGAATAAAAACCAATGAATTATCAATTAAAACATTAATAAACCAAAAATAAATTTTTCAAATATGTATATATAATTTCATCTTATCAAATTCATGAGAAAACATCTGAGACTTGATGAAATGGATTTATGTTTCAATCCTATTTTAATCACGATTGTTTATTCTTAAATTTTCATTGATGAAATTTTATAAACCATACCATAAAAATACATCTCATTTTAATTATATTTAATTAATTTATTAATTTTTTATGTTCTATTAAAATTTTCCTCTATTGGGTACTTATAATGATCGAGAAAATGTTTTTAAATAAAATTCAACCATTTTTCCTCAGTTGTCAATGATATTTTTATTCCATTTCCATGATATTAAAAATTATTTAATGAAAGTTATAAAATATAATATACTTTTTATAAATATTCTTTTTCACTACTATTGACATTATATACTGTGGATTTAGAAGGAATCTTTAAAAAATTCCAAAAAATCCATTTTTTACTTTTAACAAAAGTTATAAAGGAATGTTTTCCTTTAATGTATGATTCATAAATATTTTTTTAAATCTTCATGACTATAATTTTCATTTATGTTTTTAATAATATTGTCCATGGTTCTTTAACATTAAAATTCATTCATTAATATTTCGAAAAATTTTATATTTTAAATAAATGAATTTGAAAATGAAATGATTATTTTCCTCAGGAAAAAATCAATTGTTCTTTTAAATAAATTTTTATTCTATAATAACATCAATTAATATTAGTTATGATTTAGTGAGAAATTATCCAATTATAAAGTTCTTATTTATTTTATTGATGGTTTATGATAATGATAATGATATTTTCTAGAAACTAATTCATTTTCCACATGTTATGTAGATATGAGAGGATGAAATGTTTATGAAACCCATTTATTATCTATGGGTTAGGATATGATTAAATGGTGAATGATTTATGATATTAAATACCCATATGTATGATTTACATTATATGAAATTTTGATCCATCAAATCGCTGTAATTCATTAGGTATATCCCTATATCTCATTAGATAATTATATGAAATAGATTGATGTGCTTGATCCAAAATGGGAAATATATAGGGATACTCGATCCACTATGGTAAATAGGTTGGGATTCCAAATCGAATATTGGAAACAAGTGGGGTTGTTTGATCCTTTGTGATATGGGGAACTCATTTTTATGCATGATCCACTATGATATGATTATCTCGATATTTAAACTTGATAAATGATATTGTTTATATGCCTATTATTATTTCATACATTTATAACCGATTTTAATACATGAAATTTTAATTCATGATTCATGATCAATTTATGATGATTTTCACTCTTATGATTCATGTATTTTAACATGTTAATGTTTTATTCTATGAATATTTAGATTGATCCATTATATATTGTGTACAAACATTTTATGTTATTATCATGAACTCATACCCTAATTATTATATTACCCCTGTATATAATCATCGACAGATATCCCCAATGTTTACCCTTATTGACCATCTATGATCACCCTTTCTTAGGTTTCATTTATCCAAGTTATGAAGAAGGTTTTTAAGTTGGGTATGAAAACAAGGGTAAAATGTTTGAATAAATTTATCAGATATGATTAATATTGTAATTAAATAAGTGGATTATGTATCTAGTAACTAGGTACACTAATACTTTAAAAATAATGAGGCCTATAATGTTATTATATGTAATGATTATTCAAATAAAACATTTGAATATTTATGTATGAAGTGATTGAGTCTCCTCATTTTTATCAAATTTAGGTTTAGATAATATGTGAACATTAGGATTAGATAAATTTGGTAAATAACATGTGTATATGTCTATGCATAGGTTAAAATCCTAATTTTTTGGAAAAGTGGAGATTGGTTCATTTTCCTACCAACTACATCCCTATATGGATATAGGAAAATCGATGTGGTTATGGAATAGATGCAACTAGGGTAATAACATTTGAAGGGGATGATTGATTATTAACATGAACATCACCAATGCATAATTAGTGGGTCTATGTTTACAAATTAGCGTAGAAACTATGGGGTATATACATGGATTAATTAACATTTTCTTCATAAACCATTATAAATTATTTTAATACATAATGATCGTGGATGAACATTGTTCAACCTAAGGTTCCATAGATTAAAAATAAGGTAAATATATTTAGACATCCAATGAATTTTATTTAATTATTATATGATAAATAACCATAATTATTGTTGATTGATAGTTTCATGGTGCATTTTTGTTTTTGTTAATGTTTGGAAACAGATGAAATTGTTAAAAAAAATAATTTAATGATAAATGTAATGATTTTACACAAGAGAAATCAAATGATACATGAGTAGGAATATAAAATCTTATTATTTTTCTCACCAAAAACTTTTATAACATGTATCATGTTGAGATTATAAATGATCAAAGGATGGAAAAACATATTTTTAATTCATTAATATGGTGACATCTACGTACGTTTAGTATAAAGACCCGTAAAATTCAAGGAAATTTTTTTCATATTTTTCTTTGGAATTTTACAAGAACGTGGTTTCTGACGGCACCTGATTCCGAGGCCCGGAGTGCCCCGGAATCAATTTCCGAAGTTTGGCTCAGGTACGTTCACTGAACGAATGAGCGGGAATTTCTAACTTTTGAACCGGTGCCCGGAATCAAATTCTGAGGGCACCGGTGAACTCGCATCGCCGATATTCGCTTAAGGAGACCTTTTCCGAGGTTGTGTTTATTTCGGGTTGAGATTTAGTTTTTGGGAGTTTAGAATAAGTTAAATAAAAATTGTGGGATACAAATTTTTATTTTATCTTTTTGTTTTTTTTAAAAACCTCCCAAAGGTAGTTAGGGGTGGGACCCACAACCACTTAACCTCCCTTGGGAGGATTAAGTGTGGTGGGGCCCACACAAACCCCAACTCCTCAACTTCTCTCAAAAACTCCCCTTTGACCCATTTCAATTAATGTTTGGCAACTTGGTTTAATTAATTGAGGAGGGTTAATTTGAATTTCAAACCGTTGAAATTCTAAGAGGAATGTTGTGTAATAAAATAAGCTTAAGCTTATTTTATTATTTTGGGTTGGTTTCCTTTGCTCTTGAGAGGATTGGAGAGCTCCTTCTTCTTCTTCTTCAAACTTTGACGATGAACGCGAAGAACATTCAGACATCGACGAAGAACGCCACGTTCTCGGGAATCGTCTTCCGCGACATCATACCCGCGATACCGACGACGTCTTCTTCCGCGTCATCTCTTCCGCGACGATTTCCCGCGACGAAATCGTCGTCAAAGAACTTCGAATCCTCACTTCACGACATCGACGTCCTTCTTCCGTGACGCCGACCACCGCGACGCTCGTCTTCCGCGGGACGTTGACGATCATCGTTCTTGAAACCGAGGTAGGGGTTGGTTGTTGATTATTTATTTATTCTCTTTCTTGGTTCCAGCATAACAATCTTGAGGATAAATGTTTGTATGCTATCATCTAACGAGAGGGGGGTCGGACCGCACAAACACGGCCGAATCCCCCCTCCTTTGTTCTTGATTATTAATATTTTCTTGTGGATGAACGAGAGGGCGTGGTGCCGTCGCACCACGCGGGAATCACATGGCAAATATTGCGCGGCACCGTCGCGCCGTGCTGTGGAAAGATTTATCATGAACGCGACGTCGTCGCGCCGCGCCGAAGGAAACCAAAGGCGCTGCGGCCGGAGCGGGGCCGTGGCGGAGGGGCACGGTGTCGTCGCACCGCGCCGAACGACGAAGACTGCGGCCGGTTCCGGGCTGCGGCGGGACGTGAAGACCGGCGGCTATCCGGGCCGCCGGTGTCGGAAGCCGGAAGGGGGGGACCGGCCTTGCCGGTCCCGTTGAGGAAGAACCGGCCGGCCATGTTGGGTCGGCCGGAAGGGAGAAGGACCGGGGAAATTAATTCCCCCGGCTGGCCAAAACCGGCCCCCCATTATGGGGGTGGGGGGGTTACACCTAGGGGGGGCAGCGCCCCCCCCCCCCCCCCGTTTTCCTCAAAGCAGGCCCCCCACGTCAGGGCGGTCCGTTTTTTTAAATGGGGCGCGGCAGGTTGCCGCACCGCCAGCCAAGAGAAGTGGGGGCTCTGCCCCCCGCGCGTGGCACCCGAGCGGCGCCCAGGCCGCGCCGCCGCCGGCCGGGCCGCACCGGACCACGCCGCCGGCCGCGCCGGGTCAGCTCGGACCCGGACCCCCCGTTTTCGAATCGATTTCGTTCAAATGCTCATAACTTGAGCTTCGGGCCTCCGAACGACGCGCCGTCAGCAGCAACACGATCCTTTGATCGAGACGGTCGTTTTGGTATACTATACTCAAGGTGCACCTTCCTTTTCGGTAGCCTACGTGGTTAAAACTCCGTAGTTAAGCGTGCTTGGCCTAGAGTAGTGATCAGGATGGGTGACCTCCTGGGAAGTTTCCCAGGGTGGGTGTGAGACGGAAATGCCAATAACTAACAGACCGGGCGTCCGATTGACGCACCTTCTATTTCGTTGAATTCCTCTAAGTGAGACGGTTCTTTTGGCATACTTCGCCCGAGGTTTGGATGCGGGTGGAGTACGGTCGGGTTGGTTTTGCCTTAAAAACCAACCGGGCCCCTGGGACGAAAAAGCCAATAACTCTCAGACCGAGCGTCCGATTGACGCGCCGTCTGCGACGTTGAGTTCATGTTGACGATACAGAACTTTTGGATACATCAACTTCGGACTTTGTGACAGTTGATGTATCGACCTCTCGGCTTGTGGAGCGGACCCTCCCGAACGAGCTTGCTGTGTGCGGGAACCCTAGTGCTGGCTGCGACTGCTACTGTGACGACGACGATTGTGCATGGATACTCAGTGGACAGCGACAATGAAGACAGCTGGTCTTGTATCCTATGTGGGTCCTAGCTGTGCTGGTCTTGTATCCTATGTGGTTCCCAGCTTAGATGATTCAACATTGGTCTTGTATCCTATGTGGGTCCCAGTATAGATGAATCAATGAAGACAGCTGGTCTTGTATCCTATCTGGGTCCTAGCTGTGCTAGTCTTGTATCCTATGTGGGTCCCAGCTTAGATGATTCAATACTGGTCTTGCATCCTATGTGGGTCCCAGTATAGATGAATCAATGAAGACAGATGGTCTTGTATCCTATGTGGGTCCTAGCTGTGCTGGTCTTGTATCCTATGTGGGTCCCAGCTTAGATGATTCAATACTGGTCTTGTATCCTATGTGGGTCCCAGTATAGATGAATCAATGAAGATAGCTGGTCTTGTATCCTATGTGGGTCCTAGCTATGCTGGTCTTGTATCCTATGTGGGTACCATCTTAGATGATTCAGTATCTATCTCTGATCATCTCTTTCACCCTTTTTGATGATGTATACCTGTGTGAGCTGAATCCTGTTGCTTTCCTGTGTGGATTTCGTTTTGCTTTCCTGTGTGGAATACGAATACTTTCCTGTGTGGACTGAGTTGTACATGGGCTCGGAGGTTGGAGCGTATTGGAATTGATGACTTAGGTATATGTATGGGAATATACCTAAGCAGTGTTGGTTGTTACTTCGTGATTGTATCTCTCTTTTGTGGTTTATCCTCTGTGGATTTTGGGAGACCTTCAGGGGTCTCGGGGTCCCTACTGAGTAGCTTATACTCACCCCTGCACGGGCTATGCCCGCACTACGTTGTGTTGGTTGCAGACGATGGAAAACGTTGATCGTGGTTGAGGCTTGCAGAGCAAGACGGTACCTGGAGGTGGACCACTGGGCGGGACGTGCTCGGAGCGGACGACAGGACCCGAGAAGCAGTGGAGCTATCTGTATCCACCCTTCAGGTGGAAATTCCAGTGGGCAGCTCGGCGTAGCAGCTTTTACTTTTCAGTTGCTGTTATTCCTTTCGAGTTATACTTTACTTTCAGTTTTTGGTTTGTATACTGGCCCACTTATTTTTCCGCACTTACAGTTGTACACTGTTTTACTTAGTGTTTACTTTTCTGCTTGCTTACTATGTGGTACTTGTTTACTTTTCAAAGGCAATGCCTTCCCTTTTGTTGGGATTTACGCCTTGGTGCTAGTTGCCAGCCCCTGGCCTATGGAAGGCGGGCTTGGGGTAGTCACGGCATAGGCCCCGAGGACGGGTCGTGACAAATTGGTATCAGAAGAGTTCGGTTCTACCACGAACTCTGATCTTTTCTATGTGAAGCAATAATTTTTAGTGTATTGAGTGTGGTTATCAGTCCAGGGAGTCCATTGTTGGTGAGGCGGCTGACAAATCCGAACACCAGGACCCTGACTTCTGATTTCCGACTTAATGCATGAAAACATTGATTGCATGTGTGTTCAAGTTTTCTTCATGATTACTTGTGTCAGCTCACCAGGTATACTGTTCTGACCGTGGCGCACTTGTTTCTTTCAGGATGGCCCCACGACGGCAGCCAGCTATGGTTCCATGAGTGGAGCGTGATGACAGCCCACCGAGCGACGAGGCCACGGTGCAGGGCTACTTGTCAGCAGAGGCACCGGCGATACCTTTACCCGCCGAGCCCCCGATGCTTCCAGAACTGGCAGCTGACGATGCACGATGCCTCAGAGCTCTGTACGAGTTCCAGCACCAGCGACCACCCAGGTTCCGTGGGGAGACGGACCCACAGGCAGCCGAGGACTGGCTGGAGGCGGTCGTCCGAGTTTTCAGGCTAGTGAGGACACCAGCAGACCACATGGTGATCCTCGCGGTGAGCCTACTGCACGCAGCAGCAGGACGATGGTGGAGAATGATGCTCCAGGTGCACGACGAGGCATCACTCCTCTGGACGGCCTTTGAGAGCATCTTCCGCTCCGAGTTCGTCCCAGCCACCCTCCGTGTGTTACGCATTCAGGAGCTTCTTCAGCTGCGGCAGGGCAGCATGACGGTCGCTCAGTACTCTGCGAGATTTACCGATCTCTTGCGCTACTCGACTGACATGGTACGGGACCCATTCATCCGGGACCGGACCTTCGAACAGGGTTTGAGACATGAGAGCAGGGCTTCAATGATCTCCCTCAACATTCTGACACAGGCAGAGGTGTTGGAGAGAGCCCTTCTAGTGGAGAGTTTTCTCGCCGAGCAGGCTCCAGTGACAGGACCCTCCGCAGGACGGCCCGTAGCAGGGTCTTCTGCAGCTGGCAGTAGACAGGTGACACAGAGGTCCAAGCGGGCCAGACCATCAGATGGGCAGTCACAGGATAAAGATTCGGTTGTGCGGGGCACCCGATGGAGAGCCAGCTACGCGAGGGACAAACATTGCTACGCATGCAGTGGGCGAGGTCACATGGCTAGAGACTGCCCGACTCATCTTACAGATGAGCAGCAGGCAGTAGAGGGACCTCCCAGACAGAGATTCGGCCACGGTGGTCTGCAGGGTACAGGCGGATGAGGCAGAGGAGCTGGCCGAGTAGCCGGTGGTGGGAGACACTTCGAGGTGTTGCCACCACCACCAGGAGGTCCACCCCGACTGCAGGGAGTAGGTGGACATGTGAGAGCTCAACTTCAGGCAGCCAAGGCCTTCGGTCATGAAGCTCTGGGAGCAGATGGACATGAGCGGAACTAGTAGATACGTCCTTTGTACTTCTAGTTCCTTGTTGCTTTTGTGTAGCGTCTTTGTATTATCAGCTACAATAATAAAGGACGCATACCTTTGTGATGTTTTCATTCCTGTCCTCTTTTGTGTTGTACTAAGAGGTTCCAGTTTTGACTGTTGACTTGACCCTCACTTGTGAGACATCAACTGGAGGAGACCCAGTTACCACACACTGATGCCGATAGTGTGACTCAACCCTTAGAGGCGAGAGTAACAGTTGGATCTCTTGGTAGTAGCGTCGAGGCCTTACGACGTCATCCTTGGTGTGGATTAGTATCATCCATGTCGGGATTGACTCTATTAGGCAAAGAATGTGGTACATCCAGGGGATGGGACCAGTTTTCTCTTATCGGCAAAGAATAAATCTTGCAGCTCTTGTGGGATCTGAGATGGTCCAGGTCATCCAGGCGCGGATGAGTACAGCTCAGAGCCGACATAAGTCATATGCTGACAGGAGACGGAGGCCACTAGATTTCTAGGATGGCGACCACGTCTTCTTGCGGGTCTCACCTCGACATGGTTTACGGAGATTTGGCCGAGGTGGCAAGTTTTCTCCACGCTTTATCGGGCCTTTCTAGGTCCTCAGTAGGATTGGCGAGGTGGCTTATCGCCTGGCTCTGCCACCTCAGTTGCACCGGGTGCACGACGTCTTCCACGTATCTCAGCTGAGGAGATACGTGCACGACCCGACGCACATCATTGACCATAGGGAGCTTGACGTTGACGATGGGGCGACTTTTATGGAGGTCCTGGTGGAGATAGAGGATCGACAGGAGCGGGACCTACGTGGGCGATCGATTCCTCTTGTGCGCATCAGATGGCAGCACGAGAACCTCCAGGAGAGCACATGGGAGTGGGAGGCTCAGATGCATGCTCAGTACCCACATTTGTTTCCCTAGTTTCGATGTATCTTTACGGGGACATAAAGCCCTGAGGTGGGATTAATGTAAAGACCCATAAATTCATGGGAATTTTTTTCTTAATTTTCTTTGAATTTTACAAGAACGCGATTTCTGACATCACCTGATTCCGAGGCCCGGAGTGCCCGGAATCAATTTCTGAAGTTTGGCTCGGGTACGTTCAGTGAACGAACGAGCGGGAATTTCTAACTTTTGAACCGGTGCCCGGAATCAAATTCTGAGGGCACCGATGAACTCGCAGCGCCGATATTTGCTTAAGGAGATCTTTTCCGAGGTTGCGTTTATTTCGGGTTGAGAGTTAGTTTTTGGGAGTTTAGAATAAGTTAAATAAAAATTGTGGGATACAAATTTTTTATTTTAACTTGTTGTTTTTTTTAAAACCTCCCAAAGGGAGTTCGGGGTGGGACCCACAACCACTTAACCTCCCTTGGGAGGATTATGTGTGGTGGGGCCCACATGAACCCCAACTCCTCAACTTCTCTCAAAAACTCCCCTTTGACCCATTTCAATTAATGTTTGACAAGTTGGTTTAATTAATTGAGGAGGGTTAATTTGAATTTCAAACCTTTGAAATTCTAAGAGGAAGGTTGTGTAATAAAATAAGCTTAAGCTTATTTTATTATTTTGGGTTGGTTTCCTTTGCTCTTGAGAGGATTGGAGAGCTCCTTCTTCTTCTTCTTCAAACTTTGACGAAGAACGCGAAGAACATTCGGACATCGACGAAGAACGCCACGTTCTCGGGAATCGTCTTCCGTGACGTCATACCCGCGATACCGACGGCGTCTTCTTCCGCGTCATCTCTTTCGCGACGATTTCCCGCGACGAAATCGTCGTCAAAGAACTTCGAATCCTCGCTTCACGACATCGACGTCTTTCTTCCGTGACGCCGACCACCGCGACGCTCGTCTTCCGCGGGTCGTTAACGATCATCGTTCTTGAAACCGAGGTAGGGGTTTGTTGTTGATTATTTATTTTTTATCGTTCTTGGTTCTAGCATAACAATCTTGAGGATAAATGTTTGTATGCTATCATCTAACGAGAGGGGGGCAGGACCGCACAAACACGGCTGAATCCCCCCTCCTTTGTTCTTGATTGTTATTATTTTCTTGTGGATGAACGAGATGGCGTGGTGTCATCGCACCACGCGGGAATCACATGGCAAATATTGCGCGGCACCGTCGCGCCGCGCCGTGGAAAGATTTATCATGAACGCGACGCCGTCGCGCCGCGTCGAAGGAAACCAAAGGCGCCGCGGCCGGAGCGGGGCCGCGGCGGAGGGCACGATGTCGTCGCACCGCGCCGAACGACGAAGTCCGCGACCGGTTCCGGGCCGCGGCGGGACGTGAAGACCGGCGGCTATCCGGGCCGCTGGTGTCGGAAGCCGGAAGGGGGGGACCGGCCTTGCCGGTCCCGTTGAGGAAGAACCGGCCGACCATGTTGGGCTGGACGGAAGGGAGAAGGACCGGGGGAATTAATTCCCCCGGCTGGCCAAAACCGGCCCCCCATTATGGGGGGGGGGGGCGCGGTTACACCAGGGGGGGGGGGCAGCGCCCCCCCATTTTCCTCAAAGCAGGCCCCCCACGTGAGGGGGGGGGGGTTTAAATGGGGCGCGTCAGGTTGTCGCGCCGCCAGCCAAGAGAAGCGGGGGCTCTGCCCCCCGCGCGTGGCACCCGAGCGGCGCCCAGGCCGCGCCGCCGCCGGCCGGGCTGCGCCGCCATGCCGGACAGCGCCGCCGCGCTGGGCCGCGCCGCCGCGCCGGGCCGGGTCGGACCCGGGTCGGGTCGACCCGGTTCGGGCCGACCCGGGGGGGGGGGGGGGGGGTCGGGCCGGGTCGGCCCGGACCCGGACCCCCTGTTTTCAAATCGATTTTATTCAAATGCTCATAACTTGAGCTTCGGGCCTCCGAACGACGCGCCTTTAGCGGCAACGCGATCCTTGGATCGAGACGATCGTTTTGGTATACTATACTCAAGCTGCACCTTCCTTTTCGGGAGCCTACGTGGTTAAAACTTCGTAGTTAAGCATGCTTGGCCTAGAGTAGTGATCAGGATGGGTGACCTCCTAGGAGGTTTCCCAGGGTGGGTGTGAGACGGAAATGCCAATAACTAACAGACCGGGCGTCCGATTGACGCGCCGTCTGTTTCGTTGAATTCCTCTAAGTGAGGCGGATCTTTTGGCATACTTCGCCCAATGTTTGGACGCAGGTGGAGTACGGTTGGGTTGGTTTTTCCTTAAAAACCAACCGGGCCCCTGGGATGAAAAAGCCAATAACTCTCAGACCGAGCGTCCGATTGACGCGCCGTCTGCGACGTTGAGTTCCTTTTGACGATACGGAACTTTTGGATACATCAACTTCGGACTTTGTGATAGTTGATGTATCGACCTCTCGGCTCATGGAGCGGACCCTCCCGAACGAGCATGCTGTGTGCAGGAACCCTAGTGTTGGCTGCGACTGCTACTGTGACGACGACGATTGTGCAGGGATACTCAGTGGACTGCGACAATGAAGACAGCTGGTCTTGTATCCTATGTGGGTCCTAGCTGTGCTGGTCTTGTATCCTATGTGGTTCCCAACTTAGATGATTCAATACTGGTCTTGTATCCTATGTGGGTCCCAGTATAGATGAATCAATGAAGGCAGCTGGTCTTGTATCCTATGTGGGTCCTAGTTGTGCTGGTCTTATATCCTATGTGGGTCCCAGCTTAGATGATTCAATACTGGTCTTGTATCCTATGTGGGTCCCAGTATAGATGAATCAATGAAGACAGATGGTCTTGTATCCTATGTGGGTCCTAGCTGTGCTGGTCTTGTGTCCTATGTGGGTCCCAGCTTAGATGATTCAATACTGGTCTTGTATAATATGTGGGTCCCAGTATAGATGAATCAATAAAGACAGCTGGTCTTGTATCCTATGTGGGTCCTAGCTGTGCCGGTCTTGTATCCTATGTGGGTCCCATCTTAGATGATTCAGTATCTATGTCTGATCATCTCTTTCACCCTTTTCGATGATGTATACCTGTGTGAGCTGAATCCTATTGCTTTCCTGTGTGGATTTCGTTTTGCTTTCCTGTGTGGAATACGAATACTTTCCTGTGTGGACTGAGTTGTACTTGGGCTCGGAGGTTGGAGCGTATTGGAATTGATGACTTAGTTATATGTATGGGCATATACCTAAGCAGTGTTGGTTGTTACTTCGTGATTGTATCTCTCTTTTGTGGTTTATCCTCTGTGGATTTTGGGAGACCTTCAGAGGTCTCGGGGTCCCTACAGAGTAGCTTATACTCACCCCTGCACGGGATATTCCCGCACTACGTTGTGTTGGTTGCAAACGACGGACAACGTTGATCGTGGTTGAGGCTTGCAGAGCAAGACGATACCTAGAGGTGGACCACTGGGCGGGACGTGCTCGGAGCGGACGACAGGACCCGAGAAGCAGTGGAGCTATCTGTATCCACCCTTCAGGTGGAAATTCCAGTGGGCAACTCGGTGTAGCAGCTTTTACTTTTCAGTTGCTGTTTTTCCTTTCAAGTTGTACTTTACTTTCAGTTTTTGGTTTGTATACTGGCCCACTTACTTTGCCGCACTTACAGTTGTACACTGTTTTACTTAGTGTTTACTTTTTTGCTTTCTTACTCTGTGGTACTTGTTTACTTTTCAAAGGCAATGTCTTCCCTTTTGTTGGGATTTACGCCTTGGTGCTAGTCGCCAGCCCCTGTCCTATGGAAGGCGGGCTTGGGGTAGTCACGGCACGGGCCCCGAGGACGGGTCGTGACATTTAGTGGGAGTCCTAATCCACTAGTGGTTGAGTAATGGATCAGCACCACTGAGAAAACTTATTTTAATATTCAGTTCTCAAAACATGAAAATGTTGTCCTATACAGTTATTTTTTGTAAGGTGAAGTGGTAAATGTTGTAAAATAACTAGTAATATAGGTAAAAATAAATAAATTTACTTCATAGAAATCCATGTTTTTAAGAGGTTTCATTGAGTAAGTACTTCCTTCATATTATACATACAAAAACGGATTATTAATTACCCGAGCATAAGAAGAATCATGATTAATCCAATAGTATTTATGAGGAAAATATAACAAGATGTGTATGGTATTCTTCTGGTTTAATCATCATCCCTAAAAGGAAAATTAATAAATTAAATAGTTTATTTAAACAAACTTTTTGAATGTGGTTACCTATAAGAGACTTTAGAAACATTGATGAAATTATTTTTTTCTCTCAAGGTAGAAATTGAAATTGGATATTTTCATCATTATAACGGTTCTATTGATAAATATAGGATAGTGTATTAGGAAAACATGAATAAATAACATGTTGTAATGAAATGAAATTCTTCTACATGCTCGAAATATTGAAAGAAACATCTGATGAAATGATTTAACAGAACTGCAAGGTTTTTAAAATGATAAAAGGTTATTCATAAAGGCCATGATTTCTTAATGTCGATGAAGATATGAGTCGATAAAACTTAGGAAAGGATCATGTCAAATAATGTGACGCCAATGATCTAATGGTTTAAATGAAATAAGTATGGGATGTATGCCAACTATTGCATGAATATGAAGGATTGTGATGATTATCATCTTTAAAAACCTTTTACAATCAAAGAAAAATGGAAATCTCATGGAATAATGACCGTTGATGTAGTTTATGATAATTATATAAATAAAGTTACATGTATCATCTACTATAAAAATATTATTTTATTATTTTATTCTTGTTATACCTACTTTTTAATATAATGAATTTTCAACAATTTTCAGATTACCACATTAGTGATTAGATTTTGAGGTTGCAGTGAGAACACTTAATGGAAGGATGGTTACATATCAAGTCTATATTTACACTTTTATTGTATTTTTTGGGAATTTTTTCCTAAAAATATTTTGATTCTTCCACTAGTTGAATTTTATGTGATTTTAGGCATGGAGTGAATTTTTTAATATAGGGCCCATATCAATTATTGATATAGGGATGAACATTTCCTATTATAAATGGAACTATTATCTTTTATAACTATGAGGATGAATAAAAATATCCAATATAAATTACTATTTTCATGTGGGTCTTTATTCCTAATCATGAAAGGTATCTATCATAGATGGTTGAGTAGAAACTCAACATTGACGACATGCCTATTCTACCAGATTTTTTTGATGTCTTTATAAATGATTTTGATACTCTTCCTCCAAAAATTGAAGTTCAGTTTTCAGTAGAACACATACATAGTTCTACATCTATTTCAACGTATCCTTATAAAATGGTCCAAAATGAGTTTCCAAAATTTAATTTGAAACACCCGGTGAATCATGATAATAGATTCATATGCCTTAGTAAATCATTTCGTGGTTCACCTTTTTTATGATGATTGAAGGGTAAATTCATCTTTCCATTGATTATTATGAACATAATAAGATCACTATCAAGAAAAAGTATCATATACCCCATATCAAGGATTTTTTTATCAATTACAAGGAGGTCCTTAATTTTCCAATATTGGAAACCATTATTGATAAAAAAAATTAATGGTTAAAAATTATGATAAACCATAGGAAACCTTTTTTATAAGGTATAGTCATTAGGGGTTTATATTTATACCATTAGGAATAACTAATTCCCCATATATCTTTATGTATTTAATGAATAAATTATGTATAGATATCCTTGATTGGTTTGTAATATTCTTTATACAAGATATTAATTTATATTAAACGAGTTAGTAAGTGAATTAAGTCATTTTAAATTTTCTTAAGACGCTGATGATGGAAAAATTGTATGAAATATTTACCAAGTGTGAGATTTGGTATTATAAACTAGAATTAATTGGTCATAATATCTCACATGATGGTATATATACGGATCCTTCTGTAACATCCCAGGTAAATAAAGAATAAAGAATTTTCATATTTATTAATATTTAAGAATTAAATATTAATTTTAATTAAAAGGGGTTTCTACGTTCGATAGCGTACTCGGTACGCAACGATGAGTTTCTTTGAAAACTTACGTTGCACACAAGTAATAAAATAATATTATTTTAAATGTTAGTTAACGAGTAGCCGTTGTAATGGCGGGAATGGATAGAAATAACTAAAATATGATTATATATGTTTTTAAATGGTTTTACATTTACCCAATAAAAGATAAAGTCTTAAAATACGGAAAGAGTTCAAATTTAGGCATTTGTACCCTAATTTTCACGAAAGGTCCACTTATCACCTTTTGACGGAGAACCGTCATTAAATATAGTTTTGATCGATCTTATAAATTCTATTGGACCAAATATAAATCTTCTTTAGAATCGGGACATCAAAATTTACTTTGTGTAAATTTTTGGTATCTTTCTGATAAAGTTCATTTTTTTAATGAATAGTGTAAAATGTTGTATTTTAATTCAAAACCTCTTTTTAATCTAATTTATTTATATGATTATATTATCTTTTGAATTGGTTTTAAAGTGAAATTAGAAAATATTTTTACCATTAAATCCAATAGTGGTATTTGGAATTAATTTCACTTTGAAATCAGACTTAAACTAGTGTCAATCTTTTGATACTTATTGTTTCATAAAAACATGCTATTTGCTCTGACAGCGGGAATTAATTATTAAATTAATTAATGTGACTTATATGTTTTGAATTTTGTAAAATAGACTTCATTTTTGAATTCGTAATATCAAATATAGCTTAGGGTGAATTTTTGGTAATTTTCTGAAAAACTTCAATTTTTGATGAATAGTGAAACCACTAAGTGGTACTTATGAAGACTGATTTTCCGTTTAAATGAAATTTTGCCATCATTGTGTTTTGAATTTCAAAAATCCGACATACATGGTTGTCATTAAGAAGTAAAATGTGGTTCAATGAGATTATAATAATTTTTTGGTGAATAGTAACTTATTAAGTTCTTAATCGCTATTAGTGGTAATTAGTGTAGTTTAAGGTAAAAATAATGCTTTAATAAAATAAGATGAGCTTGACACATGTCCTACCCTCATTGGTTGTGTCATTGCTGACCAAGACAAGCCATGGGTCAACTTGGGGACCCCATGGAGACACTTTGGTTGGGAAATGACATAAATAACTTTTTATTTATTGTAAAAGTAAAAATGACACAAACATAATATGTTTTACAAAAACAATTTTTACATGGGGTTATAAAGATCATATTTTTGATTATAAATAGTCATTGGAAAGATAAAACGATTTCCTACATCATAGTATTTTTTTATAATTTTTAGACATTAAATAAATTAAATTAGTAATGACATAATAATGATGCAGCGATGACATCATTATTTGACGATTTAAATAAAATGGAAAGATAATGTAAAATCTATGAACTAAACATGTCCAAAACCAATTGGATGAGTGGATTTAGAACCCTTATCACCTTATCCACGAATTATATCAATGTGGGACCTTTTAAAACCGAGACACATTTTCAAATAAAGTAATATTTCTTTACTTTCCAAAAGTGCCCCTCCTCTCCTCTTATAAAAGGCCCCCACCTCTACCTCATTTCACACACTCCTCAAGCCTTTGGTGTAAAGACCCGTAAAATTCAAGGGAAATTTTTTCTTAATTTTCTTTAGATTTTTACAAGAGCGCGGTTTCAGACGGCACCTAATTCCGAGGTCCGGAGTGCCCGGAATTAATTTCCGAAGTTTGGATCGGGTACGTTCAGTGAACGAACGAGCGTGAATTCCTAACGTTTGATCCGGTGCTCGGAATTGAAATCCGAGGGCACCGATGAACTCGCAGTGCCGATATTCGCTTAAAGAGACCTTTTCGGGAGTTGCGTTTGATGCGGGTTGAATGTTACGTTTTGGGGTTTTTAGTTTGAGTTAAATAAAATTGTGAAGAACAATTTTATTACAACAAGTTAAAACCTATCAAAGGTGGTTGGAAGTGGGACCCACACCCACTTAACCTCCCTTGGGAGGATTAAGTGTGGTGGGGCCCACACGAACCCCTAACCTTTTCAAATTCTCTCAACATACTTAACCCCTAATTACTTGGCTTAAGTTACTCTTAATTAATTATGGGAGTTAAGTCTTTTTGAATTTCAAACTTTGAAATTATTTTGTGTTGTGTTAATAAAATAAGAGGTAGTATTATTTTATTTTGAGTTCTTTGTTTTGTCTTTTTGAGAGCTACTCTTCATCTTCTCCGGCGAAGAACGTCATCATCCTCAACGAAGAACGACAACACTTCGTCAAGGATCATCGACTCGGCGACCCGGTATCTTCGGACCTCTTCCTCCTCCTCGGACCTTCTTCGTCGGCAAACGAAGATCCGCCAACGTCGTGTCTCTTCGGGCATAACACTTCGTCAATGGATTTGACGAACGACGACCGCGACGCCCGACCTCCGCGACGCCGTCTTCCGCGGGATGTAGACGATTCTTCGAATCTTAAACCCGAGGTAGGGGTTGTTGGTTCATTATTTCTTTATTCTTTTTCTTGAACGTGGAACTCGCATGTCTAACTTGATGCTTGAATGTTTAAGTTGCGTTATTAATTTAACGTGAGGGGGGCCGGACCGCACGAACACGGCCGAATCCCCCCTCCATCGTTCATGTTTATTCATGCGGGTGGAAGCAAGTGGCGTGGTGCCGTCGCACCACGCGGATGATCGTGCTTATAATTTACGCAACGCCGTCGCGCTACGCCGAGGAGAATCATCAAGAACGCGACGCCGTCGTGCCGCATTGAAAAGAATCGAAGCACGGCGAAGGGGCGCGGTGCCGACGCACCGCGCCGGATGACGAACGTCGCGGCCGGTTCCGGGCCGCGGCGGGACGAGAAGACCGCGGCCGGTTCCGGGCCGTGGCGGGACGAGGAGACCGCGGCCGGTTCCGGGCCGCGGCGGAAGGGAAGACCGGCGGCCGGGCCGCCGGCGTCGGAATCCGAAGAGGGGACCGGAAATTCCGGTCCCGTTGGAGAAAACCGGCCGGCCGGCTGGCCGGCCGGATGCCGTTAAACTGGGGAATTAATTCCCCGGCCAGCTGGCAAAACCCCCCTCTTAAAGAGGGCGGCGGTTTTATTTTAAAGGGAGGGGGCCGGCTGCCCCCTCGGTTCCGCACCAACAGGCCCCCCACGTGAGGGGGGGGCTTCTTTAAAAATTTGGGGCGCGGCCCCTTTGTGCCGCGCCGCCCCTCAAGAAAACGCGGGGCTTAGCCCCGCGTGCCACCCACGTGCGGCGCCCAGCGCCGCCGCCGCCGCCGCCGCCCGCCGCCGCCGGCCACCGCGCCGCCCAGGGGGGGGGTCAGGCCGGGTCGGCCAGGACCCGGACCCCCCCGTTTCAAACCAGTTTTGGTTTTTAGCCCATAACTTGAGCCTCGGACCTCCGAATGACGAACCGTCTGCGGCAACTCGATCCTTGGATCGAGACGGTCGTTTCGGTTTATCGCACTCAAGGTTTCGGATTACTTTGAGTTCGGCCGGGTTGGTTCGTTCACGGAACCAACCGGGCCTTCGGAGCGGAAACGCTCATATCTTGAGCCACGAACGTCCGATTGACGCGCCGTCAGTCGCGTTGCGTTCCTCTTAATGAGACGGATCTTTTGGCAAACTCCGCCCGAGGTTTGGACGCAGGTGGAGTACGGTCGGGTTGGTTTTGCCTTAAAAACCAACCGGCCCCCGGAGACGAAAATGCCAATAACTCACAGACCGGGCGTCCGATTGACGCGCCGTCTGTTTCGTTGACTTCCTCTTGATGAGACGGAACTTTTGACAAACTCCGCCCGAGTTTTGGATACAGTCGGAGTATGGCCGGGTTGGATTGTACCCGAAATCCAACCGGGCCCCTGGAACGGAAAAGCTGATATCTTACAGACAGGACGTCCGCTTGACGAACCGTCAGCGGCGTTGGTGGTTACGTTGAGTAACGGTCCCTTTGAGTATACCCTATGGGAGTTCGGGGTACAGTTGAGATACGGCCGGGATTGGTTTCGCTCTCGAAACCAACCGGGCCCCTGGGACGAAAAGGCTAATAACTCACAGACCGGGCGTCCGATCGACGCGCCGTCTGTTGCGTTGAGACCCCTGTGACGAGACGGACTTTTGAGATACTTCTTTGCGGGACTTTGAGATACTTGGAGTATCGACCTGTAGCTCGTGGAGCGGATCCTCCCAGTGACGAGCGTGCGATGTACGGAGACCGTGTAGCTGGCTGAGACCTGACGACTGCTTGACCGACTCGACTTGGAGTGAGCCGACTAGCCCAGTGGACGGAGCACTAATTTCTGAGGTGCAGACCCATGGCGGACGGAGCACTACCTGTGTGACAGTGCAGACCCGAGGTGCTCGTCCGGAGAGTACCTCAGCAGGCTACTAGGGGGTGTGCACTACTGAGTTTGGGTGACATACCTCGGCGGGAAGCACTACTGTGTCTGGGTGGCTGACCCGCGGTACTCGACAGGAGGAGTACTTCAGCAGTCTTAGGTTAGTGAGCAGTACCTCGGAGTCGTGACAGGACCACTGCACACTCCAGAGACGGAGCTCTTCAGCAGTTACGGTTTCGATAATGAAAATCCTGGTTTGAGCTGAGACTTTTGACCTTGTGTTTACTTCATGATTGAGATGGGTTACTTGATAACTTAGGTATATGTATGGGCATATACCTAAGTAGGGTTTATCTGTTGAGATCTTCTTGTGTTTATCCTTGTTGGTTTTAGTGAGACCTTGAGGGTCTCGGGGTCCCTACTGAGTATCGTTATACTCACCCCTGCACGGGCTATGCCCGCACCTCGTTGTGTTGGTTGCAGACGACAGACAGAGCTGACAGAAGCCGAAGGTTCGAGGACTTGACGGTACCTAGAGGTGGACTATACGACGAGGCGGTACCCGGAGGTGGTCCACTGGGCGGGACATACTCGGAGCGGATGGCGGGACCCGGAGAGCAGAGGAGCTATCTGTACCCACCCTTCAGGTGGGATTTCCAGTGGACATCTCAGCGTAGCAGCTTTACTTTTCAGTCGCTGTTTTCCCTTTCGAGTTGTACTTTACAGTTGGGCTTGTATTTCCGGCCCCTTTTTACTTTTCAGCTCTTCTTTTGTACTTAGTGTTTTACTTCCGCTTGCTTACTCTGTGGTGTTTGTTTACTTTACAAAGGCAATGCCTTCCCTTTTTCTGGGATTTATGCCTTGGTGCTAGTCGCCAGCCCCTGGCCTATGGAAGGCGGGCTTGGGGTAGTCACGGCACGGACCCCGAGGGCGGGTCGTGACAAATTGGTATCAAAGGAGTTCGGTTCTACCGCAGAACTTATAACTCTGATCTTTCTTTCTGTGAAGCGATAGTGTTAAGGGTACCGAGTGTGGTTTTCAGTTCAGGGAGTCCAGTGTTGGTGCGGGCGGCCGACGTATCCATACACCAGGACCCTGACAACTGATTTCCGACTTTGTGCACGAAAACACTGATTGCGTGTGTGTTTTCAAAAGTTTTTCCCCTTAAAACAGCTCAAACCAGGTCAGCACACCAGGTATAATCGTTTGATCGTGTTACATTGTTTCTTTCAGGATGTCTTTTCTCAGACGATCAGCTAGAGCCCGGAGGGATGAGCGTGCTGACAGTCTGTCGAGCGACGAGGCTTCGGTACAGGGCCCTCTTGCAGTTGAGGCACCAGCGGAGGCACCAGCGGTACTACCATACGTTGGGCCACCGATGCCACCAGCCCCAGCAGTAGGCGATGCACGACGCTTGAGCGCGCTGCACGAGTTCCAGCGCCAGAGGCCACCCAGGTTCCGGGGCGAGACGGACCCGCAGGCGGCTGAGGTTTGGCTGGAGGCTGTGGTGAGAGTCTTCAGGCTAGTGGGGACGCCGGCAGACTTCATGGTGATCTTTGCTACCAGCCTCCTTCAGGCAGCAGAAGGTAGGTGGTGGAGCCACTTGTTTCAGTTTTGCGATGAGATGAACTTCGAATGGGAAGACTTCGAGACCTTCTTCAGGGTGGAGTTTGTGCCAGTATCTCTACACCCCGAGCGTGTACAGGAGATTCTGCCTTTACCGCGTGTTTTTCGATCAGAAGCCGAGTCATCTGTGGGCAGTAGACAGATGATGCAGAGGTCCAGGAGGACCAGACCAGCAGTTGGGCGATCTCTGGTTTTAGGACCAGTGGTGCAGGGCACCCGGAGTGGGAACAGAGCTAGCCGTGCAAGGAGCAGGTTGTGTTACTCAT
Source organism: Viscum album (assembly GCA_963277665.1). Classification (NCBI taxonomy): domain Eukaryota; kingdom Viridiplantae; phylum Streptophyta; class Magnoliopsida; order Santalales; family Viscaceae; genus Viscum; species Viscum album. The sequence continues at coordinate 549,468,390 of OY728121.1, forward strand.
GCCGCGGAAAGGGTCACATGGCTCGTGACTGCCCGACCCGCCATGCGGAGGAGCAGCAGACGGTTGAGGAACCACCTAGGCAGAGGCAGAGGTTCGACCGTGGCGGTCCGCAGGGAGGAGGCGGACGAGGCAGAGGAGCTGGCCGAGCAGCAGGTGGTGGATGACGCTTTGAGGCTCTGCCACCACCACCACCAGGAGATCCACCCCGACCACAGGGAATAGGTGGACATGCGAGAGCACAGCTTCAGGCAGCTGAAGCTTACGATCATGGAGCTCTGGGAGCAGGTGGACAGGAGAGGAACTAGTGGATACGTCTTTTGTACTTCTAGTTCCATGTTGATGTTGCTTTTGTGTAGCGTCTTGTATTATGAGCTGCAATAATAAAAGACGCATCCTTTGTGATGTTTTCATTCCTGTCCTCTTTTGTGATGTTACTAAGAGGTTCCAGTTGACTGTTGACTTGACCCTCACTTGTGAGACATCTACTGGAGGAGACCAGTTACCACACACTAATGCCGACAGTGTGACTCAACCCTTGGAGGCGAGAGTAACGGTTGGATCTCTTAGTAGTAGCGTCGAGGCCTTACGACGTCATCCTTGGTATGGATTAGTATCATCCATGTTAGGATTGACTGTTTTAGGCAAAGAATGTGGTTCATCCAGGGGATGAGACCAGGTTTCTCTTATCGGCAAAGAAGAAATCTTGCAGCTCTTGTGGGACCAGAGATGGTCCGGGCCACGTCAGAGGAGGTCCATGTCATCCAGGAGCGGATGAGGACAACACAGAGCCGGCAGAAGTCATACGCTGACAGGAGGCGGAGGCCACTAGAGTTCGAGGATGGTGACCACGTCTTCTTGCGGGTCTCACCTCGACGTGGTATTCAGAGATTTGGACGAGGCGACAAGTTATCTCCGCGCTTCATCGGACCCTTCCAGGTCCTCAGCAGAGTTGGTGAGGTGGCTTATCGCCTGGCTCTACCACCTCAGTTGCACCGGGTGCACGACGTCTTCCACGTATCTCAGCTGAGGAGATACGTGCACGACCCGACGCACATCCTTGACCATGTGGAGCTTGACGTTGACAATGGGGCGACTTTTACGGAGGTTCCGGTGGAGATAGAGGATCGACAGGAGCGGGTCCTACATGGACGATCGATGCCTCTTGTGCGCAACAGATGGCGGCACGGGAATCTCCAGGAGAGCACATGGGAGCGGGAGGCTCAGATGCGTGCTCAGTACCCTCTTTTGTTTCCCTAGTTTTTGTTGTAGCTTTACGGGGACGTAAAGTCCTGAGGTGGGAGTAATGTAAAGACCCGTAAAATTCAAGGGAAATTTTTTCTTAATTTTCTTTAGATTTTTACAAGAGCGCGGTTTCAGACGGCACCTAATTCCGAGGTCCGGAGTGCCCGGAATTAATTTCCGAAGTTTGGATCGGGTACGTTCAGTGAACGAACGAGCGGGAATTCCTAACTTTTGATCCGGTGCTCGGAATTGAAATCCGAGGGCACCGATGAACTCGCAGTGCCGATATTCGCTTAAAGAGACCTTTTCGGGAGTTGCGTTTGATGCGGGTTGAAAGTTACGTTTTGGGGTTTTTAGTTTGAGTTAAATAAAATTGTGAAGAACAATTTTATTACAACAAGTTAAAACCTATCAAAGGTGGTTGGAAGTGGGACCCACACCCACTTAACCTCCCTTGGGAGGATTAAATGTGGTGGGGCCCACACGAACCCCTAACCTTTTCAAATTCTCTCAACATACTTAACCCCTAATTACTTGGCTTAAGTTACTCTTAATTAATTATGGGAGTTAAGTCTTTTTGAATTTCAAACTTTGAAATTATTTTGTGTTGTGTTAATAAAATAAGAGGTAGTATTATTTTATTTTGAGTTCTTTGTTTTGTCTTTTTGAGAGCTCCTCTTCATCTTCTCCGGCGAAGAACGTCATCATCCTCAACGAAGAACGACAACACTTCGTCAAGGATCATCGACTCGGCGACCCGGTATCTTCGGACCTCTTCCTCCTCCTCGGACCTTCTTCGTCGGCAAACGAAGATCCGCCAACGTCGTGTCTCTTCGGGCATAACACTTCGTCAATGGATTTGACGAACGACGACCGCGACGCCCGACCTCCGCGACGCAGTCTTCCGCGGGATGTAGACGATTCTTCGAATCTTAAACCCGAGGTAGGGGTTGTTGGTTCATTATTTCTTTATTCTTTTTCTTGAACGTGGAACTCGCATGTCTAACTTGATGCTTGAATGTTTAAGTTGCGTTATTAATTTAACGTGAGGGGGGCCGGACCGCACGAACACGGCCGAATCCCCCCTCCATCGTTCATGTTTATTCATGCGGGTGGAAGCAAGTGGCGTGGTGCCGTCGCACCACACGGATGATCGTGCTTATAATTTACGCAACGCCGTCGCGCTACGCCGAGGAGAATCATCAAGAACGCGACGCCGTCGTGCCGCATTGAAAAGAATCGAAGCACGGCGAAGGGGCGCGGTGCCGACGCACCGCGCCGGATGACGAACGTCGCGGCTGGTTCCGGGCCGCGGCGGGACGAGAAGACCGCGGCCGGTTCCGGGCCGTGGCGGGACGAGGAGACCGCGGCCGGTTCCGGGCCGCGGCGGAAGGGAAGACCGGCGGCCGGGCCGCCTGCGTCGGAATCCGAAGAGGGGACCGGAAATTCCGGTCCCGTTGGAGAAAACCGGCCGGCCGGCTGGCCGGCCGGATGCCGTTAAACTGGGGAATTAATTCCCCGGCCAGCTGGCAAAACCCCCCTCTTAAAGAGGGCGGCGGTTTTATTTTAAAGGGAGGGGGCCGGCTGCCCCCTCGGTTCCGCACCAACAGGCCCCCCACGTGAGGGGGGGGGGGCTTCTTTAAAAATTTGGGGCGCGACCCCTTTGTGTCGCGCCGCCCCTCAAGAAAACGCGGGGCTTAGCCCCGCGTGCCACCCACGTACGGCGCCCAGCGCCGCCGCCGCGGCCCGCCGCCGCGGCCGCCGCCGCCCGCCGCCGCCGGCCACCGCGCCGCCCAGGGGGGGGTCAGGCCGGGTCGGCCAGGACCCGGACCCCCCCGTTTCAAACCAGTTTTGGTTTTTAGCCCATAACTTGAGCCTCGGACCTCCGAATGACGAACCGTCTGCGGCAACTCGATCCTTGGATCGAGACGGTCGTTTCGGTTTATCGCACTCAAGGTTTCGGATTACTTTGAGTTCGGCCGGGTTGGTTCGTTCACGGAACCAACCGGGCCATCGGAGCGGAAACGCTCATATCTTGAGCCACGAACGTCCGATTGACGCGCCGTCAGTCACGTTGCGTTCCTCTTAATGAGACGGATCTTTTGGCAAACTCCGCCCGAGGTTTGGACGCAGGTGGAGTACGGTCGGGTTGGTTTTGCCTTAAAAACCAACCGGGCCCCGGTGACGAAAATGCCAATAACTCACAGACCGGGCGTCCGATTGACGCGCCGTCTGTTTCGTTGACTTCCTCTTGATGAGACGGAACTTTTGACAAACTCCGCCCGAGTTTTGGATACAGTCGGAGTATGGCCGGGTTGGATTGTACCCGAAATCTAACCGGGCCCCTGGAACGGAAAAGCTGATATCTTACAGACAGGACGTCCGCTTGACGAACCGTCAGCGGCGTTGGTGGTTACGTTGAGTAACGGTCCCTTTGAGTATACCCTATGGGAGTTCGGGGTACAGTTGAGATACGACCGGGATTGGTTTCGCTCTCGAAACCAACCGGGCCCCTGGGACGAAAAGGCTAATAACTCACAGACCGGGCGTCCGATCGACGCGCCGTCTGTTGCGTTGAGACCCCTGTGACGAGACGGACTTTTGAGATACTTCTTTGCGGGACTTTGAGATACTTGGAGTATCGACCTGTAGCTCGTGGAGCGGATCCTCCCAGTGACGAGCATGCGATGTACGGAGACCGTGTAGCTGGCTGAGACCTGACGACTGCTTGACCGACTCGACTTGGAGTGAGCCGACTAGCCCAGTGGACGGAGCACTACTTTCTGAGGTGCAGACCCATGGCGGACGGAGCACTACCTGTGTGACAGTGCAGACCCGCGGTGCTCGTCTGGAGAGTACCTCAGCAGGCTACTAGGGGGTGTGCACTACTGAGTTTGGGTGACATACCTCGGCGGGAAGCACTACTGTGTCTGGGTGGCTGACCCGCGGTACTCGACAGGAGGAGTACTTCAGCAGTCTTAGGTTAGTGAGCAGTACCTCGGAGTCGTGACAGGACCACTGCACACTCCAGAGACGGAGCTCTTCAGCAGTTACGGTTTCGATAATGAAAATCCTGGTTTGAGCTGAGACTTTTGACCTTGTGTTTACTTCATGATTGAGATGGGTTACTTGATAACTTAGGTATATGTATGGGCATATACCTAAGTAGGGTTTATCTGTTGAGATCTTCTTGTGTTTATCCTTGTTGGTTTTAGTGAGACCTTGAGGGTCTCGGGGTCCCTACTGAGTATCGTTATACTCACCCCTGCACGGGCTATGCCCGCACCTCGTTGTGTTGGTTGCAGACGACAGACAGAGCTGACAGAAGCCGAAGGTTCGAGGACTTGACGGTACCTAGAGGTGGACTATACGACGAGGCGGTACCCGGAGGTGGACCACTGGGCGGGACATACTCGGAGCGGATGGCGGGACCCGGAGAGCAGAGGAGCTATCTGTACCCACCCTTCAGGTGGGATTTCCAGTGGACATCTCAGCGTAGCAGCTTTACTTTTCAGTCGCTGTTTTCCCTTTCGAGTTGTACTTTACAGTTGGGCTTGTATTTCCGGCCCCTTTTTACTTTTCAGCTCTTCTTTTGTACTTAGTGTTTTACTTCCGCTTGCTTACTCTGTGGTGTTTGTTTACTTTACAAAGGCAATGCCTTCCCTTTTTCTGGGATTTATGCCTTGGTGCTAGTCGCCAGCCCCTGGCCTATGGAAGGCGGGCTTGGGGTAGTCACGGCACGGACCCCGAGGGCGGGTCGTGACATTTGGCTCGGCCAACCCCTGCCCAATTACACTCTCCACATCCCTCTACTAATCCTAGAGTATTCCCTTTGGGCATAATCCTTTCAAAGGAAGCCTTTAGGCTCAAATCAAAAGTAGTTACACTTTTAAAGGTAATTCATTCTCTCTTGTTCATTTGTTTTATTTTGCTTCTCCAACCCTCTAAACTCTTTTTATTTACTTCTTTTGTAACAACACCAGTATCTTAAATATACTAGGATGTTTTTATAAGATTTATTCGAGCTACACTCTCTCACAACTACATCAAATGGTTAATGAACATACGGTTTCCATGGATGGCGAAATTTTGCCTCCCGAAACGATGATTGTTCAATACTCATTTAACACCTTCAAAGGTGGACATTATGATGTCACTATTTTTATATATGATATATAATATGTTTATTTTTTCTTTAAGCTTCTGTATTTTTCATTTTGGGCATACCTTTATGGTTTCCATTGTGGGTAAACACGATATCTTCATTTAAGGAAGTGCGGACTACCGCCCCCTCAAAGTGATGCGATTCGTTAATGCCATATGTGGGACGTGTAAAGGATGGATTTAAAGTTATTATATATGATGTTATACTGGAATTATAATATACCTCTATATCATTATTATTTCTTTCCATTAAAGTATGAGATAGAAATGAAAGTAGCGTTCATGCGTACGTACAGCTTACCGTCTCCATGAACGGTGCATTTCATTTCTTATCCCCAAATATAATGTACTATTAAAAGTACATGTATATAATGGATATATATAATTAATGATATATCTAAATGATGAATATAATTCTGGAATTAAAATATACATACCTCTCATTTAATTTTAATTCCATTAATATGAGAAAGAAATGAAAGTAGCGTTCATGCATACGTACGGCTTACCGTCTCCATGAACGATGCATTTCATTTCTTACCTCCAAATGATTATGTAATATTATAAATACATGTATATGATGGATATATATGATATATATGATATCCAAATTAGGAATGTCATTCTGGATATAAGAACTTTTGACCACACGAACAACATGTAATTGTAAGAAGTCCACTTTCGACTTAAGAACCAAATATTGAGAAAAAAAACATTACTAACTGAAATGGTTACATAATGTTTATAACATGGAAATAAGTGATATAAAAGGAATAATGAACTTTAAAAATGTTCTTAATCAAGTATAAATTAACTCAAGTTTATTATTCAGGATGTTAAAGAACGATCGATTCAAGTCGAAACCGAGGTAAGGGACTTCGTCTCAATCTCCTTTCATTGAGGCATATTAAGTTATATACACAACTTTCTTTTATACGGTGTATAAACCCCCTTTGAATTTTACTTTTATACAAAAGAATCTTTTTATATGAAGCGTTTTACAAAACGACAAACAGGAATGTTTCTTTTAACGTACGCGGTGACAAAAACCATTTCTACCACCGCAAGTATTATTTGGTCTTTGGATTCCTCAACAAGCCGTAATGTTTTTAAAATAAAATAAATACCATATACTCTTTTATGTATTTTGGTATTAAAAATGGTTTTGAAAAAGGATTATATTATGTTAATATATTTATGATATATTGTGATTGAAATGTGGAAATGTTATCATTCCTTTATATTGGTTTTATGTTTTATGATTTTATACTGGTACTTGGACATTTTAACGGGTGGTTACATTATAAACCATATGACGGGTGGTGCCGTGAATACCAGGACGGGTGGTTACATTATAACCTCCAATGCATTGGGTATGGAAGTCGGTCGTATGGCTATTCCATTAAGTATGTATGGAAATTGGCCGTATGGCTATTCCATTAAGTGATATGTGTGGGAGTCGACCGTACGGTTATTCCACTTAAGTATGTTTATGTCCCAAGTTACCTTTATATATGTTATGTGTTCTTTATATGGGTTTTATGGTAATACTTTGGTTACAAAAAGGTAAGTAATGATACTTTATTCAGTGAAGAGTTTTTACTACTTCATGAAGGTGAAGGTATTACTTTGATAGAATATACATGGTTTACTTGATTTTGAAAAACTAACAGTTTTAATTCTTTGTGTATCCCTTACTGAGATTTTTATGCTCACCCCAAGTTTTTTTTCGAAATGTTTTCACAGGACTTAATGTGGAATAAGGTCAAGGATGGGATCAAGGGAATGTCATCCTATATAAAACATGGAACTAGACACGTTTCTTTTTAAGAGTATTTTTTTTATTATGGAAACTTAGTAGAAGTGACTACTTTGTAATCTTTTGAGATGTAATAGTTATGTTCTAATTCTCTAAAACTCTAAACCTGAAAAGATCCTCAACGTGAATTATTCGTTTAATTCAATATTAAGTAAGGTTTAAGGCCGGGGCCTTATAGTTGGTATCAGATGTTGGTTTAGACAACTTTAGGAGTTAGAAAGGTGTTAAATTATAATATGATTGAAATGATATAGCATTTACGGATTACCATGTTGCTTCGCCTAAGATATTTCTGTGTTCAGAATGGTTTTCCGCAGAGGAAACAAAGCAGCTATATTGGGACGACATCAGGAGGAAGATAACCTTCCAAATCAGCAACCTGGGATGGTCGGAATCGGAACTGAACAGTTTTTTGCAGTGATGGCACAATTGACTCAGGCTATAAATGGTGGTGGTATCCATGCACGAGATCAGCCAGATCAACCACAGAGGAACATGTCAGTGGTGGAACATTTCATGAGGCAACATCCCCCATCATTCAGAGGATCATCTGACCCTGTGCAAGCTGAAGGGTGGATTAAAGCACTGGAGAAGATTTTTGATGTCATGGGGTGTTCAGAACATCAAATGGTTAGTCTTGCTGTTTACCGTTTTGAAGGTGAGGCTGATCAGTGGTGGTCGATGTTGAAAAATATAAGGGATAGTGATGAGATTGATGATCTTCACTGGGACGAATTCAAAGTTATGTTTCTTGAGAAATATTTTCCTAAGGTGGTTCATCTTAGGATGGAAAAACAGTTCCTAGAATTGAGGCAGGAGGATGATTTAGTGGCTGCTTATGAAGAAAAGTTCACTCGATTGGCAAGGTATGCTCCAAACATCATACGAGATCTTGATAGTAAAATAAACCGTTTTTACTCAGGGTTAAAGACAAAGTATCGAAGGGCTTTAGCTTCTTGTGAGTTCAAAAGTTATGAAAAACTTGTTCGATGTGCGGAGAAGGTGGAAATGGAGTTTGTCGATGATCAGGTGTTCTATGACAAACAACAGAATAACAGGTCTAGTTGGCAGGCAAAGGGGAAGAATTCATCAAAGAAGCAAGGAGGTAAGAAAACCAAATATCCATCCTGTGAGAAGTGTGGTAAAATGCATCCTGGAGAATGTTTATCCAAGTCTGGTAAGTGCTTTCGGTGTGGTAAGTCTGGTCATATTGCTCGTAACAGTAAGGAAGATGATCAAGCAGGAAATGAAAAGCCAATGGTAAGATGTTTTAAGTGTAATGAAATAGGTCATTATGAAAACGAGTGTCCAACGAAGAACTCAACTGGGAAAATGCAGCCAGACTACAAGCAGAAAGGGGTGGTGAAATACTTTGCAACAACTTCACCAGATGTTGGGCCATCGAATGAAGTGGTATCAGCTCCAGGGAGCTCAGTATTTTTCGAAGATTGACTTGAGGTCAGGGTACCATCAGTTGAAAGTAAAAGAAGAAGACGTTCTGAAGACTGTGTTCCGTACTAGATATGGCCAATATGAATTTGTAGTTATGCCTTTTGGGTTAACCAATGCACCTGCTGTATTCATGGACCTTATGAATAAAATTTTCCATGAGTTCTTGGATAAGTTTGTGTTTGTGTTTTTAGGTTTGGGAAGAGGTTATGTGTGCCTTGTGATTCACAGTTGAAGAATGAGTTGTTATGTGAGGCTCATAGTTACCCATTTTCAGTTCATCCTGGCAGTACTAAGATGTACAGAGATCTGCGGGAGAATTACTGGTGGGATTAATGAAAAGAGACATTGCTGCTTTTACTGTGAAGTGTTTGACATGTCAACAGGTTAAAGCAGAGTGGCAGTTACCGAAAGGGATGCTTCAGCCTTTACCAGTGCCAGAGTGGAAATGGGAAAACATATCCATGGACTTTGTTGTGGGATTACCGAGGACATCTCGAGGTAATAATGCAATTTGGGTTATTATTGCTCACTTGACCAAATCTGCTCATTTCCTTTCTATACGAGATACTTTCTCTCTAGATCAACTTTCCCGTCTGTATCTTAATGAGATAGTCAGGCTACATGGAGTTCCTCTCTCCATTGTATCTGATCGAGATCCCAGGTTCACTTATAACATTTGGAAAGGCCTTCAGAAGTCGTTGGGTACTGAATTAAATTTTAGTACAGCTTTTCATCCTCAATTAGATGGGCAGTCAGAACGAACAATTCAGACATTGGAGGATATTCTATGAGCTTGTTCGATGGATTATCAGGGAAGTTGGGACCAACATCTTTCTTGGGTTGAGTTTTCCTATAATAATAGTTTTCATTCCAGTATACAGATGGCACCATTTGAGGCATTATATGGGAAGCGGTGTCGAACTCCAGCTTTCTGGGATGAAGTGGGTGAAAGGAAGTTGATGGGACCAGAATTGGTAGAAGAGATGGCAGAAAAAGTTCAGCTGATTCAGAAACGCATGAGAACAGCTCAGAGCAGGCAGAAGAGTTATGCGGATAACCGGAGGAAGGATCTATCTTTCTAGGTAGGTGATCATGTTTTTCTCAAGGTTTCTCTTTGGAAAAGTGTGATGAGATTTGGTAAGAAAGGAAAGCTGAGTCTAAGGTTTATTGGACCATATGAAATTTTGGAGAGAGTTGGATCAGTTGCATACCGGGTGGCTTTACCTCCGAGTTTATCTCAGGTACACAATGTTTTTCATGTTTCAATGTTGAGAAAGTATATGTCAGATCAATCTCATGTTTTGAGTCCAGAGGTAGTTCAGCTGGAAGAGAACATATCTTATGAGGAACAACCGGTCCAGATTCTTGACCACAGGGAGCAGGTGTTACGGAATAAGGTGATTCATCAGGTAAAGGTTTTGTGGAAAAACCATGTGATTGAAGAGGCAACGTGGGAATCTGAAAATGCTATGAGGGATAAATACCCCCACTTATTTTGATAAGTGAATAAAATTGCGAGGATGAAATTCCCAAAAGGGGGGAAGGATGTAACATCCCAGGTAAATAAAGAATAAAGAATTTTCATATTTATTAATATTTAAGAATTAAATATTAATTTTAATTAAAAGGGGTTTCTACGTTCGATAGCGTACTCAGTACGCAACGATAAGTTTCTTTGAAAACTTACGTTGCACACAAGTAATAAAATAATATTATTTTAAATGTTAGTTAACGAGTAGCTGTTGTACTGGCGGGAATGGATAGAAATAACTAAAATATGATTATATATGTTTTTAAATGTTTTTACATATACCCAATAAAAGATAAAGGCTTAAAATACAGAAAGAGTTCAATTTTAAGCATTTATACCCTAATTTTCACGAAAGGTCCATTTATCACTTTTTGATGGAGAACCGTCATTAAATATAGTTTTGATCGATCTTATAAATTCTATTGGACCAAATATAACTCTTCTTTAGAATCGGGACATCAAAATTTACTTTGTGTAAATTTTTGGTATCTTTCTGATAAAGTTCATTTTTTTAATGAATAGTGTAAAATGTTGTATTTTAATTCAAAACCTTTTTTTAATCTAATTTAATTATATGATTAGATTATCTTTTTAATTGGTTTTAAAGTTAAATTATAAAATATTTTTACCATTAAATCCAATATTGGTCGTTGGAATTAATTTCACTTTGAAATCGGACTTAAACTAGTGTCAATCTTTTGATACTTATTGTTTCATAAAAACACGCTATTTGCTCTGACAGCGGGAATTAATTATTAAATTAATTAATGTGACTTATATGTTTTGAATTTTGTAAAATAGACTTCATTTTTGAATTCGTAATATCAAATATATCTTAGGGTGAATTTTTGGTAATTTTCTGAAAAACTTCAATTTTTGATGAATAGTGAAACCACTAAGTGGTACTTATAAAGACTGATTTTCGGTTTAAATGAAATTTTGCCATCATTGTGTTTTGAATTTCAAAAATCCGACATACATGGTTTCCATTAAGAAGTAAAATGTGGTTCAATGAGATTATAATAATTTTTTGGTGAATAGTAACTTATTAAGTTCTTAATCGCGATTAGTGGTAATTAGTGTAGTTTAAGGTAAAAATAATGCTTTAATAAAATAAGATAAGCTTGACACATGTCCTACCCTCATTGGTTGTGTCATGGCCGACCAAGACAAGCCATGGGTCAACTTGGGGACCCCATGGAGACACTTTGTTTGGGAAATGACATAAATAACTTTTTATTTAATGTAAAAGTAAAAATGACACAAACATAATATGTTTTACGAAAACAATTTTTACATGGGGTTATAAAGATCAGATTTTTTATTATAAATAGTCATTGGAAATATAAAAAGATTTCCTACATCATAGTATTTTGTTTAAAATTTTTAGACATTAAATAAATTAAATTATTTATGACATAATAATGATGCAGCGATGAAATCATTATTTGACGATTTAAATAAAATGGAAAGATAATGTAAACTCTATGAACTACACATGTCCAAAACCAATTGGATGGGTGGATTTCGAACCCTTATCACCGTATCCACGAATTATATCAATGTGGGACCTTTTAAAACCGAGACACATTTTCAAATAAAGTAATATTTCTTTACATTCCAAAAGTGCCCCTCCTCTCCTCTTATAAAAGGCCCCCACCTCTACCTCATTTAACACACTCCTCAAGCCTTTGGCTCGGCCAACCCCTGCCCAATTACTCTCTACACATCCCTCTCTTCATACTAGAGGATTCACTTTGGCATAATCCTTTCAAAGGAAGCCTTTAGGCTCAAATCAAATGTAGTTACACTTTTAAAGGTAATTCATTCTCTCTTGTTCATTTGTTTTATTTTACTTCTGCAACCCTATAAACTCTTTTTATATACTTATTTTGTAACAACACCAGTATCTTCAATATACTAGGATGTTGTTATAAGATTTATTTGAGCTACACTCTCACACAACTACATCAAATGGTTAAAGAACATACGGTTTCCGTGGATGGCGAAATTTTGTCTCCCGAAACGATGATTGTTCAATACTCATTTAACACCTTCAAAGGTGTCCATTATGATGTCACTATTTTTATATATGATATATAATATGTTTATTTTTTTTAAGCTTCTGTATTTTTCATTTTGGGCATACCTTTATGGTTTCCATTATGGGTAAACACGATATCTTCATTTAAGGAAGTGCGGACTACCGCCCCCTCAAAGTGATGTGATTCGTTAATGCCATATGTGGGACGTGTAAAGGATGGATTTAAAGTTATTATATATGATGTTATAATGGAATTATAATATACCTCTATATCATTATTATTTCTTTCCATTAATGTATGATATAGAAATGAAAGTAGCGTTCATGCGTACGTACGGCTTACCGTCTCCATGAACGGTGCATTTCATTTCTTATCCCCAAATATAATGTACTATTAAAAGTACATGTATATAATGGATATATATAATTAATGATATATCTAAATGATTAATATAATTATGGAATTAAAATATACATACCTCTCATTTAATTTTAATTCCATTAATATGAGAATAAATGAAAGTAGCGTTCATGCGTACGTACGGCTTACCGTCTCCATGAACGGTGCATTTAATTTCTTACCTCCAAATGATTATGTAATATTATAAATACATGTATATGATGGATATATATGATATATATGATATCCAAATCAGGAATTTCATTCTGGATATAAAGAACCTTTGACCACACGAACAACATGTAATTGTAAGAAGTCCACTTTCGACATAAGAACCAAATATTGAGAAAACAAACATTATTAACTTAAATGGTTACATAATGTTTATAACATGGAAATAAGTGATATAAAAGGAATAATGAACTTTAAAAATGTTCTTAATCAAGTATAAATTAACTCAAGTTTATTATTCAGGACGTTAAAGAACGATCGAGTCATGTCGGACCCGAGGTAAGGGACTTCGTCTCAATCTCCTTTCATTGAGGCATATTTCGTTTTATACACAACTTTCTTTTATACGGTGTATAAACCCCCTTTGAATTTTACTTTTATACAAAAGGAATCTTTTTATACTAAGCGTTTTACAAAACGACAAAAAGGAATGTTTTTTTTAACGTACGCGGCGACAAAAACCTTTTTCGCCACCGCGAGTATTATTTGGTCTTTGGCTTCCTCAACAAGCCGTAATGTTTTTAAAATAAAATAAATAACATATACTCTTTTATGTATTTTGGTATTAAAAATGGTTTTGAAAAAGGATTCTATTATGTTAATATATTTATGATATATTGTGATTGAAATGTGGAAATGTTATCATTCCTTTATATTGGTTTTATGTTTTATGATTTTATACTGGTACTTGGACATTTTAACGGGTGGTTACGTTATAAACCATATGACGGGTGGTGCCGTGAATACCAGGACAGATGGTTACGTTATAACCTCCAATGCATTGGGTATGGAAGTCGGCCGTATGGCTATTCCATTAAGTATGTATGGAAATTGGCCATATGGCTATTCCATTAAGTGATATGTGTGGGAGTCGACCGTATGGTTATTCCACATAAGTATGTTTATGTCCCAAGTTACCTTTATATATGTTATGTGTCCTTTATATGGGTTTTATGGTAATACTTTGGTTACAAAAAGGTATGTAATGATACTTTATTCAGTGAAGAGTTTTTACTACTTCATGAAGGTGAAGGTATTACTTTGATAGAGTATACATGGTTTACTTGATTTTGAAAAACTAACAGTTTTCATTCTTTGTGTATCCCTTACTGAGCTTTTTATGCTCACCCCAAGTTTTTTTTGAAATGTTTTCACAGGACTTAATGTGGAATAAGGTCAAGGATGGGATCAAGGGAATGTCATCCTATATAAAACATGGAACTAGACACGTTTCTTTTTAAGGTTTTTTTTATTATGGAAACTTAGTAGAAGTGACTACTTTGTAATCTTTTGAGATGTAATAGTTATGTTCTAATTCTCTAAAACTCTAAACCTGAAAAGATCCTCAATGTGAATTATTCGTTTAATTCAATATTAAGTAAGGTTTAAGGCCGGGGCCTTATACCTTCAATGATTATTTTTATTTAGGAATGGCCTATAACAACCATAGTAACCTAATTCCATAGTTTTCTGTGGTTAGCTGGAAACTACTGATGTTTTGTGAGAGATTTCTAATGAATATCTAATAAAATAATCCTGTTGACTCATAATGGGGTTAAATTCATATAGACATATTAATGTGATGGGAATTTTATGTATTTGAGGAGAAGTTTGGTTAGTACACTAATGCTCAGACTATAAAAGAATAATCACATATCCCATGATTCAAAGATGGAAGAAGTGATTATTATATTAAATATTGGAGGAATTGTCATTATTTTTAATAGTGTTTCATATATAGGTATAATAAAATTATGAATTAAATAATCACAAAGAAATAGTTTAATGTGTTCTATAGAAGAAGGTTAGAATTGATTAATTATTTTCACTCATCAACACATTACAACCCTATGAAGGAAAAAAGCTTGTGATGATCTGAGTTGGAATGAGAATTCTTGTTTTTCCATGATTAGGATTGAAATAGAAATAATATTTATAGATTTAAAGCTATTGAATCATGAAAAAATAATGAAGGTGAATATATCATTTCATTCATATATTAATGTCAAACCATCTATCCAAGTGATGATTAAAGAGGCATTGAGGTAAGATAAAGAACTACTAAATAATTTTAGGACTATTAATGAGTTCAAGAATGATTTTGATAGAATGATATGGTTTAGGAATAGATTGTGCTTCCAGTAAATACCAAAATTGAATAAGTAATTATTATTTTAATCTTAGAGTTTATCATTCCATGTACAACCTATAATTATAATGATGTATAAGGAACTGAAATAATATTTTTGATGGGAAAACATGAAAATAGATATTGCAGATTATGTATCTCAATGATTAGTATGTTATCATGTTAAGACTGAGAAAAAGTAGTATTATTGGGATGGTATAAATATTACCCATTCCTAAATTAAAATGGTAAGATGTTACCATGAATTTCATCATTTTACTCCAAAAAATCTAAAGAGATCAATTCTATTTGGGATATACTCAATCCCCATACAAAATTTATAAATTTGAGTGAAAATAAAGCATATATATCTCTAACTAAACTTCAATGGTTATACATTAAGGATATTTTTAGATTTTATTGATTACCATGTTCTATTATATTTGATCAGGATATGTGGTTTTCCCTCATATTCGAGATAAGTATATATTATGATTTAGATACATAGTTCTGTATCAGTACAATATATCATTCTCATATAGTTGGTTAGTCTAAACAGAAAATTAAAATCTATAAGACATTTAAAGATATTTCCCTATATATTTCAAATGTGGTTGGTATCATCACCTTACTTGGGAATATTTTATTGCTTTTAATAGCTTTTAATAGAGCATTAAAATGGATTCTTATTAAGATCTCTAAGGTAGGAATTTTAGAAAAACAGCATGGTGGGATGAAGTTATAGGGACAATGTTATTTGGACTTGATATAGTTGATGAAATGGAGGATAAGGTTATAGATATTCAGCATCACATTAGAGAAGCTCAGAGTCGACCAAAAAGTTATGAGGAAAATCATCGGTGAGATACAATGTTCAAAGTTATTGAAATGATATTTCAAAAAATATCTCCCTTGTGTAAGGTTATAAGATCTAGAAACAAGTTAAAGTTAATACCTAGATAAATTGTTCTTTTTTAAATTATTAATCATATTGGGATGGTATATTATCACATTGGGATTCCATAAAATGTCTCCCAAGTTCAAGATATATACCACATATCTCTCCTAAGGAAGTACATACGTGATCCTCATATTTACTAAAATCATTGGTAATTGTACTAGAGTAAGATATCTCTTATAAGTAACATCCATGGGTGATTTTGGATCATTGAAAGAATGTTATATGAAACAAGAACACTCAAACTATTAATGTTTTTTTTGGAAAACCCATAAATTAGTGGAGATTATGTTAGAACCTGAGGATGTGATGAATCAAAAGTATTCGCGGTTGTTTGTATCAAAGTGAATTAATTTAAAGGAAGAAATTAGTATAAGGGGGTATAATGTAACACCCAGAGATTTTAGCTTACAGTTATAGTTAAATAAATTCATTCTCATTGATAGATTTCTTTAACACAAAACACAATTTTTAAATGAACCATGATATAATATTTATATTTCATTATTGTTAAGCATTCATATTAGTGGGTTTTAATATAACTATATAAATTATGACAAATATCTAGTTTACACAAGTATAAAATTAGTTATTTGGATATCAATTGATTAGAAATTAAAATAAAAAAGATTGATGTAAAAGATATGTTTTTCTAAGAAACTACTATTATGCACGAAATGTATTTTTTACATAATAAATTGAATTAATAATTGTTGATGAATTATTTTAATTAAACATATATATTATATATTTATTAAAATTTTCTACAATCCATCTATTGTTTTTTTTGCATGGAATAGTATTAAATATTGTATTATGCATAAAATAAATTTCTAAAAATGATTTTCATTATGTTTTTTATTTTTATTTTAAAATGAATGTAATCTACATATAAAAGTTTAATCATGAAAAATTGATTCCTTATGAGAAATATGGAAGCTCAAATTTGTTAAATAGGTACTGTTTATTTTTTTCATTATATATAGTATTCTTGTTATTTTGTTTTCTCCTTACTAGGGTTAAAACAGGGTAAAAATATATAATGCTTTAAAATTTCCCTAAGAAATTCCTTTAAAATATTGGGTGAGTGGGTTTTATCTATACGTACCAATGTTTCAAAAAATATGGAAACTTGGTGCCATTTTTTGTTGATTTTAATGTTGATATTATTTTAAGAACTAGATAATTACAAAATGTCAATATCTTAAAATTAATTTCCCTAAAAAATTTATATATATTAATAGTTGATAATTTCATTTATAAAATTTTATTTGAAATATTAGTTATTATTTTTATCTTGTAATTTTATTTTTATTTTTAATTATTAAATAATTACATTAAATTCTTATGTAATGTCAACCGCATATTTTTTCAAAAAATAAAAATATAAAATAATTGGTTATAAAAATAAATAATTTAATACAATTTGTATAAATTATTTTGTTTCATGATTTTTGTAGATGAATATTATATAATTGTGATATTTTAAAAATTTTAATTCAAATTTTATTTCAATCACATTTCCATTAATGTCTACCTTTTTGAATACTCCTAAAATTATAATTTAATGGTATCTAATGATTAATAGTATTTTATTAAATGAATAAAAATTCATAAAAATATTATCATCATACACATGAATGGGATGTGGTCTACTATATCAGACAATCTCCACTTATATATCACTTTTCCCTTTATGGTATAATTCCTGACCATTAAAGTGTAAAAACTTTGATATTAATGTAAATATAAATGGATTCAAAAGGGTTAAAAGTATGAAGTATGGGTTAAAATAACTAAAACATGTATAAATATCAATATATCAAATTATTTAGACTTACCCTCATTCACATCGAATCCGACTGTCTCACCGTAATCAATGCCATCAATCTCACTGACGGCGGGCTTCAACCTTTCGGTCCCATTATCCGGTGTATTCACTCGCGGAGACAAGGCTTCAATTCCTGCAATTTCTCATTTATTAAAAGGGAAGCGAACGAAGCCGCTCACAAGATGGCAGGCATTGGCCCTCCCTATGAGGATTTGCTCTGGTTCAATCATTTTCCATCGTGGTTATGCTCCTGTATTTCTGCTGATCTCCATCATTAATGGATCCGCCTTCTTTGTCAAAAAAAAAAATTCCAAAGGAGGTTTCTGAATAAAGAGTTATCACTCTTAATCAAGTATTTCAATTTTATTTCTTATTATAAAATTTATCATTCTATGGTATGATTTCTAAAATAATGATTTCAATCACTTCAATATAGTTAATTTTTATAATTATTTTTTATCCACCATTATTTAACTACTATCAATCAAATGGGAAAAGAAAACATTGCTCGTGCATACTTTTGGACTATCACCTCCATGAAGAGATGTATTTTTTTATATCACCACATCATGTTGATAGTTATTATGATGGATATATGGAATATGTATTTTATTTTTGATATAAAAATGATCTTGTATAAGTGAATTATTACTTACATTTATTTCATTAGTTCCAATGAAAAGTGCCAACATCACTCATGAATAAGTACATATTATCATCACCATGAAATGTTGTAATACCTTTTTCAACACCTCTTTATATTAATAGTTCTAGAATTGTATATAATGGTTATATATGAAAATTATTAAATTATTAACATTCTATAGATGACAAAACCATGATCAATGTATAAGGATTGGGACTGCTGAACAGAAACATGCATGAAAAACGAAGCAGTTGTCACCTGCAATAGTGATTTTAATAATAAATTATTAATAAAAATGTTGTAAGATGTCATAATTAAATATTATATGGTGTGATATATATGAATAGTTCTATGTAATTCATGTATAATAAATTTATATCTATTTTCTACGATGTTAGAAATCATAGGAATTAGGACGTGACTTGTGGTAAGGAATTTAGTTTTCAATCTCATTTTAAATTTAATTTTTTTATTGAATTTTCATTGAGTAAAATATATGTGTAAAAAAACTAGTTTTTAAAATAAAATTATTATTTATACATAGCTTAACACTCAACAATTTCCTTTAAGCGTATTGGGATATACTATAAAAATGATGTTTAAATCTGACCATAATAACCCAGCCATTGAATTAGTAGGAATGAATAGCATTAAAATCATTATAAAATATATATAAATGTAAAACTAAATAACATTTGATGATTAATAGTCAATCAATTTAAATTAATTTCATTTTATTCTCCAAAAATATGTTTCCCTCAACAATGATTTTTATTAATTTTTTTCAGTTAATAATATAATTAATTTATAAAACATTTAGAAATTTAATTTTATAAAAAGGGAATCATTTTTTAAATCATAATACCAGAAATAAATTGTTGTAGATTTTTTATCTTTCTTAAAATCATGAAATATCAATAAATAGTTAAAATATTGATTTTTTATAGATGCATTTTCATTTAAAGTAATTAAAATGTGAAATTATATTTATGAATAATTTTTAAATGTAATTAGTTTTTGTAATAAACATAATCAAATTATAGTTTTTTAATGGATTTTGTACATTAATTTTAAATAAATACATTTTTATACTTAAAAATGTATATTTCCCAAAAATTATTTTTAGTGTGTTTTTTGTTTTAAACTTAATATAATTTATTAAACATATAGATGTTGAATTTCGAAAAAATAAATTCTAAATTTGGAATCTTACGATAAAAATTTTTTAAATAGGTTGTTTTAATTTTTTATCATTATAAATAGTAATCATAATAAATCTATCACCATGGCAAGGGTAAATTAAATAATTAAGGTCAAATATAACTTTATATGGATAACAAATCACCCCAAAATTTTCATTTATAATATTGGATTAGTGGATTTTGATTATGTCCATCAATTATTCAAAAATCTGGAGGGTAAATTGAGTCTATGTTCAGTTTTAAAATTAGATAACTAAGATCAAAATAACATGATATGGACAATAAAATGACCCTAAAATTTTCCTTTATATTATTTCTGGTAATGAAAATTTAAATATTCCATTCTCTTTTTATAAATATTTTTAAATTTTAAACATAGGCATAAAAAATTATATGTTTAGTTTTAAAATGTTTATATGAAAGGTAAATTATTTTTTGGCATGGTAAATTATTTCTAATCTTATATTATGAACTAATTAAATTAGATTCTTATGCAACCCCAACATATTAATTATTCAATGAATATAAAAATAAAATAAATGAATTAATTTTTTTTAAAATTATTATAATTTGAATGAGTTATAATGTACCATGAATTTTATAGATAAATATTAATTTCTTATGTTATGTTCTGGGATTTTACTGTAATTAATATCCTTCTATGGTGTTTTCAAATTAAAATTAAATGAATAGTGTCAAAATTCATATTAATGATATTATATGTTAAATAATAATTAATTTTTAAAAATAAAAATCTAGTAAAAGGAAAATTAAAATAAAAAATGATTCAGAAAAATTGATCACATTCAAAATTATGATCCAATTTTCACCATATAAGTAATATTATAACCCTTTAATATTGATAAATTCGTTATTTCGGTTAAGGATAAAATTGGTCATATAAGGGGTTAATACAAAATATATTGATTAAAATGATATCAAAACCTATAAAATTTTTATTAGATGATTAAATTAATTCCATATCATTCTTATTTTAGTGTGCATGTTGTTTTGGAGCCATTTTAAATGATTTAGAAACATATTATTTTATAATATTTCATGTTTTTCATGACCCATTTTAGAGGGCCCATAATGTGACTACCTCAAGCCCACCCCTGATAGGCCAGGGGCTAGCGACCAGCAACGAGTAGTCCTATCCCTCAAATAGGTGGCATTTAACTATGTACCTATACACACACACACACACACACACACATCTCCAAGCACAAGATGCTAAAAAGTGAAAACACTCAGTAGAAAATCCATGCAAACAATAATATAGAAACCAAAGTGTAAAACAGTAGAAAATTGGAAAGTAAATATGGCTAGAATACAGGCCCACCAAAAGAAAGAGTTTGCAATAGTGAATGATCAAGTTCCTAAAACTCATCCGCAGAAAACCCCACCTTAAGGGTAGGAGTAGGATAATTATCTGAAGTTGTAGGAGCACACCTCATCTATCTGAACACTCTAAGAACCACTCGGTCCAATTCCACCTAAAACTTCTTCAATGTGTTGATCTTCTAGAGAAGACATGACGCATGTAGGTAAATCCCATACAGGGGTGATTAAAACAATATTTAGTAGGACACCTCGAACCCATAGAGGAATACCACTATGAAATTCATGAATTACACCGTAAGGAAATACATGAAGTATACCCCAAATAAATACATGTTAAACCATAAATACATACATGATATACCACAAAGGAAACAAATGAAGTTTATTTAGCTCACATGGGTATAATTCTATAGCATAAAAAGAAGGATTATTAGACATAGTTCACAAAACACCCAGTATCAGTTGGACATGGAATGTTGATAACACATGGAGTGTTGATAAAACACAGAGTTTCAATAACACACCATGTGTGGATAACTTTTAGAGTGTCGATAACACAAAGAGTGTTGATAATTCATGCAGCTCCCAAGTCACATAGTCATCAAGTCATAGCCAGCCACAAGATTCTGCTCATAGCGCACTTATAATGACAGAACATACTCCTCATTACATTAGTTCATATTTAAACTTCTAAAAAACCAACATTGAGTACCTACAGAGGACCGTCCTGTTGAAAGGGTCTCAATGCTATAAACGTCTCACCAAATGGAAACACGGTATGAATGTTATGGCGCTTTACTAAAAATATTCGACCTGGGTCTGATCTGGGTCCGATCCGACCCACCGGACCCGACCTGACCCACAAGGCTGACTTGACCTAGCTCGGTCCATCCTTGTCCATCCCCTCCTGAACAGGTCCCTTCTGACCCAACCTATTGGGATGTTGGGCCACGATCCCCTAGACTGCTAGACCCATCCTACCAAGCCACTGGAGTGGCCCGGTCCACCCAACTTGGCTCACTTTATGTAGTCTATCAACCCTCTCCCACACAAAGGTGATCCATCTATGTTCACTCGGTCAATGCGGCATTTTCACATCTACACGGATGACCACCACGTCCCTGGATTTCCCTGCGGCCTCTGTCGCTGCAGGCTCCACACAAACTAAGCTGCATACACAACCCCTCTCCACCTCATCCTAGGTCACCGCTCGTGGACTCTACCACCTTGGGATCCCACGTGGTCTTTCCAAGATTACAAAAACATGCCCTGCTGCTGGCCCTTCATCCTCACGCTCCACCTAGACAGGCCCCCCACCAGAACGCGTACCACCTCCACTATCTACCGCCCTATCGGCGGCCTACTATCTTACTATCTCACTCCTCTTAGACTTCAAAGCATCGTGGCTTCACAATCATGCCTCCATGGTGTCGTGGAGGTTTCATATCTTTGGTCCTGGTTTGTTGCACCATGAATCAAGGGCTCCACAGTCAATCCACTCATACAATCTAGAATAATGCAAATAATTTGAAGAGCAGGGGGAAATAAAGAAGCACAAAAGCACCCAAAACATGAATCTTGGCCTTTGTTCATGTTGGCCTCTATTTTTCCTTATTAAAGGTATCACAGAGAATGAAGAAAACACATAAATATAACTCCCATTTATATACCCACAAGATAACTCCCATCCCTCAAGCAATTTAATCATGGATCAACCTATTCGTGTTTTCGTCTACATTCATCATCAATTTAGAAAAATGGGGAATGAATCACAAAGAAACAAAACCCTATAAGAGGCTTGAATCAGTCATTTATTAAGGGAGAATTTTCATCGTCGCCATTCATCAATCCATTGATCTTCAATCCATGATCAAATCTCTGATATGTCATCACTGATTCTCGATCTTTCGATGTTCATTGGAGAGAAACCCTTCTCCGCTTGTCAGAGTAATTATAGGGTTATGAAGATAGATATAAATTATCTGAAAATGATCATTTAAAAAAAGAAACCCTTTCTACATAAAAAATATATTTTTATTAAATATTTTATTACCAACACATCAAAAAACTAACTTTTTCGTCTGGCTCGTGCCGGATGATGTTAGTCCCCACCTATGGTAAAGTCATTGTTATGAATGCAATGGTTCCCTCATATTTCCATCATGGGCCCCATTTAGATGTTATTACATCTTAAATATAAACATCTTTCATGATTTATTAAAAGCTTAACAATTTTCAAAGAGTTTTTCTAGGCACACCGGGACTCGAAATCACATCGTACTAGTACCTGGTCTCATAATTTTCCTAGTTAATTTTTTAAAATAAAACTATAGAAAATACACATTATTACATTCTCCCCGACAATGGTATTTACATCCCCCAAATCCAAAACAAGGGCTACTCAACAAAAATATGAGGGTACTGAGTACGAATCTGAGACTCTCACCCCCAAGTTATCTCCTGGAGATTCTTGTGCTTCCATCGAATGCACACCAGAGGAATTAACCGAACATGATGGATCATTTCCTATTGATCCTTGATCTCTACCAGGTACTCTATAAAAGTCACCCCATCATCAAAGTCCAACTCTACCCAATCAATGATGTGTGATGAATCATGCATATACCTCCACAACATCGATAGGTGGAAGATATCATGCACCCGTTGCAACTGCGGGGGTAGAGCTAGGAAATACCCCACCTCACTAACTCTCATAAAAATCTAAAAAAAATTATGTATCACATAGATAACTTGTTTCCCCATCCAAATCATCACAATCCTCATCGATGTAAACCCAACGGAACACATGGTCTCCCTCCTCGAACTCTAAGGGACTTTGTCTCCTTTCAGTATATGAATTCTACCAAATTTTTGCAATCCTCATCTGCTACTGGATAATCTGCACCTTCTCAGTGGTAGCCTACACCAACTCATGACCCATGAGTTTTGACTCCCCTGGATCCATCCAACGAAGTTTTGACCTACATGTTCATCCAAACAGGGCCTCAAATGGTGCATTCCAATGGTGATGTGGTTTCAATTTTTTAAGAAATCTCCACTAGAGTTAGGTGATCCTCCCATCTGCAGACAAATACTATGACACAAGAATGTTGTATGTCCTCAAGAATGTGAATGTTCCTCTCCATAAGTACATCCTTCTAGGGATGAAATGATATTCTCAAGCATAACTGAGTCAAAAAAACCTTCTATAATCCCTTCCATAAATGTTATGTTAAATGATCATCGATGGAACTCTGTGAAGTCAAACTATCTCCTATGTTTAGAGGTGCCCCGGAGTCTCTACTAAACTCTGCTCATTGATCTGTAGGATGTGGTCCGACTTGGTGAGTCGGTCAACGATCACCCATATGGTATTGTTTCACCTAGGCATGTGTGGTATCCCCGTCATGATGTATATCGATATCTCATACCACTACCACTCTATAACCTCAAGTGGTTGGGTCAATCCCACTGGAACCTAGTGCTCAGCCTTCACTTATTGGAAAGAGGGTCATCGATAAACGAATGGTGTTGTTGCCTTCTTAATCATCATAAAACCAGAACTAACATCGTATGTTCTGGTATATCTTCTCCACATCCAAATGTACCACTAGAGGTTATATGTGGAACTCACTCACTACCTCCTCCCTCAATGCCACTAGTACAACTATGTGCCCTCCCAAAATATTGACGTTCTCCACTCCTATTGAATATCCATCATGAACATGCCTTATGGACAACTGAGCACGTCGGGTCTTCCAGTTTATATCCCCAAGTAGTGTCTCCCTTCCCCACTATAAGAGTGTCGGGGTGAAAACCATCAACTAAAGGTGAGCTACTCCATCTCCATACACAATTTATATCTGCAATGTGAAAAACTTCCCTAATGTCTCAATCAACAACTACAAGCTGGATCTCCTACTAAGAGTATTCTCCACTATGTTCCCCTTCTTAGGAGTATATATAATATATATTGGAGGAAATCTATATATCACCTCTATCTCAAGTTAATATCCATCTGAAAGAAGATATGCTTGAGACTCTTGTGGTTAGATCAGATGGTAAACCCCACACCCATCAGATAGTGTCTCCACATCTTCAATGAAAAGACTATCGCTGCTAGTTCAAGATCATGTGTCACATAGTTCTACTCATTTTTCCTAAACTGGTGAAAACCATAGGCAATCACTAATTTCCCCTGAATCAAGACACAACCAAGACTGGTCCCTAATGCATCACATAACACTACAAACCTGACACCCTCCTGTGATAATATCAATATGGGAGAACCTGTCAACCTTTTCCTCATCTCTTGAATGCACTCTTGGAACTTCTCTATCCACATGAATGGATTCCCCTTCCATGCCAATGATATAAAGGGTTATTCTACTATGTAGAAGTCGGGTATAAACCTCTGATAATACTAAGACAAACACAGAAAACTTCTCACCATGGTTACACTCTTTGGTGGCTCATAATAAATCACTTCCTCAATCTTTGCTGGATCCACTAAAACTCTATCCACAAAAATGACGTATCCCATAAAGTCAACCTCTTGATTATAGAACTGACACTTAGAGAGATTCCCATAAATCTAGTTCTCTCAGATTTTTTCCAGGACAATCCTTAAGTGTATCGCATGATCCTCCTTGGACACCGAGTACACTTGTATGTCATCAAAAAAGACCTCCATGAACTAGTCTAAGTAACGCTAGAAGATCTTTTTCATGAGTCCCATGAACACTGATAGGGAAATATTCATTCAAAATGGAATAAAAAAAATACTCAAAGTGGTCATACCGACATCTGAATGTTGTCTTCAGTACATCCTCATCCCATACATGAAGCTGGTAATAGCCAGACCTGAGGTCTATCATCGAGAACCACCTCACTCCCTTTAGCTGATCGAAGAGGTATTTTATTCTTGGTAGTGGATACTTGTTCTTCATGTTCACCTGATTCAGAAACTGGAAGTCCACACATAACCTCAAGATCTCTTCTTCCTTCTTGTAAAATGAAACTAGGGATTCCCAGGGTGAAACATTGGGTCTCACGAAGCCCTTCCTCTACAATTCCTCCAGTTGTTCCCTCACCTCGCGTAGCTCAACATGATCCATCTGATATAATGGTTTATATATCGGTGTAGTCGCAAGGTAAAGATCAAGTTATAATTCGGCCTCCCTATGGGGAGGAAATTCGGGGACATATTCTGAAAATACATCCTCATACTCTGTCACCACTAAAGGAAAATGAGGACTCCTATTATCCATTGTACCACGGGTAAGACTAGCCAACTGATGAGTAATCGGGTACACCCTCTTATGAGTAAGTCTATCTTACACTGCATGCATTTCCTTTTCACCACAAAAGGAAAACATGGTCACATCACCATGGACACACCGCAATTTGTGCCAAAAACAGTCAATCTGAGTATCGACCGAAGATTGCTACTCCATACTAAGAAGGATGTCATATGGCCTTGATGCAGCTACCAAGAGATCCCAACCAAAACTATGACCTCCAAAAGTAAGTTCACACTATTAGCACCAGTTTGTGATTATCAAATCTCCTCCTGTAGGTGTATCTTAGTGTAAGGGTCGATTCAATGATTTAATAGGAATCTCTGAGCCCCGAACAAGGTTTGTGTAAAGAAAATAATAATTGGAACCTATGTATATTAAAACTTAATCAAAGGTGTAAAATGAATTTATCGTACCACTAAACATCATAGGAGCATCTGGGTCATCAACCTCCATCGCTTACAGCTATCCTCATCCATGTCCACCAGCACCCTATGTCTGGTGTGGACTACATGGGGGTGGTGGTGGTAATATATCGAACCTACACCCCCACCTATTGATCTACCAACTCCTATGACACTTATACCTTCCTATATACCACCCTGAACATGTCTCCTCCTCCCCCTCGGTGGTCCCTTATCAATCTCTTATTCGTCCGTACGACGAGTCAGTCAATATCGTGTCAGATATCCCTGAATGCCGCACGAGTAACACAACCTGTCCTTCGGCTAACTCGCTCTTCCCTAGGACACCCTCACCACTAATCCCATCTTATGGGTTCATCCCCTGGAGTTCTTGAACCACATTTTCCCCTACGTATGTTGTCGTATACCTAACACTGAACACTCAACTTTTTGGTGCCTGTTGGTAACTCCCATTGCTGGCTTCTACTCCTTCAGAAAGCTCTCCACTAGCAGAGCTCGCTCCAGTACCCCATCATATATAGGGAATCTAAGGGATATCATAGATTCCTTAATCTTCCGGTATATCCCCTACTCAAATGTATGATCCTTATAGAATGGGTCTCACACCATATCAGTGGTGTAATGAGAAAGATCAGAAAACCTCACTGAGTACTCCGCCATAGTCTGATTATCGTACTGCAGATTTAGGAGCTCATGTATGTGTATTGAGGATAACATAACTGGGAATATATCATCTCTAAATAGTCACTTAATTTATTCCCTGGATAAATTCACCTCATCATGTTTCTGGGTCACTAAGCTCCACCACTGTAATGTTGTTCTTCGAAGAAGTCTCACGGCTATGAAAACCATCTGGTCAACATGTGTCCTCACAAGGTGGAAGACATATGTAATTACATCCATCCAATCCTCATCTATCTGGGAGTATATCTCACCCATAATCCTAGGATTTTCCTACTTCTATAACTCATGAAATGTACTAAGCCGGCATGCATCCTCAACCGGTTTCGCTGGTAGTAACTACAGCTCGACGGGTGGTGGTAACATTGTAAACCACCCGGAGGTGCTATCATTAGTAGAGGGAGTATCTTCGGTATGTGACCGTGTAACAATGCCTCATCACAAGGTGGATCATCTTCATGATCACATAATATAATCCCAACTAGCTGGCTATGTGGTGGCATCCTAAAACAGATCAAGATGTACCATAGTCAAAAGAGTATACCTAGAGAGATGAATCAAGAAGGACATGAGGACACACCCAAATTTTATATGATTAATGTACCGTTGTTTTCCAAAAAACTATTTATTCATGTATTGAGTTGAAAATTGGAATTTAGAGTCTTGTTGTATGGACACGTCAGTCACCGCACCAACATTGGATTCACTGGACTAATATCCAAACTTGAAACACGCGACACTATTTCACCAATCCAACCTCACAGAATCCCAGTCCTTAATTAGAACTGACCATCTCTAATACAACACTATCACATCCGATCACATAGGTCCCCATTCCATGACTACCCCAATCCCACCTTTTATATTACAAGGGGTGTCGATTGTCATCGAGTAGGAATATCCCACAAATGGGTGTTATTTGCCTATGTACATACACACACACACACATATCGAAGCACAAGATGTTGAAAAGTGAAAAGACTAAGTATAAAATACATGCATGCACTAAGTTAGAAACCATAGAGTATGAAATTAAAAAAACAGAAGGTAAACAGATATAGAATACAATCCCACCCAAATAAATAGACTGTAATAGTGAATGTACAAGTTCCTGAAACTCATCTGCAGAAAACCCCACCTGAAGTGTTGGTTTATAATAGTTGTCTGAAGTTGTAGGATACACCTCATCAATCTAAAGACACTAAGAACCACATGTTCTTATTACACCTATAACTACTTGAAATCATCGATCATCCTCACAAGACATGACATGTGTGGGAAAAGACTATACAGTGCTGAGTAAAACATTATTCATTAGGATTCACAGAAACCACAAAGGAATACCACTAAGTAATACATAAACTACACCACAAATAAATACATGATAAAAAAATACATGGTATACAAAAAAGGAAACATAAAAAGTACAGTCACCGCACACAAGTATATGTTTATAGGACAAAAAGTAGGATTATGAGACTTATTCTGCAGAACTCCATGTATCAGTAAGACATAGAGTGTCGATAACACATAGAGTGTCGATAACACACATTGTTTCGATAAAACACCGAGTTCAAATAACACATGGAGTATCAATAACATGTGGATTTTCAATAACACAGGGAGTGTCGATAAGTCATACAACCCCAAAGTCACATAGTCATAAATTCATATCCAACCGTAAGATTCCGCTCGTAGCACAGTGGTACTGGGAGAGACAACTCCTCAAGCCATTATCCCACATACAAACATCCAATACAACTCCATTATATCACCTATAAAGGATCGACTTGTATCTAGGGTCCCAAATCCATAAATGGCTCATCAAACAAACACATAGTTTGAATGTTACGACCATATTACTTAAAAGGTGTGATCTGGGTCTGGTCTGAGTTCTATTCGACCCACCAGACCCGACCTGACCATCATTTAACCTCATCAATCCCAACCCGACCAATCCCAGAGGTCCATTGTACTGGTCTACTGCATGCAAGTCAGCCCCCTTCTCCTACATGCAGCTGATCCAGCTACGTGTGTCTGGTCAACGTGGCGTCGCTGCGTCGATGCAGACAGCTACCGCAACCATGACCTCTGCAGCCATGTACGCGGCCCCTTTCCACCACTCCATTGATCATCACTCGTATCATCTACCTTCATGGAAACCCACATGGCCCCCACCCAGATTTCAGCATCATGCCCCACTTCCGATCGCCCCACCAGCTGCCCATCTTCCTCACGCTCTACCAAGACTGTAACACCCCAAGATTCCACGGTACATATCCCTTTGAATAATGCAATGATGTGCATTGTACGCAACTTTGAGATTCTAAAACACCACAACCAATCAAACTAGCCGTTATGAATAGTAATAACTACTTTTTAATATTTTATTAATTTTCTCTCTCAAAATGGAATTCATTTTTGGATTTGGAGTATCGAATTTTTCCAAAGGTGAAATTTTGGTACTTTTCAGATAACTTTAATATTTTGATGAATAGTGAAAATTACTAAATTTTAATTAAAAACACCTTTTTTAATCAAAATAATTAATAGTGATAAATTATGAATTTTAGTGGTTTTAAAGTATAATTAGAATATATTTTTACATTTTTATCCAATTGTGTTCATTAGAATTAATTTCACTATGAAATTAGACATAAACAATTGTCAATATTTCGATATATATTGTTTCTTAAAAACACGCTATTTGTTGTGACAGTGGGAATCAATTATAAAACTAATTAATGCAACTTATATGTTTGGAATTTTGTAAAATAGACATCATTTTTTAATTCAGAATATAAATTGTAGCTTAGGGTGAAATTTTGGCATTGTTTTGAAAAACTTCAATTTTTTATGAATAGTGAAACTACTAAGTGGTAGTTAAAAAACTGAATTTTTCATAAAACAAAATTTTACCGCTTCTGTGATTGGAATTTCAAAAATCCCAGAGAAATGGTTAATATCAAGAAGTAAAATGTGGTTCAATGAGATGAAAATAATTTTTGGTGAATAGTAATTTTTTATTTTTATTTACCACGGTTAAAAGTAAATAGGGTAATTAAGGGTAAAAATGATATTAATATTACCCTAACACATGTAATAATTCTATTGGACAAGTGTATCTCGACCAAAAACAACCTTAGTAATAAAATATTATCATTTAGGTCCACTTGGATTAGATTAGGGCATTTATTATTATTTAATTCAAAGAAGAGTTAAAAGAGTTAAAATCAAAGTTTATTTACTAAAACATTTTTAATATAAGGTTACACATAATATAAAATCAATTATAAATATTAATTAGAAATATAAAAATATTTCCTAAATAATGATATTTTACTTATAATTTTTAGACATTAAATAATGTAATTTATTTATGACACAATGATGATGCAGTAACTACCAAAATAGTGAAAAATTAAAATATTAGATATTATAAATACCCAAATAAAAATAATTTGAGACTTTTATTGAATTATATTAATTTTCTAGGTTAATATGACATGTTAGTATTGCTTTAATTGACTTTTTTCTAATTAATCATTCTGATATGAGTTTCACAAAAATCAATTATTGAATATTGTCAAAAATGACATAAAAGCATTTTTAAAACAAATATTATATTATTAATTGATATTAAATTCATAAAAATATAATTTTCGGCCAAGATACTTATATCATGACAGGTGTATCATTAATGAACCACTTGGGGGTCTCTTGGATGTATATAGTATGTTTATTAACCATTTAATATAAAAATACAAAGAGACATTGTAAAAGTGAAACTAATTAACTAAGAGTTAATACTTAAAGATAAGGTTAATATAATGACCCAAACCTATCTAAATTATATAGTTTGATTGGTTTTAGACCTATCCCCACCTTAACATTTAAATAATCCACTTTTGAGCCATTATAAACCGAATATGAATTTATTATAAAATAATATTTCTCGCTTTTCCAAAGGTGCCCCTCACCCCTCTTATAAAAGGGCACTTTTCCTTCTCATTACTTCACACCTTCAAAGCCTTTTGGATTGGCCAAAATCTGCCCAAATACTCTCTAAAAGTCCCTAAATTCATCCTAGATGACATCCTTTAGTCAGAAATCCAACATAAGGAGCCCTTTTGATCAAATCAAAAGGAAGAACCCGAAAAAGAGGTAATGTTTTCACCACCCTTTTTCAAGTTCCTTTCTTCTTCCACTTCTTCTTTATTTGTTATTACCATTATAAAACAATAACTCCAGTATCTTATATATACTGTGATGTTATTATAAATATGGTACAATCATATTCAGTATTCTATCCATCCTTTGAATAACATGTCACCATACGTGAGTACGTATGGCTTACCGTTCCACGTCATGGTGTAATTGTTATTCAATAAATTATTATTTTGATGGGTATAATAATGATTTTTAATTCATCTAAATAATAAATATAACATGATAATGATTCTGTATATATGATATACCATCCAATTATATATTATTTTAATATCAAAAGAATGATATTGTCGCTCGAGCGTACGTACGGACTACCGTCTCCACGAAAGCGATGAGAATAATTCTCCATCGTATCCATTCAAGTATAATTATCATTTGATGATTTAAAAATAATGTTTATGGACTTTATATAATTATTTATATGAATAAGATACAACCTATCCAAAAAAACACGTCTTACGTAACAAAGAACATAAATGAAAATGAGTAAGTTAACACCCAAAATGACGATAATACTAATATATTATTAAAAAATCAATGTTAAAAGATCATATATGATATCATATTAATGTAAATGATTATTGTATAATTCAATATCAATTATTTCACCATTATAAAGGGGGTTAACCTAACTTATACCAAGGAAAAAGTACAAAGTAAGGGGTTTCTTATCTCACTCTTAATTTCGGGAGAATTCCATTGTTCACCACTTATTTATTAAATGTGGGGTATGTGTACTACCCATAATTGTATTCATTGTGTATTATAATTTAATTTATGGTTATTTACATCATCATTGTATGATACTTCTTTCATGGGTGTATGTTTCATAAGTTACCTAATCGATAAGGGAATTTGAAATTTCAATTTCCTTTTATTCGGCTTCACGCAAACTTCATTGATTATTTTACTCCAAGATTATGTGTGGAATAACTATTCATTTTCTTATGTCATAATTTCCAATACCCGTTTTTGTGGATATAATTTTGATACACATAATCACTCCATTTATAATTTCTCAAGTCATCGATATGAATTTGATAAGAGTAATTTTAACTCATTCTCCATTTGTTGAGTTAAATATTCAATTAATTGGTGTTTTTTTTACAAGATTATCTGTGAATATCCTTTGATTATTTGACACTGAATATCCAATAATATTTAGTGTATTTATATTTGTCACACATAACTATGTCGTTGATTTATCCTTAACCTAAGGATATGCCCTTTATGAGAGATTTCATCTCAATTTAAATTCCATTGAGACTTCTTCATTGTTATACACCAAATCACTTTTATGTGGTGTATATATTGTACTTTGACATAGTATATCATGAATCCCTTTATTCTCATGATATTACAATGTTTTGATTACCTCAATTATTTTTATTCAATTGTCTCTCTTTTGGTTAGAATCTCTAACTAAAATACTTTTTTTAAATGTTTTAATGACTTATTCATCTAAATCTTGCTCATTAATGCCCATGTTATAAAATTTTTTTTAAGGATTTATTTATATGGGCATTAAAGTTTTCAAATCAAAATTCCTTTTAAAAGTTTCAAAGTGGTATGGGACACTTTGATTCAAAAATCTATTTTTAAATGGCTTCTTGACAAATAGTGTGACATTTAAATGATTTCATGAAAAAGGGAGATATTTCTCCCAAATAGTTTTGATGATTATTTTCATCTATGTCAACATCCTTCATTTTTCTTGATTGAGGTTAATGTGATAGAATCCAATCTTCCATATTGTATCGAATGAGTTATGTTTGACTGTGGATGTGCTATTTTTATATCATTCATGGTTTGTGGTTAAAGTATTGACATTTCGTATGCAAGTTTTAATACGAATGTTTATGTTATGTTTAAACCTGTTCATATGTGGAATTAATTGGACTTAATAAGTGACGGGTGGAGCCTGCTATGGCTCCTCGATGCATTGCTAGGTCTCATGAGAAAAACTAGTGTCTTGGAACAAGGCCTTGGAAAAATCTTATTTGTAGTCTTGGCACGAGGCCTTGGCTATGTGGTTATGATAGTCTGGCATTATGCATTCCATAATTATGAAAGTGGTTATTGATATTGCATGTGATTATTCGATTTGTAGAATATCCATGTGAATAAGTAAATGGCATTGTTTCATTTTTGCCATACTATGTTGAATTTCAAGTTTAAAAGGCTTTTGTTTTAGTTATACATTTCCTTAAATGTTTATTCTTATTTATGAAAGTTTCCGCTATATTTTTATCCTTACTGGGCATTTGAGCTCACCTCATTCAATGTTTTATTTTCCCAGGATGTGAAGAAGTGATTTATGAATGACCTGCAGGGATAGTATGTGGGGACATGAGTGTGGACTATGAAGAAAAGATGTTATTGTAGTTTTCATTTTATGATGTAATCTAAAACTTATTAATGTATCTAGTTATTCCAAGGATACTAAACTAATTGGTATTTCGAGACTTGATCTTTCTTGTGATCATGCCAATGTTATGTAATAATGCACCAACTCTAGGTAATTGGGGTCGGGGCGTTATAGTTGGTATCAGAGGAAGTTTAGTACAAACCTTGGAAGCAAGATTTAGATAAACTCTGATTAGAGCACATATAACTAAGATGAACTTTGAGGATTAGAATAGAAGATTTTCCTAGAATTTTGGTATTGTAGAGATTTTGTGAGTTTTCTGAGCAATAAATCCCTGTCTGGATACGAGCAGGTAGAGGCGGCTCTGGCACAGATGTACCTTGGGTTAAAACCCGTAAACACCTCTTTGAGCTAGACTCAAACAGGAACTGGTGCACGACAACGGGCCTTGCTGCAATCATGGTTACGACACTCCCGGGGGATATGCTTAGGATAATTTACATTTTCTTTAGAAACCAATTTGAGGTATTATATATATAAGATGAGAGTAAATGACCTCGGTTAATCCTAATGTGTTTCAAATTGAGAATATGGTGACATGTTAATCTCTAAATGATTTTATGACTACTGTTACTCACACAATGCTTTCTGGTTTTAGTCAATGGCTAGATTCCAAGGAAGTCATAGTGACTTTGAGAATGATGTACCAGGTGGGAACGGTGGTGGAAATGAGCAACAAAATGGAATGTTGATAGGCGTAAAAGATATCGTCTTTATGACAAATCAATTTTCCAAAAATATGATCAACAATATATATATTAACCAATTCCCAGACTCAACAAAGAAAAAAATGGTGATGAATGATAAGAGCTCCAGTAGTGGAGACCATGGAGAAAGGAATCGTCAATTTCCATCATGCAGGAAATGTAAAAGGAGACACCCAGGAAAGTGTCTCATTGGGACAAGGAAATGATTTACGAGCGGGAAGGAAGGACATAAAGTGAAGAAATGCTGATGAAAAATGAAGAGTACTATAGAAGATGATAAAAATGGTCCCAATAGTCCATTTACAGTCATTTGCCGTAAATGTAGGGGACCTGGACATTACTTGAGTGAATGCCCTATTCTATAAGATATTTTCTTAGAAAAAGAAGAAGCTATGTGGAAATAAATGGTTACAGAAATGTTTAAAAAGTTTTAGTGCACCTTGTTGATGGGTTTACTTTGGAATAATTTTCTATTGTATTTGTAACCCTATAGTTTTCCATGTGAGAATGATATTATATGAAGAATTATCTTTTCTCTTGTGGATAAAGTTATAAATAACCATTTGGTTTTATATGATCATTGGGTTTGAGGCAATTACAAGTTATTATAATTTGGGATGAAAATTCAAGGTATGAGATAACATTTGTGGTTAAATTATGTTATGGTTATTTTAAGGAATTTATCTCATTTTGATAATGTTATAAAATATAGTTTTTGAAAAGGGAAAACACACAGACCATGTGACAACCCGTCACGTCAGACAAAGCTGTGGGAATCGAACCCACAACAAAAGTGCGATTGGGATTTATCGCCTACCACTAGACTACGTGAAGTCCCTAGTTAGTGTGACTATTATTTTTAGTTAAATGATTTTATTGATCATTAATAATTTTATTTGGGATCTTATGTCTTATCAAATGAACACCCTTAGTATAGGTAAATGATTTGGTAATTAAGTGATAAATGTTATTTTGGAAGTTGTTCACTTTGTTGTATAGAAAATAGAATAGTATGGGATTTCATTTGAGGAGTAATGGTGGATTTTTATTTATTTTTTTATTCTGGATTTATAGTGATTTTGGTTGTTTATGGGTATGATTAGGTTAATTACTTTTAAGTATGCGACTTTAAGAGTAATTAATGTCATTTGGAGATACAATTTAACATGGAAGACTAAATTCTTATAAGTTTTGAGTTTCAATATTAGTTTGGATTATATTGAAGGATTTTAAGGAAAATTGATTTTTGAATGGTATTTATCTAACTTTGGGGTATTGATGGTTTAATTTTTGAAATTAAGATTAGTGTTTTTTTATCTAATGGAATATCCATTTGGGGGGTCATCATATATTATACTAACCATTTTGGTTTTGATTAATCTCTAAAGACAAGGTAAATATATAGTTTATCCTACGTGGATCATGTATTTCTATAGAAGATTATTCTGGCTCTTCCATTGTGACCAAGTCTTCTTGAATACTCATTGTTCAAAAAATGAGGTAGTGGTAAAAAGTTATTAAATAATGAAACTCTACTTAAAAAGTAAATATATCTCAATATGTTGTTAGTCAATATCATAAATGAATTCTCATCCTTATGAAATGTTACTTAAAACAAAAAATGTTGTCCGTTTACTTTTCCTACAGGGAGACTAAGGACCGTTTGTCCCAACACGAGTTTGTGATTTTCTTATTGTAAACGTTCTCCTGATCATGTTTTCTATCCCTCTCTATCAGAACTGAACACATAGTTTATCGTCCATATCCATGTTTTCCTACATGGAATCCTAGTATGGGTTATCTTGGGTGACCTTTATACCTATCTTCCTTTCTTTTGAAGTGATAGTTTTATTGGCTCTTTTTCCGATGTGGGACATTTCATTATATTATGAAGCCCAATTTTAAAAAATTGCGATGACGCAATTTATTGAAGGAGAGGAGAATGTAACTCCCAAAGCTTCCACGGTTCGTTTCCCTTTGAATAATGCAATGATGTGCATTGTACGCAACTTCGAGATTTTAACACACCACAACCAATCAAACTAGCCGTTATGAATAGTAATACCTACTTTTTAAAATTTTGGAAATTTTATCTCTCAAAATGGACTTCATTTTTGTATTTGGAGTATCGAATTTAGCGAAAGGTGAAATTTTGGTACTTTTTGGATAACTTTAATATTTTGATAATAGTGAAAATTAATAAATTTTAATTAAAAACAACTTTTTTAATAAAAATAATTAATAGTGATAAATTATGAATTTGAGTGGTTTTAATGTATAATTAGAATATATTTTTACCTTTTTATCCAATTGTGTTCATTATAATTAATTTCACTTTTAAATTAGACATAAACAATTGTCAATCTTTTCATATATATTGTTTCTTAAAAACACGCTATTTGTTGCGACAACGGGAGTCAATTATAAAATTAATTATTTCAACTTATATGTTTGGAATTTTGTAAAATAGACATCATTTTTGAATTCGTAATATCAATTATAGATTAGGGTGAAATTTTGGCATTGTTCTAAAAAACTTCAATTTTTGATGAATAGTGAAACTACTAAGTTGTAGTTAAAAAACTGAATTTTTCATAAAACATAATTTTACCGCTTCTGTGATTGGAATTTCGAAAATCCGAGAGACACGGTTAATATCAAGGAGTAAAATGTGGTTCAATGAGATGAAAATAATTTTTGGTGAATAGTAACTTTTTATTTTTATTTACCACGGTTAAAAGTAAATTGGGTAATTAAGGGTAAAAATGATATTAATATTACCCTAACACATGTCCTAATTCTATTGGAAAAGTGTATCTCGACCATAAATAACCTTAGGAATAAAATATTATCATTTAGGTCCACTTGGATTAGATTAGGTCATTTATTATTATTTAATTCAAAGAAGAGTTAAAAGAGTTAAAATCAATGTTTATTTACAAAAACATTTTTAATATAGGGTTACACATAATATAAATCCAATTATAAATATTCATTAGAAATATAAAAAGATTTCCTACATAATGATATTTTATTTATAATTTTTAGACATTATATAAGTTAATTTATTTATGACACAATAATGATGCAGTAATTACCATAATAGTGAATAATTAGAATATTAGATATTATAAATACCGAAATAAATATAATTGGAGAATTTTTTTGAATTAAACTAATTTTCTAGGTTAATATGACATATTAGTATTTATTTAATTGACTTTTTTCGAATTAATCATTCTGATATGAGTTTCACAAAAATCAATTATTGAATACTGTCAAAATTGACAAAAAAGGGTTTTTAAAACAAATATTGTATTATTAATTGATATTAAATTCCTAAAAATCTAAGATTAGGCCAAGATACTTATATCATGATTGGTGTATCATTAATGGACCACATGGGGGTCTCTTGGATGTATATAGTAAGTTTATTAACCATTTAATATAAAAATACAATGAGACATTGTAAAAGTGAAACTAATTAACTAAGAGTTAATACTTAATGATAAGGTTAATATAATGACCCAAACCTATCTAAATTCTATTGGAGGAGTGGTTTTAGTCCTATCCCCACCTTAACCTTTAAATAATCCACTTTTGAGCCATTAGAAACCGAATATGAATTTATTATAAAATAATATTTCTAGATTTTCCAAAGGTGCCCCTCACCCCTCTTATAAAAGGGAACTCCTCCTTCTTATTACTTCACACCGTCAAAGCCTTTTGGATCGGCCAAACTCTGACCAAATACTCTCTCAACTTCTCTCACTTCATCCTAGAGGAAATCCATTAGTCATAAAGCCAACTTAAGGAGCCGTTTTGTTCAAATTAAAAGGAAGAACCCGAAGAAGAGGTAATGTTTTCACCACCCTTTTTCAAGTTCCTTTCTTCATCCACATCTTCTTTCTTTGTTATTACCATTATAAAATAACAACTCTAGTATCTTATATATACTGTGATTTTATTATAAATATGGTACAATCATATTCAGTATTCTATCCATCCTTTGAATAACATGTCACCATACGTGTGTACGTACTGCTTACCGTCTCCACGTCGTGGTGTAATTGTTATTCAATAAATTATTATTTTGATGGGCATAATAATGATGGGTAATTCATGTAAATAATAAATATAACATGATAATGATTCTGTATATATGATATACCATCACATTATATATTATTTTAAAATCAAAAGAATGATATTGTCGCTCGTGCGTACGTACGGACTACCGTCTCCACGAAAGCGATGAGATTCATTCTCCATCGTATCCATTCAAGTATAAGTATCATTTTATGATTTAAAAATAATTTTTATGGACTTGATATAATTCTTTATATGAATAATATACAACCTATCCATAACAAACACAGCTTACCTAACAAAGAACATAAAGGAAAATGAGTAAGTTAACACCCAAAATGACGATAATACTAAGATATTATTAACCAATCAATGTTAAAAGATCATATATGATATCATATTAATGTAAATGATTCTTCTATAATTCAATAAATATTATTTAACCATTATACAGGAGGTTAACCTACCTTCTACCAAGAAAAAAGTACAAAGTAAGGGGTTTCTTATCTCACTCTTAATTTCGTGAGAATTCCATTGTTCACCACTTATTTATTGCATGTGGTGTATGTGTACTACCCATAATTGTATTCATTCTGTATTATAATTTAATTTATGGGTATTTACATAATCATTGTATGATCCTTCTTTCATGGGTGTATGTTTCATAAGTTACCTAATCGATAAGGGAATTTGAAATTTCAATTTCCATTTATTCGGCTTCATGCAAAATTCATTAATTATTATATTCCAAGATTATGTGTGGAATAACTATTCATTTGCTTATGTCATAATTTCCACTCCCTTTTTTTGTGGATATACTTTTGATACACATAATCACTCAATTGATAATTTCTCAAGTCATCGATATGAATTTGATAAGACTAATTTTAACTCATTCTCCATTTTTTGAGTTAAACATTCAATTCATTGGTGTTGTTTTTACAAGATTATGTGTGAATATCCTTTGATTGTTTTACACTGAAAATCCAATCATATTTAGTGTATTTATATTTTTCACACATAACTATGTCTTTGATTTATCCTTAACTTAAGGATATGACCTTTATGAGAGATTTAATCTCAATTTAAATTCCATTGAGACTTCTTCGTTGTTATACACCAAATCACTTTTACGTGGTGCATATAATGTACTTTGACATAGTATATCATGAATCCCTTTGTTATCATGATATTACAATGTTTTTATTACCTCAATTATTTTTATTCAAGTGTCTCTCTTTTGGTTAGAATCTCCAACTAAAATACTTTTTTAAAATGTTTTAAAGACTTATTCATCTAAATCTTTCTCATTAATGTCCATGTCTTAAAACTGTTTTTAAGGATTTATTTATATGGACATTATAGTTTTCAAATCAAAATTCGTTTTAAATGATTCAAAGTGGTATGGGACACTTTGATTCAAAAATCTATTATTAAATGGATTCTTGACAAATAGTGTAACTTTTAAATGGATTTCAAGAAAAAGGGGGATATTTCTCTCAAATAGTTTTGATGATTATTTTCATCTATGTCAACATCCATCATTATTCTTGATTGATGTTAATGTGATACAACACAATCTTCCATATTGTATCGAATGAGTTATGTTTGACTATGGATGTGCTATTTTTATACCATTCATGGTTTGTGGTTAAAGTATTGAAATTTCGTATGCTAGTTTTAATACGAATGTTTATGTTATGTTTAAACCTGTTCATATGAGGAATACATTGGACTTAATAAGTGACGGGTGGATCCCTCTATAGCTCCTCGATGCATCGGTAGGTCTCATGAGACAAACTAGGGTCTTGGCACATGGCCTTGGAAAAATCTTATTTGTAGTCTTGGCACGAGGCCTTGGCTATGTGGTTATGATAGTCTGGCCTTATGCATTCCATCATTATGAAGGTTGTTATTGATATTGCATGTGATTATTCGATTAGTAGAATGTCCATGTGAATAAGTAAATGGCATTGTGTCATTTTTTCCATACTATGTTGAATTTCAAGTTTAAAAGGCTTTTGTTTTAGTTATACATTGCCTTAAATTTTTATTCTTATTTATGAAATTTTCCGCTATATTGTTATTCTTACTGGGAATTTGAGCTCACCCCTTTTAATGTTTTAGTTTCCTAGGATGTGAAGAAGTAATTTATGAATGACCTGTAGGGATAGTATGTGGGGACATGAGTGTGGACTATGAAAAAAAGATGTTGTTGTAGTTTTCATTCTATGATGTAATGTAAACCTTATTAATGTATCTAGTTATTCCAAGGCTACTAAACTAATCGGTCTTTCGAGACTTGATCTTTCTTGTGATCATGCCAATGTTATGTAATAATGCACCGACTCTGGGTAACTAGGGTCGGGGCGTTAAAAAGACTGACCCCCTGCCAGCCCACATGCTGCCTCCCCTGCCTAGTGCCCTGTCGATATCCCTCTATCCTACCCTCAATCTCTTCCTGGACTGACCCCCTACCAGTCTATGTGTTTCCTTGACCACTAGACACCCTTATGGAAGCCTGTTGTCCTACCCTCATGCTCTGCCTGGTCCAAAAAGTGTCCCACCTTCACTGTCGTGCCTCTATGGTGTCATGGGTGTGTCAGATCTTTGGTCTCAATTTGTTGTTCCATGAATCAAAGGTGAAACAATAAATCTTCTCATAAAATCATGAATAATGAAAATAATGTGAATAATGGGGAGATAAAATAGAAGGAAAAAAGCACCTGAAGGATTGATCTTGGGCTTCGGTCGTGTCGAATTTGATTTGTCCTTATTAGAGGGACCACAAAGAATAAACCAACCACACATATCTAACTCAAATTTAAATCCCATTAAGAAAACTCCCATCCTATAAGTGATTGAACCATGGATCAATATTTCAATGGGTTGGTCTGCATTCATCATCAAATTAAAACAAACGGGGAATGAATCACTAAGAAAACACACCCTTCCTAGAGTTTGGATCAATTTTTCCCAAAGTTTGAAGTTGTGTCATCATCATTTATCGATCCTTCAATCTTCAATACAAGATCTGATCTTTGATCCATCATCATTGATACTCAATCTTCCAACATTCAATGGAGAGAACTCCTTCTCCGCTTATCATAGGAATTCTAGGGTTATGATGATAACCCTAAATTCTGTAACAAAGTTCATTAAAAAAATGAAGCCCATGTTTCATCGTAATAAAATATTTTTATTAAATATACTATTACCGACACATCCAAAAACAATTCTTCATATATATGCACTGGATGATGTTAGGTCCCGCCAAACATAAATTTGTTCTTCTGAAGGGAATAATGCCCTCAAAATTCGGACTAAATCACCAATTTAGATGTTATTCCAGTTTAAAGAAAATTCACCCATGAGCTTTATTAAAATCTTAACATTTTTTAATGTGTTATTCTAGGAACATCGGGCTTCAGAATATCACACCGTCTCAATGCCTGGTCTTGGCATTGTCCCAATTAATTTATAATAATAAAACTAGAGACAATTGGAGTCATTAAAATGTATTTACAAAAATTACATAAATGATATTTTATAAAAACTATTATTAAATTATTTAAAATTCTTAAAAATGCTATATATTGACAAAAAAATTAATATTTTTTAAAATATCAACCGTGATCCATTTTTTGAAATATTTTTCTTTTATAGTCACTATAATCACCCATAAATAGAAAAAATCATTGTTTTCAAGGTAATCATTTTATAGGATAACAGAGGGTTGAAACCAAAAGATAAGGGTTAAAATATCACGTATACATGTTAACATTTTATGGGGTAAAATTATTTATACTATTTATCATCTTAAATTATAATTATATTAATTTGGATCCATTTTAACGTGAATATTAATTTATATTAATTTAATACTTTATGAAATTATAAGATTTCTCTTCACTTCAATATAAAAGGGAACCTCTTCTCCTCTTCTCTACAAACTTCATGGAGTATTGATTTATTTTATTCAATGAAAATATAACTTCCTAGAATCCATCATTTTTTCTTGTTGTATTTTTTTTCAGAATAATTCTATCATTATAGGGAATAATGTGTAAAGAAAATAATATTTTTCAAAGAAGATGTATAGATTTTAACCGAATGTTTTAATTCTATTTATTCTTCTACATCCTTCAAGTCCTCTTTAACCATGATGATATAAAAAATTGAATCGAAAATATAATAATATGTTATAATGAAAATTTAATAACCAACATTCGCCTCCTTCATCCATTAAATAGGAAACAAAATCGTCATTCATGTGTATGATGGAATACTGGCTAGAGAACTGATGCAATTAATTTTCCTTCACAACCTCTTACATCTAGTTATATGGATATAATTAATTTATATATATTATATAATTTAGATATTTATAAATATATAAATATAATATAGAAAATAATTTCTTAACTATCCAATGATTGGAAAATGATAAGTTTGTTCGTGTGTACGTGTGGATTACATCCTTTATGAAGCGACATTATTTTTTTCATTAATGCATTACATATACACTATATATAATTGTTTTTGAAGAAAAAATATAATATTTATGATATAATCATGATTATATAATTATAAAATAATAATTACCTTCTTTTTATCATTATCATTGATAAATGGAAATGTTATTTATGCATATATACAACATATCGTCTCCATGATTATAATGTAGTTCACTTTTAATAAATATCATTCATGACTCATTTAAAAAGTACAATTAATGAATGAAAATTATAATAATTTCATTATTATTATGCTATATATTATGGAATAATGACCTCATTGACCATTGTCGACCTGCTGGTGTCATTTTGGACATAAGAACCGAATATCATCAAAACGAATCAAATGAACTTAAATGATTATGTGATTGAATATAACATGGTAAAAGATAAAATAAAAGGAATAATAAACATTTAAAATGTTATTAACAAATTATATAATTAACATAATATCATTATTTTGGAAGATAAATAACATATATAACGAGTCAAGCATAAGGTAAGGGACACTTTAATTTACAAATTGCATTTCAAATATTTTAAATATAAATTTTCTATATATTTCTATTACTTTTACATATTATTAAAAATAATTTTTATATATATTTAAATGGACATAAATTAATTATAAATGATATTTTATGTCTCTTTCATACAAATGATTTCAAATGGGATATTTTTTATGGAACATTTTTAATATAATTTCAAAATATAAAAGAAATGTTTTATTTTTCATATATGGTGATATTGGTTTTTAATACTGTAATTTTTTTATGTTTGTATTATATTACAAGAATTCATGTTTTCTTCAAATATAACCCCTATTTTCCACTTTTTATTTTCAAAAAGGATTTTAAATAGAATGGATATTTCAATATCTAGAAATGTTTTCTTATGGGTGCAAAGAATATATTTATGAGTATAATGATGGATACTGAAATATTTTATATTCTATGATAATTTTATGATTCTTGGGAATGTATAATGATTAATGGTGGTTTAATTATAAAAAAAGTATGGCTGGTTCCATTATAAACACAGGATAGGTGGGTCTATGATAGACTTATAATTCATTGGGTCAGATTTATGTTATAATTTGATAGTGACGTTTATTCCATTTGTTACCAGGAAGGTTCTTTCATTTGTAACCATGAAATTTATTATATTTCTAACTGTAAAGA
This sequence comes from Viscum album, assembly GCA_963277665.1. Lineage (NCBI taxonomy): Eukaryota > Viridiplantae > Streptophyta > Magnoliopsida > Santalales > Viscaceae > Viscum > Viscum album. Next base: position 549,512,940 of record OY728121.1, read on the forward strand.
AAATTAAATTTTTATGCATGACGGTTATTCCATAAGTAATGGTGATATTAATTTTTTTTTCACATGTTACCTATATAATTTATTTATTATTTTTATAGTTTTTATAAAAATATTATTATTTAGTGCGGTGAGATAATGATATTACACTTAAATAAATGTATTTGATATGTATTATGTTTATAAAGTATAACTTTGTGAAAAAATGTTATGAGTTTTTCATAAAAAAAATAATCCATTATGAGTTTTATTTTATCAATATTATTTTTAATGAATTTCGTTATGACAATATTTGGGCGGAGAGGTTGATTTCTTGGAAAAGAAAATTTTTATTTTGAAACCAAATATTATTTTGAAAATGTAAATTTTTTATAAGTATTCATGGACTAAAAAGAATATTTATTTATTTTTTTCATCCCTTACTGAGTTTTTTATGTGTATCCTTTTTAAAAAAATTATTTTCATAGGGTTTTAAGGATTAATAGGGATATGTATGAGGTCAAGATGAAAATTATTAATATATTTCATGAAAAGAAAACTTCTTATATCATAAAAGTTTTTTTAGGAAAAAGTGATAATGATTAGGAGTGTCCACGTTTTCTTAATTTTTTTAACAGTTATGACTAATTCATTAAATCTATAAAACTGAAAAGATCCTCCAAATTAAATATACTAAATTATTTTCTAAATATTCAACTTTTGGATTATTTAATGTTGGGTCCTTATAGTTTGTATTGGATGAAATTTATATATAACTTTATATATTATGATTTTTTAATGTGAGGATAACATAAGTGTTATGGATATCATCAAAGGTTTAGAAAATTATGGTTGATCAAATGTTTAAAGTATTATACACAACATTTTATGTTTTAAATGATGGAATACTAAGATGATTACGTGTATTTTGGGATACATTTATGTTAATATAACACTTGGGTTTAGTTGATTTTTTAGTGAATAATATATTTGAGGAAGAATTCTTAACATTTTTGGAAATATGTTAAAAGGAATTAATAACCATTGCGGTTTATAAGATCCTTGAAATTGTGATAATTATTAGTTATTATAGTTTGGAAACATATATTTTTATATATAAAGCCATGGAATTGAAAATTGATTTGGTGATAAAAAGATTAATTTTATTTTGGAAGAAGATCACTATAATTTGGGTAACAATATAAGATTATGGTAAAAATAATATTATGGGATTTTACTTATAAAACAAAGGTTGAATTTTATTTTGGAAGCATATTTGATGTTGATGTGGATTTATGGTGGTTCAAGTTATTTATATAAATTTCATGACCCAGATTTTACATGTATTATTTATAGATATTTTAGTGACTATTTTTTATAATGGGAATTGAGATGGCATGCGATTCTGTGTTCTGGTGTTCGTAAAAATAAATGATTGAAATATATTAAATATATTATATAGAATGTGCATAATGTTTTCCTAAAAAAGTGAAATTACAACCAAATTGGGGCATAAATTATAAATCCAAGGGCACTGTTAACATCAAAACATGGTTTTTATCCTTGGTGTGACATAGCCTTTGTCATTGGAGGGTGTTTGTTGAAAAGTCATCATTGGCATAAAAATAAATAAAATAATTAAAAAATATTTTATTTAACTGTTGACACAGTGAACTAATGTTTTCTTTAAATACATGATTATGTAAAAAATTTAGGGATTTCCACATAACCCTACAAATTATTAGAGAGTTTTCAGAGAATGTGGATTAAGATTTCATTGGCCGATGATGATCATATCAATGATCGATGACCAATACGAAACAAAATTGAAGGATCTTGAAAACAATCACGGTGGAACTCCGTTATTTATAAACAATCGATCTATCTTAGGGTAAGAAATTTTTTTATTCAGATTTTCATTCCCCATTTTTATTTTTATGAAGAACACAAATCCAACGACCAGAAGATTTTTTTTGGGATGGATCATTTTTATGGATGGGATATTGCATGAATTTATTGGGAAATTTTACGTGTGATTTTTTGAATCTTCGTTGTCTTTATAACCATGATAGATCATGTCCAACAAAAACATTGGCCAAGGTTAATTCCTCATGTTTATGGCTGTGCATTTATCCCTTTTTTCTTTATTCATTGTGTGCATTCTTCACTGCCTTGTGGTTCAACATCCACTAATAAATCGAGCATTATGAAGTCGTTTATTGGCACACTGGTTTGAAATCATAGATATGGGATTGTTGCGTCATTAAAATTTTGAAATGATGAAGAGATAGGAGATTGAATGGTTTGGGTAACTAATTTACGTGATCATGGTGAATAATGAAGAATTAAGATCGATTTCATTTTCCTAATAGATTCTAAGTCTAGATTTCAGAGAATATCCTTGGTGAGGCATGGCTAGTATGGATCTATGATTTCTACCATAGTTGATTCCAAATGTTGAGGTGGAGGCAGCATGATCCAGCATGGAATGAAGAACTAGGGGTTCTGAAAAATAAACTGATCCACACTGCATATAATCCAAGATTACATGGTGTGTGGATACCTCTTAGTATTGGCTAGGGTTGCTATATGGTCTTAAGGATCACACAGCATGTGACCCCATCACATGGAATGTGGTCACCCCCCAGATAGCTTGGATTTTACCTCAGTGTAACACCTAATGTTTTTATAAAAATAAATAGAAATGCATTGAACTTTTTTTAAAATATAATTTTTTAATTAGCCTTTAAAACACAACTTTTCTACTTCTATGTTCTGAATTTCATGAAACTGTAATCTACAATTGTGTTCAGTATTTTATTTGGAGTCTATTGGAACCAACTTGTTTTTTGGAGAATAGTAACATACCATTATGAATTGTAATATGTATAGTGATATGACCTTAATTAATTTTAAATTTTATTATTATTTTATTTTATTAAGGCTTTAAGATAACAGCATCTAGGTTAATTTTTCATTGTGATATAGAAGTAGTTGCAGAATTAGAATTGTTAATTTTTGAATAAAGTATGATTTTAGTTAAAAATTAAATTAATCATATTTAGAAAATTATTTTCAGAAAATGTACTTCATTTTTGAAATATTCATGTCGATAAATGGTTAGGGTGAATTTTGGGAATTTTTCTGAAACAGTTGATTTTTTGGTGAATAGTAAAAAATACAGTTTTTAGTTTCTGTGTATTAATGACATACTTAAATATATAATAATGATGTCATAAATCTAGTCGACTTGTTTATAGTTAAATAACATGTGATTTGTCCCATGTGGCTTATACCATGGGAAAATACCATGGGAAAGCCCATGGTTTTGTAAATACCACTCATGAGGTGTCCCTTGAAAATTATTAAAATAATCTCTCACTTTTCCTATAAATACCAACTCTTCCCTTCATTTAATTAATTCCCAATTCTCCCTCAACGAATCCTTGGTCTACATACCTTCTTAGTAGTCCCCCCATAGTTTCCTCAAGCCCCCAAGGCCCCAACCTTCATGTTCTAAGGGTTACTCTACAAGGTAATAAAATTCTCAATTTCTTTCTTTTTTCCTTTCAAATTATCATTTATGTGGTATAATTTTCGAAGATTCAATACCATGTTCTTACTTATTTATTATTCTTGATCTTATCTATATTATGATTCATTTCTGGATGGGTGACCCCTGTCCCCTCTCTTTTTATTATTTTCTAAAACAATGTTGTGTAGCCGTTAGGCTGCTGATTTTTTTTATATGAGATTTCTCCCTTTTTCTTTTGTTTTGAGTTCCTTCCTTATTCATTCTTATTGTATCCCTACCCAAGAGGCATTAAATCTCCATATATCATATATACTTTGGATTTTATGATGTTTATGAAAAATTACTCTTCATTATTCTTCTCCTCTCCCACTTATTTAAAGAATAAAAAAACATTGTCCGTTTGTGTCGAATTATCGACATCGTGGATGATGTCATTTCAATTTCCATTAATTATTTAAAGTATGGTAATGAAACCATTTATATGGTTTAAATAGGATATAATATATTTTTTATTACTCACCCATGGTTTTGGAATTATTTTGTACTCATAGTTCTAATTTATAAGACAAAACGAGGTTGTTATTATCAAAGAACCACTACAAGGATCTAAACGAACATCATTAATGTTCTAACTTATGAATCATACTAATGTGAGAATTTAAAATTATAAATGGATTAATTGATGTTACTGGTTATATGAAAATACTACTCCATTAAAATTCTTGAGTTTCACTTCCAATTGACCAGAATGTCCACCATGAACCAAACATATAAATCATGTAAAGAATTCAATGAAAAACAATGCAAGGGGAAAAATACTAACAATTAAGGGTGAAACTATGTTATGAAATGAACATATAAGATTTTATAAACATGAAAATGTTTCGATAAAATATTAATAACACTCTTTGAACCATTATACAAGAGGTTTAAACATGTTTTAAGTAAGACAAACCTGAGGTAAGGGAAATCTTAACCCGATTTCCATTCTTTGTGTTAACCTTCTACTTCATCTTTTATGTTCTATTTAAATTGTTTGTGTGACAGGTTCTGTTTATAATATGCTTTATTATGTGTATTTACAGTATATATACATACTCCATCCACTATATTAAGTCTCTCTTCAATTGTATGATATTTATAAGGGGTTTTATTTAAAAATCCTCTTTTAAAATTTGGTTTTACGAAATTCGAAGGTAATGTTTTTATGGAATTATTCATGTTGTATGATTATGTTTTGGTTCTTGTGAATTATTTTTGATGAAGGGTTGGACCTATATCTACCGCCAATGCATTGGGAATTATTATGTTGGAGGTCGGCCATATGGTTACTCCAAGTGTAACTGCGATGGTTACACAAAGTAAGGTATCCGTGAGGGTTACATATTATAAGGTAGCCAATAATGGTTACAAGATTATGTAAGTATTACGCCAAGAAACCATTATGATTATATTAATGTTCTCGTGTTTTGTGTGGATTTTGTTACAAAAAGTAAGTATATATGGGTGACAAGAATGTCATCTGAAAATGTTTTCATACGTTACGAGTATTCATGGACTAATGTGCTCTTTCCTTAATTTTTCATCCCTTACTAATCTTTTGTGCATATCCCAAGTTTTTAAATGATTTTTCACAGGTTAATGGATGTGTAAAACAAGGAAAGAAGACACGTTAAATGTTGAAGAATTTTCAAGTATTGTTGTTTTAAGTTTTAATGTTTTATATTTTGAAAAAATGGAAACTATTTTTATGGTATCCACTCTGTAACAATGTGTAATGTTATGAATATCTTGTCTTAATTCTCTACATCTCTAAACTAGAAGAGATCCTCAATGTAAAATCAAGTGTTTTCTTGATTAAATTCAAGATTATGTATGTAATAAGGTTGGGTTTATATTCTCAGAGGGTACACAGACACATCCTAGGAATATGTGAATAGAGTCACATCATATACTCATAAACAGACACGGCCAGTTTGGTATGTACACAGGCTAATACATGTACCCCTAAACAAGTAGAAGTTCACATATAGAATCACACTATGTACTTCCACAGAAATATGTACATAATCCATTTATATGTACAAGACCTGGGGTTGAAGGGGCACAACATGTACCCCTTATAAATGACATTTACTCCCTTAAAATTATCCTGGATCCCCTATCCGATGTATCTTGAAAAAAATTTGGTGAGTTCCTGATATCCTTTCCCTAAGGGTTAGTATGGACCCACTTCTTACACATAGTATAGTGATCCATTTTGTGGGACTTCTTGCATATAGTTATTGAAATAATTCTATGATACCTAGATGGAGATCCTCTATTCATATTAATTTCCTTGTGGAGTTCCTAGTAACTTCTTTACCAACACTATGCAGATGCTGATTATCAACTTAGTAGGTTAATCCAGATTGAGTTGTTGGTATACCCCATGGCCTTGGGAGTGATCTTCTTCTGTGTATCATATTTATTTAGACATTTAGTAATTACTTCCTTTGGTGATACCTAATGAGAAATACCTCTCGGATGGACATCATCTGTTTTATCAGACTCATGGAGTGTGTCCTCATGGATGAGTTATATGTAGAATCATCAAGGTGGAATCCTAGATTGGGATTATGGTTGTTACATTAACATTAGATTGGGTGTCTTTATTGAGTATATATGAATATTGTTGTTATATGTGGTGTATACATATTACTATGAAGAGCAGAATCTTATTCCTTTTCATTTTTTTTATTTCAGGTTGTCCTACTAGGTATTGTAATACTAACCCCTTTCACATGATTTTCTTGCATGTGTCATGAATTTTGAATATTTTCAACCTTTTCAAAGATTCCTTGAAAGACCCAGAAGAGAAAGTGCCTAGTGATATATCATAGACACCAAGGTGTGTTCTTGTGGTATGCTGACATCAGTCCCCAGTTTAATTTCAGGTTGGACTAATATTTAGACTAGTTTTAGTGGGTTTCTATTGGGAAATTGTTTTCCTTTACTTCATATGGTACTCTGGTTATATAATTTTCATTTATGAAAGCATTTTTATTCATTTTTTTCCCTATTTCATCATTCTATGGTCCTCGAGATGTGTGTGTGTGTGTAAAGGTAATTCGGATAAGGCCTCCCATGTTAGTGATATGCCTACTCGGTGCTAGTCTCCAACCCCTGGACTGTTGGAAGTAGGATTGGGGATTCGAAGCATGGGCCCCTTTGGTATAGGTTATGACAAAGTGTTGTTAGATTAGTTGGTTCTACCATACGATTGAAGAGTTTGAGACTATTTTGGGGTAGTATTTTTAAGTGTATTCAGTTCATCTTTCAGCCTTGGGACTCCATTGTTGGTGTGGCGGTCTACGTATCCATACACTATGACTCTAATCACCTTCCTTTCAACTCGGTACATGAGAACATATGTTTCAGGGGAAAAATTATTGAATGCATCATATTGGAATGCATTGTGGTTTCCATATGCTTCATGAGTCATGTATCCAGAAATACTCATTTATCATGGCACATATTTCTTACTTGCAGGATTCCATTGTGATGTATGACAACTAGGATTCAGTTTCATGGTCATGAGGATGATCCACTAAAAAATAAGGCATCGATATAGTGACCAGTTCTAGAAACGTTACCTCCCGGTGGTTCACCATATATAACATAACCTATAGAGAAATATATGGTACCCACAGTGCCGACAGATCAGGCGTGCAAGATGAGAATACTTCATGAGTTCAGCGATAGAGACCCCTCAGGATCTAAGGTGATACTGAACCATAGGTGGATGAGGACTGGATTGAGGCAGTGACATGAGTTTTCTATCTAGATAGGAAACCGGAAGATTAGATGGTGGTCCTGGCAGTGAGACTTATTTATGGTCCAGCAGGATGGTGGTGGGGTTTGGTAACCCAATCTTATGATGTGGTGACTCTATCATGTTCAGATTTGGAGTTCCTTTTCATCAAGGATTTCACCAGCTACGTTGGAGGATGTTTTTATCCAGGAGAATCTAAAGCTCTAGTAGGACTGCAAGACAGTATGTGAGTAATCGTCAAGGTTTACCAACCTCTCCATGTACTCAGTGGATATTTCTTGGGATTAGTTCTTTCAGGCTCAGACCTTCAATCAAGAATAATATAAAGACATTCGATTCATTTTTATCCCTCTATGAATTCCTACATATGATGGGGTTCTAGAGAGACCTATTGTGGTTGATATTTTCTTGGATGATCAGACACAACCAGTGGTTATTGATAGAGTAAAAGTAGGAGAAGATACCTCAGTAGTAGGGAGATGATGTCGGTCTTAGTGACCTAGACATGAGATAAATTTTAGGAGGGTGTCCCGAGATAAACTTTCTATGGTTTAGGGATTATATGACATGTCTCGTCATCCTAGAGAGTGGTAGTGCTAATCATGTGAGGGTAGGGGAAATATTTCACAAAACAACCATATATCTAATAGGGAGACTCTGTATGGGCCATGGTGGTAAAGGTAGCGGTAGGAGCAGACAGATCCACATGGTAGTGAATGGGGTAGAGGAGCTGAGAGAGTAGCTAAAGGTGGTATATTATTTGACTTATTTCCACCACCACCCCTCCATGCCATGCTTATGGAGATGGAAGAAAGGGGAGTGGATAGTTTCAGGAGGTCTAAGCTTACAAACCAGAGGCTATGTGAATTATTTTAGGTAAAATATATGAATTTTATACCCTATATTTAGTATTAATAGATACAAGTGTTATTCATTACTTTCATTCCACCTATCTGGTTCGATACATAGAGATTTTGGTGGTGCCCTTGAATCGACCCTAGCACTTGGAGACTCATGCTAGAGATGACTTAGCAACAACACACTTGTGCTGACAGTGTGAACTGACTCTTATATGTGAGTGTTTTTTTGGGATCTCTTTGTAGAAATGATGAGTCCTTATGACATCATGTTTGGTATGGACTGGTTATCTATAGTTCATGACAAGATTGATTATTTCAAGTGGAGGATATAATGCGTTCACAGTGTTTGAACCAATTTTTCCATTGTGGGTGAAAAGGAAACCCAAATAGCGCAGGATAGACTCGTGCGTAGGATGGTTTATCCTACTACTCATCATTTTTCGAGCATAACCCTTGGTATAGTGTATTTTTTGAGTTTTAATTTCCCTATAGGAGTGGCAGAGTATGATGACATCTTCCCTGAGGATGTATTAGGATTACCTCCCCATTTAGATATAGACTTATACATTGATCTACACCTTGGTATGACACCAATATATGCACCAATATATCATATGGATCCCAAAGATCTTCGCGAGCTGAGGGTGTATTTTGATGAATTACAAAAGAAGAGCATTTTTATACCCAATGTTTCACCCAGGGCATCCCCAGTTTTGTTCACCAAGATGAAAAATGTTAGATTGAGGTTATGTGTGGACTAATGGTGCGTGAACTAAGTGAACGTGAAGAACAAGTACCCACTACCAAAGATCAATGACACCTTTGATCATTTGAGAGGGTCATGATGGTTCTCGAAGGTTTACCTCAGGTCAGGATATCTCCAGTTGTGAGTATGGGATGGAGATATAGTTAATATGATATTAAAATGTCACTACGGTCATTATGAGTACTTGGTGATGCCCTTGGGCATGAAGAACACCCTAGAAATGTTCATGGTACTGATGAAATGTATCTTTCATCCCTTATTAGACCAATACATGGTTGTATTCATTGATGATATCATTATGTACTTTGCGTATGAGGTGGACCGTGTGAGGCACTTGAGGATGGTTCTGGACATACTCTGAGATCACTAACATTATGGAAATCTCTTGAAGATTCAATAATCGATATTAGTGATCCAATTCTTGGTACATGTTATCTCTACAGATTCAGTGATGGTGGACCCATCCAAAGTGGAGGATGTGTTATCCTGGGAGCCACCCAAGAGTCTAATGTAGGTGAGGAGATTCCTGGGATTGGCAGGATATTACCCGAGATTCATACCTAATTTCTCCAGCATATCATCACCCATGTCATATTAGACCCGAAAGGGGAATCCTTTTGTGTGGAAAGAGAGGTTCCAATATTATTTTTAGGAGTTTAGGAATATATTGATGATCGTTCTTATCTTGATAATTATAGAGGAGGGTATTGAGTACGTAGTGTTCTTCTATGAAAAAGTAACCATGCATAGTTGTGTTCTGATTAAAAGGTAGGGAGTTATTTCCTATTTTTCATGTCAGTTGATAATATATGAGTAGAACTATGTGACATATGATCTTGATTTAGCAGTGGTGGTATTTTCACTAAATATGTGGTGACACAACCTGATGGGTGAGTGGTTAATCATATATTCTGATCACAAGAGTCTCAAGTATATATTCTCTTATATGTATCTTAATTTGAGATAGATATTATCAATAGATTTCCTCTAGAATTATGAATTGGATATTTTTTATACTCTTGGGAAGGGGGATGTGGTAGCAGATACTCTCAGTATGAGATCTTGTTCAGATTTGCTGAACAAGGTGTTATAGTAGTTAGCCTCGATGTAGTTATCCTTTGTGGATGGATATGGAATAGCATACCTCTAGATGATGGTTGTTAACCCTCCTCTACTATACCAAGTTAGGGAGTCAAAACATGGGGATACTGATTTTGGGACCCTATGCTCTCAGATATCCACTACACATACACTTGATGGATATTTTGATCGTGGGTAGCATGTTGTTCTTTTTTGAGGATTCATGATGGTACCAATGACATAATGGTAGTTGGTTTTGAGAGAGTTTCATACATCTCATGTGGTGGTACATCCAGGTGTGTTAAAGATGTTCTAGGACCTCCAATGTTAGTTTTGGTGGCCATGGTTGAAGAAGTGATTTGTATATTTTACCTATCGATGCCTTGTTTTTTAGAAAGTTAAAGTAGATCATTAAGTTCTAGTGGGGTTTTTTCAACCCCATGAGGTGTCAGAGTATAAGTGGGATATAATATACATTGAATTTTTGATAGTCGTACCACATATTTATAGGGGACAAGATTTTATCAGGGTGATTATAGACTAAATCACCAAGTCATACCACATCCTAGCTGTTTAGGAGAAAATTTTAGTGGAGATATTATGATGTATCTACATGTATAATATAGTTTTACTCCTTGGAGTTTCATCTATGATTATTTCTATCCCTGATTATCGCTTCACATCTCAGTTATGGAAGGGTTTATAGGTGGCATTTTGGATATAGCTATGTTTGAGAACAACGTTTCTCCCCCTTCCAGATGGCTAGACTGAGTGGACCATTCAGGTCATGGAGGACATGTTGTGGGCTTTCATGTTGGACATTGGCCATATATATCACACCCTGACCTTTAAAAGTACATTATTTTATTATTTCGTGTCTTTGGATATTCACGTTGAGGTTTGAGATGAGTGTTGGTTTAAATTTTTTGATGTATGGTAATTTTGGGGGATTTTGGGCCGGTGTATTGGCACTTGATGGTTAGCGATAACCGTGTGGTAGACCCAGATGACCGTCCAGTTACCCAATATTTAAAATAAATAAAATTTTATGAAAATAAAATTTAAAAAATGTTTTGACAAAAATAATAATGATTTAAATTTTATTATTATAAAAAAATAAATGAATATTGTTGTCGTTGTTTTTGTTGTTGTTATTAAGTTTATTATTGTTATTATTATTATTATTACTAGTTTTAGTTTAAGGATTTTATCTAACCCTATTATATTTCCCCTTTCCCTTCCCTTCCACAGTGCACATCGCTCTCCCCTTGCTCTTCCTAACACCACTCTCTTGTGTATCCCGCCACCTCCATTGCACCACCCCATCTCGGTAAGACCTCCTCCTCATGCTTCCCCTCCCCCTTTAAACCCCCCCCCCCTCTCACTCCCTCTCACACAACCCACCAGTATCCTAAACTGTGACCCCCCATGTTTTCACCTCCCATCCAGTGTGTGGCCCTCCACCGAACAACCTCCTCTCTACTGCGCCACCTCCTCTGGCATGTCACCCTCCTCCAGTGGCAGCGACTCCTATATTCATTGTGTTTTTCATTTAACTTTTGGGGTTTTCTTCAATTTTTTTGAACCCTAGATGTTAGGGTTAATGTTATTTTATGGGTTTTTAGATATAGTTTTTGTGGAATGTTTGTAGTGATCTATTAATAATCCTTCAGGAGTTTCATTGCAATCACACCCCTTTGAGGTAGGAAATTCCATGGATTTCTCCTTTACGAATCAATATTTTAATTTTTTAATATTTTTAATTATTATTTTCACATGTTTTTCACACCCATAATACCCTTGGTTATCATAATATGGTATTTTGACATTGGTAAAAAAATTTTGAAATGGGTTTTCTTAGTGACTCTATGCTTAAACATTGTTTTTAAAATTTTTATACATGCTTATGTTTTTTGAGTATGTTTCACAAATTATGTCTGTGATGTGAAAGTGGTTTTTTAAAAGATAGGGTTCTCAAAGAAATTTGGTGTATCCCTGATGTAATTTCTTTTTTCTCAGAGGAGTTTCTTTATAAATTTCATAATTGGTTTATTAAACTATATGTTGAGTGTGAAGGTAGATTATGAAAGGGTTTTTCATGAATTTGGTTTTAAGAAGGATTTTTCGTGAGGCAATGGGTGTAATTTACGTGAAAACCATGTCTATGTCATTTGATAGCATTTTATAAATTTTTCAAGTGGTTTATTAAATTTTATATAAGATGTGAAACTTATTTTGGAAGGTCCTTGGTGAGCATTTTATTTTAAAAGAAGACTTTGGGTGTGTTTTGGTGGGAATCCTTATTGTTAAAATTATAAGTTTTTTATAAATTATTTAAATGATTTATTAAGTGATTGAAGATCATTTTTTGAAATGGTTTTGGTGTGTTTTTTATTTTTAAAGATGGTTTTGGGTGTTTCTTGGAAGCTCAAAATGTTTTATTAGATATAGAAACATATAAGGGCTCTGAAGTGCACACATGGATGTACCCTCAAATGATGATGGCACTTCAAATGGTGTTTATCCAAAAACCATGGTTCATTAAAAAAATATTGTTTCTAAATAATGTTGGTTCCCTTGTGTTATTTCCAAAATTTATTTTAAGTGATATCTTAAGAGGTTTGTCCCGTTTGGCATCGAAACATGTCTTGGGGAATTTTGGTGCAAAAAGGCATGTTTAGCATTGAAAATATTGTTTTACTGTTTTTAGGTTTCTTTGGAAATAGTTTGAAAATATTTTTTGTAAAATATTTTGTTTTCTTAAATTAAATACTGTTTGGCGTTGTGTAATTAGAAATGATTTTTTGGGTTGATTTTTGGAAAAGACATGTTATGAAAAATGTGAAATCCTAGTCAGCCTCTTTGAACGTTTCAAGGTATATTTTAGATGAAATATGATGTGAGGGCCTGATTAGAACCTTTTATGATTATATATATATATATATATGTTTGTGTATATGTATATTGTGGGAACCACTATCTTGGATTTCCCTTTATGGGTTATCGTATAGGTGACATCTGTGTTTGGGGTAGGAACGTGCATTAGCGACAGGTAAGGTAAGTCACACATGTGAGGGCCTCCCACTTACACAATTTACTATTACCATGGTTTCCTGAGAGTCTTTTACTGGATTGAGTGACAGTAGTTGAACAACCCTGAATAGAAAGGCTGGTAACCCTTGGATCACAGATATGTCGGGTGGGATGTGCCACTAGATTGGTCAGTTTAGGGTATCCAGTGGTTATTAACTTAGGGGTTTATCCATATGCAAGTAGGTGGTTCCAAACCGAGTACATCTAGGGGTATTCTAAGGATGTCTAGGATAACCCATGGTTAGCTTTATATCCACCCGTTTAATTTATGTTTCCTTTAGTGTCAACATGCACTGTTTACTTATTTATTTATTTATTTTTTTTACAACCCTATATTGTTTATATTAGGTATTTAGTTTAGTTTTTGGTATCAAAAACATAATCTATTTTGAAAATTAAATGCGAGGTGTGTTGAATTTTTAAATGGGAATCTATCGTTTTTTAATAAAATGAAAAGAAACTCATTTCTATTAATTTTTTTAAAACTAGTGTCAATGTAATGTTTTAAGGAAATTAAAATACATAGATTCTGTGGGTTTTCTTTGGCATTCCTATTAAGCATTTGGATACCATTCATACATTATATTTTCAATTTCATGTTCTAGTTTTGGATCTATCTTACATAGAACGTGGTTTTGTGTCATGTGGTGACCCACGAGGTCACTTGTAGGTACGTTTGGTTGTGAGACATTATCTTATTTCTATTTTTAGTGTTTATTTGTTTTTAGTGTATTATTATTTATTTCTCTTATCTTTTCAATCCAAAATAATTCCCAAATATTTTACTTTGGTTCTCGACACTAGTTTACATCTTGTGGGGATCGGGAATGCCCTTTGAGGATGGTCACAGACCGACTCGAGGGGACGGTTTAGAGTTAACGTGGGTTAGTTCATGAAAAAATTGTATCAAAGGAGGCCCTTTTTATTTAAGGTGTCAAGTAGATAGATATTAGAACTTTTTGGACTCTATAGGTAGGTATTAGAATGTTTTCATGAACCCTTTCTCATTTTGATCCTCATGTTTCCAAGGGTAGTATGATATTTAAGCCTTTTAACTTTGTTTCAGATTGAGGGATGACAACAGAGGTGATCTTGTGTCACATTGGGATCTCACATGGATTAGTAACCCATGTGGAGTCTAAATTCATGGTTCAAGCCCCAATTAGCATTATGACCTTCTTGGGGCATGTCCCACTACAATGCCTTAAGATTGGCATAGACAATAGTCCCTCCTTCCCGTAGTTTGGTGTAATTTGTGCTTTGTCTTGGTTTTGTTTGGTCTAAGTGAACTTTTGAAGATTAAAATGGTTTTCAAATGTAAATGATTCTTCCTAATATATTTAAATTGGTAAATTCGATTTTAAAATTTAAATCACATTTGTTTGAAAATTTGGTGCTTGCTTGGAATTGGTATGTAAATGTCTTAGTGCGACCCATGGTGTTATTTATGAACATTTTCTAATGTGGGGGTATGTATGTGGAATGTGTGTGTTGGCACATGTGGATGGAAATGGATGGACACACATGTGATGGTTCATAGGATTCCATGGGTGAGTTTTTAAAATTTAAAGGTTTTAAAAAATTGGTTTCTCTTTGTGGAGAGGATTTTTTTGGTGAAAAGTGGGTTTCTCTTTAGAAAGATGCCTTTGAAATAATATGGTTTTGAAATGGAAAATGATTTTGAAAATTGTAACTTGGTTGAAAAAAGATTTTTTGGAATTTAAAAAAGTGTCCTTGGAAGAAGATAGTTTTGAAATTTGAATGAAAATGATGGATTTTGAAACAAATGATTTTGGTTGAGATTTTGTTTGCTTGGTTGTTGAGCTGGTTGTTCTAGATCAGGATGTTACTTTTGATTGTACTTCAATTTGATGTCTGATTTTGTTTTGTGTTTTTTGTGTTCGTTAAAAAATTCCACCCAAAATGGTTTCCAATAATTCTAAGGAGTCACACCCAACATTGTATTCATCTCAAATTATTTATGTCCTACTCAATGTTTGAGGTTTGTTAGAGGCTGTATAGTGGCTTGAATAGATTGAGTGTGTCTTCAGGGAATTGGGAACTCCTGAGGATGTCAAATTGTGTGTTGAATTAGGTATCTTCAAAGGTCCATCATTGGACGAATGAGAGCTTTTCACCCCACCGTCATTGCTAGTTAGGATGACATCAGATGTTTTGATGTTTTTATTCATCTATTGGTTTATACCTAAGGAGGTGAAGATGAATAAATTAGAAGACCTCATGGGTATTCAAAAAAGTGAGTGGTTAGTGAAGGCCTACATTGACCACTTTAAGGAACTGGTTTCCTTTTCTCTAGAGGTAGCTTTGTAGGATTTGATGAAGACTTCTCTCTTCATTGAGGGTCTTCATACATATATCAAGTAGAGGGTCCTCTGTTATAAGGACCATAATTTCAAGAAGTTGTTAGATGAATAATTCCTAACTGAGTCATATCCAGAGCACACGCGATTGGAAATCTAGAATTTCATAATTCTCATGATGGTTCCCCATATGGTGAGAAGTATATTCTAGAGGAACACGCTTCTAAGGAGTCTCCTTCAATGGTTCTGGTTTCGAATATGTCAGATCATCCATGTGTGTTCCACTAGTGTGGCCGGTTCAGGCACTCAAATTATTCATGTCACATTCCTCTGAAGTTGTGCCATTGTTGCGGCTATCTAAGTCATCTGGAGAAGTTTTTCAGAAAGTGTCACTGGAAGAAGACTTCATGATTGGAGGATTTTAGCACCTGACTATGAGGTAAGAGATGCTTCATCCAACTGATCCCCAGCCACAAGTCTTAGGGTGAAGCTCACACATAATTAGGAGTTTTAAGGGGTGTGAATCCTTAGTCTGGGATTTGTGTCCTATGTTTAGATTGGAACATTTAAAGACTCTTCATTCTAGTTTCCAACTGTTGAGGTTTTGTTGTTGTTGTAATTACATCATATCCTTGGGATATTATGATGAACGTTTTCTATTTTAATATAAGAATTCACGTTTTTATAAATGTGTCTTCTAGAACCATTTGTTTTTTTAACATGTATTTTTTCCTCACATGGGTTGGTTCATGTTTTTATTTTAGTGGTTGTCATTTGGATATTTTTGGGTTTTTTGAGATAGGTGAATGTTGTTTTAGGTCCATTTTATAGTCAAAATTTATTTTTGTGTGTTTTTTCCTATTACTGGGGATAGTTTTGGTGTGTGAAAAGATTCTATTTCTATTGGTGGAGTTGTTTCACTCATTCTTTGGAAGTTGGCTTGGATCAGTTTGGAATTCCCACATTGGCCCCCTCCCTAGGGTGGTATGTTTGGTTATAATTTCCATTCTAGTGGAATACTTAGGGTGGGGAAAACCCTCTCATGTTCTCCCCAAGTTTAAGGTTGTGGTTTCATCTAGATCGGTCAGGTGTGACTTGGGGAATAAATAGTCACCCAAAATACCTTTTTTATTCTAGTTATGTTTGGTCATGAAATCAATTTTTTATTAACGTTCGTCTTGGTGACTTTCTGGGGGAAGAAGGTTTTTGTGGGGGGGAGAATGTCATCCCCCAACAGCTAAAATTATTTTATTTTGTTATTTATTGGAATTGTATATTCCCATAAAGGTTCGAGATGAGTTATGGTTTAAAATTTTTTAAGGTTGTTAATTTTGGTGGGTTTTGGTCTAGTGCACGGGAACCACATGGTTAGTGGTAACAGTGCGGTCGGCCCCTATGACCCTTCAGTTTCTCAAAATTTAAAATAAATAAAATATTATGAAAATAAAATTTATATAATTTTTAAATAATAATAATATTTTTATTATTAGAATTGTGTTATAAAAAATGAATATTATTTTTGTTGTTGTTTTTTTAAGTGTATTATTATTATTATTATTAGTTTTAGTTATAGATTTTATTTTGTTTTTTTACCCAAATTAGGTTAACCTTTCCCTTCCCTTCCATGGTGCACAATACACTCCCCCTAGATCTTCACACAGACCACTACCATGCATATCTTCCCACCTCCATCACACCGCCCTAGCCAAGCTGGACCTCCTCCTCATGCTACCCCTCCCCCTTCACACCCCCCCATTCTCACTCTCTCTCGCATGACCCACCTATAGCCTACAGCATGAACCCCCCCATTCGAACCTCCCATCTAGTGCGCGGGCCTCCTCATATTGGTATCCCCCTCCCACACGCCACCTCCTCCAGCATGTCACCCTCCTTCAGCGATAGTGACTCCTCTCTAAAACGTGATTTTCATTCAATTTTTGGAGTTTTCTTAACTTTGGTTGAACACTAGATGTTAGCGTTAATTTTTGAACAAGTTTTAATTGGATCTAGGGTTTGTGATTTATTCTTAGAGGCCTATTCATCCTCATTTGGGTATTTCATCACAATTGCACTCCTTCGAGGTAGGTGATTCCATGTTTTTCTCCTTTCTAAAGAAATATTTTAATGATGGAATAGTTTCAATTAATTTTTTCACATGTTTTTCACACCGATAATACACTTTTTTAGCATAATAGGGTTTTTTTATATTGGTAAAATTTGTTTAAAATATGTTTTTTTATGGTTCTGTGTTTAAACATTGTTGATGAATATACTATACTTGCTTATGAATTTTTTGCATGTTTTACAAATTATGTGTGTGATGAGAATGTGTTTTTTTAATATTGGATAATAATTTGGCATAAAAATGGTTTGTTCTCCATTAATTTGGGTGTATCCCTTATGTAAAATCTTGTTGTGCTCCTTGGAGTTGTTTTATAAATTGTATAATTGGTTTATTAAATTATTTATGTGTTACAAAAGTTTATTATGAAAGGTTTTGTCTTGAATTTGGTTTTAAGATAGATTTTTAATGAGGAATTAGGTATGATTTATGTCAAAACCCTAGATGATTGTTTTGATATCATTTTATAAATTGGGAAAGTGGTTTATTAATTTTTTTTAGATTCAAAAACATATTTTTCAAGGGATTTGGTGTGTGTTCTATTTCAAATGAGGATTTCGGGTGTGTTTTTTTAGGAATCGTTGTTGTGCTACATAGAAGTGATTAATTAATTGTTTAAATTATTTATTAAATTATTTATGTTATTGAAAATCATGTTTTGAAAAGTTTATGGTCTAAATTTGACTTTTAAAAAGTGTTTTGGGTGTTTCTTGTAAACATAGAAGGTGTAATTAGATGTAGGCACATCCAGGGTGAACAAAGTTGACACATGGATGTTCCCTCAAATGAATATAGCACTTTAATTGGTTTTTATATACAAACCTCAGTTCCTTAAATGGATTTTGGTTTCTAAATAATTTTGTTTCCCTTTTGTGATTTCCAAAAGCAGTTTTAAATGATATCTTAAGAGGTTTTACCTGGTTGGCCTTGATGCATGTCCTGGTCAATGTTGATGAAAAAATGCATATTTGGCATTGAAAATATAATGGTAGTGATTGAGGTTTCATGGAATGATTTTGAAAATATTTTTGGTAAAATATTTTGGTCTCGTAATGTAATGTCATGTTTGGAATTATGTACTTAGAAACCATGTTTTGGTTGATTTTATGAAATGAAGTGGTTTGGAAAATGTAAAAGCCCATTGGGAATATTTTAGAATTTCAAGGTATGTTTTAGAAGCAATGTGACATGACATCCCAGTTAAAGCATTTGATGATTTTGATATATATATATATATATATATATATATTTGTGTGCATGTGTGTAGTGGGGACCCCTATCTATGATTTACCTTTATGGGTTATCATATAAGCAATGTCCATGTTTGGTGTTGGAAAGTGAAGTGGTGGCAGGTAAGGTGAGTCATGAATCCAAGGGCCTCCCACTTAATATTACTATTACCATGGGTTCATCAGTCTCTTTTAGGGGATCGAGTGATAGTTGTCGACCAACCCCGATTAGATGGGTTGGTACCCCCTAGATCGCAGGCAGGCTTTGTGGGATGTGCCACTCAATTGGTTAGTTTACGGAGGTTTGTGGTTATTGACTATGGGCTTCACCATACGTCAGAATGTGGTTCTAAACCATGTACATCCAGGGGTATTATAAAGATGTCTAGGGTCACCCATGGTTACTTTTATATCTGCTTGTTTACTTTCCATTTCCTTTAGTTTCATCATGCACTTTTTATTTATTTATTTATTTATTTATTTATAGTACAAACTTTTATTGTTTTGATTTGGTGTTTGGTTTATTTTTTGGTATCAAAAGAATAATCTATTTTGAAAATGAAATTATGAGTGTTGGATTTTGAAACAGGAAGCTATTTTTTTTAAAAAAATGTGAAAAACATATTTTTATAAATATATTTCAAACTAGTATTAATGGAATTTTTTCAAGAAATAAAAATACAATGATTCCCTAGTTTATCTTTGGCATTCCTACTGAGCATTTCGATGCTCATTCCTACTTTATATAATCAGTTTTAGGTTCTAATTTTGGATCACTCTTGCAGTGAGTGTGGTTATCTATCAGGTGGTGACCCATGAGATCACTTGGAGATACTTTTTTCTACACGAAATTATCTTATTTCTATTGTTAGTGTTTATCTATTTTTTCAGTTTATTTTTATTTATTTTTCTTTCCTTTACAGTAAAAAATTTTTACCAACTGTTTTACTTTGGTGCCCATCAGTAGTGTCCATCCCATCGGGATCAGGAACACCCTTCAGGGCTTGTCAAGGACCGGCATGGGTGATCAGTTCAGGGTTAAACCAATTTGGTTTGTGATAATTGATAGGTGGATCATCTTTTACTAGTGGAATTTGTGTAAAATTATTACTACCATTACACCATTGGTATGGAACTTGATAGGATTTGTATCGGTGACCTTGTAGGTCACCACTTCATTGGACTGGCCTAGGAGAGTCAGCACGCATAGGCCTAAAGTTGGTGCGAGCAACTACATAGATGGTACAGATCATCCAGGAGAAGATGAAGACTTTACAGAGCCATCAAAAGTCTTATGAATATATATTACATAGGCCTTTGGATTTTAAGGAGGGATATCATGTGTTCCTATGGGTTTCGCCTCAATTTGGATTACAGATATTTGGATGAGGTGAAAATCTATCTTAGAGATTCATTGTACCTTTACAAATACCATGTAGAGTTGGTGATGTGTCACATCATTTAGATATGCTATCAAATATAGACCAAGTACATGATGCCTTCCATGTTTCATAGCTGAGGAGTTATGTACATGACCCATCGAATGTTATCGACTAGGTTAAGCTACACATCAAATATGGATCTACCTTTTTTGAGTACCTGATAGAGATAGAATATTGGTAGGAGATGATACTTTATGGGTGATCCATTACTTTAGTGTCTGTCTCGTGGCTGCATGGGAATCTTTAGGAGAGATCCTAGGAGAGGAATCCTCAAATACATGCTCATTACCCACATCTATTTATATAGACACTTTTTTGCCTTTTCAAGGATGTAAATCCCCAAGGTGAGGAGAATGTAGTGACTTATATTTTTCAGGTTTAATATTTGAATATTGTATGAATTAATTTCTAGAATAGGTGCTGAGAAGAGATGTTATTTTTAGGGCTGGTGTTCTTGGAATAAATTTTTAAAATTATTAAATATATTAATTAGTATGTGCACACATTTATCTTGAAAAAGTAGAATGACATCCAAACGGGGGGCCCAACTTAGAAATTTGAGGACAACATTGAGTTTTGAGGGTGGGTTTTACCCACGGAACGACATTACCTTTACCAACATAGAGTGTTTGTGGAAAAGTCATCACATGCATAAAAATAAATATAATTATTAAATAAAATTATTTTATTTAACCCTTGACATAGAGACCTAATTATTTCTTCAAATACATGCTTATGGAAAATTTTTAGGGTAATCCATATATCCATGAAAATCATTGGAGAACCATTGTATAGCATTGAAGTATATTTCATTGGAAGATGATGATGGATCGAAGATCGATGAATATGTGTGACGGAATTAGAGGATCTTTCCAACCATCATCAAAAAACTCTATTGTTCATTAGATATCAAAACGTCTCATGGTTAAGATTTTTTTAATTTGGATTTTCTTTCCCTATTTTTATTTCTATTATGAACTCAAATCAATTAGCCATTGGATTGGTTCAAAGATCGGTCATTTTATATGATGAGATTATTTTGGGTGTTTATTGGGATAATTTCCTTGTGATTATTTGATTATTCATTTTCATTCTAAAGGAAAAAAGATTGAGTCCAACATGAACATGGGATTAGGGTCAATCCTCAAGTTTGTGGTTTTGTATTTCCCCCCTTTTTCTTCATTCATCACAGATGTACTTCATTGGCCCATGGTTCAATATCCATCGAGTAATCAATCATTTCACACATGCTTCATTGCACAATGAATTTAAATAATATATCTATGATTACAACGTCATTAGGTGGTGCAATGAAAAAAGAGATAGTGGAACGGATGGTATGGGAACCTAATTTCTATGTTCTTCGGTGTGCAAGGAATAATGAAAAATAAGGTTATTTTCCGAACAGATTTGGAAGCTTGATTTTGGAAAATGGCCATTTTGAAGCTTAGTTGGGATGGATCCATGATTTCCAATGTGGTTGATGCTAAATTATGAAGCGGTCGTAGCATGAGCATGCATGGAAGGAAGAACTGTGGTTTTTGAACAAAATTGATCTGCATGGAATGTCATCTAGGATTACATGGTTTATGGGGCCCTTTTATTGGTGGCTATAGTTTTGGGATGGATTTAATGATCACATTTCATGTGAACCTATCACATGGTGTGTGGGTCACCTCCAAGAGGGCTTGGTGTGTACCTCAAAGGGTACACAGACACAACCTATGAGTATATAGCCCGGGGCACATCGTGTACTCCTACAAGGATAT
The DNA here is from genome assembly GCA_963277665.1 of Viscum album. Classification (NCBI taxonomy): domain Eukaryota; kingdom Viridiplantae; phylum Streptophyta; class Magnoliopsida; order Santalales; family Viscaceae; genus Viscum; species Viscum album. Next base: position 549,534,947 of record OY728121.1, read on the forward strand.
GACTAGGCCGGTATGTACATTGGATATGTTGTGTACTCGTACATGGGTAGTAACACTCCATGTACTTATACATATACATATACATGAGGATTTTACATGGGAAAGACCCAAGGTCAAATGGACATAGAGTGTGCCCCTACTACACACTAGGTACTCCCTTAATGTTCTATTAGAGCCATTTCCCTCTCTATGTTGGACAATTTTCCTTAGGGTGAATTCCTTATTTACTTTCCATGATGTTTAGTACGGAATCACCTCCTACACGTAGTACAAAAATCCCTTTAGTATGAAATATAGGATAGAGTTATTGGAATCCTTCTGTGAGGCCCGAAGTGAGATCCTCTATTCATATTTTTATTCTAGGTGGAGTTCTTGGTATCTTCTGGACAAACACTATGTGGGAGTCAATCCTATACTTAGCAGGTTAATCTAGATTGAGTTTTTCTATACCACATGGCCTTGTGAGTGATCATCATATGTGTATCATATCTCTTTAGACACACAGTGAGTTCATGCTTTAGTGAGACCCGACGAACACTACCTCTCAGATGGATGTCATTAGTGTTATCAGAATCATGGAGTGTGTTCTACCAGAAGAGTGCTATATAGAATTTTCATGCAAGAATCCAAGACTAGAATTATGGTTATAACCTTACCTTTAAACTTTGTGTCTTTATTGAGTATATCTGGATAGTCTTTTATATGTTTTGTATAAATATACCTATGTAGAGATGATTGTTATTACTTTTATGTATAATTTGTGGTTTAGGGGTGTAATATTGGGTATTATTATACTCACCCATGCATGGTAATTTCCAACTGTGTTGTTTCTTGTGTAGTCAACCATCCTTTTGACAAAGTTCTAGATAGACTAGGACCACGCCGTTATTATTGAGAATGGATTGAATGAGGTGTTTTCCTATGGTATCTTAACTGTATTACCCATTTTTCTTTTAGGGTAGAATTGTTTTATGACTCTTTGTGGATGGATTCAATTTGGCCCTATTTATTTTCCGTTACTTAACTTGGTACTCTAGTTGGGAGATTTATATGTATGCATTCATGGTTGTTCATTTCTCTCTACATTTCAAATTTTTATGGGCTCGGAGATGTGTGTGTGTGTGTTGGTACTTAGGCTATGGACTCCCGTGTTAGTGATATGTATACTTGGTGATATTCAATAGGCCCAAGACTATTATAGGTGGGATGAATGAGTCATGGAATGGGACCCTTTTGGATGTGTCATTATGGGAAATTTTTTTCATATTTTATGGATTATAATATTTGGAATATATGTTTTTTGGTATAATAAATTATTAGTGACTGATTTAAATTAGAGATAAATGTTAAATTAATATTAGAAGAATTTGTGATAAAATCCTTCTGCTTTTTGGGTGTTAAAATGGGTTGGAAATATTTTGAATAATTTTAAGTAACATTATATATAAAATGATGTTTAAAATTGAGTGTTATTATTTATGTATTGTCCTGAAATTTTTGTGTATTGTTTTTAAATTAATTGGAAATATTTCGAGACTACACGCTTTGATGGCACGTGATTCAAAGGCCCGGTGAGCCTAGAATGAAATTTTGATCTTTTTTATGTTACGTACAGTAAACCTACGAGTGGGTTTTTCTAACATTTGAACTGGTTCTCAGATAAAAAATATGATGGAATTGATGAACATAGAATGTTGGGATTCTCCTAGAAAGGACGTATCCTCGGCCGGTAAGGGCCGAACAGAAAAGTTAATTTTCAGACTTTTCGAGAAAAATAAAAAAATAACATAAAATTTAATTTTTTTCAGACCGACGAGTGGAAACACAGTGACGTTGTGGTGCAGCGACAATGCAGTGAAAAAGTGCATTAATGGATCTCATTAATGTCTCATTAAGAGGTAGTGTAATGATTTTTTAATGGAACGTAACAGTGACGTTGTTTCATAAATGAAACAACGAAACGATGCAACAAATCATCATAATAGAAATTATGTGATGTGTTTTCTTTTTAATAGTCTGACATGTTGGTGGAATGAGTATTAAACTATGATGATTCCCTAATGAACCTCCGAAGGATTTCCTCCCAACTGAAGAACGATGAATGCTATCAGACTTCATTGACTTCGATGTACCTCAAAGAATGAAAAACTCCATCGACCTCTTGGACCCTCGAGGACGAAGATCTATGGTAAAAAAATCAATGAGGTAGGGTTTGGGTTTATGTTTTATATTATTCTAAACTATGAAATTGGATTAACCCAAGAACAGGTTAATCGAGAGGTCACTCATTCTTATGGGAGGGTATCCTTTTTTAGATTCAATATCGGGGCTGAATTATCATGGATTGATCATCTTCCCCAAAACTCCTCCATGTTTTGAAATCCTAACATATAGGGTGCGGGCCGATATGAACAAGGCTATAGCCCCTCCTTCGTGTGGGTTCTTCTTGTCCATGCATCTGACTCGACCACAAGGTGGGTTTGGTACCATCGTAGAAAAGAGGACGCCCCCAGAAGCTGTAGGCGTTGGTGGCTCAAGGAAGGGAACACCAGAGCGCTTCCGATGGTCCTCCAAAGATTCTTCCAGTGCACCCACACTGTCGAATGGTGGGACAGTAGTATACTTGAAATGCCAGAAGCTGGGTGGAGTGGCACACCGAGGCGGAAGAAGCCGTAGCCAACATGGGTCGTGGCGTTGGAGACCCACGACGCCAACCTGTCGCCATGTTGAGGTGTCAAACCCGCGGACTATGTCTATATAAACCCTATCCATTTACATAAAACATTAAATGATTTCAAGCATAATTTTCCATCATATTACAAGACAAGAATTGTTAAGTCTAGTTTCTTGGAAGACTATGTAAATAAATGGAAATCATATGACCAACAAAACAAACTTCTTTATTTAATATCCATAAAGGGCTCCTAACTTCGTTTGAGCCCTTACATCTACATAGCATACCCTGGGGAACACATGAAAAAAAAGGATGAGCTAAAAATCCCAGAAAGGAAATAAAAATAAGAATAAAGCTTAATCACATGAGTTAGGAGTCATTTTATAATGAAATTAAAAGCATAGAACATATGGAATCATAACATATAAACATGGAATCTTATAAACATGGAATCATATAAACCTAGGATCATGTGATCATGGGATCATATAAACATGGGATCATATAAAAATGGTATCATATAAACGTTTCATCAACATAACACATGACTTTAGTATGAGTAAAGGCTAAACGCCAATATCCATTCTCATAGTAGCACATGCCAAGGCTAACCACCAAGACCGTTGCACGTAACATCTCTTGAGACATAAATTTACCCAATGCATTGGAGCACTATCTGGGCTCAATCATCTTATCATTTTCATGAATATTCTTTCCTCATAAATAATCATTCATAATCAACTATACATAAACATAAGGGTAGCCATGGAATGAAATGGGTATCCAAATCATGTCATAAAGCATAATAAATGGTTGTATCATAAAAGTGTCCACGAAATAAAGGAAATAAATTATACATGGAAATTAGTAACGTAAAAATTAATACATAATGTTAATTTATGTCTAAAATGATTTATGACTTGTAAAAAACTATTTAAGAAACTTTATAATTAAAACATTTTGGTGCGGTTTTAAGGAAAACACTATAGACACTTTAAAATAGAAAAGGGAAACATCTATTATATAAATCCTGAAGTTAACCAGGAATATTTTCATAATAAAAAATTGATTTTTTAAAGGGAATTTTGGCTTAAAACAGAATATATAGTTCATTTGAAATCGAGTAAGAATTCATGATGTTCCCTTAAAATAGGTTTTCTTATCAGAAAGTACTAAGGGGGGAATCTTTTAAAAACATGTATATCATTGAAAGAGTGTGATGAAATGGTCTTGATAAAATAATTTTATTCAACTAAAAATCATTTGGAAGATTCATATAAATATATAATATAACTCCATTTTTATATAAATAAAGACAAGGCAACCCGAAGGAACAAAGGAGGTTTGGGTAGAATTCCTTACGAATTATCGACATGGTATCAGGTGTACCTAAGAGGTCATCATGAGAGAGAAAAGGGGATTCAAATAACTTATACATAATTAGGTTATTATGGGGGAGGTTCTAAATCATACCGCATAATTTGTTATTACACATAAAAAAGGCATATCATAGAGGGAAATCTTAATTAACAGTGAAATGGAGAGGATCCCTTACCTTAATTATGGTGGTGTTCTCCCCATGTTATTAGTGACCTGAAAAAACTAGGATTATTAATTAATAATTAAAAAACCTATTATATATTTACTTTATTTATTACAACCTTTTTTTAGTTCATTCAATACATTTTTGATTGGTTATAAGGTTCAATTTCAATGTTCCTGTCTGTTTGCATCCTTGGTTTTAATGATTGGTTCATGTTCAGATAAACACGTTTGATGAAAGTGGTTTTCCATAATTGAATTTATATGTTATTATTGAAAATCAACGAGATTAAATGGTTATAAAAATTCATTTGTTTATTGGTAGTGAAGATGAATTATTATATAAAACATTAGTGAGAACTATTTTGGTTAATCGGTGGGTTTTGATTACAACGAATATGTTTTGCTTTATAAATTAATACTATTTGTAAAAACGTATTACATAACCTTAACTCAGATATATTACATATATAATAATCTCATTCAACCATAACACAAATTGTTTCATGAATATAATTTAATATGATATTAGAAATTGATAAATCGCTGTCCTTGAATTTGCTAAATTAACACTTCTCAAATGGTGTTTTCATTTCTTTCAAATTAAAGGTGGGGAATGGAGAGATGATAATGAAATATCCAATTAGCATAAAAAAATAAATTATATGTATGGTAATGGATTTTTTATACCATTTTTATGAGTATATGTTAGTAAATAATGGAGAACCAAGGAACTTAAAATAGAAAGAAAAGAAAAGACGAATTGTACCTCCTGAATCAACCTTCCTTGAGAGCATCTTTATAAGATTGGTTTTGGTCTTTTTAGGAGTCCAAAGGCTATTGGACGTGTGGAGGAAGATTTGGGAGATATTTTTTTCAGAATATAGGGAATGAACATGGCTTGATAGGAGTGAAGAAAAGAGGGAGTGAGGGCCGGTTATAGTGGAGGAGAGGAGGGTTTTCAAAAAAAATAATCATTAGTTTATTAATTTTCCTCAATACCATAAATAGTGATGATTCCATGACAAAAACTAGTAAATGGGTCATTTGAATTTGAAACATGGGTTTTTAAATCATCCATGATGCTTGGAATATTCTATTTATCTTATAATGTATATATACGGTAAATTGTCGTGTTTTACTATTCATCAAAAAACAAGTGTTTCAGAAAAATCTAAAAATTTTACCCTAAATTTTTTTGACATGTAGAATCAAAAAATGAAATCCATTTTTCAAACATAGTTTTTCAAATATTATTAATTTGATGATTTATTTAAAATAATAATTTATTCTAAAAACAGTTTTAAAACATTTATTTACTTATTCCAAGATATAGGTTCATCCTACTTTCACCTAAATATTATTTACATAATATCATAGGTAAGGTTACTATTAATTAGGGTATTTCACTATTCATAAGGATAAAATTACTATTCCTAAGGGTATGTTTCGATTCACCAAAAATTACATTGGTAATACTAGACTCCAAATAACTTATTGATCATAACCATGTATGTCGGATTTTCGAAATTCAAATCACAGAAGTGAAACACTTATGTTTAGAGGTCACATAGAACTTAGTAGTTCATTATGTTGTGATTTCATGTGATAATGACATATTTAAAATAATGGAGTTTCCATTGATAAACATTGGGTCATTACATTCTTCCCCCCTTATGAAAATTTTCCCCCGAAATTTTGTTTTACATTCTTGGCCATAAACAGGTGCAGGTACTTTTCCTTCATTGCCTCCTCCAGTTCCCATGTTGCCTCTTCATAATTATGGTTCCTCCATAGTACCTTGACCATGTTATTTTTCTTGTTACGTAGAAATTTATCTCTATGATCCAAGATCTTCATTGTCTTCTCCTCATAAGAAAGATCATCCTCCAACTGTACCACCCCTGAAGAGAGTACATGTGGAGGGTTTGGTATGTACTTCCTCAAGAGGGATATATGGAAGACATCATGTTCTTTTTTCAATTGAAGGCAGAAGTGCTAGTCGATAAGCCACATCCCTGACTCGATCAAGGATCTTGAAAGGACCAATATACCTAGGAATTAACTTCCCTTTCCTTCCAAACCTCATGGCCTTCTTCCATGGAGATATGCGTAGAAATACCATGTCTCTAACTTTGAACTCAAGGTCTTGTCGAAGATTGTATGAAAAACTCTTTTTTTTACTTTGGGCTGCCTTGATGTGATGCAAAATGGTTTTCACCTTATCCACTATTTCTTCGACCATTTCAGGTCCTAGCATCTTACGTTCATTGACATTATCCCAACACACCAGTGTTCTGCACCTTTTCCCATAAATGGATTCGTATGGTTCCATTTGGATGATCGAGTCGAAACAATTATTGTAGGATAATTCAACCATTTGAAGATATTGGTCCTATCCTCCTTTAATGTCCATAGAACAAACTCTCAACATTTCTTCTAGTTTCTGAATAGTTCTCTCAGATTGGCCATTAGGTGGAAGATGATAGGTCGCACTGATGTAAAATTCAGTGCTTAGAGCATGTTGGATACTTTTGTAGAATATCTAGGTGAATTGCATATTATGATTGGATATAATATATAGTCATACCCCATGTAGCCTTAACACTTATTTTATGTATATATGTGCATGTTGATCAAATGATAAGTCCTCTTGAATTGTGATAATGTGACATGTCTTTGTAAGACGATCCACAGCGACACATATAGTATTGTTTCCTCTATATTTCTAGTGAAAAATTCCATGGTAATGTTCTCCCACTTTCATGTTGTTATAGGTAGTATTTTTATCATCCCCTTATAATTTTTCCTCCCATCCTTCACTTGTTGACATACCAGGAACTTTGATGTATATTTAGTAATCTCCCTTTTCATATTGTCCCACCAAATGTTTTCTCGGAGATCTCGATACATCTTTGTTCTCCCTGGGTGAATAGAGAAGGTCGACCTATGTGCATCATTCAAAAAATACTTCTTTATCTATGGATTATATGGTACACTTATTTGTGATACAAATCATACAAATCCATCCTTTTCAACCCTGAACTCCGAGGATTTCCTATTTTTGGTAGCTTCCATCCTTTTCAAAATTTCCACAACTTTTCTTCGAGCATCCTTTATTCACCCCATGAGGGATGGTTGGGTGAGAATCTGAGAAAATATTGATGATTTTCCTACCTTAATGATTCCAATGTCCATCCTATTTAAATCTAATAAGACCAGATCCTTTTCAATTATAATCATTGATAAATATGTAGGATCATTTCTACATAGCACAACAGCCACCTTATTTTCTTTACTGGGATGGTAGTTGATTGAGCAGTCATAATCCTTGATGACATCAATCCATCTTCATTGGAGCATATTAATATCTTTTTGTTTAAATATATATTTGATACTCTTGTGATTAGTATATATCTCACACTTCTCCCCATAGAGATAATGCTTCCATATTTTCAATAAAAAGATCACAGATGCTAACTCCAGATCATGCATGGGGTAGTTCTGCTCATGAATTTCAGCTGCCTTGAAATATTCTTCACATTCCTATGTATAGACAAGATTTCTCCCTTATGTCTCAGCTTGTTCATTGGGTTTGAAAATCATGAAAAGTTCTTCACAAATCATCGATAATAACCAGATAGACCCAAAAAGTTGTGGATCTTCATTACAGTTATTAGCATGGGCCACTCTTCAATCACCTTTGTCTTGGAAGGGTCCACAAATATCCCTTTACTGGTGATAACATGCCCTAATAATGATACTTCCTCCATCCATAACTGACATTTATTATACTTTTCATTCCAATTCACTATTGGAAATTTTTTTAACACAATATTCAAATTACCATCGCATTCCTCCTTGCTCTTAGAGTATATCATAATATCATCAATAAAGACTACCAATTTTTTTGAGGTAATCTCTAAAGACTATATTCATTAAATCCATTAATTTTTTTGATCCTTAGTGAGTCTGAAGGGAATCACTATGAACTTATAGGATACATACCTCATTCGAAATGAATTCTTGGGAATATCTTCCTTCCTCACCATTAATTTGTGATATCCTGACTGAAGGTCAACCATGGAGAAATAATTGGCCCCATGAAGCTGATTGAACAAGTCATCTATCCATGGTAAGGGATAAATTTTCATTATCATGATTTTATTGAGATCATGATAATCAATACATAGGTTCATTGAACCATCCTTCTTGACGAAGAGGACTGGAGCACCCCATGGTGAAGCACTCGGGCATATAAAACCCTTCTCTAGATTATCCTGTAACGACTTCTTTAGCTCTTCCATCTCAATGTTGTCCATTCTATAAGGTGTGTTTAATATAGGTAGAAATCCAAGAATAAGTTCAATTTATTACTCAAACTCTCAATCTGGTGGAAGACTAGGAAACTCTTCCAGGATTACATCAGTGTAATCCCTCGTGATAGGCATGTATTTGAGTATGATTCTCTCCTTTATCTCAATCATTTGATCTAGATATACATTCTCATAGGGAGGAAATATCCACACTTGAGACGATGATTCTATAGGAGGTTCATCTTCTTCAATACACTTGTATGGAATCGTAGGATGCTTTGGGATATGAAGAGTGATCTACCTTTCCCAATAGTTGATGTTGGATTTGTATAATGATAATCAATACATGACCAAGATAGAATAAAACTTCACTAAAGTAATTATGATGATATTTTCTAAGAGTTTAATTCCACAAACGTTAACCATGGAGGAGTTATAAACCATGGATGAAATAATAGCCCCATTCATTGTTCTCACAGATAACTTGTCCTACAAATTTTGAGGTGGTGATTGAATATTTCTACTAAAATTGAAAGATATTAAAGAATGAATTGAACGAGAATAAAATAGTATGTTCACTATTCTGGAATGAATAACCAGTTTACCTGTCACCACATCGTTTTCCAGATCCACCTCCATAGTATTGATAGATTAAGCCCTTTATTGTTTCCTTGGATGTTATTGTTATTTTCCTATGAAAATCCTTGGCTTAGAAAAATTATTTGAATAATTCCTATGCTCCTTGTAGTTTTAACTCTTCACCACTGGTTGAGCATTGATCTGAACCTTCCCTTATTCATACACATTAGTAGTATTTCTCATATCCCTTCTATAATTCTTGTCCAGATGTCCCAGCTTTCCACATTTGAAGAAATTCCCAGTTCCCTTTAGATAGGTCCCAGGATAATTCATCCCACAAATTTTATAATTGGGATATTAGGTTTTCTTCCTATCTTGGGATTTTTTTTGAACCACCCATGTTTTTCTCCATTTTTCTCTTCTTGTCACCAGGCCCATGAGACCATTGAGTTTCTCCAATCATCATTTCAACTTTGAGGACACAATGGAAAATATCCTCATAACGTTCAATGTCTCGAATCACCAACAATTTTCATAGACTTGCCTTTAGTCTTCTAAAGAAGCGATCCACCTTGCTTTCGGTGTTCATGATAAATCCATATGCGTACCTAGGAAATCTAGAAAAGTTTTCTTCATCTGCCCTGATGGACTCATCTTCCTTCTTTTTGAGTCTATGGAACACACATTCCATATTGAGATGGAGGGTTCGATAAAAATATTTACTGAAAAACATACTCTTGAATTCCTCTCAATCCATGGAATCAATTTCCTCTTGGGACTTTGTATTCTTAATTAGTTTCCACCACATATTAGGTTCCCTATAAAAATAATAGATCATCAGTACAACTTTCTCTTCTTCTGATCACTTGAGGATAGAGAATATCTTTTCAATGGGGTTAAGCCATTCTTCTACGAAGAGGGGATCAGAAGATATATTAAACATGGGAGGCCTTTTCCACATGAAGGATTCTATAGAAATTTTCTCTTTCCTTGTATGAGGAGGGAATTCCACAAGATTCCAGTTATTGTTTATAACTTGAGACACTTGAGCAAGTACTATCATGATGTTTTAAGCACGTGATCTCATCATATCAGACATGTCATTTGGGAATTATTCACATTCACTTTAACAATTATTATTATAACGTGTTCTTATATTTACCTCCATTATCTATGAAAAATAATGTAAAATTATAGGGATTTGATACTTATATAATTAGCATAAAAAAGAAAATTTGAACATAATGGGATAAACATGTGGAGGAGAAGTATATCCTAACTTGTGATTCCCTATGTTTCAATCTATGTTATCCTTTTTCTATTTCATAGCATATATTCTTATGGATTTTTTTTCATTCCCTTAATAATGGTTTTTACCAAGCTCATGAATTACGAAAGAATATCCCCCAGGAGTGTCAAGAAAAGTGTGCAGCAAGGCCCTTTTTCATGAGTCTAGATACCCCAGGTCAAACCCAAAACTCCTTGTCGGAGTTTTCACTCCTAGGTACATATGATATAGAGTCACCTATACCTATATTTATCCAGTTAGGGATGTATTTTCTTGATAAATCACTTACTCTATACTTACCAAAATTTAAGGATGTTTTATTATACTTCATATCATCCTTAAGGTTCTTACTAATGTTCTCTATTCCTATTATCCGAAAATAACTAGGCCATCCTATGATACCAACTATAGAAACCATTTACTTTTACATAAAACATTACATGATTTTAAGAATAGTTACACATCAGAGTACAATCCAATGATTGTTTAGTCTACTTTCTTGGAAGACTAGGTACATAAAAGGAAATCATATGACCGAAAAAAACTTATTTATTTAATATCCATAATGATCTCCTAACTTCCTTTGAGACCTTACATTTTTAGAGGGTACCTGGGGAACACATGAAAAAAGCGATTAGCTAAAAATCCCAGAATGGAAATGAACTAAAGAATAAAGCTTAAGAACATGAGTTAGGTGGCATGACACAATGATATCAAAATCATGGAACATATGAAATCATAACATATAAACATGGAATCATATAAACATGTTTTCCTATGAAAATATGATCATATAAAAATGAGATCGTATAAACATGGGACCATATAAATGTGGTATCAATATAACACATGACTATAGAATGAGTCGAGGCTAACCACCAAGATCGCTTCCAATAGTAGCGCAAGCCAAGGCTAACCGCCAAGACCGTTGCACATAATAACTCATGAGACTTAAAATTACCCAATGCATTGGAGCACTATCTGGGCGCACCCATATTATCATTTTCATGAATAATATTTCCACATAAATAATCATACATAATACACCATACATAAACAAAATGGTACCCATGTAAAGAAATGGGTATCACAATCATGTTATAAAGCATAATCAATGGGTGTATCATAAAAGTGTCCATGAAAGAAAGGCATTAAATTGTACCTCGACATTAACAAGGTGAAAATGAATATATCATGATAATTTTTGTCAAATATAAGTGAAAACTTGTAAAAATTTATTTAAGAAACGTTATAATTAAAAAATTTAAGTGCATTTTTAAGGAAAACAATATAGAGCATTTAAAATTGTACAGGGAAAATCTATGATATAAAACTATAAGTAAACTAAGAAGGTTTTAATATTAAAAAATTATTCTATAAAGACAATGGTGGATTAAAAGAGAAGATATAGTTTACTTTAAATCGAGTAGGAATTCAGGAAGTTCCCTTGAAATAGGTTTTATTATCGTAAAGTACTAAGGTGGAAATATTTTAAAAACATGTATATCCCCAAAAGAGAGTGATTAAAGGGTATTGATTAATGAATTCTGTAATAATTAAAAGAATTTATAATATTCACATAAATATATATGATAACTCCATTTTGATATAAATAAATATAATGCAACACAAAATAACAAAGGATGGTTGGGTAGAATTAGTTATGGATTATTGACATGGTATCTGGTGTACATAAGAGGGATTTATGAGAGAGAAAAGGGGGTTATCATAACTTAAACATAATGAGGAAATTATGGGGGAGGTAATATATCATTCCCCATCATTTGGGATTACAAATAAAAAGTCATATATTAGAGGAAAATCTTAATTAAGAGTGAAATGGGAAGGATCCATTACCTTTAGTCTGGTGGTGTTCTCCACTTGTTAGTAATGAACTGAAAAAACAAATTAGGATTATTAATTAATAATTACAGATCCTATTTTATATTTAATTGATTTAGTATACCCTTTTAGTTTATTAAAGACCTTTTTATTGGTTATAAGGTTCAATTTCATTATTTGGGTCTGTTTGCTTCCTTGGTTTTAATGATGAGTTCATGTTTGGATAAGCACATATGATGAAAGTGGTTATACAGAATTGAATTTCAATGTTATTAGTGAACATATAGGTGATTAAATGGTTATAAAAATTCATTTGGTTATTGGGAGTAAAGATTAATTATTATATAAAACCTTAGTGACAACCGTTTTGGATAATCGGTGGGTTTTGATTACAACGAACATGTTTTGATTTATATCTTAATACCATTTATAGAAAAGGATTACAGAACCTTAATTAGTTTATATTACATATAAAATAATTTTTTCAACCATAACACAAATGGTTTCATGACTATAATTAAGGATGATAATATAAATTACCTTTTGTCCTTGAATGTGCTGAATTAACACATCTCAAATAGTGTTTTCATTTCTTTCAAATAAAAGGTGGGGAAAGGAGAGATGATAATGAAATATCACATTAGAATAAAAACATTCCAATATATTTATGGTATTGGATTTGTTATACCATTTGGATGATTAGAGTTTTGGAAAGAAAAGAGATCAAATGAACTTTAAAATGAAAGAAAAGAATAGTGGAATTTCACCACCTGAATCAACCTTCCATGAGAGCTTCTTAAGGGGAGAGGTTTTAGTGTTTTTAGGATACCAAAGGCTGTTGGTCGTGGGGAGGGAGCTTGGGGAGAGATTTGGGCAGAATATAGGGAAGGAACAAGGCTTGAGAGGAGTGAAGAGAAGAGGGAGTGAGGGGGGGGGGGTTATAGTGGATGAGAGGAGGATTTTCATAATTTTTTAATCATTAGTTTATTAATTTCCCTCAAGACCAGAAATAGTGATGATCCCATGACCAAAAATAGTAAATGAGTCTTGTAAATTATATCCAAGGGTGGTGACATCATCAATGATGCTAGGAATAGTCTATTTTTCTTATAATGTATATATAAGGTAAATTACTGTATTTTACTATTCATCAAAAAAACAAGAATTTCAAATAAATATAAAAAATTCAAGCTAAATTTTTTTCTTCATGTAAATTCCAAAAATTAAATCCATTTTTCAAAAATAATTTTTTAAATATTATTAATTTAATATTTATTTAAAATAATAATTTATTCTAAAAAATAGTTTTAAAACATTTATTTACTAATTCCAAAATATAGGCACATCATACTTTCACTTAAATCATATTTATATAAAATCATACGTAAGGTTACTATTCATTACGGTATGTCACTATTCATAAGGTTAAAATTACTATCCATAAGGGAATGTTACTATTCATAGAAAATTAATTTGGTCCTATTATACTCCAAATAACTTATTGATCGCAACCGTATATGTCAGATTTTCAAAATTCGAATTACAGAAGTGACAAACTTATGTTTAGAGGCCTCATAGAACTTAGTAGTCATTATGTTGTGATTTTATGTGATTATGACATATTTATAATAAAGGAATTTCCATTGAAAAATATTGGGTCGTTACTGAGTCTATGGGTGATGTGGAAGGGGTGGTCGTGCCCAGCCGCCTGGGCGAGTTGGCAGCCGCGGTCGCTCGACCGCCGCTAGATAGAGACCACATGGATGAACTGCGGGGCAATCAGGGAGCCAGATGCAGCAATCAGAAGTGTCCCAACCTAGCGCACAACATCGGTCCACCCCTGGCAGACCAAGATCCAATTGTCGGGTCGCGCCCCCAAACAGCAGGTCGGGCTGGTCCCGCACCCAGAGGCCAGACCTGCACCCTTTGGGCTGGGCTGGAAAAGACTAACTCATCTAGCGACCCAGCATGCGGTAATCTCAGCCACACCGGGCCGAGTCCAGTGAGGCCCATTTGGCCTAGCCCGCTGTCTAGGCCAAACCGAACCGAGCCAAACCCAAACCAGGCCTAGTAAATTCAGTTGATTTAAACTGGGGTATGTGGGACCCCCCCTAAGCTGGGTTGGTCAGTTTGGTCTCACCGAACCCATACATAACTGGTCCTTAGTTACTAAAATGCTAATAACATGGAAACTAGACATCAGATTGAATATCCATTTGCGGTGTTGGTAACCTCTTGATGAGGTGGATCTTTTGGTATGCTCTAAGGAGAAATCCAAGGATGTTTACTTTTAATGTATGGCTTGGGGAGAAGTTCTCCCAGGATCAAGCGCGTAGACAAGCAGTGGTCGTGTGGACCTCAGTGGCCGGGTAGACATGTTGTCGCATGGATTTCAGTGGCTCAAAAGACTAGCATCCATGTAGACCTTAGTGTCCCAGAAGAGCTATGTGGACCTCAGTGGCCTGGCAGATGAGCAATAGTTGTGTGGACCTCAGTGGCCTGGCAGAGCCGTGTGGACCACATTGACCCAGTAGACTTCTGTGACTCATCAGGGATTATCCATCGATATTAAGAAACATTAATCACTATAACTGATGAACCTTTCCAACTCTAGAATGTACTTGTGTGAGTTGTCCTTATTTTTGGTTTTTCTTTGTGGTTTCTTTGTGTTATTTATCCTTAGTGGACTGGGGTCACCTACTGAGTACTATGTTAAACAACCCTACATAGCCTTCTCCCACACGTGTTGTGTCTTTTATAGATGATAGACATTTTGAAGGAGGAATTGGTGGCCTAGGTGTAGGTGGGGAATATTAGGATCAGGTAGATAGGAGGTACTACCTCAGTTTCAAGTAGCCACACTACTCTTACGATCAGGTGGGGTTTTCAACAGATGGCTACATGAGTCCCTTTGTAGTTTCATGTTTTTAGTTCTTTTTGTTGTGTTTGTATTCTGGAACACTTGTTTTTAGTTTTACTTGTACTTGGAACTTTTATTATTATACTTGTTTTCCCCTTCCAGTTTGTGGGATGTGGTTGGGTGTGTGTGTGTGTGTAATGGTACTAAGGAAAATTCCTCCCACTTGCAGGTTGGTGCCTTCAGTGCTAGTCACCCACCCCTGGCCATCGGTATTCAGGCTTATGGTAGGTCAATACATGGGCCCCGAGGGATGGTTTGTGACAAAATGGTATCAAATTTGGTTGTTCTACCTTAGATAAAGAGAGTCTATTGTTTTTGTTTTGGGGAAACAGTATTAAATGTTGCGAGTTTTACTTTCAGATTCGGTGAGTCCTATGTATGTACAGTGGTCAATATATCCACACACCAGGGCCTTGAATTATTCTTTCCAGATCAATGCATAAAAACACTGGTTTAAAAAGTGTTTCCTTATGTTATTTTGTATAAGAGTCAGCTCACCAGATATAATATATTGATCGTGGCCCATCTTTGTCTATTTCATGATGCCTCAATGAGGATGACCATCTAGGATTCCAATTCATGGTTGGGAGGATAACATGCCTAGTGATGAGGCATCCGTTTGGGGACCAGTTCTCGAGATGGCCCCACCGGGTGGTTCACCTGTGCTACAACCACCCGTTGGT
The DNA here is from genome assembly GCA_963277665.1 of Viscum album. Taxonomy (NCBI): domain Eukaryota; kingdom Viridiplantae; phylum Streptophyta; class Magnoliopsida; order Santalales; family Viscaceae; genus Viscum; species Viscum album. The sequence goes on from OY728121.1 coordinate 549,550,791, forward strand.
CAGCATCTACTGCTGAAAGTACCATCAGAGGACATTCACATACTCAGTTTCTTACATGAGTTTTAGATACATAGACCTCCTAGATTCAGGGGAGTTACCGATCCCCAAATCATTGAGAATTGGTTGTAGGTTGTAAGACGAGTCTTCCACTTAGTGAGGAAACTGCTGGAACAGATAGTGATATTACCTATGATCCTTCCTCATGGATTGACAGGGAGATGGTGGAGCATGAAAATTCAAACTCATAATGAGGTGACCCTCACCTCGATGGAATTAGTGTGGCTTTTTGGGGGGATTTCTTCCCTACATCATTGCTCTCAGTGTGAATTCCGGAGTTACTTCACCTATAACAGGGCTTAATTACAGTGGCTGAGTACTCGGAAAGGTTCACTGAACTTTCCCTCTAATCTACAGAAATGGTTTAATACCCATTCTTTAGGGATTGAGCCTTCCATTAGTGGCTATTATGGGTGATTAGGGCGTTCATTTTGTATCTCAGTATACCCACATAGGCTGTAGTTTGGGAGAGAGATCTACTAGTTGAGTGATTCCTCGCAGAGTAGGCACTAACAGTGGGTGCCACCACTGAGAGATAGGTAGTAGATCCATCGATGGAAGGAATTTGACAGATGGTGTAGCACTCCAAACATGCCAGATCATCTATTGGAGGACCCTAGGACTGAGGATCGGTGGTGCAAGGCTACCGGGATAGCAAGAGATAGTAGAGGATCAGTGTGTGCTACTCGTTTAGTGGGTAGGGGCACATGGCTTGTGACTGCCCGACTCGTCATGAAGACGATCAGCATACGGTCAAGGTACTGCCGAGATACAGGCATAGGTTTGAGTGAGGAGGGTCGCAGGGTGGAGGAAATTTCATGGGAAAAGGCTGAGAAGCAGGCGGTGGTCGGCAGTTCAAGGTACTGCCACCACCACCTCTAGGTTGTCCAACCCAACCTCAGGAAGTAAGCGAACATGGGTGATATCATCTTTAGGTAGTGGAGGCTTATGACCACGGTGCTCTAGAGTTGATTTGTGGTACGATATGTGTATTTTCCACCCTAGTTACAGTTCTTATAGACACAGGTTCCAGTAACTCCTTCCATTCCATGGATTTCATTCATAGATTGAAGATTTCAGTCGATCCATTAGCTCAGTAATAATGTCTAGAGAATCCTATGGGAGGGGATTCAATGATTACACACTAGTTCCAGTAGTCTAACCTTACTCTAGGAGGTGAGAGCTTCAGTTGGGATCTCCTAGTAGCACTGTCGGGTCCTTAAGACGTCATTTTGGGTAGGTACTGTTTATCTACAATCTATGGTCAGATCGGCTATTTTAAGTGCAAAGTGTGGTGTGTCCATGAAGATGGGACCAGGTTTTACATCATTGGTGAGAAGGGGTAATTTTCAGTATAGGATGGACTTTTCTCATATGAGGGTGTATCCCATCACTCATTAGTTGGCTAGCCTCACCCACAATGTGGGGTAAAAGAGGATTCCAACCTTTCATGTAGTGGTGGACGAGTATGGTGATGTTTTTACCAAGTATATTCCAAGACTAAATCCTCGCTTATAGGTAGGCCTTTTCATTGACCTGTAACTCAGGATGACACTGATATACACACCAGAATATCAGATGGATTTCACAGAGCTTCATGAGATAAGGGTACAACAATAGGAAATACAGGATAAGGGGTTTGTAAGGCCCTATTTTCCCCATGGGAAGCCCTGGTGTTGTCTTCCAAGATGGAATATGGGAGCTAGAAGCTGTGCGTGGACTAATTATGCATGAAACAGGTGGCTATGAAGAACAAGTATCCACTGTCGAGGATTGATGACCTCTTTGATCAGCTGAAGGGAGTGACGTGGTTCTCGAAGATTGACCTTAGATCAGGCTATCACCAGCTTTGGGTATGGGATGAGGACACACCATAAACAACCTTCTCATAACGATATGTCCATTATGAGTTCTTGGGGATTCCTTTCGGCATGACCAATGCCCAAACAGTGTTCACGGGATTCATGAACAGGATTTTCTAGACTTACCTTGACCGGTTTTTTGTGTTCTTCATTGATCAAATCTTGGTGTACTCATCATCGAAGGAGGAGCATGCTACACACCTATGGATAGTCCTAGATACAATCCGAGAGCACCAACTTTATGGTAATATCTTGAAGTTCTAGTTTTGGATTCAAGAGTTCAACTTTATGGGACACATCATCTTAGATGATGGAGTTGAAGTGGGTCTGGAGAAGGTAGAGGAAATGATTGCTTAGGATCCACCCAAAAGTGTGATTGAGGTGTGGAGTTTCTTGGGGTTGGTCGGATACTACTGGAGGTTCGTGCTCAACATTTCCAGTGTAGTAGATCCCTTTTCACCTTTGAAAAAGAATGGAATGCCCTTTGTATGGATAGAGAGGTTCCATCATAATTTCCAAGAGATGATACAGAGACTTATGAGTGACCTTATCTTGAGACTTTTAGAAGAGGGAATTTAGTATGTTGTTTTATACGACGCATCAGGGTCCAATCTAGGTCATGTCCTGCTGTAGGAGTGATATGTGATCACAAATGTCTCACAGTTGTTGAGGAAACATGAGAAGAACTAAGGGACCCATTACCTAGAGTCAGCAGTAGTGGTATTTTCCTTGAAGATGTGGAAACACTACTTGGTGGGTGAATGGTTTACAGTTTACTATGACCACAAGAGTCTTAGGTATATCTTCTACCAGAATGACCAAAACATGAGACAGCGGTGATAGCTGGAGTTCCTACAAGACTATGACATTGAGATAGTCTATACTCCTGGGAAGGGGAACATGGTAGTATATGCTATTAGCATGGGGACCAGTTTTCAACTACTAAGTTAGATGATAGAGTAACTAGTGGTGATGCAGATATCCTTCATGTATGATGATGGAGCATCTTACCTTCAGTAGATGACTATTACTCCTCCACTCTTACAATGATTCTGGAAGGTATAGATGGTGGATGTTGAATGTGAGGCCTGATGTCCTCGGTAATCTTCAAGACATTCTCTTGATGGATTTTATATGGGGGGGGGATTTCATCCTTTTTAGAGGGTGCACCATAGTACCAATGGATTTTCAGGAGGAGGTTTTGAGAGAGTTCCATACATCCTCTTTGGTGGTACATAATGGAGTGGTGAATATATACCAAGACCTCTGAAGTCAGTACTAGTGGCTTGTAATGAATAATGTAGTGTCCAATTCCGTCTCACGATGCCTCACTTTCAGCAATTGAAGGCTGAGCATCAGGATCCAGCAGGCTTGGCTCAGCCACTTGAGGTATCGAAGTGGAAATGAGAAAGTATCTCGATGGACTTTGTGATGGGGTTACCACGTACATCTAGAGACCATTATTCTATCTGGGTGATTATTGACTGACTCACCAAGTCGGCTCACTTCTTACCCATTTGAGCGTAGGGATCGGTAGAGGGTTTGGGATGCCTCTATATCCATGAGATAGCGAGGCTTTACATGGTGCCTTCAATGATCATCTCAAAACGTGATGCACACTTTACATATCTGTTGTGGAAGGGATTATAGGAGGCGTTTGAGACTCATCTGTTCTTGAGCACAACATTTCTTTCCCAGGCAGATGGTCATATAGAGAGGACCATACGGTCATTGGAGGATATTATACGTTCTTGTGTCTTGGATTTTGGTTTTAGTTGGGAGGACCACCTATAACTAGTGGTGTTTAAATACAACAACAGATATCACTCTACCATTGGCAGGGCATCGTTTGAGGCCTTGTATAAATGGCCTTGAAGATCACCTCTATGATGGAAAGACCTAGTAGAGTCGGTACTCATGGGTCCAGAGCTGGTATGGGCTACCACTGAGAAATTTTAGATCATCCAGGATCGGATGAGGATAGCGCAAAGAAGGAAGAAGTCTTATGATAACAAGATATGGAGACCCATGGATTTCGAGGAGGGAGACCATGTGTTCCTTTGGGTATCACCCCGACGACGATTGTGGAGATTTGGTCGAGGAGGAAAACTATATATGAGGTTCATCTGGACTTTTTAGATCCTAAGCAGAGTTTGTGAGGTGGTGTACCCCTTGGATCTCCACCTACAGATGCATCGGGTTCAAAATGTTTTCCATGTGTCATAGTTGAGGAGATACATGCATGATACATTGCACCTCATGGAATGGGGTGAGATAGACATTGACGATGGGGTGAAATTTTTGGATTTCCTGGTGGAGATTGAGGATCGATATGGGTGGGTCCTGTGTGGACATTTTATTCCTCTGGTGCATGTTCGGTGGTAGCTCGGGAATATCAGGAAGAGAATATGGGAGAGGCAGGCTTTAGATTCATTCTCAATACACACATTTGTTTTATTAGCCCTTCTTTTGGCTTTTAGGGACATAAATCCCTATGGTGGGGAGAACGTAATGTCCCAGATTTTTTGTGTACTTTTTTAAAAAAAAATATATGGAATTATTTCAAGACTAAACACTTTAATGGCACGTGATTCCGAGGCTTGATGAGACCACAATGGAAATTTGAAAATTTTTAAGGTACGCTTAGTAAATGTGTGAGCATATTTTTCTAGATTTTGAACTCGTGCTCAGATAAAAAAATTGAGGGAATCGTTGAACATAGAATATCAGGATTTAACTTGTAACACCCCAGGATTTTAGAGTGTGTTATTTCTTAAAAATAATTCAATAACTTGCACTACACGCAACACCAAGTTCAATCACACCATTAAAAGAGGTCATGAATAGTATTAACTACATTTTGAACTTTATATAATCCTTATAATTTTAGAATCCCTATTATGAGTTTCTTAGTCATAATGCAAGAACAGATTCATTTTCAGTATTTCACTTTTATCAACTTCTAATAGTGAAACCTTTTTAAATACAATATTTTAAACTTTTTGACTAAATGGGGACATCAAAAATTTAAAATGAAACACCCCAAGCTTCCACGGTACGTTTCCCTTCGAATAATGCGATAGCATGTGTTGTACGCAACCTCGAGTTCTAACACACACCACAACTAATTAAACTAGCCGTTGTGAATAGTAATACCTACTTTTTAAATTATATATATTTTATATTTCAAAATGGACTTCATTTTTGGATTCGGAAGATCTAATTTAGCCTAAGGTGAAATTTTGGTACTTTTCGGATAACTTTCATATTTTGATGAATAGTGAATATTACTAAATTTTAATTAAAAACAACTTTTTTAATCAGAATAATTAATAGTGATAAATTATGAATTTTAGTAGTTTTAAAGTATATTTAGAATATATTTTTACCATTTAATATAATTTTGGTCATTGGACATAATTTTACAATTAAACCGAACATAAACAAGTGTCAATCTTTTGATAGTTATTATCTCTTAAAAACACGCTTTTTGTTTTGACAGCGGGAATTAATTTTAAATTAATTTCTGCCACTTCTGTGTTTTGAATTTAGGAAAATGGATTCCATATTTGGAATCATGATGTTCAAATTGTGTAAATAGGTAACTTTTATTTTTAGACATTTTGAATAATTACTGCGGTAAATATTTTATTTACCATGGTTAAGGGTAAATCCGGTAAATAAGGGTTAAAAAAATAATATTATAATAATACTAAATTACCCTAAAACGTGTCTTCACCCAATTGGTTGATACATGGTCGACCATGGGCATCTTTGGGTCTATTTTGGGACCCCATGGATCCACTTGTAAGTGATAATGACACTTTATTTTAATTAAGTCAAAATAAATACAAAAATGACACAAGCATATATCTTTTAGCAAAACAATTGTTACATAGGGTTATATATGTTGGATTTTAGATTATAAATATTCATTAGAAAGATAAAAAGATTTCCTACATAATGATATTTTATTTATAATTTTTAGACATTAAATAATTTATTTTATTGATGATACAATGATGATGCAGTAATTACTATAATAGTGAAAAATTAAAATAATTGATATTATAAATACCCAAATAAATATAATATGAAACTTTTAATGAATTAAACTAATTTTCTAGGATAATATGATATATTAGGATTGATTTAATTGACTTTATTCGAAGTAATCAATCTGTTATAAGTTTCAAAAAAATCATCTATTGAATAGTGTCAAAATTGACATAAAAGAGTTCTTAAAACAAATATTATATTATTAATTGATATTAAATTCCTAAAAATCTAAGGTTCTGCCAAGAGACTTATATCATGATAGGTTCATCATTAATGGACCACTTGGGGGTCGTTTGGATGTATATAGTAAGTTTATTAACCATATTATATAATAATACAAAGAGACATTGTAAAAGTGAAACTAATTAACTTAGAGTTAATACTTAAAGATATGGTTAATATAAGTACCCAAACCTGTCTAAATTCTATTGGTTGAGTTGATTTCGACCCATCCCCACCATAAACTTTGAATAGAAAACTTTGGATCCATTGGAAACCGAATATGAATTTATTATAAACTAATATTTCTAGCTTTTCCAAAGGTGCCCCTCACCACTCTTATAAAAGAGGCACTCCTCCTTCCCATTTCATCACACCTTAAAAGCCTTTTGGTTCGGCCAAACTCTGCCCAAATACTCTCTCAAAATCCCTCACTAAAACCTAGAAGCCTTATTTTGATCAGAAAGCCATCTTAAAGAGCCCTTTTGATCAAATCAAAAGGAAGAACCCGAAGAAGAGGTAATGATTTCACCACCCTTTTCTAAGTTCATTTCTTCTTCCACTTCTTCTTCCTTTTTTGTTACCATTCTAAAATAATAAATCCAGTATCATATATATACTGTGATGTTATTATAAATATGGTACAACCATATTCAGTATTCTATCCACCCTTTGAATAACATGTCACCATACGTGCGTACGTACGGCTTACCGTCTCCACGTCGTGGTGTAATTGTTATTCAATATAATATTATTTGGATGGGTATAATAATGATGTGTAACTCATGTAAATAATAAATATAACATGTTAAGGATTCTGTATATATGATATACCATCCATTATATATTATTTTAATATCAAAAGAATGATATTGTCGCTCATGCGTACGTACGGACTACCGTCTCCACGAACGTGATGAGATTCATTCCCCGTCGTATCCATTCAAGTATAATTATCATTTGATGATTTAAAAAATTATGTTTAAGGACTTGATATCATTCTGGATATGAATAATATAAAACCTATCCTTTACAAACATGTCTTACGTAACAAAACATATAAAAGAAAACAAGTAAGTTAACACCCGAAACAACGATAATACTAAGATATTATTATCAAATCAATATTAAAAGATCATATATGATATCATATTAATGTATATGATTATTGCATAATTTAATAACAATTATTTCACCATTATACAGGAGGTTAACCTACCCCAACCAAGGAAAAGTACAAGGTAAGGATTTATTTCGCAATCTCTTCATTATCCGAGATTGTTTATACATAATTATCTACTGGGACCTTGTTATCATCCACGTCCATGTTTCTTCAAAATGTATTTCAAAACATTTCAAATATTTAAAAGAATATGGGTTAAAGTCATTTATACCCTTGTTTGACTTTTTATAAGAGGTTTATAAGGGAATCTTTCCATCGTTTTCCAAACAAGGTGCTTTTTAACCTTTTCGACAGAATTAAGATAAGAATGTTTTTTTTAACTTATACGGCGGGTGCGGTTATTTTCCGACGTTATAAAATCGTCAAAGCTTACCTTACAAGCTTATAAGAACATTTTCAAGAAAATGTTTTATTTTATATGGCTCTTAAATGATTTCAAAAATAGAAAGAGATATTTCTCTAAAAAGTGTATTTATTTCATCTATGTCAACATCCTTTGACGGATTTTATGCTTATTTGAAGTTGATTTATTATGATACAAAACTTCCATATTGTAATAAAGTTTTCTGATATGTTTGACTGTGGATGTGCCATTTATATAGAATTCATGGTTTATGAGTAAAGTATTGACATTTCGTATGCTAGTTCCAATAAGAATGTTTATGTTATATTTCAACCTTTACTTCATATGAATGTGTTGGACAAGTATGTTCCAGGTTGGGGACTGGTTAAAGTAAGCCCTCCATGTTGGGGACTGGTAAAAGTAAGCCCTCCAGGTTAGGGACTGGTAAAAGTAAGCCCTCCGGTTTGGTCTCCGGTTATTAGAAGGACTCCGGGTTGGTGTCCGGTTATTAGAGGCACTCCGGGTTGGTGTCCGGTTATTAGAGGCACTCCGGGTTGGTGTCCGGTTATTAGAGGCACTCCGGGTTGGGTTCCGGTTATAGTTAGCCCCAAGGTCTTGGGATGAGGCCTTGACAAAGAAATTAAAGTTCAGCATTATGCATTCCAACATTATGAAAGTGGTTATTGATTTTTGCATGTGATTATTCGATTAGTAGAATATCCATGTGAATAAGTAAATGGAATTATTTCATTTTATTTATGCCATACCATGTTGAAAGTTCATGTTTGAATGGATTTTGTTTTAGTTATACATTGCCTTAAATGTTTATTCTTATTTATGAAAGTTTCCGCTATATTGTTATCCTTACTGGGCATTTGAGCTCACCCCTTTCCTATGTTTTATTTTTCCCAGGAAGTGAAGAAGTAAATTATGAATGACCTGCAGGGATATTATGTGGGGATATGAGTGTGGATTATGGATACAGTATGTTGTTGTAGTAGTTTTTCATTTTATGATGTAATGTTAAACTTATGAATATATCTAGTGTTTCCAAGGCTACTAAACCAATCGGTCTTTCGAGATTTGATCTTTCTTGTGATCATTCCAATGTTATGTAATAATGCACCGACTCTGGGTAACTAGGGTCGGGGCGTTACAGTTGGTAGCAGAGGAAGTTTAGTACAAACCTTGGAAACTAGATTTAGATAAACTCTGATTAGAGCACGTAGACCTAAGATGAACTTTGAGGATTAGTATATAAGAACTTCCTAGAATTTTGGAATTGTAGAGATTTTGTGAGTTTTCCGAGCAATACATCCCTGTCTAGATACGAGCAGGTAGAGGCGGCTCTGGCACAGATGTACCTAGGGGTAAAACCCGAAAACACAGCTTTGAGCTAGACTCGAACGGGAACTGGTGCACGACAACGGGCCTTGCTGCACTCTTGGTTACGACACTCCCGGGGGATATGCTTAGGATAACTCTCATTTTCTTTACAAATCATTATGAAGGATTTATGAGTATATACTTCCTCAATGAAAATATTTTTTATGATTATGGATTATATCTATAAATAGTTCAATTTATGTTATGTGTTTTATAAGTATGGGATTATGTATTTTGATTCATAAACTAATCTAGTGTATGCCATTGTTTAGAAATGGTGCCTAGTAGAAGGAATGAGAACTCCATCAATGCACATGATCCAAAGAGAAGGAAGGATCATATATTTCATGGTCTTAAGCTAGAATTTATAAGAGAAATAGCCTCCCATTTATTATCATCATATGAAGAAATAATATCATGTGTTGATAGGATAAGTAAAGAGTTTACTGAGTCCTATGGCTTCGAAGGGAAGCAAGAGAAGAAATGGATGGAAGAGAGAAAGATGGATAAAGGGAAGAGGGAAAAGAAGAATTTTCTCATATGTGGTAACTATGGAAAGAAACACCCTGGAACTTTCCTGAAAGGAATGAGAGTTTGTTATAAGTGTGGAGGAAAAGGGCACAAAGTACGTGACTGCAAGGGTAAGAAAATGGTTTCAAATGTACAATGCTTCATTTGCAAGGAGTTTGGACACTTCGCGAACCTATGTCCCAGTCATCGTACTATGCCGCAAATGATGTTATTGGATAATAATCAAGTTATGATACTACCACAGATGAAGAGGAATGATTAGAGTTCTTATGTTGATTATGTCAATTGCGTGTTGTATCAACAATGTACTTGTTATAATAATTATGGAGTATATAAGGATTGTACTGCAGTACTATTTCATTAAGGACATGAGATTGTGTGGAACAAAGAAAAGTGACTCAATAGCAGGATAAATTTTTGGAAAATATATGGTTGAGAGAATGATAAATCATAATATAGTTCTGATACTGAGGTATTGATTTTGGAATAATATGTGATTGTTTTGGATAAATTATATGGGATATTCTTGACTACCTTGGAACTGATTAATGATTTGTATATTCCATCATTGTTGGGGTTTAAAACATTTTTGGATTAATGAAGTATATTCAGCATTCTATATGGAATAAGGGAGCATGAATGTAATCAATAAGGAATATGGTAATACATGATGAAGATATTCATATTCTATTACGGGGTAAAAAGGATCTATATTATGTTTACCTTCCTTATAAATGTTGGACTGTGAGTTTAGACAAAAGTATTTTGGATAGTTCTAGTTTGGATTATTTTGGATTGCCATAAAAGGACAACCCGGAGGTCGGGCGGCAACCCGTCGCGTCCGGCAAGGCTGCGAGACTTAAAACCGCAACCGAAGGGAGACAAGGGTGTATCACCTACCACTGTACCACGAGATGTCCTGAATTAAATAATGTAGTTCTTTTTAAAAGATCTGGTAGATGAATTATAAATTCATTTATTTTAGAACCCTGTATGAATAGTATAAATAGAAAAAAAATTACGTTCTAGAGTGAAAGATGAGTTTGTGGTAGAAATTTATTAATGAGTAAAATTCTAATTATAAATTAAGTATATCTCCTTATTATCTTAGCCAATCTCATAAATAAATTCCTCAACATTAATAATAGAAACTTAGAACAAAAATGATGTCCTAGATGGTACCTTAAATCATCACAAATTTATGGCTTTGGGATTGTTGGCCTTTTCATAGCCATGTTCTCTACCACTCTCCATCAGATAATTGATGGTTAGATTTCTCTTCCATATCCATATTTTCCTACATGGAACCCTAGTATGTGTTTTTTTCGGTAATCTTCATACTTTCCACTCTTTATTTTAAATAGAGGCCTCATTAATTCATTTTTCGATGTGGGATTTCAACTAAGATATTTTGAAATGTCAAAAATGTGTTGTCCCAATACCCTATATTTTGTTGAACCGATGGTACTTCAAATCATAATATATTGATGAGTTTAAGGACCTCAATTATATACATGTTTGTGATTGATGACCTCAATCACTACCTATAAATATTTACATTTTTCCTCCAATTATATGTCTCTAATTGCCACCAATGTTCTCCTAATCGAGATCATAATTTGGTGGTGACCCTTTAATTTCCCTTTTCCTCATATTAAGACTAAATTTTAGTAACCCAATTTCGGATGTGGGTTTTCCACAAATATATTTTCTACTTTCAACCTTTTATTTTCTAAGAACAATTTCAAATTGCGAGGACGCAATTTATTGAAGGAGGGGATAATGTAACACCCCAGGATTTCAGAGTGTGTTATTTCTTAAAAATAATTCAATAACATGCACTACACGCAACACTGAGTTCAATCACACCATTAAAAGAGGTCATTAATAGTATTAACTAAATTTGGTACTTTATATAATCCTTATAATTTTAGAATCCCTATTATGAGTTTCTTAGTCATAATGCAAGAACAGATTCATTTTCAGTATTTCACTTTTATCAACTTCTAATAGTGAAACCTTTTTAAATACAATATTTTAAACCTTTTGACTAAATGGGGACATCAAAAATTTAAAATGAAACACCCCAAGCTTCCACAGTACGTTTCCCTTCGAATAATGCGATAACATGTGTTGTACGCAACCTCGAGTTCTAACACACACCACAACTAATTAAACTAGCCGTTGTGAATAGTAATACCTACTTTATAAATTATATATATTTTATATTTCAAAATGGACTTCATTTTTGGATTCGGAATATCTAATTTAGCCTAAGGTGAAATTTTGGTACTTTTCGGATAACTTTCATATTTTGATGAATAGTGAAAATTACTAAATTTTAATTAAAAACAACTTTTTTAATCAGAATAATTAATAGTGAGAAATTATGAATTTTAGTAGTTTTAAAGTATATTTAGAATATAGTTTTACCATTTAATATAATTTTGGTCATTGGACATAATTTTACAATTAAACCGAACATAAACAAGTGTCAATCTTTTGATAGTTATTATCTCTTAAAAACACGCTTTTTGTTTTGACAGCGGGAATTAATTTTAAATTAATTTCTGCCACTTCTGTGTTTTGAATTTAGAAAAATGGATTCCATATTTGGAATCATGATTTTCAAAGTGTGTAAATAGGTATCTTTTATTTTTAGACATTTTGAATAATTACTGCGGTAAATATTTTATTTACCATGGTTAAGGGTAAATCCGGTAAATAAGGGTTAAAAAAATAATATTATAATAATACTAAATTACCCTAAAACGTGTCTTCACCCTATTGGTTGATACATGGTCGACCATGGGAATATTTTGGTCTATTTTGGGACCCCATGGATCCACTTGTAAGTGATAATGACACTTTATTTTAATTAAGTCAAAATAAATACAAAAATGACACAAGCATATATCTTTTAGCAAAACAATTGTTACGTAGGGTAATATATGTTTGATTTTAGATTATAAATATTCATTAGAAGGATAAAAAGATTTCCTACATAATGATATTTTATTTATAATTTTTAGACATTAAATAAGTTATTTTATTTATGACACAATGATGATGCAGTAATTACTATAATAGTGAAAAATTAAAATAATTGATATTATAAATACCCAAATAAATATAATATGAAACTTTTAATGAATTAAACTAATTTTCTAGGATAATATGATATATTAGTATTGATTTAATTGACTTTATTCGAAGTAATAAATCTGTTATAAGTTTCAAAAAAATCAACTATTGAATAGTGTCAAAATTGACATAAAAGAGTTCTTAAAACAAATATTATATTATTAATTGATATTAAATTCATAAAAATCTAAGGTTCGGCCAAGAGACTTATATCATGATAGGTTCATCATTAATGGACCACTTGGGGGTCGTTTGGATGTATATAGTAAGTTTATTAACCATATTATATAAAAATACAAAGAGACATTGTAAAAGTGAAACTAATTAACTTAGAGTTAATACTTAAAGATAAGGTTAATATAAGTACCCAAACCTGTCTAAATTCTATTGGTTGAGTTGTTTTCGACCCATCCCCACCTTAACCTATGAATAGTCAACTTTTGAGCCATTGGAATTCGAATAAGAATTTATTATAAACTAATATTTCTAGCTTTTCCAAAGGTGCCCCTCACCCCTCTTATAAAAGAGGCACTCCTCCTTCCCATTTCATCACACCTTAAAACCCTTTTGGTTCGGCCAAACTCTGCCCAAATACTCTCCCAACATCCCTCACTACAACCTAGAAGCCTTAGTTTGATCACAAAGCCATCTTAAGGAGCCCTTTTGATCAAATCAAAAGGAAGAACCTGAAGAAGAGGTAATGATTTCACCACCCTTTTCTAAGTTCATTTCTTCTTCCACTTCTTCTTCCTTTTTTGTTACCATTATAAAATAATAAATCCAGTATCATATATATACTGTGATGTTATTATAAATATGGTACAACCATATTCAGTATTCTATCCACCCTTTGAATAACATGTCACCATACGTGCGTACGTACGGCTTACCGTCTCCACGTCGTGGTGTAATTGTTATTCAATATAATATTTTTTGGATGGGTATAATAATGATGTGTAACTCATGTAAATAATAAATATAACATGTTAAGGATTCTGTATATATGATATACCATCCATTATATATTATTTTAATATCAAAAGAATGATATTGTCGCTCGTGCGTATGTACGGACTACCGTCTCCACGAACGTGATGAGATTCATTCCCCATCGTATCCATTCAAGTATAATTATCTTTTGATGATTTAAAAAATTATGTTTGAGGAATTGATATAATTCTGGATATGAATAATATAAAACCTATCCTTTACAAACATTTCTTATGTAACAAAACATATAAAAGAAAACAAGTAAGTTAACACCCGAAACAACGATAATACTAAGATATTATTATCAAATCAATATTAAAAGATCATATATGATATCATATTAATGTATATGATTATTGCATAATTTAATAACAATTATTTCACCATTATACAGGAGGTTAACCTACCCCAACCAAGTAAAAGTACAAGGTAAGGATTTATTTCGCAATCTCTTCATTATCCGAGATTGTTTATACATAATTATCTACTGGGACCTTGTTATCATCCACGTCCATGTTTCTTCAAAATGTATTTCAAAACATTTCAAATATTTAAAAGAATATGGGTTAAAGTCATTTATACCCTTTTTTGACTTTTTATAAGAGGTTTATAAGGGAATCTTTCCGTCGTTTTCCAAACAAGGTGCTTTTTAACCTTTTCGACAGAATTAAGATAAGAATGTTTTTTTAACTTATACGGCGGGTGCGTTTATTTTCCGCCGTTATAAAATCGTCAAAGCTTACCTTACAAGCTTATAAGAACATTTTCAAGAAAATGTTTTATTTTATATGGCTCTTAAATGATTTCAAAAATAGAAAGAGATATTTCTCTAAAAAGTGTTTTTATTTCATCTATGTCAACATTCTTTGATGGATTTTACGCTTATTTGAAGTTGATTTATTATGATACAAAACTTCCATATTGTAATAAAGTTTTCTGATATGTTTGACTGTGGATGTGCCATTTATATAAAATTCATGGTTTATGAGTAAAGTATTGACATTTCGTATGCTAGTTCCAATAAGAATGTTTATGTTATATTTCAACCTTTACTTCATATGAATGTGTTGGACAAGTATGTTCCAGGTTGGGGACTGGTTAAAGTAAGCCCTCCAGGTTGGGGACTGGTAAAAGTAAGCCCTCCAGGTTAGGGACTGGTAAAAGTAAGCCCTCCGGTTTGGTCTCCGGTTATTAGAAGGACTCCGGGTTGGTGTCCGGTTATTAGAGGCACTCCGGGTTGGTGTCCGGTTATTAGAGGCACTCCGGGTTGGTGTCCGGTTATTAGAGGCACTCCGGGTTGGGTTTCGGTTACAGTTAGCCCCAAGGTCTTGGGATGAGGCCTTGACAAAGAAATTAAAGTTCAGCATTATGCATTCCAACATTATGAAAGTGGTTATTGATTTTTTCATGTGATTATTCGATTAGTAGAATATCCATGTGAATAAGTAAATGGAATTATTTCATTTTATTTATGCCATACCATGTTGAAAGTTCATGTTTGAATGGATTTTGTTTTAGTTATACATTGCCTTAAATGTTTATTCTTATTTATGAAAGTTTCCGCTATATTGTTATCCTTACTGGGCATTTGAGCTCAGCCCTTTCCTATGTTTTATTTTTCCCAGGAAGTGAAGAAGTAAATTATGAATGACCTGCAGGGATATTATGTGGGGATATGAGTGTGGATTATGGATACATTATGTTGTTGTAGTAGTTTTTCATTTTATGATGTAATGTAAAACTTATGAATATATCTAGTGTTTCCAAGGCTACTAAACCAATCGGTCTTTCGAGATTTGATCTTTCTTGTGATCATGCCAATGTTATGTAATAATGCACCGACTCTGGGTAACTAGGTTCTGGGCGTTACATAACTAGAAATGACGTAACAAAGGATTGCAAGGGCCGAACAGAAAATTTAATTTTGGAATTTTCAAGAAAAATAATAAAATAACATAAAAAGTTATTTTATTTCTTTTCTCACTAATGAGTGGAGACACAAAGACATTGTGGTGATTTAACGAGGTAGTGATAAGGAACATTAATGGAGATAATTAATGGATCATTAACACGAAGCGTAATGACACTTTAATGGCACGTAACAGTGACATTGTTTCATAAATGAAACTGCATAACAGAAACATTGTGACATGTTTTCTTTTTAATAATTTGATGTGTTGGTAGAAGGAGGATTAAACTTTGAGGATTCTCTGATGAAACTCTGATGGATTTCCTCCCCAAAAAAGAATGACAAACACCGGCGGACGTCATCGACTTCGACGTACCTTGAAGAATGACGAACACCATAGACCTCATGGACCCTTGAGGATGAAGCGCTATAGAAATGAATGCATATGATGTATGGTTTGTGTATAAGTTTTATTTCACCATTATTATACTAAACAAAAAATTTGGATTAATGCACGAATAGGTTAATCTGTGGGTCGCTCGTTCTTGTGGGGGTACTCTTTTTGGGATTAAACATTGGGGATGAATTGTCACAGATTGAGTATCTTCCCCAAACCTCCCCCATGTTCTGAAATCCTAATTTCGAGGGCATGTCCTAACACGAACAAGGCCCTAGCCCCTTTTTCATGGGTGTTCATCATGGCCAAGCATCTGAATCGACGTCAAAGAAAGTTTGAGACCTTTGCAATGGAGAGGACGTTCCCCAAAGGCCGTTGGCACAGGTGACGTGAAGAATAGACCACCAGAGCGCGTGCGGTGGACCACTGAAGATTTTTTAAAAGCACCGGTGTAGGCCGCATTCCAGAAGGGGAGAAAGAAGTCCACTAACCATGACGGAGGCCGAGTGGAGTGGCGCACCAAGGTGGTGGAAGCCACGGCCGATACGGGCCATGACATTGGAGTCCCGTCGCACCAGCCTAGTTCCGCGTTGATGGGTCAAACCCACAGACTGAGTAAATAGGTGACATGGAAGAGGATATTGTTTCCAGGCTACCCAAGTGACATAGAATCCACTTTCAGTTGACCATGGAAAGATAGAGGCCCCACGGGAGAACTACGAGGTAGGCGGGGAGTCGGACGCAGTAACCGGCCGTGTCCTACCCTACCACACACCACTGGTCTACCACTAGCGGACTTGAAACTAGCTGGCAGACTGCTCCCCCAGCCAGTGGGTTGGGCCAGTGCCACAGCCCAGCAAGCCGGTCCTGTGCCCAATGGGCCAGTCCTGCACTGGCTGGCTGAACCAGGATCCCATTGGGCTGGTCCTGTACCAAGTGGACCGGACCCCACGATGGCAGGCCGCTCCCGCACCCAGTGGTCTGAACCCCACTCCGGAGGGCCGGACCCATGCCCAGTGGGATGGACCCATGCCGGTAGGCCAGACCTGCATGCTTCAGGTTGGGCCGGACGAGAACAGGTCGGCGGGCGACCAGGCAGGTGGGACCCTCGACCAAACCGGGCCGAGTCCAGTGAGGCCATTGAACGTGGCCCACTATCCAGGCCAGACCAGACAAACCCAAACCCAAACTGAGCCTTGTCAAGTCAGACAATTTGAACCAGGGTATGTGGGACCCCCAAGCAGGTTTGGTCAGGTCAGTCTGATTGGATTGGACCCGGCCAAGACACAATTGGCCCCTGGTTACTAAAACACTTATTACTTGCAAACCTAGCGTCCGATTGATGATTCGTTTGCAGCGTTGGGACCCTGTCTATGAGGGTAATATTTTGGGATGATGTAAGGATGAATCGATGAAAATTGAATTTTAACATATGGCTTAGGGGAGCAGTTATCCCGAGATCAAGGGTGTAGATGAGCAGTAGTCGTGTGGACCTCAGTAGCCCAGCAGACGAGCAGCTGTGTGGACCTCAGTGGCCCGACAGAAGAGCAGAAACTGTTTGGACCTTAGTGGCCCGACAGAATAGAATAATCCATGTGGACCTAAGTGGCCTGACAGACATCAGCGAATCATCAGGGATGGGTCCATAGATAGTACGAAAAATTAGTCATTATAACCGATGAACCTTTCTTACTCTAGAATATACTTGGTGTGATTTGTCCTTTGTGGATTTTCTTTGTGGTTTATTTGTGGTATTTCACCTTAATGGACTAGGTTCCGCTACTAAGTATTGTGTTACTCACCCATACATGACCTTCTCCCACATGTGTTATGTCTTGTGTAGATGATGGACATTTTGATGGAGGACTTGGTGGCCTAGGAGCATGCAGGTCCCTTTTGGATCAGATAGATGGCTTCCAATAGATACAATACTCTTACCATCAGGTGGGGTTTTCAGTGGATGGCTACCTGATTCCCTTTGTAATTTCCTATGTTTAGTTCTTTTTTTTTTGGTTTTGTATTCTGGCCCACTTGTTTTCAGTTGTACATGTGCTCATCAGTTGTTTTAGTAAACATTTTCCCCTTCCAGTTTGTGGGGTGTGGTTGGGCGTGTGTGTGTTTGTGTAGGAACTCAAGAAAATTTCTCCCAGTTGTAGGTTGACGCCTTCAGTGCTAGTTTCCAACGCCTGGCCTTCGGGTGGTGGGCATGGGGTATGTCATGGCATGGAACCCGGGGGATGGGTCGTGACAATTATGGCTTTAGATATTAATTTTTTATTTATTCATATGAAGGATTATTATTTTATAGATTTTATTTTATATTTTTCTAACTGTTTCGGTTTTTATTAATGTCTAAATATAAGATTAATAGTTTGTTATCCTTTTGTGAATTATGTGATCTATTATTAGTTTATTTTAGTTTTTCAATAATTAAAAATTCATCTTGAAAACTTAACATTTTTAGCCAAAGATAATATTGTCGTGGAAATTGATTAAAGTTTGAAATACTAATTGCAAAGTACATATATTTCTTATGTTCTTAGTATAAATGGTAAAAGAATTCCTAAACTCTATAAAAAAAATCCTAAAAAATTTTCATTTATCCTTCATTTCTGATGAACTTATTTTCTTTTCACCCTACACTAATGTTTGGTTTTTTGGTACTTAACATTCTCATGATCATTCAATTTCTTTTTATCAATGTTTTCTATCACTATAAACCATTATTTGGACATTAATATTTCATATATTCATATTACTTCACTTCCCAATAATATTATACTATTTTTAAACTTATTATTCATTATTTCAGATAACCATTATACTTCCCTTTATCTCATTTCAAGTTGATATTTTTTTAACCATTTTTACAATTTGGTTTTCAGAAAAAGCATTTTCCAATTTCAAACCATCTATTATTGAGATCAAGTTAAAATTAAAAGGATGTAATTTTTTAGGATGGGGGAAAATGTAAAACTATATGTTTTTAAAAGAATGATATTCTTGATATCTTGTTTAACACACAATAACATGCTTTAATTGAATAGAGATATACTATAAATATATTATTTAAATATGACCATTATAACCTATCAATTGAATTAGTGGGTATAAATAGTATCATAATCATTATAAAAAATATATATAAAGGCCACACTAAATAAAAATGTAACGATTAATCAGAACTCAATTTTTAGTAAAGTAATCTTATTCTTCATAAATGTGTTTCCTTCAAAAAAAATTATTTATTTTTTGTGAGCATATAATATAATTTATTTTACGAACATTTGGAAATGAAATTTTATTAAAATGATATAAATTTTGAAATCATAATAAAAAAATTACCCTATAGTGGAATTTGTAGATTTTTCTTAGATGTTTGATTTTTCCATGAATAGTGAAAAATACAAATTTGTATTGACAGTTGTATTTTCTTTTAGAGTATTTAAGAATCCAAAATATTTTTTATATTAGTTTTATAATTTAATTAGTTCTTTTTATTAAATATAATCCATTTATATTGATTATAATTAATTTTTATCATTAATTTGGTATAAATTTTTTTTAAAACATAAGATGGTATTTTTCTAAATAACCCTTTTCCATAATGATTTACTTTTTAATATTAAAATGAATTTATTAAACTTTTATAAAATGAATATTTAAAAAATTGATTCCATATTTGGAATTAGGGTGGGTCCATATTTGTTAAGTATAATCCTTTATTTTTTAACAATATGAATAATAACCATAGTAAATTATTATTACCGTGGTAAGGGTAAATTAGAAAATTAAGGATAAAAATGATATGATAAGGATAAAAAAGAGACACTGAAAATATTATTTACCCTATTAGATGATTTGGTTTTATGAATATACATCCATGTTTCAATAATATGGTTGTTTGGTTCTATATTTATTTGATTTTGACCATTATATTATATTATTTAGATATATGAAAAAAAATACATTCCCTTTGTTTTATTATTTATCAATTTTTGACATAGGTTTAAAAAGTGGATATATTCAGTTCAAAATCGGTTATTTTAATGATAAATTAATTTTTTATTTATGTATTTTAATTCTATTTTTTAGTGATTAATTAATTACCTTATATTTTTACACAACACAAACACGATATTTATGCATTTAATAGGGAAATAAAATAAATTATTTTATAAATATAAAATGAAATATATTTTGAATTAATCATTAAGTACCATGAATTTTGTAGATATATATATATATCATGTTACTGATTTGTGAAATTTTTATATTTTAATTCCATTGTTTTCATGCTATTTTCATTGTCAAATTAATTAAATTGTGTCAAAAATGACAATAATGAATTTTTATGTTAAATAATAATTTATCAAATAATTTAGAAATCATAAAAATATTTTTTAAATAATATTATGATTATAAATAGTCTATAATTTCCTATTTTTTACATTTATGATCCAATTTTCACCATAGAAGTCAAATCATAACTCTTTAATGTTGAAGAATTAATTACTGTGGTTATGGTTAAAATTGGTTAACTAAGTGGTTAATCTAAAAGATAAGGATTAAAATGATATCAAAACCTATAGATATTTTATTTGAAGATTATATTAATAAAATTTATTCCTTATATGAGAATAAATATCATTTTGGAACCATTTTATATTAGTTATATACATATTATATTATACTATTTCATGTATTTTCAAAAATGAAATAAATGTTATTTTATAATAATAAAAAATGTCATAAATGTTAAAAAATTCCTAAAAACCTATATTCATTTTAGTGATTTGTTTTTGTCTCAACATATCAAAATTTTTCTAATTATGGGCCAATTTTTTATTTTATAATAACAATATTTACCCACAAAAGGTAAAAAACATTATTATCTCAATAATCATGAAAATTGTTGATAGGGGGTTAAAACAAAAGGAAAATACTGAAAACATCACCTAAACATTCTCAAATTTTATAGGATGATATTATTTAAATTAATAATCATCTTATATTTTAATTATATTAACATTTTTCAATTTTAACATGATAATTATTCAATATTAATTGAATACTTTAAGAAATTATATGAACGCTCCTCCACTCATTATAAAAGGGTACCAACTCTCCTCTTCTCTAAACACTTCAATAACTATTTAGTTCTACCATTCGATACCAAAATAAATTCCTATAATACCTAAATTAATTATATAGGTCTTGTATTAGGGAAAATACTAATCTTTTAGGGAATAATTTGTAATGAAATGTGTATTTTCTAAAGAAGATGTATTTATTTTAATCCAATGTTTTAGTTTTATTCATTCTTCCACATCCTAAAAATATTATTAAGCCATGATGATATAATATCATCAATATATATCATATACATAATTTTTTTATAACAATATTATATCCTTTACCCATATCCTTCATCCATGAAATGTGAAATTAAATCATCATTTATGTGTATGGAAGGCAACAAACTCACGAACAGATAAAACCCATTTTCCATCACCACTGTCCAAAGGATGGTAATAATTATGTATTTAATAAATAAATAAATAAATAAATATATATATATATTATTCCTGAAATATGAATTATTATTTAAAGTTAATATATCTTCTTTTTTATTACCATTCCATCGATCAAAAAATGATAATGTCATTTATGCGTATGGGTGGATTACCACCACCACAAAGCTATGAGATTTGTTTTTCATAAACAAACCACCAAAACAATATATATAAATACCTCTAAAAAATAATATTACATATAGAATATGTTAATAATTATCTAAATATAAAATAATACATTCATTATTTCCATCAGGATCACTTAAAAATGAAAATGTTACTCTTGCATGCGTATGGTCTAGAGTCTCCATGATTGTAACATACTTTGTTTTTCATAACGATCATTAATGATTATAATGACCCTAAATATAATAACCAAGATATAATTTCTACTCTATTGAAATATTATAAGTTACAAGGAATCATATCCGAAAGGAAAAAATAATTTATTAGTCTTGGTAAAAAATATACTTACCTAATTCCCATATTACATTTGAATAAAAAAATTTCCAATATAGTGTTTTTTCAAGATTATAATTAATAACTCTAAAATATCAATGAATAAAATTAATAGTATAATTAATATATTCCTAGGAAAGGAAAAAATTAATTTTTTGCTCAAATTCTTAGATATTTTTAAGTACAATGTATGTTATCATGAATCAATAAGCATAATAAACATTGGAAGTAAAATAACAGAACAAACATTCCATTTAATTAATTTAACTATTATAATTACATAAGGAATAATAAAAATAGAAATTTAAATAACTAATAACATGTTCCATTTAATCTATAACTTAAATATCATGACTACATAAGTTATAGTCAATATGGTAAGGAAAATAACGGAACCCACCAGTTATTTAATCAATAACATGACTATAATGAATAGATAATGAATATTAAATATGGGTTTGTAAATAAATAATTGGAAATTGGATTTTAATAAATTTAACATCATCAATAGATAAAGTATAATCAATATGGAAAAGTAAATAATTGAAAACATATGAAATCTAATTGATAAAAGCAGAATGAAAATGCATTCATAGATAACATCATTAAAAAAAACTCAAGGATAATAATTACTAAATTCTAAATGAAATAAATGCATAATTTTTGTATTTTTAATCCCAATAATAATGATACATCTACTATCAAGACATTTCATAATATATTTTAAAACTAATAGGTAGGTATACACCAAAAACCCATTTAACTAAGGCTATCCAACTGATTCTTCTCTTTAGACTACCGATAAATCAAGTGGATATCTAGAAAAGGTCCCACCCATATTTTTATGAAAAATGAATTATTAATATGTTGAATAATTGACCTAATTCATGAAAAATATTTGTTATCATCAAATATCCATATTGAGTAAAGGATACAGATTTATTAATATTTTACAAATTAATCAAATAACATTAAAAGTAAACACAACATTTATAAATAGTATATGGATTAGGAAAAAATTATATCAATCATAAAATAATATTTATGATTAATATAAATGAAGTTTATAATGATAAATGTTCACAAAAAAGTGATTTTTTCAAGAGAATATAAAAAATCACAAAAGAAAGTCAAATTGTATGGTGTCTTTTTACCTCTTGGGTAACATTTAAATTTTTACACCTTGAATAAACATGAAAAAAAACATTAATAATCATGAATAAATTGATTTTATTTTCAAATAAATCAAATTTTAAGTATATATACTACATAAAAGTGAATTGGTGTATATTAAGAAATTTGTCTTATTGCAATGGAAATTGAGAAGAAATCCATTACAGTGATCTTAATATTGATGTTTGAATTAAAAAAATGGATTGATTAAGTTTATAAATTGTAAATAATCATATAAAATTTCTTAAATACAACATAAGATAGTAAAATTCATTACCTACATAATCTCATAATGAAAAAAGTAATGAATAAGTAATATAACATAATGAAAAGAAATTGAGATGAAGTCCCTTACCTCACGATTCCTTTTTGATGATCATGATTTGGATTCTTTTTTAATGGGTTTAATAATGTTATTAATTTATTATAGAACCTTATTTACATTTATAATATCATATAAATTAATATTATAAAACATTACCAGCCATTTGTTAATAATATTTCAATATTTTTATTATTTTGGGTGTTAATTATTTTGTTTTCTCATGAATGTTTTGTCATAAAAGTTATGATTATTGAATATAGGATATAGATACATAATCCTTGTAATCATATTAATTTTATAAATAAATTTTTTTATTACATAATATTTTAGAATCATTATTGAAATTTGATCATGGAGAATGGATTACATCGCATCATGTAGGCGGTAGGTTGTTTGTAAGCATGAGAGATGTTATCATTTCCTTAATGGGTGAAAGGGTGGGGAAATAGGTGATATATTAATATTAATTATTTAATATAATTTCAGATATATCACATATATTCTTTAAATTTATCTTTATTACATTCAATGTAAAGCGTATGAGAAAAAAATCACATCACTTGGTAAAGCAGTAGTCTATTGTACACACAAGCGATGTTATCGTAATTTAATTGTCATGAAAATAAATAATTTATATATGATATTATAATTAAATATTTATAATAAAATCATAAATATCATATATATATATATATATATATTAAAAATATCATTATTTCCATCCTTGAATTGTGGTGATGGAAAATGAATTACATTAGTTCGTGAGGTGGTAGTCTGTCATACACATGATCGACATACATAATTCCCATTTGATGAAAGAGGATGGATATAGTTCATGCCACTGACCTTGTAAAATTTAAGTATATTTAATATGTTAAATTTATTATATAATAATTTTTTTAATAATATTTTAATGAGTTGGAAGAAGAAACAAAATAAAAAAAGCTTGTTTAGAGATGTTACCTGTTCTTCGTAGTACTTCTTTTGGTTTTCATCAAAAGACTTCTGAATTTAGATTCATGATAAAATATTTTCAATAGGATGTTGGTATGGGATTAAGGAAGTGATTTTTTTATGTATTTTACGAACCAAATTTCTTTGTAAGTTTGAATGGGAGAGGAGATGGGTGGCATTTTATATTTTGGGGAGAGGAAACACATGGAATTTTGGAAAAGAATAAATTACACCGACATTTTTTGTCATGAAATAAGCAAAAAAAGGGTCATTATTGAACATTATATTTTATAATTTTGAAATATCTCAATAAAATGGTTTTTGGACAAGTTTTTAGGTCATAATAACCCTTAACTTATTTAGTTTAACCCCTCGGTAAATTAATTTTTACCCCTTTTACTATTAAAAATTTTATAATATTACGTTTAACATATTAGATAATATAAATTATTCTTATTTTAAATATATAATCAATTTTTTAAAATTCAATTTATAAATGTGGATGAATAAAATTTAAAATTATAATTTCAAATGTGTTAAAAAAGAAGGTTTCCAAAAAAAATTATCATATGTAAAGAATGTTTTAATATCTAAAGTTATAATGAAATTAATTAAAATATCCTAAATTAGTTTAATATTGATATTATTTAAATAATTTAACTTTTAAACCAATTTAAAATATAATTTTACCTTGTAAATTATTTAAACAAAAAAACATTTTCAAAAAAAAGTATTTTCACTATTCATCGAAAAATGTAACATTTCAAAAAAATCCCAAAAATTCCCCTTAAGATAATATTGATATATCGATTTTAAAAATTAAGAAAATTTTTTCAGATAAAACTTTTAAAAGTATTAAAAATTAATTTTCATTTTTATGTCTAAGGAATAATTAAACCGCCTTTTAGAAAAAATATAGGTTTTCAAAAAAAAAAATTCTTTTTTATTTCAAATGTTTTTATTTATTTATAATAAATATATAACCTTAATTTTCATAATCAATTAAGTACTATTCAAAACATCCAATTTTAATAGAAATTAAATAGTGGTATAATTTATTGGAGTATATTTATACTCGGGGTTTCATGTTCTGTATGCTTTCGAAAAGATAGAATTTATTTAAAAATGAATATATCATAAGGTATCAGGGTGTTACATTATTTTATAAGATCTTTTTTCATGTCATATATTCTATAAAACCCAATTTTATTATTTTAAAATATTTTGGTGTTACGTTCTACCCACCTTAAAAAAATTTCATAATTACAAATAGAGCTTGCACTTGTATATCAAGGTTTTGAAACTTGAAAATTCATTTATTGAAATACCACATCATAAAAGGGTTAATAAAACTCCCCCTTGAATAGAGAGAAATAAAAATATAAGGGGAATCTATAATAACACATAACATTGTTTACATGTATGATATGATAGGTGGAATGTGAAGATATGGGTGTGGAAGAAAATTATAATTCCCAAAAAATGATGGAGGGTGATAGAGGTCACTAATCACAAGAATTGGAATGACCAAGAAAATGTAAACAACTAAAAAACCAGAAATCATTGATGATTTAAAATACCCTATTATTCATTTTCTATGAATTTGATATTATAAAAATTATCAATATCCTTTTCCCAAAGTTGAGGAATTCCTTGGTTGTCTAAGAATATAAGGAAATATATTTTCTTGAAATCATTATATTTCATAAGAAAAATTTCATCCTTTGGTTGTTATTTGATAAATTTAGACTTAATATCTTAATTTAAGAAATTAATATCCAAAAGTTAATTTTTTATTCATGAAGAACTAAATAAACTTTTAATGAAAAATAAAATCCATCAATGAATGAAAATTCCTTCAATCTATTTCAAAATATTTTCTAAAACAAATATAATTAGAAAAATATATCTAGTATAATAATTTAATCTCTAAATATCAGCAGTAACACCAATGGTTCATCATTAATAAATTTTTTTAAAATTTATTAAGTACAAACAATGAAATCATAACCATAATGTCACATATTATAGGGGAATGGGATAAACCTATATAATCCTTCAGTTGTGGGTTAAAGCCCCATGAACTTTCCTAAAAAAACTCTTCATCACCTGGTATGTGTCTTCTCCTTTATCTAAAATATTATTAATATAATTTATACGTTATTTCCAAATTGTGATAAACCATAAATACTACAACATAAAAGATAAGATAAAAGTTAAATGATACTCATACCATTAATCATAAATTTAATAAAAGTAAAGGAATTATTCGTCAAATAAATTTTTATTATACTAAACCAATGGGTGGAATTCCCATAAATATTTTCCAAAAATATCCTTATTCATACTATATTCGTACTCTGAAAATTTTCAAAATGGTTGTTTAATACATTGAACTTATGATAAACATTAAAATCATAAACCCATGATGTTATCAATAACTTTTAAGTCAATGAAGACATATATTGTTCTAATATTTAACACAATCCATAGATAATTCATGAATATTATATCCAAAATACCATTGGAAAAAAAATACTTCCAAAATTTAATTCTTGAATCCCAATGAAAATATGCATCATCCATTTTATTTCAACATAGGTCCTTCTATAGTTTAGGTGTTGACCTTTTAAATAGAGAATTATCTTGTATAACTCCCATGTCGTAACATCCTATTACTTTTTATAGGTATTTTATGACCTTTTTTGATTCCCTTTTGGTTGGATCTTGTTTAGGGGTTCCACATATAGAATATAGAAAATTTTAGAAGTTTTTTGTGTTATGCACAATTGAATCACTATTTACCCAAACCATTGTTCCTCCATGAGAAAACTGTGAAACCCAGAACAATGAGGGTTTTCATGGTTAGCACATTGTTTTAAAAACTGTGCACCCACCTATGAGAAAAGTTCTGACTTGGACAGTGAATACAAAGGGGTTTATGGGTTTTCTGACCATGCGACCCTCTCTATGAAACCATGCACACAGACTTTTTTTTCAACAAATTATTTTAAACTCCCATACCCCCAGTTTAATCCCCACTCTACCCTTATTTTACCTTACTTGAATTTTTGTGGCATAAGATGCTCTAAAAATGTTTTTGGGTTCCCCAAACCTCTTATTTAAGAGGATCAAAGCATGGTTGGTCACATTTAATCTCCTCCAGTAAGTGAATCTCCCCTCATGAGTTCTCTCATGATCTTTCCTTCCTTATAACTTTGAGTTTGATAGATCATCACGTAATTTATGGATAAAAAATTTATTTTATTGGATCATTATTTTATTTCTGGTTTATTGATATCTATCATCATCATTATTCATTGGTGGATCAAATTGCGGGTGTTGATATTCTCTTTAGTTTTTAATGGTTTGTTGTTTTTTTGAGATTTTCCATATAATTAAAAAATTTATTTTATCGATTTATTTTAAATAGATTTCAATTGATTTATGACCTCCCAAATTGTTATTATTTTGAATTGGAATTTTAAAGGGAATTGTTTGTTTAAAACCCCCCAATTCAATTGGAATTTGATTTTCGGGTGTGTTTTGAAATTGATGGAATTAATGTAATGATTTTACATTTGATTTAAGAAAATGGGTTAAATTGAAATGATGAAAACCTATGATTGGTTGTGTATTAAAATGGCATGAAATGATGAAAAATACAAGTTTGGGTATTGAAGTTGAATTGAATCATATAAATAGTAAATTGGGAAATCGAATTGTAATTGATTTTTTATTTTAAATGAGATGATTTTTAATTGTTTTTCGATTGATTGAGAACATGTGATCCTATTTTGTTAGTAAACTATTTGGGAAAATCATTCTAGTATATTTATTCCATTGAAATGTATTGATGAAAAAAACACTAACAAAATCATAGTGTGTCATATCTTATCCTAGATGGGATGTTAAGGTGTTCTATTCTGTCAGAGGCTGAGGGATGTGTGTACACATACTTTCTATGATCACTGATATGAGAAGTGTGGGGATCCTATAACAAGAATCTATTGTACCATAGGGAATATGACCATGGTTCTTGTTGTGATTTTTTTATTATATATTCCATTGATTGGTAGTGGTTTTATTCATGCCTACTAATTAATATAAACTGTTTTATATAAAAATGATTATTTAATCCATGTTTGAAATGTTTTACATGTTTTTTAAAAGAAGCATATTTGTTTTAAATATTCAAATTAGATATTATTCCATGCCATGTTTTTTCTAAAATTGAAAGATTTATTTGGTTTATTATTATGGAATATTTTATGGAACACTTTGTGAGACCATGTTGGGATTTTTATCTCACACCCTACTTTTTCTTTCAGGATTTTTTATAATTCCTTATTCTAATTCTAGGAAAAGGGAAATATCCACTTGGAGGTGGTGGATATTCTTGATCCCTTGATCTTGGATTGATGCACACTTTGGGATGTTTGTCCTTCTTCTGAGTACTTTAATGATGTACTATTTTGGTTTTTCATATAACTGTTTTATTTATAGTACTTTGTCCCTTTAGTGTGTTGATAATTATGACTTGTATTTTCTTATCTTCAATTGTTTTTGGGAAAATAAGTTCCCTATTTAATCTTATATGATTCCAGGTTCTAGTTTCCATCCCATGGTGATTAGGAAGCCCCTTCAGGCTATGCCAATGTTTGATCAGGTATTATGGTACAAGGGTATCTGGTCCGGTTCGTTCTAAAGTGGTATTAGAAAGATTTTTAGCATCTTTCTTTGAGATCAATATGCAGTTTGAGATATCTAATCGATATTTAGGATGTAGTTTTGAGTATGTTCCTATATATCCCTCATCATAACTATCCTTAACACACTATGGGTGGTTTGTTGAAAGGAATCTTGAGGAATAATTTGATCTAATTATAGTATTTTCGCTACTTTTTAGTTGGATGGGTTGACATATAAATCTTAATATCTTATCTGATGGGTTTAGTTTTCTCATTCTCTTATTTGAGTTGTTGATCTGATTGATATTCTGATGTCTTCAATATTGTTTTTGTGTTTTTAGCATCATTCCTCTAATATGTCATGTGAATAGGCCCCATCAAGAAATTTTTGGTGAAAACAGTGATCAGATCCTCCCATGGACCAAAAGATTGTTGAGATTATTATGTGTGATGTCTAAGATCTAGGACATTCACCAATACCCATTTTTGTACAAGATCTAGTTATGGAACCTTAGAGGTATGAATCTTGAAATAATTCTCAATAGTACCATCCGTAGAGGGTCACCAAAATTCCAAGTCTCTAATAATCCTTATGAGGATGAGGATTTGTTGAGGAAAATAGATATTTTGTTTGATTACATTGAAATTTCTAATTTGATTATGGTGAAATGTTCCACCTTCAAGCTATAGGGACCAATCAGAAGATTATGGTACTTTATTGTAATGGTGAAGAGGTATGATGGTTTACAGTGGATGGACTTTAAGGTTATTTTTTACATATTAGTTCTATCTAGATTTCATGGTTCAAGCTAATGTTATGGAGTTTATCAAACCCAAACAGGTTGAAAGAACTGTGACGGAGTATACGAACTTATTTGCTGAGCCTATTTGGTTTTCACATGAGATTATATCAGATAAGAATACAACGACTCGAAGGTTTGATATGGGTATTCGACATGGTATCCTCTATTAGGAATTCTTCTTGATTCTCTCTTCTTATGTTGATGTTCTAGATAGGGAGTTGATGGTTAACCTTAACCTAGCTGGTAAGTCAGGGTTCAACGGAGTTCATTTTCCTCCCAACAGAAGTTAGAGGATTTATTTTATAGGAAAGAGGAAGTGTGATGAGTCTTGTGGGGGTTCTCTATAGTATTAATCCTCTCAACCTCCTGTAGTTCCTATAATATGACCTAGGACTTGTTCCCTTGTTGCAATCTAGGGAATTAAAAATGGGTTTTCACTGAGGCACCCAACATCTATTGTTCTTATCGATACTCATGTTACATTGATAAATTCTAATATATATTTTCTATCGCAAATAATGGAAAGGGATCATCATAACCAAAAATTAATATGGTGCAATCAGATACTTTATGACCAAAGGGTTTCAAGCCACATGTATCTAGAAATAAGCTTCTTCACATAGTAGAAGAGTCTCCAGAGGAAGTTAATACGTGTCCAATGACTTTGATAGGTACCATAACTGTAGCTTAATATTTAGTGACTATATTATTTGACACTAATGTATCTCATTCATTTATATTTACTTATATTATGAACCTACTAAATATTCTTATGTATATTTTTTCTTATTTAATGGATCTTAGTATGCCTCTCAAAATAAAGAGAGATAAGGGTCTTAATTTTTTAACTTGTCATTTCAATTTATCAAAAATTGATCATGCATGGAATGTCATCGTTTTTGACATGAACCACTTGACATAATTTTCATGATGGATTGGCTCATTGCTAATAAGACCTGAATTTATTTCTATCATTGATGGGTATCCATTAATATGCTTGATGGGGTGTGTCATATCATTTAGGGAGAAAGACACCCAAGGTCGAGTAGGTATGGACCATATTATCTAGAGTTGGGGAAAGTAATATTAGTTTTTTCTTTTTATCTCAGGATTGATTCTTTGAATGATGATCTCACTCCAGTTTTCATCTTATTTCTCAATGTGTTTAATTATGATTTTTTGAATTTTCTATCAGTGAGAGGGGTAGAGTTTTTTATAAATTTAATTCCTAGTTCCCATCCTGTATATATTCCTTCTTACCACATGGAACTAAATAAAATAAAAGTGTTGAATAATTAATAGGATGATTTTTTAGAGGAAGTATTAATACGAAAATGTGTGTCACTAGGGTGGGTCTCATTCTATTCACTAAAACAGATTATGGAAGGATTAGCCTATTTTTATTACCAAAAACTCAAACAATTTACAATAAAGAAAAATAATATGCCACTATGGATTTTTTATTTTTTTACCATATGAAATGGGTGAGGTGGTTTTGGAAGATTTATGTTTGATCTTTCTATCACTAGTTGAGAATAAAAGAATCTTATATTTAGATAAAAACCATCCATATAAGATATATACATTATGATTATATTTTAATTCCATTTGGTCAAACCAATGATCCTGTAATATTTATACATTTTATGAATAGGATCTTACATGAGTATCATGATATGTTAATGGTGTTATTTTTGTAAGACATCCTGGTTTACACTCAATCCAAGTAGGATCATTTCTGTCACATTAATGTAGTTCTAGAATTGTTGATAAATAACAAAATTTATACCAAGATAATGAAATGTTATTTCTAGATTTTGGAAGTGAAATTATTGCGATAAGTGGTCTTGAAACTTGTTCTCTCAGTAGACCCCAAAAGGGTGAAAGCTGTTATGACTTGGGAGAAACCACAAAATGTTTTTAACATTTAGAGATTATTAGTTTTAGTAGAGTATTATCATTGGTTTGTAAAGGTTATATAGAATATTGATTATTTGATGACCACTCTAATTTAGAATTCAGTAATATTAATTTGAGATGATAAATTTTTGAGTTTTTTTGATATAAAAATTATTTTTACTCATATACTAATGTTGAATCTTTCAATGGTTAGGTAGGGATAACTATTTTTCTATTATGCATCAGGTTTAGTTTTGGGATGTGTTATTATATAGGGTGATCACATGGTAACCTATGTTTCTCAATATCTTATTCGACTGGACTATAATTATCCTACTCATGAACTTGAACTCATAGTTGTGATTCATGTGCTTAATAGTTAGCAGCATTACCAGTTCGTATAAATATTTACTGTGTATTCTAGAAACAAATGGTTGAGTTATATCTTCTCCCAATGATATTTTAATCTCTAGTAGAGGCCTTTGGTGGTCTACTGATAATATTTTAATTTCTACATCTCTTATACCATGGGAAAAGTTAATGTCATCATTGATGCCTTAAGCAGGAAACTTCTGACCTTGGCTGTGAAAGAATCATATTAAGAGTAGAACTTGATGGATCTTTTTGAGAAGTTGCATATAGGAGATTGGGAAATAGGGGATGAGGTTTTCTGAGATAATTTTTAGATAACCATTTCTCTTCTCAAGAAGATTGTTCAAGAGCAGCATATTGATTAACATTTTTATAGAATTGGAGACTCTCATTATGGTGGGGACACCTTTGGGGAGTGGTTGTTATCAATAGAGGGTATTATATGTTTCAAGAATTAGTTTGTTGTATTTTTAGTAGTGAGAAAATTTTGGGGGGATTTCTATAGTTTCCATTGGGATATGCACCCAGGGACCAGAAATTTGTTATATGACAAGCGAGAATGATTCTGCTTTCTAGGTATGAGAAGGGACATCATTGACATTGTTTTTGATTTCCATACGTTAAAAAAGATCAAGGGTGAGGATCAGAGAGCGTCATGTTTTCATTATCCACTTTCATGCCAGAAATGGATATGTGATGATACTTATATGAAATTTTTATTTAGGTTTTTGCATACCCCTAGAATGAATAATGTGATACGGGTTGTGATTGATTAGTTAAAAAAATATACACACATTATACCCATTCATGCTGAAACAACATTGAAACGTTGGGATATATATACATTAAATAGATTGTTAATTTTCACAGATCATTATATTCTATAATCTCTAGTATAGATCCACATTTTACCACTAATTTTTGAATTTACTTCAGGTGGAGAAGGGATCTCAGGTTTGATTGAGTATAAAATACCATCTGTAGATGTATATCCATACAAAGAAGTATATAAATATTCTTTAATATATTCTTCATGCATGTGTCCTCAATTTTTGTGGGTCTTTGGATGAGAATTTGAGACTGGTTAAGTTTTATGATAATAATAATTACCAGTTTGTGGTCGAGATGGCTCTTTTTGAGTCCATGTATGGAATACTATTCAAATCTCTATTGTGTTGGTCATAGATTGGTGAAAGTTCCTTGGAGGGACAAAGCTTGGTTAAAGAGACATCAAAAAAGATTCAGTTCATTTTTATGAGAATGTTTTTCGTGAAAATATGATACAAATATTATGATGATCGTCAACATAAGTCTTTTGAGTTTTCTGTTTCTCATCAAGTGTTCTTGAAAGTGACACCTTGGTTTGGTCACAGACATCTTGGGAGGAATGTGAAGCTTAGTGCTCAATGTGTGGGACCTTTCCCAGTATTTTAGCATGTTTGGAAATTTTCTTACCATTTATCACTCCCACCATATTTGAAATCAATACATAACATGTTCTAAGTATCGCAAATTAATAATTATCTTTCTAACCCATCTCAAGTCCTAAGTTGGCGGGGTCTGGATGTTGATCCTAACTTATACGTGATTGATAATTCAGTCATGATTATTGATTTTGAGACAAAGGTACTTCATGGGAGGATGATACCTTTGGTCCATGTTCTAGGGTATAATGGTTCTAATACACATGAGACATGGGAGAGCACTAGTGGAAAAAACGTTTAACACATTGGAATTTTTCATGTCGGTTCTATATAATCGATGTGAAACGATTTAGAAATAGGTATATCATGTCATTTATTTTATAACCGACGTGATATATCGATCAGGATATATTTATTACGTTGATTATAAAATAAACGACGTAAAATATATGGAGATTAGATTTTTTTACGTCGGTTATTGTATAACCAACGTGAAAATCAAATCTGGAACGCTTTATCATGTCAGTTATAAAATAACCGACGTGATAAAGGAAAGCTCGTCACATTATCATGTCGGTTATAAAAAAACGATGTGATAAAGCTAATCTCAGCAATTTGTCACATCAATTATCAAAATAACCGACATGATAAAGCAACATTTATCATGTTGGTAATTTTATAAACGACGTGATAAATTGTTTTCTACATCATTTATTAAATAAACGATGTTATAACCATTAGAAAATATTTTACCACATCGGTTATTAAATAACTGACGTGATAAATATTTTAAATGATTTATCGCACCCCGTAATCAGTCATTCTGGTTTCTTCGATCGGGCGACCGATGAATCGTCTCTCTCACGCGGAAAACCTAGAAATGATTCTTCATTGTCGTGCCATCTAGCCTCATTTTTCCAACATCATTATTTAAATTTATTATCATCAGATCTATCAGGTTGACTCAAAACACTCAAGTAAGCCTCACACGACTCCTTTTCAGTTCTTTTTTCTACGATGCCCTACACTAATTTTTTGAGATATTATTTTTCTTTATTATTGCTATCATGGTAAGTATAATAGTGTTCATTTATAACATGCTAAATTATTTTCGGGTAAAATAAACCTATGGAAGTGATATCATGCAAGTTTACAATTTTTGTGTGTTCTATCATGTGTGTGTGCGTGTACAGGGGGTTTCCAAGGTGGTGGGGGGCTGTGCAAGTGGGTGGGAGTGTCCAGGGGGTTGGGTGGTCTGTCTAGTGGGGTGGGGGTGGTTTTCAGGGGTTTTTGGGGCTATCCAAGGGGATTGGGGGTGTCTAAGGGGGCACGGGGGAGGTCAAAGGGGGTGGGGGTGGTTTCCAGGGGTGCGAGGGTTGTCCAAGGGGGTTGGGGTGTCCAAGGGGGTGGGGGTGGTTTCTAGGTGGGGTGAGGGGATGTCCAAGGGGATAGGGGTGTCTAGGGGATGGGGGTGTTTTCCAGGGAGGTGAGTGGGCTATCCAAGGGGGTAGGGGGTGTCTAGGGGGTGGGGGATGTCTAGAGGGGTGGGGGATGTCCAGGGGGTGGGGGCTGTCCAAAGGGGTGGGGTTGTCAAGAGGGTTCGGGGGCTGTCCAGAAGGTTGGGGGTGTGGAGGGTGTCCATGGAGGTGGGGGGGCAGTCCAGGGGTGTGGGGGGGGGGGGGGGTCCAAGGCGGTGGGGGTGTCAAAGGGGGTGGGGGCTGTCCAAAGGGGTTGGGGCTGTCCAAGGGGTGTAAAAGGGGTGGGGGTGGTGTCTAGGGGTGTGGTGGGTGTCCAAGGAGGTTGGGTTTTCCAAGGGGGTGAGGGGGATGTCAAATGGAGTGGGGGTGGTGTCTGGGGGGTGTGGGGGCTATCCAAGGGGGTTGGGGTGTCCAAGGGGGTGGGGGTGGGTGGTGGTGTCCAGGGGGTTGAGGGGGTTGTGCAAGGGGATAGGGGTGTCCAGTGGGGTGGGGGTGGTGTCCAGGGAGGTTAGTTGGCTTTCCAAGCTGGTGGGGGTGTCCAGGGGGTGGGGGGGTTGTCTGTAGGGGTGGGGGTTTTCCAGGGAGGTGGGGCCTGTCTAGAGCGGTGGGGCTGTCCAGAGGGTTCGGGGGGTTGTTCAGAGGGTTTTGGGGTGTCCAGGGGGTGTATAAGGGGGTGGGGGTGGTGTCCAGGGGTGGGGGTTGTCTAGAGGGGTTGGGGGGATTTCCAGAGCTGGTGGGGGTGGTGTACAGTGGGGTTGGTGTCTAGGGGGTGTCCAAGGGGGTGGGAGTGGTGTCCAGGGGGGTGGGACTATCCAGATGGTTGGGGGGGGGTGTATCCAGAGGTTTTAAATCGTTGGGATCTGTGTAACTTTTAGTAGTTAATGTATACATATTTTAATATTTATACTTCATATTTCTTTTTTAATGAAGGGTGAATTTGGTATCCAGTTCCACCGGGATGTATTCTTTGTGAACCATAAGAAGAAAGCATCCAAGATGAATTTAAAACTGTTATATCTAACTATATCTTCTTTTTAAAATCATTTTCAAGCATTTTATTAAATACGCATATTTTTTTTATATTTCAAAATTGTTTTACATTCAAATTATGATATTTTTCATATAAACATATATTTTTCTTATCATAAAAACATTTATACTTTTGATATTTGTTATAGGTAATAATGATTCGAAGTTGGATTACGGTACATCGAATGAGTAATGAATATGAGGAAGGTGTTGATTCCTTTTTGTAATTTTCTAAATGAAGTGTTCCAAGCAGTGCCATTTTTTTCTATCCATGCCTAAAATATTTGAATATGAAGAAGTTAAAAAGTAGATAGATAAAAGATAATCTGATTTTTCATGGTTTTAATCTGAGTTAAAGCCCTAGGATTTGGCATGGTGAAACTGGACGGAATGTCAGATCCACTGATGATAAAGATTCGCAAGATGGTAACTCCGATGGAATTGAAGAAATGATTTTCAGTATTGTATCAGAACAAATTGAGATAGAACTGATAGTTGTGTGTCTATAGGGTGATGCTGAAAAACCATTGTATCCTGTTTGAACAGATTTTACATTTTGTTCGGCAGTGTTATGATTTATTACCCTAAAGGAGAAAAATGGATGGAGTGATAAAAGTTTTATTGAGATACCACAATTGATGAAAGACATTCTTCCAAAAGATAACAATCTTCTTGATTCACATTATAAGGCCAAGAAAATATTATGCCCAATGGGATTGGGATAAAAAAAATACATGCTTGTCCAAATGACTGTATGATATATAGAAAGGAATATGAATTTTTGTCAGTGTGTCCTAAATTTGGGACAACACTATATAAGGTGAAAGAAAAATCACAGGCTGATGTAAAGATTACAAAGATACCTTACAAGGTATTTTGGTATATTCCTATAATTCATCATTTGAAACGTTTGTTTGCTAATTCACATAATGCACAATGGATAAGATGGCATGCTGATGAACGGATATGTGATGGAAAAATACATCATCTAGCTGATTTTCCACAATGGATGAAAATTGACGAGTAGTATCCTACATTTGGAAATGAAATTAGAAATATCCTACTAGGGTTGTTCATATATTTAATGAATCCATACCGAACCCTTAGTAGCTCACATAGTTCATGGCTTGTTTAATTGGTAATTAACAACCTCTCTCTGGAACTTTGTATGAAGCACAGATATTTCATGTTGAGTATAATGATCACTGGTCCGAAACAGCCCAATAATGATATTGATGTTTTCTTTTCACCATTGATTGATGATTTTAAACTTTTATGGGAGGATGGTATTAGGGTATATGATTCTTATAAAATGGAATATTTTCAAATGCATGAAGTGTTTATGTTCACTATAAATGACTTCCCAGCATATGGTAATTTTTCTAGATATAGTGTTGAAGGGAAGAAAGCATGTCCAATTTGCGAACAACAATCCTCATATTGTTAATTGCATAATGGGAGGAAAAAAGTGTACATGGGTCATAAAAAGTTTTTTCCTATGGATCACTCTTATATAAGACTAAAAAAGGCATTCAATGGATCACAAGAATTTGATATTGCTCCAAAAACTTTATCTCCTGATCTGTATTTTGAGAGGGTGGAAAACATTGATGTGACATTGGGAAAGACACGGAAATCTGGTAATGATTGACATATTTAGAAGAGAATGTCAATATTTTTTGAGCTACCATATTGGATATATCATGTAGCTAAACATAATATTGATTTCATGCACAAGGAGAGGAATAATTGTGATAGTTTGATTGGAACATTGTTTGATATTAAAGGAAAGAGAAATGATGGGTTAAATGCAAGATTAGACTTACTATTAATGGGAATAAGTTTAGTGTTAACTCCCACACCTAATGGATGATGATCATTTATTCCCCCGCCTTATCATACATTAACCTAGAGAGAGCAAATTTGGCTTTTGTCATTGTCTTCATGATATCAAAGTGCCTCAAGGTTATTCTTCAAATGAAAAAAAAAATTGTCTCATTGAAGGACTCGAAGGTCATAGGTATTAAATCTCATGATTGTCCTGTCATGATGCAACAACTTCTACCAGTTGCATTGCATGGAATATTTCCCATCCATGTCAGAAAGACTATAATGAAGTTGTGTTGTTTTTTCAATTCAATTTGTAATAAGGTGATTTATGTGAATTCTTTGAACATTTTGGAAAAGGATAAAATTTTAATACTTTGTCAATTGGAAATGTACTTTCATCCAACTTTTTTTGATATAATGGTGAATTTAATGATTCATATGGTTCAAGAAATAAAGATTTTTGGACCTCTATATCTTCATTGGATGTATCCTTTGGAATGTTATATGAAAATATTTAAGGGGTATGTTAAGAATCCATATCGACCTGAAGCCTCCATTAATGAAAAGTATATTTATGAGGAGGTTGCAGAGTTTTTTACGAGCTACATGGTTGCGGTGTAGCACATATGTTTTCTTCCATCTCTCCATTAATGAGTTAATAATGAGGGAATGGGGATTCATGTCTTGAAAGTCAAATCGTTGACAGTTGAACAGATTAAGAAGTTAGTATTATAAATCTTGAATAACATAGCTGATTCTCAACCGTATATCACATTTCACATTAATGAGTTGAAATAATGTCATCCAAAGAAGAATGAAATGTGGATTTTTAATGAGGACAAAAAAATTGTCTTCATGGTTTAAAAAGACCTTTCTTAGTAGATCAGATGTATCAGATATATTAAAATGGGTAGTGGGTGGTCCATGTTTAAATGTGATAACATGGTCCGGTTATGACATTAATGGGTATGCATTTCATACGAAATATTAAGACAACAGAAGTGCATTTCGGAATAGTGGTGTATTGGTGTTTATAGAAGCAATGCATTATTCGAGTGCTAAAGACAAAAACCCAATTTCTACATCAAGTGAAAATATTGGAGTGATTGAAGAAATATTATAGCTTGATTACTTTAATATTAATGTTCCTATTTTTAACTATAAATGGTTTATCAGTAACAACAGTGTCAGAAATGATGAATTTGGAATAATAGTTGTTAATCTGAATAGATTGGAAGACACATCAGATTCTTTTATAATGGAAACACATGAAAAACAAATTTTCTATGTAGTAGATCAATCAGATATGCAGTGGGTTTTTGTTTTACGAGGGAAAAAACAATATGTTGGTGTGGATGAACTTGATGAAGATGCAGATTTTTGTGAGATCCCTAATTCCATGGATAGATTAACAGAACATAATGATGAGCATGTTAAGACATGGTTTGTGCTATAAGGAGCAATCACAATGAAGGAATTTGTGAAAACAATCCACTTTTACATTCCTAAAATTACATGTAACATTTTTTATTTCTTGTTTACATTTATTATTTTCATAAAATGTTAGATATTGTAAGGTTTTTCATTATTAAAACATGTATTGAAACAAATAAGTATAAATTTTTATTTGTTTCAAATTTTTTTAGTTTACTTTATCATGTTTACCATTACATAAATTATATATCTGTTATTTTTGTTCAATGACAATTACATTACCATGTTTACCATGTTTACTAGGTTTACCATGTTTACCATGTTTAACATCATTACCATCTTTACCATTGTTCAACATACTTACCATATTAACCATGTTTACTATTATGTATCTTAGTAAAGATTTCTATTTCCTGATTACATTAGTATTGTTATATTCCCATTTTTATATTTGTGAACTAATGATTGTTTTTTTGATTTGAAGGATAATGACAGATCAATCAGCTGATCAACCACATGATTCTGGAGATGAGCATATTGTTCATAACTCTGGGGAGGAACATTCACATTCTATTCTGGATGTTCCCCAATCTTCCACATGTTCTCCCATTACGACAAAGAGTTCAAGAGTTGGAAAACGTGGGAGCACACGGTTACCAAAATTATCACATGCTCGTATGCAGGA
The DNA here is from genome assembly GCA_963277665.1 of Viscum album. NCBI lineage: Eukaryota > Viridiplantae > Streptophyta > Magnoliopsida > Santalales > Viscaceae > Viscum > Viscum album. The sequence continues at coordinate 549,591,003 of OY728121.1, forward strand.
TTAGAGGATACTTGTTGGGTTTGATGAGGATGATATTCCCAGGGGTCCAAATTAAAAATATTTTTAGAGTTTTGTATCAGCTTAGGGCAATAGAAAAGTAAGAATTTTGTATGATGACTGGAGAAGTGTGGAAAAAGCGATAATCTCTCAGTTTTGGGAACAGATTTTGGTAAGATCTTTTGTTATTGTTTGCCTATTATTTAAATGTTTCTAGTATATATAATATGTTTAACCTCTTCTTTATCAGATGAAATTTGATATTCCTGACACTAGAGGAGTCAGGTGGAAATTCTTATTGATTGCTATTAGGAGATGGAGGAGATTGAAATCATCCCTCTCATCTGATTTCATTTTTTGTCATAGGAGTCTTGAAAATCCATGTCATATATATCCTTTCATAGATGAAGACACATGGAGATAATTTGTTGAAATTTGAAGAAAAGATTCATTTTTGGTAAGGGTAATGTAAACATTTATAATATTTCTTATATAAATGATCTTATTAATGTTTTGCTAATGATTTCTTATTCTTAATTTATAGAAAACAAGGAAATATCATTAGGAGATCCAATCTAAAAATGTACACCCTCATAGTTTATCTTGGGGAGGGTATAAATTATTAGAAGAACGAATGATGGAGGAAAAATTACAAAAAATAAGGGATGAGCCTTCAAGCTCTGGACAGGTTGCCTCTCCATCCCCTCTATCTAGACATGAAAAATGGAGAGAACTCGGATGGGAAAAAAGGGAAATATATTTTGTAGGTGAGAATCGTAGCTGAGAGGACTGTAATATATCTATTTTATTTATTTAAGTGAAATATATACTTCATATAATTTCAATCATTACAAAAATGTTTAATTAATTATTATAGGATTATCTTGAGGAGCAGAGCTCACAGGGGGTATTTACAACTTTTGGGAGGCAAGATATTTTATCTGCAGCATTGGGAATGCCTGAACATCCTGGTCGTGTACAAGGATATCCGAGAGGTTTATCGGTATGAAAAGTGATTCCACGTTCTTCAACTTCTGACATCGAGGGTGTTAATAAAAAATAGATTTCTTGGAGGCTGAATTTAATAATATTAATGCAATGATGGAGGTCAAAGATTAGAGATTCGGTATAGTCTATGTTTGATGACATTCAAAGACAATTTCAGACTGCAGCTCCCACTCCTCCACCTCCCCTTGCAGACCCCATTAGTTATCCTCCACCTCTTCCAGTATCTCTCACTCCACAACCTCAGCCTGTAGAAACCATTTTTTATCCTAATCCTCCACCGCAGCTTCCTACTTATTGTGAGTTGTATGTTGATGATCCTCAACATCATATAGTTGCATATAGGCTGGTATATTGTATAGGAGATACAGTTTATCATCAAAAATTAGTGGTAGAGAATCATAGGGTCATTGTACATGATATTATATATAGATCATCTCAAGTACCATTATCTACGGATGAGGTGATGACAGTTTTACATAGTATCGCCCATTTTTTAATTTGTATATCCCGACTTCTATGACTCATTACCATAGAGGTATGTATGTTATATCTTCTATTTTATTTTTTTTATTAATGTTGTTTTATCATTTGAAATCTAATATATTTTTCGATTTATTTTTACCAGAATACATCAAAGGTAAATTAATATTGTATAGACAACAACAAAGACAAATGGATATCACATCAGATACAGATTCTAGTTGTCTTGACAGATTGTCAAGATATTTAAATTTGTTGGTGGATCATTTTGAGTGTCCAATTGATGTTCATGTTTGTGGAGATGCAATAACTGTGGGGATTGGGAAAACTGATATCATGGAGCTTTTTACTGGAGATAAGTTGGGCATCAACGTGGTGCAAATTTTATCCCTATAAGCCTTAACACCATTTTCCTGCATTATATTTATTAAAAATATATGCTTATGTCTGTTTTGAATTAGGTATCTTTATAAATTTTTTGAGAAGAATGAGCAGACATATGTATATGGATTCATGGACCCACATTTGATTTCCCCTGAAGCACATGCATTGGATGGCGAAGAAATAATTCTTTATATTGCTAAAATATTTGAACAGAATATAGTCACACAATGTTGGATGATACATTTTTGTGAGAGTTATGAAACACATCTCTCTCAAAGAGTTCACTATCTTTTATCATAAAAAACCACTAACCATAAATATTCTTTTATCAGTTATCATTAGATGTTAGGTGTTTTTTACCAAGGGAGAAAAAACATTATTGGATATGCTCTATCCATGGCGATGTGTCGGAATGTTTTAAGAAAATTTTGGAAAACTAAGTTTCAATTTATCAATATTTTTTTATATTATAATGAATTTTAAATTTGTCCCATTCGTATTATTTTCTAACAGGGGTTGGGTTTACTTTCAAAAAAACACAAAGAAAAGGAGTGTGATGATCAAATATGAAAATGTAAAGGCAAATATCCATTTATAATTTTTACTTTTTTATTTATTAAATAAAAATAATATATTGAATTTACACTCATTAAAATAGAATTTTCATGAACAACAAGGTGTCATCGAATGTGGATATTATATGTTAAGATTTATGTATGAAATAATTACAACTAGAACAATTGTGAGATTTGACCTGGTAAGATTTCCTTTTAAACTTTTCCATAATATTTCATTTGATTTATTCATTATACATGTTAACAACTATCCTTTTAATTTGTAGCTATTTGATGACCCTCAACCCTATAGTGCTCAAGATGTCAAACACTTACAAGTGGAATGGTCAAATTATTTTATAGGTTTTATTGAAATTTAGTTGTTTGTAGTGTAAAATGTAATTTTGTATATTTTCATTGTAATTATGTATTTGTTAGTCGTTTAGGTTGGATTTAGTTTTTTTAAAGTTGAAATTGTATGTTTTGAATGTTATATAGGTGATTTTTTTATATTTCTCTACATGTTTTTGTCTACTTATGATGGTTTTTCTGGTATCGATTCTGGTCTGGGGGGAGGGTTCCAAGGGTGTGGGGGTGTCTAGTGGGGTGGGGGTATATAGGGGTGTGGGAGGGTTGTTCAGTGGGGTGGGGCTGTCCTGGCTATCCATGAGAGTGGGGGGCAGTCCAGGGGGTGGGAGCATTTCCAGGAGGGTGGGAGGGTTTTCCAGGGGCTGTTCAGGGGTGTGGGGGTGTCTTGTGGGGTGAGGGGGGTTTCTAGGGGCGTGGGAGTGTTGTCCAGTGGGGTGGGGGTGTCCAGGGTGTCCATAAGGATGGGGGAAGTCAAGGTTAGTGGGAGCATTTCTAGGAGGGTGGGAGGGATTTCCATGGGAGTGGGGGTTGTCCAGGGGGTGTCCAGGGGTGTGGGGGTGTCCTGTGGGGTGTGGGGGTGTCTTGTGGGGTGAGGGGGCTGTCCAGGGGTGTGGGAGTGCCGTCCAGTGGGGTGGGGGTGTCTCGGAGGGTGGGGGCAGTCTATGGGTGTGTGGGGGGTGGGGGGTTTTCCAGGGTGTAAGGGGGCAGTCCAGGGGTGTGGGGGCGTCCAGGGGTGTGGTGGGGGCTGTCTAGTGGGAGGGTTTCTAGTCTGGGTTTCATCGGGTTTTGGTCTATTTTTGGTCTTGGGGTGTCCAGTGGGGTGGTGGTGTCCAGGGGTGTGGTGGGGGCTGTCTACTGGGGTGGGGGGGTGGGAGGGTGGGAGGGAGGGTGGGAGGGATGTCCAGGTGAGTGGGCGGATGTCCATGGGGTGTCCAAGGGTATGGGGGTGTCCAGTTGGGGTGGGGGTTTATAGGGGTGTGGGAGGGCTATCCAGGGGAGTGTTTTTCTAGGGGTGGGGGTTTCCTAGAGGGTGGGGGTTTCTAGGGGTGTGGGAGGGTTTTACAGGGGTGTGGGAGTGTTTTCTAGGGAGTGGGGGTGTCCAAGTGGGTGGGGGATTCCAGGCGTGTCGGGGGCTGTCCAGGGGGTAGGGGTAGTCCAGGGGTGTGGGGTGTCCAGGGGTGTGGTTGGGGCTGTCTAGTGGGGTGGGCGTTCTGGTCTGGTTTTGTTCAAGTTTTGGTATGTTTTTGGTCTGGGGGTTTCTAGTGGGGTGGGGTGTCCTGGGGTGTGGTGGGGCTGTCCAGTGGGGTGGTGGGTGGGGAGGGTGTCTAAGAGGGTGGGATGGATTTCCTAGCTAGTCGGAGGATGTACAGGGGTGTCTAGGGGTGTGTGGGGATGTCTAGTGGGGTGGGGGTTTATATGTGTGTGGGAGGGTTTTCCAGGGGTGTGGGAGTGCTTTCTAGGGGTTGGGGTGTCCAGGAGGGTTGGGGGGGATTTCCATGGCTGTGGTGGGCTTTCCTGGGGTTGGGGGTAGTCCAAGTGTGTGGGAGGTATCCAGTGGTTGGGTGGGGGCTGCCAGTGGGGAGGGGTGGGTATGGGGGGGGGGGGGGTTCTGGTCTAGTTTTGTCCGGTTTTGGTCTGTTTTTGTTCTTGGGGTGTCTAGTGGGGTGGGGGTGACCAGTGGTGTGGTGGGGGCTGTCTAGTGGGGTGGGGTTGGGAGGGTGTCTAGGAGGGTGGGAGGGATGTCCAGGATAGTGGGGGATGTTCAGGGGGTGTCCAGTGGTGTGGGGGTGTCCAGTGGGGTGGGAGTTTCTATGGGTGTGGGAGGGCTATCCAGGGGTGTGGGAGTGTTGCCAAGGGGGTGGGAGTGTCCAAGAGGGTGGGGGTTTATAGGTGTGTGGGAGGGTTGTCCGGGGGTTTGGTAGTGATGTACATGGGGTGGGGGTGTCTAGGAGGGTGGGGGTTGTCCTAGGGTGTGGGGGTCTATCCAGGGGTGGGGGTTGTCCAGGGGTGTGGGGGTGTCCAGGGGTGTGGCGGGGGCTATCCAGTGTCGTGGGGGGGGGGGGGGGGGGTTCTCGTCTGGTTTTGGTCGGTTTTTGATATATTTTTGGTATGGGCTTGTTCAGTGGGGTGAGGGGGTGTCCTGAGGTGTCCTGGGGGCTTTCTAGTGGGGTGGGGGTGGGAGGATGTTCAGGAGGGTGGGAGGGATGTCCAAGTGAGTGGGGGGATGTCCATGGGGTTTTGAGGGGTGTGGGGGGTGTCTAGTGGGGTGGGGGTTTTAGGGGTGTGGGAGGGCTTTCTAGGGGTGTGGGACTGTTTTCCAGGGGGTGGGGTGTCCAGGAAGGTGGGGGTTTCTAGGGGTGTGGGAGGGTTGTCCAGGGGTGTGGGATTGATGTCCATGGGCTGGGGGTGTCCAGGAGGGTGGGGGTTGTCCAGGGGTGTGGGGGGATTCCCAGGGGTGGTGGCAGTCCGGGGGTGTGGGGGTGTCAAGGGCTGTGGTGGGGGCTATCCAGTGGGGTTGGGGGGTTTTGGTTTTTTTTTGTCGGGTTTTGGTCTGTTTTTGGTCTGGGGGTGTCTAGTGGGTGTGTCCAGGGGTTTGGTGGGGGTTGTCTAGTGTGGTGGGGGTGGGAGGGTGTCCACGAGGGTGAGATGGATGTCGATGCAAGTGGGGGGATGTCCAGGGGTGGGGGGGGGGTCCAGTGGGTTGAGGGGGGTTTCTAGGGGTGTGAGAGGGCTACCCAGGGGTGCGGGAGTGCTTTCCATGGGGTGGGGTTTCCAGGAGGTTGGGGGATTTCTAGGGGTGTGGGAGGGCTGTCCAGGGGTGTGGGAGTGATGTTCAGGGAGTGGGGGTGTCCAGGAGGGTGGGGGTTTTACAGGGGTGTGGGGGGCTATCCAGGGGGTGGGGGAAGTTTAGGGGTGTGGAGGGGTGTGGTGGGGGCTTTCCCATGGGGTGGTGGGTTCTGGTCTGGTTTTGGTCGGGTTTTGGTCTGTTTTTGGTCTGGGGGTGTCCAGTGGGGTGGGGGTGTCCAGCGGGGTGGTGGGGGTTGTCCAGTGGGGTGTGGGGTGGGAGGGATGTCAAAGAAAGCGGGGGATGTCCAGGAGGTGTCCAAGGGTGTGGGGGTGTCAGGTGGGGTGGGGGTTCAAGGGGTGGGGCGGGCTTTCCAGGGGTGTGGGAGTTCTTTTAGGGGGCAGGGGTGTCCAGGAGGGTGGGGGGGTTCTAGGGGAGTGTGAGGTCTGTCTAGGGGTGTGGGAGTGCGGTTTAGAGTGTGGGAGTGTCCAGGGGGTGGGGTTGTTCAAGGTGTGGGAGTTTTCCAGGGGAGGGGGTCAGTCCAGGGGTGTGGGGGTGTCCAGGGGGTGTGTTGGGGGCTGTCTAGTGGGGTGGGGTGGGAGGGTGGGAGTGATGTCTAGGTGAGCGGGGGGATGTCCAGGGGGTGTCCAGGGGTGTGGGGGTTCTAGGGGTGTAGGAGGGATTTCTAGGGGAGTGTTGTCTAGGGGGTGGGGGGTTTTTAGGAGGTTGGGGGTTTCTAGGGGTGTGGGAGGTCTTTCCAGAGGTGTGGGAGTGCTGTCTAAGGGGTGGGGTGTCTTGGAGGGTGGGGGGTTGTCCAAGGGTGTGGCGGCTATCTTGGGGTGTGGGAATTCCAGGGGTGTGGGGGTGTACATGGGTGTGGTGGGGGATGTTCAGGGGGGTGGGGGGGGGGGGTTCTGGTCTTGTTTTGGTCGGGTTTTGGTCTATTTTTGGTCTGGGGGTTTCCAGTGGGGTGGGGTGTCTAGGGGTGTGGTGGGGGGTTGTTCAGTAGGGGGGGGGTGGTTCTGGTCTATTTTTGGTCGGGTTTTGGTTAGTTTTTGGTCTCTTTCAGGACTTTTGACAGGTCATCGTAGTGGTTGATTAGTGGTGGGGGATATCCAGTGGGGTGGGGTGTTCTGGTCTATTTTTGGTCGGGTTTTGGTCTGTTTTTGGTATGTTTTTGGTCTGTATCATGTCTTTTGGAAGGGCATAACAGTGGTATATTGGTTTTATTAAAAAAATTACACGGGTTAGTTTATAAATGTCGTAAAAAATTCAATGGGATTAGTTTTAACATTGGTTATTTGAAAACCAGCATAATAAATGCAAGGGAAATGGTTTTTATGTCGGTTATTTCATAACCGATGTAAAAAATGGAAATGAATAGTTTTTTACATCAGTTATTTTATAACCGATGTAGTACATATGTTTTCATGTCGGTTACTATTTAATCGATGTTGGAAACTTCTTGGAAGACAGGTTTATCAAGTCAGTTATGTAAATAACCGTTGTGATAAATGCTTTGGAGGAGTCATTTATGATGTTGGTTATATAATAACCAACGTGAAAGAGTACATACCATGCCGGTTATTAAATAACCAACGTAATAATCCATGACTCCGAAGCATTTTTCATGTTGGGTTTTTATCAACCGATGTGAAAAATGCTTTGGATTTGTGTTTTTTATGTCAGTTTTAAAATAACCAACGTAAAAAAATGTTTATAACATCTCCTGTAATAAGGTCGGAAAAAATCCGACATAAAAATAAAAAATAACTACCCTAAAAAACGTTTTCTGCACTAGTTAAGGGAGGAATTGATGAGAGAGAAGTTCCCTCATATTTTTGATATAGAAACTTCTTGACAATATTTACGGTGAAAAACGTTCTTATGGTGTGGAGGTCAGGACATCATGTTACTTTTATTTATGTATTATTTGACACTTTTTAGTTTCCCTTTTAATTGGATCTTTTTTAGGGGTGCTTCGGGTGGATTTTGGAAAATTTTGGAGAATTTCTAGGTTGTTCATGGTTAGTGAAATGTTTTCTGAAACTGTGCTCCCCCTAGTGTAAACTGTGAAACCCCAGATAATGAGGGTTTTCATATTTGGCATGCGTTTTGATAAAACATGTTATTACCTTGGAGAAACTATGCTCCATGGATAGTGAGTCGAGAGGGGGTGCATGTTTAGGGTACATAATTTGACTAATAGTGCGACCCCCTCTAGGAAACTGTGAATATGGAATTTTTTTATTCTGAAAAATTATTTTAAATTATTGAACCCCCCAGTTTAACCCCCTATCAACCCAAATTAAACCTAACTCAAATTAATATCATTTGGAGGATATAAATAAGTGTTTTTATCTCCCAAAAATCTTTCTATTGGTGGATCCAATCATGGTTGATAATGATTAATCTCCTTTATTAAGTGAATCCCCCCTCATTTGTTCTCTCCATATATCTCTTTTCTTCATCCTTTGAGTTTGATAGATCATAAAGTGTTTTATGGATCTAAAATCAATTTAAATTAATCTTCATTCTGGTTTTGGCTTATTGATCTCCAATATAGTTTTTTTTAATTGGAAGATCCCATTATGGGTGTTGATATTTGATTCTTTGATTAAAGGTTGGTGGTTCTGTTGGGAATTTTCCATATAACTAAAACCTTGATTTTATTGATTTTTTTCATATATATTTCATATTACTTATAAAAAAGAAATTGATATGATTTGGAATTATAATTTTAAATGGTGGGAATTTGGGGGAAAACTCCCAATTCTAAGGGAATTGGAATTTGGTGTGTATTTTGAAATTGATGGAATTGATGTAATGGTTTGGGAAATGATTTTTGAAAATGTCTTAAATTGAAATGATGAAAATGTGTGATTGGTTTTGTATAAAAAAATGAAATGATAAAAAACCTAGGTTTTGGTTTTTTATATTTAATTCATATATGGAAACTAAAAATTTTGAAATTGAAATCTAAATGATGTTTGATTTGAAATGAGAAAATCTTCCCATTATTGGTTGATTGATTGAACACATGTGAGACTGGGTAGTCAGTGGGTTATTTGGGAAAATAATGCTAGGATATTGATTTCCTAGTAATGGATTAATGATGAAAAATATAAAAAAACATTGTTCAACATATATTATCCTTGATGGGATGTTGATGAGTCATATTCAGCCAGAACCTAAGGGATGTGTGTACATATACTTTTCCCAATCACTAATATGAGAATTGTGATGATCCTATAACAATGATTTTTCATACCACAAGGCAGATGACCATGGTGCTTTTTGTGATTGTTTTGAATATATATTCAATTTATTGTAAACTTTTTTATACATGCCTAATAGTTTATAGAAACGGTTTTATATAAAAATGTTTATTTAACACATGTTTGAAATGTTTTCCATCATTTTAAAAAAAGAGTGTTTTGTTTTAAATATGAAAATAAGATATTATTCCATGACATTTTTTATATAAAATTAAAATAATAGTTTGGTTTATTATTATAGAATCTATTATTAAACACTTTTGGAGACCCTACTAGTCTTTATAGCTCAAACCCTACCTTTATATTTGGGCATTTGTATATTTCCTTATTTTAGGTTTGAGGAAAGGGAAAGGGCCACTTGGTGGTGGCATATGTTCTTGATCATTTGTTCTTGGAGTGATTCTTCATTTGGGATTATTTTCATTCTACTAAGTACTTTGATGATGTAATATTTTGGGTTTTGATATGCCTATTTAGATTCTATTACTTCCTCCCTTTTGAGTATTGAACATACTAACATGTATATTATATCTTCCACTTTTTTGGGGATAAGTTGGCCCCTCTTTTTCTTGTCTGATGCTAAGTGCTAGTTTCAAACCTATGTGTATTAGGAAAAATGTTAAATATATGGCAGTTCTTGCTTGGGTATCTATATAGGTTTTTGACACTGGTTCACCATATTTAAGACAAGGAACTATAAATGGATCCCTAGGATAAAATTTATTTCTTTCTATTGTATAATTTACTTTTCCACGGTAATTAATTAGTTTATTACCTTTGTTTCCATTAAGAAAACATGTTCCCATTCCTTTCACACACCTTATTACGTGTATCATTCAAAATTTATAACATGAAATAAATTAGAATATATTTCATCCATGGTCCCCAATACTCAATATATTAGAAAACATCATCCTTATCTTCATTGGTGAGTCTAACAGTTACTTAAGTTATATGTTGGTAACCATATTTCAGGATAAATAACTATGAATAATCATGATATATTTCAGTCCTTCCATCATCGCTTTAGGTTCCTCATATTCACCAAAATTTGCATTATGTTCAATAATAAAATGAATCCTTCGTGTTTCATCCATTGACTAAAACAAAAAATCATAGTGTAAGAAAAAATATTCATATTAGGAGAATATTATAATCATTTATAGGTTGTCTAAATCATGACACCTGAATTTCTATCTAATACACCATAGGATTAACCTATTACTTTCATTCACATCAACTATTCAAAACCTTCACAATGATTTCTAAATAATATGTGAATTATCCAATGAATATCCCCCAAGAGTGTCAATGTAAGTGTATAGTAAGGCATGTTGTCGTGTACCAGGTAGCGCTCGATTCAATCTTGACATGCCTTTTTCAAATTAATTTCCCCTAGTTACATCTATATAAAAAACAAATGACATGCATTATCCCAACATGGTTGTATTTCTATGAAAACCACACAATCTCCACCTTTCCAAAACACTAGGATGCCCTTCTATACATATCCTCAATGTCCCTTATAGTTTTATAATCCCTAATATATGTTTTCTTAAATCTAATTTACAAGTATTCTATTAAAATTATCTAATAAAAACTATAAAAACACCTACTATTGTAACCTAGAGTCAGTGTCTAATTTATTACATTGGCATAAGATACAAGGAATCGCATCTCAAAGGACTAAATAGTGTAGTAGTCTTGGTAAACTAGATAGATACCTAATTCCCATATTATATTTGAATAAAAATTTTACAACATATTTTTTTAGAATATAATTATTTATTATAGCATATCATTGAATATTATTCATAGTACACTTCCTGGATCCCTATGAGAGAAAATAAAATAACTGTGAGATCAAATTCTTAGTAATGGTTATGTACAGTGGAAGTTATCATAAATTAATAAGTACAATAAATATGGAATGGTAAATAACTGAACAGACATTCCATTTAAATAGTTTGATTATCAGGATTATATAATGTATAATCAATATGGTAAGGTAAATAATCGTACCCAAAACCCATTTAATCAGTAACTTAACTATCATTAATAGTTAAGGGAAAATCAATATAGAAAGGTAAATAATTGAACACACATTCCAGTTAATAAATAACTTGACCATCATGAATAGAAAAGGAATAATCAATATGGTAAGCTAAATAAGTGAACATACATTCCATTTAAATAACTTGATTATCACAAATATATGAGTCAAAATCAATATGTAATGGTAACACTACCACAAATAGGGAAAGGGAAGTGCTGCCTTTTATTAGCGCTAAGTAGAGATCGTTGATAAAGGGGTAGACCTTTATCAGCACTAGCTTAAAGCGCTGATAAATGTGCCCTTTATCAGCACTAAACAAAACACTGATAAAGGTGTACCCTTTATCGGCGTTTTTCTTAACACTGATAAAGGGTGCATTTATCAGAGCTATTATTAGCGGTGATAAATTTTTTTAATAAAAAATGTTATTAATTTATATAAAATTATTATATTTAAATTCAAAAATTATTTTTATTTTTATACATTAAATAAGAACCAAATGGTTTTAATTAATATATAAATATTAATAATTCAAAAATTAATATATAATGTATTAATTGAATAAAGTATTTCCCAGATTATAATTATATATATATATATATGATTAAATAATTATAAAATTATAATAAATAACATTAAAAAAATGTATTTACTATATTTATTATATTTATTATATTTATTATATTTATTATATATTTATTAGATTTATATTTATTAGATTTATATTTATTAGATTTATTAGATTTATTTATTAGATTTATTAGATTTATTTGATTAATTCATTATATTTATTAGATTTGTTTTATTTATATTATTTGTTTTATTTATTTTATTTATAAATATATAATACTTTTTAATATATATATTTATAATTAAAATTATTGAATAAATATGTGTTTGCCAATGAATATATTGATCATGCATATATGTTATGTATCATGCATGAATGTTCATTTTTACATTACATCATGTTGTCCCTTAATGTGGTATATTGTTTAATTCATAATGTTACCATATGAACTATATATGTTCTAAAAAATGTACTTATAAAATTACATTAAATATATTTAAATAATAAATATATTTTATTATATTTTTAATGATATATATAAATACTTTTCAAATACATTTTTAATTATAATTATTACTATATATATAAATAATAATAAAATTATACATATAATATTATAATTTTATTGATATATATATATATTAACAATTATATACAAATATTTATAATTATATATTATTTATAGTTATAATTATAAATTTAAATAAATATATATGTGTGTGTGTAAATAATTATAAAATTATAATGAATATATTTATTATACTACTTATGAAGTTATAAATATAATTAAATAGATATATTTATAAATATATACAAATATTTATAAATAAATAAAAATAAATTTACCTTTATTTAAATAATTACTAATTTATAAATAATATATTTATTATTTCATATATAATATGTTATATATAATTAAATATATAAATATTTATAAATATATTTATAAATATTTATACAAATATTGATAAATAAATACAAATGTTATTTATTGTTATAAAAAAATATATATTTAGATAATTTTAAAATTATAATTAATATATTAATTATATATATATATATTATAAATATTAGATATATAAATTTGTATATAATTTTATACTTATTTAAATAAATAAATATATATTTATTTATAATTATAATTATAATTATATATATATTTCATATAAATTTTTTTAAAATTAGAATAAATATAATTATATATATCTATAATCATTTAAATATATATAATTAATATATTTATTTTTTATATTTATATGATTATAAATATAATAAGTATATTTCTTATAATTTTATCATTACTTAAATTATAATTTTATATATATAAATAAATATTTATTTATTTATAGATATAATTATTAATAAGTATATATATTTATCATATATATCATTCTAAATAAATATATAATAATATAAATAAATTATTAAAATTATACCTTTATCCGCACTTTTTTAGCGCTGATAAAGATGGCCTTTATCTGCGCTATAATTATATTGCTGATAAATAGTTCTTTTATCAGTGCTTTTTTAGTAGTGATAAAGGCCTATCTTTATGAGTGCTAACAAAGCAATGATAAAGGAATGTTTTATCAGTGCTTTTTATTATAGCGCTGATAAAACATGCCTTTATCTTCACTTTTAACTGGCACTGATAAAAGTTTTAGTGGGTTTTATAAAAGAACCCTAACAGGCTCCACCTCTCTCGCACCCTTTCAATCCTTCGCGGATGCTGACCCCTACGTCATTAAGCCCTACGTTGCTGCAACCCCTCATCCTCCTCCCTCACCGTCGCTACCTCCTCCTCCTCCTCCGCGACCGCCGACTCACCCTCCTCCATCGATGATGATCCCTTCTCCTCCACCACCACCTCCTCCTCCTCCATTAGTTCTTTCTCCTCCTCCACCTTGTGTGTCCCCTTGTCCACCTGATCTACTCTGGCATGCCCTCCTCATCTGACGACCGTCCTAGCAGCCTCCACTACGGTTCCTGGATTCCCCCTGGCGAGTCTCTATTACGGTTTCCCTAGTTTCCATAGGGTGCGTAGGGATTGGTTGAACCCTTACATCGGTTGATTTAGGTAATTATATTTCATTCAATTTATTTGAGACTTCCTTTAATTCTAAATGTTCTGAACATTATATATAATTATATAAATGATGTATATGTTATCTAAATTTGACTGGTCAATGACTTTTCATGATCACTTTTGGGTTTCCTTTGACATAATGTTTTTATTTTAATAATTAAATGATACTTTTATTCAAAATTCCGTGTCATTTATTCAAAATTCTTAATAAAATGGAAATGATGGTTTTGTTGAAGATAAATTATTTGTTCATGGTGAATTGGAATAGTGAAAATTTATAAAGTGGGGTGATTCATGGTTTATAGGTTTTCCATATTATTAAAGGTGTGTGTGTTAGATTTGTGAAATTATTTAATGAATTACATTGATTGATTGTGATTTTTGTTTGGTGTTATTGGTGTATTCCCTTAGATTTACACTTTTTTCAAATGGATTGAAAAAGGTTTTTCCAAATGTATCAAATCTATATATATAGTAAAAGCTTGTTTGCAACTTGATAAAAATGGTATTTATTTTTTTACTTTCCACCCCTTGTTGAGACCTATATTAGGGTTTGGTGTGACAATTATTTTCTTGGTCAAGTTTCAAATATTTGAAAGTTCATTCTTTGAAAGATCACTTGGAAGATCTTGGATAAAGACCAGTTCAGTAGCACCATTGAATTATGAGTTTTGGAAGCTCAATTCAGTTCACTTGATTTTTAGAAGTTGGATCTATCAGTTTTCCTATACTATCAATTTTAGTTTAATTAATTTTCAATGAATCCTTAAAATTTTTGCTCACTGGATGCAGGTAGCTAGATGGTTCCTTCAATAAATGATCATCTAGAGATCCATTAATGGATGTTTAGAATGAGTAATTGGATGAATGAGTTCAGTTGATGGAGTACGGTGGAGTCTGAGTGTGGAAATATCGAGGTGGAACATTCTATGCAAGTACCCATGGAATAGGTTATGGATCTAAATAAATGAAGCGAGGTGAATGGTATGGGAATCTATAGGTATTTTAATGAATATCCAGAGGATTTTACGGATTTTTAGAAGACCATGAGGTCCATGAACTCTAATAATGATGCATGAGAGTCTCTCCTATAAAATGAAAAAGGAATACTTCATCAAATTCATCAGAGTTAAGTGGATATGTCATGCACTATTCACTAGTGTTGGTGGTCATACATGATGTTTCTACTAGCAATCTACAATTACTCATGCCAATGGAAGGATGCCTAAAATTATATGAGGGATGTTGTGACTAGATGATTAGTTTAGGACCACTAAAAGGAGTGGTATGAACTACATCTGTAAGTATATATTATTATAGAAATAAACTTAAGAGATAATTTGACCAACACTGATGAGGCCTTAGTACCGACAGTAGGTGGCTATAGTAAGAGGAGCAGACTTAATCACATCAATATTCCCATAGGTTTAAATTAAAAAGGATATTTTCAAAGAACTGGAAGGAGTATAAAGGATATGAAATGATCAAAAGATGGCATTGGTGATACATCTTCAAAAGAACTAAGTAGGTTTTTCGAAAATTGACTTTACCATGTAACTCATGTTATCTTTTTTCAATGGAATAAAAATGGGATGTTGTTGTTCAACCAATAACATTATATTAAAGTATGAATCAAATAATCCATATATAAAATGTTCTTTGTACATTTTCCTTACATGTTTATATATTCTATGCATGTTTGTTCTCTTGTATGATCATTGAAATAAGGATATGAAGATGACTAAAACCAGGGGAATCCAAGTTGGAGGAAAAATAAGTGGGGTGGTCAGGGTGTGTGGCCATCCTAGTTATTGTATTTAAATTTATGAGGGATGCATGCATAAGTGGGTAAAATCAGATATTTGGATGAAGTTCCGCTATGTTGGATATTTAATAGTAAAAACTACCAATGATCTTAAAATTTCCAATTGTCTCCAATAAGTGGTATCAAAGCTAATATTCCTTTTTTATGTCTCAAAAATTACTTGTATTGATCGATGATAAAGAAAAAATGTAGATATTTTTTAGGAGTAGTTTTTTAAATAATCAAATGGATTTTGGATGGAAGACTATTGGATTCTAACAATCAAATGGTTTATTATGTTTTTGAATAATTTAAACAGAATATGGTGGTAATACCATGGGTTTTCCTATATATCAAAATTCTTCTAGTAGTATGTTTCATGCGGCATGTTCTATTCATTGAGTGACATTCTAGAGCATTTTGGAAGATAATTAAAATTATGATAGCAAGAGATTAATGACATGATTATGGAAGATTTAGATATTGGAGTTCATTGGTTCACTACTCTTGGATGATCCCACTGATCCATTATTGGAGGAAATTAGCTTGGAGTATAAAAGAATGATCTCGAAGGCTATTACAGTGAGAACATGTATTATAAATGGAACATCAAAGGATCTATTTCACAGAATTTCAAATTTCAGAGGTTCCTATAACCTGCATCTGGAGGTGGTTACTGAATTTCATTCCAAGTGATATTCCAAGATCAAATAATGAGTCTAGACTTTATATTATGGGTTCAAATCAATGAACTCTCATTGAGTGAGAGTTAGTGTTATGTTTTTTAGAATATTTCATATGTGATGCATCAAAATGGACAAAGGATCAAAAGCTGTGTGTGACATTCTTTAGAATAAGATTTGTTGGAAGTAGAGGGTTTTGTTGAAGGGTGTGGTGGGTTATGTGAAGTATGGACTGTTACAAGATCCATAAGTAGGATTGTTGGCATATAAGGGATCAGATGACTAAAAGAAAAAATCTGTTGAATGTGTGTCATGAGTGAACTGTAGGGAGAGGGGATGAAGGGTGAGAAATATTAGTTGTGTGAAGTATTGCTAAAAAATTTGTGGTAGATGGTGTAATATTCTGTAGAAAAAATAGAATTACATGTTTCAATAGATTCTCTCATGAAATATATTATACTTCAAAGGAAATTTCACATTTACATGGGTTTCTTTTAAAATTATTTATACCTTTTTTGGCCTATAACAAAAAAATTTCATAAACTGGTTAGCTTGTGATTAATTTTTTTATAAACTGGTTGAGTTGTTTTTATAATGGTTTATAAATTTTTTGGTTTGTTTGTAAAATTGTTGATAAATTTTCTGATTTGTTTTATAATTGTGACATCATTTTATTGTTTTGATGGATTTTTTATAGAAATTATTTGGTGTGTTTTTGGAAAGGATAAGGTCACTTTAGGAAATTCTGAAATGTTTGGGTGTGTGTGTGTTTGAAACTAAAGGGATCGTTTGGAACATTTATATGCTTTGTGTGTTTTACATTCCCACTATTGACTAATAAAACTATTTAACCAGACATGTCCCATTCCTAAATCTCATTGGACCTATTTTGGATAGTTATAACATATGAGTTCTCCTGTTATGTTTTCTTTTTAGTTGGAAACATCCTCTGTCGTGCGACTCTCCTCCACCGCGAACGCACCTCTACCACATGCTGAACGACACCTTCGTAGGGATTTTTCTCCTCTTAATCATTATTTTCATATTTTTCAAATGTTATTACTGTTTGATATTGATATTTATTTTGTGAATTTCATAGTCTAAATGCCCCACTGAAAATCATGGCTGTTGGTTGTCCTTGTTTGTGCACTAAATGAATTGCATGTTGGTTGGTTCCTATTGAACATTTGAATATTGAAATTATTAATTTACATATACTTGGATAATGAATGAATTCACCAGGATGATAAAACTTATCTGATGACCACTAAATTAACAATAGTAATTGAATAATTGATGCTTTGTAAAATCGGAAATTGTGTTTTTCTGGTTTGTATGGTGTTACGATTTTGATCATGATTGTGTGTTTGTATGGTGTTGCAGTTGTTGGCATGATTGGTATGCCATTTTTTCCATTTTATAGTTCCCCCACAATTGAATATCAATCCAATCCTTACCCATTTAAATGGAACCACCACTTTGTTACTAGTACAATTCCACTAAATCATAGAAAACCACTTCACTAGAGGACTGTATGGAACACTTTATGGACCCCCTAGTCAAATAACCATAACAAAACATGTAATGAATCTTTCCCCCCACAATCACTCTATGGAAAATTATACCGTCTATCAGCTTATAACCATATATCATGACTTGAGAAATTATGTTTCTAGAGAAACACTAGAAACCTGGTATACAACAATGCATATAGACCACATGTGGGATACAAAAACATTCTAGTGCAAGGTCTTCTCATATCTAGTTCCATTGAAAATGTGGTTGGGAAGATGGGTGTGATCTAATTTGGTCCTATGTAATTCATGGAGAGGTAAGGGTATTGTTTACTATAACTAGTTTCATTGATTATAGTTGGATTATAACCCTAGTTGAACATATTTTGTGTAATTATTGTGTTAGATATTAATATTATTGAATCAAATAGGATGAATATGAATAATGAATGGATGAATATCAATCGATTGAAAAAAGAGTATGAAGATGGCGTGAAAGATTTTATCATGTTTGAAAAAGATCATGCATATGACCCTTATCAAATCCATTGTCCATGTTTATGCTATTTTTATTTAAGAAAAATTAGTCTAGAGGAGTTGGAAGGACACTCGATCTGTCACTAAATAGATCGAAGTTATACATGTTGGAATAAACATGGAGAAAAAATTAATGTAGGTAGTGGCTTGGATAGAACTACATTTTATGGACCATATGATATGATTACAAGTGTGAATAATGAAAATGACCATATAGAGGATGTGATTAATGATGTGAATGATGATGGAGATCATCTTGAGGAAATGACAAGGATTGTTGAAGATGAACTTTGTGATTTCCAAAAATTGTTTGAGAAGATAATGAGTTCTGAAAATACGCCATTGTATATTGGTTACAATAAATATACAACATTTTTAGCCATACTAAAGCTATATAGTTTGAAAGAAGGCAATGGGTGGAGTGGCACTAGATTTATAGAACTACATTCTCTCTTGAATGACATGCTCTTAGAAGATAATGAGCTCCCAAACTGAACATATGACACCAAACTAATGCAACTCTCGATGGTTATGATCTCTAAAAGAATACAGACCTACCTGAATGACTGTATGCTATTTTGAAAAGACTAAAAATAAAATTAAGAATTTCCAAAGTGTGGTGATTCTCGATACAAGAAAGATAAATCCAGTCCTACGAAAGTTGTATGGTACTTTCCAATCATTCCAATGTTTAGGCGCCTATATGGAAGTGAGGAGACTGCAAGACAATAGAAATGGTATATAGATACAATAATTAAATATGGGAAACTACATCACCAAGTAGACTCTCCTCAGTGGAAGAGAATTGATCATGAGTATCCTGAATTTGGAAACGAGCAGAGAAACCTTCGTCATGCGTTATCTATAGATAGAGTGAATCCTTTTGTTTTAAAATTAGAAGACATAATATATGGTCGATAATGTTGGTAAATTATAACGTACCACCATGGTTATTCATGAAAAAAAATACATCATGTTATCTATGCTTATATAAGGACAAAAAAATCAGGTAATGATATTGATGTCGATTTTCCTCTATTGATCAAGGATTGGATATTATTGTGGGATTCGGGTGTTACGTTGTATGATGCTTACAAAAAAAGATATCACTTTCAGAGCCATGTTGTATGAGATGATAAATGACATTCCAAGTTATGAAATTTTTTCAAGACATAACATTAATGGAACTCAAGGGTGTCCTATTTGAGAATAAGGTACACCATCATTTAGGTTGAAACATTCATTGAAACTCGTGTTTCTAGGACTTCACAAATTTCTCCCCAACGACATAATTACCGATCATGGAAGACATCATTTGATGTACGTTCAGAAGAACATACATCATCATCTCCACTAATAGGTGATCAATTTTTTGAGGAAGTAAAAGATATGGAAAATACTTTTGGTAAAACATTTTCGAAAAACCTTATGAAAACCAGTTGGAAAAAGAGATCAATTTTTTTTGAATTACCATACTGGAGTTGTCTCTATGTAAGACATTTTCTTGATTTTATGCATGTTGAAAAAAATGTATGTGATAGTGTCATTGGAACTTTGCTAAATGAACCTGGAAAAACAAAGGATGGAATTAAGGATAGGTTGGACGTGGTTGATATGGAAATACGAGAATATTTGGCACAAGTGAAGGGTGAAAAAATAGACATTTCCGCCTCCTTCTTCTTACACTCTTTTCAGGAAGGAGAGATATCAATTTTTCAACTTCTTGAATGACATAAAGGTTCTAGAGGGGTATTCATCAAATATCAAGAACATTGTTTCAATGAGATATTTAAAGTTAAAGGGTCTGAAATCACATGACTGCCATGTTTTGATGCAAGATATAATTCCTATAGATTTACATTTCATTTTTCCAAGAATGTCTGTCATTAATTAATGAAGATCTGTTACATATTAAAATCTATTGGGAGCAAAGTTATAGACCCGACCAAATTTCCAAATATGGAAAGTGAAATTGATGTTATATTATGTGAATTGGAAATGTTCTCCCCACCAACATTCTTTGATATAATGGTTCATTTAATGGTTCACATGGTGAGATTTATTAAAGTATGTGGTCTTGTATATTATATATGAATGTACCCCATTCAACTGTATATAATTATTTTAAAAGGGTATGTCAAAAATCAAAGTCGGTCAGAGGGTTGTATTGAGGAGAAATATTTTTTTGAGCAAGTCATTGAATTCTATAATGAATACCTGTTTGGTGTGGAAAGAATTGGCCTACCAAAATCTCATCAAACTGGGTGGCTTGAGGGAGAAGGAATTTTTGGAAGAGGGGTTGTCACAATCAATATTACCGATTGGGAGCATGGCCACATTTACATTTTTCATAATAGTTTCAATGATGACCCATATGTTTAAACCCACAAATAAATTATTAGGCATTTGAATCCATCTATGGATGAAAAATGGATATCAGATACACCCAATTGAAAGTTTATAGTATAGTTTCAGGGCCATATTTTTAAGAAGTCAGATGAGAATTCAGACTCAATTTTAGAATGGTATTGATCGCTAGCTGGAGGACCATGTGTGTATGTATTATCTTACAATGATTATGAGGTTAATGGCTATACATTATATACTAATGAACATGATGAAGATGGTGCCATACAGAATAGTAGGGTTACACTTATGGCTGAAGCGATCCATGTTTTCGGTGCTAAGGATAGTAATATAATTTATGAGAATATTTCACAATTTGGAATCATCAAACAAATATGGGAGTTTGATTATATGAAATTACATTTTAACATTTTTCAATGCAAGTTGGTTGATAAAAGTAGTGTTGTTAAAATATATGAATTGGGATTCGGGAAAGCTTCTTTTAGTAAGGAAGGGTAGAATGAAGAACAGTTTATAATGGCGTCACAGGAAGTACAAGTTTTTTATGTTCAAGATCTAAAAAACTGAAACTGGTTAATAGTTCTATTATTGACCAAAACAACTGATAGGTCATATGAAAATTCAATGGAGGATGACCCTTTCATTGAGACTTCACAATAATTTCTTAGTGGTACTAATGTATATGGCATTTTGTATGTCAGAGGAGACCATAATGAAGGGATTTAAATATTTGATAGAACGTTAAAATATATTAAACCATTAAAAAATAGATTTCAATAATCATGTTATTTATTTATGGTAATATAAATTGGTTTACATTATGTTATTATCTATTCGCTGCTTCTTTTATGTTATCTAAATTTAATGTTAAACCAATTTTGCAGATAATGACTTCTGTACTTGCTAATGCGCCCAATCATGTGGAACAATAGGTCTCTCAACCTAATATTGTTGGTCCTAGTGTAGAGGAACAATAGTTTTCTCAACCTATTGTTTCTAGTCCCAGTGATGACGTACAATAGGTTTCTCAACCTATTGTTGCTGGTCCTAGAGCCAATGTTAGCGCACCGGAGTAATATAATGATGTTGCAGAATTTGAGGAAATAGTAGGCAGTGAAACCCTGATGGCGCAAAAAAATATCTTCATTATTTGATAGTGTTAGCCAAAATGATTTAAGGAAAAAAGAAAAGGGCATAAAATTTGTGGTGGGATGGAATAATCCAAGCCATCATGTTAACCCCAACAAATCCATGTTTAGTAGATACATTAGAATCTTCACTCGGCAACGTGTGCTGATTGATTTACAGTCATGGTACCATATTATCACCAGGCGTAAGACACTAATATGGGAAGATATTATGGTAACATTATGATATCATTTCTCTAATTTTTTAAAATAAAATAAAATTATAAACATTTGACTTACTCTATATCATCAATTACAGAGTGCATTTATAGTAGATGCCTCACACAATGAATGTGTATTAATAGTTAAAGGAAGGATTCATAGAGGCTACCACACAATTTTAATGAAATATCATATTAAATATGCTGAAGGGAAAATCAAGATGCACACACCTCCTTTTTATGCACACTTGATATCCCAATGAGCATGGGATGCATTTTGCAACCGTCGTGCAGAGTAGAATTTTCAGGTACATTGTGTTTGGTAATAATTTTTTGGATATTTCTTGTATTCATCACATTTATTGATAGTTTTTTATTTATGAAATATCAACTGAGTGTTGAAAATAAGGAACGGGTTGCAAAACAAGTGTACCCATTCGGTATTGCAAGGATGGGATATGATTCACTTGGGAAAAAATTGGTACTTATTTTAAATCTATCGTAATACTTTTATGTGACATAAAACAACACCATAACCATGTTACTCTATTTATATAAATATTGATGTGTAGAAATTTAACTCCAATTCCATCCCATTCCATGTTCTATGGAATGAGGCTCGTGTAAATAAAGAGGGGATATTGATAGATGAAACCACACAAAAAGTGTGGGAAACATGTGTAAGTATGACATAATATACTTTTTTTATTTAAATCACTATTACATACTGATGTTTAGTTATTTTCTTATATTTTCTATTTGACATAGTCATAGGAATAAACAACACACACACCAGATAAAAACATACTTTCAGCGTCCTTGAATCAGCTAGAAGAATATGGTGGTATCAGAGGTACGGGTTTTGGGGTGACACCTCGAACATATTTTCATTAAGAAAAACAAGCATAGGATCAAACTGAGGAAATGAAAAAGATTGTAGAAACATTATCTATCTTTCAAGAAGAATTAAAATACCATATATAGATGATATAAATTTTTATGTGGGGGAGGAAAAGAGAAGAAACAACTCAAGAACAACCCGTGCATGAATATCCCGCCCCACCACCCACCAGTTTTGAGGCAAGCCATTCCCCTAAAAAACCTAACTTAGCTGAGGTAATTAGTTTTATAATAATTTTTTCTTGTGAAATGTGAATATCATAGACACTGATACATTCCTGTAATGATATTATACTGGATGAAATGACTGTGATTTATATATATCAACTCCTGCATATCACCTTGTAATGAGGGATAGATTTTTCAATATGCAGAATGACATGCTACACAACAGACTAATTCCAACAGATCATGTTAGAGTGTCGATTAACGTAGATCATGAGTCAAGTTCCAAGCAACCAGTTCCAAATTACGAGGACTAAATTCATATGGTTGGATAAGCTGTTCGAACATTCATCACATGACTGTCAATTTTTTGTAAAAAACATGTCGACAATGAGGTATTCATTTCCAATTTATTTTTCAAGATGTCCCTTTAAAATATAATAGAGAAAGGTCTGAACCGATGAATTTTATTTCAGAACGATAAAGAGAAGGGTTGAAATGAATGATCAACTCAAAACTATCTCAAGTATCAACCAACTGATCGAAACAATCTACTAAGAGAACCATCACCATACACGTTCTAGATCCACATTTAATATAATTGTTGGACCATCTAGATACAAAGTTGTAGACGGGAATACTCACACAGTTGATTTTGAAAAAAAAAATATGTATTGAGGAGAATAATCAGATTACATTAGTGATGACAATGTAAATGAAATCCTCAAGTATGAATGGCTAAGCGCCTTGGTTCTAAATGTATACTTGAGGTATGTTTTCATGATTTGATTTTACCAAATTTTATATACTATGATAATTATGACTAAATAAATTTTAGATTTTTCACAGGTATATATATGAAAAAAATGAAGGGATTTCCCCATGAAGTTTATTTTGGACTTGTTATTCCTCACATAACCTCTTCAAAAGAAGAAATAAATTCTGATAAAGAGGGAGAAATAATGTCATCCATACTCAAATCATTTGAACAAAAATTCTGTATGATGGACTCTTTTTAAAAAAAATGATTTAAGGGTAAAACTGTACAATTTAATCATATAAACTATATTTTCATTTTTTTCATTACTTATTCCTTTTTGTGCTTTTATTCACCATTAAATGCTCATTGTGGTCAATTTAGATTCTCTGATGATTTATTTTTTGGATTCAATGCATGGATATCCAACAAACTGACCACGCATGATGGAATTTTTTAATTTGTAATACACTAGATACACCATTTTAGAACTAAACATCTAGTCATATAATATATATTATCATTTAATTAGGATTATGATATAATAGGTTCGTGCATCGATATATTCTACTTTATGGAATGAATCTAGGGCCTAAGGTCAATAATACCCATGAAATTTACATCTGGACAAGTATCATGGTATATATAATAATATTACACTATCCAAACACAAATCGAAACAAATTACTTATTTTTCTAGATGTTTCTTTAGTTTCCAAAAAAACAAATAGAAAGGATTGTAGTTATTAGGTTTTTAAATTTATGAAAGATATCATATTTCATCAACAAACTATCATCCCTGAAGATGTATTTTCAAAAATAATTACTAGTTCATTTAAAATATTTATTAATCCTTTTTGAATATATATTTTTGTTAGTACTACCATGACTGTCCCAAAAACTCATATTCACAAGATGATATAGATGTGTTTAGAAATAAATTGGCAGCATACCTGATGGAAGATTGTACACAAATATGATGAAGGTGAATTCTTACTACTTATGTAATCCTTATATGATCATTGATATCTCCTTTTTTACACTTATTGAGCATCTATGATCACCCTTTATTATGTTTAATATCCGTAGATTATGAATAATGGTTTTAGAAATGATTTTCTTTTCTTGTAAATAAGAACATAATGAGAGACTCTTATGAACTATTTCTTTATATTTTAATGTTTCCAAAAGCACTAGACCTAAACTATTATGGCATGTATCATTTATATTTTGTATTTTGGTCATTTATGTTGTGGTTTCTACTGATGTAGTGTGTTGGAAGAATATTGGTTTTGTATCACTCAAAAATTTAATAACAAAACTAAGGATTTGTCACTATCAGTGGTTAACTACTGCTTTTAATAGCATCTCATCTGAACTTCAAATATGGCATCCCTATGATTATCTCATCCCACACCATATATATGATATAATCATTCAAGCTTAAGTTTTCCTTCTCTTCCTACACCCATTTACTAGGTAAATGGGTGCAGGAAGTGAAGGAAAAGTGAAGGAATAATGATGATATCAATGATATGGTGTGGGTTGAGAGAATCTATGGGATACCAGATCGGGATTTCATATCAGATTCCATGCTAAGCGGTAATTAACCAATAGTAGTGAAGTTCCAAAATTTTTTTTTTTGTTATTAACTTAAATATGGACTAAAGAATCGCTTTGGAAAGATGTAAGGCAATGTTACGATATTATATCACTATTTTAATGAAAAATTATATAATGAAACATTGATTTTATTTTCATTATTCCTTGAATGGTTGTTTTATTTTAGAAGTCTTTTGTCCATGTGGCATGCCTATATAGGAAGAACACCGACGTTGTTTCTACTCAATCACATAGGTAATTTTTATGTTTTCATAGTAAAATCATTCTCCATTGAATTATTTCATTGTTCAATATATATGTGTAATTTATTTCTTTTATGTAGGGAATATTAGTCTACTCATATGTGATATCAATGTATGAAATTTTTAGGTCATTATAGTTGGTATCAAAGTAATTGACCTATTCAAAATCAAGAAAATGCATTCAGTTGTTTTGATAATTTAGGGAGATGATCCATAAGTCGTTTCAAATGTGTTGGAATCAACCCCACCTCAATACGAGACATGATGCGACCGATATGAATCAAAGTGTCTCTTTTTATTTAAAATTGAAATTATTTTTAGTATAAAGAACAAGCGATATACTAAAAATGGATCAAAGGCATTTTGATTGTTTTGATACTTTAGTGGAACAACATATATGTCATTTTTTACCTATAGTAATCGACCTCACTTTAATTCAACACAAAATGTGATTGGAATGACTCAAAGTGTGTCTTTTTATTTAATATTGACATTAATGTTAGAAAAAACACAAGTGACATACTGAAAACTGAGAAAATTCATTCGAATATTTTTGATACATTAGGAAAATGATCCATGAGTCATTTTTGATGTTTATAAATCAACCCCCCCCCCCCTCATTTTGACGCATGGTGTGACCGGTATGTCTAAAAGTGTCTGTTATTAGTTTAAAATTAATTTTTTATCTCAAAAGGTGTCACTCACTGAAAACAAAGAAACCCACTCAAATTGTCTTTATAATTTACAATAATGATTCATAAGTTATTTGTGATTTTTATGAAGCAGTATCAAATCAAACCAATGCATGATGCGGCCGGTATGACTCAAAATAAATATTTATAGTTTGAAATGACATTATTGTAAAACAAACACAACTAACATACTAAAAAATGATCAAATTCATTAGGATTGTTTTTATACTTTATTACAATTATCAATAAGTCATTTATGAGATAAAGGAATCGACTGCATCTCAATTCAACACACAATTTGACTGATATGTCTCAAAGTGTCTCTTTTTTTAATTAACATTAGTTTTAGAAATAAACACAAGTGACATACTAAAAACCAATAAAACGTATTTGTATTATTTTGATAAATTATGGAAATGATCCATGAGTCATTTGTGATGTTTAGGAATCAACCAAACCTCAATCTGCACATGGTGTGACCAGTTTGTCTAAAAGTGTCTGTTATCGGTTTAAAATTGAAATTTTAGCACAAAATGTGTTACTCACTAAAAATAATGAAAACACTCTCCAATTTTCATCATAATTTAGGATAACAATTCATAAGTTCTTTTTTACGTGTAAGAAGAAGTCTCATGTCAAACAAACACATGATGTGATCGGTAGAACTCAAAATACGTGTTTCTAGTATGAAATGACATTTTAGTAAAAAGACACAATTAACATACTAAAAACGTAGAAAATTAATTCAGATTATTTTAATACTTTAAGACTACAATACATATTTCATTTGTAACATGTAGGAATCATCCACCCTAAATTCAATGCACAATGTGACTGGTATGACTCAATGTATCTCTTTTTATTTAAAATTGACAATAATTTTAGAAAGAAACACAAGTGACATACATATTATTAATGAAAAACATTAAGATTATTTTTATACTTTAGGAAAAAGATCCATGAGTCATTTGTGATGTGTATGAATCAACCACACCTCAATCTGATGCACAGTGTGACCAATATGGCTAAAAGTGTATGTTATCAGTTTAACATTGACATTTTAGCTCAAAACGTGTCACTCAATAAAAACCAATAAAACCCTCTCCAATTTTGTTCATAATTTAGGATAATTATTCATAAGAAATTTTTAACATGAACGGGGTATTCTCATATCAAACCAATGCATGATGTGACCGGTATGACTCGAAATGCATGTTTCTAGTTTGAAATGACATTTTACTAAAAAACACAACTGACATACTAAAAACTCAGAAAAAACATTTAGATTGTTTTTATAATTTTTGAAAATGAACCATAATTCATTTCTAATATTTAGGAATTGATCTCACCTCAATTAAATGCACAATACAACTGGTATGACTCGTAGTGTCTCTTTTTATTTAAAATTGACATTAATTAAAAAAAACAAAAGTGTTATACTGAAAACTGAGAAAACACATTCGGATTGTTTTTATACTTTCTTAAAATTATCCATGGGTAAATTTTGATTTTTAAAGATAAATCTTACCTCAATCTGATGCACTGTGTGACCGATATGGCTAAAAGTGTCTCTAATCAGTTTAAAATTGACATTTTTGCTCAAAACGTACAAGTCACTAAAAACAAATAAAACCCAATCCAATTGTCTTAATAATTTAGTATAATGATTCATACATTCTTTTTTACATGTATGATGAAGTATCTTATCAAACCAATGCACGATGTGACTGGTATGACTCAAAATGCGTGTTTTTAGTTGGATATGACATTTAGTAAAAAAAACACAACTGACATACTACAAACTGAACAAACACATTCTGATTATTTTGATACTCTAGGACAATGATCAATAAGTCACTTGTGACATGTAAAAATTTATCTCACCTCAATTCAATTCACAATGTGACTGGTATGACTCCAAGTTTTTTTTATTTGAAATTGATATTAATTTTAGAAAAAATACATGTGACATACTGAAAACCGAGAAAATGTATTCGAATTGTTTTAATAATTAATTAAAATCATACATGAGTCCTTTGTGATGTGTAAAAAATCAACCTCACATCAATCCGACATACAGTGTGACCGGTATTTCAAAAAGTGTCTGTTATCAGTTTCAAATTTACATTTTAGCTCAAAATGTTCACTCACTAAAAACCAAGAAATCTGTCTCCTATTGTTTTAATAATTTAGGATAACAATTCATAAGATCTTTGTGACATTTATTAATAATAATAATATCAATCCAATGCACAATACGATTGGTATGACTAAAAATGTGTGTTTCGAGTTTGAAATGACATTTTAGTAAAAAAAACACAACTGGCATACTACAAAATGATCATACACACTTGAATAGTTTTGATACTTTAGGAAAATGATATATAAGTAATTTTTGACATGTAGTAATTGGCCTCACCTCAATATAACACACAATGTGACTGAAATGAGTCAAAGTGCCTCTTTTTATTTAAAACTGACATTAATTTTAGAAAAAAACACAAATGCCATACTAAAAATAGAGAAAACGCAATCATATTGTTTTGATACTTTAGGTCAATGATATATGAGTAATTGGAGATGTGTAAAAATAAACCTCACCTCAATATGACACATGGTGTGACTGTTATGGCTAAAAGTGTCTGTTATCAGTTTAAAATTGACATTTAGCTCAAAATGTGTCACTCACTAAAAACCAATAAAACCCACTCCAATTGACTTAATAATTTAGGATAATGATTCATAAGTTATTTGTGTTGTGTATGAATAAGTCACATATCAATCCAATGAATTATGTGACCGGTATGACTCAAAATGTGTGTTTCGAATTTGAAATGACATTTTAGTAAAAAAATGAAACTGACATACTACAAAATGTGAAAACACATTCTGATTGTTTTGATACTTTAGGAAACTGATCCATAAGTCATTTTTGACATGTAGGAATCCACCGCACCTTAATTAAATGGAAATTATGACTGGTAAGACTCAAATTGTCTCTTTTTATTTAAAATTGACAATAATTTTAGAAAATAAACACAAGTGACATACTTCAAACCGAGATAACACATTCAGATTTTTTTGATACTTTAGGAAAATGATCAATCCGTCATTTTTGGAATTTAGGAATTAACCTCACCTCAATATGAAGAATGATCTGACTGATATAAATCCAAATGTATCTTTTAAATTCGATATTAATTTCTGTAAAAGAACAAGTGACATACTCAAAACTGAGAAAACCCATCCGGATTGTTTTAATATTTTAAAACAGTGATCTATGACTCATTTGTGATTGTATGAATCAATCCTAACTTAATATGATGCACTCTGTGACAGGTATAACTCCAAATGTGTCTTTTTTATTAAAAATTGACATTTTATTAATGTATTCTTTCATATTAAGGTTTAATTTATTTCATTATCATATTAATAACATAATATTTGTTTTCTTATATAGGTGTAATTTTTTTCTTGAGTTCGAATGCATTGTTTGGAAACTAATACCATGGGTGAAAATTTTTGAGAGGGGATCATGGATGCCAAAGGATGAAACATTATATTTATTAACTTTTTTTTGGATAATTTTAATTGTAACCTTATAAAACATTATTTGAAATATATATAAAAGGGTGTTTTTTCGTATTCATGATGTCAAGTAAAGGTATATAGCATTGTTTTTGAAACTATTGTGTGCGATGTTTTATTCTTCTATGATTTGACCACGTGTAGGTGATGTTTTGTGCAATTGTTCAGGTGTTGGGCGTGATGTTAAATAAATTGCACATCACAGGAAACTAGTCATTTATCAGTGCAATTTTAAGCATCGATAAAGGCCCATTTTATCAGCTCTAATTAAGCACTAATAAATTGGGCCTTTATCAATGCTCTTTTTAGTGCGGATAAAGGTCCCCCTTTATCATCTCTTTTTTAGCATTATTAAAGGGGACCCCCCAATCTTCATCTTGGTTAATTGTGATTTTCTAGCACTATTACAATTAGTTTCTAGTGTTTTTAAAAGACTTATTTTTAGTAGTGTAAATAATTGAAAAGACATCCCATTTAATTAATAAAATGAGAAATAAAGTGCATCCATATATATTAGCATTAGAAAAATTTCATGGATGATAATAAAATAATTAATAACGAAGTAAATTATTGTAGTTAGTTATACACCATAAACCAATTTAGCTAAGGTTAGCCAATTAATTCTTCTCATGAGACTACTGATTCATCAATGGGATACCAATAACTTTTCCTCGCTCATATCTAAATGCCAAACTAATTCTTCATATATCAAATAATAGATTTAATTCATGAACAATGATCCTTATCATCAAATATCAATATTTATTAAAGGATGCTCATTTATCAATATTTCCCCTGATAATCAAATAAATTTCAAAGCAAACATTGTATGTATAAATTAATTACAATTTAAAAAATAATTGGATCCATTTTATAAGAATATGTTAATTTATGAGAAATGTATTTTTAAATGAAAAATGATCATAATAAAGTGATTGTTTCAATATAAATTAAACAATCACATAATTAAGTGAGATTGTACAATAATTTTTTTAACACTTAGGTATATTTTAAATTATAACCCCATGAAGAATAAACATGAAAAAAATTATTCATCATTAATAAATATGTATTCATGTTTTTAATCATGTTATAAAATTATACTAGATCCATATTCATATTTATAATATTATATAGGATACTATTATAACATTTAACACCTTTTTATTAATAATATTTTATTATTTTCATTGTTTTGGGGGTTAATTTCCCTATTTTTTCATGCTCGTTTTGTCAAAAAGTTCAGGTTATTGGGTATAAGATATAGATACATCATCTACAGAATAATATCAATTTTATAAATAATTTTTTTTCATTAGATACAATTTTAGAATCATTATTTAAATTTCAACATTGTGAATGGATCATATCGCTTCGTGGAGACGGTAGGTCGTATGTACTTAATATCGATGTTATAATTTAATTAACAGATGAAAGGGTAAGGATGTAATTAATAAATTAATTTTAAAATAACAATATCATGTTATGTATATCACACATATTCAGTAAATTTTTTCTTATTAAATTCCAAGAAAATCATCATTGAAAAACAAATCGCATCACTTCTCTAGGCGGTAATCCACTGTACACATGTGTGACATTATCTTAATTTAAATTTCTTGCGAATTAATATTTTTAATGTGATATTATAATTACAAAAGTATAATAATATCATAAATATCATATAAATATGTTAAATACATTATTTTATCAAAATTTCAAAGGTGGTAATGGAAAATTAATTACATCAGTTTGTAATGTGGTAGTCCACCGTACACACAAATGACATTTCTATTTCCCATTTGATAGAATAGGAGATTAACAGAGGTTAACATCATTACAAAAATAAATATCAGTTGATGTAGTATAGTGAAATTATTATATAATTATGGTTTAATAATATTTTATAGAGGTTAAATAAGAAACAAATTAAAAATTATCATTTAAGAATGTTGCCTCTTCTTTAAAAGACTTTTTTAGGTCATCACCAAAATTATTCATCAATTGGATTTTTTATAAAAAAAGAGTTATATAAGATATTGGGAGTTAAGTAAATACGTGATTTGAGATGTTATTGTATAAACCAAATGGATCTGGAATTGTAAATATGGGATGATAGGGGTGTCTTTTCATAACTATGGTAGAGGACACATATGTATATTTAAAAAGAATCAATTACACCAATGTTCTTATCATGACACAAGCTAAAAAAATGGGTCATTATAAAACATTAGAGTTTATAAGGTCAAAATATTTCTATAAAAAATGTATTATAAAAGTTCTTAGATCATTTTAACCCCTAACATTTTAGTTTAACCCCTTGATAAATAAGTTTCACCTTAATCACAGTAATTATTTTTTACTTATTTTACTCTTCATAATAGAAGAAAATTAAGTTGTCCTTATTAGATAGTTTAAATTATGACGACTACAAATATTTAATCCATTTTTTCAAATTCAATTCACAATATTTTTAGAATATAATTTATAATTATACCCATATATGTGACAAAAAATAGTTTTATAAATAGAAAATACTCATAAGTATATAAGGATTTAATATCAATATTCAATATAAAATTGATTATAGTGACCTAAATTAGTTAAATATTAAAATAGTTGAAATAATTTAATATTAAAAGGGATTAAAATATAATTTATCCATGTAAATTATTGAATCAAAAATGCAATTTTCAATAAAAAATAGTATTTTTCAATATTTATCAAAAAATGAAACATCTTAGAAAAATATAAAAAATTCAAACTAAGCAAAATTTTAACATATGATTTAATAAATGAATTTTCAAATAAATATCTTAAAATTGGTGAAAATTCATAAATTACTTCGGAAAATCGTGAATAAAACACCTTTTAAAAAAATAATGTTTTTTCAATAAATATTTCTTTTTCTTTCAAAAGATTTATATTTATATTTATAATCAATAAATGACTATAATGTTCATATTTTAGTTAATACTATTAATAAAATATAATTTTAATGGCTAGGTTATAATGTTATATTATATTAATATTCATTTATACTTGGGGTTTTATGTTTTTCAAGTTATTGAAGAGATCAAATTTATTTAAAAACATAACGTAAAGTCTCATGGTGTTACATTCTCATCTAAGCTCAGTGTAGAAGGTATTATATGTTATCAATCCCAATTTTATTCTCTTAAAATCTCATTTTTTCCAATGATTGGTTTTAAAACATTAATTGATGTATAAAAATGATATTTATGTCATGATTATTATTCTGGAGATGATGGAATAATGAGCTCATTGACTATTGTCAACCTATTGAAGTCATTTTTGTCATATTTTCTTTATATCATTAAACTGTCTGATATGAACTTAAATAAATAATTAATTAAATATATCATGGTTATATAAAAAATAAATAGAATAATATACTTGATAAATATTATATATAATGTAAATAATTAATATAATTTTATTATACAGGAAGATAAATAATGTACATGATGAGGCAAACACAAATTAAGGGAAGCATTACTTTAAAAAAATTATTTTAAATATTTTAAGATTTTGTTTTATAAATCTTTATCTTCCATTAACATATTCATAAAAATAAATTTGAAATTTATTAATATGTACATAAATGTACTATAAAGGAAACTTATATCACTTTCATACAGTGGTTTTCAACAGGAATATTTTTATAGAATATTTTGACTTTACATTCAAAAGACAAAATAAATGTTTTATTTTAATGTATACAACATAAAAATAATCCTATGACTATAACCATTTTTTATTTATTTTCCATAAATTATAATATTTCATTTTTTCTTCAAATAAATACCCTCTTATAGTTTATTATGTTTATTTTAAAAATGTTTTTTAAATGGAATAGATATTTCAATATTGAGAAATGTTTTCTAATAAGCACAAATAATATTTTCATCAGTGTAATGTTGAATACAACAATATTTAATGTGTTATGATTATCTTATGGTTCTAGGGAAATGCTTATAATTATAGGAGGTATTGTTATAAAATGAGGATGGGTTGTTTCATTATATTCCAAGGAAATCGGTGTCTGTGATAAGCCTTTAATGAATTGGGTAATATTTATATGAAAATTTGACATTGAAAGTAATTAAATATTAAATCATGAATTTTATTTCATTATTAACTGTAAAATTTATTTCATTAGTAACCATAAAGGCTATTACATTTTTAATTATGGGTGTTTTTTCAAATATAGGAATGTTATGAAAATGATGATTCAAGTTACCTATGTGGTTAATTTATTCTTTCTATGGTTTTTAAGGAAATATAATTATTTCTCAATGTAAGTCAATGAGATTATTTTTAAAGAAAATTATTTTCTACTTATTAAGGGTTAAAATTATAACTTTATCAAAAATATCCTGAGTTTTTTATGGTTGAAAATAAATATTTATTATTTTTGTTTTACCTTTAATATTTCTCATGAAATGTTTTATTAATGTCTTTATGAAAGGAATTTCATTTTTTTTGAGAATGAAAATGATTTTTCTAAAACAAATTTCATTTTGAGAAAGGAATATTTTCATAAGTGTCCATGTACTAACAAGTTTCTTTCATTCATTTTATGTCCTTTTCTAGGATTTTTTTTCTCATCTGAAACTTTAAAATTTAATTAATGTTCTTTTAAATATGAATACAAACAAGGATGAAAGAAAGATGAAAATTGGGAAGATATATCAAGAAAAATAAACTAGTTGTATCATATAAGTTTTTCATATTGGAAAAAATAGATACTATGTAGAAGTGTCCAATTTTTAATTATCGATTTTGTTATATAATATTTATTCCATTTTTCTTTAAAACTCTAAACCTATACAGATACTATAAATGAAGGATAGTGAATTATTTTTTAATGATTCAATTTTTGGATTATTTAAGGTCGGGTCTTTATAATATGATCCTTATATGATAAAACCATTTAATTTTTCTTATCCTTTTTTTATTTTTTTATTTTTTATGTATTTATATCATTTTCCACTCTTTGGTACATAAAATTATCAATAAACTATTTTTAATAAAAAGTTAAACTTATTTACTCTTTGGTCGATAATATTTTTTTCCATGTCAATGACCTTCAAAATTATTTTATGAATGTTCCTACATATACTTGAAATGTTTTAAAATGTTCATTTTCACAAACCTTGAATTTATTTGGATAATTTTAAAAAATAAATATTAGAATAAATTTCTGAAGAAATTGTTATTGAATTTTAACAAAAATAAGAAATAAATATTTTTATTTTAACATATAAATTACGAACAGATTTTATCAACATTGTGATTATTCAATGAAGCCTCCATTTAATTTTTTACTTATTCTATAAAAATAAAAAAAAAATCCAGATTATTTTGTACATTTTTATATTTTAAATAAGTTAATTCAAAATTTAAAGTGTATTTTCCACAAAAAATTATTATAGTGAATGTTTAATGACTTTTTTCATCTATGATAGCATCCATTGATGATAATTATACTTTAATAGGGATACAATCAAGTGATTCCATCCTAATTATTTCTAAATAATTTTTATGATTAAGATAATAACATGCTTATAAAACCCATTCATTTACATTGGGTTTTCCTATGATAGAATTATTAAAATTTTATGAAACATATTTCTTTTCTACATATTATGCTTTAATAAAATGATGTTTTTTATGACATTATGTCACACATATATATGGTTTTCATTATGTAATAGGTTTCTCCATTTAATAACAAAAATAAATTGACAAAATACTTATATCTCATTATATAATTTTGGGAAACAAGTTGATCTGCTCAATCCACTATGGGAAACAAATATTGATGCATGATAGACTATGGGAAACAAGTAGGGATTCCTGATCCCCTATAGGAAACTTCTGTTGATGGTAGATCTTTTATGATATTGGAATAAGGTTCTGATACCTAATCCACTATAAAATAATGGTATTAGTAGTAAACTGTGAAAAATGATGTGGTTTATATGCCTAATATAGTTCAAAACTTTAATGACATTTTTTTATTATTACAATTTCAATTTATGGATCATGAATGATTTATGATGATTTTGTACTCATATGAATCAAGACTTTTGGGAACACTATGTTTTAGGCCACGAATCAAGATTAATATCCATTATAGATTGATTATGAAATTTTTTCATTATGATCATGAACTCATATCCTTATTCTTAAACTATTATTGGATATGATGATTGATTTATATATCTTATGTTTACCCTTATTGACAATCTAATCTCACCATTTTTATGATTCCATTCACTAGATTATGTTGAAATGTTTTAAGTAGGTCATGTCAATAAGGGTAAAATGTGGAATGAAAATTATTATAAATATTTAAATTTTACCTAAATAATTGGTTTTGGTATTTAGTCTCTAAGTATACAAAACCTTTTATAGCTCTAGGGCATGTAATTTTATTAAATGTATTGAATTTTCATCTAAAAATATTTAATATTATTGTATGAAATGCTTATGTCTCCTAAAATACAATTATTAACTATCAAAAAAATAATAACTATATAAGATCATTATGTCTTTTTTATAATGATATTATAAATACACCAACCCATAATCATCTATTTATTATCGAAGCATCATGTTTGGGATTTTTAACCGCCTCTATGAAAAATAAAACGCATTTACATCATGGATGTTAATGAGAACTTATTTTATTATAGAATATGATATAAATATATATATAATTTTTTTTTATTTATAATAATATTTCATCAACTTTGACCTCATTATTTAATAAATCTCCATTTGATTATTATGAATCATCAAATCATGCTTTTTTACATCATTCAATATCATGGATCGTAACCAAATCTTCTTTGAAATGTGATTATTGATTTATATAAAATTTTATAACATATATTAAATTTCGTTGAATATCTATGAATGATTTAAATTGAAAAACGTAATGGGTACCAACATTATTTTTATGATACTAATTCAAAGTGATAAAGATTTATTATACCTGGTGTTTAAAATTTTTAAAACTAACTATTGTTTATGTGTATATAGTGTTTCTAAATAAAGAGTATAAAAGGATATATTTTTGAATAAATTAAATGAATATGTATTTAATGAACATTATTTAATTATTAATTGTGTTTGGGGAATGTGAAGAATGAATTGGGATCGTAGTAACGGTTTACATCTCAAATTACTCTCTTTAAGATAGGTTTTCAATTATTCACCTAATTAAATTTATATGGTGAATATGATAACAATTTGTCATATCATATCATGAATTCTATTAAAATCATGGAATTTTATTTTCACATTAAATACCTCTCATTCATGGGGTTTTGATAAAAATAATTCTTAATCTATCAAGGTTTTCTTGGTCTCAAATTTGATTCTTTGGGATAGTTACATGTTATGCACCATGTTTCCTTTGTATTTTTTTATATTAATTTATTATACCATGAATTTTATATATTTTATTTCATTTAAAATCATGTAAAAAAAATAAAAATCATTTTATTTTCTTCAAATATATTATGTCTCATGTTTTACCCCAGTTGAATTATTTTTTTGTATCTCAATTCTCAAACATTAACATATATTCATTAACTTTAACCTATATTATATGATATGGGTAAATTATGTTCATTGATTTTATTATGTGATATTAATTAATTTTATAAAATTTTACCACATTAAACCATTTTCAATAATATTGTTATTTGTGGATTTTTTTCCTATAAGGGATATTAGTAACTGAAATATCTTTTGATTGGGATGTAATGTTTCATTTTGAACATTTATTTTCCACGATTCGGTTCTGAAATCATAATATTTTAATTCATGATAATTTTTATAACTCTATGTTGAAAATTATATTTTTATAAAAAATAAGTTTTTGTAACTCCATTTATAAAGTTTTTTCTAGTTAATTGTATTTTGAAAATAATAAAAAATGATGTTTACAAAATGTTTCATATATTTTTCTTCCTCTCGACATTTCCAAGAAAAAATATTATGTCATCAGATCTATTTATTGAGATTATTTTTAAATTAATGGTTTTCAAACTAATTCAAATCATGTATTAAAAAGTTATATTTGAAAGGGATACAATAATTTGTATTTTATGTCAATGATAAAAATGTTCTCTAAAATACCATTATTGTTTTCACTTCTATTTACCATAAAATTTTAAAAAATATTACACTAATGGTGTTTATGATTTATTATTTATCCACTAATATATATATATATATATTATTTCATTTTTTGGATTAAATCAATGTATCTAAAAAAGTTGATTCAGGATCCATTCTTTAGTGATACCTATTGAAACATTCAATATTATTGGGTGTTTTTCATTTATGTGAACACCCCTCTATGCTTCCTTTTTTTCATAGGGGTTATTTTCATTTAAAACCCTAAATAATACTTCTATATATGAATTATAATAATTATTATTCTATTATTGAATTAGATATATATTCATTGATCTATATAATTGGAACAACACATTTTAAATAATTAATAATGCATGATGTTCACCTAGAAGGAATGTTATTCTATTGACATGGGGAGATATATTTGAATTTAGGTAGTTGTTATTCCAATATTGTTGATTATTACAAAGATTAATATATATTGTATAACCATCCACCTTTATCCTCAATATTGGTTATGATATTTTTATCCCATTTATTAACATGGTTAAATGTATTATCATTCCACAAACTATTATTCAACTATGCATTATTATTAGAAAGTTTACTATGTTTTGATTAACCATCCACATTATTTATCTAGATGGTTTGGATCATGTTATAAATTTATGGAAATAGGGAAAAGTATCGATATTATTTATGATTATTGACTTATGATTTAGTTTTGTTATGTATTGATATTCCATATCATTCAATTTATAAAAAACCAATATTTTATTCATTAAGAGAACCCTTAGGGAATGATCAAAAAGTACTGTTGACTCTTATGTGGAATTCATTATATATAATAATGTGATGGGTGGGGACCACAATTATATAGCCCATTGATGCATCTATATGTCTCATGATTAAAAAAAATTTTGGGTTTTGATAATTTCTCTTCCCATAATAGGATATAGTCATGAAACAAGTCCTTGAAAACATATTTTTTATGGTTGATATTATGTATTAGATTAGTATGAAATAAGTATTACTAAAATCCATGATTTAATTTGTTTTCATTAGTATAGAATGCTCCCAATATGGAGTTAATTACTACTTTTATTTGTTTATCTATTAGTTCCATAATATTTATGTCATGTTAAATCCATGATTCCATCTTTTGTTTTTTCCCTTACAATGCATTTAATTTAACCCATTTATAAGTTTATATTTCTATAGGTTATGAAGAATATTAGTATTTGTGACATTTTTAGGAGAATATAAAGTGTGTTCAAATTTAATGAAGATGTTTAAGTCGCAATATATTTTAATAAGTTTTATATACAATGGAACAAAATTCTATATGATTCAAATAGTATGTGCTTTATTAGTTTATGATGGGTCCTAATTATCTGAAGATCTAAACTTGAAAATGTTCTCAAGATGTATATTATTTAATAACTTTTATTCATTTGTTAATGATTTATGTTTATATTAAGGGTTTTTGCAGCTGGTATCAAAGTAAATGTGTAAAGTATATGTCTAGGATCACCAAATCTATGAGTATGGGTCTGGGGCATCATATTTGGTATCAAATGAATAATTTAGATAACTTTGTAGATTATAATGTTTATTGATGATAATTTAATGTTTGATAACATAAGGTTTATTTTATGATAAATATTTTAGAAAACAATTATAAATAAATATATCATTTAAGTTTAAGATAAAAATTCACATTTTATTTGGAGATCAAGATAATATAACATAAATAAAAATACTAGGAATAAGCATATTTATAGGATGAATGCCTGGTGTTTTGGTAAATAAATAGGTATATATTTTCCTATAAATTACAATAATGTTAGGATACTACATATAGATGTTGTCTCATGCACATATATACCTCTGAGTAATAACCCTAAAATAGAGGATTGGGTATTAACTCAACTGTCAACTAGTGATTGATAAATCATCCTAACATCACATATATTTTGACATTATCTCATGTGATATTCATTGTATAATAAAATTATATTTATGAACCATTATGGGAGGTTTGAATATGTTTAGGTTTGATAAACTAGTACAAAATTGATCATGGATAACATAGATTAAAATATATATATTCATAAGTTAAGGTACAGATTAATTAATATGTTCTTTCTTATATATGAGATATTTTATATTTTGAGAGAATAAATTTCAAATATTTTTTTTAGAATATTTTAAGAATGATCATTTTCATTTTGGATCCAAATTTTTAGTATTAGATTAAAATGTATGATAAAACCCATCTTAGAGAAAACTAGGTTGAACCAAGAAGGATGTAGGTTAAACCATGAGTGATATATATTGAATAGAGTATGATAAAAGTAAATTTGTAAGAACTATAGGATAAATTTATAGTGTTATAAAGTGTTTTGAATTGAGGTTAACATTTATCTTGGTTATTTATGATAATTCAACTTTATTGTTAATGTTTCATCAGTTATGAAATCCCATTTTTTTGTAATTACATAAACTAAAAGGAACCATGGGTGTGATGGACAATGGGGAGATTATCTCAACAAAAAATCCCATTATAATAGGATCTAGAGTGAGAAACCTTATGATTATTCTAGTATATATTTCCGAAAATTATTAATAATGTGAACATGGCTGATGTAACAAACACACCAAATAAGAGAATGATGGATCCTCATGGAAGATAAAGTGATAGAGATGATGAAGGAATGAATATTCAATTTCATACATTTCAAAAATATGGGAAAAAATATGGTTTATTTTACTTTAATTATAAATTTAAATTTAATATGTTGGGAGATGAAGGGAATCTGACTCACAAGTGTAAGGGAAGGGGAGAAGATATGAAAATTCGATTCTTCAACTATAAGAGAGTTGGTCACTATATGACTGAATTCCACAATCCATGGGATGGTAAAAGAAATTTTCTGTAATAAATATATAAACAATTAAATGTCTATTGAATTAAAAATAATATATCTAATATTATTTTTTAACTATGGATAATATGCTATCTTATTTCATGTTTTTTACATAAAATACCAGATAATTGGTTATAAATAAATATATCATGTTGTATGATTAACATATAAAACAGTTTAATTTTTTGTGGTAGGTTTTTCCTTATGGATCTGGACACTAATCCATTTATATAATTTTATATTAAATTTTTAAGGGATTTTTCTCTCTATAAAGATCTTGTATTAATTTTCAAATAGATAAATATCATTCTATATCTTAAATCATCTCATGATCATCTAGTGGTTTATTGTTAATTGTGAGATCCCTAACGAAATTACACTGATCTTATGATTCAAATTGTGATGACACAATTTATTTAAGGGAGGGAGAATATAACACCTAGAAATTTCAATATATGATTACCTTTGAATAAGTTAGTATGGTCGACAACTTTCTTCACATGTTTCACCAGACATAATCA
This sequence comes from Viscum album, assembly GCA_963277665.1. Taxonomy (NCBI): domain Eukaryota; kingdom Viridiplantae; phylum Streptophyta; class Magnoliopsida; order Santalales; family Viscaceae; genus Viscum; species Viscum album. The sequence continues at coordinate 549,632,423 of OY728121.1, forward strand.
AAACCATAATATATTAATTTAAATATTAATAATGAATTTTATAAACTAGACATTTAATTTGATGAAATTAAAATGACAAACAAAATTATAATGTTTTTATATAATTAAATTAATAACAAATTTAATATGAATGAAATTCAATTGGTATAACTAAAACAAATATAAATATCATTTTATATATTAAAAAAAATTTCCCAACATTTTAATTTTAAGAAACTATGAATATTATTATTAGATAATAAATAAATATATTACTAAAATTAATAATATCTTACCAATTTATTATTTATTAATTAATAGGAAATAATAAAAAAAATTCATTTTATGAAGAAATATTCAAATATGAATAGTTTTCTAAAATATTTTGGAATTTTAGTTAAAAATTTCTTTATAACATTTTAGAAATTTAATTTGAAAAAATGATAACAATTTTTTATTAATAATAAAAATGAAAACATATGATTAATATTAGTGATTTTCCAAAAAATAATTATTTTTAGTCGAATAATAAAAAAACAGGTTTTTACAAATAAGATGAATTTTTGGAATTATGAGTATATAGGAATAAATTGAAAATTCATGAAACATATTCAAACACAGAATATATATTTTATAAGAGAAATAATTATTTTAGGATTTTTTTATTTTAAAAAAACATATTTTACATTTTAGATCATATTGTATATTTTTTCAAAAAATTAATAAATTATATATTTTTATTTTAATATTATTTTTTATCACTTTTATGTATTAAATAAATTTACGTATATTTAAATTTGGAATTAGTGGGTCCATATTATTAAATAAAAAGTTATCTATTTTTAGACATCAAGATTATGTTACCTTGGGTAAAAACTATTTACTGAGGTAAATGCTAAAAGGGTAAAACTAATAATTCTTGCTGTAAAGGGATTGAAACATGATAAAAACATGTATATAATTGCGTGAATGTTATTTTAATCAGCATTATATCATCCCAACTCAATTATTTCTCAATTTTGGTTTAACATATAATGTTTAACATTTCCTCCCTTTACATTATGTTGAAATAGTTTAAAAAATACACTTACACAACATTTAAAAGAGGCCTCTCACCACCCCATCAAGGAACAACTAAAAATTCAGTTTCTTCCTAAATAACATCACTATTTAATTACTATAGAACACTATAAAACTCTATTTTATTACTGTAGCAGACAATGGAGTAGTTACTATAGTAGGTATTGTTCTGTACTGTAGTAGCCAGAACTATTCACCTTGGGCCACCTGTTTAGGCTTGGAGTCCTTAAGGCTATCGGGCCACCCTGGCCTTCGTGTCAGTAGGGCATTCAGGCCACCTCAAGGCCTTCGGGCCACATGCAGATTCCCTAGACAAACTATAAAAAAGGATCAGCCCTAGAAGAGGATTCAGAGCAGGTGAACTCACCAGAGCAGAGCCAAATGGATTTGTCAGACTGAGAGGGTATGGCTATGCCATCGGGACCAACCAATGCATGCACATGAAGCCTAGAAAGATGGCCATGAGAAGGTGGAGAGCTACTATCATGACGTAGATGTTAGGGAGGGGATGTTCCTTGTAAATAGTCTGGTTGAATTCCCTAAGACCTTCGGGTCATGTAATCTCCTAAGCCTACGAGCCATGTAATCTCTGAGCCTATAGGCCTTGTAAGGGTTCCCCCTCATCTCTTGAAAAGGGGGTTATCAAAAATAAATAAAAATTAAATCCTTCAGGCTATTCAGTCTATTGATAATCATTTGTTATCTTTTAACTTTTATATTAAGAATAATGAAACAACAATTCATGTGTTGTGAGGACTACCACCTCCACAATACAATGTGTCATGTTTTGCATCACCACCCTACAAGAATAGTATATAATTGAAATTAAATAAATAATTACTTTCTTAATATATTGTTTATTATTTTTTAATATTAAACCATATTACTCCATTTTCATGTTCTATGGAAAGTAAAATCTCCATCCATGCATATGTGTGGACTACCTCTGCCGCAGATCTATTAATTTACATTTATCTTTTCATAAACACCATAATCGGATATTATTAAAGATGATATTAAAGGAAAAATATGATGTATTTCATATCCATAATTTTCCGGTGTGAAAAATTTTAGAACCTATTAATGATATGATAAAAAAATGATTATTGTTAATTCAATCATTTGAAATGAGTGAACTAAGAGAAAAATGATCACTTCCATGTATGTAATGACTTAATAGAAATTATCTTATATTTATAAATATTTCCATTTCTGATATATAAAACCAATAAAAACCAAATATGACCATTATTTTTCTTTTATAATGATATTAAAACTAAAAAACCTCGTAATCATCCATTACTCATTATAGTTTCATGATTGGTTTGTTTTAACCACGTACATGAAAATACTATAAATTTATGTCATGGATGAAAATTAGAACATTTTTAATGGTATAATTTGATATGAATTTTTAAATTATGTTTTTTTGTTCAATTATTTTAATTTTATCATTTATCTCATTATTTATGAAATCATCCTTAATTCGTTTATAAACACTAAAATGTGATCATCAATGGTTTCCACCACATGAATCATTACCAAAGAAACAATGAAATGAAAGTATAGAATAATAAAATATCATGTATTATCTATTACAGTGAATTATATGTTCTTTGATGGATGGGAATTGAAAAAATAATATATACCAACACTATTTTTTACGAAACTAATTTAAAGAAAAAATGATTACTTACACCTATTGTTCGAAAAAGGGAAATACTTTACAATATTATTGTGTATAAAATTATCATAAATAAAGATTATAAATTGTTATAGTTATGAATAAGTTTCAAGGGTATTTATTTAATGAACTAAATTTAATTATTATGGACATTTGGTGAATGTGCATAATGAATCAGAACTGTAATAATTGTTTTCGTCTCAAATTCCTCTCTTTGAGACATGTTTACTAGTATGCATGTAATTTCAATTAGGAAGGGTATAAAATAAATATTATAAATAAAACAACTTATATTAAATTTTAATATTTATATTTTATGTTTAATTACATGACCTATATTTCGATAAGTTTTGATTAAAATGTTACTCAATTCGCCAGGGTTTTTTGGTCTCAATTATAATTCTTTGAGACATGTTACAGGTTATGCACAATATTTCCTTTTTATGGTGTTATATCGATTATCTATACCATGATTTTTTTTAATTTTTTATGTTGTAATTAATTGGATAAACTATTCCAAGTCATTTTTATTCTTAAAATTTCTTCTGAATCAATTATTACCCCAATTAAGAGTTTTGTGTAACACATTTTTCATTCATTGAGTTTTGATCATTAACATGAACAAATTTGTTATAAGTTGGGTAAATGTTAAACATTGATTGTATCATGTGTTATTAACTAATATATTACAATTTTACATCATAAACCCCTTTTCAATTATTTCATGTTTTTTCTATTACGATTCCCATAAGGGATATTGATACCTCAAATCTCCTTTATTTGTGTTAAAATGTTTCATCTAGAAATTTGAATTTCCATTAATGGGTCACCCACCCAAATATTTTAATTTAAAATAATTTATCTACTTATATGGGTAAAAAGATATTTTGATGAATATAAATGTCTTTTTTATTATTTATAATGTAATTTTTAAAAAAAAATGTATTTTTAAAATATTAAAAATGTGTTTTTAATTCATTTTATTTTGTTTGTTCTTATTCATCCCATTTCACCTACATAAATATAATGTCTTTAAAATGATCTATTATTTTAGATTTTTTTAATGTAAATATATTAGAAATCTTTCATATCACATTTTCCAATTTTACCATTGAAAGTGACACAAAAATATTCATTTATCTTAGTGTTAAAAATATTTTATAATAGAACTTGTAAGTTTTTTCTTCTTTTTACCTTAAAATTTTCAAAAATATTTAATCCAATGGGATATATTTATCATGATTTATCCAATAAAATATAAATGTTATCATTTGGTGGATTTAACTCAATGTATTAAACAATTTTATTCATCATCTCATCTTTTGTGCAACCATCTGATGTAGACTTTTTGTCAGGGTTTTCTTAATTTCCTCCAACAAATTTCAATATTTCCTTATGGATCTAGGGATATATTCATTTGATACCATCAAAAAAATTCTAAGGATGGCTTATGGTTAGTATTATTCAACTATTGACATATTTTTATACTCATTTCATTATATGGTATTAACATCACAATTTACATAATTTACATTGGATGATGTTCACTTAGATAGAATTTTACTCTATTCACATGGAGATTTTTTTTCCAATTTATTATGTTGTTGTTATAAGAAAGATGATTATTTGAATGTTGATTATATATTAATTAATAATCCTCCTACTTCTAGATGTGTTATGATAATGTTAAACCTTTTATTGACATGGGGAAATATATTTTCATTTAGTATATTATTATTCCAATAAGGAAGGTTATTGGAAAATTAACTATGTATTGTTTCACTATCCAAATTCTTTCTCACGATGGGTTATGATCATGTTATCCCATTATTTTCATGGTGATAAGTATTGACATTCTTGATGATTATTTACTGCTAACATAGTTTGATTATGTGTTGACATTATGTATCATTCATTACATAGATAGTCATGTTTTATTTAGTAATGGTTTTCTTTGGGGATGGTAAGAATAATATTGTTGACTCTTTTAGTGAATTCATTAGACATAATCAAGTGGCTGGTAGGGATCTGAATTATATAAACACTTGATGCTTTAATAAGAATTGTGGGTGAAAATAGGGTAGTTATTAGTGTATACCTCGTCCTATAAGAAGATACTATATTGGAAAAATGCATTCACAAACTACTCCAAAATTTGTATTTAGTGGCAGTTTTTTTCATTAACTGTCATTTAAACCACCGCAAAATCGTTCTATTGGGGTTTTGGAAAATCACCACTAAATCCTGTATCGGGAAATAATTAGTGGTAGTTTTTTAACTGTAGTTTAAACCATCGCTAAATAGTATTAATTTTTTTTAATTTTTTTAATTTTTTTAATTTTTTATTTCTTTATATTTTTTATATTAGTCAATTATTTATTTATTAATTTTATTCATAATTTATTTATTTATTTTTATTTTTATTTTTGTAATTTATTTTTTTAATTGATTTTTTATTGCCATGTACATTCCCATCTCCATGCATAAGTCTATGTCCATGCACATGCGCTTGCCCATGCCATATATATAAATTCTGCATTGGGTGAGATTTGAACCCCTTACCTCTTGCTTATTCTTCAATGAATTTACAACTTCAGCAAGTTCTTCATGTGGTCAATAAATTGAATTTAATATACTTATACATACATACATAGATATATATATATATTAATTGGAAAAATAAGTAATACATAACAAATAAATACAAACTAAAAAATTATTCATCAATAATTATTCTACAATAATTATTAGTCAATAATGATTAATCAATAATCAATAATTAATAATTAATAATATATATTATATATTATATAATTTATAACATATAATTTATAACATATAATATATAAGACATATATAATATATAATACATAATATATAATAACAAATATATGATACATAATTTATTATATAATACATAATAGATAATCGATAGTATATAATTCATAATATATAATACATAATACATAATATCTAATATCTAATATCTAATATCTAATATCTAATTTATAATATATAACATATAATATATATAAGTAAAGTATAAATAATAAATTAATTAAAAAAAATTAATATATGATAAATAAATAACAAATTAATAAATAATTGATAAATAAATAAATAAATAATAATTAATTAATAATAAATTTTAAATAGTTAAAAATAAATAACTAATAATTAAATATTAATAATTAATAATAATTGATAATTAATAATTGATCTTAAGAATTATAAATTTATAATTTATAATTTATATTTAAAAATTTATAAATGATTAATAAATTTTTAATAAATAATTAGTAAATAATTAATTTATTATGAATATTGAATTAATAAATAAATAATAAATTAATAGTTAGTACATACAAAATAAATTAATAATTAATAATTAATAATTAATAAATAATAAATAATAAATAATAAATAATACATAATACATAAATAACAAAATAAATAAATAAATAAATAATTATTAATAAAAATTAATAATTAATAATTGATATTTATAAAATAAATAATTAATATTTTAATTATTATATTTAATATGCAATATTCAATATATAATATTTAATAATTAATTAATAATTAGTTAATAATTATTAATTAATAAATAAATAATCAATAAATAAATAATAAATAATCAATAAATAATCAATAAAAAATAAATAATAAATGAATAATAAACTAATACTGAATTAATATTTAGTAAATTAAAAATAAATAATCAAGAATAAAGAATAAAGAATAAAGAATAAAGAATAAAGAATAAAGAATTTATAATTTATAATAAATAAATAAATACATGAATAAATACATAAATAAACAAATAGATAAATAATATAATATAACAATTAATAGTAAATAATAATTAATAACTAATAATTTATAATTTATAATTAATAAATAATTATTAATTAATTAATAATTAAAAAATAATTAATAAATAATTAATAACGAATAAATAATAACTAATAAATAAATAAGTAAATAATGAATAATAAACTAACAATAAATTTTAATTAATTAATTAATTAAAAAATTAAAAATAAATTAACAAATAATTTATATATAACAAATAAATAAATAATAAATAATAGTTGAAAAATTATACTTATTTAGTTAATAATTAATTAATTAATTAATAATTTAATTAATATTAAATAAATAAATAAATAAACAATTAATTAAACAAATCATAAAACATTAAGAACATCTAAAATCCCTAAAAAGCACTAAAATGGCCATAAAATATGATCTGAGACTCATTTTCCAGAGCCACAACCAGCCAAAACGAAGATCGTGAAATGAGCTTCGTTATGATATGTGGTAAAGGTCGAACAGAAACCTTGATCAAATGTTATAACTATTTGTATTTTAAGAAATCAGTGTCTCCAACTAAAACCTATGTTTTGGAGGCTTTCTGGTCCTTTCTGAAAGAATAAAAAGAGGTACAATACTCATAGGGTTGGAACCACATCAAAGGGATGTAGAGCTCATTGCAGCCTTCGATTTGATATGTGGTAGAGCTCAAACGGACACCCAGATAAGAAGTTATGGTCGTTTGGTTTTCGAGTTTGATTTTTTACTTTTGAATTTTGAATATATGTTTTTTCCTTTGATTATCACATGATTTAAATCACACTTGGTTTTTTTTTCATTTGATAAATATTGATTTGACTGGCTATGGATCTAAAATGGACTCTCAAATCAGAAGATATGGTCATTTTATGTTAAAGTCTGTTCTTCTATTTATTGAAGATTTTCTTTCAGTTTAAAAATATTATTAACAAATTATAATAAATATGAATTAATTGAAACATTATAAATATATAAAATTATAAACAATAAACTATATATGATTTTAGAAAATAAACAATAAAAATTAATAATAAATAGTAAATAAATAATAAATAATTTTCTTAATTTTTTTTCTTAAATTTTGCCGTGGCTTTTAAAAAATTTCCAATATTTCACGGTGGTTTTTTTTAAAACGCTATTAATAATTGAAATTTTTTTAGAAGATATTTTTTTAAAAAAATAAAAAATATTTAAAAAAAATTAGTGGATGTTTTTTCACGGTGGTTTTAAAAACCGCCGCTAAATTTTTTATCGAAAAAAATCTTACGATAGTTTTTAAAACCGTAGCCATAACACTATTTTCTTGTAGTGACACCAGGTTTTTAAGGTCTGGAATTTTTCATTCCATTAGTATTGTATCATTATTGTTGATATCCATATTTTTATTTATTTTCATTAATATAGGATACTCATGTTTTCTACATGATTAGGTATATTTATTGTTTACCTATTCCCCCCATAATATATATTCCATGTTTTTTCAGGATTGAATCAACTATATGTTTTACCTTAAAGAGGAGTTAATCTCAACCCTTTTTATGTATTCATTTACCTAAAATAAATGTTGTAAAAATTAATTCTATAGAATAATATTATATGTGGTTGAATTTATAAGAGATTTTGATGAATAATTTTGTATAAGTAAAAAAATATATAATGGAAAAAAATTTATTCTTGATTCAATGAATATTCTTGTTATATGTTTATGATGTTTCTAATTTCTATATATCTATAAACTTAAAAAATTTCCTTGATATATATGATATTCAATAATAATTATTCATTTCTCAATTATGGATGTTTATATCCATGATTTTATAGCTGGTATCAATGAACGTATATAAAGTATGATTCTATGAGAACCTGATCAAGGATTGTGGGTCAAGGGTGTCACAGTAAATATGATATTAATGACATAATTTTTTATGACCCCCGGTTTGAGGTATATAGTCTCTTTATTATTGTTATTTTATGTTTAAATTCATTTGATTAATTTAACTAGAAGTATTTAGTGGTGTAAGAGGAGGAGTTCTTGGAGTCTGGTAGCTCGAAAATTATCAAGGAAAATTCCATCTCGTGAAAGGGTTTAACATCATGAATTGTTCAGGGTAGGTTTCATGTAACATTTAAAATCATGAATGGGTTCATTGGTTCTGTTCAGAAATTGAAAACAATTCATTTTTTGAAATTATATTCTCTAGAAAATAAAATTGTGGTGACCTGAATATTGGCAGAAGTGTCCGGTTGAGGAGTTCCTGACATGAAATCCAAATTTATATGACAAAACTATCAGGCCCATAGAGATTCACCTATCCTATGAGTGTAAAATTTATAATTTAGATACCTCTCATTTCCTCTAAAATTCCAAGATAACCCAAGGTTATTTCTACTAATATTCATCATCCAAACACCTTAGAAAATGAATCATTGAGTAGTAGTTTTTTAGAATCAGATTTTATCATCTCCATATTATTCCTCTTACTGGACCTATTTGGGATTTTTCATGTTAAACTATATAAGAGTGTGTAATACCATATTTATGGGTTTTTTTATGATATCCTTGTATGTTTTTTAATGGAACTGAGAAGAAGTAGTTGATCCATAGAATCACCTTGAATCCTTTATGCAATTTTTTTCAAAGTTGGTGGTTTCTATCTCACTCTACTATTCTGTAACTAGTTTAATTGATCTTTAATAAATTATAATTATGATTTATTATCAATACACTATCATATTAAATTGGGAATCACTTGTTTAATATGATTTCCAAAGGGCTGATTTTGAAAGATGGGGATTCTGTTTAAATAAAATTTTTATAATAAATTTTTCATAAAAGTTTTGGTGTGTGTTCATTTTCATATGGAATGGATAATGGGAAGAAGTAACACATTTTATGTTATTGTATGGATGGATTTTGAGTGTAGGATCCACAATCAATTGGGTTCTCCAAAAGACTACGTGGTGGAAAGATGCCTCCCCACTCATGAGTATAGGGAGGTGTCCATGGTTTCATGTATATGGCGTGTGGGTGTGGAAATGTATGTTTTTCCAATTATGAGAAATGAAAGAAATCATTATTTAATTTTTTATTATTTTAATCTTTCTTGTGGTTTTGATATAAACCCTTTATCACCATCTCTCACGTTTTACATAAAATGTGCTAACTTATTCTAATCCTAGTGGCATTTGAAATATAATCTTTGGGGAAATCCTATTATGTGATATAATCACCCCCTGTTTTGGAACTTTGGTGAATTTTTAGATTTCCTCTAACAAGATACAAAGAAGGGTCATGTTTTTCAAATCACTAGTGGGGATACTTGAAATAATAGTTTTGTTGTTGAAGCTGGAGTTGGGGAGTGGCTACGTCCTAGTATAGGATGGTTCCACTTTGGTGACCATGTATTTTTATTTGGATTATTTTCCTCACAACATTATTTCTCTTCCATTACTTCCCAAAAATTTTTTTGGTTATTTTATTGAGTTATTTTATTGTTTACTCATAAATAATTTAGAGGATTAGATATTTATTGCACATTATTGTTAGTTTGTTTTGTCTTTAAAATGGAAAATAATCCCTAAATGTTTCGTAAGACCTTGTAATTTATTGATATCCTTTGATGTATTAGAAACATAAGTGACAGCTAAATAAACCATCAGTATCGAGTTAGCAGTAATGACCATGAGTGCGACTGATGAAAAGAAGAATATGAATCTTTTGGAAATAGTAGATCGATACAGAGATTCCTTTCTGAATTATTTATCTAGGTTACCACCAAAAAGGAAAATCAAATTTACTATCAACCTACTCCTGAGAAAAATCCTTGTTTCATTACCATCTTATAAAATGAATCTGACAGAGCTATAGGAATTGAAGTTGCAGCTTGATGAGTTATAATGTAAAGGCTTTATCAGACCTTGTACAACACATTGGGATTCACCTATTTTATTTATTAATAAAAAATATGGAACTATCTGTTTGTGTGTTGATTATCAGATATTGAATCAAGTATCAATTAAAAATTAGTATCCTCTTCCTCGAATATATCATTAGTTTTATTAATTAATTAGATCCAAATGGTTCTCTAAAACTAATCTATAATAAAAGTATCATCTTCCAAGAGTCATAAGATAGGATATAACCTAGAAAACATTTTTATATCATTATGTCCATTATGAATAATTCATTATGTGTATCATTTTGACCTGGATTCCACTAATCAATGCCTTGAGTTGGTTAGCCACATGACCTCAAGTACACATCCCTTTATACCATAGGCTTTCGACTATTAGTGAGGTCCTAGGGTGTTTCCATGGAGATACTATTCCCTATTTTCTAGATTATAGCACAATATTAAGTAAAAATGGTAATAATATGAAATAGTAATAAATAACCAACATCAAAATAATAATTCATTCATATAGATAAACAGGTGGAAGAAAAGTCAATATCAGATACAAAAATGATGATCACATACTAATGCTATGAAAAAAAGGAAGTGCATGGGATATAGAAGTACAAGAAAATACAATATTCTAATAAAACAAATTACCAAAAACATCCTCCACTAGAATCACGAGCATAGGAGTGGTCCTCTACTTCCTGACTCCATCCTAGTGTTAAAAATAAAACATCGAAAGTTGGGTGTTTCCCTTTGTCCATACCTAAAATCCTGACGTCTATTCAGGTACCATAGGTGTCCTAAAAAGGTTTTGAGATATGTATAGTCATACACCACCAACTATCTAGTCAGTTCATATAAAATGGGATTTGTACAGGTGATTTTAATGGTAATGGAAAAAATTAATGAACATGTCGGTTCGGGTTCCTCATGGGACACCCGATCAAATGTTCTTGCTTCAGCCTAAGTTGGATATCCCTGAACCAAAGTAAACCTATAAATACATGGTATATAAATATGTATATGTTTGTGTGTAGATACATTATAATTATTCTATCATTCATGTATGGAAAACATAATTGGGCCCTCAAAAGTCAAGTGTGAACACGGACTAAACCCAAGCATGTTCTTTTTCTTGGCAGTCACATCCATAATGATAAATAAAAAGGAATACATAGATATTAAATGATACATCCTTAGTTCTTAATAAATATGTATTATAATCCATTCCAAGGTGATCTGTAAGGAGGAACCCAAATATAGATCGAGGAGGACTATAAGTAAAACTATGTGCACATAGTTCACTCAACTCTATTCGGGTGTCAACCCTCAGATGACTAGGAACATGGTGAGGCTAACCATGTGAATCCCAAGAAAATCCCATTTTCACTTTTATTAGACAATTTTCCTGGCCATTCATCCTAGGTTTCATGGTTTAGTCAAACCATGTGGCACTAGGAAGAGCCTCGGAACACCCTACATGGTTTAGGAAAACCATGTGGGATGGGCGACATAGTTTATAATAATTGTTCAGCCTACCTGTTGCCTCAAAATATTATGGTTCTGGTGTAACAACCCTGATTTTTATTACACACACTAGTGCAGAAAACATTATTTACGTCACCATTTTTTACATCGGTTATATATAACCGACGTGAGAATCTGTGAAACGTGGTTTTATACGTTGGTTATTTTATAACCGACGTAACAAATGCGATGAGTACCTTTTTAACATCAGTTATTTTAATAACTGACGTTACAAATCACGCGTGTTCTGTTTTTACGTCGGTTATAAATTAACAAACGTTAAAAATCAAAGCGTGGGGGTTTTTTATGTAGGTTATTTGATAACCGACTTAAAAAACAAGATATGTAGGCATTTTTTACATTGGTTATTTGATAACCGACGTAAAGAACGAGATACGTAGGCATTCTTTACGTCGTCTATTATATAATGGACGTAAAAAAAGAGATATCTACGCGTATTTTACATCGGTTATTTTATAACCGACGTAAAAAACTGAAGCGCGGGGGGATTTTTATGTCAGTTATAAAATAACCGACGTAAAAAACGAGATATGTACGAGTTTTTTACGTCGGTTCTTTTATAACCGACATAAAAAACCAAAGCGCGGGGGATTTTTTACATCAGTTTTAAAATAACCGACGTTATAAATTTAAAATATAGTTTATAACATCGGTTATTATATAACCGACGTTATAAAACATTTAAAAAATTAAATCCCCATGGACTGTCATTTACAATTTTTCGATCGACAGTCCGCCGGCTCGTCTCTCTCACGCGGTAAACCCTAATCGGCTCATCAATCGACCTGCGTTAAACTCATTTTGGATTCATCGTTTATCATATTTACTCTCCTCGGATCTATCATCTCAACTCGCAACACTCAAGTAAGCCTTCCACGAATTTATTTCGTTCATTTTTTTCCTGGATAGTCTATATATATGTTTTGCGATTTTTTTTAAACTAGGTTATATTGTTCCATTTCGAACACTATTACATCTTTTTGAATATCGTTGTCACTGGACATTCATTTTTATCTTGAGTGTCTTGTTTTTGTATTTCTTTATAAAACAAATTTTGATATATTACCTTGCATTTAATGACTCAAAATCCTCTTATGTTGGAAACATATTTGGGGTTATTTATTGAAGGACTATGGCGCGATTAAGGAAATATTTGGAATATTTCCTGATTTGACCGGTTTGAATTTCATTATCAAAAATAAATTTGAGGTATTGTTGATTCATCCATTCATTTTATCCTATATTTTATTTAACTCTCATGTTCATCTAAGAATTTTGTAGTTGGATAACCAATAATGTTTATGTGATTAGAGAATTAAAATAAATCATCATCATATATAGCGAATCATCCTTGTTGAGTGTCTTATCATAGAATATGAATCAATCATCCATATTGAAGATGTCATTTTTTAGAAAACAAAAACCATTAATGTAAAACATTTATCATTCATTAATTGAACTAAAATAAATATTTACACATGAGTTATAATGGAACATTATAAAATAAATATTTATCATTCACCCTCATACAGTCTAATAAATCTATGATAAACCATTTGTTTTCTTTAATGGAAACAAATTCACTTTTACCCACTTTGTATTTTTAGAAGACACTAATCTCCCTTATAATTTCACCCTTCTGGGAAGTATTAAACATCATTATATCCCTTTAAAAAATCTAAATGTCACAGAAATATCGTGCATCCATTTTGTCTTATAAGACTCTACTATATATAAGTATACCATTTTTTATATTATTAGTTATGATAAACTCTATCATAACATCATTAATATATGTTTATAAAAATGGGAATATCACAATTCTCATGATTTTAGTTGAGAATAATGATAATGTTTTTTATTAATGATAATATAGACATGGGTAATTTTACAAAAAGAATGTGAACTTGAATAATGAATGTTACTTATATGTATTTCAAAGGATTTTTTGATTTTATGTAACAAAACTAATTGATGATCGAATAAAACAAATAATCGCACCACCAACCAATGTGAAACCAGAGTATTACTCTATTTTAGAAATTTAGGATTCAATCAATGAGATTGTGATTTATTTATTTTTTAGAGTTTCTATATCAAGATACAAGATTTTATTTCAAATGGGTATTTGTTTGTTTTTTGATGTTTCACGATTTTATTTGATGTAGGTTTTTCTTTTTCATGGATTACTTCATAAAGTGGTCTCGGTTCATTTGATTTTGTGTTTCCTTTAACACCATCCCCCCTCAATGACTTTGATCTCTCATTTCCAGTTTTTCTCTAATTGTTCTATCATAAAACTTTTGGATTTGATGGTTGATTACAAACATATTTATTCAAATATTTAAGCTGGATTATATGCATTTTTTAGGATTATATTGCTGTTTTATGCAACTTTATTTATTATTCTATCCAATACTAAGACCCTTTCAAGTAAGAAAAATTTCATAAGAAATACAATTGGACTCTTCATCATATTTCATGAAACATTTTTAATAATGTCACATTTTTTTAAAAAATATGTTATATCAAAGATGTGGAAACGGGTGGTGTTCGGGGGGGGGGGGGGTGGGTGTCCAAGGGGGTGGGTGGGTGTGAGTGCCTGTCCACGGGGGCGGGGGCATGTCCAGAGGGTTTTGGGGGTTTCCCGGGGGGTGGGGGCTGTCTAGAGGGTTGGGGGGTGTCCAGGGGGGTGTTCATGGGGTAGGGGTGGGAGTGGTGTCCAGGAGGGGGTGGGGGGTTGTGTCTAGAGGGGTGGGGGGCTGTCCAGAGGGTTGGGGGGTGTCTAGGGGTGGTCCAAGGGGGTGGGTGGGTATGGGGGGCTGTCCAAGGGGGTGGGGGCCTATCCAGAGGGTTTTGGGGGTTGTCCGGGGGGTGGGGGTGATTCTCAGGTTTACTCCATTTTCTCCAATTTTCTTTCAACTATGTAGGCGGCATGGTTTCCTTTGATTCAATGAAATTTAAAACTGTTATATCTGACTATATTTTGTTTTAAAAATAATATTCAAGCACATTTTATTAAATACCCATAGATTTGTTTTATATTTTAAATTGTTTTACATTCAAATTATGATTTTTTTCATATAAACATATATTTGTCTTATCTTAAAAAAATATATTTTTTGTTGATATTTGTTATAGGTAATAATGAGTCGAAGTTGGATTGTGGCACATCGAATGAGAAATGAATTTGAGGAAGGTGTTGATGCCTTTTTGGAATTTGCAAAATGAAATGTTCCAAGTAGTGACATTTTTTTCTGTCTATGCCTGAAATGTATGAATATGAAGAAGTTGAAAAGTAGAGATATAAAAGATTATCTGATTTTTCATGGTTTTAATATGAGTTACAACCCTTGGATTTGGCATGGTGAAACTAGATGGAATGTCACTAATGATGATGATGATTCGTAAGATGGTAAATCTGATGGAATTGAAGAAATGATTCGCCATATTGTAGAAGAACAAATTGAGATAGAACCGACAGTTGCACGTCTATATGGTGATGCTGAAAAACCATTATATCTTGGTTGTACAGATTTTACGATTTTGTCGGCGGTGTTAAGATTGATTAACCTGAAGGAGAAACATGGATGGAGTGACAGAAGTTTTACAGAGCTACTACAATTGATGAAAGACATTCTTCCAAAAGATAACGATCTTCCAGATTCACATTACAAAGCCAAGAAAATATTATGCCCGATGGGATTGGGATATAAGAAAATACATGCCTGTCTGTATGACTACATTATATATAGTAAGGAATATGAATTTCTGTCAGAGTGTCCTAAATGTGGGACATCACGGTATAAGGTGAAAGAAAAATCATAGGCTGGTGTAGAGATTACAAAGCTCCCTTCAAAGGTATTTTGGTATCTTCCTATAATTAATCGTTTCAAACGTTTATTTTCAAATTCACATGATGCAAAAAGGTTAAGATGGCATGCTGAAGAGCGGGTATGTGATGGAAAAATATGTCATCCAGCTGATTGTCCACAATGGAAGAAAATTGATGCCAAGTATTCTACATTTGGAAATGAAATTAGAAATCTCCGACTAGGGTTGTGCACAGATGGAATGAATCCATACCGAACCATCAGTAGCACACATAGTTCATGGCCTGTTTTATAGGTAATTTACAACCTCTCTCCTGATGTTTGTATGAAGCGCAAATATGTCATGTTGAGTATAATGATCTCTGGTCCAAAGCAACCCTGTAATGATATTGATGTTTACTTGTCACTATTGATTGATGATTTGAAACTATTATGGGATGATGGTATTAGGGTGTATGATTCTTATAAAATGGAATATTTTTAACTACATGCAGTGCTTATATTCACTATAAATGACTTCCCAGCCTAAGGAAATTTGTCTGGATATAGTGTTAAAGGGTATAAAGCATGTCCAATTTGCGAACAACAGACATCATATTTTCAATTGCATCATGGGAGGAAAATAGTGTACATGGGTCATCGAAAGTTTTTTCCTATGGAACACCCTTATAGAAGAGTAAAAAAGGAATTCAATGGCTCACAAGAATTTGATACTTCTCCAAAAAACATTATCCCATGATCTGTATTTTGATAGGGTGAAAAACCTTGATGTGACATTGGGAAAGACACATAAATACGGTAATGATAGACATATTTTGAAGGAAAGGTCAATCTTTTTGGAGCTACTATATTGGAGGTATCATGAAGTTAAACATAATATTGATGTCATGCACGTGGAGAAGAATATCTGTGATTCTTTGATTGTAACATTGTTAGATATTAAAGGAAAGACTAAATATGGGTGGAATGCAAGATTAGACTTACTATCAATGGGAATACGTTTGGAGTTATCTCCCACTCATAAAGGAAGACAAACACTTCTTCCCCCAGCTTGTCATACATTATCGAAGAGGGAGAAAATTAGCTTCTTTCAGTGTCTTCATGATACCAAAGTTCCTCAATGTTATTCTTCTAATATAAATTTTTTTGTCTCATTGAAGGACTTGAACATGATAGGTATAAAATCACATGATTGTCACATCATGATGCAACAAATTCTACCAGTTGCATTGCGTGGAATATTGCCCATTCATGTCAGAAAGACTACAATGAAGTTGTGTTATTTTTTCAATTCAATTTGCAACAAGGCGATTGATGTGAATGCTTTGAAAATTTTGGAAAAGAATGCAATTTTTATACTTTGTCAATTGGAAATGTATTTTCCTCCAACTTTTTTTGATATAATGGTGCATTTAATGATTCATCTGGTTCGAGAAATAAAGCTTTGTGGACCTGTATATCTTCATTGGATATAGCCTTTTGAAAGGTATATGAAAATATTAAAGGGGTACGTTAAAAATCTATATCGAACTGAAGCCTCCATTATTGAAAAGCATATTTCTGAGGAGGTAGCAGAGTTTTGTACAAGCTACTTGGCTGCGGCGCAACACATTGGTTTGCCTCCATCTCGCCATGAACGAGTTAATAATGAGCGAAAGGGGATTCATGGCTTGAAAATCAAATCATTGTCAGCTGAACAGATGAAGAAGTTAGAATCATACATCTTGAATAACATAGTTGATGCTCAACCGTATATCACATTGCATATTAATGAGTTGAAACAATGTCATACAAAGAAGAAAGAAATGTGGATTTTGAATGAGCACAACAAAACTTTTTTGACATGGATTAAAAAGACTTTTCTTGGTAGATCAGATGTATCAGAGACATTAAAATGGATAGTGGGTGGTCCATGTTTAAATGTGATAACATGGTCCGGTTATGACATTAATGGTTATACATTTCATACGAAATCTCAGGACAACATAAGTGCAGTTCAGAATAGTGGTGTATTGGTGTTTGCAGAAGCAATGAATTTTTCAAGTGCTATGGACAAAAACCCAATTTCGGCATCAAGTGCATATTATGGAGTGATTGAGGACATATGAGAGGTTGATTACTTTAAAATTAATGTTCCCATTTTTAACTGTAAATGGTTTAACGGTAACAATAGTGTCAGACACGATGAATTTGGAATGACACTTGTTAATCTGAATAGATTGGAAGACACATCTGATTCTTTTATAATGGAAACACATGCAAAACAAATTTTCTATGTAGTAGATCAATCAGATATGAAGTGGGCTGTTGATTTCCAAGGGAAAAAAACAATATGTTGGTGAGGATGAAATTGATGAATATGCTGATTTATGTGAGATCCCTACTTCCATGGAAAGATTAACAGAACATAATGATGATCATGTTGAAGACATAGTTTGTTCCATAAGGAACGATCACGATGAAGGAATTTGGGATGAAAATCCATTTGTACATTCCCAAAATTACAGGTATCATATGTTTATTTATTGTTTACATTTATTTTTTCCATAAATGTTAGATATTGTATGTTTTTTATTTATTAAAACATGTTTTAAAACAAAATAAGTATATGTATTTGTTTGATTTAAGTTTTTTTAGTTTACATTATCATGTTTATAACCATTACATGAATTATATATCTATTATTTTTTTTCACTGACAATTACTTTACCATGTTTACCATGTTTACCAGGTTTACCATTTTTACCATGTTTACCATCTTGACCATATTGACCATCTTGACCATCTTGACCAGCTTTACTATCTTTACCATTGTTTAACATGCTTACCATATTACCAATGTTTACTATTATGTAACTTAGTACACTTTTCGATTTTCTGATTACAGTAGTATTAAAATATTTGAATTTGTATATTTATGAGCGGATGTTTGTTTTTTTGATTTGAAGGATAATGACAGATCATTCAGATGATCAACCACATGATTCTGGAGAGGAGCATATTGCTGGTCATACCTCTGGGGATGAACATTCACATTCTCCTATTACGACAAAGAGTTCAAAGGTTGGTAAACGTGGGTGCACACGTTTACCAAAATTATCACTTGCCTGTATGCAGGATCAGAGGATAGTCGTTGAGTTTTATGATGATGATATTCCTAGAGGTCCAAATGCAAAATATTTTAAGAGTTTTGTAGCAACTCAGGCTAACAGAAAAGTAAGCCTTTTGTATGATGATTGGAGAAGTGTGGATAATGCGATTATCTCTCAGTTGTGGGAGACGATTTTGGTAAGATCTTTTTTATTGTTTGACTATTCTTTTAATGTTTCTAGTATATATAATATGTTTATCCTCTTCTTTATCAGATGAAATTTGATATTCCTGACACTGGAGGAGTCAGGAAGAAATGCTTATCATTGGCTGCCAGGAGATGGAGGGATTTCAAATACACCCTCTCATCTGATTCCATTTATGGTCATAGGAGGCATGACAACCCATGTCGTATATATCCTTTTATAGATGAAGACACATGGAGACAGTTTTTTGAAAGTAGAAGAAAAGAGTCATTTCTGGTAAGGGCAATGTAACCTTTTATAATCTTTCTTACATAAATGATTATATTAATGTTTTTTTAATGATTTCTTATTCTTAAGTTACAGAAAAAAAGGAAAGCTCTTCAGGAGATCCAATCTAAAAATGTATACCCTCAAAGTTTATCTCCGGGAGGGTATGCATTATTGGAAGAACAAATGATGGAGGAAAAATTTCAACAACTAATAGCTGAGTCTTCAAGCTCTGGAGAGGTGGCCCCTCCATCCCCTCCATCTAGACATGAAAAATGGAAGAGAGCTTGGAAGGGAAAAAAGGGCAATATCTTTCAGAAGAATCGAGAATCGTAGCTGAGAGGATTGTAATATATCTATTTTATTTATTTAAGTTAACTATTTTTTCATATAATTTCAATCATTACAGAAATGTTCAACTAATTAATACAGGACTCTCTTGAGGAGAAGAATTTAGAGGGGACATTTACAACTACTGGAAGGGAAGATATTTTATCTGCAGCATTGGGAAGGCCTGATCATCCTGGTCGTGTAAGAGGATATCAGGCAGGTGTATCGGTAAGAAAAGTGTTCCCATATTCTTCAACTTCTAACATTGAGGGTGTTTATAAAAAAAATAGAATCCTTGGAGGCTGAAGTTCATAATATTAATGCGAAGATAGAGGACAAGATTAGAGAGTCGGTGCAGTCTATGTTTGCAGAAATGGAAAGACAATTTCAGACTACAGCTCCCACTGCTTCACCTCCCCCTACAGACCCCATTATTTATCCTCCACCTCTGCTAGTAGCTCCTACTCCCCCACCTCAGCCTGCAGACCCCATTTTTTTCCTATGCCTCCGCCGCCGCTTCCTACTTATTTCGAGTTGTATGTTGATGATTCTCAACATCATATAGTAGCATATGGGTTGGTATATTTTATAGGAGATACAGTTCATCATCAACAATTAGAGGTAGAGAATCAGAGGGTCACTGTATAGGATATTATAGATAGATCAGCTAGGGTACCAATACCTACATATGAGGTGGCGACAGTTGGACAGAGTATCGTCCATTTTTTCATTTGGCCATCCAGACTTCTTCGACTCATTACTATATAGGTATGAATGTTATATCTTTTATTTTATTTTTTTATTAAAGTTGTATTATCATTTGAAAACTATAATATTTTTCAATTTTTTTACAGGAATACTTCAAAGGTAAAGAAATACTATATAGACAACAACAAAGACAAATGGCTATGACATCAGATACATATTCAAATGGTCTTGACAGATTGTCAAGATATTCACATTTTTTGTCGGGTTATTATGAGTTTCCAATGGAAGATCATGTTTGTGGACATGAAATAAGAGTG
This sequence comes from Viscum album, assembly GCA_963277665.1. NCBI lineage: Eukaryota > Viridiplantae > Streptophyta > Magnoliopsida > Santalales > Viscaceae > Viscum > Viscum album. The sequence continues at coordinate 549,653,225 of OY728121.1, forward strand.
GGGATTATAAAAACTTATATCATGGAGCTTGTTAATGGATATAAGTTGGGCATCAACGTGGTGCAAATTTTTTCCATGTAAGTCTTAACACCTTTTCCTTGTGTTATATTTATTAAAATGTATACTTATGTATGTTTTTTATTAGGTATCTTTATAAAATTTGTGAGAGGAATGAGCTGACAGAAGTATATGGATTCATGGACCCGCAATTGATTTCCCCTAAAGCATGTGCATTGAATGAGGAACAAAGAATGGTTTATATTGCTGAATGATTTGAAAAGAATATAATCACACAATGTTGGATGATGCCTTTTTGTGAGAGGTATGAAACACATTTCTCTCAAAGAGTTAATTATATTCTAACATAAAAAACCACTGAATTCTAATTTCCTTTTATCAGTGATCATTGGATGTTAGGGGTTTTTCCCCAAGGGAGAAAACCCTTTATTGGATATGATCTGTCCATGGTGATGTGCGGGAAAGTTTTAAGAATATATTGGAAAAGTAAGTTTCAATTTCTCAATAGTTTTATATATTATAATTAATTTTAAATTTACCCCATTCGTATTATTTTCTAACAGTGCATGGGACTACATTCGAAAAAACACAAAGAAAAGAAGTGAAAAGATCAAATATGTAAATGCGATGGTAAATATCCATTTATAATTTGTACTTTTTGATTTATTAAATAAAAATAATATATTGAATTTACACTAATTGAAATAGAATTGTCATGAACAACAAGGCCTCGTCAAATGTGGATATTATATGTTAAGATTTATGTATGAAATAATAACAACTGGGATAGTTGTGAATTTTGAACTGGTATGATTTCCTCTTAAACATTGCAATAATATTTCAATTTGATTTATTCATTCTACACGTTAACTACTTTCTTTTTCATTTGTAGATTTTTGATGACCCTAAACCCTATACTTATAAAGACATCAAACACTTACAAGTGGAGTGGTCAAATTATTTTACAGGTTTGATTGAATTTTAGTTGTTTGTAATGTAAAATGTAATTTTGAATATTGTTGTTGTAATTGTGTATTTGGTAGTTTTTTAGGTTGGATTTAGTTTTTTTTGAAGTTGACAGTGTATGTTTTGAATGTTACATAAGTGAATGTTTAATTTTGCTCTGATTCTTGTTTTGGTTTACTTATGATGGTTTTTCTGGTATGGATTTGGGTCTGTGGGGGAGGGGTTCCAAGGGTGTGGGGGTGTGTTCAGTGGGGTTGGGGGGTGTCCAGCGGTCTGGGAGGGCTGTCCGGTGGGGTGGGGGACAGTCTAGGGGTGGAAGGGCTGTCCAAGGGTGTGGGAAGGCGGTCCAGGGGTGTGGGAGTGCTGTCCAGGGGTGGTGAGTTTTCCAGGGGTGTGGTGGGGGATGTCAAGTTGGGTGAGTGGGTGAGGGGTGATGTTCAGGTCGGTGGGGGTTGTTGATGGATGTTTGGGGCTGTCCGGGGGTCGGGGGGGGGGGGGGCAGTCCAAGAGTGTGGTGGGGGCTCCAATGGGGTGGGGGAGGGCTGTCCAAGGGGTATACATGTGGGTGGGAGCTCCAATGGGGTGGGGGAGGGCTGTCCAGGGGGTATACATGAGGGTGAGGGCTCCAACGTGGTGGGGGAGGGATGTCCATGGGGTATACATGAGGGTGGGGGTTACTTAGGGGGTATGTTTTATATGTTATCAGTGTACATGATTAATTTTGATCTACTTCTGTTTTTGTGGTACGATTTCTTGATTTTTTTTTCTGGTTGATTCTGGTGGAGAGCAGATGACTGCATAAAATTTTAAAAAAAATGGGTTTATCACGTCAGTTATTTAATAACTGACGTGATAAAAGGACTGGAAAATGGTTTATCATGTCGGTTATTTAATAACCGACCTGATAAAATTCCTAGAAAATGGTTTATCACGTCGGTTATTTAATAACCGACGTGATAAACCCCCCTCCCCCAAGTTTATCACGTCGGTTTTTAAAAAACCGACGTGATAAAATCCCGCCCCCAGTTTATCACGTCGGTTGTTTAATAACCGACGTGATAAACCCCCTTCCCCGGTTTATCACGGCGGTTCTATAAGAACTGACATGATAAACCCCCTCCCCCAGTTTATCACGCCGGTTGTTAAAAAACCGACGTGATAAAACCCCGCCCCCGTTTTATCACGTCGGTTGTTTAATAACCGACGTGATAAACCCCCAACCCCAGTTTTATCATGGCTGTTCTATAATAACGGACGTGATAAACCCCCCGCCCCCAGTATATCACATCGGTTATTTAATAACCGACGTGATAGACCATTTCCCCATCCTTTTATCATGTCAGTTTTTTAATAACCGACGTGATAAACCATTTCCCAAGCCTTTTATCACGTTGGTTTTTTAATAACCGACGTGATAAACCATTTTCCAGGCCTTTTTTCACGTCGATTTTTTAATAACCGATGTGATAAACCCTTACCATTGTATTTATCACATCGGTTCTAAAATAAACGATGTCATAAACATCGCGATTTTATGTTTTTGACGTTGGTTTTTAAATAACCGACGTCAAAAAAATTATTTATAACATCACCCGTATTAACGTCGGCTAGAAACCGACGTAAAAAATGAAAAATAACCGATGTAAAAAACGTTTTATGCACTAGTGACACATGGACATGATTTATTACATAAAATCTTCAATTGATACAACATAGATGATCAATAGGTCTAGTGTATTTGAGGCTTAGGAACATTAAATAACGACTTAAAACATGAAATTCGACATCTTTATTGAAAACTTGTTTTACATGACCACTACATTCCCTCGTATTTAACATTTCATGGGGTAACATGAGGACATATATAAGAAAATGGTGATCTATAAATCCCAGTAACAGATTAAACAAGGCATAACATGAAGAATACATTACATGTTAGGAAATAAATTTATCAATGGAGAAAAAGAGAAACATGAACATAAAGGCACGATATAATATTATTATCGTAACATGGAAATGTGGAAACCACACATAACATGGTATTAGAATGAGACAAGGATCATTGCATACAGATCATGAGTAAACCATTATTTCACTCGAATTAGCATGAGTAAACCCTCATTTCACTTGACTTATAATGATACTAATCTTTACCCAATTCATTGGAGCGCTTTCCAGGCGCACCCCTCTTAAACATTTCATTTCATGCATTAAGTGTGCCACATGGATCATACAACATGGAATCATTAAAGATCATCATTTATTCCACAATAAAGGAATGTGGAATTCATACATGAAATCTATAATCAATAATTAAATGTGAAGAAATTTGAATACCCTTGATATAGAAATGGGTATGTTATTCACGGCACAATGACTTTGGCTTGGAAAAATCATGGTGCAATTTTGGCAGCATAACAGCGTGACAGAGGAATTCATAAAATTGGTTGATGAGGGAGAAAGGGGTGTCTCATAATATGTACATGAAATTGTATTTAAGAGGGTTTTATATATACATTTCTTGACATAAGTAATTTAACTTTAGATTCATAATAAAAAATAATTTCTTGAATGTAAATGGGGAGAGAGAAATTCCTTATAGAATTTTGGCATGGTAACGGGTGTACATTTGAAGCATTAATGAGAGAGAAAGGTGTCTCTCATCATTCGAAAATAAAGAGGGAAATATGGGAGAAGTGAAAAATCATACCCCAACTTTTATAATTGAAAATATAAGGATATAACAATATTAATAAACTTGGATAAAATGAGAATGGAAGGAATCCCTTACTTGGAAGTGTGATCTCAAAGGCTTGTGAGAGGCTTGAGAGAGGCTTCTTGGGAGCTTGGGGAACCCTAAGAGGATTCTAGATAGAGTAAGTCTGAGGTTGTACAAACACCAAAGGCTTTGAGTGAAGAGGAAGTGGGATCTTTGGCGGGTTTATATTGGAAAGGAGAGGGAATTCTTTATTATTTAGGTTTTGGGCACCAGAAATTAAACTAATCAAATCAAAAACTAGCCCATGGTTTTTGCCCATTGTTTTTGAAAAAGGGGAGTGGAAAAAATTATTTTATTAGTATAATGGCCAAAATTCTTAAAAAATTAGGCTTTCTTATATGTAGGTGAGTCACACTCTCAAGGAAATAAATTTAAAAGGATAAAATGATTTATAAGTCTTGTAGGGTCCAATAAAGTTTTCTAAAATAAATCAAACAAATCTAAAATCACATTATTTTAATGGTAAAACATATATTGGTCAAAAATCACATTTATAGTATTTTATTAAATCACTTTTGGGTTATTATGATGTCATAAAACACATTATATAATTAAACGTTGTTTAATTTTTACCCAAAAAAATCGACTGTCTCAAAAAATTATGAAAAGTTCACCATTGGATAATTTCAATTTACTGATTCCAAAAATTATATTTATTTTATCTAAATTTTTTTCTAAATATTATAATTTTTATTTTTAATATAAAAACTAACATTTATTGAAAATTCATGGGTTTTGACAAAAATAGCTTTCAAACCCTAATAAGAATTACAATTGTATTAATAAAAAATTATATGATCATTTTTATTTAAAAAATTTTAATTTAGTAATAATATTTTATTAAAAATTTATTTAATTAAAAAATCCATTAACTCATCAAAATATATTTCTCAATTGAATATTAACTAAAAATACTATTTGTGCTTTAAAGAATATTTATAAAGTAGCAATAATAAAATGAATGTATACTCTTTATTATATACAGAAATAATGCACATAATCATAGTGACATGGTCTTGTTACATAACCCCTTATAACACCCGCATAATGTAGAAGGGTAAGGTGTGTGATGGTGAAAGTATCTTGGGGTGGCTCCAATAACATTGCTCGAGTGGTAATCTCTATCAACTTCCACTTCTCCCGTAGGTGGTTCCGTTCGAGCTTAACGTGTTGAAGATCGGCTTGGGCTTGGTCAAGAGTGAAGCCCAATGAATCCACGTCCTTTCTGAGCTCTGAAAAATGGGGTTCATATGGATAAATTATATTGGATGAGGCCATCACTTACTTTGTCTGAGTAAATTAGAATTGTTAAAGACCTATATTTGTATTAATCATGTGATAACTTTTTAATGGATGTATTAGCAATGGTCACAATTCATTAAGGTATTTGAAAATCCAAAAACATAAATCCAAAGAAGTGCATATTTTATATAACTAGTTTACATAATAAAAAATTTAATTAGATCAAGAGTAATTTTCATTGATGAATGTTTGGTTCGTTACAATATTCCCCCCTTAAGAAATTTCACCCTCGAAATTTCCATTTCCTACACTAAAATAGATGAGGGTAACTCTGCTTCCTCACTTCCCTTGATTCCCAAGTTGCCTCTTTAAACCTGTGGTTTCTCCCTGACACCTTGACGGGGGGAATTGTATCATTTTGTAGAACATTTTCTCTGTGATCTAAGATCTTCAATGGCTTCCCTTTATAGGAGATGTCATTATCCAATGGTACCACCTCTGGATTGAGTACATGTGATGGTTCAGGTATGTACTTCCTCAAGAGTGATACATGAACACATCATGTACTTGAGATCGGTTCGGTGGGAGTTCTTGTCGATAGGCCATTGCTCCAATGCGATCAAGGATCTCAAAAGGGGCAATTTACCTTGGAATAAGCTTTCCCTTCATCTGAAATCTCATAATTCTCTTCCACAGTTATATATAGAGGAATACCATGTATCCAACATCAAACTCTAGGTCTCATTGACGATTATCGGCATAGCTCTTTTTTTGAATCTGAGCATCTTTAATGTGTTGTTGGATGGTCTTAACCTTATTCACCATTTCATTGACCATTTCAATACCTATGAGTTTTCTATCCCCAACATCATCCCAACATGCCAGTGTTCTGCTCCTCTTTCTATATAAGGATTCATAAGGATCCATTTGGATGCTTGGGTGGCATCTATTGTTGAATGATAACTCTACAAGAGGGATATGTTGATCCCATCCTCTTTTGAAGTACATTGTGCACTCTCTCAACATGTGCTCAATAGTTTGAATAGTCCACTCAGATTTTCCATCAGTTTGAGGATGATAAGTCATACTAAAGTTCATTTTAGTATCCAGAGCATGTTTAAGACTCTTCCAAAACATATAGGTGAATCTTGGATCTCGATCAGATATAATAGATAGTGGTACTCCATGTATCCTTTCCACGTCACCGATGTATATCCATTCCATTTGATCCAGTGAGATATCCTCTCGAATTGCAATGAAGTGTGTAGTATTTTTAAGATGATCCATGACAACCTATATAGCATTGTTTCCTTTGGATGTCTTCGGATGTCCAGTGACAATGTCCATGGTGATATTATCTCATTTCCATACTGGTATGGGTAATGGTTGCATCATCCCCATAGACTTCTACCTCTCAGCCTTCACTTGCTGACATACTAGGAACATTGATGTATACTCAGCGTTCTCCTTATTCATGTTATCCCACTAGTAATGATCTCAGAGATCTCGATACATCTTTGTGTTTCCTGGATGAATGGAGAAATTTGAACTATTTTCTTCATCCAAAAGTTCCTTATTTAACTCCATATTCAATATAATTCATAGTATTGAACCAAATATCACAATTCCTTCTTCATTGACATTGAACTCTGAGGATTTCCCTATTATGATAGTTTCCACCTTCTTCTAAATTCCCACATCATCCTTGTGAGAATCTTTTAACCTTTCCCAAAGAGACGGTTGGGAAATTTTTTTTGAAAGGATTTATGATTTTACCGTCTTTATGATTCTCATTTCCATCTTCATCAAATCTAAAAATATTGGATCCTTTTTGATTCTCATCAATGATAGACTTGTTGGGTCCTTTCTACTTAGAGCAACTACCACCTTGTTCTCTTTCCCTGGGTGGTAATGGATTGAGCAGTCATAGTCTTTGATCAGCTCTAAACATCTTCGTTGGAGCATGTTCAACTCCATCTATATGAATATAAAATTGAGGATTTTGTAGTCTGTATATATTTCACACTTCTCCCCAAAGAGGTAATACCACAAAATTTTAATAGAAAATATCTCGGCAGCCAACTCCAGATCATGTTTTGGATATTTTTTCCCATGAACATTCAATTTCCTTAAAGTATAGGCAATGACTTTTTCATTTTGCATCAACATAGAAGACAGTCCCTTCTTCAAAGAATCACCGAATACCACAAAAGGTTTTCCACTCATGGGTAATGTGAGCACAGACGCAGTGATAAGCCTCCTTTTCAAATACTTGAACCTATCTTTGTATTCATCACTCCAAGAAAACGTGACTCCCTTCAATGTTAGAATAGTATGTGGGTTTAACAATCATGAGAAAATTCTCACAAATCAGCTATAATATCCATCTAACCCAAGGAATCTAAATATATTCATTATAGATGTTTGACTCGGAAATCCCTCAATTAGAGCTGTCTTGGAGGGATCTACAGATATCTCATTGCTTGTGATGATATAGCCAAAGAATGAGACCTCCTTCAACCAGAACTCACACTTGATGAACTTTTCATAGAGCTTCTCCTTTCGTAAGGTCTCTAGTACTGTTCTTAGATGCTCCTCATGATCCTCTTTGGTTTTGTATTATATTAAAATATCATCTATAAAGACTACCACAAAATTTTCAAGGTAATATCTAAAGACTCTATTCATCAAGTCCATGAAGATAACTAGAGAATTAGTGATTCTGAAATGCATTACTATGAATTCATAGGTCCTGAAACATAGACAAAAAGCAGTCTTGAGGATATCTTCCTTCTTCACCCTTACTTGGTAATATCCCAAACACAAATCCACCTTGGAGAAGAATTTTACTCCACATTACTGATTAAACAAGTCATCAATTCAGGGCAGAGGATAATTTTCCTTTATCATGATTTTTTTGAGCTAACAATAATCAATGTAAAGGCACATGGACCCATCCTTCTTCTTGACGAATAGGACTGGTGCATCCCATAGTGAAGCACTTGGTCATATAAACCCTTTATCCATATTCTCCTGTAGTTTTTTCTTTTCCTCCTCAATCTCCACAACATCCATTCTATATGGAGTCATGTATATTGGCAAAGCCCACATCTCTTCTAGGAGGAAGAACAGGAATTTCCTTGGGAAACACTTCATCGAATTCCCTCACAATAGGCATATCTTCAAGGATGGATGCTTCTGTATACTCAACAATCTGTTCCAGATATGCATTATCCTAGGGAAGTAATATCCATGCTTGAGATGATGGTGCTAAATAAGATTCATCTTCCTCCTTGAACTTGTATAGAATTTTTGGTCGATTCTCTATATAGAGAGTGATTTCCCTCTCACATAAATTTATGTTGGATCTATATAAGTAAATCCAATTCATGCCGAGAATTGCATCACATTTCACCAGAGGGAGTATGACGAGGTTCTCCAAGAAGTTCAATCCAAAAATTATGACAAGGGAGGATTTATATTCATGGGATTAAATGAATTACTTATTTTAAGTACTCACTGACATCTTTACATCAATGATTTGTGGGGTTACTGGTATTGTTCTACTAAACTTTTGGGATATTAATGATTGTGTAGAACCAGAATCAAAAAAAGTATGTTCGCTATTCTTGAATGAATAACTATCATACTTGTCACCACATAATTTTTGGGGTTCACTTCAACAGTAGTGATGGAAGAAAGCTCATCCATGTTTTCTTGGAGGTTGTTGGTTTCCTCTGAAAGCCCTTGCCTTAGGGAACTGATTTTCTAGGTTCCCTGGTTCTTCGCAGTTGAAGCAATGAACACTGCATTGAGAGTTGAATGGAGTGTTCCTCTCCTTTGTCGTAGCCTTGGGTTTTTCTTATTGGTAGTTAATGGCTAGGTTCCCTTATCATCCACACCTAAAGCATTTCCTCCTCCCCATTAGGCAATTTCCAGGGTTCTTCTTTCCGTATCTTTGGAAAGTGGGGTGCTTTATTTTCCTAGCACCATTTGATTTATCCATCGGACCGCTAGAATTGAAATCCACCTTACAATTATTATCCCTGTGATACCCCTAAGATTTGATGATCTCTATTTCATCTTTGAGGGAACATAGGACAATTTCCTCATAGCTATTGAAGTCCTGGATCACCAGGGCTTTCCGTTTGATAGGTTTTAGCCCACCAAAGAAGTCGTCAACCTTGCATTCAGGGGTAATGACAAAGCCGGAGGCATATCATGCAATACTTGTGATGTTTTCCTTTTAAGAATCAATGGATTCATCGTCTTTTTTTCTTAAGGGTAAGGAAGTCCCTTTCCATATTATGTTAGAGGGTGCACGGAAAATATTTATCAGAAAACATCTTTTGGAAATACTTTCATTCTAATGCCTCAATCTACTACTCGGTCTTCGTATTTTTTATCAATGTAGAACATTGATTAGACTCAACCTCTATACAATATGAATCCAGAAGAACCTTCTCTTGTTTGGAACATTGATGTATGTAGAATATCTATTCAATGGTGTTGATCCATTTCTCGGCAATTGAGGGATCAAATGATCCATTAAAAGTTGGAGGTCGTTGTCTCATGAAGCTCTCAATTGTGACATGTTCTTTCTTAGGGGGGTTGAATTTTCCTCTTGACCCATGTTTCTATTCAATTATTGATTTAACTAAGAGATTATCGTGGAAATTTTTTTGATTCCCCCTCCCATCAGTTTGGGCATCTCATTAGAACAGTCGTCACATTGATCTTTTCATTGGTTGTAAGATCAAGTCCTCCTATTACTAGCCATTGGCTGGAATAAAGGAATGTTATGGGTAACAAATAAAAGGTAATACAAAGACAAAAATGGATTACATAAAAATTAATTTTATTTCCTTAACTAATGAGTCTATAGGCTTCAATTTATGTTATCCATGATCTACTTCACAAAATTTATTCTTAGGGGCATTTTAACCTTAATAATGGTTCATACTAAGCCTGTAAATTTACCAAAGCATATCCCTCGGGAGTGTCATAACAAAGAGTTTAGAAAGGACCATTTTTGTGTACCAAGATTCCCCAAGTAAATCCTAAAACTCATTGTTGGAGTTTTTAGTCCTAGGTACATCTGTGCAAGAGTTTCCTCTACCTACTTGTGTCAAGACATGGATGTATTTTCTTGACAAACCTCTTAATCATTTATCACCAAAATTTAGAGTATTTTTATTATACTTAGTCTTATCCCTATGTATTTCACTAGGGTTTTTTAATCTTAATCCCAAAAATAACTAAGCCTATCCTCGGATACCAACTATAATAACCCTTCTTTTTATTGCACACTTAGACATGATTCACTTGACAGTGGATGAGATCAAACAGGTTATTGATAAAATATTACCAATTTCGCAACATAAAATCGAAATAAAGAGTTTTATATATTGATATGAAACAAATTATCATGTAAATATTGATGATGATATTGTTCATAAGGAATAATTCTTTCCTTCGGATGCGCGATCACACCCTAAATTGATTTCAAAATTTTGATATTCCCATTCAAAATGATCAGAGTGATCAGTTTGTTTACATTAGGTATCGGAATAAATGGATAAGTGATCATTTCTCCAATTAGTATTACTATGGTTATAAAAATCACCCCAATCATTCTTAAAGACATCAAGGTGTTTTGAAACCTATTTTTTCCCACAGTTTCCCTAATCAGCCCAGAAATAAATTTCAAAATAATTATATACCTTCAAATTACAATTATGAATAAATGGTATGGTTATGAAATTTATTTATAATGTAGATTCTCAATAGTCTAACATCAATAATTTTCAATTTCATCTGGTTTAAATGCCTTGGGATTTAGGTATAGAGAAAAAAATGTAAGTTTACTAACACAACTGAGCCCAACCTGTGGGAAAATGTAATGGCTGTAAACACTATATAAAGCCTAAAAACCCAATAATATATTAAGGAAAAACATAGGGAAGTTAAAACTAATGAAAAAATTGAATCTATGATAGAAATTATTGAAATATCAAAATCTAGAAATCATTCAAGAACTATCTAGAATTAGAAAATGTTGAATCTTCACTTGATAAATCCCCAGAACAATGAAAGATGAGGTGGGAACTAATTAAGGTTATAATTAAAAAGGTTATATGATAGGATTACGAAATTAATCTATAAATTTTAAAACATTATTCTCCACCCATCCCATTCCCCAAAAAAGTATAAAATTGGGATAAACATGACTACTTATGATTCCTAAAAATAATCAGGTCCTTTAGCATTAAAATTCCACATTTGGAAGACTTAGATAAAATTACAACGTATATAAAATTCATCAAGAGGTTTCTAGAAAATAAAAATTATTGTAAAGCATTGGATACCAACAATATCATTGAGGAATATAGTGTTGTTATTTTATGGAAACAGCCTCCAAATTTAAAGAACCCTAAATTTTTTTATTCAATTATAAATAAAAGGAATTGGGAAAATAAATTCTTTATGTGAATTGGGAGTAAGTATTAATTTTATTCCTTAATCATTATTAAAAAATTTGGGTCTTAGGTATTTACAAACAACTTTTTTCATCCTTTAACTTATTGATAGGTCACTAACTCATCCTTATGGAAGGGTGGATGTCTTTTTAGTCAGTGTAAGGATGCTTACATTACCAACATATTTCCTTTTTATTGATATGAACTGTGATGATAATGTCTTAGACATCTTAGGCATACCATTCCTTACTACTGGAGGTTTTCTCAAAGTTTTTTCCAAATGAAAAATTACCCTCTAATATATAGATGAAGTAGAGAAGATTTTGGTCTTTGAACATCCAAAGCATGAGGTTAGCTATAGTACAGGATTTTTTCCAAGGGGGGAATATTCTTCAGATGCCATGTGAAACAAATTAGGTTCTTGATATTAAGATCTAGGATCCCCAATATTTGAAACATTATCATCCCATTATCTTGTTCAACGTTCCCTACAATGTTCTTAATTGAATTATTAATAGAAGGCTTCATCCTTTCCTCCCATGGGGGGTAGCTGAGGAACATCACAGGTTTGTGAAGGGTTTCTCTATTCAGGGGGCTATTGGTTCGGCTCATGAAGTGATTAGTGACATTAATTTGAAATCATTTGGGAGAAATGTGGCTATTAAGATGGATATGAATACAGTATATGATATAGAAGAATGGAGCTTCATCAATAGGGTTCCAGCCTACATGGGGTTCTTAGTTTGGGTTATTGATATTATTTTTTGGTGTTTTAACACCCTTTGGCCATATATTTCATTTAAGGGAAAATAGTTTGGTTTTTTCGAAGTAGTTAGTGGTTTGTGATAGGGCGATCCCCCCTCTCCCTCCCTTTATTCATTACTCACGATGTATTCAGCTGGATTATTCATCATTGTATTATGTTTGGAAAGGTGCTTCCCTTCTAAAATAAGAAATTACTTGGCAGCATCTCACATCTTATGTTTGTATATGAAATTGTTCTCTTTGTTAATTGTATAAAATGGTCTATTTAGGGGGTGAATGATGCTTTAGATTTGTATTGTGTTTGGAGTGGGAATGATATCAATCGTGAGAAGAGTAGTTTCATTGTTCCCAACAATTTTTCAGAGAGGAGGGTTAGGGCTTTGGAGAGTAGCCTTGGTATGCTGAAAGATTCCTTCCCTATGCACTATTTGGGTGCCCCGATGTCCCCAAATTCCCTTCCCATTAAACAATTTGATATGGTTACTGAGAGAATCATGGGGTTTATCCTCAACTGGAAAAACAATTTCTTATCCTTTGGTGGTAGAATTAATTTAATTAATTCAATTCTATCTTCTATTCATATGAACATCCTATCCACTTTAAAGGTTCTGAAGAAGGCGGTCTATATCATTGAGTGATCTTTGACTTCTTTCTTATAAGATGGTCACATTGAGGGGCGTTGTCATTGGGGATTATGGAGTTAGCTACCTTGACCTATTTTTAAAGTAGGTATCAATATAATAAGAATTTATGGAACCATTAAAGTCAATCATGTCAAATTAACCTGGGAATTTTTACAGGGGAGAACCTTGTGGGGTAAATACATGCAGGTTACTTATGGGAGGGAGGGATGTTTTCCCAGGGTGAAACCCTCAAAAATCTAGAAGCTGATTCAACCATATATTCTTATCCATCATCATTATTCTCATTAGTTAATTGGCATATGGGATATTAGTTTTTGGCATCAAAATTGGTCAAGGGATGTTCTTGGTTTCTCAGGCTACCATACTCCAGATATTAAATTTAGAGAGGCCAATCTGTATCCTGCCTTTATTTTCACCATCCTAGATGATAACCAAAAAAGTTTATTTGATGGCATTGATTTGTATGATGAGCCAGATAAATTTGTTTTCACATGAACTTTGATGGGTTCTTTTCATATTTGGGACTTTATTAAGCTTCGAGTAGCGAATACTCCCCATGGTCAATGGGGTGAGTCTCTTTGGTGCAGGGAAATCCCTTCAAAAATATATGTTATCTTATGGAGGGTCTAAAACAACACACTCCCTAATGAGGACTTTATTCAGTGACAAGAGATCATACCTACATCAAAGTGTTGGAGCTGTTGGGATTCCGATTTTGAATCTTCAACACATCTGTTTATTAGAAATGACTAACCTAAGTTGGTCTAGTGGGAGTTTGGGAAGAGGACAGGTCGGTCCGAGTAGGTAGTGTCTATGGAGTTTTTTCATGAACAGTTGTTTTATTGAGAGGAAAATAATGGAGCTGAATGGAAGGTCAGACGGATGATTTTCTATGTAGGTTGTTGGATGATCAGGTTGGCCAGGAATGTAAAAATGCATATTTCCACTAAAATTTCTAGTATAAGTATTCATTTCAAGTCCTGAAATTTTATTCTGGATTTTGGAAGATTGTGTAAAGATCTGGGGAACTCTCCCTTGGTGATGGTTATGGCCCGTCCAACCACCCCCATCACTAATATACCTGATCAAGGTAACTGGGTTAAATGGGTGCCTCCCTCCTCAGGGCTCAAGCTGAATTCTTATGACTCCTACTACTCGGGTTCAATTAGAGGTGGTGGGGGTGGTCATAGATAACAAAGGATTGGTTGTGGCGTCTTACACTACTTTTTTGGGGTTGGATATTATTTTCAGGGGAAAGATTAGGCTCTTCTCACAAGCCTTATGATGAGAAACTAGAGAGGCATCCCTATTAGATAGGTCGCGACTGATTCATTAGTTGTGTACAATGCCCTTTTAAGTAAGTTATATGTTCCTCGGTCATTTGAATATTCTATCAGATGAAGAATGAAACTACTGAACAATCACATGATCATTTTTCACACTAGGTGTGAGGGCAATAGTAGGGTGGACTTCCATGCTTTTAAAGCATCTTCGGATAATGGGGTTTTATTCATTTTCATCTTTGGTTCTTTTCCACTCGAGGGGATATAGTTTTTTTTGGGATTACAATTTGGGATTACACTTTTTTTGCCCCCAAATTTTCTCTTTTATTCTCATCAACTCCTCAACTCTTTAGCTTTTTATGCTTTAATAAAATAAATATTTGTTGTTGTTAGTATTTTTTTACTATTTATCAAAACATGAAACTTATCAAAAAAGTACCAAAAATGAATCCAAAGTAAATTTTGATATTCCTCTTTCAAATAAGAAGTTAATTTTTTCAAATATAAGTCATAAAGTGTCAAAATCTATATTTAAAACAAGTTCACCCTAAAAAGGCTGTAAAACTGCCTTTTTAGAAAAATAGATCTTTTATGCTTAAAATTAGATTTGTTATTATATCATGTCTAGAAAACAAATAATATGATTTTTAAACATTATATTTAATATATATTTCATTAATATAATCCAACAAGAGTGATTTTATTATTTTATAAACATATTTTTTTTCATTTATATAGTATTTCAGAAAAAAATCCTTTTATTTTAAAAATGGTTTTATTTTCATTTATAAATAATTGGACACAAAATAATTCATAATATTTAAATGTGTAAACCCTGTTTTCCTAATTTTTTTAATCCTATTCATTCACACCACTCTAAGAGAAAGGTTATAATGTTAACATTTAAATAATAATATTTAATTGTTCATTTAAGATTGATGCGGCGTATCATGTATTCTATCAAACCTAGAGTTTCCTTTTAAAAACTTAGGATGTTAAATTCAACCCCCCTAAAAAATAATGCCCTCACATTTTGAACATGGGATCGAAAAAAGGTGTTTTAATTTTTCAAAATACCATTATTGAAATCCCACATTGAAAAAAGGATCAATGAAAATTACACTTTAAAATAATGAAATAAAATTACAAAGGTTACCTGAGATAACACATACTAGAGTTTAGTGTAGGAAAACTAGAACATGGAAGAAAAAAATAACTATCAAGTTATTATGGAGAGTGATATAGAACATTGTCATAATAACGTGAACAATAAAAAAACCATAAATCAATGATGGGTTAAAAGGATATTAAATTCATAATAATAAAATTAAACAGATAAATTTTTTATTTCAAATTCCTTAACCTAATGTTAAGGAATTAATTTCATTCCTATACTAAGAACATAATGAAACATACTTATTTGAAAAGTACAGTTTCATCCTTTAATAAATTCCCACCACAAACTCACATTTTTCTCCAAATGAGGAGTCTTTAAGATGAATTTTTTATGCCTAGATAATTTGAATCAACTTCTACAAATCACAAAATCCACAAATGTACAGATATCTATTTCTCTAGTATTTATACATTAACCAAAATCGAAATGTTCAGGATAAGATAAGATGATTCCTGAAAAAATAAACTTTTATATAATTAAAAACAACTTTAATATCAAAAATCCAATAATAATACCCAAATTTTAACATATATCATTTAGTAAATAATTATCCTTCCTCAAAAATATTCCATACTAATATTGAAACCAAAAAATCTGAAGTATTTGATCAAAAAGTCTTCCAAATAACATTAATCACTCTTAAGGTATTATACCAAAAATTTAAGTACCTAAATCAAATAATTTCCAAGATATGCTAAACATCTCCATAAATAACCAGAATCACCATAATTCCACAATAATATCATATTTGACTCCAAAATACAATTCAACCTTTATTCCACATAGTATTACATTTACCTTAATCTTATAGGTTTCTCAAAATTATGAATGTCTTATGAAATAACATTAATCATTTAATTAAAAAATCATTATCAAATCCTAATGTTATCAATTTGATAAAAAAGATTCCCTAAAATCAAAACAACATTTATCTATTAGATAGTTTAACTAAAATAAAATTACATTCTAAATTGGACTTTATATAGGCTAGTGTAATGAATTTCATCCTTGTATCCCTTTGGTTGTGGGTTCAAACCCCACAACCTTTTCGGAAACAATGGGTTGTCACCCAGCCAATTGGTTTTCCGTTTTTCTAAAACTATATTAATATTATCCACAAGTATGATAATAATCCTCAAAAATAACCTAAATATATTCTTCATTATTGAAATTTTTTAACCACAAATGTTATCTCATATGTTTCATTTTAAAATCTCGATAATATAAATACACATAAGTACCTTAAATTCAAAGATCATATAGACCCTAACTATTATCCCTACCTTTAAACATATGTCTATACATTGAAAAATAATTATTCATGAAATAAATTTTTCACACATACTGAACAATGGGTTATGTTCCCTAATATATGTTTTCCTAAATCTAGTTCTCAAGGTATAACTAAATTTTCTAAGATTCCAACTTTAAAGACCTCAACCCTAGTATCCTAGAGCCAATTACTTACTTTATTACATTGACATAAGATATAATTAATCTCATCCCAAAGGACAAAATATTTTATTCGTCATTCTAAACTAGTAATATAATTGAAATTCACATTACATTTCAAAACATAAAGTACCAAAAAATTGAGAGTTCCATTATTCCACCATTGTGTAACCCTGCATATCATTCACAAAACACTTCCTCGTATCCTGGGGAAAACTAAAACATATGAAAATGGTGATATCAAATTCTCATTAAGTGTACACATATAGAGAAACATATCATAAATATGTATAAAATATTATGTCAAGGTAATTAACTAAAAAACATGTCATTATTCAATAACGTTAGCATAATATGGATGGAATAAAAGATGATCAAATAATGTTGTATAAATAATCACATGAGAATGAAACTTAACCATGGATATTCTACTAGTAAAATAATCAGTTGGAATATCAATAACTATTCACATACTGATTTAATTAATAAGGTAATACACCACATGCATACTTTCAAGTCTTTGTCTAAGACACAATACATAAAAAGGTAAGGACTTGCTGAATACCCAAACTAGTTTTTCTCATGAGACCTACTGATGCATCGAGTGGCTATAGAAGGATTCTCTCTTCACATAATAATTTCAATTAATTCCTCATATTAATGGGGTGAAACAAAAACAACATTAACATTTATATTAAAATTGTCTTATGAAATGTGAATACATTAACCATAAAACATAATTGGTATCAAATAGTATATCCACAATCAAACTGATCAAAAATCATTCAATAAAATACGGAAGAATATATATTTATATATCAAATAAATTAATCAAAATATTCAAAAAATAATTTTGACATAGATTAAAATACTCTAATTAAATCATTCAAAATTTATTAAGAAAAATACCATTTTCACTTTGGTAATTTCTAATTTTAAATATGATTCACAATTATAAAAGAAAAACACTTCTTTTAAAATAATAAATAAAACATCTAAAGTAAGTTGTAAATAATTAATTAATCACAATGGTAGGAAAATAGTCTCATGTCATATAAGTTAAAAAACATTCATTCCATGTTTTTTTTCATAAAAGTCTCAAAGAACCTTGTTTAGAAAATGAATAAATATACATTTAATTTTTTTTAAAGTCGATAAGGGTAAAAAATGAATTTAAAAAGTCATTGTAAAATAGTAAAAAAATTAAAAACTTTTTTAGAAAACATGTACATGGATAAATATTTCCCAATTTTTACTTAAATAGAAATAATCTCGATTAATGATGAGATTGTGAATTAAACCCTTACCACTTTGTAATCAGTTGAATCATTTTCCCCATGAAACCAAATGAAACTTTAAACACCTTAAATATGTGGAGATTAATTATATTATATTTACGGTGTAGTATATACATCACAAAAAATAAATAAGTGGGGAATAAATCATGTATCCCATAGATATAAAAGTGAGACAAAAATCCATTACCTTAGGTCTCATTTCCTTTGTATGTGTCTCAAACTCCTATATAATTGTTTAAATAAGGTTATTAATTTATACCAGAACTATATTCATATTTATTATATCATATATGATACTCTTATATTATCTTATCACCCTTTTGTTAATAATATTTTTTATTACCCTTTTTTAGAGTGTTAACTACTTTATTTTTCTATGGATGTTTGGTCACATAAGTCCTAATATTTGTACATAATATATAGTTAGGTCAACTCTAAAAATATTTAAAGGTTATATATATCATATTTATTCATTATATATATTTTTATAATCTTTTTTTTAATTGTGAACTTGTAAAATGAATCACATCGCGTCGTGGAGGTGGTATTCATACGTACACAAGACTGACAGTATCGTGCACTTAATGTTGATAGGGTAAGGAAGTGAATGGTATATTAATTTTTTAAGAATAAATATTATGTAATATTTATTATTTATATCCATTATATCTACCATTATACCCATATAAATAAAGTGGTTAAAAAAAATTCACCACGGTGTGGAGATGGAAAGTCATATGTATGCACGTGCGGTGCTTTTGTTTTTCAAATGATGGATAAAAAGAGAAATAAAGTAGTCCCATAATCATAATAAAATATCACAATATAAATTATATTGTATTTATTACATAATACTTTAAATAACACATGAATATTAAGTATAAGATGAAATGAACTTTGATGAGTTGGTTAAAACGATTATCTCTTCCTCAGCAGACTTCCATTAAATCTCTCCTTAAAGGATCTATGGTTGGAATTTTTGGAAGGATAAGATCTAAATAACCTAGATATGTATTTTTTGAAGATAAATGGGTAGGTTTTGGTTAATCAAGAAGGATAAATTTAGTTTCAGAAAGTTATGGAGGAGGTGCCCTTTAATAATTTATGTGAGGGTTACTTTTGGAATCTCAAAAAATATTTAATTAATGTAAATTAGTTTTTATTTAAAAATGGATAGAAAGTGAGTTATTTAGAATATAATATGATTATTGGTAGAAATATTCTGAAAAATTAAGTTGTAAACAATTTTAGGTCATATTATTACCCTTATCTTTTTTCATTAACCCGTAATTAGCCTATTTAACTCTTACCATGACAACATGTGTTTTTACTCGTTAAGGGATAATATAGTTACTATAAAATGAAAAAAATAACCATAAATGGATAATATATTAAATTTTAAACATTATAATAATTAGGTAGCCAAATTTTATAATTTTATGAATTTTATATCATTTAATGAAATATTATTTATTTTAAAATATCATTATTGTCAATTTTTATACTATTCATTACTTGACTTTTTTAAAATATCATAACAACATGATATGTTTGGAAAAACTATTTTAACACATTAATAACAGATCAAATACATCTATCATATTTTATATGATATTAATTATCTAAATTATATTTATTTTAAAAATTTTATAATCATTCATTTGATATTCACATTAATTAAACAATTAATGCACCATTATTGTGTAAGCCTTTAAGGTAATTATGTATTTAATTAAAATTAAAAATAAAGTATCATGATGAATATAAACATTTTATATTTCAAATATCTACTTTTAGTAAATGAAATGTTCCAAATAAACACATATTAAAAATATAATGCTTATTAAAAACATGAGTACGACATATTTGACTTTTCATAAAATAAAATACTATAAAAGGATTCAATTAATCCAAATTGATCCAATAGGCCCTTTAATCGATCCAAATATTATTTTTGGATAAAATAAATCATCAAATAAAATTACAAAAAGTTTTGAGGTAATTTTCTAAAATTTATAATATTATTTTTACCCTTAATTACATAATTTACCCTTAACCATGGTAATAAAAATCACAAAAAATTCTATTTTTATTATCAAAAAATAAAATGGAACTATTTATTAATATTCAAAATTATGATTAAATTCATTTTTTAAAATTAAAAATACATAACTGGTTAAAAATTATTTAAAATTAATCTCGTTCATTGGGTGAGAAAACAAATTATTAAAGTGAAAATTTTCAAAAGATTGAAATGTTTTTATATCCACATTCAATGTAAAATATATTCCAATGAAATAAATTGGATTGAATGATATAAAATTGATCTACTTATATTTTAAAACTAGTCAATAAAATAATTTAACTCTATAAAGTGTTAAAATGAAAAACATGTTTTCAATTAAAATCCAGTGTTTTTCAATATTCATCAAAACATGAAACATATCCGAAAAATACAAAAAATGTAACCAAACTAATTTTTTATATTCATATTCCAAATAATAAGTTTATTTTTTCTAATTTAATTTATAAATGTTTCAATAACTATATTAAAATTATGTGCGCCATTAAAGGATGGCAAAATTTCCTTTTTAGAAAAATATATCTTTTGTGTGTAAAATTGTATTTGTTCTTATATAATGTATATAAAACAAATAAGATGATTTTTAAGAATTATATTGAATATTTATTTCCTTAATATAATCCAACAGGTGTGATTTTATTATTTTATAAACACAATTGTTCGTATTTAAATAGGTTTTCAGAAAAATATTTCATTTTATTTTAAAAAGGGTTTTATTTTAGTTTATAATTAATTGGTAACCAATGAATTAATTATATATATTAATATGTTTAAACCATATTTTCATAATTCATTTAATCATATTCCTAACCACCATTCAAATGGATAGATTATAACGGTAAAATTTATATAATAATATTCAGTTATTCATTTAAGCTTGATGTGGTGTGTCATGTAAGCAGTCGAACATAGTGTTTATTTTTAAAAACTTGTGATGTTACATTCTCCCCCTTTAATAATTTTCACCCTTTAAAGTTGAACACGGGATTTGTAACTAGGGTTTTACTTTTCAAAGTACCTTTATTGAAATCATGCATCGGAAAAGGGATTAATATAAAATTCATTTTAAAATAATGAAAGGGAAGTAAGAAGGACACCTAAGATAAAAAATACTAGATTTACATATTGGAAAATATAGATATGGAATAGAAAACTAACTATCATGTTCTGGTGAATATTGATAGAGAATGTGGTCATGATAAAGTTAACGATCACAAAAACATAAATCTATTATGGGTTAAAAGTCTATTGACAAAATTAAATGGATAACATTCTTGTTTCAAAATTATTTTCCTAAAATTAAGCAATTCATTTAAATCCTAAACTAAAAACATAAGGAAACATACTTACTTTAAAAGTATAGTTTCATTCTTTAATTAATTTCCACTACAGGCTCGTATTTTTTCCAAATGAAGAGTATTTAAGGTTAATTTTTTATGCCTAGTGTATTAAAAAAACATCCAAAGATCAAAAAATCCACAAAAGTATAACTATATATTCCTCCTGTATATATTAATTAACCAAATCCAAACAAATTAGGATATGATAATATAATTAACCAAAAACAATAAACCATTATACGATGAAAAATAACTTTAATCTATAAAATTCAATAGTAATACCCAATGTTCAACATAAATCATTCAACAGATAACTATCCTTCCACAAAAATATTCTAGAATAATATTTAAACCCAAAAATTAGAATTATATTATCACATATTCTTCCAAATGATATCAATCAGTCTTAATGTCTCATATAAAAAAATCAATTTAAAAAAATCGAATAATCCCCAAGGTATTCTAACCATTTCCACAAATAACATGAATCACCATAAGTCCTAAATAAAATTATATTTTACACTAAAATATAATCCAACCTCCATTTATCATAATATTTTTTTTAACTTAATCTTATATAATTCAAAAAATAGAGAATGTATTATGAAATAACATTATTCACTTAATTGCAAAATCATTTTCCAATCCCAAGGTTGTCTATTTGATAAAAAATGTCCCTATAATCAAAATAACCTTTAATAATTAGACTATTTAGAAAAATCATGCTAACTAGGACTTCATGTAGGCTATTTTTAGGAACTTTCCCTTTTCACCCTTCAGTTGTGGGTTCAAACCTCATGGCCTTTCCAAACATGACGGCTTTTTACCTAGACTACAAGTTGATCTTTTTATAAATCTATATTAATCTTAAAAACAAATGTGATAAGAATCCTAAAAAAACTAAATATATTCAACATTAAAGAAATTATTTAATCACAAAGGTTATCTTATTCATTTCATTTTGTATTCCCAATAACAAAATAAAACATAATTACCTTAAATTCAATAATTATATAGACCCTAATGGTTATCCTTGACTTTAAAAACATGTCTACAAAATAAATAGGAATTTTCCTTCAATAACTTTTTCATACATACTAAATCAATTGGTTTTGTGATGAAAAATGTGTCCATAAATATCTATAATCTTGATGGACACCCATAAAATAAAACCTCAAAAGGTAATTTACAAAAATTAAACTCATAAATCCACGACGGTATCTATAACTCTTATATTATTGAAAATATATCAACACAATTCCCTAGAAACTTCAGGATTATAATAACCATGATTCAATTGGTGACATACTTGTTTAACACATTCTTTATCATATTCAATTTTAAACCATTTCCTTCTAGTTCCATCCATTTACTGAAACCAAAAAATAATAGTATGAGAAATACTAATCATAGTGATAAATCTCATGGTCATGAAGAATCATTTATAGGATGTATAAATCATGAGAATTTCTATTAATCCTTTGGTTTAACCACGGTTATCCATCACCAAATCTAAATGATTTTATCACATACATAGAATTATCTTCAATGTCAATCATAGGGTTATTTTTTATAATCCATGATTTCATAAATCTAGTTCCCAAGGTTTCTACTAAACTTACATAGATACCAAATATAATGAACCCAAACCTAATACACCAATGATGTTGATTACATAATTTCAGTGGCATAAGTTACAAGAAATCACATCTAAAAGGTCAAAATATTTTAGTAGTCTTCGTAAACTAGATACATATTTGAAATCCAAATTACATTTTAAAAATAAAATAAAAAAGTTTTTTCGTGGAGAAAAAAATTATTCCCCTTTGTGTAACCCTACATATCATTTATAAAATACTTATTGTAATCATGGGTATAGATGAATCATAAGAAATGGGTTTTCCCTGATGCTCATTAAGGGTGCATATATGGTGGAAACTATCATAAATAAGCTTAAATGATTATGGAAAGGTGATTAAATGAAGCACATGTCATTTAATCAATACCCTAAGAATAATATGGAAAAAAATAAAATATGATCAAATAATTCCATATAAATAATCACATGAGAATGAAACTTAACCATGGATATTATACTAGTCGAATAATCACAAGTAATTTCAGAAACTAATCTCATAATTAGTTAATTCCTAATGCGAGAAATCATTAACATATTGTCAAGGCATCAGCCAAGACACCATAAATAAATGGGTATGGCCTTGGCCAATAACCAAACTAGTTTGACTAATGAGACCTATTGATCCATCGAGGGGCTGTGGCAGACCCCGCCCGTCACTTAGTAATTCCAATTCATTCCTCATATAAAAGGGGTGAAACATAAACAACATAAATATTCTAATTAAAATAATCATATAAACTGTGATTACTTTAACCACAATCCATGAATGGTATCAAAATAGCACATCCACAGTCAAACTATTCACAAAAAATCATTAAAATATGGTATAAGATATCACAAGATATCAAATCAATTAAGAATAATATTCAAAAAAGGAAATTGACATAGATATAAATACTCTAATAAATTCATTGAAAATTTAGTGAGGAAAATACCTTTTTTCACTTTGGAAATCACTTAATTTCAAAAGGATATGTAATTATAAAAGAAAAAATTTCATTGAAAATAACACATAAAACATTTAAATGAAGTTTTAAATCATTAAGGTGTCATGATGTTGGGAAAATCTTATCAACCTGTATAGTTTAAAAAATGATTGTACCATATTTTTGTCGGAAAATTATCAGAGAAACGTTTTTACAAAATGAAAAAATATAAGTTTTATTTCATTTTTTAAAATGTAAAAAAGTGTTAAAATTACTTTAAACATCCATTTTAGAATAGTAAAAAATTGAATTTTTTTTATAAAACATGGAGAGGGAGAAATATTCCCCCAAAGAGACTTAAACAAAAACAATGTTGATTAATGATGAGATTGTGAATTAAACCCTTACCACTTTTTAATTAGTTGAATAATTATCCCCATAAATTCAAATGAAACATTAAATATAATGAAGATATGTTGATTCCTTATATTATATTAAATAATATGTATATACACCATATAAAAGAAATAAGTGGGGAATAATGCATGTATCTCATAGAAATAAAAGTGAGATGAAAATTCGTTAACTTAGGTATGATTTACTTCGTATAAGTATCTAAACCTCTTGTATAATGGTTTAAATAATTTTATTAATCTATACTAGAACTATATTCACATTTATGATATCATATATGGTCCTCTAATGTCATATTATCAACAATTTGTTAATAATATTTTGTTATTACCCTTTTTTTGAGGGTTAACTGCTTCTTTTTTCTATGCACATTTTGTCATTTATGTCCCTATTCATGTGCATATGATATAGTTATTTCATCTCTTGAATTATATTAAGGGAATAATTATAATATATATTCATTATATAAATTTTTATAATCATTCTTGAATGGTGAACATGGAAAATGAATTGCATCGCGTTGTAGAAATGGTAAGTCATACGTACGCATGCGTGATACTTTTCTTTTTTATAGAATGGATTAATGGTAGAATATGGTGGTCCAAAAATAATAATAAAATATAATAATTCATATGATACTTTATTTATTACATTATTGTGGAAACAACACATGAAGATAAAGTGGAAGTTTACTGAGGTGGCAGATCAGGCTCTCATAGCTGAAGGGAACCTAAGGGAGGCTTCTAGTATAGGACAGATAGTTTCTACTAGACGATCTGGATGTGTGACTTATGAGATATTGATGAAACATTATAAAAACTTTTGATCGGGTGGTGGGAAGAAGATTATATATATAGGAGGTTTGGTTGCACGGGATCTTACTGGAGTGATCTTTCGTTAGTGTGGTGGGATGGGACATTTACGTAGTAACTATTCCCAAACACCGGTGGAGTTACAATATTGTGGAAAGATGGGACGTTTATAGAGGATCTATAGGAACCTGAGTTAGTTAGGTGGTAATGGAGAAGTTAGACAGAACCAGGGTGCCGGAAGGGGATGTTTTGCAACATATCAGTCTGGCAGCTATTGCTCTACTGGTAGAGGAGGTAGAGACAGTGGATGTGGTGCTTCTATTTAAGAGCACCCACATTATCAGAGTGGTGCAACTCAAGTGAGTCAAACAGCATCACAGGGAAGAGGGATAGGGTAATTTCAGGTGGTGCAGCCTAAATTTGTGGATAGCAAGTCTAGACCATTAATAGTGAGAGGCACTATCCTTTTAGCTTTTATATTATCAAATTCCCTATTTGATATTGGTGCCTCTCATTCATTTATATATGATAAACTTGTCAATGGTTTTAGCCTTATCGTGAAGTTTTTTAGTGGGGTTATGATGATAGGCACACCTTTAGGTGTATGGTCCAGAGACTTCTGTGTGTGCAAGGGATGTTCTCTTGATGTCAGGGAGTACCATTTTCTATTGGATCTCTATATTCATGATATGAATGGATTTGACCGAATTATGGGTATGGATTTTCTATTTTCATACCGAGACCACTTATACTATTACCATAGGAGATTTTCATTTACATCTCCTAAGGGTGACCATTACATTCACAGGGGAGAGTGGGATATCCCTATGGGGAGAGCTGATACAATTACTCAGCAACTGGGAGAGCTCACACCCCAAGTTTCTAGTATATTTTTTCATTACAAGGTTACTAGGTAATATGTCCTTCCACCATTAGTGGAACTATTTTAGGATGTATTTTTGGAATACTTCTCAGGGCTTCCACCTTAATGAGATGTGGAATTCACTATTGAGATCATGTTGGGGGTTGATTCAGTATCTATTCTGTTATACAGAATAGAAATGATAGAGCACCAAGAGTTTAAGACTCATATAGAGGGGTTTCTAGATAGAGGTTTTATCCATCTAAGTATATCTCTTTGGGGATCACATGTATTTTCTGTAAAGAAGGATGAATAGAGTTTACATTTTTATGTCGATTAAGGGAAGTTAAATGAGATGACTGTAAAGAACCGATATCATCTTCCATATACAAATGATTTCTTTGACCATTTTATAGGGTCTTCAATGTTCTCAATGATTGACTTGAGAATAGGGTATGATTAGTAGAGAGTTCAGAATCCTTCTATACTAAATACTTCTATTAGGAGCAAGTATGGGCTCTATGAGTTTGTCGTAATGGATTTTGGGTTAAAAACTGCATCAGTAGTGTTTATGGGCTTGATGAATGACAAATTTCATCTATATCTTGATCAATATTTGGTGGTATTTGTGTAAGAAATCTTGGTGTACTCTGAGACTCAGGATTATCATTCCCAATATCATGACATCATCTTAAGTACACTGAGAGAGAATAAGCTATAAGTCAAGCTATCTAAGTGTCAGTTTTGGATTGAGCAAGTACACATCATGGGGCACATCATCTAAAATTAAGGTGTGTAGTGGAGCCGAATAATGTTTAGGCAGTGTTTTCTTTTGAGTAGTACATGGTGTATTGTGACACTTCTAGGATCAAACTCAAATATGTGTTGATGTAGGAAGATCGGGTTGTGGTGTATGGGTCTGAGAAGTTGAGGCCTCATGAAATAAATTACTCTATGCATTTCATAATGATTGAAGAAGTGGTATATTATTTAAAGTATTTGTGACACTATCTCTTGGGGGAAAGGTTTACATTTTACACTGACTATAAGATCTTGAAGTATATCTATCTTCACACAGTGGTATTTTAATCTTCAGAAGTAGAGATGGGTTGAATATATGTATTATTTCAACATTTAACTGAAATATATGCCTAAGAAGTAAAATAGTTTGGCTAAATCCTTGAGCAAGAAAACTCAGAATCAGATGGTTCATGAGTCAAGTGATGAGTGGAAGATGATGAAATTGCTAGATGAAATGCATGTGGTGGTTCGGGAGAGTCAGGAGTAGATGAAACGGCTTTCTGTTGCTGTGGAGTCTATATATTTGAGATGGATTAGGGAAAAATAGTATGAGGATATGGAGTGCTTATCCTTGAGGGAAATATTTGAATGTTGGGAGACACCTTCATATTGGTTGATATATGAGGATGAGATCATCTATGTGAATGATAGAGTTGTTGCACCTATGATCATGTGGTAGGTGTTCATGCAAGAATTTGATGCCTCTAAGTGGTCGGTACATCCAAGTGTGACCAAAATATATTGTGAACTACGAAGATAGTTTTGGTGTCCATAAATGAGAAATGAGATAGTAGGGTTTATGAAACAATTCTTTAACTGTCAGTAGGTGAAGGTGGGGTATCAACGTCCAAGGGGTTTCCTACAACTGTTACCAATTCCTAAGTGGAAGTGGGATGACCTGACTATGGAATTTTTGGTAAGTATTCTGAATATTATTAGGAATAATTATGCTATCTGATTTTTTGTGGATTGATTGACCAAATTAGAACATTTATTTCCAATACGAGAAACCATTATAGTAGAGCAGTTTGGGAGAACTTTATGTTTGGGAGATAGTTCATCTATATGGGGTGCCATGGACTATAGTTTCATATTATGATTCATGCTTTACAACATGATTCTTGAGGGGCTTGCAGAAAGCACTCGGTATATAGGTATTATTGAGTATGTATTTTCACTCGTAGACAGATGGGTAGTCGAAGTGTACTATACAGGTTCTTGAGGATATGTTATGGGCATGTGTGCTTGACTTTGGTGGGTCTTGGGAGAAGAACATAGATTTAGTGGAATTTTCCTATAAAAAATATATATGAAAATAATATAGATGACACTATATGAGGCTTTTTATGGTAGTCCATGTAGATCAATACTATGTTATATGGAGGTCGGTGAGTCAGAGTTGTTGGGGTTGAGTCTCATGTAAGAGACATCATAGTAGGTGCAGTTGATTCAGAAATGTATGGCTACAGATCAGAGTTGACAGAAGTCATATGCTAATAGTCAGAGATGACCTCTAGAGTTTATATAGGGTGATATTGTATTCCCTTGAATATCTGCCAGGTTGGGTCACCATAGGATATGGTGATAGGGTAAGTTAGTGCTTGGGTTTATTGGACCTTTTTTAGATCATAGAGAGAATTGGTCATGTAGTGTACTGATTAGCTATTACACATAAATACAATGCAATGCATGATGTATTTCATGTGTAAATACTATGGAGGTAACCCCCCAACCCTTCTAATGTGATTGATGTGGATGAGGGTGACATTGAGATAGATGTTTTCTTTGAGGAGTATCTGATACGTGTGTTAGATTACAGTGAGAAGGTGTTGTGGGGAAAGATTGTGCCAATAGTTTGTGTGTTATGGAAACATGGACGTTTATAAGAGGGAAAATAGGAAAGGGAAGTAGATATAATATGTCAATGACCCAATATTTTTTGCTCAAAATCTTAGAAAAGCTTGGAATTATAGCTCGATGATGAGCTATTATAAGGTGAGGAGATTGTAAGATCCCGAACTTTTTTGGAGTTATCTCAGGTGAAAATTCAGGTACTTTTTTTTATTTAAGTACGTTTGCTTTGAGTTTTGACATGGGGTGCGTTTGGGTGTTGTTTTAAGAAAATTTTGAGAAAAGGAGACTGTGCATGATTTGTGCACGATTAGGGTAAACATTGCAGCCATCCTACCTATCCATGCAACCCCAAAAAGTAACATCTGCATGGTTGGCGCATGGTTTTGTTTCATTCGAAAATTTATTTTAAAATGAATAAAACACACCAAAACACTCTCATTTCAATCTTGTCTCATGAAATATTGTTTTTGGGTGATTCTAGAGCTTTCTAGAGGGGTTCAAGTTCATTTTCCCTCTATTCTTCAAGATTCAAATCCCAAATCGATGATTCGCTCTTCTACCGGTAAGTGGATCTCATCCTGATCTGTATACTTTCTATTCATCCATATTCTATTGATCTTTTAGTGGAGTTCATTCTCTATTTCTTTAGATCTAAACCTAATTAGCGAGGTCTACATATAGTTTTGTAGATCTAAATATAGATTTATTAGATCATGATGTCTTTAATCTTAGTTTAGGGATTAGGTCCGGATCTTAGATTTACATCATCGTGCTACTCAGATTTTGGGGATTTCCATTGAGAAAATGTCCATCAACGAATCGAGGTAGGTGGTATAAAATCTAAATCACTTAGTTGTGATTTGATTATGTGTAAGCAAGTTGTATAATTTCTAACGTTATATTTAAATTTTAATCCCTAATTAAATTACTTAATGTTGTTGGTTAATTAATTGAGATAATTATGAAATTGTGAGATTTAGGGATCATTGAATGAGATACTTAATTAGAGAATTAATTATGATATTTTAATATTTTTTATTATAATAATTATTTGTGGGAATTAATTATGATGAAAATAAGATGTTAGATTTAGGAAATTAATTGTGGAATTAATTACAGGTTATGGATATTATAAATTGAAATAATTAATTGATGAATTAATTATGAGTAAGTGATTAATTAACAGTTGTTTTAACTAAAGAGATTAATGTGATTAATTAATTGGGGAATTAATTAAGGGGTTTTATGTGAAGAATAATTTTCTAATTAGCAATGAGGGTGAGCTGATTAATTAATTGACAAATTAATGTGATATTGGGATAAGGGGTTTAATGTTGATTAATCAAGCTTGGTGTTATGATGTGATACATGTGATAATGTGGTTAATTTTGATTAACCATGAGAAATTATATACATGTGATACGCATATTACTAAATGTTGAATGGTAACATGATCATTTGGACAACTATTATGAATGGTAACATGTTCATTATGTATTATTAAATGGTGAATTGTAACATGTTCATTATTCCAACTATTATAAATGTTAACATGCTCATTAAATTATGTATTATTAAAAGGTGAATGGTAACATGTTCATCTGTCCAACTATTATGAATGGTAACATGTTAATTCAATTATGTATTATTAAATGGTGAATGGTAACATGCTCATTCGGCCAACTAGTGTGAATGGTAACATGCTCATTCAATTATGTATTATTAAATGGGGAATGGTAACATTCTCATTCGGCCAATTATTATGAATAGTAACATGATCATTAAATTATTTATTATTAAATGGTTAATGGTAACATGTTCATTCGGAAAACTATTATAAATGGTAACTTGTTTATTGAAATTGTGCGTTTAAATTAATGGCAAACCTTGGGGAAAGATCAAATTATGACATAGGCTGAAGAAGCTATCAAGGCATGAGTATCTACTAAAACCTGGTGTTTTTAAGTGATTAAATAGGGAGAATTTAATAATGTGAATAACTATAAATTTTTACATTATACATATTCTTATTACAATTTCATACACTATTATTGATTGGATTTGTTTTAGACACCGTTGTTGGTGGCCTACTGAGTTGTACTCACACCCTATTTGGGTTGCATGATGGGTATCTGAATATACTTTATTTTTGCAGGATAGTTTAAGGGAAATTGCCCTGGATTAGATTTCTGATTGCAGATGGAGCTCGAGCGAGGGAACTGGATGTGGTTCTGGTCCTCCTTGGGAGTTGTTAGTGTCCTTATTTTTTGTTGGATTTTAGACACTTTGACACTTACTTAGAATGGAATGTTTCCCTTTCAGTTGAGTATTATATTTCCAAACTTGGTTATTATTATGACATTTGAAATGTTATGATTATATATGCTTCTTCATTTGTTTATTTATTTCTGCTTTTTTTACTCTCATAAAAGAGGGTATAGTCTCCCCAACATGACTTACCCGACCCTCACTATTAGTCAAAAACCTATAGTGTAAGGGGAGGTGCGCTTGAGGTCATGTGACGCACCGTCTCGGGGAACCGTTGTGTGGACCTTGGGTTGGTACATTAGAAATTCCTTACTCTTTCACTAAAAAGGGAATGATATCATCACTCATGTGTACTTTTGTCTTACCATCTCCAGGATGCGATGTGATTCATTTTTCATGTTCACCATTCAAGAAAGATTATAAAAATTCGTATATTGAATAAATATTTTATCTATGACATTAAAATCATATGGTACATAATGGAACTATATCTTATGCATAATAATGGGTACTTACATGATAAAATGTGCATAGGAAAATGATACAGTTAACACTCTAAACAGGGGTAATAATGAAATATTATTAACAAAAGGGTGATAAGATGACATAAAAGGATCATATATTATGTCCTAAATATTAATATAGTTATTCTATAAGTTAATAACAATAGTTAAACCATTATACATGAGGATTATATATGTACAAATGTAATCAAACCTAGGTTATGGGATTTTCGCCTCACTTTTATTTCTGTGGGATACATTCTTTATTCACCACTTATTTATTATTTGTGGGGTATATACTGCCCCATGAATATAATATCATAAATCTTCATATATTCATGGTATTTAAATATTCATTTGATATTATGGGTAAATTATTCAACTGATTACAAAGTGGCGAGGGTTTAATTCACAATCTCATCATTAATCGAGATTGTTTTTGTCTTTATCTCCACTAGGGAATATTTCACCATGTCTAGGTTTTCTAAAAATATAAAAAATGTATAGAATATTCCCAAATGATTGTTTAATGTCATTTTTAACCCATTTTTATGTTTAAAAAAATTACATAAAATGAATATTGTTTCATTTTATAAATAAGGTTCTTTGATACTATACTGACAAAAATACGGAAGGAATGTTTTTTTAACTAATATGGTATGAGAATCTTTTCCCACCATCACAAGTCATTAATGCTTTTTACCATGCTTTAAAAATTTTCATTATTATTTTCAATGAAAATTTTTTCTTTTATAATTGCAGAACATTTAAAAAATAAGTGATTTCTAAAGTGAAAAAGGGAATTTTCTTCAATAAATTTTCAATGATTTTATTAGTGTATTTTCATCTTTGTTAATATCCTTTTTGGAATCATATTCTTAATTGATTTAATATCTTATGATATCATATATGATATTTTATTCAATAGTTTGTGATCAGTTTGATTGTGGATGTGTCATTTTAACACAATTTAGGTTTTATGGTTAATGAATTCTCATTTTTTATGCTAGTTTTAATATGAATTTTTATGTTGTTTATGTTTCACCCCTTTCATATGAGGAATTAATTAGACATATTAAATGGTGTGTGAGTCCCACAATATGCGCTCGGTACATTGGTAGGTCTCATGAGACAAACTAGTTTGGGTATTGTCCAAGGCCTTGCCTATTTATGAATGGTGTCCTGGATGAAGCCTTGACAGAATGATTATGATGTCTCACATTATGCACTCCATCATTATGAGATTAAGTATTGATATTCCATGTTACTATTCGACTAGTAAAATATTTTTGGTTATGTTTCATTCTTATGGGATTATTTGTATGACATTATTTGATCATCTTTCATTTTTTTCATGCTAGTATAAAAATTATTTATCACATCATAATTTTAATTATAGTTATTTGTAACTGATGTTCAATGTTGTGTAAATTGAGTTATCACATCATTTATATTATAACCAATGTTAAAATGAATTATTTTGATTTATCACATCAGTTATTCTATAACCGACGTGATAAATCAACTATCTCTCTTTATCACATTGGTTATAGAATAAACAACATGATAAATATAATAAAAATATCTTTATCATTCCGTTTATGAAATAAATGATGTGATAAATCATTTAAATTTTTTATGAATCTCTATTTTGAGTCATTGTGGTGTTTTTTGTTTGGGCGATAGCGACTCACTTCTCTCTCGTGTGGAATCCCTGGAATCGATTCTTCGGTCCCATGGCGTCCATTGTAACATCCCAAGAAAATTAAAATAGTACGTAAGTATTTATTTAATAATTAGTTTATAAATTATAACTAATTAAGAAAATATTTAATAAAAACCATTATTAATTTTGGTTCTGATCAAAATTATATTTTGGTTCAAAACATAAAATATTACTTTAACATTTCATGAAATAAAGTAAGGACCCATCTCTAAACATTACACAATCTTGAATTAAATGGACAATTCAAATTGAGGATATTTTCAGGTTTAGTGTTTTAGAGAATTAGGTCATAACATTTAAATAACAACATGAATATTACAAGTAGATAATTCTACTCAGTATCCATTTTGTCATAAAATTAAAACTCTTGAAAAAAAAGAGTCGTGTCTAGTTCCATGTTTTAGACACCATGACATTTCCTTAATCCCACCCTTGGACCTTATTCATCATTAATTCATGTGGAAAACATTTCAAAAACTTGTGATGATCATAAAAAGCTTAGTAAGGGATGTAAAATAACAAATGAAAACATTATCCCATCAATAAATACAAAACAATGAATCCAAACTTTTCAATAATAACATACCTCATGAAATCATAATATTTATGTACAACACGTAGATATCGTAAATCATAAAGGTAAATTACTGCATAAATAAAATACTTACATTATAGCTATCAAAGATATAGAGGGAGTCTCATTTGGAATACCCATCACATTATATTCCCTAAATATCTTAGGAGAACCATTAATGTTTACCTCCGTCACGTTACAATATGCATTGGAGACCTATCTCAGGCACACCCGCCCTAGGTTTATCACAGAACCACCTGTATATGTAAATAATGTCCAAGAAACATAACATATTCATAGCACAAAAAATAAACATAAAGGAAATAAAAAATTTCCAAATTTCAATCAAAATATATCATTTCAAAATATTGACAAAATCAAAGCTTTTATCAAACCTTTTTTCAAAAAAATTTAAAATACTAAATAAAGATATTTTTAAATCAAAGTGTCCCATACCACTTTGAATCTTTTGAAAGAAATTTCAATTTCAAAAAACTCATGTCCATATGAATAAATCCATAAAACCATTCTCAAAAAATGGACATTAATGTTAAATATTTAGATGAATAAACTTTTAAAACATTTAAAACGATATTTTAGTTAAAGGTTTTTTAACAAAATTAGAGACCCTAGAATACAAATAATAGAGAAATAACATTTAATCAGAACTTAATAATATCATGCGAATAAAGTTATTCATGATATAATATGTCAAAGGACAGTATATACACCATATAAGAGTGAATTGGGGCATATCAACAATGAATTCTCAATGGAAATGTAAATTGAGATGAATTCCCTTATAAAGAATGTATCCTTAGATTAAGGATAATTAAATTACATAATTATGTGTAAAAAATATAAAAACAACCAATATAAGTGGATATTATGTTT
Organism: Viscum album; assembly: GCA_963277665.1. Taxonomy (NCBI): domain Eukaryota; kingdom Viridiplantae; phylum Streptophyta; class Magnoliopsida; order Santalales; family Viscaceae; genus Viscum; species Viscum album. Next base: position 549,688,024 of record OY728121.1, read on the forward strand.
AAATCAATTAGAGGATATTCACACATATTAATATCATGACACAATCAAGAAATACATGTTTAACCCAAAAATTGAAATTGGGTTATGAAGTTTTCTTATAGAAATTCGACTGCCTAACAACGTTACATTAAAATTCAGAAAATAATTTTATAAGAGAGAAAAGTATATCTCATAACTTGGACATAAAACATAAATCAATAAGGATATATAAAAACATATCCCAACATAATAAGATGTAAAATAAAAGACATACCAAAAAGAAGTCTTTTAAAAATAGGAGGGTGAAAGGTTCCCTTACCTATTTGGTAACATATGAAACATACACCCCATGAAAGAAAGATCACATAATGAATATGTAAATACCCGTAAATTTAAGTATATTACAAAAATAATACAATCATGGGAAGTAAATCCACCACACAAAATTAAAAAGTGGCTAATATAGCATGAATCTCACGGGAATAAAAAGTGAGATGAAAAACCCTTACCACGTTGTAATCAATTGATTCGTATGAGAAAAGTTAATAACCACCAAATGAATCACATAATTCCATGAATATAAATAAAATCATTATAATATATATCAAATGGTAGTACACAATACACCACATGCAATAAATAAGTTGTCAATAATGTAAATCTCATGGAATTAAAAGTGTCTAAAAAATCCCTTACCTCATGTCCAACGTGACTCATATGTTCTTTGTTCTTCCTGAATAATAAACTTAATTTAATTTCTACTTGATTAATAAAATTTTTAATGTTTATTTTTACTTTTATATCACTTATTATATTATAATAATAGTTATTTAATTATTTGAGTTCATATCAGACATTTTGTCGATGTTCGGAATTTGAGTTAAATATGGACTTGTTATAATTACAATTTGTCCATGTGGTCAAAATTCCATTATATTAAAAATTATATTAATTATTTAGATATCATATATATCATATATATCCAATTTTATATATATGTATAATAGTACATAACATTTGGAGATAAGAAATAAAATGCACCGTTCATGGAGACGGTAAACCGTACGTACGCATGAACGCTTCATTCATTTATATTTGATATTTAATAGAATGAAAAATTAATGATAAATATGTATATTATAATCCAGTATAATATTATATGATATATATGTTAAATAATTTAATTAAATCCATCTTTATACATTCCACATAAGGTATTAACGGGTCATATCACTTTGAGGGGGTGGTAGTCCGCACTTCCTGAAATGAAATTATCTTATTTAAAAATAATGGAAAGAATAAAGGTATGTTTGTAAATAAATATTACAGAATATTATAGAATAAAACATAATATATATCATATATAAATATAGTTACCTATTAATTTCCACCATAAGAGGCGGTAGGAGATAATTGAACAATCACTGCTTGGTGAGGTGTTAGTTTCCCATTCACAGAAACAGTATGTTCTTCACCCATTAGATGGAAGTGTGTGTAAGTGTAGTTAGAATCCTTCTCAAAACAACATCCTATTATATTTAGGATACTGTTGTTGTTACAAAATAAAGGAATTAAAAGAGTTTATAGAGTTTTATAAGTAAAATAAAACAAAATAACTTAAGAGGAGACGTTACCTTTAAATTGAGTAACTCCCCTTGGTTTGAACCAAATGGGTTTCTTGAGGTGCTTTCTGCCTATGGTAAGGCATCTAGGTTGAGGATAGGGATCTTGGGGGCTTTTTTGGAGTAAAGGTTGGACGATCCAAAGGCTTGAGAAGTGTTAGTAATGTGTTAGATGTGAGGGCTTTTTATAAGGGAGAGGAGGGGCTCTTTTGGAATGTTTGAAACAATTATTTTATTTTAAACTCATATTCGGTTTTAAAAGGTCAACTATTCATTAAAATCAAATTTAATATGACTAATGGTCGAAATAAAATAATCCAATAATTATTGGACAGGTTTTAGATATTTTTTTAATATTTATAATCTTATTTATTTAAATCATTTATTAACGAGGTAAATATTGCATCATTATTGTGTCATAAATAATTTAATTTTTCTGATGACCAAAAATTATAAAAAAAATACCATGATGTAGGAAATATTTTTAGATTTCGAACTAATATTTATAGATGAATGGATAACTTATATAACCCCATGTAAAAATTTATTTACTGAAAGATATTTTTTATGTAATTTTTGTCTTTACTTTAAATTAATTAATATAAAATGTCATTATTAATCCCATGTGGCACCATGGGGTCCCAAATTCAACCCATGTATGCCCATGGTCGGATATGTATCATCCAATAGAATTAGGACACATGTTAGGTTAATTTGATATTATTGTAATATTATATTTTACCCTTATTTACTATATTTACCCTTTAATCATGGTAAAAAAAATATTTATTAAAATAAATATTCAAAATGTCTTAAAATAAAATTTACCTATTTACAAATTTTGGACCTAATTATTCCAAATATGGAATCCATTTTTCCAAATTCAAAATACAAAAGTGGAAGAAATTAATTTAAAAACAATTCCCGCTGTTAAATCAAATAGCGTGTTTTTATGAAATAATAACTATCAAAAGATTGACACTTGTTTATGTCCAATTTCAAAATGAAATTACTTAAAATGACCAAAATTAGATTAAATAGTAAAAATATATTCTAATTACACTTTTAAAATAATTAAATAGATAATATAACCATATAAATAGATTAGATTAAAAGGCACTTTTGAATTAAAATATAGTATTTTTCACTATTCATTAAAAAATGAACTTTATTAGAAAAATACCAATTTTTCATCCAAAGTAAATTTTGGTGTCCTGATTATAAAGAATAATTTTATTTTTTCAAATAGAACATATAAAAGTGACAAAAACTAGATTTAAATAGGGTTCTCCATTAAAAGGCTATAAATCGACCTTTTAGTGAATATTAGAGTATTTATGCTTAATATTGAATTCTTTACTTCTTTTAAGCCTCTAACTTTTATTAGATAAATGTAAAAATATTCAAAAAACTGGTATAATCATATTATTTTTAGTTCTATTCATTCCCTTCAATACAACGTCTATGCGTTAACTACCATTTAAAATAATAATATTATATTATTAGTGTGAAACGTAAGATTTCAAAGAAACCCTTTGCCGCGTATGGGGTATGCCATCGAACAAAGCATCCCCTTTAAATTAGATTTTATATTTAATTCCCAAATATTAATAAATATGAAAATTTTCATGTTTTTTATTTACCTAGGATGTTACATCCTTCCCCCCTTTTGGGAAATGCATCTTTGCAATTTTAAATATGGGCTTGGAAATATCATTAAAATTCCCAAATTGGAAAAGAGTCAATAAAACAATCACTTCAAAAGAATGAAAGAGAAGTACAAAGGTTACCTGAGATAACCCATACTCTAATTCTATCTAGGAAAACATGGATATGGAAGTGAGAACAAATGGTCATGTTCTGATTGAGAGTGATAAAAAACATGATTAGGAGAAAGTTATCAACAAGAAAACCACAAATTTTTTATGGGTTCAATGGTCATTGGTTTCCCAGTAGGAAAAGTAAACAGACAACATTTTTGTTTTATCTTCCTTTTTATAATGTTGGAAGATTTATTTATGAGATTTAATAAGAACATAATGAAACTTACTTGTCATGTAGACTTTCATCCTTTACTAAATTTCTACCACAAACTCAACTATTCTCTCAATGATTAGTATTCAAATTGAATTTGTCACATTAAAAGTTTTAGAATAAACTTCTAGAATATCACATCATCCACAAAAGAAGAACTATATATTTCCCTTGTCTTTGGACATCAATTAAAACCAAAATTGTTAGTACAAGATCATATAATCCCCAAAAAAGGATAATAATTTATAAAAAAATACTACTCTTAATCTCCAAAATTCATCAAATGTACCCAAAGTTCAATGAATACCATTCAATACATAATTGTCCTTAAAATTATTCAAAATAATCCAAACTATGATTGAGACTCAAAACTCCGTAGGATTTAATCCTATAGTCTTGCGCAATAAATCTTAAAATTTATCTCCAAATAGAATCGACTACTCTTAAAGTCTCATACTTAAGTGTAATTAACCTAATCACAAACTCTCTATGATAGGTTAGTCATTTCCATAAATAACCTGAATACCCATATTTCCAAAATAAAAAATAAATTCTTCCAAAAAAAAAATATTTCAACCATTAAAACATAATTTAAATCCCATAGTATTCCATTTTTCAAAAACATATAGTGTTCCCAAAAGAGGGAACGTCTTCCAAAATCACTTTTATCACTTAATCACCATATCATTTTATTATACTAAGGATATCCATTTGACAAAAAATAAGCTCCCAAAGAAACTTATTCTTGGTCCAAAATCCATTTAACTTGAATAATTATTCATACTAACCAGGGACTTCACACAGGCCAGTGGTAAACGATATTCCCTTGACGCCCTTCGGTTGTGGGTTCGACTCTCGCAGCCTTGCCGGACACAACGAGTTGTCACCCTTCCTGCAGGTTGTCTATTTTCTAAAACCATATAATTTTTATAACAATCCAAAAAATGAGATAAATTCCTAAAAAATAACCTTAACATATTTTAACCACATGATTTCTCATTTAAGCTCCCATTTCATTTAGTATAGCAATATGAAAACTACTACAATTTCTTTCACATCTATTGTTACAATGGTTCCTACCAGATCCAACCACTTACTAAAACCATAAAGGTCAGTGTGAGTTTATCCATAAAATAGTCATATATTATCTTATAAGAAGTGTAGACATTAAGATATACTTATTCATGTTATCTTAAACTCATTCACCATATCTAAAATAACTATGACTCTTTTTAAAATCCTAACCATTATGGTAATGTCACTTATGCTTAAAAAACACCCTAAACTCTAATGTTATCTAAATTTACCTCTGATATAAGCTATTCGGACAAGTCCTTAAACATTACATAATCATGAATTAAATGGATAAATCACATTGAGGATCTTTTCAGGATTAGGGTTTTAGAGAATTAGGTCAGATCATTTATATAAAAACTTGAATATTACAAGTATGCAATTCTACTCACACTATAAGAAAACCACCTATTATCGGCGGTTTACAGAAACCGCCGCTAAACTGGGCGTCAGCAATCAATTAGCGGAGGTTTTATGCATTTCGCGGTGGTCAACGAGAAGCGTCGTAGTACCTCATTTCGCGGTGGTTTTTGGTAAGTTTAGCGGTGGTTTTACGGGATATTTAATTAGTGGCGGCTATAATCGCCGCGAAATTCAGGCGTGTCATGAGCCTGCTTAGCGGCGGTTAAAACCGCTGCTAATTACGGCATGATTTCGCGGAGGTTTTAACTGCCGCTAAGTGTATTGCCAATTAAATTTAGCGACAGTTTAAACCGCCGCTAAATGTATAAGTGGTAAAATATTAGCAGTGGTTAAAACCACCGCGAAATGCTGACCTGAAAAAAAATAGCATTTCTGCTTATACTGCACCACTACCCTGAAAAACAAACCAAAAAAGAAACCATTTATCATGCCAAACATTCTCAACAGGAAGGAATTCATCATATGTTTCCACTAATAGAAGTATTCCCCCAAGCTTAAAAAATATTTCATAGGCCAATTTCTACCTCACCATGGGCTAGATAAATAGTTTTGGTTACTAGAAACCATCAACTAATAAACTCACTATGGAATTATGGTTAATGGTACATGATAATCTAAAAAATATATGTCTCCTCGTAATGATGAATAGCATGCACAACTATCAAAGAAGAGAAGGTGAAGTTTTGGTGTTACACCCAACATGGTTAACATCACTACCAACACAAGTACTAAAAACATTCATGGTTTTAATCACACCCAACACAACTATCATATAAGATAAGGTTTGGTGTTACACCAAACATATATACATGAAGATAAAAATGGTTAACATTACACCCAACCCATTTAATAAATAATAACAATAGTTGGAATTACATTCAACCCATGTAACTAACAAGAACACTAGTTTTAATTGCACCCATCCCATATAAGAAGTCATAGGAATATTTGGAATTATGCCCAATCTATGTAAAAACCAAGATAAATTTTCAGAATCATGTATAACCTACATAACCACAAAAATTTGGTTGGAAACACACCCAGCCCATATACCAATAAGAATGATAGTTGGAATCTTATACAACTTATTATAAAGTGTTCAACATTGTTAAAAAATAGCCAACCTATATAGCATGCCAAATAAACGGTTAGCATTATGCCAAACCTAATTAACAATATACAAACATCATTGGAATGAAACCCAACTAAAGAACCAAGTAATAACAAGAATTTAATTACACCCAACCAAAAATATACATCATTTTACTCAATCCACTCTTACTTGGATAAGATCTCCACTATCAATTATGTTGTATATAATTCACCATCAATGAGGAATTTCTTTAAATACCTTTTTAGATATTATCATTTCACATTAATACATACCCCTCTTGGTTATCATTCCAAGTTCTACCACCAATTTCAATTTAATTTATGGATGTACATGATTAATAATTATAAACCAGAGGACCATACACAGCCCTACCAAACCTTTCCTGAATCTCATCTATGAGGAAATCTAATTTTGTTCCATCCTGATCCATTGTTACCTTCCCTTCTACACTTGTGAATCAAACAACACATACAACATATATATAATAAGGAGAAAATTTATGCACCACCTACGCAATATTCATAAAAACCCTTTCATTTAATGTTGATGAAAAAGTTGATCCAGTTCAATAAGAATACCTAAAACATACAAAATACCGAAAATAATGGATTTAGAATGAAACACAAGATAACATGAAATGAAACAAGAGTTTGGGTGTCACATGGATTTATACTTATAGTTTAGAGATGATAAAAATTTAAAATATTTGATTTCATAAAGGATTAAAGTGTATGGATCAAAATGTGCCAAAGAAGAGAGGGGAGGGATCACTACTAGTCATTTTTCCTATAAGGAGGAGGAACAAGGATTAATTGGGTTGACGTTTAGTCAGAATAAGAACCTTTAAAACATCATTGTTATAAAATACTTTGTATCGATGATTGACATTATGGTTCCAAGAAATAATGTCTCTCCATTCTACCACATATGAAGACATTTGAGAAATAGAGGACATATTTAAAGAGAATAGTGAATATATTAGAAGATATGTAACCATTAAGAGAGATTCAGTTGTGCTAATCAAACAAAATAAGTGGATAACATGGAAAACATTACGTCTACAACATGATCCATTCTAGGTCACGAAAATCACATAACCCATAAAACATCTTTTGATCACATGATTTTTCTTAATACATATAATTGTGTTACCATGTGAAGGTCACTTGAATCACATAAATATTAGTAGATCATGAAAAAATTGTCAAGAGAAAACCGAATCACATAAGATAGACTAATGGCCAAGTGTGTGCATCAAAGTTCAAATAAATTACCATTGATTAGTTCATGTATTGATTAAGTGAGATATTTAGACAACATGATCACACAAAGAGGTCAAGTGACATGATCACATGATTAGTTCTCTTGTATGGTTCTTGTGATGAGGTCATTCAAAGTTGTCTTGCAAAACAATCTCACGAGAGAGGAGGTTTTGGGAGCTATGGAGCTTCATGTCACCGATCAAATGACCAGCCTCTCACCCCCTATTTATATGGAACCTCAAGGAATATGAATGGAGTAATAAAAGAACAAAATATGTTTTGAATTATAACCAGAGAAAGCTAAAAGACTCATGAAGTCATTTCCTACCTCATAACTGAGTCCGTGTTCCTTCAAACATCACTTTTGTGGGGGGGCATTTTTTGATTCTAGCCAAATGAGCATTGTATATTTTAGGAAAAAAGAAATACCCAAATAATAGGTATTAATATATACCCAAAGGAAATAAAATTATAGCATATATACATATAGATTAATCACCTTGGTCACAAGGACCATGTGAACTTCAATGAGGCTCATGATCACATGACCCCAAGAACATCTTGCAAAGGGGTTATGCAATTCATGTGATATGTTCCTGATCATGTGAAGCCCCATCAAATAGACCAATTAGTCATGTAAAACCCCTCTGATTATTCTTTTTTATCATATGACATGTCATTTAACAATCTCCCAATATGTTCATAAAATAAAAGTTAGAAAATAGGGAAGCTTCATGGGAAGGGAGTTGCATTGGTTTTCATGTGATGTGGTTATGTGCCTCACAAAAAATATTAATGATCAAGAAAATCAACTCAGAAACCCATCTTGATCTAGTGATATCAATTCAACATGGGTGGTTGGACATGCAACACCCTAATGAGTCCAATTCCCAAGGCTGAATTTACAACAGAAACATCAAAGTGCCTATTACCATAGATAATCTAACCAATGAAACAAACACATCATTCTCTTTACCACCTGAGGTTATTGTGATCATTCAAGGTTAGCCACTGAAGCTCCTCCAATTCCAATGGTTTTTTAAAGGTTCCATACACCACACATGGTATATATACAAACCAACCTTTCCCATATTTGTTCAACACATCAACAATACTACTCATGGTCCGATGATGCATCGTCAGCCTCTCCACCTCCATCTCCTGCTGCGACCTGTAAGAACATTATATTGAAAATTAGATATTTTTCCATATTTATAATTAAACATAAAACCAATAAATGTTTTCAAATTAAATGATTTTGATTTTTTGTGATTTACCTGCTCACCACCACTCGGTGCACTACCACTGGGGGCATATCTGCTCATCTGCTGATATAAATCAGTCAACGCTTTCTGCATAGCGGATATCTGAGCCCCTTGGTCTTGAACTGTGGCTCGTAGAGAAGAAATCTCCCTCTGAGAATCTTCAGGTATGGGCTGACTATAACTAGGAGTAGATGCGACTGGAATCCCTTATGGCCTGCTAAACACCTCATATGGTACAGGTCCCAAACCCATCCCACACACTCTACCAGGATGCTCCTTCCCAAGGACTTGAGCAACCGGGTCATCCTGGGAGACTGAGTAGGACTGCCCAGGATTGGCATCCCATAGTTCATTAATTTTTACCTATAAATAAAATATCAATACATATTAACACAGTATAAACTGATAATAAGTTATTATAATAAAAATTTGACTTCATACCCCAACTACTCTGGGAGGCTCATTAACAAAAGAGCCATCTGATTTTTTGTGAACATCCAACCACAGTTCAGTCCGGGAGGCTTCGTACCCTAAATTTTGTGACTACATTAAGCAAAGATAAATAAAAAATTCAATATATTAAATAGATAATATTGTATTATGAATATTTAAACTATTTAAAATATTACCAATGACATTCGGCTTCTAGAAAATCTTTTTGAGCCCACCGTGTGAGGGATGACATGCTTCGCCCTGTTTGATGCATTCTGTCTTGTGTGATCCTGAAATAAATAAAATTCAATTTAACTGTAAGGTATCCAATGTCATATCCTCTTCATATACATGTATTAATGTAAAATGAGGATAATATAATAATATATATTTCAATACCATCCGCTTCTCATCACGATGCCTGTCAACAAAAACTTTCCACTGCTCTTTCAGTACCGCACTAGGTATCTTGTTATACATTTGTTCCAAGTTAAATGGAGTATCGCTGACATCACACCACAATCTCCATTTAAAATTTTTCCATTTTTAACCAAGATTTTTTAAATTCCACTTTTGTGCTATCACATCAGCAACTGTGAAGTGGAAGAACATCTGTATACAGAAATTCATTTTGAACAAATTAGTAACATGAAATTCAATTAAACCATAATGTAATAAAATTACCTTTATTTGGGAATGAAAAACTTCATTTTTTCAGTTTGGAGGCATATGTCTCCAATTATCATATGAAATGTGAAGGGAAATGGGGTCCGCTGCCAACTGACCTATAATCTGGCCAAGTAACCCCGCGACATCATCCGTAGGGACCCCATAAGAATCAAATGGCATGACTATATTTTCGTCATTCAAGTCCCAAACATCTGAGCTTTTTAAGTGTTTCTCCAAGGTTTTATTTTTGTCATCTTCAATGAGCAAACAATTAGTATAAACAAAATGCAATAAATTTATTTAATTAAAATTTATACCAATGACTATGACCCTCCAGTATGTCTGGGATGAACTGGAAGGGGTCTGTCGCCGCCCAACTAATGAGGCACCTATAGGGGGAGTCGATGACTTAGCCTCTTATGGGAGGCCCTCTGATTGTGTGAGAGATGGTGCAGGGGGAGATGGTGTGGGGGTGTAGGCAGCTGGTGCCTCAGATGTCGTGGGGAGTGACCCAGATGGATCGACATCTGTCGCAGAACTAGAAGAAATAGTATACCGCTCCCTCCTTAGCATTCCTGTCGTTTAATCAAATAAAATTAAGTTCAGAATATATATTTCAAAACAATTATGCAGAAAAAAATTAAAAATGATAATAGATTCCCAGTACTAACAAACAAAATATATATAACAATGATAATGAATGACTGCAGAAATGAAACAAGTTGTTCTGCATGAATGAATAAATGTACATAAAATCATTTTCCCCTTCAATCATGTCGTTTTCCTACTCCATTGCTTCATCCACTTCATTCATTCTTGCAAGACTAATATTTTCAATAAAATGATGGAAAAATAATTCTGCTTCCTGTTGTTGATGACGTTCAATTTCAAAGGTCAAATCATCCACTTCATCACCCATATCATACAAATCTATTTGTATTACATGAGTAACTACACTCCACCCATAATCCACAACATCATTCACATAATATACCATTTTTTCTTGCAATGATAAGATATTTGGATCATGCATTTCACGATCACCAACATCCATCAAGTAAGAGAAGTTCACATAAGTAAATTGCAATGAATCTCTTTTTACACCTCTGATAACATCGACCAATTTTCATTTGAATAAAACAATAGAAAAATGTCCATGGTAGTTTAATTCAATAATATCATGCATCTTACCATAGTATCCCACTTCAGAAAATGTAATTATACCACTATTCTATGTTTTCAGACCCACTTCTCGATCAACTGTACAAAATCTAAAGCCATTCAGATTATAAGCGTCGAAATTTCTAACCTGCTTTATAGGACCTCTAGAAAGAAACTTCAGATCTTCTGATAAGTCTGCTCGAGTATCAGTATTCATGATCTAAAAAAAGAAATTTAATTTAACATATTTACAAATTGTATCTATCAAACTAATATTCATATTTATTGCAATATTTATGAACATACACGTCGTGTAAACCATTCTACAAGTTATTTATTCACAGCTTTCGTTATATATTTCTCATTTTGTCTTCGGCCTATCATTCATCTCTTTGTTTGTATCATCAACTCTTCAATAAATGGATCTGAAATTTCACTATTCAGCAGCACATATCTATGTGCCTGTAATAATTCCAATTCTGTCAGTGTCACATTTGAGGTCCTCCCAACTGATCGTCCAATAACAGGAAATATTTTTGATTTATGATGCATTTGAGATTGAGTTGTTGTGTCATCAACTCGTCCAAATCGATTAAATCTTGTCTCAATGTCAACTAGATACCAGGAACAAAAGGTAAGACATTCCTCGGCCATATAGCCTTCAACAATAGAGCCTTCTGGTTGAGCTTTATTTCTTAGGTATGATTTCAAATTCCCAAGATATCTGTGAAATAAAATAATAATATTATTCATTTATTTAAATTTCAAAAATGGTTTACTTAACTGGAAAACATATAAATAAAATTCCTCTCAATTGGATAAATCCATCAATAATGAACGGGGCCTCCTAATTTATCTTTTTCAACCAAATGCATAATTAAATGCGTCATTATAGTAAAAAACGATGGAGGAAAGATCATCTCCATTGCACAAAGAGTCAATAAAAACCTCTCTTGGAGGTTGTCAAGATGAAATGGATGTACAAATATCTCACATAATTGCCTGAAAAATGTACAGAATTGGAGTACAACAGCAGTAAATTTTTCAGGTAATAATGTACGCAATGACAATGGTAGTAATTGCTGTAACAAAATTTGTGAATCGTAACTTTTCAATCAATGTAACTTACGATTCTTCAAGTCAACACACCTCAAGATGTTACTCGAATACCCATCAGATACCTTCACATTCTTTAAAATTTTACGGAACGTATCTTTATCCCTATTTTTCATTGCCAAAATGGCCGGAGCATACTTTTCATTCTCATCTGGCCAGAGATCGCGTTTTATGTACATTACATGTAAGTCTTTGCGAGCATTAGGATGATCCTCCGACTTTCCATGCTCATTAAGTAATGTGAAAATCAAATTATCACAGTCATTCTTCTCATTATTCATCACATCAAGATTGTGGTGTAACAAATTAAATTCCCAATATGAAAGTTTGAATAATATACTATTTTTATTCCATTGTTGCGTTCGGATTTCACATGACGATGTACTTCAGACCTTTTTCCACTATCATTCAAATTATGAACCTTCCCAAATTCTGTTTCAACATTTTCAAACTGTGTCAATATTTGAGAACCGGTTAACAACTTTAGAGGTGGTCTACGATCAATTAAACCATTAAATTTTGATTCTTTCAGTCGAAATATATGAGATGTATCGAGAAATATTCGATGGCATAAGAAGCACCATTTTCTAAAATGAGGTAGCCGTTTGGGCTCAAAATCAATGTTACAAACGGGGCATGAAAAACCCATATAAGTGTTCCAACCAGATAAATTCCCAAGCCCAGCGAAGTCACTAATAGTCCACAGTAAAACATCATGCATTTTGAACATTGTTTTAGAAGAAACATCAAATGTCTCAACACCGTTACTCCATAACTCCTGCAATTCTTCAATAAAAGGCTGTAAGTGTACATCAATATCATTTCCAGGCATTTTTTTTCCAGGAATAATCATTTAAATGGTAAAAGATGATTGTTGCATACACATCCACAGAGGCATATTATAAGGGATCAAAACAACTGTCCAAATGCTATAACTTGTACTCAAAGTCCCAAATGGGTTGAATCCATCGGCAGACAATCCCAATCGAACATTCCTAGGATCAGCTGAGAAACCTGGATGTAATGAATCAAATGTCATCCATGATTGGGAATCTCGTGGATGTCTCATTAACCCTTCATTGTTATTATATACAGAATGCCACTTCATGTGTTCAGTGGTTTTTGATGACATGAATAATCTTTGCAATCGCGGCTTCAAAGGAAAGTAATGCAAAACCTCTGCAGGTCTGTTCATTTTCTTCTTCTTCATGAAATTATGTTCAGTCATACTTCCAACATCACCCTTTGACTGCCGTCTAGAATAAGAACATTTCTTGCAATTTTGTCTACATGAATCCTCTCCCCAATAAAGCATACAATCATTGGGACAGGCTTGTATTTTTATATAATTCAGACCAAGATTGTTAACAACATTTTTCATATCATAAAATGATTCTGGGATTTTTGCTTCAGGAAATACATCACGAATCAATTCCAATATCATAGACATTTCCTTATTTTTAATTCCACATAGTCATTTGAAATGGTACAACTTCAACAGAAATGAATGCTTTGAATATTTCAAACACCCAATATACAACTCTTGATTTCCATCGTCAACTAAATAATGAAACACATTTTTCTCAGTGAAGTTTTCCATTACATATGGCTCTATATAATCAAGAGGAGGATCCAATGATATGTTCCAATCCTGATCTACTTGTGTTACAGTATCAAAAACATCACTTGTCACGTTGCAATTTGTAGCACCCTCTTCTGGTTGTTCTGATATGTTTTGATGCTGATAGTGGGGTCTTGCAGTGCCGAATGCATCATTTATGAGGTTTTGCATTTCATTTTCCACTATCGACGAACTTGGGACCTCATTTTGTGGATTAACATCAGTGCTCAATCTTTCTGTATTGTTCGATTCTTCATGCCAAATCTAACACAAATACTGACACGGGAATTGATTCAGTATTAAATGTTCATAAACTTCATCTCTCTTCAACCATGTTCTAAATTTACATTTAGTACATGGACATCTTATTCTCCCTTCAACGGATCGATTAGAAATCGCAAAATCTAAAAACTCATTCAAACCCTTAACATACTGAGGTGTGTTCCTCGGTAATGTGATCCAGCTTTTATCCATGTATATCACAATGTGCCTACACAAAATATATGATAGTGTAAGATTGAAGAATCATAATATAATAAATATGACCCATTGATCATAAAATATGCATAATATAATAAAGATGATTCATTGATCACATTTACCACTTACTTAGCAAGCCCAGACAAACCAAAAAAGTCTGGTTCCTAGAAGACAGCGTGAACACCTCATTGAGGAGCAGTAAGAATATCGGGTTACACAAATATCATAACACTGTCAATCACACATTTATGCTGCCTCAAACAATTTCTATCCCCACTACATTAATGAGATACATTTCTCCACTCAGATTACTTCCACACCCTCACAAAAAATACTACAACTTTCCTGAACATCTCATATACTCACATGCTTGGTCATCTCAATTAAATGTTTTATTTTATTTTCCATATCTAGAAATGGGATACCAGTCGGTATTAATAACATCCATCCAATACCACTAATATAGAATACCAATGCATGGGTTCCCATAATAATTCATATTATATACATTAGAATGATGTGAAAATTTATCAATCAATATTCATTGATCATACACTTCATTATCCAATTTCTATATATAATATATGTCATAAAAATTTATAGCTTGGGGAATTCCATTTACTGTCGAAGAGCATTCACAAGAAATATATTCAAGGTCATATTCAACATCTATATGTAGGAAAAAATCTCAAAAATATTCCACAAACCACATTTATTCTCTATTTATATATAATTATGCAACAGATAACAACTCAATCATATATATATATATATAAATGTATATATTATGTACGTTATTCTTCAGAACCTGATAAATTTAATTCAAAAAATATTTATTTTCTTAAATTTCATAATAAGTTGATCTTCTTATACATCATCTTGATGATAATAAACTCATTCTTGAATGATATCCATAAGTTGGTTCAAAATCTATTTTTCATGAACATACATAACATGCATCATCAAACTGTCACTTTCATCCAAATTAATAAAATTCTTGTAAATACAAATAAATTTACATAGGATCTATTCTATTTTTGTAACTCATTAACATGTCCATATAAAACATTAATTATCATAAATAAGCCATGGGTTAACATTACATAAATCCAGATTATATTTAATCAAATGTTGATAAACTTCATATAGGTATATATGAACTTTATATGGATATTAATATTACCAGTTAGTTCTAATTATGAAATGAAAATCATGATCATCATTTCTCATGTACATTGTGTTTTGGTAGAACATACGCCTACTGGTTTAACACAAAAATATAGATACTAATAATACGCTTACAAATTTTACTTGTAGGATAAATTTTTATTATCATATTTCAATGTTAATTTCGGAGAAACACACTAATTAAGGTGTATTTCACACATACACATAGAAAAAAATTATATACCTTGAAATGATAATTACATTAAAAATTTTCACTCACACAAACCTCATGAATTGGTATATTATCAATGAATTAAAATTAATGAATCACACAATGAACAAAAACACATTCATTGAGAGTAATTGAAACATATTGAGATGTTATAAATGAATTATATGTAATCTAGTACATCCTATATTTAAGAATTATCTAATGAATTCCTAAATTATTCAAGGTAAATCAGAGTCAAACTAAACCATCTCATAACTTCCCCATACCTCTCAATACTTGTTATAAGATCATTTACTTGATTATTTAAACATTTAACATGGTCAATAACTCTTTAATAGATTCTCAACCATCAGTTTGGTATCATCCAGAAACATTAAACAATGAGAGTGTGGAAAAATT